>CM060942.1:697872152-699122152 GCA_030765085.1 Allium cepa | reverse complement strand
TTCAAAGTCTGTGTTATTTATTTTTGATTCAGCAAATATTTATTTAATTTATGAAAAATAAAATAGTACATTAACAAATACATTTAAACGAATATATATATATATATGTTTATTATCATCAAACAAAAATCATATAATCGCATATTCAACAATCTTCCCTTTTTTATGATAACAAAAATATATTTAAGATTTTGAATATGTTAAATGTATTTGATCATTGATATAATCTAAATTCTCCCCCTATTTAAATGCTTCCTCTCTACATAAAGCTCCTATACATATATGCATACAATTAAAAATACGCAAATGAGCCTAGATGCAAATGGAAAATATTTGACCTTTCCTTGATTTTATTTGAAAAAAATCTTAACTTTTCTCTCCCCCTTTTGTTATCAGCAAAAGAGTAATAGTGTTAGAGAAAATAGAGATAAAGTGATCGATATTGATCCAACATTAAAACTCAATTGAATATAAATATTAAATTTCAATAAAAAATCAAACAAAAATCATAAATACTTTGTTAGGTGCATATTCCACTTTTAGAATGATGGGAATGATGTCGTCATATAAAACCATACAGTTGTGTCTATTTGTAGTATATTTATATCAGGAATTTGAATATCTACTAACCATGCATAACCGTTAGGACTTTTAAATGAGATTAGTAGTATTCCAATTTTATTTTAAAAAAAATGAATTCAAGTATCTTCTAACCACGCATAACCATGAGGACCTTTAAATGGGATTAGAATCAACTTGTTTATTTTAAAAATCAATTTTGATATGCATTCCATACATGCATAACCATAAGGACTTTTAAATGAGCATGGAAGCACATAACAAATTCCAAGTAACTCACCCATGCATAACCGTGAGGACTTTTAAATGAGAGTGAATACTTTGGTATTTTTTTTTTTATTTTTTTTTTAAAGAAATAAAAAATAAAAAACGAATGATTCCTGTTTAAAGTACCACATAGCGACAAAGTATATAGAATTTTTATGAGTGATGGTCGTTAGAAATATGGTAGAAATAGAGATGGTCATGGAATTTTTACCAACAAAAAATTTTATAACTCTTGTTTAAATTTCTAAAGAAATTTACTAATTATACCGTCTCGAGTTATAATGTATGATTAATATTAACACTCGTCACTTTTTCAATCACTATTCATCTTTTTGATAATCATTAGGGAGTCAGATTAGTCAATGTAATCATTTAAAATCAAATTCAAAAATAATTATAAAATCAATTTTTCCAAAAATGACCTATCGGAAAACAAGGTCAAAATTGATTTTCTAGAAGGAGTTTTATAAGAAAATTTCTACTATTTGAAAATTATTTGAAATGAAAAATATGCAAATATTTTCTATAAAAAACAATGCAGTTACTAAATGTCTCAGCTAATCACGTTTCACTAGTAATTTTTCTATCAACTAGGTTACCAGTGTAATCTGCATCTGAATTTCTTTTTCACTCAAAATTATCACTAACTGAATTTGATAGACCAGACCATGAAGTGCGCAAAAAAATCTCAAAATCATTGACGTTCTCTTGAATTTGAATTGAAGCTGTGTAAATAATCTAAAACCGTGAATATAGAGTTAGCCGTAAAATAACCAAATGTATTATCAACCAATAAGACACTATCATTGATCCAAACTAATATATATATGAAGTAGTTCAAAGATTCTAGAGATTTTTATAGTGTTCTTGGCATAAGAACATAATTAGCCAACAATAAGTCAAAATCATTATCATCAATTATTTCTTTATCAATAACTGGCTGAATTAAATCAAATCGGATATGGTGCAGATTATCACATTGATATATCGTTCAAGATGAATATACCATTACCTCTTTTACCTTTACGAATTTTTTTTTCGTTGTTGCCCATTGTGATTCTGACACCTTTGTACTAGGCTAAGGAACTTTGCTTTGACGCTCGTTGTGTCCATGGAACAGCCAGAATTCAAGTAACATTATTGTTGTTCCTTAGCCTGCCACCACACCTACACGATGATTTTTGTGACCTATTTGTTTTTATAGGTCCATTGTTGTTAGTGGCGGAATATTTTGAAAAATAATTTTATGGAGACCCAAAACTATTTATATATGTTCCTTTTGGCACCCAGATTTGTTTAACTTTGAGAGATTTTATATTTGTGCCTTTTGGAACCTAAATTGGTATAGTTTTTATGTGTTTGGGTCTACACCAACAATTATTTTGATTGTGTCCAAATTTTCTGCAAATTGTGCACATTGAATTAACTTGATTAATTTTTTTTAACAGGTTCAGATTGATTATATCCAAGTCCTTGTCTAACTGTATTAACAGTTTGTTTCCCTAAGAGCATATTCGATGATTTTTCACTTTTGGAAAATTTATCTACAGTCGTTGGCAGTTGTTGGACTTGTGTTTTGAGAGATTCATTTTTGTTTAACAATTTTGTGCACCTTTTAATAGAATTTTCTCTTCTTGTATTTTCACTTTCTTTCAAAATCAAATTTCATTTTCAAGCGTCTTCTTCAAATGTTGGACACTTATCACACTTAGGGATCCTACTTTGATAGTTTTTGACTAATTGTTCAAGATGTTCATTTAGTTCAATCGAACTATCTCATTGTGATTCAATTTTAGCATATTTCTCCCTAAGTCATTCAAAACAGCCATTTACTTCGTGGAAATATAAAAGTAATTCTGAGTGAGTGAGATTTGATACCTCGCTTGGCTCGTCATCGTCGCTATCAGTTATATTTCCCTGAAGGCACATATCTGCTTTCTCACTCTCACTGCTAGAAATTTGATTATCTTCATCACTTGTATTCCACGTGGCTGCAAAACTTCTCCTTTTTTATTTCTTTTCAAAGTCGCGTCAATTTAGAGGACAATTGGGTTTGATGTGTCCGGGTTGGTTGCACTTGTGACAAATGATCTTCTGTTTTTCTGAGTATTCTAGTGATTTGGCTATTCTGCTTTTCAATTTTTGATTTCGAGCTGGATTTCCATATTTGTAATTCCACTTTCTGAATTTCTTCATTAGTAGTGCCAGTTATGCTGCTCCATCATTATCATCATCACTTTCGGTTGTTCCTTTGAGAGCTATTGATTTCTATCGAGTATCTCCTCCTTCACGGTGTTCCTTGAATTTCTTTTCTAGCTCATAAGTGGTGAGATTTCCGATGAGTTCTTTAACTTTCATTTGTTTTAAATATTTCGATTCTTGAATGGCGGTCACTTTTGCTTCAAATTTTCGTGGAAGGACTCTGAGGATTTTTCGGACTATCTCCAACTCTATGTATGATTTTCCGAGAGCTTTTGATTTATATACGATATTGTAAAGTCGCCCATACATCTTTTTAACAATTTCTTCCTTCGCCATTGTGAAGTTCTCGTATTCGCTGTTTGGCATGGCAAGGCGAGATTCTTTGACTTGAGATGTTCCTTCGTGAGTCACTTCTAGTGTGTGCCATATTTCCTGCACAGTTAGACAATGTGAGAAACGATTAAATTCAAATTGATCAATTAAATAGATAATAGATTTCATAGCTTTAGCATTAGCATTTTGTAATTTATTTTCTAGTTCTGTCCATTGATCCTTTGGTTTTCCTATTTCCTGATTATCTACAGCTATAGTTAGTGCTCTGTAACCTATCTCAACAATATTCCAAGCGTCAATGGTTTTCATAAAAATTTCCATTCTATTTTTCCAGTAAGCTTATTTACCATTGAACATTGGTGGTCTAACTATAGACTGACCCTCAGCAAAAGTATTACTGAAAGAAGCCATTTTAAAAATTCAAATTGGTTTTTGAAAAACGAAAATTTTAAAACAAAAGTTGACTTCTGTTCCTATCTTTGATACCACTTGTAGGATCGATTTCACCCTAGAGGGGGGTGAATAGGGTGATTCTATCAATTATAAAAATTAATGCGGAAGCTTATAAAATTACTTCAACACAAATATAATAGCAGAACGGATAATAGCAGAATAATAAAAGCAGAAATAGAACGACATAGAATTTACCCAGCTTCGGTAAAACCCTGCCTACAAGCTGCCCCCAAGGTTTCTACTAGAAATTAAGTAGTCACATGCTTACAAACGTAAACTCGCGACACCCGCTATCGACTAACCTAACTCTACGCTCAAAACCCTGCCACAACTCAGCCACTGAGTTGCAAATTCTAAAACTACGCCACGTAGTTTGTCCCCTAGTCACACACCTAATAATTACAACCGTTTGGAAGGAAATTACAAATTAAAAACACAATAAAACAATTATAAAATCAACACCCTAATATTTAGTTTTTAATCTAATAATAAAGAGAGAGTCCGACTCAAATTAATTAAGCAAAAACACGACCCTCCTTTATTTCGTTTTGCCCGATTCCTTGCTTGAAAATGGCGGCTTGTTCTCGTATTTGTAAATTAGGGCTTCATTCCTTCATTCCAAGTTAGGGTTATTGATTTATCCAAGCTGCTGATTGTGTCAATCAATCAGGTTGATAATTGCGTGAGGATTTGTTGATTGATCGTCTCTTGAGAAGCTTTCGGCTGCTTCTATTTGATTGAGTTCGACTTCGATTTGGTATGTGATTTATTCCTTTTTGCTTTTCTGTTATGCTTGATTGAACTCAATGGGTTTAGCCGATGATGATTGTGGGTTTTATATGAGTTCAATCTCCTTTCTTTGCGTTCATATATATTTGTTTGAATTTGTCAATTGATTTGCTCGGCCGTTCGATGTTGCTTGGATGTTGACAATTTCTCTGACTTAATCAAATTCGTATAAATTGATACTTGCTTCTCACGGTATTGATTTTTGACTTGGTTTAATTTCTTGTTTTCTTGGTCATCACGGCACTGTTTGATTTCGTGAATTACTGATGGCTTCGGCCTTGACTTGGAACTTCATTGACCTGTACGCTTGTTGTTCATCATTGGAATTCAGTAGTTTGCATTGGTTTCCACTTACATACAGTTGCATTGGTTAGTTTTTTGTGTTGTTCATTTTATTGGCATGTCTATTCATCCCTATAGCATACTTGACTTGTTCAATTTGCCGTGTGCACTTTATGCTATGACTTCGGCTTCTCTGTTTAATTTGAAATTCCTGATGCCACGAGTTGGTCTGGTTCATTGTATTTCACTGGATTGTGTTTGACTGTTGTACCGCTTTGTTGATGATGCTCGATTGTTGAACTTGGTGGTCTTGTGGCACTTCTTACTGTCATACTACCATGTTGTATTGTATTTGGTCATTTTAATTTGAACTGAATGCTTCTATTTAGTATTGGTGCACTTGATTTCTTTACCTTGTTGTACATATCCTTGAGTCAGATTCCTGGTTTGGTCTGTGTAACATTAAGTTTGATCATCCTGTAGCATAAAATAAAAATCTCTGTTTCATTCTGGAAAAGCATTATATTTTATTTGTTGCACTTGCTCGATCCATTTCAATGTTGTTGGCCTTTGAGTTTCACTGACCACACATGTACATGCTTGCATCTTTGAATTTGGTTAGATGGTACTGTCCAGTTTTGTATGGTCAATGATGCACTATTGTTTTGGTTGTTGCATTGCTCTTTTTGGTAGATTGTTTATTCAAGTCTACATTTGTGTTGTAGTATGTATGAACTTGGTTCATATGTATGCTATGCACTCGTGATTGACTAGTTGTCTTGGAGTTTCAGACCATATATGTGTGTTCATGAAGGTTTGCAGCGGCTTGTTTTGCTTGGTGCAACTGCCCTTGTGCACTGTTATTTGCTGTGCCTTGCTGTGTTGCCTTATCTTTGGTGCACTTGGTCATTCGAGCCTTTATGCTTTGGTGTTGTCATGTTGGTTCAGTCTTGCATTTGAGTTGAGTCATGGTAGCACTGACTTGACCTTTGCATTTTGTTTGTGGTTTGGTGCCTTCTTGAATTGTGCAGTCTTTTGTGATCATGTTGACTTTTAGTTGGATTGTGCATTACACTTGAGTTTAATCCAGCTTGTAGTTCGGATTTGACCTTGTGCTGAAAGTTGTGACATTATTTTTTCGCACTTGAGTTGAACATGGCGTTTTGGGTTTGACCTGTGCTCACCTGTCCCTGTAAATTTATCAAGTGTATATATCGGTATGCACGGCCTTGTGGCATATACAGTGATACACTGTGTATGTCAGATGCTATTCGCGTATAATGAGTTGAAAATTAAATAATGATGAAAAACCCAAATAACTGAGGCAAATATTATTTTCAAAATTCACATTTTGTTTTATACTGCAAAAATATTTCCTTTTCAATTTTACTGCGTTAATATTTATTTTTGCAGATTGCTCAGATGCTGGATTCAATTTGGAGTGAAGTTGAAGATAAAATACGAGTTGAGTAAATGAGTGATATATAGTGAGGTCAAATGTAAATGTGAATCGTGATGTAATCAAAATTGTACTGTAATTGAAATTGTATATATATAGTGAGAGCTTGAAATTTGTACTATTCAAAGATTGTATAAATATTCGTTTGAATAAAATTTCTGTTTGAATTCAAAGTCTGTGTTATTTATTCTTATTCAGCAAATGTTTATTTAATTTATTAAAAATAAAATAGTACATTAACAAATACATTTAAATGAATATATATATATATGTTTATTATTGTCAAATAAAAATCATATAATCGCATATTCAACAATCAGATTCGATCTTTAATCTAAAAATCAATGATCGTAAAAAACCAAAATAGAGATGTTGTGATTATTATTCACCTTAGATTGGATAAGGAAATTAAAGATTGATTCTTCTAGCTTGAATCCTAAGCTTAAACATGAATTTCCTCTTCTCTTCTTACTCCTTAATGGTCGGTTTCCCTAATCATTTCTTAGGTTTATTTTTGTTACGATAAAATGAACGTGACTGGTAAGGTAACGTGAGTATAGGGTAGTGAACTATGAGTGCGGCAATTACCCTAATGGGTTACTTTAATTATCATTTAACCATTTAGTGGCATAGTGGTAGAGACACTTGCAACATGTTAATGAGGTCAGGAGTTCGATTGCCCATCTGCCCTACTCCCTCAAGGAGGGAAGTGGTTTTTCCCATTAATCCAACAAACACGGTTGGGAAACGAATGCTTCCTGCTAAGCAAACTAACCTCCTGTTCTTGGCTTTGTCGGACTAGCTGGGTTGAGCTATACTCTCCGAAGTAGAGTTATACAAAATCATTTAACCATTTATAACCCATTAGAGTTAATCAAGCACGGCCTCTAGGTTTATTAGGTAATCTCAATCTCCTTATTACTTTATATTTTCATTATTTTATTTAATTTATCTAAGTGTTACAGGCTCCCCTCCTTAAAGAATTTTTTCCTCAAAATTCAGTAAGGACTAACAATTAAAAATAGTAATTATCTGTAACATCTCCTAATATCCATACTAGCCTACCTGACTAGCAACTAATCTATATAGATCTAATATAAACATACCATCAAAGCAGATCAGTACAAGTATGTCGAATCCTATCCTCTGTCTCACAAGTACAATCCTCCTCTTTGTCGCTCCATTGAACTTTCACCAACTTTACTGTCTTGGCCCTCAATCTTTTCACATCTCTCGCTACAACCCAAACTAGTTGTCTAACATAAGACGAAATAGGCTTTACTACTAAATCATCCAAATCTGCTAGATAAATAGTAGACTCTGGATCATTCACCTACCTGCGAAGATGAGACACATGGAGTACATTATGGACGCCTTCCATACTGCTTAGCAACTATACCCTTGGCAGCTATACTCTGTATGCTAGCTTTCCAACTCTTTCTAAAATCTGTAATGGACCAACATATCTTGAGGCCAGTTTTCCCGACTTTCCAAACCTTCACCTTTCATCCATGATACTATAGTGAAAACCATGTCTCCCAATGAGATCTCTAGGTCTTTACACCTCTTATATGTGTAACTTTTATGTCTAGATTGAGCTTTCTTCGGCTGTCCTTCGATCAACTCAATCTTCTCGAACACCTCTCCAACCAAATCTAGACCTAAGACTATTGTCTCCGGTCTCTAACCAACATGCGGGTGATTTGCATGGCCTTCCATACAATGCTCCAAAAGGCGCCATTCCTATACTAGTCTGATAACTGTTGTTACTGGAAAACTCAATCAGATGTAGGTGATCTTCCCAAGATCCACCACAGTATAATATGCAAGCTCTCAATAAATCCTCGAGTACTTTATTAACTCTTTCTGTCTGCCCATCCATTTGTGAGTGATGGTTACACTCATCTTCAGCTTGTAACCTAATATCTCTTGTAGGCTTTTATAGAATTAACTAGTGAATAAGAATCTCTGATGTTGACTATGCTACTAGGAACTCCATGAAGTCTGACTATATTCTTTATGAACAACCTCGCCAAAATAGGTGCCGTCCTGGTTGACTTGACTAGAATGAAATGGGCACTCTTGGTCAACCTGTCCACTATTACCAATATATTTTAATTTCCCCTATTTGACCTTGGCAAGCTCTCCATAAAATATATGGATATCGAATCCTATTTCCATACTCGAATCTCTAAAGGTCCCAATTGGTTGGATCATAGATGCGATGATTTACTTCACGGGCGAGGTCTCTGGTTCAATTCCAGGATGGCCCAGCTGCGCCAGGGAAAAGAATAGAAGAAGCATCCGACTCTTTCATGCATACTCCACTTGGCTCAGGGGGATATAGCTCAGTTGGTAGAGCTCCGCTCTTGCAATTGGGTCGTTGCGATTACGGGTTGGATGTCTAATTGTCCAGGCGGTAATGATAGTATCTTGTACCTGAACCGGTGGCTCACTTTTTCTAAGTAATGGGAAAGAGGAATGAAACATGCCACTGAAAGACTCTACTGAGACAAAAAATGTGCTGTCGAGAACGTAGAGGAGGTAGGATGGGAAATTGGCCAATTCACATGGCTTCTGATGTTTGCCCTTCACTTGTTGACAGTTCACACACTTCCTAAACCATAAGCCAACATCCCTCTCCATGTGTTCCTAATAGAAGTTCCTTTTCATATCCTGATACATCTTGGTACCTCCATGATGAATTGTAAACTTAGACCGATGACATTCTTTAAGAATTTATCTCCTTAAGTTATTTACATTCGAAACACAAAATCGTCCCTTTATTCTCAACATTCTCTTTGGTCAAGATTAAAATCCTTCAGATTATCGATCTCTGATCATACCTCAAGTCTTCTAATCTTCTCGGCTAAAATTGGAACTTCTTTCTGCTTAGACAACAATATGGGAGTACCGTGACTAGAACTAGCAGTTAATCTTACCTGCAGACTACAATCAGTCAAAGCTTATAGATCCTTCTATTCTACCAGCATAGCTAACACCACATTCTGATGTTTTCTACTAAGAGCATCTGCTACCTTATTTCCTTTCTCAGGAGTATAATCTATACTGATACCATAAGAAGCCAATAACTCCAGCCACCTCTGCTACCTCATATTCAACTCCTTCTAAGAAAATAAGTATCTTAAGGACTTATGATTGATGTACAACTCAAATATATCCCCCAAGAGATAATGCCTCCAAATCTTCAAGGCAAAGATCAACGCTGTCAACCCTAAATCATGAGTAGAATATCTTACTTCATGCGGTCTAAGCTGTCTAGATGTGTAAGCAATAACTTAAACTTCTACATCAATACTGCTACCAATCTAGTCCCACATGCATCGGTGTATACTACCAACCCTTGGCTTCCACCTAGAACTACTAACACTAGTGCATTAGTCAACAAATGCTTTAACTCAAGAAACCCTTCCTCGCATTTTTCGGACCAAACAAACTTCATGTCTTTCATGGTCAACTCAGTCAAAGGTGCTGCTGTTCACGAGAAATCCTCAATAAATCTCTTGTAATAGCCAGCAAGTCCAAGAAAACTTCTAATCTTAGTTACCGTCTCTGGTCTCTTCTAATTATTGACAGCTTCGATCTTAGCTGGATCGAATGACAAGCTCTCCTCTGAAACCACATGACCAAGAAACTTAACTCTTTCTTCCAAAAATTACACTTGATAAACTTTGCATTCAGCCGATTCTGCCTCAACATTTAAAGCGTTACTCTAAGTTGAGCCTTGTGCTCTCTTTCAACTTTCATGTACACTAAAATGTCATATACGAATACCAATACGAACCTATCCAAGTGCTCTCGGAAAACTCAGTTCATCAAATTTACGAAGAAAGCAGGTGCATTTGTAAACCTGAATGGCATCACTAACCAATCTTACGAACCATACCTAGTTCGGAATGTTGTTAAATGAATGATGTCCTCTGCCACCATTAACTGATACAATCCTTTCGCCAAATCCAATTGGAAAGCACTCTGGGTCCACTCAACTGATCAAGCAGATCATTTATTCTCGACAAAGGGTACCTATTCTTCATCGTCTTTTCATTTAACTTACGATAGTCAACGAACATCCTTAACGGCCCATCTGATTTCTTTACGAATACCACGGCCACTACCCAAGGTGAACTGCTTGGTCAAATAAATTTTATTCCTTCTAGATCCAATAGCTGCACCTTTAATTCCTTCATCTCAGTCGGCGCCATATTGCTAGGTGATCTACTGACAGATTAAGCTCCTAGTATGAGATCTATCTGAAACTCTATCGCTTATTTCAATGCTAATCCCATAATCGGCTCAAAGTTGCCATCAAACTCTCTTGCTACTCGAACCTGACTTAGCTCTTCTCCTACCTCCACGGCACTTAACAAAGCACGAGCACTTCTGCTAAAATTCTCCATTGAGAAGATGTTTCGGTTATGACTATCAGGGAATATCAATAATATTTCCCTATGATGGCAAAATATCCTAGCCACATACTTACCCAACCAATCCATGCTTACAATGATCCTGAAATCTACGAAATCAAAAGCATACAAGCTGCATGTACTTATGACATAAAAAATCAAGTTCTAACTTGTCACATCTCATCCCTAAAGTTGCATACCCTCCTATTGGATTCATAACTCTCAAGGAAGTAACAAGGTATGTAGGTTCAATGCATAACCTATCAACCACATACTGTTATATAAATTAATGTGATGCTCCCGTATCTAATAGTACCCTAACCGGTGTACTGTGAATCAAAAGCGTACCTTTCATCATAGTTTTCTCTTTATCTGCTGCAATAGGCCTAGAAAAAGATGGTGGTCTAATAGCAAAACCTTCCCTCTGTCTGCCCTAACTAGCTCTGGACATAGATTCTTATAATGCCCAACTTGGTCGTAATTGAAGCATTTCACATTCTTCTTTTCTACAAGCATTGTCCCTTTGCATTTCCGGCAATAATGAGCATAATGACCCTTCCTGTCACACTTGGAGCACACTAAGTCAGCCTTTGCTTTCTTAGCAGCATCCCCTTTCCAGGCCCACTTCTTCTTAAAGAATTTCCTCTTCTTTTCACTCAAGACCTTGGGATTCAACTGGCTTCTCTCTGGCATGAACATCAAGCATCCCTCATGGAGAATGGCCAACTTCACCACCACATGACAAGGATCTCGGATATGTGTCATAGTCATTTTAGCAAGCTCAGGTCTCAGCCCTCGAATGAATCGCTCATTCCTTCTGATATCAGTGTCAACTCATCAAACACAGCAGGGTACTCAATTACTGACATATCTCCCTGGACTAAATCCATAAACTTCCTCATCAACGCCGACTTTTCCACGTCATATGAAAACCTCTGCTAAAACCTCCTTCTGAAATCAGCCCATGAAAGCTCTTTCTCCGAAACACCAACAGTCACACTATTCCACCAGTAATGTGCTGCCCCATGCAACTGCCTAGAAGCCAACATCCACTTTTGCTCATCATTCAAACCTAGATCGGTAAAAATCCTCTCACCATGCAACAACCAAATGTCAACCTCAGCAGCATCCTCCGTTCCAACAAACGACTTTCCACCCAGACTGGTGTAGTCTCTGCTTAGTCCAGCATAATTATATCCCACTTGAGCTATAGGATTAGCTCCTCCAACATTACCAACAACTCCATCTTGCAAAGATTAGTTAAAAAATGGTACATCATCCCTGCATCTACTGGCGGATTTCCGCACCCACATTGGCTTTGGCATTTGGGTTACCATTGCCTGGTCGACTTGGGTTCCTCTTGGTATTAAGTCGAGCATTTCCATTGGTTGTGGTGCTTCCTCAACCTATATTTCCTCTTCTGTTTCCTACTTCTGTATTCTCTTTCTTGTAAATCTTCAAACGAGCCTTAATAAGATAAAGAAGAACGGTCTAGGAGAGAGGAGAATAAGTATTTGTGTGTGCGCGTGTGTATATATATATAAAATACAATACGTTATTATAGCATTTACCCAACCCCGGACATATTTCTAATTCATTGGAATAATGTTTCAAAAGCTTTTAGGTTTATCTTTTATTTTAAAGTGTCAAAAACCTATTCTTTGATACCAACTTGTATCATCCCCTACTTGGACGCCCAAAACTAACGGCTATAGATGCTGTAGTCATCCATAGTTATTAATCTTCGGCGAACAAATACGACAATGTTAAATACATTGATACACATATCACAAGAATATGGAAAAAAAATTAACAAATCAAAGCACATTTCCATATTCCATTCAAAACATTTCATGTTCATTACATAATCCCATAACTTAAGCCACGTTTAGAAAAATATAATTATTACACATATGCGAAGAGCGACATATGAAGATGTCCCATTGGTTGATCAGAGTATATAGTAAGGCAATAAAACATGTCCGCCTTTACATCCAAAATACACAGCGGAAAAGATCTCTAAAAAACTAGCATGCCTCCTTCACGTCTCCCGAAGCTTTATTCGTCTAAGAAGAACCTAGAAACCTTAAACCTCAAACTACTCAAAATCAATTGAGTACCCGAAAGTTTAAGAGGAAAACAAAAACTCCAGTCAGACATAAAGTCCGGTATGAATAATAATCCATTTAGATATCTAGTGAGACCACGCCACTTAGCGGAATGGTTTTTCCCCTCACTAGTATCCAAAAACCTTTATAAAACCACATACTATGCTTCTACATCCACAATGGTTAAAACATAGCATTTCATAATATTATAAAGATATACACAAATATTAAAACATTCTGGATTTCTCATCCCCGGTTTAATTGACTACCTGCCATATTTATTGTTTCTAGGATGACTATCAAGATGTGAATTTTTGGGGGCTTACTAATAACTCGTTTATATTTCACGGACACCCAGTCTTAATTCATATATTTCATAGGATCACTAAGGACCTATTGGCCCCTGTCAATGACTTTATTAATTTCATGGGTTCTTGATGTGCACGTAAATGTGCATATTTTTACCACCATATTTAATCTATTTAAATTGAATAAATGATCATATCAGGTATTTTCATATGTTTAAACCAAAATTCAAATTATTTTCAAACATCCCATATTCATATCATATAGGGGGAAAATGGTCATTTTTGTGCATATATTATTTAGGAAAATTTAATTGAAAATTTTTATATTATTTTATAGGAATTTGACTTCATATACAAATGCTTTCATGAACATATATGCATGCACAAAGAAGATACAAAGGAATGGAGATGGAAATAATTCAAAGTGATGATCATGTATGACCCCACTTACACACCTACCTTAATGTACAGTTAGGAGCTAATGCACATGCTAAAAGGCCATTAAATCTTCACGCACACTTAATAGATGATTATATGATGCTAATATTTACTTAGCCTCCACACTTCCTAAGAGGGTATTTTAGGCATTCCTTAAAAAATGTGTATTAGGGTTTCATACATGTATAAATACTGCTTATGCTTCATGTAACCCCTCTTCCTCTTAGTTAGTTTTAGTTTAGGAATAAAAATAAAAAATGCTCTTCTCTTTCTCTTTTCATGGCTACTTAGCCATTTTTATTTCATGCAATTTTTATTTTCTTTCTTATATAATTCAATACATGCTCTTTTGTTTTGCATGCATATCTTCTTATATTGTAGTGTAGATTTTTTTTAATTTTATGCAAGTAGAATGGTTTTCTTTCATTTAGCTCTTTTTTCCTCTTTGTTTTGTTCTATATTGCAAGCTATATTTGTTGATATGATAACAAATATGAGAGGCTAACCCCTTCAATTAAGGTGTAATGAACCCTCTAATCATGTAGCTTCAACATTTTAATCGTATTGCTCTCTTTTGTCCTTAAATGAATGTTGATGTGATTTATTGTTTCATGTTGAATTTGATAGTATATGTTGTTTATAACAAATAGGCTATGCTTAAACAATCACAAACAATAATTACCTCTTAGTTTACATATGATTCTGGTAATGAGGTGAATGTTAAAATTATAATTTGATGGTCTATGTTTCTAAACAATAATAAATAGGCCATGCTTAAAACATATTTCATTTTCAACTTATTGTCATTTTTCATGAGAGTTAAAAGTTTTTTAAAGGGTGTGTTATAGTTTGATGTCTTATGTTGAGCTAATTAATAGCACAAATAGGTCATACTTATGATAAACAAATCAATTAAATTAACTAATGACCAAAAAAAGAGATCATAATTTCAAAAGTGGAAATTAGCCACAAGGGCCTCTTTACCAAGTGCAATTAGTTTCTAGGATACACAACTGAAATATTTACTTTTAAGGATAAAATGCAAAATTATTAGTTTCTAATGCCTAAAACCTATGAAATTATATCCTTGAAAGTAATTAGTCTGCTGAATTTGTCCTTAAAAGTAATTATTCTGCTGACTTTGGCCTTGAAATTAATTTTTATGGATGCGTGCCTAGAAACTAATTGGACTGCAAAGTTTGTCCTTCTAGTGAAATGCCCCATTTCATAATTTATTGAACTATATGATCTAGAGAGTAGAATTATCTATAAACTGTCATTTAACTCTCATATTTTTATCACTTGCTTTTTTTTTCATTTTTCTACATTTTTAGCTTCATACTTTTTAACTTTGGTTAATTTGACTGAATAGAGATTCAAAATCAACAACTCCCAGTGGATCGACCCGTACTCACTACGTATAACGATAGTAAGCCCTGCGCTTGCGGTAAATTAAAATTTGAAAATTTTTGATGGATTTCTAATTCGATAGAAAACTCGTTTTTAAACAATTTTTTGGCGCGTTGCTGGGGAATTGATTCGATTTTGATTTTCTATTCTTCGAATTATTTTCTTTTTCTTTTTCCATGTGTTTGTTTTGTGTGTGTTTGCATTTATTTAAAAAAATGTGTTGTGTTTGTTGTCGTTTTTTATTGATTTTTTCATTTGCATTTCATATTCAGTAAAAACATACACAAACCATAAAAAAAAAAATCATTTCTCAATTGCATTTACATTTTCTGTTTTGATCAACTACATTTTCAGTTACATTTTCAACTACATTTTTGTGTGCACCCTTCATTGTGCACATATCCACCGCCCTCAGTACACCTCTTAGAAACTACTATACTGCCAAACCTCCATAATTCTCATATCACATTACAAATCCACCATTGCACTGCATAACATCCCCGCCTGACTGTCATACTAGCCTTCTATGTGTTGCATCTTACTGTTGCATCCTATCAACAGCCTCTACCTGCTCCCCCCTCCACTATCAAGCACCATAACATTCACAGCCATATACAATTCAACACCACCATTCATATCACAACTGCAGTTATCAACTGTTCCCCCCTTGCCACCCATTACCATTCACAAACAACTACCCACATCTCACCACAAACCACACCCACCACCAACGTCAGAAACTACATATCACATACAACACAAACTCCTCATCACTATTATCGTTCCAACAAACACTATCACCAAATATACAAGTTTATGCAGACCACATGCATCCCTTTGCCGCTCTGCATATAACCATCACCCCTACCATCTTAGCCATATCAAACCACTTACATACACTACCCCTTCATCAATCCCCTAGCATATAAGCGCCTGCTCCCATCCCCTATGCAAATCATACGCTTTCATTCAACAATTCTCTGCCACAGTTATCAACCAGCCTGCACATCATTCATACAGCTGCCAGTACACTTAACTCCATATCAAAAAGATCACCAAAACATAACTCTTCGGTAATCAACTGCCAAAAACTCATTAGTTCATAGCATAACCATATCCACTGCTATTCACTCTGCCTTAAACCCATCCATACATCGACTGCTGCAATACCATAAACACCTTCACAGTCACCACTATAATAGGCCACTATACTGGCACACTTCACTACAAATCATCATCTACTTCCAGTCACTTACCTCCCCATCACATTGCAACCATCAATCGTACAACATCGCCTTGGATAACCATCACGACCAAACTTCTGTCACCTGATCATACTTCAAAACTTCGCCATACATCAACATATCTCTGACTCCAACATCCACCAGACGAAAAAAGAGAGAAAGCAATAAATTGATGCATTACATCACTTGAAGTTACCTGACCATCATCCCTGAATCCACAGTTCTCCTCTTCTAATCATGAACATCACGACCAGTTCGAACAAATTTTCTATCTCGAACAGCAACCACCTTCGACCATCAATTGAACTCGCTACATCACTCGAGCCACTCTTTCTCTCAGCAAAAGCCTACACCGCAAACATCAAAACGCTACTCAAATCCAATTCACGACTTCAATTGAAAAATCACCAAACTCAAAATACCCAGTCGAACGTGGTTGCAAAATCCACATCAGAACTACTACTCCAACCATCGCATCGAATCGCTGAACCACATTATGACCCACGAATATAACATTTTGATTCAAAGCTGCCCATAGAATCAGTGACCACGACATCCCCTCATTACAACAAGTCACACGACCTCAATTCAACCTCTCCAATTTTATTCCACGCAACACCCGAACTAGCAGAGTGAGCTCACGAATTTAAGACGCGATTTAGAAAACAAGAGAAGACTTTGATTTTTTTCGTTCGTTTTTTTGGGAAGTAGACTTAGGCTGTTTATTTCTTTAGGGAAGCTAAGGTTGATCATTAATTTTTAGTGAGCTGCGAGCTGTATTTTTTTTAGAAAAAAAAACAAAATTCGGTTGGGTTGGTACTGCTACTAATTGTTGAGTTAAATGATAATGGTTTTGTTTTGTTTTAAAATTCAAATCGTGTTGCTTAGTTAAATTTTCATCTTATATTGAATTCTTCTTGATCTCTCTACAATAAAAGTAAGGGGTTTCCTCAATTTTTTTTGTTTACCCTTTAAACAAAACATCAATTTAGTTGAAAATTTGTTTTAATTTCTTATTTAATTAAAAAAAGCCTGTATATATCTTGTTTTTTTAAGTAGAATTTCAGAAGGAGAAGAACTACTGCCAAAAATAAATTGCTTATAAACAACATTTGCTTTACATTGTTGATTGTTTGAATTTGCATTTATATATTAAAAAATTCAAAAAATTTAAAAATAAATAAAAATCCATTTATAGTTGCATTGTTAATACACGTTAATTTCTGCTTTGCATTTCATCTTCGAATTTGATTAATCACAATGCACTTAATTATATATTGGCAACTTGTATTCTTTGAACAATTTATTTTCTCGGTTTCTAGGCTACGACAGAGCAATAATCAGTTATAAATATTATGGTAATTCATGAATATTATACTGAATTGTTTCTCTGAAGGTACTTAAACCTTTAGCTACATTACTACAGTGATTCATGGTGCAATGATAAATCCTGTTCGTAATCTTGCTAAGAACTATCTTGAAGATTTAAGACAATGTGTGATTATACAATTTTGGGTTAGAAGTTACTTAGGATAAATCATTTAAAATTAAAACCTTACATTCATTTAGTTGCATTAGCTCATGCATATTTAAAAAACAAAAGCAAAAGAAAAATTCTAAATCCAAAACAAAAATAAATTATAAATATTCCCTAAACTTTTTTATCCTTTCCTTCGAATTTTTTTAATCAAAAACAAAAATCCAAAAAAATTTACTTTTTTTTAGAAAATCAAAAATCTAAAAAATATAAAATCTTTTAAAAAAATTAAAAATCTAAAAAAAATCAATTTCCTCTTTTTTGAAAGATAAAAATTAGTTCGTAAATATTTTTCCTTTACAAAAAAAAGAAACAAAAACATTCTTGAAAATGCATGAATTTCCATATTCACATGAATTTTACGATAGTTGTGAAGATCAATATAATTCATATAATTTCACTTCAAATTCTTAAGGATATTTCAACAATAACTATTGTTCAAACGCTTCGAGTTTTGAACCACAAAATTTTCAAAATGACGAACAACCCTCGAATCTCAAAAATAGCATTTCATCTCTTCTAGAAATCTCTACACAACAAAATCAAATGATAAATAATTTATGTAATTCTTATTTGCGTGATAAATCAAGTCAAAATTTTCAAAGTAATCAAGATTTGAATTCACTTCGAAATGCAAATGATTTCGAATATAACCCATGCCAATTCAATTTTGAACTCCAAAATGAATTTCAAATTCAAAACAAAAGTGTGACCCACTTTTTAAATAATTTTGGCAATGGTAATAATCGCGACTATGATACAAGTGAAAAAATTTGTTCCCAACAAATCCAAATCGAAAATTCTCAAGTTAACTATAAATTGGATTTTATTGAACAAATGGACGAAATCTACAATAATCACATGGATTGGTTGTTTGAAATATATATAAAACCCAAATCCCAACGTATGAAGAGTCATGTAATAATCCACCTTTTACCCAAATCGACAATTTTCAAACAAAAACTTTTGAAAATGAAAATGATGATGATGATCTTAATGAAGTTGTTGAAAACACAGTAATCGAGTTGGATTTCTATTCTTTTGTGGGTGTAGAACCAAATTTAAAACACGGTCATGTGTTCACACTCGGGTGTTCACTCGCCATGCTCTATATCCTTCACGTAAGTCCGAAAGGCAGTGCACGATTGGTATATCTGGCCTCAGTTTGTCTGAATTAGGTGTATATATATACAAAATATTTTAACGCCTACAGTCGATAGGTGTTCGCACTTCTATGTTCACTCGCCACGCTCTATATTCCGTCCACATAAGTCCGCAAGGCAGTGCATGGGTAATATATCTGGTCTCAGTTTACTTGAATTAGGCATATGTATATATATTGTTAATATCAATAAAATTTAAAAAAAATAGAGAGAGAGTATAAACAAATGAAGTCTAAGCACCATTTTACTTATTTGATTTGACTTGTTATTGAAAAGAAATGAAAATACCACTTTGATGAACTCTGATAATCGATAAGGATCCATTTCATAGTTACATTATGTTATCAACCAAAACAAAGAGTTAAACTATTGTCTATTTTTATGATAACTTGGTTTTATTGGAAATTTTGACGAGTAAATGACTTAAATTTTCAATATAATGACCAAAAATTATATTTAACTTATTTGTGTCAATTTAAAAATAAATCTTTAATTTGTAATTATTTTCAAAAACTTGCATTCATCTCATTGTAAATAAATCTTGCATTTTTTATATATTTTCATCCCGCGTTTGGATTTTGTGGGTAGTATCCACTACAAACCCTCACACGACAACACTGTTCCTACTGGGAAGACCCAAAGGTTTAACGGCTAATTGCATATACTCAATACAATCGTGCTTCTCACGGAAATGGATTTATCTTAGTTTTTAGTTTATTCGAGGACGGACAAAAAGATAAGTTTAGGAGTATTTGATGTGCACGTAAATGTGCATATTTTTACCACCATATTTAATCTATTTAAATTGAATAAATGATCATATCGGGTATTCTCACATGTTTAAGCTAAAATTTAAATTATTTTCAAAATGTCACATATTTATCTCATGTAGGGGCAAAATGGTCATTTTTGTGCATATATTATTTTGAGAAAATTTAATTCAAAGTTTCTATATTATTTCATAGGAATTTGGCTTCATATACAAGTGATTTCATGAACATATATGCATGCACCAAGAAGATACAAAAGAGCGGATATGGAAATAATTCAAAGTGATGATTATGGAGGAACCCACTTACCCACCTACCTTAATGTACACTTAGGAGCTAATGCATATGCTAAAAGGCCATTAAATCTTCATGCATACTTAATTGATGATTATATGATGCTAATGATTACTTGGCCTCCACACTTACTAAGAGGGTATTTTTGGCATTCCCCAAAAAAGTGTATTAGGGTTTCATACATGTATAAATACCTCTTATGCTTCGTGTAACATCTCTT
Organism: Allium cepa; assembly: GCA_030765085.1. Lineage (NCBI taxonomy): Eukaryota > Viridiplantae > Streptophyta > Magnoliopsida > Asparagales > Amaryllidaceae > Allium > Allium cepa. The sequence goes on along the minus strand of CM060942.1, from coordinate 699,101,872 downwards.
CCTCTTAGTTAATTTTAGTTTAGGAATAAAATAAACAAAGTTCTTCTCTTTCTCTTTTTATGGCTACTCAGCCATTTTTATTTCGTGTAATTTTTGTTTTCTTTCTTATGTAATTCAGCACTTGCTCTTTTCTTTTATATGCTTCTATTCTTATCTTGTAGTGTAGATTTTTTTTTAATTTTATGCAAGTAGAATATTTTTCTTTCATTTATCTCTCTTTTTCTCTTTGTTTTGCTCTATGTTGCAAGTTATATTTGTTGATATGATAACAAATATGAGAGGCTAATCCCTTCAATTTAGGGATAATTAAGCCTCTAATCATGTAGCTTCAACATTTTGATATTATAACTCTCTTTTATGCTTAAATGAATGTTGATGTGATTTATTATTTCATGTCGAATTTGATAGTCTATGTTGTTCATAACTAATAGGCTATGCTTAAACAATCACAAACAATAATTACCTCTTCATTTGCATATGGTGACGGTAATGAAGTGAATGTTGAAATTAAAATTTAATGGCCTGTATTTCTAAACAATAGTTAATAGGCCATGCTTAAAATAGATTTCATTTTCAACTTGTTGTCATTTTTCATGAGAGTTAAAAATTGTTTAAGGAGTGTGTTATAGTTTGATGGCTTATGTTGAGCTAACTAATAGCACAAATCGGCAATACTTATGATAAACACATTAATTAAATTAACTAATGACCAAAAAAGAGAGATCAAATTTCATAATTTGTTGAATTATATGATTTAGAGAGTGGAATTACCTCAAAATTGTCATTTAACTCTCATATTTTTATCACTTTCTTTTTGACATTTTTCTACATTTTTAGCTTCACACTTTTCAACTTTGGTTAATTTGATCGAATAGAGATTTAAAATCAAAAATTCCCTATGGATCGGCCCATACTCACTACGTAATGCGATAGTACGCCATGCGCTTGCGGTAAATTTTAATTTGAAATTTTTCGACGGATTTCTAATTCGATAGAAAACTCATCTTTAAACATTTCTTCCTGAACCTATTGGTACGTCTAATAACTTCTATATTATCCTAGTGTTCGTGGATTGACTAGGAACTAATTGTCTTCTATCAGTAACTTAATTCGGATATAGTTTTCATATTTTCACTACAAACAAATTGGCTTCTGCCAACCATTCTTAAAGCATAGTTTTCATGGGATCACTGTGAACCTATTGGTTACTCCAATAACTTCTAAATCATAGTTTTCATGGGTTAAACCTGTCTTCCTGACAACTTCAGGGGTTAGGCATCCTATATTTTTGTCTCCATAACTTCCTAGATGCAATTCTACTCATTTAGAAATTTAATCAATTAATATTCACTACTGGGTTAACCTAGCTAGTTCTTCTACCCTTTATCCCCAAAATGCGTTATGGGTCCATTTCCATTATAACGTGAATATATTCATACATGAAGAAGAAAAGTAATAACAACACAATACCACTACTTTGGGTTTGATGTCCTTGAAATAATTTTCATATAAAACAAGCTTAGTCCCTTTAACCTATAATTTTATCAAGGAAGCTTCTTCTTAAAATCTTTTCAAAAATACTTTGTTTAGCCATGGATTTTCCCTTTAAAAATGAGTTTGGTTTACAAAGACTTCACAATAGAGTACCATTCAGGTTGAGCATCCAGAGAGTGGTGTAATCCCTACTGTACAATGGAAACTATTTACCGATGGAGCATCTAATGACCATTATTCTGGAGCGGGCATCGTTCTTGTTGCCCCTAAGAACGTGTCAATTTGTTATGCTTTGAAGCTTAACTTTCCTGCTACAAATAACGAGGCCGAGTACGAGGCGTTGATTGCTGGACTTAAGCTTGCTAGAGAGCTCAGGGTGAAGTCTAATGAAATCTTTTGCTACTCGCAACTGGTGGTGTATCAGGTTAGAGGGGACTATCAAGCACAGGGGCAACAACTTGCTTCATATCTTACCCGAGTTCAGGAGTTGTTGGTGGATCTCTAACACTATGATATTTCACAAATCCCACATGAGCAGAACGGGGAAGCCGAATCGTTGGAAAAGTTCACGAGTGCCGATGATGCACAGCAGATGAGTTTGGTTCCAGTCGAGATACTGCACACCCTGAGTATAAATGTGATGGAAGTTGATCGAATTCTGGAAACGGGGCCCGAGATGGGATCATGGATGACTCCATTTAAGGAATATATATTGCATGGAATCATTCCAAAGAAGAGGAACAAAAGGCGACAAGTCCTTTGTAAAGCTTCACGGTATATTATGCAAGAAGGAACTATGTATGGAAACGGGTTCTCCGTTCCCTTCGCTCAAGACAAGACAAAGCATGTATTGAAAGAAATTCGCGAGGGGGAATGTGACGATCACACTGGGGGCAAATGCTATCAAAAAAGATACTCCTTTATGGATACTATTGGCCGATTGTGAACCAAGACACAGCTAATTATGTAAGATAATGCGAAAAATGCCAGATATGTGCGAAAGTCCCAAAAGCTCTACCGACAGAGATCACACAAATGGTTAGTCCATGGCCATTCGATATGTGAGGAATGATATCATCGGCTCTTTGCCAATTTCCATGGGTGGTGCAAAATATACAATTGTCGAAGTCAACTACTTCACCTAATGGGCCGAAGTAGAGCCGTTGGCCATAATCACAACCAAGGAATTTATCAACTTTTTTGTTCGGAACATTATGAGTCGTTTCGGTCTCCCACGAACTATTGTGACTGATAATGAGAATCACTTTAATAGTGTTGAGATTAAGGAATTGTATCAGATATATCACATTGAAAAGAGATTTGCAGCGGTAGCTCACCCTCAGGCAAGTGGACAAGTTGAAGTTGTAAACAAGATTATAAAATCTATCATAAATAAGCATTTGGAAAAGGCTAAAGGCAAGTGGGTGGATGAATTCCGACAGCGCTTTGGGCCTATAGGACCACTCATAAGTCTAGGACTGGCCATACTCCATTTGCTCTTGTTTACGAAGCAGAAGCAGTTATCCCAGTAGAACTTGAAGTTTCCTCTCATCCAATGAATTATTACAATCCCAGAAAAACAAAAATCTCTTGTTGGAATTATTGGACTTTATCGATGAGAAACACAAGGAGGCCGATTTGGGAGCAACTGCACACCGACATCAAATCACCCAATACAATAACACAAAAGTTTGATCAAGGACCTTCGATGTTGGCGACCTTGTCCTGAAACGGATTTTTTTGATCCCATCGCACATGCTCGGCATTGGAAGGACCATAAGTCACTGAATAGATGCTTGGAGTATGGACTTTCAAGCCAACGACTGTTGATGACGCGACACTTTCAAGAGCGTGGAATAGCGAGAATTTGCGATGCTATTTTACCTAGACTATGTCTTTTATATTTTAATACTAGTTGGTTTCGACATTTTCTTTGGCGTTTGAACTTTTTAATATGTAATAAGGCAAATTAATCAATTAATCTTCATATGATGAATAAAATCTAGAAGCTTCCTTTGTATAAGCTATGATGTGCACGTAAATGTGCATATTTTTACCATCATATGTAATACGCATTTTGTTTGTGTGTTATTGTTTTCTAGTTATTTATTCATTTGCATTTCATATTAAAAAAACGCATCACAATTTCAAAACGGAAAAAACATATTTTATTTTCATTTACAATTTGCATTTTCAATTTATTGTTTTGAGCTTTGCTATGCATTTACAAACTTATATACACTGCCTATCACAAATTTCACTGCTACATTTTACAACATCCACAAAACTTCACTGTGACATTCCCTCATCCGATTTCACCATTTCCAAACATAGTACAACATCCCAACCACCTCTCAACACTCCAATTGCCTGAATTACTTCATCGCACCACCAATAACCCTAAAATACCATAAATCTTCTCTGCACGCAGCCTTCATCATCTAGCAACATTCCTACACACCAGACAACCATCCCCTCCAAATGCACCACTTTTGCATTTCAACCCACTTCATTACTGCTGCTATCAACACACTTGCATCACATAACAAACATTCTGCTGTCAACACGCTTGCACCACATATCAGACAAACCTCCGTCATACATTTCTACCATCACCACATATCACTGAAACTAACTCACAACTCTACCACAAGCCCCTAAACCAACCACCTCCTCTGCTTGCTATTTGCCGCAATACATCTCTTCCCACCAACCCGAAACACCCATTTTCCTCATTGTTGTTACCACCAATTTCTGACACATCATTGCAACTACACTTTTGTGACATTGCCACATACATCACATATCACACAATATACATTGCAACTCCAAACTTCTTCATCGATCACTCCACTACAATAACATACTTCCACCAAACTTCTCAACATTAACTTCCTCTACAACATTGTCTGCCCTGACCATCAAAAAATTACTCCTCTAACGCTTGAAGTTGCACATTCCCAAACCACTGCACCGACCAAACACTTCATATCTCCCTGACAGAAACTTGCTTCAACACTCTACTGCACCTTTCACCCATAAAAGCCTCTTCTTTCATTTCACTGTCGATCCAGAACCATCATCAACTCAGTGCACTTCACTCATATCCCTCAATAGTGCTATGAACAGCAAATACCCTCAAAACTCAACAAGACTGCAGCCATCGACACACGATACTGCTCACAACCTAAACTGACCATCAGACATTTCCTACCACTGCTTGCCACTGCTGAAATCGAACACCCAATCGCCAATAAGAGCCAACCTACTTAATCGCAACCTTTGAACCAACTCTTCCTGCTCCAGCAACACATCACCTCTACCTCCCAAATCGCCTGCACGAAACCATATCCCCAAAACCATCGCGACTAGCAAGCCGACCAGAAATCATTAATCGCCTGAATACCCAAAACAAGACCACATCGCGAATCCGTGACCGTCTACCCAATTCAGCAACCCAGATCAATTATCGTATCAGAGCTTCATCGAATGTGCCACGAACTGCGATGAACTTAATCACCGCCACCATTGTCGTTTCTTCAGTTTTGTGTTCGTGCTTTCATTTTTTTAAGGACAAATTTTCAAAAGAGACCAATTTTCAAAACCATTTGCAGATATAGGCAAGTTTTGAAACTAATTGCAGAAATAGGCTATTTTGGCCAGCTCGGCGATGAGCTGGCCTTTTTTAAAAAAAAAAAGGGGCGCATTTCTGAAATGCGCCTCTTTATATTTGCACTGGCGTATCTGCAGAATGCGCCAGTGCAAATCTTTGTTGTCCAAACCTGGACAGCAAACTATATTAAGAAACTCGAATTGAAATACACAAAATCGAAATTCAATTGGACAATCTTAAATGATAGTAAACGTTTATCAATATGCAAGCCAACAAATAAAACTACCATTAAATAAATTCCAGCATAACATAATTAAAATCCGATTACATTCAAATTAAAGCAGAAGTTATAGTTCGATTACAAAAGCAAGTTAATAGTAAACTAAAAATAGGATTGCTCATGGTTGAGTTGGATCGTCTTGAGTAGGTGGGGGTTGAGAAGGTCCAACAGGTTGCGATTGGTGTGTATCCTGCCTTCTTTTAGTTCTTCGCTCTCTAATCCGCAAAGCATGTTCGAAAGAGCTTGGCCGTGTTAATCGATTTCTAAAAAGGAGCGTGTCAATAAGTTTCTTCAAATCAAAACACCGCAGTTGGACTTCTCGTTCGGGTACTCTACCATGTCCGATATCAGCTAACCCTCCTCCTACCGTCTATAGTACATCGACCTACAAGTTGAAGTTATTTATTCAAAATTAGAAATATGATTCAAGCGAACAAACTAAAAATATCACGATAATGTGAAGATTTACCACATCTCGCTCAAGTGGTGCACGAGCGGTGTACGCTTGTTCGTGGGAAGTCCGATCTGGAACAATGAATCTTCGAGTAATCGACCAATACCAAGTCATGTATCTCGAAATAGGAATCGTAGGAAGCTGTTGGTACACGATACGGTTATGTCTATCGTTCCACTGGACGATAGCAAACTCCAAATCCGACTTTGGTTCGCATGGATCAGGTATGTGTTGCTGAAGACCAAACTGTTGCATCACTCGATCAGGATTATACATTTCTACATCTCGCATGCATATGATAGGTGTCTTACAAAGCCAACTATGCATCCCACTTAGACATATCTGCGGAAGTTCGACTAGCACATCCTGTGTATACAGATTCCATATAACAGCTTCATCGGTTAACATGTCGAGTTGGTCGCGATAGTAAGTGGCCACCTTCTTTGGAGACTCAACCCAACTCCTCAAACCAAACCACCTATATATACAGTTATACAAGTAGAGTTTTATTAGTACAAAAATATACACATGTAAATGTAGTTGGAAATTCACTACTTTGCACTATAAGGCAATGTTCTGTCGATTTGCGTGGATGAAGTCACATTTGGACGACAAATGGGAAGATGTGTCCATGCCCAAAGCTATGAAATAAATTAAAATTTTAAATACTTTAGAATTACATACGATTTTATAGAAAATATATCCATGCATATTATACCTGTAAAAGCGAGAGACAACCAGCTATCGATTTAGATTTCATGAGTGCAACATTTGTTAACTCATTATATAATGTTGCCAATATAGCAATGCCCCAAGAATATCGTGCACACTCATCCAGATTTCGCAAAAACAATAACCAAAAAAGGTTTAGTTGTCATTTAGAATGATCGGGAAATAGACGACAAGATATCAAATGTAGAATAACAACTCTCGCATGATATTCAATTTCTTCATCTGAAGCATCCGGTGATGGCTCATCTGCAAACATGTCGCAAAGCCATGTCAACTTAACTGTTGCACCTCTTATCTCACTCTGAGGTGGAACCACACCTAAACACTGTTGACAAATATCTTCGTAATTACTTAGCTGTCTGATTGTAACAGGATTTCCTTCTACTGTAACACTTAGAAGACAACTAACATTTGCTAATGTGATGGTATTTTCACCGGTAGGGAAATGGAAAGTTGAAGTCTCTGGTCTCCATGTATCTACCAATGAAGTAATTAGTGCATGATCTATTTTGAAAAAACCTAATCTAGATATTTCTTTGAATCCCGCTCTTTGTAATGCAAGTTGAACTCTAGGAGTATTAGACTTAATTAATTTTAATTTGCTTGAATGATCATGACACTCAAGTGGCTCATCACTCTACACATTCATAAACAAACACTTGCATCAAGTTCATAAACAAACACTTGCATAAACAAACACTCAATGGTAATTTTAATTTTCTTGAAAAATACCTGCATCAAGTTCCTATCATTGCTTCGATGTTCATTCTGAAGATACAAAACACTTGCATTCACGGGACCGGGTACTAACTCTTTAAAAAAAATGTTCAAGTAAACAAATGATGTAAATGAATGTAAATATAAATAAATTGATGTAAATGAATGTAATTGCTTTGATGTAAATGCTTTGATGTTCATTTTGGTGGTGCAAAACTAAATTAATAAATAAAATTCCAAATCGATAAACAAAGGTGTATACTTTTGAATTGAAGATTATGCCTCTAACTTGAGAAGATGATGATGATCCTTCTATTTTTCAACAGATTTGACGTAGAAATAACTAAAATTGATGTTGGATTTTAGAATTTAGTAGATTTGGGGTTTTAGGGATTTTGAGGAAAAGGGTAGAATGGGAGGAAATGAGGAATGCAGGTTGGCTGGCTGGGTATATTACAAGCACGGGGCGCAATTAAGAATTGCGCCATCACAAAAATACATGGGCGCAACTGCAAATTGCGCCCATTCGATTATTCACAGGGCGCAATTGGTAAATGCGCCCGTCACAAATTTTCATGGGCGCAACTGCAAATTGCACCCATTCAATTCTATTACAGACAGAGACCTGCTGCTTCATATTGCGAACTGAAAATTAACATTGCACAATTTGAAGTCATCAAGCAAGATACAAACAACATACAAAAACATACAAACTGAAGATTAACATCCAAACAAACGTTGATCTTTTAACATCCAACCGAAGATTAACATCCAAACCAAACAACATACAAATCATTCTCACCAAAACGTTCAAATCATACACTACAAAATATGCAAATTATTTTTACGGACAAGTTGATCTTTTATGTCCCTTTTGACCACATTTACTACAAGTATTTTGTTTACTTCCTCCCATTTTATACATCGTGCCTTTGATTCTTGTCGACCGTGGTCGTCCCGTCTTTCTTTTTGTAGGCGGTGGCAATATGTTCGGTCCGTGATATGCATCCCAATATCTACTATCTGGAATTGGATGAAAACTTGGAGCATAACTTACTTTATAATTTTCTACTGAAAACCACTTTGAACAAAAATCGTAATATGATCTATTCGCTCCTCCAATGGTTCGAGCACAAGCGGCCATCAGATGCAAACATGGCAACTTTTGCAATAAAGGTATGTTGCAAGTGCAACTACATATATTATCCTGTAATGTCACTGTAAACGCTTTTCCAAATTGATCATTCACTTGTCATTCGGTTTGATTGAATCTAACAATTCCACAAGATCTTGCTTGTTTTGCTCTTTTGGCTAAAAGAGTTTCAACTTTTAGACTCATTTGCGTTTCAAATCCCTCGGCATCGGAATGACGTTTCATGAAATAGTTTTAAACGATTAAACGTTCTTGCTACTAACGACTTAACTGGCAAAGCACGAGCACCTCTTAGAACTCCATTAAAACTTTCGGACACATTTGTTGTCATCATCATAAATCTTCCACCATTATCCTTACATAGAGCCCAATTTTCCTCCGCACCTCGTAAACTTCTTTCAATCCAAGCATGTGCATCTGAAGCAATAGTTTTCAAGTGTCCCCTTAACTCTTTGTACTGCAAATCATCTGTAGCACTAGCACATGAATAAAACAAGTCTACTAAATTTTTTTGACTAAATCCGCAACTTGAAAGTTAGCTTTGAGATGTCTAGCACAAAAGCGGTGATGGTGTTCTTGTGGCCAATTATCTAATGCTCTTGGAATACCTTTCATTCGGTCGGATATAAAGGTTAAACAACTATTGCGAACACTATGTATATGGTAGTACATGCATCTAAGAAACCAATCCCAACTATCTTTTAACTCAGAGTCTAGATTGCATATGCTAATGGAAATATACCATCATTTGCATCTACTCGAGTCGCGACTAGCAACGTACCTTGATATTTACTGTATAGATGTGTGCCATCAATGTAAAGCAAAGGTTGACAATGCACAAAACCATCAATAGATGCACCGAATGCCCAAAATGCACTCTTAAAAAGAACTTTATCATTGGTGATTCTTTCGACATCAACTTTGAAAATTGTTCCCGGATTATGTTTTTTAATGGTAGCTAAATATTGTGGTAACTCAGCATACGATGTTTCCCAATCTCCAAAACCTCTCTCCAGTGCTTTACGCAATGATCTATATGCCTTGAAGTAGCTGATTTTGATAAAAAAAAAGTTTCAGACATTAGCACTTGAATCGTAAAAGGAGTGGTATTCAAATCAGATTTCACAAAAGGAAGTATTTTATTAGCAATAAACCTGCTTGTAGCCTGTTTATGATTTGAATTAATAATCGGATTAACACAATTATGATTGCCATCATATTTTCTAATTTCCCACCACCCCATCAATGATTTTTTAGGGACAATTGCATGTATTCTCCAATGGCAATTTTTATCAACACTACAAATCGCGGTGTACTCTGTTTTGCGAGATTTTATGGGTTTAAAAGAAACAGAATTCTTGATGGACCACTCACTTAACTTCTAAATAAGTATTTCCTTTGTTTGAAATTGCATTCCCACTTGAAAACCAGAATCAACACATTCTGAGGTAAAAATATCTCTAATAGGAGTTACATTTTCAATCAATGATGCCGCCATAATTTTCGCAGTACATAAATCATCTGTCAAAGGCATCTCAAATTCCATATGTTCATCGTTATCATCGTCATCTTCTTCTTCCACCAAAGATGCTTCGTTATTTTCATTTTCTTTCTCATGATTAATTTCAAACTCTAGCGCTTCATTGTTAACTTCCATATTATCCATCCATGACATATCATTATCCATTGAAGCAATTTGCATACTATCTATATGCGGTGAACTACGACCTCCATCATCATTGTTAGCATCTCTAGCATTTGTAGGAACGGAGTGTAAAAATTGATCATTTGCCAATCTAGAGCTTGAACCACCCGGATGCATCGTAAAACTGTGAAAAAAAGAGTATGAGATCAAAACGCTATAAATTCCAACTACTCGAATGTAAATACTTTAACAAATTACTTACTTTGTATTCACACAAGTAGGAAATACTGGACTTGGATTGCTCTGATAAGGATAACTCGGAATAATACCAAGAATTTTAGTAGAATGTTGGTTCAAATTAGTGGTATTTGCATCTTCAAAATGTCTCAACTCCTCTTTTATTACAAATAATTCGATCACTTTCATATTAACGGAAAACATAGCATCGGCATCTTCATCATCATTTACGTCGATAGCAGAAGATCCAGAATCAGTAACCCACTTGCTTACTAGTTTTACATCATATTCTTGTGAATTAATTTTTGTCACCCTATACACTGTTTCTTTTAGTTCATGATAGGAGCAAAAAAATTTAACCTTCGAACCTTTTTGTTTACCACCAACATATACCAGTGTATTGTTTTCTTTCATAGTCAATTTTCCATCAAAGTAGCAAATTATTGGTATGAAATCCGACATACATCTAAAAAAAACATATTAATTTTAGAACAATCAATTACTACACAAACACTAATGACATAATAAAGCATAAAAAATGAAAGGATGGACATGTGAAAATCAGAATATGAAAATACCCAAAAATTGAGCTAGGGTTTCAGTTTTTACATTCAAATTGATGCCAAGTAGCTGATAGAAGTAATCCAACTAGTAATCCTTGTATATTTTGGAGATTTTAAGTAGATATTGATCAATTTTTGAGCTGAATGGAAGAAAGGTTCGGAATTGAAGTTTGGACTAGACTGTTTTGTTTTGAGTAATAAAAGTGAATTGGGTATATTGCTGCTTTCTGTTTTGTGCAGAAAGATTTGCACTAGCGCATTTGCAGATGCGCCAGTGCTAATATAAAGAGGCGCATTTCCGAAATGCGCCCCGTTATATATATTTTTTTATAAAAAAGGCTAGCTCATTGCTAAGCTGGCCAAAACTATCCTATTTCTGCAATTAGTTTCAACACTAGCCTATATCTGCAAATGGTTTTGAAAATTGGTCTCCTTTGAAAATTTGTCCTTTTTTTAACAGAAACGAATAAGGTTTTCAATTGAGAAGTGTTTTCATTTTTGATTTCAATTGAGAAGTTTTCGGCGATTTGCGTGTATTAATCTCTTGTGGGCTTCTTGGGCCGGGTTATTGTATTATCGATATTTTTTTCTTTCTTTTGTTTTGTTTAGTTTAGCTTGTTGTGTTGTTTTTAAGTCTTAAAAAAAGCTATTTTTTATTTTAGCGCAACTTCGTTTAGCTTTTGTTTTTGTTCTATCACCAAGAAAAAAACAAAACAAATTGTTTAAGGCTTTATTTATTTAGTGAATTTGGTTTTGGCAAGTTGTTTGTTTTGGTTTCAAATTTTTTCTTAGTTTCTTTCTTTTTAAAAAAAGAGTTCGAGTTTTTAATTACCTTTTACTTCTACTATTTTCTTCTCATTTTGCATTTCTATTATTTTCTTATGGTTAAAAAAAAAGTATATATCTTTTTTTTATTTCAAGTTGCTAAAGCAGATTGTAAAAGTTGCTTGCTTCGCTTAGCTTGCCAAAAAAAATAACTTCTTGCTTGCTAATAAAAAATTCTGCTACTTTTAAGCCCTATCTATTTTTTTCATTTGTCTTGCATTGTTGTTTGCTTACATTTAAAAAAAAGGATTCAAAAAACAAGCAAATTTCATTTATTGTTGCACTGTTAATCCACGTTTAATTTCAGCTTTGTATTTTATCCTAGAATTTCGATTAGTAACCATTAGAAATTATTCACTCTTAATTGTATATTGACAAGTTTCCTTCTTTGAACAATTTAATTTCTTAGTGTCTAGGCTACGACATAGCAATAATCAGTTATAAATATTACGTTGATTCGTAAATCTTATACTGAATTCTTTCTCTGAAGGTACTTAAACCTTCGGCTGAATTTCTACGGTGATTCGTGGTGCACCGATATATCATGCCTGTTATCCCATTTTTGGTCAAAACTGGAATATCAATGTTGTGTGCATTTCCACCACGAACGAACCAAGAAGAAGCAGCCAGCAAGCGTATATAAGTCTGGGGTTTCACTCATGACTCAAGTATAAAAGTCCATTCGGTATCAAAGGTTTAAAGTTTCATTCGGCAACGTAGAGCGAAGTCTCATTCGGCATTCAAGATGCCTTGGTTCATCCGGCGTTCCTAATACAAGAGCTCATTCGGCACTCCCAAATATAGAAGCATTCGGCATTCCCAACGCATCACCGAACCAACTCCACTTCCCTTCCTAGCCGAACCAACCACACTTCCATGTACTACCGAACGAGCTCCACCGAATCACCTCCACCGGACCAAGCTCCACCGGTCCAAACCCACACCGAACCAACCCACACCGGACCAACACTCCACTCAACCTACCACCGTACCAACCTACCACCGGTCCAACCATCCCAGCTACGACCGAACCAAGCTCCGCCGAACCAGATGTGCTAGGCTAGATTGCTTCAGCCCAGGCCCACCAGCAGCTATATACATCCAGGACCCCTGCCCCCAGCCTCACTCTATAAATAGAGGAGCAGGGGTACAACAATGGGGAAGAAGTTTGAGAGCTCAAGCACGGAAGGAACTTTCAAACAACTTTCATATACTTGTAACCAAAGCATTGTACTTGTAATCTGAAGAGAAAGAGGAGAATAACATATAAAGTGGATGTAGGCACGTTCTGGCCGAACCACTATAAATCTGTGTGTCTTTTACAGTTTAGTCCCTGCTTTTTACATATTTGCATAAATCCCCTAAATCACTAAGAACAACATATAATCAACTAAATCGTACGACTTTGAGGTGTTTGCCCATTTTTTGCGCAAACATTTTTGGTGCTTTCACTGAGAATTGAACTCAAGGATTCTACCGCTTGGAAGTTGAATTTGAAAGTTTAGAGATTCAGATTTGGAAGAGACATGGCGAGACAATCAAGCAGAAGGCCAAGGCCAGAGCAGAGTCAACAGGAAGGGAGTCAAGAGGCTTCCTCAGGAGCAAACCAAGCTTCAGCCTTCATCACCAGGGATGAGATGGAGGCTGTGATGAGAAGACAAGAAGAGATGATCCAGAACTTGCTTCAGCAAATTGGGCAAATTGGAGCACAAAACCAAGGAGCAACTGGAGTTCAGAACGGAGCAGGACCATCTGGTGTAGCACCAAAGCTAGGGGGCACTCACGCAGAGCATGTTGATCCGACCCCGGGAAGAGAGATAGGGGCATCCGAGCCACCTGGTAGCAATAGGGGAATGAACGTTCAGCCAGGGAGGCATACACATGAAAACTCCCGCGGACTCGGGGGCAGGTCGAAGGCAGTGAGCGAGGACTACAGCTTGGAGACAATGACAGATTAGTAGAGATGGTTAGAAGAGCTATGAGAGGCGGTTTAGTAAACAGAGACTTGGAAGATGTAAACAGGAGTCCTTTTTCCCCTGCGATTAGGATGGCTAGGAACCCACCAGAGTTCAAGTTACCATCAGTAAAGATGTACGATGGGAGGACAGACCCTGCGGTCCATCTTACAAAGTATATGAGGCACATGGAAGTGTTGGGGGCATCACAAGAGGTCATGGCCCGGCGCTTTCCATTGTATTTCACTGACATTGCAGCGTTATGGTTTAGGCAGCTGGAGAGCGGCTCCATAGGAACATGGGAAGATTTAACTAAGAGATTCATGAGGCAATTCAGGGTTCATATTGCGAGACCCAAGAATGTGATGACTTTGGCAACCTTGAAGCAGAAAACTGGAGAGACTTTGAGGAGTTTTCTAACGCGATTTAATGCGGCAGCAGCATCAGTGGATCGACCAGATCCATCCATGGTCATGATAGCGACTGTATCTGGAATAGCTGATAGTACAGAGTTCAAGAATTCGTTAACTAAGGATTCGCCTATGAATCTGGGGGAGTTCTATCATGAGGCTGAAAAGTTTCTGCGTTTGGAAGATGCTAGTGCAGAAAGAGAGGAAGAAGTTGACGTTTACGCAATCAAGAGCGGAAACCCACCTGGAAAGGGTGCGGAGACTGGCAAAGGAAAGAGAAAGGCTGAGGATAATGATGACAGGTCAAAGCGGCCACGGAGAGAGTCGCGATTCACCACTCACACTGAGCTGAATGAGAGTCTGGAACGAATTTACCAGGATACCAAGGAGCAGGTTTCGTATCGTAGACCAATACGAAGGGATCCAACTTCTGACGAAAGAAAATCAGATAAGTTTTGTGAATTCCGTGAATTAAACGGTCATAACACTAATGATTGTAAACATTTGAAGGACGAGGTGGAAGGGCATATCAGGAACGGTATGCTCCTTCAATACGAACTCCAGCGGTGGAGCCAGAGCGACCACCGTCTACATCGACTAGAGGTGACCCTGGATCAGGGCACCGTTTTATTATCCATTGATTGCTTGATTAAAATAACGATGAACAAGTTGTAAACCTCTCACTAACGCGGTTAAATCATTTACACATGTGAGCGATCGCGCACGATCCATAGGCATGCTCTGAATGACTACCAACCGCGTTATAGTAAGAGTTTGCGCTTTGACATCTTCGTTCTGCGTTTTGCTTTGATTTTGATTTGAACATTTAAATTCTTCCTGTTTGGACAAATCTGCCGTAAGGTTCATATGATTATTGCTTTAACATTTACAATTTACTGGTATGCCCGTTGGATCGCGAACGGTCCATGAGCACCTCTTGCTTGGCAGCGAACTGCCGAAGTCTTTGATTCGGAGACTCCCCCAAACAATAACTCCGACACTGATAATATTAAGTCCCCCACGGGCACACACAATTTGCCTCAAACGGCACTCGACTTCGAAAAGTCACAATTCGCCTCGAACGGCACCCGACTTCGAACAGTCACAATTCGCCTCGAACGACACCCGATCGCGAACGATCACAACTCGCCTCGAACGGCACCCGACCTCGAACGGTCACAATTCGCCTCGAACGGCACCCGACTTCGAACAGTCACAAACTCGCCTCGAACGGCACAACTCATCTCGCCACAAATGGCTCGATCGCGAAAGGTCGCCATTTGAGGTCCACCCCCTGACCGCCAACAGTCGCACCTTACCACGAATGGCTCGATCTCGAACGATCGTCATCCGAAGTATGGCGCTTGACCGCGAACAGTCCCATTTCATCTTTTGCCGCGAACGGCACCGGCCGTGAACGGTCACATTACACCCCAAGTGGATTGATCGCGAACGGTCGCCATTTGAGGTCCGCCCTCTGACCGGGCTCGGTCACACTTTACCTCGAATGGCTCGATCTCGAACAGTCGTCATTTGAAGTAAAGCGCTTGACCGTGAACGATCACATTCCACCGCAAATGACTCGATCTCGAACGATCGTCGCATGGATTTAGACGCTTGACCGCGAACGGTTGCACTTCACCTCAAATGACTTGATCGCGAATGGTCGTCATTTGAAGTTAGGCGCTTGACCATGAACGGCCGCGCTTCATCCCAAATAGCTCTATCCCGAACGGTCGTCATTTGGGGCCTTATAAAATATCAAGCTCTTTACAGGTTGTCAACAGGATATGAACATCCAACTCATGGCATTACAAAACGCGCCTTCCTACCGCAAGGACATCAACAGGATATGAACATCCAGCTCATGGCATTACAAAATACGCCTTCCTATCGCAAGGCATGTTTTGGGGGGCAAAGTGTTATCCCATTTTTGGTCAAAACTGGAATATCAATGTTGTGTGCATTTCCACCACGAACGAACCAAGAAGAAGCAATCAGCAAGCGTATACAAGTTTGGGGTTTCACTCATGACTCAAGTATAAAAGTCCATTCGGTATCAAAGGTTTAAAGTTTCATTCGGCAATGTAGAGCGAAGTCTCATTCGGCATTCCAGATGCCTTGGTTCATCCGGCGTTCCCAATACAAGAGCTCATTCGGCACTCCCAAATATAGAAGCATTCGGCATTCCCAACTCATCACCGAACCAACTCCACTTCCCTTCCTAGCCGAACCAACCACACTTCCATGTACTACCGAACGAGCTCCACCGAATCACCTCCACCGGACCAAGCTCCACCGGTCCAAACCCACACCGAACCAACCCACACCGGATCAACACTCCACTCAACCTACCGCCGGACCAACCTACCACCGGTCCAACCATCCCAGCTACGACCGAACCAAGCTCCGCCGAACCAGATGTGCCAGGCTAGATTGCTTCAGCCCAGGCCCACCAGCAGCTATATACATCCAGGACCCCTGCCCCCAGCCTCACTCTATAAATAGAGGGGCAGGGGTACAACAATGGGGAAGAAGTTTGAGAGCTCAAGCACGGAAGGAACTTTCAAACAACTTTCATATACTTGTAACCAAAGCTTTGTATTTGTAATCTGAAGAGAAAGAGGAGAATAACATATAAAGTGGATGTAGGCACGTTCTGGCCGAACCACTATAAATCTGTGTGTTTTTTACAGTTTAGTCCCTGCTTTTTACATATTTGCATAAATCACCCAAATCGCTAAGAACAACATATAATCAACTAAATCGTACGACTTTGAGGTGTTTGCCCATATTTTGCGCAAACAATGCCCATTACCTGGCCAAGAACTATCTTGTTGATTTAAGACAATGTGTGATTATACAATTTTTGGTTAGGATAGATAATTTGTAATTAAACTTTTGCATTCATTTAGATGCGTTAGTTAATTCATATATTAAAAAAACAAAATTCAAAATCCAGAATTAGAAAGAAAAATTATAAATATTCGTTTTCCATTTCAATTTTTAAATCCTTTTCCTTTGAATTTTTTAATCAAAAATCAAAAAAAAATTACTTAGTTTTGTTTTGTTTAGAAAAGAAAAAAAATCAATTAATAAATATATATATATATATAACCTTTTCAAAAACCAAAAATAAATTCTTTCTGAATACTTTTCCTTTATAAAAATTCAAGAAAAAATTTTCAAAAAAATAAAATAAAAAGATTCAAAAAAAAAATTAAAATGTCCCAGTTTCCCTACTTAAATGAATTTTACGATAGTTGTCAAAATCAATATAATTCATATAATTTCACTCTAAACTCTTATGGATATTTTAACAACAACTATTGGGTAAACAATTTAAATTTCGGACAACAAAATTTTCAAAATGACGAACAACCCTCAACTCTTGAAAATAGCATTTTGTCTTTACTTGAACTCATCACGCTAAATCGAAGGATGAACAAATTGCGCAATAACTTAAGTCAATGTTTTCAAAATAATCAAGATTTGAATTCACTTCAAAATTCGAACAATTTCGAGTATAACCTATGCCAATTCAATTTCGAACTCCAAAGTGAGTTTCAAAATCAAAATGAAATTGTGAACAACTTTTCAAATAATTTTGGCAATGGGAATAATCTCCACTATGATGCGAGCGAAAAATTTTGTTCTCAAGAAATCCAAATTGAAAATACTCCAATTAATAATCATGAATTTGGTTTAGTTGAGCGTACGAAAAAAGATTACGAGGATTTGTTGCGTGAAACCTACAAAAAAATTCGTGAGAAACAAAATCAAATCCCAACTTATGAAGAATCAAATAATAATCCACCGTTTATTGAAATTGTCAATATTTTTCTACAACAAGCCCAAATAAAAAATCCGCAAGTTAATAATTGTAAATTGGATTTTTTGAACAAATGGACGAGATTTACAATGATCACATGGATTTGTTGACCAAAACATACAAAAAGTTAAGTGAACAACAAAATCAAATCCCAACGTATGAAGAGTCGAAGAATAATCCATCTTTTACTAAAATTGACGATTTTCAAATAACAACTTTTGAAATTGAAAACAACAATCATAATAAAGTTATTGAAAAAACAGTAATTGAGTTGGATTTCAATTCTTTTGAGGGTAAGAAACTCGATTTAACTTTCGATTTGCCTTTTTTCGAAAAATTTGAATACAACAACTTTGGATTTTGAACACAATACATGTAATGAAGTTGTTGATAATCCAATAAAGGAAGACGAATTTAATGAACATGAATTCTATGGACTTTTTGAAGATGAGTTATTGAATTCAGAAGGGAAGATTTAAATCACCATTTTGATTTTGAAATCAACAATTTTGAAGAAGTTTCCGATGATAAATTTGAATTTCAATTTGATGAAAATATACTTGAACTTCAGTTAATCGTTTTATCAACCCCGAAAATCATCGAAAAGGAAACAACTCATAAGATTTTTAATAAAACGACATTCATTTTTCCAAATCAACATTCAACCTTGAAATATTTATGGTTTGGTTTTTCGAGCTTAAGTTGTGTCTCACATACTTGACGAGATAAATGAATTGGTCTTTGGAAGGTCGTTTCAATTAATTTTTGACGATATACTTTCTAAACTCTTGTAAATAACAATCTTTTCATTTTCATGTAAATATAAGTCATCCATTTTATTTTTATTTTATTTTTCTCCTTTCACATGGGTTGAATGTGGAGACACAGTCAAAATCATGTGTGAGTGAAGTCTCATCATTTTCATTTTCAATTTTTCATGGTTTATTTTTGTATTTTCTCTCCCAAACTAAAGAAAAAACTCAAAAAATTAAGAAAAAAATCAAGCATTTCGTTTTTTTTAAAGAAACACTATAGGATAATTATAAGCTTTTGGTTATTAAATTGAAATTTTTAAAATTTATTTGTCTCAACAATAATAAAAATAAAGTTTGATTACAAATAATGATGATTTAACTAGTATATTGGTAGGTTCATGTTGATAATTATGAAGTATATCCTAATTGAAAATCTTTGTTTAAAAACGTGGTGAATTTAAAGTAAAGGACATAACATTTTTTTGCGTTCTAAGCTAAATGGTGCTAAGATGATTTTGCAAAACTCTCTTTAAAAATATATATATATATATGTATATGTATATATTTGTGTATATGTATATAATTTTTATTAACACCTAGAGTCATGTGTTCACACTCATGTGTTCACTCGCCATGTCTTGTACCCTTTTCACATAAGCCCGAAAGGCAGTGCATGATCGATATATCCGGCCTCAGTTAATATGAGTTAGTTGTGTGTATATACAAAAAATTCTTTTATTAATAACGCCTACAGTCGATAAGTGTTCACATTTGTGTGTCACTCGCCACGCTCTATATTCCTCTCATATAAGTCCACAAGGCAATGCAGAGCAATATATCTGGTCTCTGTTTATCTGAGTTAGGCATATGTTAATACTGTAAATATCAATAAAATTTTCAAAAAAATAGAGGGAGTAAGCAATTGAAATCTAAGCACTATTTTAACTTATTTGATTTGACTTATTATTGAAAGAAATGAGAACACCACTTTGATAAACTTTGATAATCAACTAAGGATCCATTCATAGTTACACTTTGTTATCAAGCAAAACAACGAGTTAAATTATAGTCTAGTTGTTACGATAACTTTGTTTTTATTGGAAACTTTGACGAGTAAATGACTAAAATTTTCAAGATAATAATCAAAACCTATATTTAACTTATGTGTCGATTTAAAAGTGAATCCTTCATTGTAAATATTTTCAAAAACTCGCATTCGTCTCTTTGTAAATAAATCTTATATTTTGTGAATATTTTTATCATCCATTCGGATTTTGTAGGTACTATCCCTGAAAACCCTCACGAGACAACACTCGTCCTACTGGGGACACCTAGAGGTTTAAAGGCTTGTTGCATACGCTCAATGCAATCGTGCATGTAAAAAGAAAAGTGTGGGGGTATTTGACGTGCATATAATGTGCATATTTATACCATCATATTTAATCTAATTAAATTAAATAAATGATCATATTGAGTATTTTAACTTGTTTAAACCAAAATTCAAATTCTTTTAAAATTGTCATATATTCATCTTCATATAGGGGAAATGGTCGTTTTTGTGCATATATTAATTTATGAAAATTTACTTGCAAAATTTCTATATAACTTTGTAGGAATTTGGCTTCAAATGGGAGAGGGTTTCATGGAAAATATGCATACACAAGTGAATAAAAAGGAATGAAGATGGAAATAATTCAAACTCATGATAATGGAAAACCCCACCCACCCACCTATCTTAATGTACAAATTAGAGGCTAATGCACATGCTAATAGAGTTTAAAGCTTCATTCACACTTAACTGATGATTATTTGATGCTAATGATTACTTGACATCCACATCTCCTAAAAGGGTATTTTAGGTAGTTCTCAAAAAAGTGAATTAGGGTTCATACATGTATAAATACCCCTTATGTTCATGTAGTTGGGCTCTCTTCCCTTAGGCTCTCTTAGCTCACTAGTTTAGGAAAATTAAAACAAAGTTCTCTTTTTCATGGATACTCAGCCATTTCTTTTATGTAATTCTTTTTTTTTATGCAATTTAAGTACATGCTCTTCTCTTTTATTGTTTATTTCTTTTCATTCTATTTATGACGCCCCACCTCTATACTCACGCTAGCTAAGGATACTACGGAGTAATGCCGTCAAATAGCACGAAGAATAGGCAGTTGAGGAGCGACCCTCCATGTAATTGGTTTGTGCGAGCACAGATATGTCAGATAATATAACATGCATTTCATTTCAAGAGGAAATCCGACATATCGATACAAACTCAAAGCTACTACATAGTGGCTGTGTGGTTTTTGAAAACAGATATAGAAATAAACATAACATAAATCAGTCACAAATGTTCATGTCTCAAAACGGAAACAGATATGAATATAACACAAAGAAGTGTACATCAGAGTAGTGGTCAAATAAGATCCACAGTATCATAAAAGAATGGATACGAGTGCTAAAAAAAGAATAAGTATACACCATGGAGTCTATATCTCACATGTATAACAATCAAAAATTACTAATCTAAGTAGTTAGACAAAAATCAGACGACCATCCCTGATAAGAAGTCAAGTAGAAGCACCTGTCACATCTCGGTATGACCCGAGTATTATTTAATAAGAAAATAATAAACGGATCAGTCTAGTTATAACTATCAAGTAAAAATGATATAGAATATGAGATATGACAAAAACATATGACAACAATAATGCCATGTTATGAAAGGTATACATTTAACAATGACAAAATCATACAATAAATCAAAACTTTCTCAAAGCACCAAAAAGAATCACATTCTTTAATTTATTCACCAATCACAAATATTGATGGAGCTTATTAATAAAAATCACAAAATTGGTGAAACACAAATTCTAAAAATCATCAATTAGAAATCCAGAAATCATAAAAGGCGGAGGTCTATCATAAATGGGAGCATGAAAACTCACCAACATGTGTATCACAAACGGAACGCTATTCCATGGTTACTAACCATCAAATTTGAGCCGAAGCTCCACAAACGGCCCAAAGACCATGGGTCGCTACCTCACCAATTTGAGTCGAAACTCCACAAACGGGGTACAGTCCCGCACGTGGACAAAGAGACATCGCACATCGCTAGTCTAATCCACAAAATGATCATCATCGATCATCAAGATGTGTCAATTACACTAAGCTAGTAAATAAATGAGTTTAGCTCATGTCCTATAACCACTGGCTTAACTGAAATATTTACGAACAAATTGTATATTTCCACTCGAAAATTGTCACAAGAGTTCAATCGAACAAGCCCAAGAATTAACCGGCGAAGTCAACGCAAGCGTTTCATACCACTTGTTTTACTACGCCGTTTAATTAGATTTCTCATACGAATGAGGTAAAGGTTTGTATATACTAATAGATTGGAAAACAGTTTAAGAAACGAGCTTTTTAATAAAATAGTGTTGAAATCGTTTTGATGAAAGAGTTTTGATATTTACTACTAGTGTAGAAAACCTTTATATTTTTAAAGTGACAAAATATAGAAATGATTGTAGAAACAATCAATCACCAAAATTCACATTTGAAACCGTGAATCAAATCCATAGTACCGAATCCATCAAAATGGATATTCTCAAAATTTCCAAAAAAGAAGTCATCAATGTCGATAAATGATAACCATAAGTCGGATCAACATGAATCGATTAAAATTGGAAACCCACACAAATTAGGCAAATTGGCCCGAGATAAGCAGATTCAGACGTTTGAATTTGATATTTCAGACGTCTGAACCTGAAGCTCTGGGCGATATTTTGCCTAGGCCAATGATGGCCAAATCATATCGGAAGCGATCGGATGAGTGACGATTACGAGAGGTTTATGCCAAACGACTACCCAACCTTAAAGACTCACCAATACACTCTGATCAATATGTCCATCATCCATATAAGGATTTTCATAGATTTTGGTATCAAAACACCAAAAATTGGAATATTCATCAAACCAATTCAATTCAAAAACAAATGAACATGAATAGATGTTAGGAATTCATACCTAGCAACAACCAAAGCTATAGACGTAGATGTGAGTTCAAAAACTCACCTTTAAACCCAAAAACAAGGAAGGAGAAGCTTGAAAACAAAGGAGGATCAACCACTCTTCAATCTCAACTCTAAAAACTCCAATCTAAGTCTAGAAGCAATAATTTCCCCAATTAGGTTATAGGAAATTTCTGAAATTGGAGGGAGATTGAGATTGAGAAGAAGAAGGAGATGCTTTCCTAAGCTTTTCTTTAATTTTGGTGCTAAAGCTTGGATTTGCTAAAGAAACTAGGGTTAGGATTTTAATTTCCAATCTCCTCCACCATTTTTGCTAAAGCTTGAGTTGTAGGAAATATTGTGAAGGAATGAAGAGGAGTGGAGTGGAGTTGGGTTGATATGTTAGGTTAATGGGCTGAAACACAAACCCAAATACAAAGCCTTAAGTGAAAAGGTCGAAATTTTAGCTAGCACCAAACATATCGATGTTTATACTCAAAAAGGTCGCAAACACCATTTTGGACTCAATGGAAGTGGTCTCGAGTCCAAATTGTTGAATCTCAATTTCAGTCCTCATTCCGACGTCTTAAATTTCCAAATCAGACGTCTGAATCTGGAAAAAATATTGTCTAGTACAATATTCAAACGTCTGAATCATTCATTTCAAACGTCTGAAAATGGTATTCATGTGTCTGGATCGTTCGTTTCAGGCGTCTGAAAACGGCAATTATGGCCTATTTCCTTTTTGGTTGAACTCGAGCAATTTCAGACGTCTAAATTACTCATTTCAGACGTCCGAATATCTATTTGACTATGTGTTCAAATCGATACTTCCATATAGCACGATCCACCTTGTCTTTTCACTAATTCAACTGTTATTTTACGAAATAGTGACATTTTCGGACTTAAATCCGACTAACGATGCTATATTTAAATTAAACATTTAAATATACGAATCGTAAAATATGCGGGTTGTTGCACTATTAGTGTAGCTTCATTTATTCATGCAGGTAGAATAGTTTTATTTCTTTAATTAGATTTTATTTCGTTTAGCTTTCCTTTTCTTTTTGATCTATGTTGCAATCTATATTTTTTGATATGATAACAAATATGAGAGGCTAAACCTCTTCAATTTGGGGTTAATGAAGCTCTCTAATTATATAGATTCAATATAATTTGGTAATCTTGCTCTCCTTTGGTGCTTAATGATAATGCTTGAAGTGGTTTAACTTGTTGTTTTTGCTTTGAAGTTTATAGCCTATATTGTTGACACCAAATAGGCTATGCTTAAACAATCACAAATAATAATTACCTCTTCATCTATATATGATGAAGGTAATGAAGTGAATGTTGAAATCAATATTTGATGGTCTATATTTCTAATTCATAGTTAATAGGTCATACTTGAAATAGATTTTATTCCCCACTTTGTTGTCAATTTTCATATGAGTTAGTAAATAGTTTAAAGGGTTACAGTTTGATTGTAACAGCCCGCAAACAGATACCCCTTGAGTCGACACTATTCTCCATCACTCAACTCAAGATGAACGGAAATACGAACCATTTGGGCTAAAGAAGAAGAGGTAGAAGAAGAAAGTAGAAAACAACATCAGAACCTAACCATCGCAGCGGAATAAAATATAATAGATAATAAATGATCTTTACACACAAAAAAATATGTTTATATATTACATTATCAGAATATACATAACACACAACTGGACAGTAATCATAACCTGTCCTCACAATCTGAATACACAGCGGAATATTTAACACAAATACGGAAGTACGTATTGCCACCCAGCTCGTCTCCTAAGCTCCACAGCATCCTTTCCTGTATCCTATAATATTCGGTATGACCCGAGCATTATAGCTAAATAACATCCGAGTCAGTCTGGAATACCAGCGTAAGAAAACCACATTCAAATTGATTATTAAAGTTTCAAAATTCTTTTGAAAACAAAAGCATCTCGTAAGACCACGCCACAAATAAACATGTCGGGTTTCTACCTTACGATAGCCAAAACACTTTCTATCAAAATCCTCTGATATTATAATAGTGTCTATAGAAAGTAAAATAGAATCTAGCTGAAATTTTTGCATCTCACGTTTCAGCAATAGTTGGGCACAATCAAAACCGTACAGGCGCGTAGGGAGAATGGATTTCCAACCAATGACTAGGCACTGGGGTACCATGTGTCATTGTACCTGGTCTAGATCAGCATACCGAAGATCCACCCTAAATCCCCTACAACACAAGACCTCTACTACCCCTTACTGGATAATCCCGAGTAAGATCACCCCGCGGTTGGGATCAGCATTCGCCACACGGCCGAAATAAAAAGGGACATCTAGACAGGGATGACCTCACCCTAATGGGTGCTACCCACTTAGCCTTGCTACATAACCCTTGATTTTCAGTCATTCCCGGTTGATGAGGCTCGAGGCTAAGCCTTACCTTTTTAGAATATATCACTTAGAATGCCCACCGTCGACCCGACGATGTTCCAAAAGCATTCATCCAGATAAGTCCGTCCACGGTTCGAAAGGAACCGAAGGCACTACTCCTACTACATCCATTTTGGAATCATCCTCAGGATTAGTAGCGACTAGCCCTTGCACTTCACTGCTCCATCTTCGAATCCAAACTCGTCTTCCTCACGAAAATGTACAAAGCGGATCGAAGTGGTTTTCGAGAAATTAATCCCGATCCCAGTCTCTTCGAAACGATCAGCGCATTGGCCAATGTTGATAGCCGGTTATTTAGATATCAATTAACATTCACAACAACCATCAAACATAAATAATTTCTCCAAATTATTTATTAATCTCAAAATATCTTCACAAGATATGTTTCCAATTTTCAACCCTTTGAAGACAGTGCCAAACCATCTTCCTCTCATGGAACACATTTTCCAAATATTTTCTGTTTCCACTGAAATCACCAAGTACAAATAATTTAAAACACTTATTATAAAATATACTTTAAAACATTTAAATTAAAAATTACTTTAATGCTTATTCAAAATATATACTTTAAGAATATTTAAAATAAAACTACTTTGTACAATATAAAACTAAATTTCAAACCTTTAAAACATAATACCAAGCCACCTTTAAATAATTACTGCTATACTGAATTTGAAAAATATACTTACTTTAAAATTTAAACATTTAGAAATAATAACTTTTCTAAAACATACCTTTAAAACAACTTAAACATTTTACTTATACTTAAAAATTTGCTTTCAAAACGTACTTGGCTATCCAGGGAAATACTCTTTTCTTTCTCATCTTAAAAATAAATCACTATTTATTTTTAAACAAATTTACCCATTCCTTTAATAAATTCTCACCGTGAATTTATTCCTCCAAATATCCACTTATATATTCCTTCACTTTTATAAACCCAGTTTATACATTTCTTAGTCTCACTTCCCTTTTAAAATTCCAATTTCAACACTTAAATCAAATTTCAAATTGACTTCCAAATTACTCCATTTTGAAATAAATTCCTTTACTTACTCAATTTATTTCAAAATCCATTAACTTCAGATTTTATTTCTTAATTATGATTTAAAGTCCCTTTCAACTGAAAATACCAATTTCATACCCTTTTTCCATATTCCTTCTTTATCTATTTCAATAAATTTAAAAGTTGAATTTTTAAAATAAATTCTTTATTCCTATAAATAATATCACTTAAGTTTAAAATTCATTATTTCTCTTTTTATTCAAAATCACCTTTTTCCATACTTGGAATTTATTTATTAGAATTTAAAATTCACTTTTATCTTTTCTCTCCATTCATTCTTCGATTTATTTCTCTGTTTATTCAAAATCCCCTTTTTCCATACTCGGAATTTATTTATTAGAATTTAAATCCACTTTTGTCTTTTCTCTCCATTCATTCTTCGATTTATCTCAAATTTCCAATAACCATTTACTTATAAATTCTCTCTTTTAATTTTCTTTACAAAATCCAATCTATATTTTTTGATAACTTAGTGTATCCAAACATATTCAATCAAACCAGTATCCAACATTTCCAATTACCCATATAATCCATCACAGAATATCAAATAAACATAAACAGAATATTAAACAATCTAATAATTTTGAGGAATCCAGTTGGATCCCTCCAACCGGTTTTCCTGCATCCACAGACGTTAGCTTAATGCCAATTCCACATCGAGATGGAATGTCGCGGTATATGGGTTTATATAATATCATCCGCTATTATGCGGCGTATAGGGTCTCATCACCTATATAATGCGGGAAATCAATCACTTCAATATATACTGTATACTACTATATATAATATAGCACATCAGATCAATTCAATCATTCAATCAATTATTTAAATTTAACCATTTAAATTTAAATAAAACCCAGATGAGTGAGATTAACTCATCTTTGATTTTTGCAATCCACTTTAATCTCGACTCAGTCTCTTCACGATTTAGACCTTATATAAACATTTATATGGTTTATTAATATTTGAACCAGTCGAATAATTAAATTTCCATTTGATAAATTTAAATAGTGATTTTATTTTAATAGTTCTCATTTTAACAAATGATTTATTAACATCTGAGATAAACTACCAATAATTTACCAATAAATAAATTAAATTGACCAATAATTTAATTTAAAATGATCATTGGGTTTTAAACTAATAATTTGATTTTTAATTTAATTTTCCTTTGAAATAATCTTTAGTAACTAGAATAATTAAAGAAGTTTATCAAAAAAATTATCACCTAAATCCATTTTTAAAATAAACTAGTAAGTTCTATTTTATTTCTCATTTTCAAACTGTATATAAAAATAATCTATATAGGTCTAAAAAAAATCTAATTTTGTATAAACCTTAAACATTTTAAAAATCCTATACCTTTTTAACTCTTTTATATATATATATACATATATATATATACACACACACACACACACACACACTTACTCTTTTAACTAATCATATTTATCCTATGAAAACCACATTCATGGAAAAAAACCATCCATATAAATTTTAAAAGTCTGAATTAAAAATCCTTTTCTTCTTCTTTTTTCTCAGAACTAACATTTTTATACTCCTGTTTAAAAATCCTCCTTTTACTTTATATTTTCCCATAATATTAACTAAAACAATATTTAGATAAATTAAACTGTCAACGGTAAATACCTCCAAATTTGCAGACGAACAGCCTGCAAGATGCAACCAACATCGACTGGTCCAGACTCGAGCACTGTTGAACCCAACCGCGTGTCCGGAAGCATTGTCGCTACATCGGTGGCATTTCCTGCCTCGACAGCACTCGTGCACCACCTACCACTACCTCGCCATCGCCTTCGAACTTGGGTTCGACATCGAAGTCGAACAAACCAAATCCATTGCCGAATCCTAAATTTGCGACCTCCTCTGCATCGAGCCCTTCCTCATGCTCGCGACTCAAATCGCATCGTCGACGCCGCTATGCCAAAGCTTCAGCTGCCAACCCCTAGCCCTTGCGAGCTTTAATTTAATCAGAGATTTCATTCGATTAGGGTTTCTTGATTTCGGTTGTCTGGATTTAAACTAAGGGAATAAGAGGGTTTTGATTTTTAGGGCACTGCCAATTCAAATAAGAAGAGGGAGCTCGGTCATTTCAATTTTATTTTTCTTTTGTTTTGGCTTCTCGATTTAGAATTGATAATGAAGGGGAGGAAGGAGGATACGTGATTTAACGAAGGGAGTTGTCAGCTTTGATTCAGACGATAGGCCGCTTCGATTTGAACGAAGGGACAGGTGGTGTATTGCTGCTGGGTACAGAGAAAACAGAAGGCGTTGATGGTGAAAGAAAACAGGCTGAAGGAAAGGAATCTCAGTTGATGAAAAAAAACTTGATGTGAAGGGAATTTAACTGGTCAAAATAAATTATTTTTGAATTTAAATTTAAATCATCTCGATTTACGTAGCCTAAAATCACGAACCCCTATCGAGACGTGCCGCTAGGCGTTTATAATGTTATACCCCTATTCCGAACGCAATGGAAAAGGTTTCGAGTTCTAATTCGATCGTATGGAGAAGATAGCTTTTTGAGCCCAGTTATTATATTAAAATTTCGACATAAATTTCAGTGCGTTTATATACCGTACGCTCACACAACAACTCCAAACATTACGAAAATTGAAATCCGTTAATAATACAATATTACGGACCCAAGGGAACTGATTTCTTCGAAATCCGAGACAATTCCTTGGAAGGCTATTTTTAAATACCAATATAAACGATATATTTTCAAAACTGAAAAAAACACTTCCAAATTCAATTTTATACTTTTACTGTCTTTAGTACTATCAATATAAATTTTACAAGCCGTTAAAATATTTTTAACAAGCTTGAAACTAAATAATTTACTCAATCTTCAATTATTGAATAATTATATTATTCAATAAATTGCTGTATCTACATTCTAAATAGACAAATCCAAGTTTTCCATACTCAAACGAATTTATAATTCAATTTCTATATTTAAAACCATTTAACTATTCCAGATTCAACGCTTAAAAATCCGGGTTGTTACATTCCTCCCCCTTTAAAAGAATTCCGTCCCCGAAATTACTAAGGCAGAAGAATGCTCCAAACCCATTAACTTTACAAAACCCACTTAGTGAAAATCTCATATTCACTTTCCTAACCCTTTAGTTCCAACTAAAGAATTAGTTTCAATTTTCATTTCTAAAATCTCTTATTTCAATTCCAATTTGAAATTGATTTGTCGCTAACAAAAATTTTCCCAAAAATTTTCAAAATTTTTTCTAACTCCTAAAATTTTCGGAAAATTTTGGCAGAGTCACCTTTGTACGGAGGAGCTTTTGCAATTTGACAAGAGATATAAATATATATACATCGACCCACCTGGTCGGAGAAACAAAAAAACAAACAACAGTTCATATTTCCTAACTTTTATTGCGTAGGCGTACCTCTATTTAGCATTTTTAAGCAAGCGGCTTATTATTTAGCAATTAGCGCGACCAAAATCCTGCCAAACGGCCATCGGGTACCTGTATTACTCAATTTAAACATTTAAGCACTATATATAAGAAGTTTATGGCATTTCACTTATATTTAAATAGCTAAACCATGTATTCTATAACAATGCGTGTTATATACTTTCATAAGCACATATGTAAGGTTTCAACACTTATTTCAATTGCTTTTTGTCAACCCATACTATTAAATTTAAGTGATTTACAACTCACTTGCCTGCGTACGTTTCATTTTTAAACCAAACGAACTTATATTCATTTCAATTGATTCAAAAATCAATTTTATTTACTTCTATTAATTCATAGAATTTTATTTAATCTCATTTTCGTCAAACGACTATCATTTATATGCAAATTCGGCGATATTTATGTGAATAAACCATTACTTAAGCTTATAATCATTTTAAATTGGTTCCAATACATTTTATATTAAATTTTATTCCATTCTAACTTATTTACAAACCATTCACTTGCATTTCATTCATTCCTACATTGGTTTCATTTAAACCCATTACATTAAGCTTAACAACATTCCATTCTAATATTAATAACATTTCCCAAATTAATTTAACCCAAACTTTTATTTAATGGGCTTTCACCCTTACTCGAAGCCAAGCTTCTATTATTTGTAAACTTAAGTTAATTTACTTTCTTCAAACTTTTTCAACTTCATAACTTAAGTTCACTTCTATTTAATTTGATTCTCATCTAATTCAATTACCCCATTCTCTTTATCCATTTTAATTTTAATCCCATTCTCAGTTAGTTAAAATAATATCCAAGCACATATTTAACTCATTTATACTCGAATTGGATTTTATTTGCAACTCAAATCATTTCTATTTTAATCCAATTCCATTTCATTTTACAACTTCGATTCATAACTAATCCACTTACAATATGCGATGTATATTATTTATACTCAAGTTCTATTTCTATCATTTAATTCACAAACCATTTTTATTAACTCACAATTCTACTTTTATTTAACCAATTTAAGCTCCATTAACATATCCAATTAAATCATTTATTTCAAATTAGTCCCCTTCCCACTTGCAATTCAATATTTGATTTTTATCTTCAAAAATCACTTCATTTAATTTTCTTGGGTTCAATCTTATTTTATATCTCAAGTTTGGAAAAAAAAATTCATTTCCAAACATCAAACAATATTATTTTAGACTATCATTTTACTTTTCCATTTATATTTTAACTTGAGATCTTTATTTAGCCCAAGCACATTCTTATTTACACATTTTCAATTCTTTGATATGTTATCGAAGCTTATTTATCCAAATTCAGTTTTATTTGATCTAACTTCGCTTATGCTAAATTCAACTTCATACCCTTCTCTATTAAATTTATTTGCTTAATAATTTAATTCATTTAATATCATTTACAACCAATTTTAATTTTATTCAATTCACTTATATTCCAATTTTTATTCAACTAGATTTTATTTTCATTTTAATCCAACTCCAACTCAATTTCATTTGGTTTAGGTTAATTTCAATTCCAACTTAAATTTTATTTTCTCATTTAATCACACCCTATTTAAGTTTCAAAATTTTAATTTCTTCACTTTATTTCTGTTAACTCCACTTTTTCAACAAGGGCATGATATCAAAAATCGACCGAAAAGCCAATGATAATTCGTCTCGGTTCTGTTGAATGGTTTTTCAGATAAGATCCCCTACGGAGGGGGGGTCCAGGGGGGTGCCAACCCCCCAAGGTGGGGGTGCGGGGGAATCGCCACCGCTACGGTGATCGACCCGCCCGGTCAGGTCGCAGGGGTCCAGGGGGCAGCGCCCCGTCCAAAACGGTATACGACCTAAAGCGTCAACAAGTTAACGGGTTTGAAGACCTCGCGACCTAAGAAGACCTCGCGACCTAAGCAGGACCAAAGATCAGCGACCTAACGAGTTAACCTATCAGCGACTTAAGGCAAAAAGCGGCTCAAGCGAGTTAACGAGTTAACAGAAGAAGCGGCTTAACGACTTAAGGATTGCCACGATCTAGCAGCTCAAAGTACTCCACGACTTAATGAGTTAAGAACTACACGACTCAAGAATTATAACGGTCCAAACAGTCTACGACTTAAGACAGTCTACGACTTAAGACGTTCTACGACTTAAGGAAGTCTGTGACATAAGGAAGTCTACGACTTAAGAAAGTCTACGACTTAATGAAGTCTACGACTTAAGAAAGTCTACGACTTAAGGAAGGTATGCGACTTAAAGATGTTACGACCTAACGACCTGAGGGAGTAACGACTCAAGGCACGAAAAGGTTAAGACAACTACACTTAAGTCGCAACCGTCTTATGACTTCTGCTAGGTCGTTTACGACCTAAGACTACAGAGGCAAGTTCAGTACCACGCCGTAATTCGATAACTCGTTGACGACTCGGGACTTGTGATACGACCAAGTGAACGAACTTACTCCAGTTGAGCCGCAAGCCAAGACTTAGGTTAGGATGGTCACGACCTATGACTTATGATGAGTCGTACACGACTTAAGAAGACAAATAAGAAGCCGCATCCGGATAACTCGTACACGACCTAGGACTTATGGAATGAATTCAGGAAGACAAGCTGATCTCTATTAAACTATGGACTTGGCTCGATAAGTCGGCCATGACTTATCCTAAGTCGGCCACGACTTAAGACTTGGCAATAATTTCTGCCCAGAATTCTCTATAAATACATGACTATCTCCAACTTTCAGAGGACTTTTGGCTCATTCTTCGAAGCGTCGATACTCTGTCATTCTCTCGACTCAAACAGCACTACATGCACTCCAAACGCCAAAGATGCTACAACAAACTTCAAGAGAAGATTTGGATCATTCAACATGAACTCAAAAGATTCTTCTACCTCAAAGTTTGAGCTACTAGTCAAAAGTGTGTTGTAATCGAAGTGGATTGTAAAGAATTGTAATCAAATCATCAATAAAGGAATTTAAAGTGGACGTAGGCTCGATCTTAAGCCGAACCACTATAAAAATGTTGTCTTTTACTACTTTTCTGTGATTTCTCTGCTTATACTTTGTTCCCGTATGAACGGGTGGTGCTTTCATACTTACACTACTTACACCGGGGTATTAGCGTCATATTTTTACGTTAACATTTTTGGTGCTTTCACTGAGAACCCAACTCAGGCTATTTTCATCATTGCTTCACAAAAGTTTGAGGAAAGAATCTCTCTCAAAACTAGAAGTCTATCAGAGATAATGGCTCCTGGAAGAAAGAGTAAATCTACCAGATCCGGAGATGCTCATGAGGGAACCTCCACTTCCCCAGTACCAAATCAGACAACTCCTACTACTGGAGTCACAAGAGCTGAATTAGATGATGTAGTATCTGGATTGTTCCAACAAATGGAAACTCAGAATGCTTTGATGATGGACAGGTTAAACGCCCTGCTAGGGGCAAGTCGCCAACGACAAGACAATGAAACAACTTTTGCCGAAGATGCATGTAACACCCAAGAGAAAGGTATTCCTCCACGAGCCGTTGGCACCGCCGCAGGGGCACCTTCCCAAGCTGAAGGTTCACGGCCACAGTCAACTTTTTGCGAACATTTGCCAAGGCAACTTCCGAAAGGGCAGCTGACGTCTGCCCGGCGAGGCCTCTGAACGATGAGGAGTACCTGTCAGGGATGGTTCGCTCAATTATGAAAGAAAGCATGCAGAGGCAAGAGGATGAAAAGGATTAGGGGTTTGCTCCAAGCAAGACTCCGTTCGCCGAAAAGATCTTAAAAGCAGAGTTCCCCAAGAAATTTGTACCTCCTACTATCCCGGCCTATCGAGGGACAAGTGATCCAAATCAGTTCCTATACAAGTACGACTGGCATATGACCGGGGCAAGGGCAACAGATGAAATCAAGTGTCGTTACTTTCCAGTATACTTAGAGGGAGTGGCCTTACTTTGGTTCACAAAGCTGCCAGTTAGATCCGTGGATCAATTTTCTGACTTAACACGAAAGTTCAAAGATCAGTTCAGGCTATATGCTACAAAGGCCAAGGATATAATGTCACTCTCTAGTCTAGAACAAAACCCCGGGGAATCTATCAGATCATTCTTAAATCGTTTCAATATAGCCCTAGCTGAAGTCGAGAACGCAGAGCCACGGATGGTTTTGACTTGTCTGATGCGGGCTATCGATAAATCAAGTGAATTTGGCAAATGGCTAAAAATGAAGGAGCCAAACTCACTTGACAAATTCTATAAGAAGGCCAACGAATTTATGCATTTGGAAAGCTTTCCTGCGCCATCAAAAGCGATCGTGGCCGAAATTCAGAATGTCGGTGTTGCTTCTGATAAAAGAGAGTCTGGAGGACAGAAGAGGAAGAACGATGGTGGAAAAAAGCAGAGAGACTTGAAGAAAGCTCGCCGCTTTAAACCTTCATACTTTACTCCCTTAACTGATACTCTAGAGAACATCTTTCTCGCAACCAAGGATGTTGTTGATTATCCTTAACCACCCGAGTCGAAGATTGGGAAAAATGCTATGCATAATGGGAGATTCTGTCAGTTCCACAATCAACCTGGTCATGACACCAACGAATGTCGTCATTTGAGGAATTTGATTGAAGAACTGTTGAAACGGAATAAACTCCAACAATATGTCAAAAGAGACAGGAATGACCCATCCTCATCCACTGAGGGGCAAATACTTCTTGCTCATCAATATGGCTCAAATAAAAGAACTGCAGCGCAGGGATCTGAGAGGCTTATCATTAATGCTATCACAGGAGGCCCTCACCCAGCGGGTGGAAGCTGGGATGAGATGGAAAGATATGCTCATGCCCTAAGAAAATCCCCGGAGGGAGAGAATGTTCATGTTCTTAAAGATATTTCCATCTAGTCCCCTCACACCGGAGATTCGATTCCGAAAAGCTTGGGACAGCAATGACTCGCATCCATGTTTTACTTTAAGGCTTTGTTACAAATTTGTAAAAGAATGATGGATGTATCATTCTTGTGTTAAAAGCCATTGTAAAAACATTGCAAATGAGATATAGGAACTATAAATCTTGTGTTTTCTATTACTATAAAATGCCTGTTTCATCACGATATGCAAACATCTTGAATATATTGCTAAAATGTCGATTTAATATTGCAGGCAATCAAAGCAAAGCTTACCTAGTCAGCACATCACAAAGCTAAGCGATTCCTATAAATCAATCAGCAAATAAATGTCAATCCAGAAAAGTTCCAAATTCAATTCCTGCATAAGAAGTGTTACTCACAAACAGTTGATTCTACCAAAAGGGCACCTTCCCAACGTGAAGGTTCCAGGCCCTTGCTAACCGACGGAGATCGTTTGTGCAAACAGACATCCAGTCGGATAGTTTGGGTCTGCCCTGTGGATTCACTTAATAATGTAGAGCACTTCTCCGGAAAAGAAACAAATAACTGGCAAAGAAAAGAACATGGGTTTCGAAATGATAACGAGGAATCGCTGAGGAGCAAATGGTAAAGAGGCATGGGCAAGCAGACAGAAAACACACAAAACCTCTTCGGAGGCACATTTCACCAGAGCTGAAATGCCAAATAAAGACCTCTTCGGAGGCACAAGCCCTCTTCTGAGGCACAACTCTTCGGAGGAAAAAGCCCTCTCCCGAGGCACAAACAAGAAGCCCTCTCCCGAGGCATAATAAAAGTCCTCCAATGAGGCACACTTCCCAAGTTTGAAATGAAAATTAAAGCCCTCCAATGAGGCACACTTCCCAAGTTTGAAGTGCAAACAAAAGCCCTCTCCCGAGGCATAATAAAAGTCCTCCAATGAGGCACACTTCCCAAGTTTGAAGTGAAAATTAAAGCCCTCCAACACACTAACCAAGTTTGAAGTGAAAACTAAAGCCCTCCAATGAGGCACACTTCCCAAGTTTGTAGTGCAAATCGAAGCCCTCCAATGAGGCACACTTCCCAAGTTTGAAGTGCAAATTAAGGTCCTCCAATGAGGCACACTTTCCAAGTTTGAAGTGAAAATTAAAGTCCTCCGATGAGGCACACTTCCCAAGTTTGAAGTGCAAACTAAAGCCCTCCAATGAGGCACACTTCCCAAGTTTGAAGTGCAAATTAAAAACCTCCAACGAGGCACAACTAAAAAAAAAACCTCTTCAAAGGCACACTACAGCTCTCAGGGGAAAATTAATTTTTCCATCTTGAAAATGTTCTCCCTCAAAGGTTGTAGTGCTAAATAAAGCCCTCTAATGAGGCCGACTTCACCAAGTTGAAGTTCCAAAGCCTTCTTCGGAAGCCCGCTTCACCGCATAGGAGATTCCACTTCTCAAAAACAAAAGTGACCACCTCCGAAGGATGAGGTGTAAAAAAAAAAACTTCTCCAATAAAAGGCGCACTCTACCAAAGCAGAATAATATTTCCTCCAAAATGGAAAAATAATTCTCTAAAGAAAAAGTGCAAGCCTTCTCAAAATGGAAGAATTATTCTCTAAAATAAGAGTACAAGTCTTTTTAAAACAGGAGAATTGTTCCCCAAAGTCTCCGCAAAATGGAGAATATTACAATGAGCTATGGTATGGGGGCAATATAATATTGCTACATTAGTAAAAAGCAGTACCCAAGCAACACACCACAATCTCACTGTAGTATCATGCAGAGAAAAATAAAGAAACTTGTATGAAAATGAGGGACAAATACATTCTCAAATACAGACAAAAGTCTGTACAAGTAGGAAGAATCATCTCATTCTATACTATAAAAAATTTCATACATGTGCAGGTCCCCTAGATGCAAGTTCCTTTGCGGAAGCTGGGGCACCTGAAGTCTCTGCTTGAAAATTTGGGGCATTATATAGATGAGTCAATTAAAAGAGGGCAAAAGTCCAAATTAATTGCAGAAATTCGTCTTTCACCAGAAATTTAACGCTCCTCTCCTTAACCGCCACAGCACTTAGTCTTTTAAAAATTGACTTATGACTGGAATATTTAGAAAGAGAGGGGATGCTGCAAAGTAAAGAACGAAATTAGCACTCAACAACTCGGATTCTGAAAATCTCAGAAATGAAAAAATCCAGCTTGCTCCACTATTTCATCTTATCAAGAAGACATTCTACATAAAGAACTGAATATTCGAAAGTAAAGGTGCACGTTTCCTAAAAGCGTGTGAAGTGTTGTGCAAAGCTACTTAAATAACAAGTAAATAAAGTAATACTCGAAATAATACTCGTTGGCAAATATGTTAATTCAGAAAAATTCGAGGCTTGTTATTTGAAAATAAGTGCAGTATCAATGCAGATAGCAGCTATAACTGTGTAAATTTTATGTTGATACTTCATTCAAGATAGTTGATTCGCAACACTTCATCAAATCTGTATTAATTTACTTACAGTAAAATATCAGTTCTTTGATCTAATCCATCACTCGATATGGGCAATCGGTGATGAGTATATTCGCTCTATTTTCCCGCAAATGTTGCATTTAACAGGTTGTTAAAATAATCTGTAAAGAGATGCAACAAGCACTGGTCAAGTTCAAAAGGCTTCGGGTCAAAACAAAGCAAGTTTGCCTAGGTACGAGCTTAGCAGCGACCTGAAAATTAAGCCGCGAGAGGTTAGGTCGTCAATCGCTCTCGACCTAGCAACTCAGTAAAGTACGAGTTAAGAAGAATCGAAGCACACGACCTAGTCCCTAGGCATATACTTCAAGGGGCAAGTGTTAACTGCACTTTTTCAGCAAGGGCATGATATCAAAAATCGACCGAAAAGCCAATGATAATTCGTCTCGATTCTGTTGAATGGTTTTTCAGATAAGATCCCCTACGGAGGGGGGTCCAGGGGAGTGCCAACCCCCCAAGGTGGGGGTGCGGGGGCAACGCCACCGCTACGGTGATCTACCTGCCCGGTCAGGTCGTAGGGGTCCAGGGGGCAGCGCCCCCGGCAGGGTGCGGGGCAGCGCCCCGTCCAAAACGGTATACAACCTAAAGCGTCAACAAGTTAACGGGTTAGAAGACCTTGCGACCTAAGAAAACCTCGCGACCTAAGCTGAACCAAAGATCAGCGACCTAACGAGTTAACCTATCAGCGACTTAAGGCAAAAAGCGGCTCAACCGAGTTAACGAGTTAACAGAAGAAGCAGCTTAACGACTTAAGGATTGCCACGATCTAGCAGCTCAAAGCACTCCATGACTTAATGAGTTAAGAACTACACGACTCAAGAATTATAACGGTCCAAACAGTCTACGACTTAAGACAGTCTACGACTTAAGACGTTCTACGACTTAAGGAAGTCTACGACATAAGGAAGTCTACGACTTAAGGAAGTCTACGACTTAATGAAGTCTACGACTTAAGAAAGTCTACGACTTAAGGAAGGTATGCGACTTAAAGATGTTACGACCTAACGACCTAAGGGAGTAACGACTCAAGGCACGAAAAGGTTAAGACAACTACACTTAAGTCGCAACCGACTTATCACTTCTGCTAGGTCGTTTACGACCTAAGACTACAGAGGCAAGTTCAGTACCACGCCGTAATTCGATAACTCGTTGACGACTCAGGACTTGTGATACGACCAAGTGAACGAACTTACTCCAGTTGAGCCGCAAGCCAAGACTTATGTTAGGACGGCCACGACCTACGACTTATGATGAGTCGTACACGACTTAAGAAGACAAATAAGAAGCCGCATCCGGATAACTCGTACACGACTTAGGACTTATGGAATGAATTCAGGAAGACAAGCTGATCTCTATTAAACTATGGACTAGGCTCGATAAGTCGGCCACGACTTATCCTAAGTCGGCCACGACTTAAGACTTGGCAATAATTTCTGCCCAGAATTCTCTATAAATACATGACCATCTCCAACTTTCAGAGGACTTTTGGCTCATTCTTCGAAGCGTCGATACTCTGTCATTCTCTCGACTCAAACAGCACTACAAGCACTACAAACACCAAAGATGCTACAACAAACTTCAAGAGAAGATTTGGATCATTCAACATGAACTCAAAAGATTCTTCTACCTCAAAGTTTGAGCTACTAGTCAAAAGTGTGTTGTAATCGAAGTGCATTGTAAAGAATTGTAATCAAATCATCAATAAAGGAATTTAAAGTGGGTGTAGGCTCGATCTTAAGCCGAACCACTATAAAACTATTGTCTTTTACTACTTTTCCGTGATTTCTTTGCTTATACTTTGTTCCCGTACCAACGGGTGGTGCTTTCATACTTACACTACTTACACCGGGGTGTTAGCATCAGATTTTTACGTTAACAATTCCAAGTTAAATTTTATTTTAACCTTCTCACTTTTACCTTTAATTCTAAAATCCAATCCGCATATTTCTCTTCAAAATCACTCACCGTTATAAGTTTATAACTTATCTTCTTATGTTCTCTAAATTATCTATATAAGGATTTTAGGATTTTTAAACACCCGGCTTTTGTTTCAAATCATTTTGAAATCACCAATATCTCAAAATCACACTTTTCAAAATTTTAAACCAAACCTTGTTTTTACCCCCAACAAATTTCCTTTGAAATTTCAAAAAAAATAATAGTTCTTCTGAACAAATCAATTTGGCAGTAATCCGTCACTTAGAAACTCGAAAATGAACATCGATGATGCTGCAGTCATCACCGAAGTTATTTTCCAGCAACTGAAGTGAGCTCAATGTTATATCCCTTCCCAAAATTATTTGAAACAATTTCCTTTCAGAAATACCTCCAAAATAATAATGCTATTATTTGTCTTCAAAACACTTCGAAAAACACTTCTAAAATCTCCGGGGTTTTAAATTTTCAGATTTTGACTTAAATCAAAATTCATTTGTATAATTTATGCTCATACAAATTCCCTTATTGATTACACAAGTAATTTCGATTTTTATAATCTTATTTGTTTAGAACATTATCATCCAAACATCCAAGTTATATAACAATTTAAGAAGATATTTATTTTATATCAAAATATAATTTTGGGCATCATTCACCACCTTTAAAACAATACTGTGTCAGTTTATCGTGTCAGGTGTTTATAAACTCTTCTCGAATAGCGGCCAACTTACCCGATCAGAATTCATATTCCACCCAACCAATAAGTCAAGACAATATTGAAACAATTTATATTTACTAACAAATACGCGCTCATATCTATTAGTACACTCAAACTCATTCTAGAGTACTACTGACTCTATCTCTAATGAGTAATTCCCACCAAAGCCAAGGTTCTCGCTTAACCTTTAGCTCTAATACAACTGTAATAGCCCGCTAACCCATACCCCTTGAGTCGACACTATTCTTCATCACTCAACTCAAGATGAATGGAAATGTGAACCATTTGGGTTAAAGAAGAAGAGGTAGAAGAAGAAAATAGAAAACCACATTAGTATCTAACCATCGCGGCAGCATAAACATAATAGATAATAAAAGATCTTTAAACAAAAACAAATCTGTTCATACATTACATCATCAGAGTATACATAGCACACAAGTGGACAGTAATCATAACCTGTCCTCACAATCTGAATACACAACGGAATATTTAACACAAATACGGAAGTACGTATTGCCATCCAACTCGTCTCCTGATCTCCACAACATCCTTTCCTGTATCTATAATACTCGGTCCGACCCAAGCATTATAGTTAATTAACACCCGAGTCAGTCTGGAATACCAGCATGAGATAACCACACTCGAATTGATTATTAAAGTTTCAAAATTCTTTTGAAAACAAAAGCATCTCGTAAGACCACGCCACAAATAAACATGTCGGGTTTTTACCTTACTATAGACAAAACACTTTTTATCAAAATCTTCTGATATATAATAGTGTCTATAGAAAATAATAGAATCTAGCTGAAATGCTTGCATCTCACGTTTTAGCAATAGTTGGGCACAATCAAAACCGTATAGGCACGTAGGGAGAATGGATTTCCAACTAATGACTAGGCACTAGGGTACCACCTGTCACGGTACCTGGTCTAGATCAGCATACCGAGGATCCACCCTAAATCCCCTACAACACATGACCAAGACTACCCCTTACTAGATAATCCTAAGTAAGATCACCCTGCATTTGGGATCAGCAACCGCCACACAGCCGAAATAAAAATGGACATCTAGACAGGGGTTACCTCACCCTAATAGGTGCTACCCACTTAGCCTTGCTACATAACCCCTGATTTTCAGTCATTCCCGGTTGATGAGGCTCGAGGGTAAGCGTTACCTTTTTAGAATATATCACTTAGAACTCCCACCGTCCACCTGACGATGTTCCAAAAACATTCATCCATACAAGTCCGTCCCGGGTTCGAATGGAACCGAAGGCACTACTCCTACTACATCCATTTTGGAATCATCCTCAGGATTAGTAGCGACTAGCCCTTGCACTTCGTTACTCCATCTTCGAATCCAAACTCGTCTTCCTCATGAAAACGTACAAACCGAATCGAAGTGGTTTTCGAGAAATTAATCCCGATCCCGGTCTCTTCGAAACGATCAGTGCATTGGCCAATATTGATAGTCGATTATTTAACTATCCATTAACATTCACAACAACCATCAAACAAAAATAATTTCTCCAAATTATTTATTAATCTCAAAATATCTTCACAATATATATTTCCACTTTACAACCCTTTGAAAACAGTGCCAAACCATCTTCCTCTCACGGAACACATTTCCTAAATATTTCCTATTTCCACTGAAATCACCAAGTAAAAATAATTTAAAACACTTATTATAAAATATACTTTAAAACATTTAAATTAAAAATTACTTTAATACTTAGTCAAAATATATACTTTAAGAATATTTGAAATAAAACTACTTTGTACAATATAAAACTACATTTCTAACCTTTAAAACATAATACCAGGCCACCTTTAAATAATTACTGCTATAATGAATTAGAAAAATACTCTTACTTTAAAATTTAAACATTTAGAAATAATAACCTTTCTAAAACATATCTTTAAAACAACATAAACTTTTTACTTGTACTTAAAAATTTGCTTCGAAAACGTACTTGGTTATCCAGGGAAATACTCTTTTCTTTCCCATCTTAAAAATAAATCACTATTTATTTCTAAACAAATTTACCCATTCCTTTAATAAATTCTCACCGTGAATTCATTCCTCCAAATATCCACTAATATATTCCTTCGCTTTTATAAACCTAGTTTGTACATTTCTTAGTCTCAGTTCCCTTTTAAAATTCCAATTTCATCGCTTAAAACAATTTTCAAATTGACTTCCAAATTACTCCATTTTGAAATAAATTCCTTTACTTACTAAATTTATTTCAAAATTCATTAACTTCAAATTTTATTTCTTAATTATGATTTAAAGTCCTTTTTAACTGAAAATACCAATTTCATACCCTTTTTCCAAATTCCTTCTTTATCTATTTCAATAAATTTAAAACTTGAATTTTTAAAATAAATTCTTTATTCCTTTAAATAATATCAGTTAAGTTTAAAATTCATTATTTCTCTGTATATTCAAAATCCCCTTTTTCCTTACTCGGAATTTATTTATAAGAATTTAAAATCCACTTTTATCTTTTCTCTCCATTCGTTCTTCAATTTATCCCAAATTTCCAATAACCACTTACTTTCAAATTCTCTCTTAATTTTCTTTTCAAAATACAATCTATATATTTTGATAACTTAGTGTATCCAAACATATTCAATCAAACCAGCATCCAACATTTCCAACTACCCATATAATTCATCACAGAATATCAAATAAACATAACACAGAATATTAAACAATCTAATAATTTTGAGGAATCCAGTTAGATCCCTCCAACATGTTACCCTGCATCCATAGACGTTAGCTCAATACCAATTCCACTTTGAGGTGGAATATCGCGGTATATGGGTTTATATAATATCATCCGCTATTATGCGGCGCGTAGGGTCTCATCCGCTATATAATGCGGGAAATCAATCACTCCAATATATACTATATACTACCATATATAATATAGCATTTCAAATCAATTCAATCATTTAAACAATTATTTAAATTTAACCATTTAAATTTAAGTAAAACCCAGATGAGTGAGATTAACCCACCTTTGATTTTTGCAATCCACTTCAATCTCGACTCGGTCTCTTCACGATTTAGACCTTGTAGAAACATTTATATGGTTTATTAATATTCGAACCAATCGAATAATTAAATTTCCATTTGACAAATTTAATTAACTAGTGATTTTATTTTAATAGTTCTTATTTTAACAAACGATTTATTAACATCTGAGATAGTATACCAATAATTTACCAATAAATAAATTAAATTGACTAATAATTTAATTTAATATAATCATTGGGTTTTAAACTAATAATTTGATTTTTTAAATTAATTTTCCTTTGAAATAATAGTTAGTAACTAGAATAATTAAGAAGTTTATCAACAAATTTATCGCCTAAATCCATTTTTAAAATAGATAGTAAGTTGTATTTTATTTCTCATTTTCAAACTATATATAAAAATAATCTATATAGGTCTAAAAAATCTAATTTTGTTTAAACCTTAAACATTTTTAATTTCCTATACCTTTTCAACTCTTATCTATATATACACACACACTTACTCTTTTTAACTAATTATATTTATCCTTTGAAAACCACATTCATGGATGAAAACCATCCATATAAATTTTAAAAGTCTGAATTAAAAATCCTTTTCTTCTTCTTTTTTTCTCAGAACTAACATTTTTGTGCTCCTGTTTAAAAATCCTATTTCTACTTTATATTTTCCTATAATATTAACTAAAACAATATTTAAATAAATTAAACTGTCAGTGGTAAATACCTTAAAATTTGCAGACGAACAACCTGCAAGATGCAACCAACGTCGACTCATCCAGACTCGAGCATTGTTGAACCCGACCGTGTGCCTTGAAGCATCATCGTGACATTGGTGGCCTTCCCTGCCTCGACAGCACTCATGTTCCACCTACCATTACCTCCCCAATGCCTTCGAACTCGGGTTCGACATCAAAGTCGAACAAACCAAATCCATTGCCGAACCCCAAATTTGCGACCTCCTCTACACCGAGCCCTTCCTCATGCTCGCAACTCAAATCGTGTCATCGCCGCCGCTATGCCAAAGCTTCGGCCGCCAACCCCTAGCCCTTACGAGCTTTAATTTGATCAGAGGTTTCATTCGATTTGGGTTTCTTGATTTCGGTTGTCTGGATTTAAACTAAGGGAATAAGAGGATTTTGATTTTTAGGGCACTGGCAATTCAAATAAGAAGAGGGAGCTCGGCCATTTCTATTTTATTTTTCTTTTGTTTTGGCTTCTCGATTTAGAATTGGGAACGAAGGGGAGGAAGGAGGATACATGATTTAACGAAGGGAGTTGTCAGCTTTTCCAAACGATAGGCGGATTCGATTTGAACGAAGGGATAGGTGGTGTATTGCTTCTGGCTACAGAGAAAACAAAAGGCGTT
The DNA here is from genome assembly GCA_030765085.1 of Allium cepa. Classification (NCBI taxonomy): domain Eukaryota; kingdom Viridiplantae; phylum Streptophyta; class Magnoliopsida; order Asparagales; family Amaryllidaceae; genus Allium; species Allium cepa. Next base: position 699,057,734 of record CM060942.1, on the reverse strand, counting down.
GATGGCAAAAGAAAACAGGCTGAAGGAAAGGAATCTTAGCTGATGAAAAAAAAATTACGTGATGGGAATTTAACTGGTCAAAATAAATTATTTTTGAATTTAAATTTAAATCGTCTCGAATTACGTAGCCTAAAATCACGAACCCCTATCGAGACGTGCCGCTAGGCGTTTGTAATGTTATGCCCCTATTCCGAACGCAATGGAAAAGGTTTCAAGTCCTAATTCGATCGTATGGAGAAGATAGCTTTTTGAACCCAGTTATTATATTAAATTTTCGATATAAATTTCAGCGCGTTTATATATCGTAAGCTCAAACAACAAATCCAAACATTACGAAAATTAAAATCCGATAATAATACAATATTACAAACCCAAGGGAACTGATTTCGTCGAAATCCGAGACTATGCCTCGGAAGGCTATTTTTAAATATCAATTTAAACGATATATTTTCAAAACTAAACAAAACACTTCCAAATTCAATTTTAACACTTTTACTATCTTCAGTACTATCAATATAAATTTTACAAGCCTTTAAAATATTTTCAACAAGCTCGAAACTAAATATTTTACTCAATCTTCAATTATTGAATAATTATATTGTTCAACAAATTGCTGTATCTACATTCTGAATAGATAAATCCAAATTTTCCATATCAAACGAATTTATAATTCAATTTCTATATTTAAAACCATTTAAATATTTCAGATTCAACGCTGAAAAATCCGGGTTGTTACATTGATGGCTTATGTTGAGCTAATTAATAGCACAAATAGGTTATACCTATGAAAGCACACCAATTAAACTAATGACCAAAAAAGAGAGATCATAACTTTATGTTGTGTTGATTTATATGATCTATAGAGTGGAAATTATCTTTAAATTTTCTTTCCATTATCATATTTTTATCACTTTCTTTTTGTCATTTTCTTACATTTTTAGCTAATCACTCTCAACTTTGGTTTAATTTGATTGAATAGAAATTTAGAATCAGAAGATTCCCTACAGATCGACCCGTATTGGCTACATACAAACTTTCGTACGCTGTGCGTTTGCGGTAATTTTAATTTTAATCCGTTCCATGGATTTCTAAACCTATAGAATTCATATCGACGAACAAGCTACTGTTATTATATTTTATGTTGAGTATGCGTCGGAACTAATTGATATCAATATCTGTGATGTGTGAACATATTCGTGGAGTTTAAAGTCAACAATCATACCTATCTCAGATGGGACCAATCAAGGTGGGCTTCGTAAGTTTTCTTCGTTGCAACTCCCGTAGACGAACAGAAGAGCGAAGTTCGCAATAAGGAACAAAGGCCGTCGACGTTAAAATAACTCCAAGTTGCCGATTAAAAAAAATTCTAAGTCCCCGACATGGACTAGAAAAATCTGAGTCCCTTACCGTGGACTAGAGAACTCCCAGTCTCCGACGTGGAGTAGAGAACTCCATGTCCCAGACCGTAGACTAAAGAATTCTAAGTCCCCAACAGTGGACTAGAAAACTCCAACTCCCCGATTACGAACTAGAAAACTCCAAGTCCCTGACTGGGACTAAAAAAAATTCCAAGTCCCCAACTACGGATTAAAAAACTCCAAGTCCCCGACTACGGACTAAAGAATTTGAACTCCCCGACTGCGGACTAGAAAACTCCAAGTCCCTAACTGCGGACTAAAAAAAAAGAAATTCTATGTTTCCAACCACGGACGATAAAACTCCAAGTCCTCATCTACAGACTAAAAAATTCTAAGTCCCCGGCTACGGACTAAAAAACTCTAAGTCCCTGACTGCAGACTAAAAATTCTAGGTCCCCGACCACGGACTAGAAAACTCCAAGTCCCCGACGTTGGACTAAAAAATTCTAAGATCTCAACTGTGGACTAGAAAACTCTGTTCCCCGAATGCGGACTAAAAAATTCTAATCCACGACTGTGCACTATAAAACTCCAAGTCCTCGAATATGGACTAAAAAATTCTAATCCCTGACTTTAGGCTAGCAAGTCTCTGACTACGGACTATAAAATTCTAGGTCCTCGACCATGGACTAGAAAACTCCAAGTCCCCAACTCCAGACCAAAAGAATTCTGAGTCCCTGACTGCGAACTAGAGAACTCCACGTCCCCGACTGCATACTCAAAAATTCTAACTCCCAAATGCAGACTAGGAAACTCCAAGTCCCCGACTGCGAACTAAAAAAGTTCTATCCCCAACGGGCTAGAAAACATCAAGTCCCCGACTACAGGCTAGAAGGTTTCAAGTCATCGGGCTATGGATTAACTTGTAGACACAACAGGTGGATGACTGAATTTCAACCATTCTTTATTATATGAATCCCAATTTCAAATCGATAGGAGAAGTCCAAACTGCCAAAGACGTGATGTGGTAGTCCATTACAATTCTGGCTTGGCGCTGCTTGCGACTAAGATAACGGCTGCAAGAAACCCTTGGGATTAAGATAGTGAATTATTAATGAAACTTGTGTAAACCACTACAAGTATATAAAATGGGAAGAATGTATTCGAATATTAAAGTATTGGTTCATGTGGTGACAAATCAAGAAAAAACAAACCATCATGAAAGTCTCTTACAAATTATTCCAAAAATGTTAGGACTCGTACGCGTATACTTACTACTGAAAAGGAAATAAACATCTAAGTTATCCAAACTATGTACAACGATGCAAAGCAATAACTCAACGGGCTCACCCTTGACTTCACGCTTCAAATTTTTTTTGATTTCGCGCTTCAAATTCTCCTCCTCTTCAATTTATTATTTCATGCTGAATTTGGCAGTATGCTCCCATTACTCAAAAAATTCACCATCGCTTAAGTCAGAAGGTCTTAAGCAAAGAATGAAAGGAAAAGAGTTCAGATCAGAACTTCCAAATAGATTAAAGGGATGCAGTTAACAATGTGAAGCATGTTAAAACCTTTCGGAGGAGATGGAGGGTTATATTCCGTAGTGTTCAAGAAGCTCTTACCTTCTAAAGAAGGCAAAGAGGTCAGGACAAGGGAACGCGACTCTATAACAACCTTTTTCGAAACCATAATAAGCTTTTCAGGCCAGTTGGAACACCTATTGAATACCTTTCAATGGTGCCGAAAGGTTTATGATAAAGGAACCCTTCATGGAAAGCTCGGCTCTGGTCAACATTCAAGTAAAAAGTGACCTTCCGACAAGGTCGAAGGGTTCACAATAGCCGAGTAAGAGAGAAACCATCCGACACAACCGTAGGGTTCACGTGTTATAAAGATGACATGCCTTCCAACAAGGACAAAAAGCCCTTAATAGAAAATAGAAGACAAGACCCAACGGCAACGCTCAAGGATCCACGATCGCATGTGAAAGGAAAACCTTTCGGCGAAGTCGAAAGCTTGGTAACTTTATATAATTGGGAAATCATTCGACTCGGTCGAAGGCACGAGGATGAAAGCACAGCCGCCGACATCTATAAATAAGACCCAAGGTGGTCCTATTTTGGCGGCGAATATTCTCTCATTCTAATATTGTAACTTCTTAACCATAGGTTTGTGACCCTAATTGTGTATTGATTTGGGAGAATTTAATAAAATGAAGTCTTTTCTTGGAGAAAGTCATAAGCTTTGTGAATTACTTTACTGTTTACTTGCAGGTTTGACTTAGATTTTGAAGTTCAATCCCTTCGGAAGGTCCTAGTCAACAAAGATAATGGTTCTTCTCTTTGGGACAGTCCTTGCACCCCTTCAGAGGCCTCTACCCTATAGCTTAAACCCTTAGACTACATGGGAAATTTATTTAAATCAACATCCTTAAAAACCTTCCAAAGTCATAAGGGCCGTGGATAAAACCTTTTGATAAGGTTTGTAACCTATCATATTATGACAACCTTAGTAACCCTCCGAATCCTAAGAAGTTATCTGCCTAACCTTTCGAAAAGGACCAAGATTAACTCTCTATATAGAATAAACCAAGAAAATTCCATCCAAATCAAGAAGATAACTTTTGTCGAAAATCTTATAAAGGTTCAACTAAACTAGTGGTCATTACACATTAACTCAGAAAAGATGGAAGGTTTCATCAATCTTGAACCATGACTTTTTTGACCACGTCGAAAGGTCAAATTCGAAGTTTATTTCCACGTAGAAATAGAGAGACAATTCCGAAGCTTATCAACCCATCAGTATAGATCGGTTCAATCCCACTATTTGGAGTAACTCTAGGTTATCAACAAGACATTTACTGATCTTCTAAGAGATTCTACTATCCACCATTTTCCAATAACTTCACCTACCTAGATTCTTTGGGGTGTTGACAATAAATTTGGTTAATATTTTTGGTGCTCGAAGGAGGTCCTAAACCTCCGACTTGATAGATTCCCCCACACTACAATTCTTTGATTCCCATCCGACCAATTTCACATCAAATTCACTGATCTTGGTTTGATCGTGGCCAAAAGATTTTAGCGGTCTGAACAAGGGTCTTCTAAACCACACTTGATAAAATACACCCAGACAAATATTGAACATTCTAATCAGGATGAGGAACAATGACTAAGGCTTGATGCCTTGAAGATTATAAAAAAAGCAGACAGAATCTTATGATCTTGAGAAATGGAGCTTAAACCCTTTCATGTAGGGCCAACCCCGATTTTTGCACTTGGAAAAAGAATAAGTGGAAGTGACAACATTTTTAATTAGATGAGAAGAACTATCTAGTCATATTCCCAGGGGACATTCTTTGAAAAGAGATGATAAAGGACTATGATAGTTTCACATATAAATGGAGTAAGATTATAAATGAGGTTTGCCATTCAAGGAAAAACTATCGATATCTGGAAAAATTTGCAATTGAAGAAATAAGGATGATAAAAGAGCTATCTAGTGGAAACATAAAAATTACAAAGGAATTTTCAACCGAAACCTTATGACTGAAAGAAGTTCCCATGTAAGAAGATCAACGGGCAACAAAAAGGAAACCTGCTCCTCAAAAAGAGGTATTTGAACCAAGCTACAAAAGAATTAGATGCTAGTCAAAGATGGCTCAAAAGTCGAGACTTCTTGTGGAATGTAATCTTACAGCATCAATCAAAATTTTTTATTTTAGGATCAAAGAGGAAATGAATTATTGGCCTTCTCAGAAGAAAAAATTCCTGGGTTTAAAAGAAGGTCTAAAGGATCGTATTGCAACTTTCATCTCATAAATGGACATGATATCGATCAATGTAAGGTTCTTGGGAAAATGGTCCTACACTTTCTAAGCAAGGAAAATTGAAGCAATTTGTAAAGGATTAAACAAATTATGGAATAAGTATTCTATTCATAAAATAAGAAGTCTACATGGTCGGGAGTAAAACTCTTCTTAAACTTGGACTACCAAAAATGGTAGGCTACCAATAATGGTAGAAAGCCCTTGGTCGCGCCAAGATTTCCAAGTCAAGGCACCTCCTAGAGGGACTGCGTAAGCGTTTATCCATGCCAAAATCAGAAATGGCCATACTAATGCAACACAAGCCCTTATCCGTGTCATGCTATGGCTAGGATAAGGCACCTCCTAGAGGGAGGACGCATAATCCCTTAGTCCCACCACGCTATGGCCTAGCTATGGTACCGAACAATCCCTTAACCGCGTTACGCTATGGCTAGGTTAAGGCACCTCCAGGAGGGAGATTGGGTAAGTCCTCGGGCCCTGCGTCAGAATAAGCTAGCCGAGCGCACTGGTAACCTGAATGAAATGTCCAGCGGACAAAGAAAAGTCCATGCTTGAAATGGGCACCACCAGAAATTGGCATTGCCTAAAATGGAAATCGCCAAAAGATTGGCAATGTTTGAAATGACAAATAGCTTGAAATGGGCTCTGCTTAAATAAGTATAAAATTGGACTAAAGAGCCACTGCCTAAAATAGACCAAAACAAATGACAAAGAAAACACAGTCCCGAGAAAACAAAAGCATGCAAAACATCCTCAAAGTCTGAAGACGGAACATTCAACAAACAGAATCAGAAAGAATTATCTAGTTTCCCTTCGCAAACATCTCCTAGATGGGTATTCTGGCCTTCTATTATTGACTACCAGAAATGGTATTCTAGTCTTCTATTAATTACTGGAAATGGTATTCTAGAACTTCTATTATTTATTTTTAGAAATGATGTTCTGAAAGTGGCACCTGGATTTCTATCATTAGTTATCTAAAAAATATGTTGGACTTCTACTACCAAATATCGAGAAAGGAATGGTTGATTAGATATCTATTATCAATGCCAAATTGGATTTTTGGTCTTTTAATACTTATTATCAGAAATGGAATTCTATCCCCTATTACCAATTGCCAGAGTGGTGCTCTAGTCCTTTATTATTAATCAACGAAAAATATGATTCTGATCCTCTATTACTTAATTACCGCATGCGGCTTACTGAACTTTTATTATTAATTCTAGATTAAAGATCTCGGTTGTAACGACCCGCAAATCCGTACCGCTTGAGTCAATACTAGTCTACAACAATCAACTCAAGTTGCATAGAAATACGAACCATTTGGGTTTAAGAAGAAGAGGTAGAAGAAGAGAAAACAAAATCAACATCAGAATCTGACCATCGCAGCGGAATAAAATATAATAGATAGTAAATAATCTTTACTCAAAATCAAATATAACTGTTTACATACATTACATCATCAGTGTACATCAGTCACAGCTCACATCAATAACATACAATGGATACACAACAACTGAACAGCGGAATAATATATATATATATATACAAGTACGTGAGTACGTATCATCATCCAGCTCGTCTCCTGAGATTCACAACATCATAACCTGTATTCTATAATACTCGGTCTGACCCGAGCATTATAATTAAATAATACCCGAGTCAGTCTGGAATACCAGCGTAAGAAAATCACACCCAATTGATTATTAAAGTTTCAAAAATCCTTTGAAAAACAAAAGCATCTCGTAAGACCACGCCACAAATAAACATGTCGGGTTTTTACCTTACGATAGCTAAAACAATTTTTATAGAAATCCTCTTATATTATAATAGGGTCTAAATACAAGTACTTATAAAATAGCCGAAATTGTTACATTATTAAATTCCAGCTACTAGACACAAAGTGGGTAATACAAACAAAACTCGTACAAGGCTCGTAGGGAGAATGGATTTCCAACTAATGACTAGGCACTGGGGTACCACCTGTCACAGTACGGGGCCTAGATCACCGTACCGAGGATTACTCCCTTCATCCCCTGCAACACAAGGCCGGAACCATCCCTTACTGGACAGTCCTGAATGAGATCACCCCGCGGTTGGGATCAGCAACCGCACCACTAAGCCGAAAAATAAAAAGGGACATCTAGACTGGAATGACCTCACCCTGCTTGGGTGCTACCCACCTAGCCTTGCTGCATAACCCTTGATTTTCAGACATTCCCATTTGATGAGGCTTGAGGCTAAGCGTTACCTTTATAGAACATATTTCTTAGAATGCCCATCGTCCACCTGACGATGTTTCGCAAGCATTCATCCATACAAGTCCGTCCCGGGTTCGAACGGAACCGAAGGCACTATTCCTACTACATCCATTTTGGAAATATCCTCAAGATTAGTAGCGATTAGCCCTTGCACTTCACTGCTCCATCTTCGAATCCAAAATCATTTTCACGAAACGTACAAACCGGATCGAAGTGGTTTTCGAGAAATAAATCTCGATCCCGGTCTCTTCGAAACGATCAACGCAGTCGGCCAATATTGATAGTCGGTTATTTAACTATCAATTAATATTCACAACCAACCATCAACCAATAAATAATTATCCCGAATTATTTATTACCCTCAAAAATATCTTCACAAGATATATTTCCACTTTTCAAACCCTTTTGAAAACAGTTTTAAAACTATTTTCCTTTCTCAGAATCAATTTTCCAAATAGTTTCTATTTCCACTGAAATCGCCAAGCACCAAACTTAAGATTTTTAAAATAATTTAAAAACAGTTTCATTGAAATATATTTTAGAACAATCATTTTAAAAACTACTTCAATAATTTACTAAAAATACATACTATATGATTTTTGAAAATAAAGTTACTTTATAAAATATAAAACTAGGTTTTCACTCTTTAGAATAAAATACTAAGTCACGTTTAAATAGTTATTACAATAATAGATTTGAAAAAAATATTTACTTATGAATTTTAAACATTCAGAAATAATAAAATTTCTAAAATATGCTTTTTAAAACCACATTAAACTTTTATCTTATATTTAAATTTTCTTTAACAACGTACTTGGCTATCCAGGGAAATATACTTCCCTTCACATTCTTCTTGAAATTCTAATTTCTATCACTTGAATCACTTTCCAAATTGAATTCCAATTTTCTTCCTTTCTTTTTCAAAATCCATTAATTTTAGATTTTATTTCCTTAATTGTGAGTTAAATTACTTTTACTGAAAATACCAATTCTTAGATTTCTCAAGTTACTTCTTTATTCTTTAAATAAATTTAAACGTTAAAGTTTAAAATAATTCTTTATTCCTTTAATTAATATAACTTGAGTTTACAATTTATAAATTTCTGTTTTATTCAAAATTCTTTTCATACTCGAAATTATTTATTAGGATTTTTAATACTACTCCTATTTCTTTCCGATTCATTCTTAATTTATTCAAGTTTTCTATAATTATTTCGCTTACAAATTTACTTCTTTTATTTTCTTTCCAAAATCCAATTTATATAATTGGAAATTCATTTACCCAAAAATATCCAATCAACCATAACATTCAATATTCCCATACAACTCATCATAGAATATCAATATTCACAGCAGAGAATATTAAATAAATTTAAATGTTGAAGGATCCAGTTGGATCCCTCCAACCTGTTTTCCTGCATCCACAGATGTTAGCACAACAATATATCGATTCCAGAATATTTCATACCATATCACATCAATCAATTTCAACCATTCAAACAATTATTTAAAATTTAATCATTTAAATTTAAATTTAAATTAACTGAGTGAGATTAACTCACCTTTATCGTTATGCAGTCCATTCCAAACTGGCTTGCTTCCGTGATTTACAACCTTGTATAAACATTTTTCGGTTTATCAACACTTGACATAAATTAACCACTTACTATTTTAATAAATTAACTTAACGAACATTTACCCCAATACTTTCTATTTCCAAAATCTTTTCTGTATATACATATTCAATGTTTAGCTATGAGTATGTCCATATTTATTTTATTACTTATTAAATTTTATTTTAAACAAACTCTTAAACATTTATAAACTCCTATACATATTCTCCAGACCTTGCCTATATATATAAACTTTATCACTTCCAACATTTAGGACTTTTTTCTTACTGTATAAACTTATGTAGATATATAAATAAATTACTTAATATACCCTACTGTTATTATATTTTTCCCACTGATAAAACTATCCCAATATAATAATTACTCAATTGAACCTACCAAATACTTTACTGTTTAGTTTGAAAAAAATCCTTTCTAAACATTTCCATATTTATAATTAAATCAATATATTTCATTTACCAGATCCTCTCTTTTTTTTTATTCAATCCGTATTATATTCAAGTAGAACGAAAAGAAGAACAGATACCTCACTCGAGCGATTCCATATCTCACTGCTGCCTTCTTGATTCGCGAATCCCCAAAAACCAAGAACAATCGGCCTTAGCATCTTCTCCACCGAAGTGCCCTCCCATTCCACGAGCCCAGGTCCTCCATCCGAATCTCTCGTCGAAGGTCAAAAATAGAAGAACTCGAACCCTAGGTCGACGACTTCGAACACGATTCCCAAACCTAGACAGCATTGCCACCTTCTCAAACATCCTTGCCTGCACTCACGATGCCCGACAACTCAGCCTCCTATCACCTGCAGCTTCGACGTCGCCGCCTCGAAGACGAACCCAAGCTGCTACTCTCGCGACTCCCCAACACGGCCGCGAGAACCCAAAACCCTAAACTCCTTTGAAACCGCAACTCGCGGCCACCGATGATGATGTCGTGATGTCCTCGCGCGCTCGAGCACGCGAGTTCCCCCCTGTTCCCCCTTTTTTTTAATTGCTTTGAGTTGTTAAAGCTTCGGCCATTTCTATTTCTATTTGAACGAAAATGTTTTCGTTTGATTTGCTCATCTTTTGTTTTTTTTATCGAATTGGGGGAAAATGAATTAGGATTAGGAGAGGAAGGCTCCTTCATTTATTCGGCTGATAAGAAGGAAAGGGGGTGACGTGGTAAGTAAAAGAGATGGCGTATACAAGAAGCCTCAACTATTTAAATTAAATTTCATCGGATTATCATCAATTAAATTTTCAGCACGTTTATGTGTAGTACACTCACACACTAACTCTAATAAGTACGAAATTTGAAATCCGATAATAATTTAATAATACGGATTCAATGGAACTGGTTTCGTCGGATTCCGAGACTGTGCCTCGGAAGGCTATTATTTATTTTTATTTTTATTTTTATTCAATTTAAACACTGAAATTTCAAAACTGAATAACCCACTGTTAATTTCAATTTTATCACTTCTATTATCTTTAGTGTTATCAATATGAATTTTACAAGCCTTCAAATTATATTTTAACAGGCTTAAAATCGCAGATTTCATATTTTATCCAATTCAAATTATTTAACTCAACAATTTAATTGTCAAATAAATTATGATATTCGTAATTTAAGTTAATAATTAACCTTTAAATATTTAAAATCAATTAAATATTTCGATTTTAAGTGCACGAAAATTACGGGTCGTCACATTCCTCCCCCCTTAAAAGAATTTCGTCCCCGAAATTACTAATTAGAAAGAATGGTCCAATACCCATTTCCTTATTCCCAAATCCAACAATTCAACATCTTACCAGCGATCCTTTATATAGAAGACCCATTATCATTCTTATTAACTTCTCAACTCACCCACAGTTTCAAACTATACTATTTGTTTAACTATTCAAGTTTCAAATTAAAACCAAATTTTGAATTATCAAAATTTTCTCGAAATTTTTCTAACTCCCTAAATTCTCGAAAATTTTTGCCAGCATCTCCTTTGCGCGGCTAACTCGGCACAACTACAAAATGGCTCTACGGCCTCCCAAATCCAAAAAGAAAACAAAAGGCCAAGTGGCTCAATCCAAAATCCCAATCAAAATTTCACACCAAATTAAATACATACCTTTTTGTCGGCAATTCAAATTTATCTCTAGAAATCTAATCCAATTTCTTTTCTTTTCCTTTTATATTACCTGCATATCCTGTTTAGCACTAATATCCAATCACAATATCCCAAAACACCTTATCAATTCTTTTAACAAAATGCCAATATCTATTCATCCAAATATTAACTTGGAATATATTTATATTACCAATTTCCAATTAAGAATTCACTATTCCTTTCTTAAGTTTGGTATAAGTATTTAATATGCTTTTTATATTCATTATCACCTTACCACTTCAGTTTATATCATTTCTATTCAAATTGATTCTTTCATTTCCATATGAATTCAATTTTTCTTCAACTCTAAACTTTAAATTTTATTTTTCATTTACAACTAATTCATGTCATTATTTTAATTAGTTTCATTTACTAACTTATTTTAGTTTTCAATTTGAATTCGTTTGTCGTTAACAAAATTTTCCAAAATTTTCAAAAATTTTCTAACTCCCAAAATTTTCGGAAAATTTTGGCAGAGTCCCCTTTGTACGGAGGAGCTTTTGCAATTTGACAAAAGAGATAAATATATATACATCGACCCACCCGGTCGGAAAAACCAAAAACAATTCATATTTCCTATTTTAATTGCGTAGGCGTACCTTATTTAGCATTTTAAGCAAGCGGCTTATTTTTTTTTTAGCAAATAGCACAACCAAATCCAGCCACACTGCTTCCAGGTACCTGTACTTACTCAATTTAAACATGTAAGTACCATATATATGCAGTTTAACTACATTTCACTTATTTATAATAGTTAAAACATATGAATTCTAAAAGAAACTCATGCCAAACATTTTTCTGTAAGCAATTTATATAGTTTCCATGCTGATTCAACTGTTCCAATTTATTTATAACCATTTTCACTCAATTCGGGTGGTTTTCGATTCATTCGTATACAATTCCATCAATTTGAATGGTTTAGAATTCAATTGTTTACTTTTATTTTATTCTTAAGCAAATTGAACTCATATTTAATTCAATTGCTTTCAAAATCAATTTATTTTACTTCTATCAACTCATAGAAATTTTAATTACTTCCATTTAGATCCAATGATATTTATTCTATGCAAATTTAACAAGATCCATGTGAACAACCAAATATTTATGTTTTATAACCAGTTTAAATGGATTTCAACTCGATTTATACTTAATCCTATTTCATTCTCAAATTTATTCATAATCTAAATATTCTCATTTCAATGTATATCAAATTTTGAATACATTCACTTGTATTTCATTTTATTACCAAACTAGTTCATTCAAAACCATTAACAACTTAGATCCATCTTCATTACCAATTAAATTTCCTTTTTATTTTAATTCATTCGCATCCATTCATTTAGCTCGACACATTCCATTAGAGTTCATTTACAATCCATTTATTTACATTTCATTCCATGTTAGTTTATTCCAAACTATTTTATTCAGCTCGAAGACAATCCAAGCTATTTTATTCAATAACCATTTCTCAACTTATTTAAACCATACTTCCTTTGGTTCTTATTTATCCCATCCATTCACTTATTCAGTATAATTAACTTATCCACTCGATCAATTACGAATTTTCCATTTTCTTAAACATTATTACCACCCACCAAGTTTTATTTCAATCCATATTTATTTTTACTTGATTCAAATTTAATCCAATATCATTAAACTTGGTTTAAGTTGAATTAAGTTCAATTCTCTTCGATTTATTCAGCTTAAGTCAGTTTACTTCAATTGATTCAAATTTTATACTTAAGCTCATTTTCATTTTACAAGTAAATTTCTCTTTTCAATTTAACTTGATTTTATTTTAATCCAATCTCATTTCAACTACAAACTTATTTGATCAATTATTATACATTTTAACTTTTAAAATTCAGCTCACTCAATTTATTATAAGGCCATTTCCAATTTATTTCCACTTATTTGGATTTTATCTACAATTCATACCATTACTATTTTAATCCATTTACATTTTTATTCGATACTTTTCAATTATATTTATTTTGTTAACTCTTCAAGTTAAACTTTAATTAATAACTCAAGTTCTGATTCTATCATTCACTTTTAAATTACCATCCAATTTTATTAACCACAATATAATTACATTTACTTCACTATCGATCCAAGTCGAGTTTGATTTATAACTTGAGTTTTATTTTCCAACTTCATCATAAACTCGCAATTCAGCTTCTATTTACCTATAATAGGTTCCATTTACACATTTTACTAACTAATTTATTAACAAATTAGTTCTTCCTTTATTTATAATCTAACATTTGAATTTTAATTCCAAATATCACCCCATTTAATTTTCTTAGTTCCATCTAGTTTATAATTCAAGTCTTGATTTTTATTTTATTCTCCAATTCATTAATAATATTTATTTTGGGTTTTCTATCCCATTTTTCAATTTATAAGCCATAACTTATTATGTTACACATTTCCATTCATTATAGGCTTGAATATATTCTTCTTTTATTCTTAACTCAAACCTTATGCTTATTGATAACCAAACATATTTTTATTTCTATGGATTTCTAATTCTTTTATAAGTTAGTCTTATTCATTTATTCCAATTCCAATCCTTACCCAACTTATTTCCATTTATTCAGGTAAGAATCTAATTCCATTCAATAATTCAATTGAATTCTTATTCCAATTCAATTATATTTTAACTCAGACTTATTTAACTCAATTCGATTTCAACTTAATTCGAATACAACTGGATATTATTTTAGCCTATTTAAATTAATTTTCAATCCAGTTAAATTATATTTCCCAATCCAAGTTAATTTCATTTTTAACTTTTCACTTTAAATTTAAATTCCAACCTTCAAAGCTTATATTCCATTTTTGATTTAAAAATGATCTCAATTTATAAGCTTACAATTTATCTCATCAGGATTTTATACACCCGGCTTTTGATTTCAAATTATTTTGAAATTTCCAACATTTCAAAATCACACTTCTCAAAAATTAAACCAACCCTGGTTGTATTCCCAACAAATTTCCTTTGGAATTTCAAAAACAACTTGCTGTTCTAAACAAAATCAATTTGGTAGCGTTTCTTCACTTAGAAATTCGAAAACGAATACTGATGATGCGGCCGTCACCATCAGAATTATTTTCCAGTAATCCAAGTGATTTCAATGCTAAATCACCTTCAAAATCCCTTTAAACAAATTTCCATTCAGAAATATCTCCAAAACAATAATGTTATTATTTATCTCCAAAACACTTCGATAAACACTTCTAAATTTCCGGGATTTAAATTTCCAAATCCTGCTTAAACCAATTTTAACTATAATTCATTTGCATAGTTCCCATTTGATTATAATTCAATTTATAATTCATATTTATAAATTTCATTTCATGATTGAATTTATCTTCTCAATCTTTGATTATATTTACAATTTCTAGTTAAATTTTTCACTTAACAATGGTAATACTTTAATATTATTATTTCTAACATCCAAGCAACCATATATTAGCTAAATAGTTTACCAAAAACTTTCTTTATATCAAAAATATATTTTTGGGTAAAATTATTTCATTCACCCATATTTAAAACAATACCGTGTCGATTGTTCTATTCAAGTGTTTAGAAACCCTTTCGATACAGTTGTCCAGACTGTGCCGACGAAGGTTCATATGCCACTCAATAAACCGATCAACACAATATTAAAAAAAATTATATTCACTAACAAATACGCACTCATATTTATTCATACGCTCAAAATCATTTTAGAGTACTACTGACTCTATTCTATGAGTAATTCCCACCAGAGCCAAGGTTATCACCAACCTCGCTCTGATACCAAGTGTAACGACCCGCAAATCCGCACCCCCTGAGTCAATACTAGTCTATAACAATCAACTCAAGTTGCACAGAAATACGAACCATTTGGGTTTAAGAAGAAGAGGTAGAAGAAGAGAAAACAAAATCAACATCAGAATTTGACCATCGCAGCGGAATAAAATATAATAGATAGTAAATAATCTTTACTCAAAATCAAATATAACTGTTTACATACATTACATCATCAGTGTACATCACTCACAGCTCACATCAATAACATACAATGGATACACAACAACTGAACAGCGGAATAATATATATATACAAGTACGTGAGTACGTATCGTCATCCAGCTCGTCTCCTGAGCTTCACAACATCATAACCTGTATTCTATAATACTCGGTCTGACCCGAGCATTATAGTTAAATAATACCCGAGTCAGTCTGGAATACCAGCGTGAGAAAATCACACCCAATTGATTATTAAAGTTTCAAAAATCCTTTGAAAAACAAAAGTATCTCGTAAGACCACGCCACAAATAAACATGTCGGGTTTTACCTTACGATAGCTAAAACAATTTTTATAGAAATCCTCTGATATTATAATAGGGTCTAAATACAAGTACTTATAAAATAGCCGAAATTGTTACATTATTAAATTCCAGCTACTAGCCACAAAGTGGGTAATACAAACAAAACTCGTACAAGGCTCGTGGGGAGAATGGATTTCCAACTAATGACTAGGCACTGGGGTACCACCTGTCACAGTACGGGGCCTAGATCACCGTACCGAGGATTACTCCCTTCATCCCCTGCAACACAAGGCTGGAGCCATCCCTTACTGGACAGTCCCGAATGAGATCACCCCGCGGTTGGGATCAGCAACCGCACCACTAAGCCGAAAAATAAAAAGGGACATCTAGACTGGAATGACCTCACCCTGCTTGGGTGCTACCCACCTAGCCTTGCTGCATAACCCCTGATTTTCAGTCATTCCCATTTGATGAGGCTTGAGGATAAGCGTTACCTTTATAGAACATATTTCTTAGAATGTCCATCGTCCACCTGACGATGTTTCGCAAGCATTCATACATACAAGTCCGTCCCAGGTTCGAACGGAACCGAAGGCACTATTCCTACTACATCCATTTTGGAAATATCCTCAAGATTAGTAGCGATTAGCCCTTGCACTTCACTGCTCCATCTTCGAATCCAAAATCGTTTTCACGAAACGTACAAACCGGATCGAAGTGGTTTTCGAGAAATAAATCTCAATCCCGGTCTCTTCGAAACGATCAACGCAGTTGGCCAATATTGATAGTCGGTTATTTAACTATCAATTAATATTCACAACCAACCATCAACCAATAAATAATTATCCCGAATTATTTATTACCCTCAAAAATATCTTCACAAGATATATTTCCACATTTCAAACCCTTTTGAAAACAGTTTTAAAACTATTTTCCTTTCTCAGAATCAATTTTCCAAATAGTTTCTATTTCCACTGAAATCGCCAAGCACCAAACTTAAGATTTTTAAAATAATTTAAAAACACTTTTCTTTGAAATATATTTTAGAACATTCATTTTAAAAACTACTTCAATAATTTACTAAAAATACATACTATATGATTTTTGAAAATAAAGTTACTTTATAAAATATAAAACTAGGTTTTCACTCTTTAGAATAAATTACTAAGTCATGTTTAAATAGTTATTACAATAATAGATTTGAAAAAAATATTTACTTATGAATTTTAAACATTCAGAAATAATAAAATTTCTAAAATATGCTTTTTAAAACCACATTAAACTTTTATCTTATATTTAAATTTTCTTTAACAACGTACTTGGCTATCCAGGGAAATATACTTCCCTTCACTTTCTTCTTGAAATTCTAATTTCTATCACTTGAATCACTTTCCAAATTGAATTCCAATTCTCTTCCTTTCTTTTTCAAAATCCATTAATTTTAGATTTTATTTCCTTAATTATGAGTTAAATTACTTTTACTGAAAATACTAATTCTTAAATTTCTCAAGTTACTTCTTTATTCTTTAAATAAATTTAAACGTTAAAGTTTAAAATAATTCTTTATTCCTTTAATTAATATAACTTGAGTTTACAATTTATAAATTTCTGTTTTATTCAAAATTCTTTTCATACTCGAAATTATTTATTAGGATTTTTAATACTACTATTTCTTTCCGATTCATTCTTAATTTATTCAAGTTTTCTATAATTATTTCGCTGACAAATTCACTTCTTTTATTTTCTTTCCAAAATCCAATTTATATAATTGGAAATTCATTTACCCAAAAATATCCAATCAACCATAACATTCAATATTCCCATACAACTCATCATAGAATATCAATATTCACAGCAGAGAATATTAAATAAATTTAAATAAATGTTGAGGGATCCAGTTGGATCCCTCCAACCTGTTTTCCTGCATCCACAGATGTTAGCACAACAATATATCGATTCCAGAATATTTCATACCATATCACATCAATCAATTTCAACCATTCAAACAATTATTTAAAATTCAATCATTTAAATTTAAATTTAAATTAACTGAGTGAGATTAACTCACCTTTATCGTTATGCAGTCCATTCTAAACTGGCTTGCTTCCGTGATTTACAACCTTGTATAAACATTTTTCGGTTTATCAACACTTGACATAAATTAACCACTTACTATTTTAATAAATTAACTTAACGAACATTTACCCCAATACTTTCTATTTCCAAAATCTTTTCTGTATATACATATTCACTGTTTAGCTATGAGTATGTCCATATTTATTTTATTACTTATTAAATTTTATTTTAAACAAACTCTTAAACATTTTTAAACTCCTATACATATTCTCCAGACTTGCCTATTTATATAAACTTTATCACTTCCAACATTTAGGATTTTTTTCTTACTGTATAAACTTATGTAGATATATAAATAAATTACTTAATATACCCTACTGTTATTATATTTTTCCCACTGATAAAACTATCCCAATATAATAATTACTCAATTGAACCTACCAAATACTTTACTGTTTAGTTTGAAAACAATCCTTTCTAAACATTTCCATATTTATAATTAAATTAATATATTTCATTTACCAGATCCTCTCTTTTTTTTATTCAATCCCTATTATGTTCAAGTAGAACGAAAGAAGAACAGATACCTCACTCGAGCGATTCCATATCTCACTGCTGCCTTCTTGATTCGCGAATCCCCAAAAACCAAGAACAACCGGCCTTGGCATCTTCTCCACCGAAGTTCCCTCCCATTCCACGAGCCCAGGTCCTCCATCCCAATCTCTCGTCGAAGGTCAAAAATAGAAGAACTCGAACCCTAGGTCAACGACTTCGAACACGATTCCCAAACCTAGACAGCATCGCCACCTTCTCAAACATCCTTGCCTGCACTCACGATGCCCAACAACTCAGCCTCCTATCACCTGCAGCTTCGACGTCGCCGCCTCGAAGACGAACCCAAGCTGCTACGCTCGCGACTCCCCAACGCGGCCGCGAGAACCCAAAACCCTAAACTCCTTTGAAACCGCAACTCGCGGCCACCGATGATGATGCCGCGATGTCCTCGCGCGCTCGAGCACGCGATTTCCCCCCTATTCCCCATTATTTTTTTTAACTGCTTTGAGTTGTTAAAGCTCGGCCATTTCTATTTCTATTTGAACGAAAATGTTTTCGTTTGATTTTCTCATCTTTTGTTTTTTTTATCGAATTGGGGGAAAATGAATTAGGATTAGGAGAGGAAGGCTCCTTCATTTATTCGGCTGATAAGAAGGAAAGGGGGTGACGTGGTAAGTAAAAGAGATGGCGTATACAAGAAGCCTCAACTATTTAAATTAAATTTCATCGGATTATCATCAATTAAATTTTCAGCACGTTTATGTGTAGTACACTCACACACTAACTCTAATAAGTACGAAATTTGAAATCCGATAATAATTTAATAATACGGATTCAATGGAACTGGTTTCGTCGGATTCCGAGACTGTGCCTCGGAAGGCTATTATTTATTTTTATTTTTATTTTTATTCAATTTAAACAATGAAATTTCAAAACTGAATAACCCACTGTTAATTTCAATTTTATCACTTCTATTATCTTTAGTGTTATCAATATGAATTTTACAAGCCTTCAAATTATATTTTAACAGGCTTAAAATCGCAGATTTCATATTTTATCCAATTCAAATTATTTAACTCAACAATTTAATTGTCAAATAAATTATGATATTCGTAATTTAAGTTAATAATTAACCTTTAAATATTTAAAATCAATTAAATATTCCGATTTTAAGTGCACGAAAATTACGGGTCGTCACATCGGTATCCTATCAGCAGATATGAATTTCTATCCTTATAACGTCTATCATTGGAAATGATACAGTGGGATTCTATTTCTTATTACCAAGGAAAGGCATTTTGTTATTCTAATATTCCTTTTTGCTAAAACCGGCATTCTGACTTTACATCGCTTATTATCAGAAAGTACTGAAAAGTGATTTTTGACTTATCTTGATATTTTCTAATACCCGAATTCGGGTCCGATTACATCTCGTAAAATTCTATCATTAATACCAAAGTTTAGATGTGAAGACTAATGTTTATTGAAAACTCTCATCTGGGTACAAAATCTTTGCCTTATATTTGACTCGAGTCAAAAAATATTATAAGAAGGTCGCTACTAAAAGAATCTTCGAATGAGAATTTCAGACTTTTTATTCTCAGATTCCCTTGATAACGAAAAATGGATTAAAGAACAACCATATCGAAATTTCAAACATTATTGTCACATATGGTTCTTTATTAAATAATTGTTTAATTTCGATAGCTATGTGCAATTTATTATTACCTAATTTTAGGCACACCAAATAAGTGGAAGAAGCTAAATCTATAATCATCCCACATCAGGGATAAAGATAAGATCTTAACATTTTGGATGGATTACTTTTCGTACAATCAAAGAAATAATTTGCTAATCTTGGCAAATGATATGTTTAGATTAATATGTCAATTCTGAGCTAACGGTTAAGTACTGTATGCTACATATTTCTTAGAAAAGTCAGAATGAGAAGGAATCTAGGTTCACTTAATCAAGAAAGGAGTTATGAACTAAAATGGAAAGTCAAGAAACGAATCAGTCTCTAAGTGGCATATCCAAATCGAAGATAAACATGGTGTAAACAAAAGCAACGAAACAGGTAGTATTTACAATATCACAAAATATTGCATTGCATCATGCTACATAGCATTACTAAGGTATGAAAAATATCCTATATATATTAATATGCTTATGGCTTGATCAACCGTTCTTGCAAAACCCATAGATATTATAGGATCAGCACTTGAAACTAGGTTCCCGAATGTGGATTCCAAAGACTTGCATAGTTCCTGACTACCTTTTAATTTTTTTCCTGAACATTTATCCTCTCATTAAACTTGCACATTTCGGGTCAGTATAGATACAAGTATCTTCACCAACGAAATGCTTTGATACCTCAGTCCCCTTTCTTAAAGTTTTAACCTTAAATTCTCAATTTCCTTGCGGAATTCTTGAATCATGTAGCAATGGAAGGGATACTTTTTATTCTACTCCTTTGCAGCAAGGTTTTCAAAGGGTTTAGAAATAAATGGATCTTTGTGAAATCAACTTTTTTGAGCTCTACTTGTAATCTATCCATGATCATTGCAAATTCCGAAAAAGGGCTTCGAAAAGTAAAACTAGTCTTGCACGGTCTCGCATATAAACAAACAAAACAGAAAATCAAATTTCTTCATTTCAACAATAAAAATACATATTATACTATGTTCCTTGTTAAGACATGTTGTTGATAATAAGATATAATAACCCTGTTCAGAATGATAACTAGTGCATATTTACTATAATTCGATTTCTCGGCTAGAAGGTTATCATAACATAGCCATTAATCAATGTCGAATAAATTATTTTAACTTATTTTAAAAGAAAATATTCATCTTCTTATTAAGGAACTCGAATAAGGGGTGAGGGTTTCCAATGTGTAAAAATCATCAACCATAGGATCTTCAATATGTAGTCATTTCTGAAGAGAGCCTTCCTCTATATAGCATACTTGCTTAGTTGATCTCCTAGGATGGCCCTAAGACACATATAGTCTGGAATAACATTATACAGACAAGCTAAATGTAAATATGTAATGAGAAACGTATACTCACAGTACAATTGCTTGTTACCTATTTGTGAGAACTCCCCCATTTCATATGAAATGGACTCTGAAAATATTCAAAAAATAAATTTATACCTATAACGCTTGAACCATTTAAGGAATGTTATTTAAGAAATCAATCTGATTCAAAGAAAATTACAACAAGCACCAGGATTTAGACCAGGTCCTAATTTTCATAAATATAGAAATAATTAAGTAAACTCTCACTGAAGTTTACCTGAATACAAAAGTTCCAACGTTGAGTGTCAAAAAAAAACTTTATACAGAATAAGTCAAAAAGTCTCTCTCTACCTATCAATCCAAAGAAGGGTTAGTAATTTACCATTCTTTTTCAAGAAATGTCATACCAAAGCTGTCTTATGCAAAACCCCACTAGATAATTCTTAGCCATCGTTTCCTTTCCAATCAAAACAAAAACCGTAATTATGCAAAATAACAAAAACATTAAATGAAAATCCCTAGAAATACGAGAGAGAATGTCTCAATTTTCCCACCAAAATCCTGGTTAAAATCCATTCGTCTTCTCCCCTCTTTCACTTCCAATTATTATCATATAAACATTTATCTCTACAAAAAAGAAAAGAAAACACCGATGGCAGCCTGTAACCTCCATCAAGTTCACCCCAATTTTATAGTTGCCAAAGTGCCACATTGCTGCTGCTGCTGCTTTGCATTAGGATTATTGAACCGGCCGCAAGAAGTGGAAGAAGTCAACAGTGGATATTCTAGTAACATGATTCATCTACAGCCAAATCTCTTTAATCCTCACATAATAACAACATACTCCATGCTTTTTGATTCGGCTAGAAATACGTTCTGGATGGATTTAGCCATCTGCAAAGCTTGCAGAGAAGACCTTGTGATGATAATATATTCACCTTATCAGCCAGTTTGGGTTAAACCCGTCATCATCAAATCAGTCGATTTTGCTCCAGACCTGCCACCTTCTCTAAATGAACTATAAATGGGGGGATCATCTTACCACTTATGTTAATCGCCTTTGGTGTTTAGTCCTAGAATGTTAGTGTCACTTTGAATATGTGTATGCCGACAGATCATTTTGAAAATTGTTACATGAAATAATGTATAAGTAAATATTTTGGTATGTTAGTTTAGGTAAATTTATAAAGTGATGTTGTGCAGCTGAAAGTATGTTTGTAAGCAACTTTATTACACGATGTTTTGTTACAAAGAAAGGAGTTGAAAGGTTTAGAACTCTTTGACCTCGATGAGAGCTTGTTGTCGAAGGGTCAAAACCCCTAAATTATTTAGAACTTCCGACTATAAAGAAAAGTTGAGGTTAGAATACCTTTCAATCCTGTTAAGAGGTTCAAAAAGGGCAAATTCATCATTGCAGCCTTGATTCCTTTCGAAGGGGTAGAAAGAACTTTCTAAGTCACTAAAATGAAACTTAGAGGGGTTCCGGTTACCCTATTAACTCAACACCAAATGTATTTTTTAAATCCTACCTAAAAAATGACTGAATAGGAAAGCTAATTTGAAGTTTTAAATCAAATTGACAAGGTGACCTCTTTGTTTCAAAGAAGACGAGTTGTTCGAGGGGATTCTTTTACTTATACTTGGTAATTAAGTTTGCAGGAAAAAGAAAGCTGGAAACTTTATAGATTTTAAAGAAGATGACTTGGAAAATCAAGAGCATCCCTTTGCATGGGTGGGGGGAAAATGTTACTCAAAAAATTCACCTTTTGCCTAAGTCAGAAGGTTATAAGCAATGGACGAAAGGAAAGGAGTTCAGATCAGACCTTCCAAAGATATCTAAGGGATGCAGTCAATAATATGAAGCAGCTCAAAACCTTTTGGAGGGGATGAAGGGTTTTATTCCACAGTGTTCAAGAAGTTCTTACCTTCCGAAGAAGGCAAAGAAGTCAAAACAAGGGCATGCGACTCTATAACCTTTTTTGAAAGCATAATAAGCCTTTCGGGCTGGTTGGAACACCTACTAAATAACTTTCGACGGTATCGAAAGGTTTTTCGATAAAGGCAACATTCATAAGTCGACAAAGAATGGAAGACAAGATTCTGACAAAATTCATGGAAAGCTCTTCTTTTATCGACATTCGAGTAAAAAGTGACCTTCCAATGAGGTCAAAGGGTTCATAATAGCCGAGTAAGAGAGAAACCCTCCGACACAACCTAAGGGTTCACATATTATAAAGATGACAGGCCTTCTGACAAGGACAAAACGCCCCTAAAAGAAAATAAAAGAGAAGACTTACAGGCAATGCTTAAGGATCCATGATGGCACGTGAAAGGAAAACCTTTCGGCGAAGTCGAAAGGTTAGCATCCATATATAATAAGGAAACCCTTCGACCCAGTCGAAGGCACGAGGACGAAAGCACAGCCGTTGGCATCTATAAAAAAGACCCAAGGGGGTCATTTTTTTGGGGAGAATCTTCTCTCATTCTAATATTGTAACTTCTTAAACATAGCTTTGTAACCCTAATTGGGTATTGATTTAGGAGAATTTAATAAAGTGAAGTCTTTTCTTGGAAAAAAAGTGAAGCCACAAGCTTTGCGAAATACTTTATTATTTACTTAAATTTTTGTTGGTTTGACTTAAATTTTCAGGTTCAATCCCTCTGGAAGGTCCTCGTCGACAAAGACAATAATTCTCCTCTTCGGGACAATCCCTCCAACCCTTTAGAGGCCTCTACCCTGCAACCTAAAACATTCAAATGCAGGGGAAATTTATTTAAATCAACATCCTTAAAAACCTTCCGAAGTCATAAGGGCGTTGGATAAAACCTTTCGATAAGGTTTGTGACCTATCAGATTCCAACAACCTTAGTAACCCTTCGAATCACAAACAGTTATCCGCCTAACCTTTTGGCAAGGACCCATATCAACCCTTAATATTGAACAAACCAAGGAAATTCCATCCAAATCAAAAAGATAACTTTCGTGGGAAATCTTACAAAGGTTCAACTAAATCAATGGTAATTATAAATTAACTCAGCAATGCTGAAAGTTTTCTTTACTCTTTAACTACGACCTTTTTGACCACGTTGAAAGGTTAGATTCGAAGTTTATTTCCCAGTAGAAATACAGAGACGATTCCAGATATTACTAATCCTTCGGTACAGATTAGTTCAATCCCACTATTTGGTGTAACTTTGGGTTACCAACAAGACATTTACTAATTTTCTTAGAGATTCTAGATCCCACCATTTTCCAATAACTTCACCTACCTGAATTCTTTTGGGTGTTGACCGTAAATTTGGTTAATAGGTCAAAGCGCTCGTGAACACAACATTGTCATGATCCTCGGCTAGAGTTGGGTCTTCGGACTTGTCCTCATCATGTGCCCTAATAACTTGGGCGTTGGGCCCTGGAATATCTGCAACACTTGAAGCCACGACTGCTTTTTTTGTTGCTCCATGGTGACATCGCTCATTGGAGTCAACTTAAGAAAGGGATGACATGCAAAAATTCATCAAAACACAAGCATTAGTTAATAGCAGTTATATACCAAAAACAACAACTTTTTTAATTCAAAAGAGTTTAATATGGTACCAACATTCGGTTGGATTTTAGTGGTCATCGGAGTGCTTCATTCAATAATGGGAGATAGAGTGTGTGGACCAAGTCCGGGCCTGTCAGAATCATAACCACATGTTGCTCCATGGGTTGAAAAGATGTTATTCCAGCAATTTGATTAGGAGAAGGACCCTTGGGTTCGATTACAGTAGACCCTAGATGTCCTCTGCGTATTTAGCTAGTGTAGAAGATTTATAGAACTAATGTTTCACGGTGGTCCAATCAGATGGCTCGTTTCCTCGAAGAAACTTTTGCATAAGTGCCTCTTCATCAAGCTCTGCCACTCCCAACAATTCCTTCTTGATTTTGGTGATAATCTCCAAGGCTTCGGTGAGCAATTCAAGATAGCCTTCGAGTAGAAAGGTAAAGTTATGGTGAAGGAGAACTTTTGTGTTATATTCGGCAATGAGCGGATCGAACAAGTTCTTGATCACTTCCTTACCATACTCAGTGGCAGCCTCTACCCAGGAGTTGGTTTTTGCAAGAACCTCTTTCCTGCCTTCTTCACGGGCTACTTCTTTCAAGGCTTCAATCTGGACAAGTCAGTCATCAAGTTATTTTTTAAAGTTCCTTGTTTAACAATCTCCTCGTAATATTTTTATGACTCTTCATGTGCCTCGATCATTTCCTCTATCTCTTTGTGTAATAATATTTCCCAGACTTCAACTCGGTGAGCTAAAACCTCCTTCTCGTTCTAAAAGGAGTCCTTCTCTAAAGCCAACTTGCCATTGTGAAGAAGTGTGGCATCCAATTCATTTTTATGCAAAGTCTTTGGGCGAGTTTCTACTGTAGCCCTTTCCTTCACATTTTTCTCTTCCTCGACAAGTTGAGCCACATGCTCAAGAAATTCTGCATCCTGGTGCTTGATGATGTCTTTCTCGTGAATGGCCTCCAACTTGAGGCGATCGATTTTGTGTTGGTGCTTGATAGAGACTTCAAAGATTTTCTCAGCCAAGTATATAAACGATCCATGTTGCACATACATCTCGTTCATGCATGCTAAGGGGCATTCTTTGGCACTTTCGGGGATGATGCGTATAGAGGGACGGAACTTAGGTCCATCGTAGCAGATTTTGTGAAAGTAGCTTTGAGTTCAACTAACTTCTGCGCAGTGGTAGGATCATGGGCAGAAACTTGTGGGATCTATTCAGATGCAACTAGTGGATGCTTACGACACTCATGATTGCTTTGTGCTTAACGACCCAGAGTGTTGCTTGTGAGGAGCAGCGGCTTAAGGATTTATCTCGCTATAAGGAGGGTTTGATGGATCGCCGTAGCACAGAGCGTGGGTCTAAGATTTATGTCTAGACAAAGAAGAAGATTATCGAGAATAATAGTCTTTTCTCACCCTTTATCTTTATTCTACGTCTTCCAGATTCAAAATCTTGGCCTAAGCAATAGTAAGTAAAAGAGCCTCGAAGATGATTGAAAGCGTTCGATTGTGACATTGCACCTGTAAAATAGCCAAATAGGAGCATATTAGAAGTTGTTACATAAAGGATTAATCACAAGTGGATGGTGAAGTGTAAGTGCTTGTGTGGGTCCTAGTGCTTCCCTCCAACAGTCTACTAACATTAGCTTTACCGGTTGGAGTTTCCTCCCCTCTGTTGGAAGGTTGCATGCCTTTTCTACTTCTCGCGAAAGAGTTAAGCCCTTGGATGTCAATATTAAGCAAGTTGTAATTTAATAAATCATCTGGGATCGGAATGTCAAAGAGTTCCTTCAACGAGCTATACCTTTGTTAAGAGATGACTCATTATCAACCGGAGTTATGATGAATTTCAGGTTTTCCCCGGCTTTCCTTTTTCATTGTATGCAAAAAGAATTCCCCTCTTCGGGGGAGTTTGCAACTGACTAGTTTGTGGCGCTTCGATTGCTGGCGCTTTTCCAGCTCCTATGTCTTCGCTTCTCGTCCTTACATCTTGTGATACCTTTATCTGTCCGTCTTCAATGTCTTCTCGGGTTCCCTCAACAAGGGGGCACTGCAGGGTCGTGTACTTCTTCCCTTCTTTGGAAAATAGTTTTTGGAGCCCCTTTACAAATAGGAAGTCCGATTTTATGGCCATCTTCCAACAGCCTAAATAACGAGAGTACCTCATCAGTGACAAGAAGTTTGATGTCCCTATCTCCACAAGAGTAGGATGTATGGCCACGATGGCCTCGAAATACTCGACGCCTCCCGGTTGAGGGCAGACACTTGAAAGAACTAAATGTATTAGTATGATTGGAGAAGAAATTGCAACTTGAATCTATAAACTAAAGATTAAGGCGGGAATGGAACTTACGCACTTCCAACCATCTCCTTGCAAAACCGAGAGGATGCTGTATATAGATACGCCCTTGTTTGAACAGAGAGAGCTTATTCCATACGTCCGTTAAAACTTGGCATTTAGGTGACAGTTCGAGAAAGACATATGAAGGACTCCTAGTTTACCTTTTGAAATTGTAAATGTATACGATGTCTTCGGGAATTGGCGGACAGAATAGGAAGTTCACGAAGAGAAGAAAAGTACCATGGATAAAGGCATAACTGTTACGGTGCAGTTGAGTAGGAGCGATCCCCATGTTTCTCAACATTTCCCAAAAGAAGGAGTTGAAGGGTGGCACGCATCCGGCCTAGCACATGAACTTGTTGCAAGCAGTATATTAGGCTGGGGGAAAGCAAGGTCAGTGTTATCTTGATGGAATATAACGTCTCGAAGGGAATTCCGTGAATAGAACATAATTGGTGGAGAGCGGCCTCACTGATTCCGGACGCTTGTGAGTCAACCGGATTATTTAGGATGATTGCACTATCAACGACATCGGGAGCCAGATCAATATCTTCTGTATGAAGGACTGGAATGTCAGAAAAAATATTTATTTGTGGGTCAAGTGCCCCTGCTTGTTCTATTTGATGATTTAGTGCAGGTTTATCAGATAAGGTGGTGGAGCATGATCTCGCGGCTGATTCAGAAAACATTATGGTGAGTGCTTCATGTCCTATGTCAACATAATCAGTAGACAATCAATATTAGAAAAAATAGCCTTTCCCCCATGTCGTTTGTGAATTAGTGCAATGCAATATGATATAAACATAAGCAGTTTGAAATTAAAGAAGCGAGAGTAAAATGCCGAAACTTGGAGGCTTCGCCCAGAGAGACTGTCATCATTGACCATCTTAATCGACATCAAAATTGATCGGAAACCAAAGCTTTAAGATCGAATGTTGACATTTTGAGTTATGAAGTCCATCGTTGAAGTACGTTTACCAATTTTTTATTTAGTTCATGTTAAATAGACTGGAAATTTGTTCGTTAAAACTAGATTCCCTTGTTTCAAGTTTGCAAGTTATGTTGTTCTTAGCCATTTTAAGTTCGAGTAAGGCAGTGTGTAGTTAAGTGTTTGAACGGCTTGAGTTAAGCTCGTTTTTATAGTCAACACTGATCCCTAGTTTATATGCCGATCCCTATGATGCAACCTCGTAGCAGAACCCTACAGTTCAACCTATATGAGAACACCGGTCCCTTCCTTTTGTTACGTCACTAGCCCCTATGTTTAAACTCTCAACATTGATTCCTTCCTTTTAGCCTATACGCTGATCCCTATGGATAAACCTCTACACCGACCCCTCGCAAGATCCTTATCTACACTGATCCCTAACGTTGGCAAGTCCCATTACATTGTCAAATATCCAAGCACCGAACCCTTATTTTATCTCCCTCTTTCTTCCTAATTCCCTATTCCTTTCTCTTCCTTCTCTAGCGCCTTCACCTCCTCCCTCAATCTCGCCTAATCTAACCAACCCCACTGATTTGCTCGCCAAGGGTCTAAATGTAAGTGAACTCATAAATCCATGACTCAACTGATGCAATTATGAGAGGAAATCATACCTATTTGGTATAGACTACGAGGTCAGAAACTTGGGTCAAGAACAAATTGATGGTAGTGGAGATCAGAAATGCGGTCTCGCATTCGAATTTGAGTTTAAAGGAGAAGCTTGTCCTGTTTCAAAGCGTTCGATAGGGTAAAGAGCAAAGGGAAAGGAGATTAGGTACTGGGAAGGTAAAGTGAAGAGAGAAAGGAAAGAGGTGCGAGTTTTTATATGTGAGATGAGGAGGGGAAGGCAAAACGGTCACCCCAAGCGACTCAGTCACAAGATTGAAGAGGGATCGGCCTCAAGGCTCACCCATCCCTATCCATGTAGCCTCACTAAGGGATCGGCATACCGATTATCAATCCCTCCTATAAAAAAGAGATGTATGTAATAATTCATTGTAAAAGAAAGAGAAGATAAGAGATGCACGAATAATGGATATGAGTAAAACAAAAAGGGGGGAAGTAAAAGGAAATGACAGATGACTAGAAGCCAGATAGCAACTGAATCATTAAGGTAAGACTGCAAATGTAAGCATACGGGATAAAATAGCTTGGCAAAGACAAGCAAATGACCAACTGCCAACAATAGAAATGTGTATATGAATGCGCATGGAAGGGATTCAAGGATTCAACCTTTTGAAATTAATTGAAATGGCGCTTCAACTTGAAGCGGTCGAATTTAAAATCAAATCAAAGGAAAACTTGTAGATCTCATAACCAAATCCGCGCACACTAATGGAATACGACATCAAACGTGTATCATCGAAGATTGATAAAAGAACATAGATCAACCAAAAAGTTGAATAGACTTATTCCTAGGAACCTAAGTTTTTCAAATTCAAAGCACGTCATGTTGCTCACAAGACATACTTTGGGGTGAAAGTGTTACTCGTTGCCATGACCTGGCTACATAGACCAGTCGCATGGGCTGGACTCTACTATTAAGGAGAAGGATGGTCATGAGACAACAACCATGTGCTCAAAATATGATGTCCAGGCATTTGTATCAATCCCAGGATGAATAGGGCTAATACATACAGAATGTCCGAACTATGGAGTTTAGTTTGGTTGGGATAGGGATCGGCATGGACATTGGTTAAATTGGATGAGATAGTGAAAGGTACCGGTATATGCTCGAGATGATGAGTGATTGGCATAGTGTATTATGGTAGAATGGTTAGTTTGAATAGAAGTAGAGAGGGATCGGTATGACTTGTAAAACTAGAGGGGCCGGCATATTGACAGTCGTAGGCAATGGATCGGCATGGTTTGTTCGTAGATATGGATCGCCATAGGCATGGTGGAGTGACTCACGAAGTGATCGGCATGGCATGGCTCATGAAGTGTGGATCGACATAGTGTATTTAGAAGGAATGGGTCGGCATAGTGATCATGACATAACATGTAAATAATGGATCGACACACATTTGGAGACCAGGAGGGATCAACACAACCTAGATCAAGTTAAGATTTAAACCAAAGTATTACAAGAACTAGTGCTCCATGCATCCAATATCTTGATAATTGAATCACCATCATTATAGACCAAAAGAGGGATACAATATGATTCACTGGCCCAAATTTGACACATGAAGGGTTCGGTACTGATCCCTATCCATTGAGAGTTGGGCCTAGCAGTCCCTATTATGGTCCCGTACGGTTACGGAAGCCCAGATGTCGAAGTTTCAGACAGATTGATGGCTTCCTTCGTCTATAAATATAGACACATAGGTCCATTTAGAGGGACTTTTTGGGTTGCTAGTGAAACTCTACCATTATTGTTACCAACTTCCTTTATTCTTTTCCGATGTCTTGCCATTCCTTAATAATTGTAATTGTAATCAAGTGAATTGTGAAACAATAAAGAGAATATTCAAATTGGACGTAGGAAATCAACGCCAAACCACTATAAACCTTGTTGTTTCTATTTTCTGCTTCATTTTTCTTGATATTCAGTGTTATTCCTCTATTTCCATTTGATTTCTTCATTTATTTCACTACTTAAACCTATTATTAGGTGTTTGTGGTTGCAAACAATCATCTTCAAGATTTCTTCGCTTTGAAAATGCATTCTTGGATCGAAATGGTTTTCGGATTACATACCTCATCCCGGTCTCTTCGAAACAACTTTTCGATAATTCAAGGTAAACTCAACTCCAGTTCTTTAGGAAATAAATAGTCAAAGATATCCATATAATTATCTCAATTGTATAAGTATATTCATAAAACTGAGAAAGAATTTGTTTTTATCCGATTCAAAAATCATTTAAAAACTCGTTATTATTCTCTGAAATTATTTATACCATATTATAAAACTTTTGGAACCATTTATAAAATTTATTTTATATGTTTAAATTGCTCATAAATTCTTTTTGTGCATTTCTAAAATCATTTATAAAGCCTTGATAAATTCGTAAACCATTTATAAACTCCTATTATAATTCTATAAACCCATTTCTAAAACTCGTTTATAAGTATCTAACCGTTTATGAACTCTTTCACCTTGATATAATCTTCCATACATCACCAAACCATTTTATAAGCTCCTTTATAAAATGTAAGTCTTTGAACTCTAGTCATGGGTCTCGAACATATTTATAAATAAATAAAGATCATTTACTTCTAAATAGTATTATATACAAAAATAATTATTAAAATTAAATTTTTTGAATAAATAAATATTTATTATTAGTCTTAAACATTTTAAAACAATAATAATTAATCTTTACCCTTATTATAAATAGTAATAATTTATTTCCAAAACCATATTAATAATCTTATTATTACCTTCAAAACCATGATTATTCTTAAATCATTAACCTTTCAATTTATTAACCTCTTGATAAATTCTTTATAACATATTAACTATAAACATATAACTTTAAACAATATTAAAATAATTAAATTGCTTTAAATAATATTAATATAATTATATTACTTGAAAATAGTATTAATATAATTAAATAACTTTAAAATAATATTAATATACATAAATAACGTTAAAACAATATAAATTTAATTAACGATTTTAAAACAATATTAATTTAATTAAATAGATAATCCTTAAAACAAAATATTTTAGAAACCCAATTTTGGACTTATGAATCATTTCTTGTCTCAAAAACCTATTCCAAATTAAACCATAATTTATCTCCGTCCACGGACCAAGCGCCGAGAATGAGCTCTACAATGAAAATGGTCAAACTCTAATCAACCTACCTTATCTCCATCCATTGACCACCTGACGACACGACACTACCACCAATCGAACCACCGGCTCGATCCGCATTATTTTCCTTCATGATCCATCGCCTAAAAACGCCTACGATCGTCGGATTTTGCGAAAAACTAGTCGTCGTTTATCATAACTTCGCCATTGCTACGCCCTAAACCGGCAAGATCTGACCATACACTATACTCAACTTGACATCTCCTACAATTCACAGTTGGAACCTTGATCTGAAAATGCTCCTAATGGCGCTGATCAATATGTGTCATTGGATGTGGCTGTTATATCATCAGAAAAAGTAGAATGTTCATTATCTATATTTTTTTTCTTTTATTTCAGGTTTTAAAACTTTAAAAAAATCTTGAACAAGAAGGACAAATATCCTTTAAAAAGTGAATGTGGGATGGTGAGGGCATGGTCATGAAAAGGGAAATTATGGGTATGGGTATGGCAAAGTTATGGGCCGATGTATGGTTATATAATACATACGTGTGTGTGTGTGTGTATGTTAGCGCCAAAATTGGCCACTAACACCCAAATGTAAATGAAAGCATCAACTAAAAGTCGCAGATTAATAGATAGAGTGTATGTAGAGAGTATAAATATGAAGAGCAGCAAAATTAAAAAGAAACCAGAAAAAACAGTGGATTTATAGTGGTTCAGCTAACTTTGGCATACGTCCACTCTAAAAATTTCCATTTTATTGATATGAGAATTAATTACAGTTACAACTCGGAGTTTTCAAACAATAATGGCAGAGTAGCCTTAATAAGGAAAAGGGAAAAAGAATGAAATTCCTTTTTTTGAAGCCTCACTTGTATTTATAGGCAAAACTCAAGTTACTGGGCTTCCTGAGTCAAACGGGCCCATTAATACCATAGTCAAGTCTATATAGCCGACACAGCTTCCTACTGACCCGGCTTCCAGCTGACCCTGCTTCTAACAGACCCAAATTCCTACCGAACCATATTCCTACCAACCTAGATTCCTACCAACCCAGCTTCCAGCCGACTCGGATCCCTACCGACCCAGCTTCCAGCCGACCCAGCTTCTACCGACCCAGATTCGTGTCAACAGATTCCTACCGACTAAGATTCATACATACACAGCGTCCAGCCGACCCGGCATCCAACTGACACAGCTTCTAGCCTACCCAGTTTCCTACCGACCCAGCTTCCTACCGACCGAGATTCCTACCGTCCAGATTCCTACCGATCCAGATTCCCGCCGATCCAGATTCCCACCGACCCAATTTCCTCCCGACCTAGATACCTCCCGACCCAGATTTTGACCGACCCAGGTTCCTACCGACCCAGATTTCGACGACCCAGATTCCTGCCAACCAAAATTCCTACCGACCAAGGTTACTGCCGACCCAGATTCCTTCCAACCAAGATTCCTATCGACCCAGCTTCCAACCGACCTAGGTTCCTTCCTACCGACCGAGCTTCTAGTCAACGTAGATTCCTACCAACGTAGATCCCTACCAACCCAACTTCCTATCGACCCAGATTCTTGCCGACCCTGCTTCCTACCGACCTAGATTTCCACCGACTCGGCTTCCAACCGACCGAATTCCTACCGACTTAGATTCCTACCAACCTAGATTCCAGCCAACCCGAAGCTTTACCCCAGATGACTCGGAGAAACCATCAAGAAAACCTAAAGCAAGTGCAAATACGACTCAAAGCAAACTCCAGGTAACTCACTACAACTCAACTTTTGTCAAAACTCGTATTTCGAGTATCCCGTGACTTTTGTCCATCAGATATGTCGTATCTCGGCTTTATAATCATGATTACCATTCTTGATTGATCGGCTATCCATCTAATTGACTAAAACCCATCGTATTCCAGTCTCGACAATTGAGCAACCGATTTACTTAAATCTGCATGCCTACGGCCTTGCCAAAAGGCGGGTAAATATTTGTCCCCCAAAACATGACTTGCTTTGGAAGATGTGTTTTAAATAACCTCGGATCCGTTATTCGAATCCATGATCTCTCTAAATAATTAAAAAAAATCCCTGGCTTATCCAATTCCTAATTTATTCTGCATCGACTAACCAAATTCACGATCTCTCTGGATCATTTTATCCAAGCCCGGGACCTCTCCGGGTCCTATAATCCATAGCGGAGACTGGCCAGGTCCATATCCAGAGCCGAGA
This sequence comes from Allium cepa, assembly GCA_030765085.1. Lineage (NCBI taxonomy): Eukaryota > Viridiplantae > Streptophyta > Magnoliopsida > Asparagales > Amaryllidaceae > Allium > Allium cepa. Next base: position 699,023,659 of record CM060942.1, on the reverse strand, counting down.
CCTCATCGGTTCCTATAATCCATATCCGAGACTTTACTGGGTCCATTTCCAAAGTCGAGACCTCGTTGTGTCCTTTATTCCATATCTGGGACCTCATCGGGTCTATATCCAAAGTCGGGACCCCGTCGGGTCTATACCCAGACGTTGGACCCTCTAGGTCCTGCAACTCAAATCCGGATTATTTTATCCTACTTTGGCCTCGACTCGCTGGTCACGGACTTAATCCATGGGGTATCCTTCACCGGCCTCGATCCCCAGTCGAGGACTTTATATTCGCCGGCCTCGACTCTCCTGTCGAGAACTTTAACATTCTCCGACCTCGACTCTCGGGTCGAGGACTTTTATATTCTCGAATCCATTCCATGCTCGAGTCCATTCCATCGATATCCATCGAAGGGACTCGTGACATGCGATTTATGGCCCATCTCTACAATCGGGACCATAACCATGTGACATGTACTATTTATTACATTAATATTCAAAATCCAATCAACATAGAGATCAACTGATAAAATAAAAGTCCATGCAATACAAAAATCAAATGTCCTTAGTACTAAGAAAGAAACTAAAGTTCACAGAAAATAGAAAAAACAAAATTACATAAACCCGAGCATCAAGGTATATCATCATCTCAGAGCATGCCTGGAGACCGTTCTCGATCCCATACATGTGTAAGTGACTTAGTCGCCTTACTTTGGGATCTACTACTTATTCAAAGCCATAAATCCATTCAGTTGATAATAAGGCGATGATGCCTAGATCCAGTGCCAGCTTCATTTGATGTGGGTAGTGGCTGCTCCTGTTCCACTACCATAGCTTGATTCCTTATGTGCTATTGCAAATGAACATTCCTTATATGTTCCTCAATGATAACCTTCAATTTCATGTTGTGATTTGTGTTTTGCCTATCCTGCTCATGGAATAGGCAATGCTTTCTAGATGCCCATTCGTATTTGGAGGGTTCCGTCTTTGCTGGCCTTCAATACTCTCGAGGCGTCCTCGAGTATCTAAATAAATTCTTTCCAGAGGCTCATACAAATCCATATAAAGAAGAGAATTTTGATTCCCTCCATTGCATTTTCGATGTGTTTTTGCTATCCATTTTTCTTTTGCCTCCGTCATCCTGCTTCCATCGTCCTTGTTTGAATCCTCCCTGGGTAGACCTTCATCTTTTACCACATAAACCTCTACCTCTCTCCCTTCTCTTTCAGCCTTCGCATCTTCCTATCTTAGAAACCTTTCCGCTTCATGGTAAAATTCCCCAAGATCCATTGGTGTATCCTGCTCCAACGATATCTTGAAATCCGAATTATCCGCAATCCATAAGACTGCCGCCGTAAAAACCATCGACGGATTAGGTTGATCCACCAAGGCCACTGCTGCATTCAATATGGTTAAGAAATCCTTAAATGATTCTCCCTTCCATTGATTCATCGATGTCAAATTTATCACACTCCTAAGTCGCATGATGTGGACCCAAAATTGCCTCATAAACCTAGCAATCGGCTCCATCCATGCGCCAATAGAGCCACTTTCTAGTTGTCTGAACCATAGCGCCGCTTTAATGAATAACAAACATTCGATCGGGGATTTATTTCAAAGGGAAAATCAACATTGGTTAAGCACATAAGTGACCACTAGCGTCCCTAATTAGTCTTTCATAACTAAAAACCACTTTGTATATTACTTGTATAAGAATACTTTTACAAAGGTATATCCGCAAATCCTAATATTTTCAATACATAGAAAGTATCCATATACTTATCTCAACGGTAGAAGTATATTAATAAATCTGATAAATAATTTCCTTTTATTCGATTAAAAATTCATTTACAAAATTCCTTATAATTCTCTAAAACCATTTATAACATTATATAAAACTTCTGGAACCGTTTATTAAACTTCATTTATATGTTTTAATTGCACAAAAATTCTTTTTTTGCATTTATAAAATCATTTATAAAGCCTTTATAGATCCATAAAACCATTTATAAAACTCCTTTTTAAATCTATAAACTCATTTCTAAAATTCATTTATAAACTCTTTCACCTTGTAAATAATCCTCCTTATGTCTCCAAACCATTTTATAAGCTCTTTTATAAAATCTAAGTGTTTCAACTCTATTCATGGGTCTCAAGAAAATTTATAAACAAATAAAGATCATTTACTTCTAAAAAAATATTATGAATAAAAAATAGTTATTAAAATTAACATTTTGAGCAAATAAATATTTATTATTAATCCTCGGCATTTTAAACAAAGTTAATCATTTCAAGAATAATAATAATTAATTTTTACCCTTATTATAAATAATAATAATTTATTTCCAAAACCTCATTAATAATCCTTATTATTAATTTCGAAACCATAATTATTCTTGAAATCATTAACCTTCCTATTTATTAAGCTTTTGATAAATTCTTTACAACATATTAAACATAAACAAATAACTTTAAATAGTATTAAATAATTAAATAGCTTTCAAACAATATTGATATAATTAAATAAATTTAAAATAATAATAATATAATCAAATAACTTTAAAAAATATTAATATAGTTAAATAACTTTAAAATAATATAAATTTAATTAAACAACTTGTAAGATGTCGTATTTTTGGTAACATTATTTAGAATATTTAATTAGTTAAATAAAATAAAATAATGTGTTGATTAGAGAATTGAGATTTGATTTAAGTAAGAGGTAGTGTGCCATTTAACCAATGAATTAAAAGTAAAGTTAAAATTGAAACAAAGGAGGGGTAAAATTGGAAAGAGGCCATTCCTATATCTTATAACCCTTGGCCGTGTATCTCAATATACGTTCATTTAATTTTATCAAAATTTTCAAACATAATGTCGGCCACCATTAACAAGAGAAAAGGGGAAGAAGATTAATAAAAGCTAAGGAAGAAGCTATTCAAAATCAAGTCCATTCTAATCTAATGCTCCTTAGTCATTAAAGTTAAGGTGAATAATGTTTACATCTCATATTTCTTTTTTTTTCGGTTTTGAGATGAAATTTAAACATTTTGCAATGATTTTCCATGTTTTTGAATGATGGAATGATTATATATACTTGTTGATGATTTATGATTTTTCATATAGAATTTACGACGTGTTTTGATACGAAAACCTTATTAAATTAAATTCAAAATGCCTTGCAAAATTTTATGTAGACCGAAAATAATATTTTGGAGATGGGTTTCAATTTTCATAGTTTTTAGAATTATTGTAGAGTTTATACAAATTTCCTAGGGAAGAAAATGTTATTTGGATTATAAATTATTTACGATTAAATAATTACTGGTTTGGGTCTGAAATTTATATTTGTTAGAGAACATATAAAAATGATTTTCTGGAATTTTTGTAGAATTTTCCAAACTGTTTTAATGGTTATATAAAATTATTTAAGGTATGAGATTTAAATGTTTTATATAATTAAGGAAGGATAAGAGGCTTTTTGTAAATATATTCAAATTGTTATTTCTTAAAAGTTGCAGTATATTTGGAAAAGAGAAACTGGCAACCAATCACAATTTGCAAAAAGGAAGGGTTAGGCATAAAAGAAATACTTTAAAAGGACAAATAAACATGTTTTTCAATATTTCAATGATTTTGGCACTAGGTTATGCCTCCTTACCTTCGCCTCTGACTTTGTCAAAACCAATGCGCATGGTATCAGAGAACAGGCATGTGTTGAATTAGATGTAGGCAAAAGGTAAAAGGTCAAAACTAGGGTTTCCAAAGGGGTTGAAGCATTACTTTGATTTTGAATAAAATGCGCCTGCTTAGTTTCGACTGAATAGCTTTCAACTTGTTTTGCTTTCTACTTAGTTTTCTTTCGACTATGTCTAATGGTTTTAAAGGAAATGGTTTCAATTGTATTGCACCTTTTTTTATAAATGATTTCTATCAACTATGTTGAAACCTTTTGCCGTCGTTTTCTTCCTTTTGACACAAATGGTTTCGAAGTGGTTATTTTGTTTTCTAAATCTTGGCCACTTCCTCGATTCTTTTGAAGCAATGGTTTCGACACCATCACTTCTTTACTTAGGAAATAGTTTCGAAACATATGCTTTCGACTTAAATGATTTAATGACCATTTTTCTCAGATTAAAGTATAACCCAAATGGTTTCGAAAGAGATAATATTTATGGTTTCGAAAGATGTTTCCACATGTTTTAAAATTGAACCTAAGAGCTTTCGAAAGGTTTGAGTTTTAATGGAAGGTTTCGAAGGGATGGTTCCCCCAGCGTTTTGAAAGGTGTGAAAGGAAAGGTTTTTTCTATGTTTTCAAAAGGCAATATTTCAAGGTTTTAAAGAAGGATGCCTAATGTTTTAAAACTTTCAAAGGAAAGGTTTTTAATGATTTCAAAAGGATTACTTTCAATATTATCGAAAGGGATACTTGTAAGGGTTTTGAAAGCATTGTTTAAAGGTTTTAAACAAAGGTTTTGAAAGCAATAAGTAGGCAATATAGCCTAAGTGTTTCGAGTTAAAAAGGACTTTAACTTATATTGGGGGATAGGTAATCCTCATTAAATTTCATTAAAATTATTTTGAGTAATGCACATATAAAATCACAAAATAGCTTGGGATAAAGCTAAAGATGTATTTTCCCTGTAAAGCATGATTTAAAGGTTAAGTTATTTTGGAAAGGTGTTTCAAGGAAAATTTAAAGCATAGTTAACCTTAAGAAAATGACTCGGATTAGAAGAGTAGATAGGACTTGTGTAGGGTCGAGCCCTATGCTCAATAGCTATTAGCCCTTAGCTAATTTAGTCAAGAATTCCAATGCGTAGGGCTTAGTCACATATAAGACTAAAATGATGGTTTCACACAAAAAGGAATATTTATGTACATAGATAGGTTATTGGTGAGCTCGCAAAACCATTAGGATCAGTTGTCCCTTGGAGAAGTAAGTTAAGGGCGGACCGCTTGGAATTTTTTTCTAGCAGGTGTTTAGACCATTTGATATTCTATCCGGTAGGCTCGAGTCAGCCAATAGGGCAGTTAGTCCAGTTTGCGGAATTCTAGTCCAGTTTGAGGACAGGTAGTCCAGTTTGAGTGTAGTTAGCACAATTTTGGACAGATAGTCTATTTATCACATTTTTTTAATGTAACGGTTATTGCTATTATTACTATTATAATCAACTTGATTAACCAGTTTGGTTGCAGGAAAAGATTTGCAAAATATATGTTTTGAAAAGGATATTAGTGAGGGGAAACCCATTCTGTTATGCGGAGTAGTCTCTCTCAATATCAGTAAACCGAGATGTAATAAAATTATTCACACCAGGCTTTTTGTCTGACTCAGAGTTTTTGTTACCCTTAAACTCTAGGGTGCTCAAAATTGATTTGAGTAGGCTAAGGGTTGAGATTTTCAGGTTTTCGTAATTTTGGCGAGTAAAGCTTTCGGATATGAGCAGGTGGCTGACGGATAGCTATTTAAGAATTGCAGTTTATTATGTTTTTCCGCTATGTATACCAAGTCACATACGACTATATTGACTCTGGTCAACCAAGGAGACATCGTCATATGTCGCTCTTGGCATATAATTATATAATTATAATTGATCTTTACCAGGGAAACGGTTATGGGGTTATGTAACTTAGATATGAATTATTGTTTTGTAATGTAATTGGTAAAGTTGTTGTTTTGAAATCTATGATTTTTTTCCTATTTAAGTGCTTCTGATATTATAGATACCATTAGCATTACCATTTTATCACCAGAAGTTAATACTACAAATGACTACAACATCTATAGCGCTTAGCTTTTGGCCTCCCGACACGGGATGTTACAATTTGGTATCATAGCGTAGGTTTATGGAAATACTTTAAACTAAAAATGATTTTGAAAACTTAATTATAAGGACTTAGAGTAAATTTGGTTATGGGATAACGCTATAGTAACGTACTTGTATTTGCTATATATAAGTATACGCTTTATCACTAGTCTCCTACCTTTGTTAGGGATTTTTCTGTATCTCATGAGGTTTTAATACAAATAAGGATGGTAGAAGAGGAAGATATAACCTAGGAGGGGAAGGCATTGATGGGAATGTCATACCAAATGCTAGGAGAACCCAAGGTCAGGCACAAGTGGAGAATGATGGTGTTGGAGTCTCGCATGTTGGAATGGAAGCTATGTATCAGCTTTTCATGAATATGATGCAAGCGGGTATTGCAACTGGAGTGTTAGGAGAAAATTCTACAGGAGCAGGGGTTTCAGAAGTTCCAGTACTTAACCATTATGCTAAGCTACATGGAGATTATACTAAGCTTGGAAGGAAGCCATTTATTCAAATGGAAGATGTCATTGAGGTGGATGCTGCATTATGAGAGGATATTTGCAGATTCAAGGCTCATGATGAGCAAAAGAGGAGGCTTGCATTTAGACAGCTTTAGGGAGCTGCTTTGTTTTAGTGGAATAGTGTGACTGCGGCAGTGGATGAGGAAACCATGACACGGGCATATTTTAAGACGAGTTTCCGAGAGAGGTTCATGTCTGCTCTGATCAAAAATTTTGCTGAGCTACAGCAGGGAGAGATGTCCGTTTTAGAATATGCCAAAAGCTTCGAGGAGTTTGTCCGATATGGGTATGCTTCAGTGCATACAGCGATGAAAAGTTATGAGAAGTTCATCTGGGGGTTGAAGCCTGAATTAGCAAAGTCTACATTAATTCATATTAGAGATCCCTCTAATGTTGTGGTGGAGATGGCCTTAAGACAAGAGGAGAAACTTGATTCCCTAAAGAAGAGTAAGGCAAAAGCGGTCCAGGTTAGACAGAATAAGAATGGGAAGCTCTTTCCTAAAAAAGGTGTTTAGAAGAGTGGAGCTGCTAAGAAAGGGAAATTTGAGATTGTTTGCTTCAAGTGCGACAAGAAGGGGCATTTACTAATGAGTGTCGTGCTAGAAAGGCAACAAAGTGGCTGGAAAGAAGAATGTCTGATGCTTTAATTACGACCAGATAGGCTACTACAAGAAAAAATGCAAGGAGTCCACTAATGATGGTATGGGCAAGGTGTATGAACTGGGGCCTACTACTTCGAAGCCAACAACTCAGTAAAAGGGAAAGGTAGTTTTGGGAGGTACGCTTCATATCCATGGTATGTCTATTACATTCTATTTGATACTAAGCATCATACTCTTTTATATCTAGATGTTTAATAGACAAGCTTAACCTAGAACCCACATATTTAGTTACTTCCTTACGGGTTGAGAATCCAATAGAAGAGTATGCAACTTTAGGGTTCAGATGTGACCGGTTAGAGTTTGACCTGTTAGGTCATACTTTTGTTTGTAGTTTGAATGTGTTTTCTTTTGTGGGGTTCGAGATTATTCTTGCTATGGATTGGTTAAGAGAGAACGACACTAGGATATTTTGCCTGGATAGGAAAATACCTCTTAGACACCCAAGTGGTAGCGATAGGATTGTTTATACCATAGAAGGGTCTAGCGGTGAGGTGAATGCTTTATTGGGTGTTATGGAGTTAAATGATGAGCTGATTCGAGTTTTCATGGTTAGAGAACTCGCAGATGTTTTTGAGCCTTTAGTAGGATTTCCCTCGAAAAGATCCATTGAGTTTCAGATAGATTTGATTTCGAAAACGAAACCAGTGAGTAGGCCGCCAAAATGGACGCCCCTATAGAGATAAGGGAGTTGAAGGTGCGGTTGGTGGATATGGAAGGCAAGAGTTTTATCAGGCTAAGTAATTTGCCTTGGGAGCAATCGCAACGTTTGCTAAGAAGCCGTACGGATCATTGAGGCTATGTATCGATTATCGTAAGTCGAATGAGAGGATGATAAAGAATCGATATTCATTGCCTAGAATTGACGATTTGTTCAACCAGTTAATTGGAGCCAAGGTATTTTCTTAATTTGCTTTGGAAAAAGATTTCCATCCGCTCAGAGTAGTAGAGGATAGTATACCTTTGACGGTGTTTGGGACTAGATATGGGTCGTACGAATGGCTAGTTATGCCATTCGAACTGACTAATGTACCAGCTTTCTTTGTGGATTTGATGAATCGGGTTTTCTGAAAGCATTTGGATAGGTTCATGTTGGTTTTCATAGAAGATATCTTCGTATACTCTAAGGATGAGACAGGGCATGAAGTTCATCTTAGAGTGGTGCTAGAGACATTGAGGCTGCATCAGCTTAAGGCAAAGTTCTCGAAGTGTCATTTCTGGAAGAAGGAAGTGAAGTTTCTTGGTCATGTAGTCTCGGGGAAAGGGTTGTTAGTAGATCCAACTAAGATTGAAGCATTGAATAGTTGGGAGAAACCCGAGACATCGACCGAGATAAAGTGTTTCCTTTGATTAGCTGGTTATGATCGAGGATCCTTAAAGAATTTTTCACGATAGCTGCACTGATAATCAAGTTAATGAGAATGGATGTGAAGTTTGTGTGGATCGATAAGTGTGAGGAAGCATTCTAGAGTTTGAAACACTTATTGACCCATGCACCTATGTTGGTTGTTCCCAAAGGGAATCAGGATTTGGTGGTTTACATGGATGCATGTGGAACTGGGTTAGGAGTTGTGATAATGCAGAGAGGTAAAATGATTGCCTATGCTTCTAGATAACTTAGACTACATGAGGTCAGATATCCGACGCATGATTTGGAAGTGGCTGCAGTAATTTTTGCTCTAAAGCTGTGGAGACATTTCCTTTTGGGAGAAAGATTTATGTTATATACAGATCATAAGTCGTTGAAGTATTTGTTCTCTCAAAAGGAGATGAATATGAGAAAGAAGAGATGGTTAGAGTTTATAACCGCTTATGATTTTGGGATAAAGTACACACCAGGGAAAGGCAACAAAGTTGCAGATGCACTTAGCAGGAAACATCAGAATGCAGTGTTGGCAATGATTGCTGAGTGTAGAAGCTTTGGAAGATTTTAGAGTTCGATGAAGATTTTAGGTTGTGTCTAGCGGGGAAACCATATTGTTATCTTGTTTGAAAGTTCGACCATTAATGATTGAAAGGATTGCTTCAAAACAGGTGGGGGATCCTGTGACTATTGAATGGATTGGGAAATTAAGAGATGGAACAGAGAGCGATGACTTAAAAGACTTCAGTCTTGACCAGAATAGGTGGTTGAGAAAGGAAGTGAGATTATGTGTTCCGAGTGTAGGAAACATAAGAAAGGAAGTCTTGGAGGAGTGCCATCGTTCGAAGTTCGTTGTTCATCCAGGATGAACTATGATGTATATAGATTTGAAGAGAAGTTTCTTCTGGGAAGATATGAAGCATGATATTGGTTTATGGGTAAAGTAGTGTTTGAAAGGCAAACACTGAACACCAGAAGCTAAGTGGATTGGTTCAACCGTTGGTGTAAAGACCCATAATTTCATTACTTCGAAAATGAGAGATTTCATTTATTTGTAAATTCAAAAAGAATTTAAAACTTAAATAAACATGTTATATATAATAAATAATTATCTATTCTTGTAGTTAATAAATTAAAAAGTATAAATTTGTATTTTAGAACAAATTGACAAAAGTTAAATTTTGTTAAAAATAAATAAAGGCATAAATAAAAAGGTTTGAATATTTATTTAAAAGTTAAAATCTTATTTAAAACATCTAACAAAGATAATAAAAGTAAATTAATATGTTAATAATCTTTTTACAAAAATAACCAAAATTTGTCGTATTTTGTCAGTTTTGCATACACTGTAAAATTAGAGATTTTGATATTAATTAAATATGATTCTAAGATATAAAGAGACATGTTTTAATTTATTTAAAGGTGTAAAAAGTTCATTTTAAATTTGGTTTACATCAATATATAGCTTAACAAAAAGGTCAAATTTTGACTGTAAAATTTGTTGACGAAAACACCATTTTCAACCAAAACAAGTTATCGTCAAGTTATAGCAACTTGATACATTTTCTAACATACAAATACAAGTTTACAAACTATTTAAATACTTCACATTTAGCACTAAAGATAAAAAGAGTTTACTTTTGAAAAGTCTAAATAATAAAAAAAGTGTAAAAGTTATGATTTTACAAATTTAAATTTAATTAAATCTTTTATAAAACAACATCATTACTTTACTTCTTATCTCATTAATGAGATGTTATGCTTATACATAGAAAAGGAGCAAAAATTTATGATTTAACAATTACTAACCATAAGAAAGTGACACCTCTTCACCTCTTAACACACTTATCCATAACCATCATTCCATACATTAAATGCAACTCAAATCAAAGCTAATCAAGTTCAAAAGTAAAAAAGGTTGTTTGTGTCATTTACCACCAAAATCTTCACTTATAAATACAACCTCAAACCTCTTCATTTTCACTTCACTTTCCTTCCACATAATTTCCAAAATCCTTCTATACTTCCTCCATTTTTCTTCTACCATCAAGCTACCACCTCCACATAGCCACACCATCACCTTACACCACCAAACCCGTGCCAAGCTTCCACCTACCCACCACCTACACCCACCTACTCTCGGCCATACCACCAAACCCAAGCATACCCAAGGCCGTGCCCCTCCTACACACCAAGGTCGAGCTCTATCCACCTAAACCCGAGCCCAAACTCCCCATACCCGACGCGTACAATCCCTACCCGAGCCCAAAGCCACCAACCAAAGCTAATACTCCACATACCTAATGTCGTACACCCCATTCCCCTCTAAAAGCTCACGGCCAAACAAATAAAAAAAAAGCAATGGAAAGAAAAGAAAAGAGAAAGGAAAACAAAAGCGATTCAGAAGGAAAGTAAATTAAGGCGAGAATTCAAGATGTTTGGAAAAAACGCATTATTTTGAAAAGCACCTTAGCCTAAATAAAGATTGACGGAGTGGATATGAAGGTGAGAAATTCTCATTGCTTTTAAAATTATATTTTGGTTGTGACGAAACAATCACATTTGTACCATTATGACATATGAAAGTTTATACCAATTTGATTGTTAATATGGATGTTTGATTGTTGTTTAGATAATTAAATTGTGATAATGTATTCCGTTATGGTATTAATAGTGAATGTTGGATTTGAAATCATATGTTATGTGATTGGTTGAGTGGATGACATGATAGTAATGAATATGGACACTGATTATGTTCATTTTGATTTAATAATCCCTTTGTTAATAAGACCATATTTTAGTAATATGATATATTTTGGAAAAATAAGTCTCTTTTCATTTAGAAGTGAAATTAAAGTAAAAATAAAAGAGAATTCGAAATTTGAAGAGAAACGGAAATGAAAAGGAAAGTTAAATTGAAATTGAAACTGTGATGAATAGTGAAATTGAAATTTTGATCGATTTTGAAAAATTAAAGTTAAGATTAAGTTTGAATTTAAGCTTAAATTCAAATTAGATTTGAATGTGTTCAATTTGAAGGTAGAATTGAAATTGATTTGAAATTGGAAATTGAAATTAATATTAAAATAATAGGAATAAAATAATATTATAATATGGTAATAGTGAAAATGTATTTTAAAAAGTGAAAATATTGATTTAAAATGCTTTGTAATGGTTTTATAAGTGATAAAATCCAATTTGAATAGATCAAATATTGAAAAATAAGCTAAAATTATACGCGTCACACAACGATAGTTTGCGATTTCACACCAAAAAGTTCAAATGAATGTGTGGAGTCGAAATAGCTCGAAATTATTCGAGATAAGAAAATTCTGGACTATTATATCCATATCTTAAAAATAAAGAAAGAAAATCGAAATTTCGTTGAGTAGATTTTGAATTAAGTCCAAATTAATTTTCTAGAAAATTGCGCTAACACGGTTAAAGTGACCATATCGGGGAATTTGTTTAAATAAGCATTTTTAATTACGGAAAAATATGAAGTAAATTTGATAAATCTATTTAAATGGTTTGAAAGAGATCTGGATTGAAAAATATGAATTATCGAATTTTTAAAGTTGATTTAATCAAATAAGCTTATATAGCATTTTCCGCAGCATTTTTATGCTGTGAATTATATAACTTTTTAAAGAGAAGTTTAAACATAATGATTTTTCCCAGAATCAATTGTGAATGTTTTAAAAAGGATAATTAATGTATTAAAAGATCATTTGGAATATTTATAAGCAATTCAAAAATAAATTTGAAAATTTGAGCATGTGGAAACGACTAGTTCATTTGTCACGCTTGTGAGAGCTGGGGAGATAAAACAAGGTGCTTAACTAAGTTTAGGGATGGAGCAACTAATGCCCTGAACTTACTTGGCCTATGTTTTCTTTTCTTAGGCGAGGGGTGGAACAGATCAAAAGGAAAGCCCGGATGCTCTAAAATAAAAAGATTCTGTTAAGTTTTCCAAAATAGAAGAAGATTGGTATAATCCAAAATTTAAGCAATCTCCAAAAATGAATGATTTCTAAGATTCTGTTTACTCAAAAATTCTTTGCTAAGATTGATTTAGGGTTTATCATAAACGATGCCTTGAATAACCTTGTTTTTGGCCCGCCTAAAAGTTAAGGAATTTGGATCGAGAGTTAAGTATGAAAATTTGAGATATTTTCCAAAACAAAAGAATGAATTACTTGGAATTATTATAAGTCAAAATAAAGAGATTTCAAAATCATCTGAAAGGAATTAAAGTGAAAAGAGACTAAATAAATCCTGCATATTCATATTCACATTTTATCGATAATTGGATTTCAAAGGAACCTAGGTCGGATTTAGGTGATTCCTGTCTGAAAACCACTTTGAACCAATGTATACGTTTGAATGTGAAGACATGTTGAATATGATAATTATTGAAGACCGTGGATCTTCATAGCATGAAGAATGCTTGTTGAACATGCTCTGGATAGCTCCCATTATAGAGTTATTAATAGCAGTGGTCTCTTCGTGATGGAGATTATTCGGATTGTAAGGACTACTCGCTACCAGTGGTAGTAGGAGAGTGCCTTTGGTTTGTCCTATTCCTGGACAACTTGTATGGACGTTTATCTGTCATTGCATTTCTAATGATTACGTACATTGGTTTTACAAACGTACATCAGTGGTGGCGGAGAAGACAACTTCTCTTAGCTTAACACCCTCCTTGAGACGTACGAGCTAAAGAGCTGTATTTTTGTGGAACGCAATTAGTAGTTAACGGAAATGGAAATGTGGCATTCAAAGATGTGATAAGTGTTATGTGAAAAGGTAAGCGTTGCCTCAAGCCTCATCAAACCGAAAATGACCGAAATAGGATTAGATGCAGCAAGGCTAAGTGGGTCATTCCCAAGTAGGCTATGGTTATCCCCTTCTAGATATATTTCTTCCCACTATGACATTCGGGATGTAAATTAATGTGGTTTGTATGCTATGAGGGACCACGGATAGAGGTCGGTAACGACCGAGGGGTGACATATTCGGTACTATCTAGTTACAGAGGCAGACCGATCTTTTGTTGGTAGAGGGCAGATGTTCTGTGCCTCGGGACATCCATCTAGAGGTGTATCCATTTTGGAAGGTAGATCCTTCACCTGGTCATTTGTATGGAATTCCATTCTCCAAATATGAACCTGCGAATTTGTTTGTATTGGCGTAATGAATAGCCTCGAAATGCTATATGGGTAACCATTTCGGACAAGATTAATAAGTTTATTAGCAAATGTTTTCAAAGAGATGTCATTAAAAATAATATCAAAGGTTTTGATATAAAAGTGTTTTAGTTATCACAAGGTAAAAAAAGTCCGTATTTATGTGTTGGCGTGGTCTTATGAGAGACTTTTTATTTTCAAAGAATTTTATCCAAAGGCTGATATATGACACTATCGTCTATTATTGAGTTTTTCTCATGCTGGTTTATCAAACCTGATCCGAGTATTTTTAATACTCGGGTCAGATCCGAGTAGTTTTAGGTTTTGATGGTTGGAGTTTCCAAAGGAGAGCTGGTGTGATGACCCGCCTTTCAATCAACAGAAAGATGTATCATCAATAAGGAAAGAAAGAGATAGAAATAGAAAAGATAGAAGGAAAGAATAACAACATCAGAATCTCACAGCAGAAACGAACAAAATATAATACATCACATAACTATCACATAGTTTTACATATATCAGAGTTACACAACATCATTCAAACAAGACGGTCATATATATATATGCCATTTCATACATCCCAAAATACAACATACATCTACTAACACTGTGGAACTAGATAGATAGATACGTCTGGACTCCTGCTCCAAGCTTCTCCAGACTCCAACAATCCAAGACCTGATCACTTGGCTACTCATAAAAATTTGAGTACCCAAGAGTTTAAGAAAAACATAATAAACTCCGGGTCAGACATGGATCTAGTGTGAGTAAACGGGTTAAAGTTGTTTAACTTTGAAAATCATTTAAAAACAAAGTTATCACGTAAGACTTCCGCACACATAAACACGGGTAAGTTTTACCTTAAGCTAACCAAAACATTTTATAGGAAACCCAGTGATATTATAATAGGGTCTAGGGTTTTCAAGTAAATAGAAAATAGCTGAAATTGTTACAATAATTAAATTCCAGCTACTTGCCACAAAAGTGGGTAATATGATCAAAACCATAAGGGCACGTAGGAAGAATGGGTTTCCATCAATAGCAGGGCTACTGGGTTATCGCCCGTCACAGTACGGGGCCTAGATCACCGTACCAAGGATCACTCCCGATCCCCTTCAACACAAGGCCGGAACCATCCCTTACTGGATAGTCCCGAACAAGATAACCCCATAGTTGTGGCCAACAACTGCCCACACAGCCGAAATAAAAGGGACATCTAGACATGGGTATGTATCGTCTTGGGTGCTTCCCACTTAACCTTGCTGCACCTCCCATGTTTTAGCCATCCCCGGTTGATGAGGCTTGAGGCTACGATTACCTTTAGAGAACTCATCTCTTTGAATGCTCATCATCCACCTTACCATGTTCTGAAAGCATTAATCCATACATGTTCGTTCCGGGTTCGAACGAAACCGAAGGCATTATCTCGTTACACATATTTTGGAATCACCCTCAGAGTTAACGACGATAACCCTTACACTCTGAAACACCATCTCGATCTTTACTTGAGATTCACGACCTATCATTTAACTTGGATCGATGTGGTTTCCGGATAATCATAACTGACACCCGATCCCGGTCTCATCGAAATCCAAAGGTGTTTTAAAGGCCAAGTTGTTTAATAGTTTAAATAATTTAATTCAACAATTTGAATTCATATAGCATTTATCACAGATAAATCATACTCAAACATCACAGATATACCCAAAGCATATCAAAGAGTATCACAGAATATCACCCAATAGATATCACAAATCCCGATATTCTACTCATACAAACATCCAAACATGAATTATTAATCCATGGTATAATTAATTTAATTTAATTAAATTAAATTAATTATTTAAGAATTTATCACTTAATTCTGCTTAATTAATTAATTATAAACCATTTAATCAATTAATCATTTCTTAATTACCCTTTTAAATCAATTAATTAAACCTTAATTACTTAATTAATTACTCCTTAATTATTAATTAATAACCTCAATTATTAATTAATAAAACTGAATTACCCATCTATTAATCACTAATTACTTAA
This sequence comes from Allium cepa, assembly GCA_030765085.1. Lineage (NCBI taxonomy): Eukaryota > Viridiplantae > Streptophyta > Magnoliopsida > Asparagales > Amaryllidaceae > Allium > Allium cepa. Next base: position 699,008,089 of record CM060942.1, on the reverse strand, counting down.
TTAATCCATTATTAATTATTAAATGAATTACTTAATTAGTTAACTACAAATCATATATTAATTAACTTTAAGTAGTTAATTTAAAATCCTTAACTTCAAATTAATTAAACACTTAATCATTTGTTAATCAATCTTTAATAACAAATTTATAAGTCTCAATTCACTTAGTTAATCACTATTATCAATGAATTAACATTCTTAATTACCTTACAATATAAATTAATTAAATTAGAATCATTTATCGTACATCTTAAAATCCTCCTTAATAACTTTAAGTAAACTAGTTACTAACTTAAAAAGCTTTAATGTTAATTAAATTTAACACTTATCTTAAATTAACTACTTAATTAAAATATTAATTAAGATTTAAAAACGTTCTTAATTAATTAAAACTTAAAATAAACTTTTAACTTAAAATTGTCAAACATTAATTACTTCATCAATACTTAAAATTGTTTAAGATGATTAACTTCAAATTTTATTAGGCTTAGCCTTTGAAAACCAAACCCGAGAAAATCTCAGGTTTACTCGAATTAGACTCGAGTTTCTTCTCTATTCCCCCCGAGTCCCCTCTTCTTCTTTATCACGTATTTTTTTAAGTTTAAGTTTTGAACATTAATAAACTGGGAAGCAGCCTCACGAACTCGCATTCCAACCCGAGGCAACCCTTCACTTTCTCGAGCATCTACTCGAGTTGCTCACAACCAAACCCTCCTGACACCATTCCAATGTCGTGCACGTGCACAGCGCCTCGCCGACACTCTGGCGAACTATGCTCCCTCTAGCGAGTAGCAAACTATCGCTACATCCGAAAGCAAAGATCGATTCGACTCCACAAGCTCTAAGTCGAAATCGAGTCTCCAGTTCAAAAACTGGAACTCGACCCAACCTATCAAATCGCTTCGCCCCGCCCACGCCATCCACCTGAGGCGCTACGACTCCGGCCTCATCTTGCCGATTCCCTATACTACCCTTCCCTTGAATGCCAGACAACTCGATCAACCAGAGGTGACGAAATCTCCTTGTTTCCGACCACCTCCATACTCGAGTGTTAAACCCTAACTTTTCCTCGTCCCATCATCCCTTGCAATGGGAAAATTATTTAACAATTTTCCCGATTCCACCATCAGCCAGCATACCTCCGATCGCCAGAAATTGGTTATAACTCATTTTCAGTTCAACTATGAACTGTCCTTAGCACTCTCAACTAAAAGTCACCATTTTAGTTTTAAAAATCCTATTTTCTGATGATGATTCAAGTTATATAATTGAATTAACAATTCATAACACTCGAATTTAACATAAGTTTAAATTTTGCTCTGACTAAATTTACAGAGGCAATACATCACCATCATGCTTAAAACAATTTTTAGACCATAATTTAAGTTTAAACAAACTTGTTTTGTTTGAAACTCTAAGCCTAACAATGGTTGGATGAAGATGTATTTAAATTTTTTCTAGTTTATTTTCACTCTGTAACTAGAAACAAGAAGAACATGCCATTCAAAAATACACGGTACAATCATATATATATATACACACAGAACAACTTAGTTAAAAATATACAAACAAAGCACAAATTATTCATGAATTAGATGCACAGATTTAGGTTTTAAAATGATATGTTTACACACTTAAGAAAAGTTTGAACAAAGCAACTTCCCTCTCTCTTTTTTGAAAAGTTGTTAGCTTGATCTTCTTTGATCTTTCTTTCTTTGTTTAGTTGAGCTGTTATTTAAGTTTGTAAACTGGTGATGCTACCTTTTCCTTTTTCTGGTTTGCTGTGTTTCTTTGAACGAACAGGAATTGTACATATATATAGAGAAAAGTTTTTTGAAGGGGTAGGTATTTACTGCTACATTCTTTTCTTGTGTTTGATCAGAGAGATTTTTTTTGACCATGCAAGATTATTTCCCCTGAAACTGAAATGTTTTATAAACATTTCGAAATGACCACTTTTTTTGTGCTTGAGATGATAGTATTCAATGCATGTCTCCTTCCATGTTTACATCTTATCCCATTGATCTTGTATGTACATAGATATATTTTTTCTTGCCTTGCATATGCACATGTATTTCCATATTATATGTATATATTCTAGAATTACTTAAGTGTTTACTTTATGTTTTTCATAGAACCATAGAAGTTACCTTATATATTTATTTCTATTCCTAACATAAATCCTTATTTTTATTTCTATTTTAAGCTTAAGCTACCAAATACTTAATTTGTAATCATATACTTTATTTTATACTTATATTTAGTATTGATAAGATTGATTTTATTTTAAGCATTATTAACTAGATTACATTCATATATATATATATATAGATCAAATGTTAATAAGGTAGAGCATTAATTAAATTATTTGAGAGATTTTATTTTGAATTTCCAAATAATAATTTTCTTTCAAAATGCATATATATATATATATATATATAAATGGTAAAGGCTAAAAAATTTATTATTATTATTATTATTATTATTATTTTTATAAGTTTGCATTTTAAATAAATCAGATTAGATGCTTATTAAAATAATATTGCCAAAATCTTGGGTCGTCACATTCCTCCCCCTTAAAAGAATTTCGTCCCCAAAATTTAAAGCAAAAGATAATTCAAAAGCTTTAATATCAACAACCCAAACATACATATCATTCATACATTAGCAAACAATTTATCCAATCAAACATCACTAGCTATCTGGACACAAATCCGGACAGGCTTTCCTAAAACCACCTAGAGTTTCCCAGGTACAATCTCTGGGATCCTCGCTCCGCTGCACTTTAACCAACTTCGTAGCTTTGCTCCTGATTTGCCTCTCATCTCGATCCACAATCCGAACTGGATTACTGACCACAGTCAAGTTTGGCTCGACCTCCAAGTCTTCCAGGACTACTGGTTCTACAACCAGTGATGGGTCATGGACAAACTTCCTTAGATGGGATACATGAAATACATTATGAATACCAGACATCTGTTCTGACAATTCAGTTCTGTAAGCCACATCACCATTCCTTTCCAGCACGCGGAATGGACCAATATATCTCGGGGCAAGTTTTTCTGTCTTTTCGAATCTAACAGCTCCTTTGATCGGGGAAACTTTGACAAAGGAAAAATCTTCGATCTCAAATTCCAATTGTCTTCGCCTTTTATCTGCATATTTCTTCTGACGGTCCTGAGAAGCTTTCATTCTCTTCTTAATAAGCCCAACTTTCGCAAAAGCTTCACGGATCAAATGTCGTCCAAGCACAAGACGATCTCTCGACTCTATCCAACAGGATGGGGATCTACACGCTCTTCCACATAAATCTTCATAGGGAGCCATCTTAATACTCGCCTGGTAACTGTTATTATATGAGAATTCTACCAGATGAAGACGGTCTTCCCACGATCCACCAAAATCCAAAACACAAGTTCTTAGCATATCCTCAAGAATTCGGTTAAGCCTCTCCGTCTGCCCATATGTCTGGAGATGATATGTTGTACCGAATCTCAAACTCGTTCCCATAGCTGATTGCAAAGCCTCCTAGAACTTGCTGGTGAAGATAGGATCTCGATCACTTACTATACTAACCGGAACACCATGCAATCTGACTATCTCTCTCAAGAAAATCTTTGCTAGAGAAGCTGCAGTACGAGTTGCCTTAACGGGTATAAAATGGGCGCTTTTAGTTAGACGATCCACAATTACCCATATTCCTTCGTTTCCTTTCTTTGTTCTAGGAAAACCGTCGATGAAATCATAGAGATCATTTCCCATTTCCATTTTGGAACTTCCAAAGGCAGCAACAAACCTGCCGACTTCTGTTGATCACCCTTCACTTGCTGGCAGATCACACATCTATTGACAAAAGAGGTAATATCCCTCTTCATTCCTTTCCACCAGAAAACTCTTTTCATGTCTTTATACATCTTTGATATTCCTGGGTGGATACTCAATTTGGAACGATGACTCTCTGACAACACCTCCTGTCTTAGATCCCTATCATTCGAAGCACAAATCCTCCTATTAATCCTCAATGTTCCTTGGCCATCAATCTCAAAACTGGAACACTGGCGTTTCCTAACTCTTTTGATGATTCTTTTCAACACTTTATCAGATCCCTGCTTACTCGCAACCCTTTCCATAAGAGATGGAACAACTTCAAAAGAGACAGAACCGCATTCCTGCTAAGAGCATCTGCCACAACATTTGCCTCTCCTAGGGTATACATGATATCCAAATCATAAGATACCAAAAACTCAACCCACCTCTGCGGTCTCAAATTCAGATCCTTCTGAGAGAAAAGATACTTCAACGGTTTGTGATCCATGAATAACTCGAATTTCTCTCCCAAAAGATGGTGTCTCCAGATCTTTAAAGCAAAAACAATGTCTAACAATTCTAGATTGTGCATAGCATAGTTCCTTTCATGTGGCTTCAATTACCGACTCGTATACGCAATAACTCTACCATTTTGCATTAGAACTGCTCCCAGTCCAACTATACAAGCATCTGTATAAACCTCAAACTTGCTCTTCCCATCTGGAATAGCTAGCACAGGTGCACTGGTTAGCCTCGTCTTTAACTCCTAGAAAGTCTCTTCACACGGGTGTCCATTTGAATTTAGCTCCCTTCCTTGTCGTCTTAGTTAGGTGCGAAGAGATATTGGAATAATCCTTGGTAAACTTCCTGTAGTAGCCAGCAAATCCCAGAAAACTACGAACTTCAGTCGGTGTCTGTGGCTGCTTCCACTCCAGAATAATCTCAATCTTTGCTGGATCTACAGAGATACCTCCTCCAGAAACAATATGCCCCAAAAATTTGACTTTCGATTTCCAAAAATGGCATTTGGAGAATTACGCCTTCAAAACATGCCTTCTCAGAGTCTCTAACATAATTCTCAAATGCTGCTTGTGATCTTCTTCAGACTTAGAGTAGACCAGAATATCATCGATGAACACCAGAACTAACTTATTCAATACATCTCGAAAGACTTGGTTCATCAGGTCGATAAAGTAGGCAGGAGCGTTGGTTAACATGAAAGGCATAACCAACCACTCATAGAAACAATTTGGTCCCCTAAATGCAAGTTAAGGGGATACTGTCCTCAGCTACCCTTAACTGATGGAAACCTGAAGCCAAATCCAGTTGAGAAAAGACAGAAGCTCCATGCAGCTGGTCAAAGAGATCATCAATACGAGGAAAAGGATATTTATTTTGGATAGTCACTTTGTTCAACTCTCGATAGCCAACACAGAACCTTAGCGATCCATCCGACTTGTTGACAAATACCACCGCAGAACCCCAACAAGAAAAAATTGGGCCTAATCAATCCCTTCTCCAAAAGATCCTGAGTCTGCTTAACTGATTCCTTCCTCTCTCTAGGAGGCATCCTCCTGCTAGGATGAATCACTGGTACTGCTCCTGGAACCAAATCAATACGAAACTCTATCTCTCGGTGTGGAGGTAAGCACTTGACTTCCTCGTATACATCAGGAAAACCTCGGACCACATCGATATCTTTAACTTCCTCCTGAGAAGTCTCAACCCCATGTAAAAGACTACTCAAATGAATTCTAGAATTATCACACACCACTCTAGCAATTCTACCCAGATTGGTTTCCAACAAAACTGTTCTCTCATCACAATTCAGGACAGCCTTATACTTATCAAGCCAATTCATCCCCAATATAAGGTCAAACCCCTTAAAATCCAACACATAAGGGTCACAAGAAAAACTATGGGATAGATAGGAAATCCCCAAATCCTTACAGATAATATCTAATTTGGTTACCCCTCCTATAGGATTAGATACAAAGATGGGACAGTCTATAGTACTAGGGATAAGAAAGAACTTCTCTATAGATTCCAGAGAAATAAAACTCAAAGAAGCACCCGAATCAAATAAAACTTTAATATACTTGTCGTCTAAAAGTAATGTACCTTCCAATACTCCCTTGCATTTAGATGAAGTTGATGGTGCACCCTCCAAAGCAAATACCTTATTCTGCTGAGCATTATGAAGTAGCGGGCAATCCTTGATCATATGACCTGGTTGGTGGCAATTGAAGCATAGAGATTTCTAAACCAAAGTCGAACCCGGACCACTTTGATGCGATTGCTGCTGCTGCTGAGATCCTTTTCTGGGACACTTATTTGCCAAGTGACCTTCTTGTTGACATATATAGCATTTGTGAGGTCCGTTATTACCTCCAGGCTTCTTCTTGTTCTGCTTCTTCCAATTGGGATTGAACTTCCTCTTATTAGGAGTAGCAAAATTCTCTCCCGATACTGCTATAGGTGTCACTGGTTTCTTGTTCATCAAATCCTCATATCTCATATCCATATCAATTAACTCAATAAAAGATCCTTTCAAATGCGCTGTCATCTTTTCATGAAATTCTGGGCTTAATCCTTGCAAAAACATTTCGTTCTTTTTTAGGGAAGTGTCTATAAGCCCTGATCCATAGCAAGAAAGTTCATTGAATTTGGTCTCATACTCCGCTATAGTCATGTTCCCTTGCTTCAAATTTAGAAAATCCTGGTACAGACGGGTTTTCCCTACTGTTGGCATGAATTTCTCCTCAAATAACTCTTTAAATCTTTCCCAAGAAATATCGTCCTCAGAGATATTTTCTACCACAGCATCCCACCAGGCTGCAGCGCCTTCCTACATTTGCCATGAAGCCATTTCCCTTTTCTGCTCATCAAACAACTTCATACTCTTAAAGATCCGCTCACAAGAGCATAGCCAAGCTTGAACCTCAATTATAGTCTCTGACCCTTTAATTGGTTTACCTCCAAGGTTAGTGAAGTCTTTGCATAAAGCGGCAAAACTAACCTGAGGCGGTGCTGGATCCACAATCTCACTAGCAGTTTGACTTCTTCCATTATCTATCGAGGTACTGCTCCTACCTCTGCCTCTCCTTCCAGAACTCATGTTGGAAACCTGGACAGGTAACTCAACAAATTTAGATAGATATATAGTTATATAAAAATACAAATACGTACTCTCAAGATGGATACCACTCTAGAGCCTAGGTATTATCTCAACTTATGCTCTGATACCAACTGTGATGACCTAGGCTTTTCAACCGTTGGTAGCGGCTCATTCGACCGGTAGGCTTTTCAACCATCCCAGCCCCGTCGTGGCTCACATTGCTACCTCGGGTTTGCTTTTACGGCCAGCCTCTCAACTCGTAACCAACCCCAAAAGGCCTTATACTAACCCCAGGGACATGTAGGGGTAAGAGTCTCCCGTTCGCCACCTAACGCAAAGCGAGAAACCCCTATCATGCTGTAATGTAGAAAACCCGATCCCCTGCAACACAAGGCCAAAACCATCCCTTACTGGACAGTCCCGAACAAGATAATCCCACAGTTATGGCCAACAACTTCCCACATAGTCGAAATAAAAGGGACATCTAGATAGGGGTATGTCTCGTCCTACTTGGGTGCTACCCACTTAACCTTGTTGCACCTTCCCTGTTTTAGCCATTCCCAGTGGATGAGGCTTGAGGTTACGATTACCTTTAGAGAACTCATCTCTTAGAATGCTCATCGTCCACCTGACGATCTTCTGAAAGCATTCAATCCATACAAGTTCGTTCCAGGTTCGAACGAAACTAAAGGCATTATCTCATTACACTCATTTTGGAATCACCCTCAGAGTTAACGACGATAACCCTTGCACTCTGAAACACCGTCTCGATCTTCACTTGAGATTCACGACCTATTGTTTAACTTGGATCGATGTGGTTTCCGGATAATCATAACTGACACCCCGATCTCGGTCTCATCGAATTCCAAACGTGTTTTAAAGGCCAAGTTGTTTAATAGTTTAAACAATTTAATTTAACACTTTGAATTCACATAGCATTTATAACAAATAAATCATACTCAAACATCACAGATATATATAAAGCATATCACAGAGTATCACAGAATATCACCCAATAGATATCACAAATCCAAATATTCTACTCATACAAACATCCAAACATGAATTATTAATCCATGGTATAATTAATTTAATTAACTTAAATTAAATTAATTATTTAAGAATTTATCACTTAATTCTGTTTAATTAATTAATTATAAACCATTTAATCAATTAATCATTTCTTAATTTCCCTTTCAAATCAATTAATTAAACCTTAATTACTTAATTAATTACTCCTTAATTATTAATTAATAACCTTAATTATTGATTAAAAAACTTAATTACCCATTTATTAATCACTAATTACTTAATTAATCAATTATTAATTCTTAATTGAATTAATTAATTAGTTAACTACTAATCATATATTAATTAACTTTAAGTAGTTAATTTCAAATCCTTAATTTCAAATTAATTAAACATTTAATCATTTGTTAATCAATCTTTAATAACAAATTTATAAATCTCAATTCACTTAGTTAATCACCATTATCAATGAATTAACATTCTTAATAACCTTACAATGTAAATTAATTAAATTAGAATCATCTATCTTACATATTAAAATCTTCCTTAATAACTTTAAGTAAACTAGTTACTAACTTAAAAAGCTTTGATGTTAATTAAATTTAACACTTATCTTAAACTAACTACTTAATTAAAATATTAATTAAGATTTAAAAACATTCTTAATTAATTAAAACTTAAAATAAACTCTTAACTTAAAATTGTCAAACATTAATTACTTCATCAATACTTAAAATTGTTTAAGATGATTAACTTCAAATTTCATTAGGCTTAGCCTTTGAAAACCAAACCCGAGAAAATCTCAGGTTTACTGGAGTTAAAACTCGAGTTTCTTCTCCATTTCCCCCGAGTCCCTTCTTCTTCTTCATCACGTATTTTTTTTAAGTTTAAGTTTTAAACTTTAATAAACTGGGAAGCAGCCTCACAAACTTGCATTCCAACCCGAGGCAACCCTTCATTTTCTCGAGCATCTACTTGAGTTTCTCACAACCAAAACCTCCTGACACCATTCCCATGCCGTGCATGTGCACAGCGCCTCGCCAACGCTCTGGCGAACTATGCTCCCTCCGGCGAGTCGCAAACAATTGCTACATCCGAAAGCAAAGATCGATTCGACTCCACAAGCTCTAAATCGAAGTCGAGTCTCCAGTTCGAAAACTGGAACTCGACCCCACCTATCAAATCGCTTCGCCTCGCCTACGCCGTCCACCTGAAGCGCTACGACTCCGGCCTCATCTCGTCGATTCCCCATACTACCCTTCCCTTGACTGCCAGATAACTCGATCAACCAGAGGTGACGAAATCTCCTAGTTTCCGACCACCTCCAAACTCGAGTGTTAAACCCTAACTTTGCCTCGTCCCATCATCCCTTGCAATGAAAAAATTATTTAACAATTTTCCCGATTCCACTATCAGTCATACTAGCTTCAAGCAGAATCTTAACACCCAGCATACCTCCGATCCCCAGAAATTGGTTATAACTCATTTTCAGTTCAACTATGAACTGCTCTTAGCACTCTCAAATAAAAACCATGATTTTAGTTTTAAAATTTCTATTTTCTGATGATGATTCAAGTTGTATAATTGAATTAGCAATTCATAACACTCGAATTTAACATAAATTTAAATTTTTCTCTGTAAAATTAAATTTACAGAGGCAATGCATCACCATCATGCTTAAAAAAAAATTTAGACCATAATTTAAGTTTAAACAAACTTGTTTTGTTTGAAACTCTAAGCCTAACAATGGTTCGATGAAGATGTATTTAAATTTTTTCTAGTTTATTTCATTCTGTAACCAGAAACAAGAAGAACATGCCATTCAAAAAATACACAGTACAATCATATATATGTTTATATATAAAGAACTACTTACTTAAAAATATACAAGCAAAGCACAAATTATTCATGAATCAGATGCACAGATTTAGGTTTTAAAATGATATGCTTACTCACTTGAGAAAAGTTTAAACATAGCAACTTCCCCCTCTTTTTTTTGAAAAGCTATTAGCTTGATCTTCTTTGATCCTTCTTGCTTTGTTTAGTTGAGTTGTTATTTAAATTTGTAAACTGGTGATGCTACCTTTTCCTTTTTCTGGTTTGTTGTGTTTCTTTGAACGAACAGGAACTAGAATAGATGTACATATATATAGAGAAAAGTTTTTTATAGGGGTAGGTATTTACTTGTACATTCTTTTCTTGTGTTTGATCAGAGAGATTTTTTTTGTTTTGACCAGGCAAGATTTTTTCCCCTGAAACTGAAATGATTTATAAACATTTCGAAATGACCTCTTTTTTTTGTGCTTGAGATGATAGTATTTAATGCATGTCTCCTTCCATGTTTACATCTTATCCCATTGATCTTGTATCTACATAGATTTTTTTTTCATGCCTTGCATATGCACATGTATTTCCATAGTGTGTGTGTATATATATTCTAGAATTACCTTAAGTGTTTACTTTATGTTTTTCATAGAACCATAGAAGTAACCTTATATATTTATTTCTATTTCTAACATAAATCCTTATTTTTATTTCTATTTTAAGCTTAAACTACCAAATACTTAATTTATAATCATATACTTTATTTTATACTTATATTTAATATTGATAAGATTGATTTTATTTTAAGCATTATTAACTTGATTACACACACACACACACACAAATATATATATATTTACATCAAATGTTAATAAGGTAGAGCATTAATTAAATTATTTGAGAGTTTTTATTTTGAATTTCCAAATCATAACTTTCTTTCAAAATGCATATATATATATAAACAGATGGTAAAGGCTAAATTTTTTTTTTTGATAAGTTTGCATTTTAAATAAATCAGATTAGATGCTTATTAAAATAAAATTGCCAAAATCTCGGGTCGTCACAGCTGGAGATATTCATCTACGTATGGACATATTCAATTATCCGTTGTACTTAGCATGTTTTGGTTTGATGTTTGCCAGCAATTGTAAGGACAGATGTTTATAATTGTCCAAGCTGAATTTTGGTTAGACTATGATATTGTATTTTAATTTTTTCTGCTGTAAAGATTAAATAATATAGGTTATTCCATTCATATGATATAATGTTCTATCTTTATTTTTTTTCTACCCTTAATGATCGGCTTATTCGTGCAATTTGAGTTGGACATGTGTGGTTTATTGTCGATTCAATGATTACGAAAAACAGGTCATTACGTTTGGTATCTGAGCTTTTGTTTAAGCGAACAGTGAAGCCTGATAGGGTTAAGTCTCATCAGAGATAGGATTAGTAATATCCTTGGATGAGTAACACATTAGAGGTAGGGTTAGTAACACATTAGGTGGACCAGCGTTTAAACACAATGTGCATGCATTTATAGTTGCACCATTGGAAGTAGTTTTGACAATACCTTTGCCAACATAAACTTAACCTAAAGCAGCGACTGACAAACTGAAACAACTGAAGAACCATCAAAGAACCAATTTCTTATAATACTAAAGTTTTATCATTTGTTTCTTTTGTTTTAATTTATTTTATACTATTGGAAATGGAAATAATATGTATACTTATAAGTGCGTATGCTCTTTTAGATGATGTGGGCTATGAGCAAAAACATATCTATACATCATCACTTCATAACATGGTTTTATCTCTTCTTCTTCTATTAATAGTTGTGAGAATTTAATGAATATGATTTCCACCGTGGCTTTATGAAATTTCAAATTTGAAAGTGATTCTGATATGCAACCATATTTATATTTTGAAATTTAAAGGTAGCTTCCAATAAATTATTATTATGGCCAGTTTGGGATGCATCACTTAAAGATCCCTTTGGAGTTATTTGGCACGAGCGATGCACGTGCGTAGAAAGAATTTAATATTAAAAAACACTGTCTGTAAGATTTTGTGAAAACTTACAAAATGACTTTGACAAGTACGTTTGCATTTTTATTAGTGTGGCTGCACAAATCAACCATTTGTCAAAACACAAATGTGACTAATTTATCTTAGGAAATAGTTAAACTGGAATAGAAAGTAATCAATATTAAACAATATCTAGAGAAATGCAATAAATATTAAAATTAGTGTTTTGAAACTTAAAAACTTACATCGTCTTTCTTTTAAAAAGTAATAAATCGGTGTATTAATATAGAGAGAAATTTTCTTTTCCACCATAAAGATCGCACTTACCATGTACTCCCTACCTTAAAAACTCTTAATACTTGCTGAAGTATAAAACTACCTGATGCTAGTGTACATATTTCTTATTTTCCTTTACACTACTTATAAATAATTGTGAGAGTCAAAAAGATGTAATAATTTCCCTATGCATTTTCAAGGTTGATGTCAATGGTAGTAGCTTGTATGTAATGTACTAAGCAGGTCAGGCGGTCGCGTAGACCTAAAAGAATCAAAATATGTTCGATATAGGATATCAGATCCAAAAGGAGTTAGGAGTGCATTTTTGAAGTTCAATCTTTATACATAGAATGAGTACAGTTTGTCATATACATGAAAAGAAGTTGAGGTTTTTTTCTTTCATATTTTAGTATAATTTTTATTTATATTTGAAGGATCTATATCACTTGATTAAGAGAAAAAATAAAGCATGTTTAACCATGCATAAAAAGTAGTTTGATGATTATACTAATCTTTCAAAATTAGGTTAATTTATTTGAACTTTGTAATAGTAAGTTGAACATTCTGTAGCTCAATCTATTTTTAGTGTACAATTGATAATATATTTTATTGGAGAGCCTTGAAGAATATAGATTAATTAGAGTGAATCTCATATTTAATTGTACATCATTACACTTGGGTTTCTTTTGTATCCATTAGTCATAAGTATGTTGCTTAAAGTACTCATAAATCAACTTCCTAGTACCACCACTAAAAAATACCACAACTAAACATTACATTCACTTATTAATACCATGCTTCCCTCTATAGGCTACCATCATTGCGTCTCATTCATTTTATTGCTTAACTTAAGTTCAAAAACTGCAATTCCTCCAAAAACTATTAATTCCAAATGAAGGGATGAGAAAATCATCCAAAATAAATCAGAAGAGCACCATCATGGTGCAGTAAAAACTCTTCAAAACTCTTAATCCCAAATCAAATCAAATCAAGAGATGAGAACATCATCCAAACTCAACTACAAGCAGCTCCTTCCCATGTTATTTGAAAAAATTAAATTACATGCTTTTTCAGGTTTTATTTCAAATTCTATATTAATCAATTAATATGCGTCTTGAGGTAAATTTTGGTTGGTATCTAATTAAGATATTATGTTAGATTTTGATTATACTCAACGTAATTTTAATTTTATGAACTTTTAGGGATGAAATTTTGGTAGTCAATGGTAAAACATAGAGATGGATTTAGAAAGGAAGGTCAAATATGGACTTTAATGATGTGCTAAATGTGTAATTTTATTAAAACTTATTTAAAAATTATGGTATTAGGAAGATGGTTTATGGATGCTTTAAGCAGCACAGTATTCATAAATCTAGTAGTGATAATGAACATACAATAGAAAGCAAAAGTGCATTTATGTGATATAACGTAATCACCATCGTATCCATTTAATGACTTCCAAGAGTGAAAATCTAGACAACAAATAACTAAAATTAGATAGCTGCTTATTTCTAGATAAAATGGGTATGTGTAAAGATAAGGAAAAAGAACATATCGAGGTAATTGATACCCAGTTATCCTTTCAGAAATTGACCATTTTTTATCTATGCAACGTTCATAGTATTGGTGCATATTGGTACATATTTTTGAAAGTAAATATTAAAATGTATAATTGAAAATATATAAAGTATCAAATAGTTACAATTTTTTATCACAAAATCAAAGTCAGATTAACTAGAAATAAATTAGTTTGCATTTTCTACTTTGTACACCTAAGTTTATATTGCTACATTGTACTGTGACACTGGTGATAAACAGAAAACCGCTACTCTGAATCCCTTGATAATCAGTCCTGCACTACCCATTTCCATTTTGTTCCAACATCCACTCCCTCTTCTCTGGCCTAATTGTCGTTGCCTTAGATAGGTTTGCAAACCAGTAACAGTTGTTGCTAGGATTAGCGATATTTGTTGTCAATAGATGATATGTTGACTCACCATTACTAAGTTGCTACTACCATTGACAATGGGCTGCGACCCAAAACTCTCGTGTCTACTATTGTTGAATTTGAAATCAAGTTGATAGTATATATTTGTTAAATTCCATGAATATAAGTATTGTCATAGTAAAATGTTTCCATAATAATAATATATTTGTCATTGACAAATAGTTGAATTTTTCACTATTAATAAATTACTTAAAGTAGTTGTATCAATTGATCTTAATCTTATATCTATATGTATTTTTGCTAAATCGCCATTTTCCCATTATCAACGGAAACTATATACATTTTGTTTCTAATTTAAATATTTAAATCTGTGTCGATTCGGGTAAGCAAGGTATTTCTGGTTGCAACAAATCAAGAGATATAGTAACTTTGAATATGAAATTAATATATGCAAGCCATTCGTATATGCAAGCCATTCATAAATTGCGAGCCATTTATAAATTGTTTGCAATATAGTTGATTAACCACATCTTTTACATGACAACAGAATCTCAATTGATATCAAATACCAAAAATCGATTACAGGACTACATAACTTTTTTACACAACAACAAAATCTGTAGAAATGTTCAATTTAGGACTTGAACACATGAGAATCAAACCAAATGAATTAATCAACGTTAAACATAGAATAAAAATGCTTATACTTCAATCCTTTAAAAGAACCACATATCATATATATTGTCATATCATACAAAACTTCTTAAAACTTCATATCACATATGAAGAAATCATGAGAATAAAAGCATCAAGGAGGATATAATATGAATAAAAAATAAAAAATACATTTGAACCTGCTTAATGAATCCTATGGTGGAGGAACTCAGTGAATCTAATAGAAATGGTAGTGATTGTTTTCTGAGCATAGTAAAATCAAATCACTCCAAGAGGGAAAAAAGTAACATAAATGCAACTACATAACCGGTAAAAATAAAAATATCCTTAAGGGACAAAACCAATTACATTGATCTCCCATGGGATTATTTTTCATTAATACATGCTCTAAGTTGAGTGATAAATGTTATTTCATAATATATGTGATTTGTCACGCTCATGTGCTTAGATATAAAGGGGAAGAACGAAAAAAAAAATTGATACATGATTAATGGCACGGTGAATGCATCACTCATATTATAGCATGCAACATTCAAATATCATAAACTCAAAACATAGGAAGACTTATTAGATTAAGATGAAGCTTGCCACCAAGAAGAACATCAAACATTTGAGTAAAATTATCAATTTTAGACCTACTTTGTGTGTAATTTATGTTAATGTTTTCATATTAGCAACTAAATTTTAAGTATTGATTAGATATTAAACAACAGTGTTTTTAAAGCCAATTTAATTATAAAATGCCAAAATAGCCAATATGCTGATTATATAAATGTATTAATACACATATGTATATAATGCATGTTTAGGAAGATAAAGCATTACCAAATTAGTATATAACTTTCCTTAAATATTGCTTTGGATATACCAATTCTAAACTATTAAAATAATAATGTAAATCTGCTTCCAGTTTCATAACTAAGCTATTATAGGATTGACAAATCATGTAGAATGAAAAGGTTCTATCATGTTTTACCTCAGCAATTTCTTCCGCATGTGGTAGTAGTAGCACTTATCCTTAATGAATTCACAAATACCGTTGCAATGGGTGGTCTTTCATTACTTTATATGTTGCCCGTACTCACACCTGTTGCATTTGTAGTCGAGGCACCATCTTCAACACACCTCTTCCTCCCAATTGCTATAAAGCACATAAACATGATTCAATTAGTCCAATCAAACAAAGACTAATTATTCAATATTAGTTAATGGTATAGACAAATATTAGGTAAAGTTAATGTACAGTAGTGAGGACAATTTAGCAAGAACTCTTTTTATAGTTGATGAAAATAATTTGTTTTTAGTTAGGATAGAAATTTTAAAGGTCAAAAGCAGGAAAATGAAGAAATTAAGTTTATATTTGTAATTTTATAACAGCCATGAATACTTGGACTTAGAAAGAACCCTTTCTGTACTTAATGAAATCAATTTGAAGTCATGTACAAAATGGTACATCGCAAAAAGTCAAAATGTAAAAACCAAGCTGGAATTGTATAATATTCTTATTCATTGTCTAATTTTATGGGTTTAGGAGAAGGATAAAGAATTTGGACATTTATATTATCCAACGCATTAAACATTGTACAAACTACTATGCGAACATGATATGAACAGGCATATGCAAAAGCAAGAGAGTCAAAGTGTCATTTTGCATTCATTTGCATACTACCTTTCTTTATTACCTAAGATATAGGCAAAGGACACATATAGTGTATAGCGTAGATAGTGATATGCACATGTCTATGTATATGTACATATAATTTATATTATAGTAGTAACCTCTTCAAAATCTACTTTACCTGAGATATGAGCAAAGTCTTTTTATTGATATTTTACCCCTTGATTTCAAGAAACTGCAAAATAGTTAGATTGTACATATGAATTTGACATGTTTAGGTATGATCATAACCAAGGCACGTGAAAATACATTTATAATCATACATATTGTGAGTATGTTGATAGCTTTAGTTTCAATAGTACCCACTTATGGAAAACAATGATAAAAAGGAATTTACATGTAATGTTACGTAATATAAAATTAAAGCCATCCCAAATGAGCGAATTAATGGATTATGATATCCGTAATCAATAATCCAAACGAAGAAAATCAAACTTTCTGTAAAATAAATTCCAACATAGTGAAAGTAAATTTTGGAGTATGAAAATTGGTTGAATTGATTACAAATTAAATTTCAATAACAAAATTTCCAAGGAATGCCTTTGAACTCCTTAGAATTGAAAGATGATGAAAGAAAAGTCCCTCCCAAAAAAGTTATGAAAATTAGGTCCCTATTTTTAGTTTTTGGCTAATTTTGCCACAGATTTCAATGTTGGGCCAATTTTCCGGTTGGGGACAATTTGGTAAAAAATAACAAAACAAAGACCTATTTTACATGGGTCCATGAATAAGCACTAAGAATCTCCTTTTTTTCAATCCCCAAAAGCCCAAATGTTATTCAAAGCCAAAAGATAAAATAAAGATGGCATAAACAATGTTACCGAATTAGATAACTTTACATTTTTATTAAGTATACCGGTTGTGTATTACAACAACCATTCGTTATTTGTATTCCTAGTGTGTAATCTGTTTATTTGAACTCAATCAGAAATTCCATATTAGCATATAACGATCCATGGTATATAAAAGTTGATTTGAGGTGCGAAAAGATGCGGTTTGAAAACTTTATGCAAGTTTCAAATTTAAGTCAAAATTATTGGGATATTCAAATTTTTATAGCATAGAAGCAAAAAATCATGGACTATACCTTCTAGTTGACAAATGATAACTGAGAAGCATTACAACAGTTGATTGCCAAGATTAGTGGAGTCATCGTGGCAGCCTATAACAAAAAAGTATGCATACTGACAAACAGACATATTGAACACATTCTAGTTTCTTCATTTTTGAACCATTGTATCAACACCTTGAACTGCATTGAAAATAGAGATGAAAAGGATGAAATTGGTTTAGAGTCTTGAACAAATGAACCTGAAACACTACACACCAAAATGAGGAAGCTGAAACCGGCTTATTATTTGAATCTTTTTTCAAAAATCAAAATATATCAGTACACAACTATTGACATATTACACGGTGAAGGAGGATTTGGATCAAAAAAATAAAGGATTCATACAATATACATGTTGCTATTTATTTTACACGTCTAAAACATAATTTTGTAAAAGAGCTAATATGTACGAAGTATATTGACGAATCATAATCAATTTATAGGAAAAAAGAAGGTCGAGGTTAGCCCAATCTATTTAACTTATCAGTTCATGCACATTAGCAAAATTTTACTATTCTTAACAAAAATATCATAGAAAATATGTTTAAAAATTAGATTTGTAAATTCATTGCATAGTTTGATGTTAATCTTTGTAGTTAGTAATCTTAACAAAAATAAATTAACTTTAAAAATAGTATAGAGAATGTTCTTATCAAAATAAAAGATATTAGATTCATATAATAGTTGATGTTTTTAGTTAAAAATGGAAATAAACTTTTTTCAACAAGAACATAATTTTTTTTTAACAATGACAATAGAGAAAAATATGCAAGTGTGGAAGGAACAATTAGCATATCATTAAAAATTAGTTTCTTCATAATATTTACAATTTTACAAATAGGAAGGAAATTAATTAAACGGTGACTAAATGTGTGAAGTACCTTGCCAAATGAGGAAGAAGATTAAACATGGTTATATGAATGTAATGAGTAAATGTAGAGGTTTAGAAACATTGATGATGAATAAGTTGTGGTTGCCATATAAGATAAATAAATCCATTGGTGATGATTTATAATTAAAAAAATACAATCTTGCCTTTGAGAATTCTAGGAGACTGGGCAATTCTGACATGTTAACCTTTGTTCTTTAAACAAAGACATTGACCAAGACTTTTTCCATCGGGCTTTAAGCTCTGTACATCAAGAGATACATCTCTACGACATAATGTTACTGTTAGTTTCCAAAAATTTATGTATTAAACTAATATAATGCAACAAAATTATTTAAGCTATGTTTCTTGCTATAATAATATTTTATGCCACTTTTCATTTTTTGCAGTATCTAAAAGCACTTATTCACATCCACTAAATTTTTCAATTTGCATTTACCATCGAGAACTTGAGCATGTGTATTTTTTGGAAACCAAGGATGATGATCAGACCTAAAAACACCAATATTTTAGTAGCTTTATAAGATTTGCGCAAAAATGTTACTCACCTTTCTTATATTTCAATGAATCTTCCAGCAATGGACTGATAACATAGACCATAATATACCCTGCAATTGCAAAGCAACAACAGTTTTGAATCTCTAAATATTATGTTGAACAACAACCTCCTATAAAGAAGGATCACTATATTACAAAATCTAATGCTTTTACAATCCAAAAACACAAGTGGACCATTACATGTAAGAAAAAAAGAAATTAAGGTTGACCACAGAGTTTATCGAAACTGGTAAATTCGTATAAATTCATCATATCCAATCATAAAATAAATTGAGTTTCATTAGTATAGTAAGTATGAAAGGTACACAATGATTTTATTAAATCCATTCACTAAATAAATACATAAGCAAATAAGTAATTTGTATTTTAATCGGTTAAGTACAATTCTCCATGTTTTTAGTGGATGAGGTGAATGATAGTGACATAGGTGTACATCAGTGTGCATATTTAAAAAATGGTGTGTAACTAAAACTATATTTAAGAAGTTGTAAACATGAGCGTGCATGTTAAATAGAGTCAAATTGCAACATTTCTTGGTTAGCTACATGTGGCTTACTAATAACAGATGCAGCGGCTATGGGAAAGCATGATGAGGAAGTGAGACAAAGTTTGTAAAACAAAATTTGTTTTGTACTTTCATAGAAAACAATCAAAAGCCTATTAAAAATTTATCATAGTCCATACCCATAATTTGTTTGGCTATTTTTTCACGACAATATCACAAATTTGATATTTAAAGATATATCCTAATAGGTTGATTAAATAACACATAATATAAATGTACATGATTCAACCTCTAATATACAACTAAATTATCAGCTATACTTGATTTAACATTTATATCAAAATCAAGAATAAACATGTAAATTGAAAGTACAGCTACTAAAAAAATAGAATACTATCTGAAATCTTGTTCGGTATGATGAAGCACTATTGAGAAAGGAAGAAAATGCAGATCATATTTTAAAATCTAGGGCATAGGTTTAAAACCTAAATAATGTTTAAATTTCAATATTGTAGCAAAAACTGCCTAAATTGATTAGCGGTTAGTGGTTAGGATTACAGTTAGGTTTAGTTTACAATTTAAATAGTACTTATCATTCATTGCTGAATCGTCCATGCAAACATACTGAATAATATGAGGCTTGAACATATGATAAATACTATTCAAATGGTAAACAAATCATCCTTTAGTTCAATTACCATCAGAAATCCATTGAATGCAACACTCAAATTTAAATCAAGAATCAGTAGGTAAATTCGAATAACAGATAATAGAACAAAAATAGAATACTTCCTAAAATATCATCAAGTCGAAAATCTTATGCTGAGAAAAGGAATAATTGTCATAAAAAAATATCGACCTCCTTAAAATCGGAGCCGCTATGCTCTGAATCTGGATCTGGTTTGCTCGACGCTTGGTTGTTTAAGGTCTGGAGTTTGTAACGCTTCTGACAGAAAGTGGTTAGTTAGTATCACGGTCGAACTTCGATCTTGAAGCAAGGGCAGCCTAATCAACTAGCGGTTAGCAAAGTAATTAGCGATTGATTGGTGGAGATAATGGATGGACGACGATGAGCGCAGTCACATTTAAATTAGGGTGATTATGGCTATTAACTGGCGTGAAATGAGCAATGCGAAACACGAAAGGATATAAGGGTATTTTAGGTATTCCCAAAAGAAACGGTTGAAAATAGTTTAGGGAATTCTTACTATTAGTAGTATATATATATATATATGAGAGCGTAATTGTTAATTTTATAAAAATGGTTTTGTTTCAAAAAAATTGGTAAATGAAATAATTTTACTTGGATTTATATTTTAAATATTTCAACGAGGATATTATTACTTTTGGTTGGAAATTAAGGATTGTTTGAAATTGGGTTTAGTAAAATTAAAGTATGAATATCTTATGATTAGAGTTGCACAATTTGACAATAAAATATTTCATATAGGATCAATCGGTTGAGAACTAGAATTTAGAACTTTTATCATATAACCTTAGACATTCAGCCTAAAGAAATAATGGCGACTTGATAAGTATAAAATGGTTTAATTTAACAGGACTAAGGACAAATACCTTATGAAATAAGTTTCACAATTTGACTATGAGGTAATTTATGATAATGTGTAGAAAAATAATATTCTTTTCAGGAAAGACCAAACCCACTGAACTTCGCTTCACTTTGTTGGGAATTCGAGTTCCTAAGTCAAAGAAATTTCTTGGGATAATAAAAAATCTTGGAGGTTAAGGATTGGTTAGGCAAGTGTGATGAGCTCCAGCATAGCATGGTGAGCTTCATCCATGGATCATTAAGGGAGATGATAAGCAATGCCCTAAAATTCGAAGATGCTGTTCCATAGACAACTATTGAAGTACCAGCCAAGAAGAAAAGGCATAAGAAGAACAAAGTTTATTGTTTCAAATTTAGACAAGGAGGTCACCTTACAAAAGATTGTAGATCAGGAGTAAACATCAAGACCTTTAAGAAAGCTACCTTGAAGAGTTGTTATTTCTGCCAAACTATGGGACATGTCGCCAGAGACTGTCCAATGCTCAAGGTGGTAGAGCGGCCGAGGCCTTTTGTTACCCTTACTCATCCACTTATTGCTATAGAAAAAGGAAAAGGAATAGTGGTAGCATAAGTTAGTAAAGCATGCAGTAGTAAACACCATCAAAGTATTTTAACCATATGACTTTTGTAAAACTTTTTGAGTGTACTTATTAGAAGTCACTTAGTATGAATGCATTTTGGCAATCAATATATATAGACTATCATTTTACTCTTTGTCAATACCAAATTATGTTAGAATTCATTAAAAAAGTTAAAAGGATCTAATCCCATTTAAAAAGAAAAAAAAAAGAAAAACTATAAAGGTTAAGTAAGGAGCACTTAATGAAATGAGATGGAATATAAAAAATGAGATAGGATCTTTGATAAGGAATAATAACTAATTTTAAGTTCTTATATAAAATTATAGGAAGCAACCAGGGCCAAAGACAAGAAATTAGGCAGAGATTTAGGGAAGCCTTGTCTAAATAAAGAAGACTTAGAAGTTTTGGATACACCGATCACGCGTGATAAGGAGGATATTCAAGTAGGAGATCCTTCTAGGGTAGTACCAGGATCATTCGCCCATCCGATAGATATCTCAGATGATGAGGAGTTGACAGTTATTTAAGATGAGGAGGATATTTTTGCCAGTAGGCGCAGATATTAATGCAGGAGCAGAAGCCGACGACGAGGCAGATGACTAGATGTTGGATCCTTTGAGTGAGGACGAGGATCCTGAGGAAGAGGAACCTATAGAGGAGCCCATGGAAGTACCAGTGGATATCGAGCCGCTGATCGAGGAACCCATGGCAATAGAGAAGGAAGTTTCGAGGATTTACGATGCATCATTATATTAGGATGATGATTCAGAGAATGATGAGCAGATCATTTGGGAGATGGCTACGTCCATTCAGAAGAAAGGATCTCCCGTTCCAGATATAACTGAGGATCATGGTTTGAAGGATATTGAGATAGCGGAGCATGAGCCATGGATTCCAGGAGGTTAGAAGTGGCAGCCGCTAGGATGGGACATAGCTCCAGGGATGATAGATGATGAGGAGCCAGTTGAGGATGGGGAAGAAATAGAGCAACCAGAAAAGATCGACTTGGAGGCACCATCAGAGGGTTCATCCGATGAGTAGTGTTTCACTTAGGGATATTTTGGGATATTTTGGGTTTGTATTATAGCAGTTGTGATTATATTAAGCACATTGTACGCGCCAAGATATGGGATTTAGTCCTTTTGTATGATATTTTGGTTGATTGATGTAGATAGTTGACTTATGACTATGTATTTACCTCAAGTGTGTAGTATGCACTTAGGTTGGGACTAGGATCGACGATTGTACTTCATATTCAGTATTTAATAGTAGTATTTCCGTTGACATATATTGTCGACCATTGTAGTTCTGTATCTTTGATTTCACTACGAGGACGAAATGCTTTTAAGTATGGGAGAATGTAACGACCCATAATTTCGCTACTTTGAAAATGAGAGATTTCATTTATTTTTAAATTTAAAAAGAATTTAAAACTTAAATAAATATGTTATATACAATAAATAATTATCTATTCTTATAGTTAATAAATTAAAAAGTATAAATTTGGATTTTAGAACAAATTAACGAAAGTTAAATTTTGTTAAAAATAAATAAAGGCATAAATAAATAGGTTTGAATATTTATTTGAAAAGTTAATATCTTATTTAAAACACCTAATAAAGATAATAAAAGTATATTAATATGTTAATAATTGTTTTACAAAAATAACCAAAATTTGTCGTATTTTGTCAATTTGCATACACTCTAAAATTAGAGATTTTGATATTAATTAAATATTATTTTAAAATATAAAGAGACATGTTTTAATTTATTTAAAGAAGTAAATAGTTCATTTTAAAGTTTGGTTTACATCAATATATAGCTTAACAAAAACGTCAAATTTTGACTGTACCGTATTCAACCAAAACAAGTTGTCGTCAAGTTGTAGCAACTTGATACATTTTCTAACATATAAATACAAGTTTACAAACTATTTAAACACTTTACATTTAGCACTACAGGCAAAAAGAGTTTACTTTTGAAAAGTCCAAGTAATAAAAAAGTGTAAAAGTTATGATTTGACAAATTTAAATTTAATTAAACCTTTTATAAAGCAACGTCATTACCTTACTTCTCATCTCATTAACAAGATTTTATGCTTATACATAAAAAAGGTGCAAAAATGTATGATTTAACAATTACAAACCATGAGAAAGTGACACCTCTTCACCTCTTAACACACTCTTCCATAACCATTATTCCATACATTAAATGCAACTCAAATCAAAGCTAATCAAGTTCAAAAGTAAACAAGGTTATTTGTATAATTTACCATCAAAATATTCACTTATAAATACAACCTCAAACCTATTCATTTTCATTTCACTTTCCTTTCATTAAATTTCCAAGGTCCTTCTCTACTTCCTCCATTTCTCTTCTACCTTCAAGCTACCACCTCCACATCACCACACCATCACCTTACACCACCAAACTCTTGCCAAGCTTCCACCTACCCACCAACCCTCGGCCACACCACCAAACCCTAGCATACCCAAGGCCGCGCCCCTCTTACAAACCAAGGCTGAGCCCTACCCACCAAAACCCGAGCCTAAACTCAACATACCCGACGTGTACAAGCCCTATCTTAGCCCAAAGCCACCTACCCAAGCCAATACTCCACATACCCAAGGCCGTATACCCCATTCCCCTCTAAAAGCTCACGACCAAAAAAATTTTTAAAAAAAAAAAGAAAGGAAAACAAAAGCGGTTCAGAAGGAAAATAAATTAAGGCGATAATTCAAGATGTTCGAAAAAAAGCGCATTAGTTCAAAAAGCACGCTAGCCTACAAAAAGATTTATTATGTGGATATGAAGGTGAGAAATTCTCATTGCTTTTAGAATTATATTTTGGTTTTGATAAAACAATCACATTTGTACCCTTATGACATATGAATGTTTATACGTTTTGATTGTTAATATGGATGTTCGATTGTTGGTTAGATAATTGAATTGCGATAATGTATTCCGTTATGGTATTAATAGTGAATATTGGATTTGAAATCATATGTTATGTGATTGGTTGAATGGGCGATATGATAGTGATGAATATGGACGTCGGTTATGTTCATTTTGATTTAATAATTCCTTTGTTAATAAGACCATATTTTAGTAATATGAGATATTTTGGAAAAATAAGTCTCTTTTTATTTAGAAGAGAAATTAAAGTAAAAAATAAAAGAGAATTTGAAATTTGAAGAGAAACAGAAAAGATAGTTAAATTGAAATTGAAATTGAGATGAATAGTGAAATTGAAATTGAAATCGAGTTTGAAAAATTGAAGTTGAGATTAAGGTTGAATTTAATCTTAAATTGAAATTAGATTTGAAATCTAAGTTTTAAATTTGTTTAATTTGAAGATAGAATTGAAATTGAGTTGAAATGGAAATTAAAATTTAATATTAAAATAATAGGAATAAAATAATATTATAATACGGTAATAGTGAAAATATATTTTAAATATTTTAAAAAGTGAAAATATTGATTTAAAATGCTTTGTAATGGTTTTATAAGTGATAAAATCCAATTTGAATAGATTATTTCAAATATTGAAAAATGAGTTAAAACTAGATGCGTCGCGCAACGGTACTTCGCGATTTCGCGTTGAAAAGTTCTAATGAATGTATAGAGTGGAATATAGCTCAGAATTCTTCGAGATATGAAAATTCTAGATTATTATAATCATATCTTCGAAACGAATAAAATTTCATTGAGTAGATTTTGAATTAAGTCAAAATTCATTTTCTAGAAAAATCGCGCTAATATAGTTAAAATGACAATAACAGGGAATTTGTTTAAATGAGCATTTTTAATTATGGAAAAATGTGAAATAAATTTGATAAATCTATTTAAATGATTTGAAAGAGATTTGGATTGAAAATTATGAATTATCAAATGTTTAAAAGTTGATTTAATCAAATAAACTTATATAGCACTTTCCGCAACACTTTTATGCTACAAATTATATAACTTTTTAAAGGGAAGTTTAAAAGTAATGATTTTTCTCAGAATTAATTATGACTGTTTTAAAAAGTATAATTAAGCATTTTGAAAGAAAATTTGGAATATTTATAGGTAATTCCAAAATAAAGTTGAAAATCCGAGTATGCGGAAATGACTAGTGCATTTGTCCCGCCTGTGAGATCCGGGGAGATAAAACAAGTTGTTTAACTAAGGTTAGAAATGGAGCAACCAGTGCCCTGAGCTTACCTGGCCTATATTTTCTTTTCTTAGGCGAAGGATAGAACAGATCGAAAGGAATGCCCCGATGCTCTAAAATAAAAAGATTCTGTTAAGTTTTCTAAAACAAAAGAAGATTAGTATTATCCAAATTTAAGCAATCTCAAAAAATGAATGATTTCTATGATTCTATTTACTCAAAAATGCTTTGATAAGATTGATTTAGGGTTTATCGTAAACGATGTCTTGAATAACATTGTTTTGACCTGCCTAAAAGTTAAGGAATTTGATTGAGAGTTAAGTATGAAATTCGAGATATTTTCCAAAGAAAAAGAATGAATTACTTGGAATTACTGTAAGCCAAAATAAAGAGATTTCAAAATCATGTGAAAAGAATTAAAGTAAAAAGAGACTAAATAAATCCTGTATACTCGTATTTACTTTTTATCGATAATTGGATTTCGAAGGAACCTGGGTCGGATTTGGGTGATTCTTCTTCGAAAACCACTTCGTACCAATGTATACATCAGAATGTGAAGACAAGTTGAAGATGATGACTATTGAAGACCGTGGATCTTCATAGCGTGAAGACTACTTGTTGAACATGCTCTGGGTAGCACCCATTATAGAGTTATTAATAGCAGTAGTCTCCTCGTGGTGGAGATTTTTCGGATTGCAAGGACTACTCGCTACTAGTGGCAGTAGGAGAGTGCCTTCAGTTTATCTTGTTCCTGAACAACTTGTATGGACGTTTGTCTGACATTGCATTTCTAATGATTACGTACATTGGTTTTTGCAAATGTACATCAGTGGTGGCAGAGAATACAACTTCTCTTAGCTTAACACCCTCCTTGAAACGTACGAGCACAAGGGTTGTATTTTTGTGGAAGACAATTAGTAGTTAATGAAAATGGCAATATGGCATTCAAAGAAGTGATATGTATTATGTGAAAAGGTAATCATTACCTCAAGCCTCATCAAACCAGAAATGACCGAAATAGGATTAGATGCAATAAGGCTGAATGGGTCATTCCCAAGTAGGGTATGGTCATCCCCTTATAGATATATTTCTTCCTGTTATGACGTTCGGGATGTAAATTAATGTGGTTTGTATGCTATGAGGGACCTCGGATAAATTTCGGTAACGACCGGGGGATGACATATTCGGTACTATCTAGTTATAGAAGTAGGCCGGTCTTGTGTTGGTAAAGGGCAAATGTTCTGTGCCTCGGGACATCATCTAGAGGTGTACCCATTTCAGAAGGTAGATCCTTCACCTTGTCATTTGTATGGAATTCCACTCTCCAATAAGAACCTATGGTTTTGTTTGTATTAGCGTAATGAGTAGTCTCGAAATGCTATATGGGTGACCATTTCAGATAAGATTAATAAGTTTATTTGCAAATGTTTTCAAAGAGATGTCATTAAAAATAATATCAAAGGTTTTGATATAAAAGTGTTTTACTTATCATAAGGTAAAAACCCGTTCGTATTTATGTGTGGGCGTGGTCTTATGAGGTATTTTTATTTTCAAAGGATTTTATCCAAAGGCTGATATATGACACTGCCATCTATTATTGAGTTTTTCTCATGCTAGTTTATCAAGCTTGATCCGGGTATTTTCAATACTCAGGTCAGATCCAAGTAGTTATAGGTTTTGTCGAAGACGGTTGGAGTTTAGAGAGAAAAGCTGGAGATATTCATCTACGTATGGACATATTCTATTATCCATTGTACTTAGTGTGTTTTGATTTGATGTTTGTCAGCAATTGTAGGACCGATGTTTATAACTGTCCAAGCTAAATTTAGGTTAGACTCCGATATTGCATTTTAAAATTTTCCGATGTAAGGATTATTATTGCTATAATATTTGTTATTCCATTCATGTGAGATTCTGTTCTGTTTTTATTTTCTTTCTACCCGTAATGATCCGCTTATTCGTGCAATTTATTGTCAATTCAAAGGGTATAGAAAAACGGGTCGTTACAGTTGGATATTCCGGTATGGAAGTTGTAACGACCCAATATTTTCAATCATTCACATCCGCACATGTCGGACTTGAATTGCTCAAAATACCAAATTGTAAATAAATTTGGCAAATCTCAGAATATACAGCAAATAAATGAATCACAAAATCACAGATACAGAGTAATATATTGCAGCGGAAGCAAAGAGATAGTAGCTCTTGAAGCTACTATATAAATACATCAGAGTTAAATAAGATACAACAGAAGTTCAATACAATAATCAAGTACAAAGCTAAATACATTACTGGAATCAACCGGATAATTGAAATGAAAAGATAGCTGGATCTTCAAACAAAGCTCCAATTCTAAAGGTGAGTCTCTAATGCTGTATCACTCAGTCTGACCCGAGCGTAAAGCAAAACACAAAAACTCGAGTCAGGACATACATACTTATACAATGTAAACCAACTCAAGTGAACTGTAATATAAGGTACAAGTAACTTAAAGGATGCTTGGGACCGCCCATCCTCTAAGGATCCGTTAAACTATTTACTATGTAGTAGTAATATTTTCGCTATTATAATAATATCTATAATAAAATAAAATTACTTTAAAATAGCGTTAAGGAGTGACCCAATATTCTCCTTAACACATAAATAGTGCCAATAGTCTTTACAGTACCGTAATACCTCCTGATCGGGAGGCTACCAGAGGATACTCCATAGGTATGACATAAATCAAACTCGTACAAGGTGCGCTAGGGTAGGTGACACGGCACACAAGGCAATGCTAGGGTAGATATACCAATTACGCACACGGGCTGGTGGTAACGCGTAGCACGTAGCTACCGCCCACATCGAGCCACATCCCAAATCAAAAGAGGCCACCAAATAAATTTCCAAGTCAGAACATAATATGAAGGAGTGTGTCCGATCAGAGGAGCTACCTTATTGGCCCAAGATCACTCCTATTTTAGCCACCTTATGCCAACTCATAGGAGTCGGGTCCACATATATACCTCAAAAGAACACCGCCATCATCCTACTTCATTCTGGAATCTCATCGCGTACACGGTTGTTAAAGCGGAGTTGGCAGAGAGTATGACAACTTCCGATCTCGGTTTCTTTAACAACCAACCGTTATTATAACCCATGGATATTTCTTTCAAAATCATTTACACTTTAAAGCCAAAATATCATATCCATTTCAAAACTAAATACTACATTATTCCTTTCAAAACCAAATCAATATATCAGTTACATTTCAAAAACCAAAATAATAATATATCCTTTAAATTCAAAACCAAATCAATATCTCATTTAAATAACCCAAGTTTCCAAATCACTGAATATTTCCTTTAATTTATTAAACTTGAAATATTCCTTTAAATCCTCTTAAACCAACTACTTTATAAGGTCATATTCTTAAATCTTCAATTTCAATAAGTTCAAATTAATATATTTAAAGAGAATTCTTAATTATGTACAATTTCAAATAATTTCATTTTCAAAATCATAGTGCTTCCAAAGTTATAACAGCTCCAACCAAAATACTTTGGAATCATAATACTTTGAAATCATAATAATTTAGAGATGTTATCATTTGGAAATCATACTACTTAAAATCACAACACTTTGAAAATGTTATTCTTTTGAAAATCATAATACTTAGAAAAATCCTAACACTTAAAATGACCTTCATTTAAACCATTTAAATTTAATGTCAAATAATGTTCATTTTAAAGGTGTAAAATTTCTAAGTTTATGCATTCAATTATAAACTTTTCAAAGACATTGTATA
The DNA here is from genome assembly GCA_030765085.1 of Allium cepa. NCBI lineage: Eukaryota > Viridiplantae > Streptophyta > Magnoliopsida > Asparagales > Amaryllidaceae > Allium > Allium cepa. The sequence continues at coordinate 698,978,552 of CM060942.1, read as the reverse complement.
TTTCAGCTACAACAGTATTTATAAAATGTTACGGTAGATATAAAAATATTTCAAAAACATTGTCAAATTTCAAAACAATAGCACTTACAAAGTGCTGTGGTAGGTATTTAGTTATTTCAAAGCAGCTCAGTTTCATTCTGCAACAACAGCACTTACCAAGTGCTACAGTAGCTATTTAGTTATTCAAAACAGTTTACTTTCAGCAACAACAGTACTTACAAAGTGCTGCAGTAGCAATTTAGCTATTTCAATTTATAGTTTTGTTTCTGCAACAACAGTACTTACAAAGTGCTGCAGTAGCTCTTTATTATTTCAGAACTTAGTTTATTTCCAGAAATGATAGCACTTAAGAAATGTTGTCTTAAAACCACAGCATTTCTGAAGTGCTACCAATGCTAATTCCAGATTTACTATAAAATTTTAGCAACATTAAGACTTTAATCTTAATAATTTTAACTTATAAAGTCATATTTTTCGCTTCAAAAATATTCATTTGGATATCATTCAAATTTATGATTTAATAAAATAAAATTTTATCAATAAATATCCAATTTAAACTAAGATTCATTTGTTAAGTCAAAAGTACATTCTTCCTTAACTCTACTTTAACGAATAACGTAACACTTTATTTTAAAATACTCACTTCATAAATAAAACTAAATTTTCATTTAACTTAATAATCTTATTTAAAAACCCAATTTCCAACTATTAAGTCATTATTTAGGATACACTTTTCCATTTTAAAATCATACTATTTAGTTTGCAAAACATAACATTTCACAAAAGAACATTTTATCATAATTAATATAACAATCAAAATTTTCTTATAGGTCTATTCATTTAGACATCGATTAACTATGATTTCCTGGTTAAACAAATTTTATTACAAAATGTCCAATCAAAACTATATTCCATTTTATCAGTTCAAAATACATTATTTATTATACAAAACATGTCCATTTCATAAATAAAATTCATAACAATTACTAGGTTAGATTTAATACTTCCATATTAAGTCAAATTCAATTACTAAGTTATTTATCATGAATAAAGATCTTTAATTCAACTTAAAACCAATTATTAACTTTATAAAATTTTAGCTTATAGGAAAACCAATACACCTTTATAATTAAAGCATTAAATCAAATTTTAAGTTAAAATTTCATATATTTATAAAACCCAAAGTACTTAATAATCTTTGAAGAAAATATTATTTAAAAATACTTAATAAATTTTTAGGAAAATATTCTTTAAAAATATAACCATGGGCCTGTATAATATTTTCTAACCTAGGTCAAGTGGTACGGATATGTATCATTTCAATCCGTAATTTAAAAAGAAAAATATGGGTTCTATCATTTCAAACCCGCAGTCCCAAGTAAATCAAATATAATAAAAATCACTCGAGTCTATCATTTCAGCCCATAATGATTTTCCTTATTCTAAAGTCTGTTTGGGTATGTATCATTTCAACCCATAGTGATAGGGAACTGGATGTGTGATAAACATGAAATAAAGTAACAGCCTAACATATAATATCATAACTGATGATGTAACAAATATATAAACAGAATTTAACATCATATAATCAATCACATGCATGTATGAACATAGCATATTAATTTCTACAATTCACTTGTCATCATTTCACAATTATAAAAGTACATATGTCTAGAGTGAAAAACCTCACCTTTTAAAGCTAGAAATGACAAACTAGAGATACACAACAAAACACCGAAAAGCACGGCAAGGCATGAACTAAAGCACGATTCAAACTTGAGTGATGGAGAGCCAAGATCCACATCTTGTACACAAACAAATACAATATATATAAGAATATAATTCTCAAAACAAAGATTAGAATTTAAACAATGGAAAAATATTAAACAAAGTGACATAACCTTTTGATAAAACAAAGTAAGATGATCAATCGCCAAGCAAGTGGGCTCGACCATGGCTTCAATGGGCTAGACCATCATGTTGTGCTCGGCCTCATTATGTTTGAGGCAACATAGGCTCGGTTATGAAGGTCTTAGGGCATGACTATGGATTGAGAAAAGAAGTGGTGGCAAGTTACAACCATAGGAAGGCAAAAGGTCAAAACTTTGGAAGGTTACAAGCAACATAGGCTCGGTCTATGTCTCCATATGGCTCGGTCCTAGGTGTTGAGATCTGGTCAAGGCATCATAGGCACGTCTAGGGTTAGGCAAAGCAAGGTGGTGTGGTGTTTGAGTGGTGGCCGAGGCTAATAGGAAAAGTGGTGATGGAATGTAGGAGTTTGGCTAGGGTTTGGTCATGTTTTGGTGATGTATGGGTCATAGAGGTCATGGCCAAAGCATGGTAGGGAAGAGGAGGTGGTCGTGGTGGTGGTGGTGAAGAGGTTGTGGTCGGCTAAGAGGTGGAGAGATGGTGTAGGCCAAGCCAAGCAAGGAGAAGAGAAAAAGAAAATAGAAAAAGAAGAAGAGGAAGGAAGAGCCATGGATCTAGAGCTTGAATATTTTCTCACGCAAATGATAATGAGATGAGAAGTTTTTTCTTCTGTGTACGTGATTTACAAACTGATATGGCGGCTAGGGTTTACAACAAAAAAAAATGAACGGCTAAGGTAAGTAATAAAGATGCTAGGCAATAAAAGGCATGAGTTTGAATGGTTTGGAAAATAAAAAGGCAACACTATAAAACAAATAACTTGATGTATTTAATTAATTTTTTCCTTTGTTTGCATGCAAATGGAAGTGAGATGAGAAACAATATGTACGTGATTGATAGGAGAAAATCACGGCTATGAACGTGCGAAGTAATTGGCTGTGCAAATGGAACGACAAGGGAAAAGGGAAAGGCAACAAATAAAAACAAGTAACTTATGTCTTTTCAAATTTCTAAGCCATTTATCAAAATAAAATCTACTAAATAAAATAAAAGTTTAAACAAAATAAAGGAGGAAATAGACAGGGAAATCAACGTAGAAAAATAGTAAATAAGATAAAGAAAATAACTACGCGTAAAACACCGTATTTTATCCAATTTAAAAGGTTTAAATCAGAATTTAACGAAACAAAAAAACAGAATGGATATCAGAATTATATTCTATTTCAAAGAAAAAGATTAAAAATCAAAAATTAAAATTTAAAAATTTAAACTGAAATTCAAAATTTGACCAGAGTTGACCAAAATATAAAATTTCAGAAATTGCTTTTTTATTGAATTTGAAAAATAAATTGTAAACAAATTCCAAACTTACATTGGAAAGTTCCGTAAATTCAATCTTAAATAATTTAAAAATTAAAGTTTTCAAATAAAAATTTAATAAAAATATTTACAAAATTATGGGTTGTTACAGAAGTGGGATTCTATTTCTATGTATTTTACTGACGAGTTACCAATGTCGAACTAAGGAAATGAAAGTGTTAACAAGATTTCTTGTTAACACCCTAAAAGTTTGTTTAAGAAGTGTTATTCATAAAATATTCTTAGGAATAAAAGTATGAAAGAAGGATCACAAGAGCATTGGGAAAGATCAGAAAGCATCAAGATGGTCTGATTAATCAAACCTTCCGACAAGGAGCTTTCAAATTTGTCGAAGGCTATCTTTCAAAGTCTATATGCAGGATGTTACTTCAAAAATACACCTTTCGATTAAGTCGAAAGGTCTTTCAACAAAGAAAAAGTAAAAAAGAGCACAGTACCAAACCTCTCAAAGGAGTTGAAAGGTTCCATCTCTTAGTCCCTAAGGAGTTCTTACCTTTCAAAGAGGATGAAGAAGTCAAAGCAAGTGTGAGCAACTCCATAGCGAACTTTTCAAAAGCATAGCAAGACTTTTGATTTGGTTAAAACACATCCAAGATATTGTTCGACATTAACATTCATAAGTCAATAAAGAATGGAAGACAACCTTTCGACAACAGCGAAGGGAAGCATAGCTCTCGATAACAAACAAGTGAAGAGCAACTTTCCGATAAGGTCGAAAGTTTCATGACAATCAAGTGAAGAGCAACCATCTGACAAGGTCGAAAGGTTCACCGCAATTAAGTGAAGAGCAACCTTCCGACAAGGTCGAAAGGTTCACAGCAATCAGGAGGAGGGCAACCTTCCAACAAGTTCGAAAGGTTCACAATAGTATAAAGACAAGCAAACCCTTCGACAATGTTGAAAGGTCCGTAATAGCAGAAGAAAGTCAAACCTTTTGACAAAGTCGAAAGTTTCACAACTGCATATAAAAGGAAGACCATCCGAACCAGTCGAAGGCATGGAGTCGAAACTAGGGCTCGAAGTAAATATTGTCACCTTTCGATGCCCTTAGCCCTGCAGTTTAAACCTTTTGATAAGGTTGATAATGCATTTGGCCAAAACATCACTGGTAACCTTCCGAAGTGGTTAACTTTGTCGCATAAACCTTTCGACTAAGTCAAAAGTTCTATGCTATAATGGTATCAATAACCTTTCGGAGTTATAATTCAAGTGGTCTAACATTTCGACAAGGTCGAATTCTACTTTATATGAGTGGTCATCATACCTTTCGACAAGGTCGAATCCTATTTCATATGCACTAAGGAGACATCATACTAGTTCAACAAAACCTGAAGGGTACTTAACCAAAATCTATACCTTTCGACGACATCGAAAGGTCTGGTCTAAGAATTATCAACTAATAAAGCTAAATTGAAAGATAGTTCCTAAAAGAATCACGCCCACTGCTCTCTAAAAGACTATCCATTTTTCTTTGTATTAATTTAGGGTGTTGACAAGTAATCTTGTTATTATTTTTGGCACTAGGAGGGTTCGAACCCCGACCCCTAATCACTTTTACCAAGGACTAATAGAGTACTTCGTCCAAAAGAAGAAAATGGAGGAAGCGGGGAATAATATTAACAAATGAGAGAAGCAATTCCATGATCCACTATGGAATATAACATAGTTCCAAATTACAACTTAGGGAAGTTGGAAATTGGACAGCCGTCAACTTTGATAAGGATAGGGAACAACGAAATTACAGTTCAAAATCAGCCACAACAAATGATGACGATTCGAGAGCTTTCTGAAAGAGCTCCATCTCAAGAATCACTAAAGATTGTGAAAGAAGGAGGGAAGCGCAACCTCCAAATAAGGTAAAAGACCCAGAGTTAAACCAAGTAAGTCAAGCAAATAGGTCCCTCAAGCAGTTAAATCGCCTAATCCAAAGAAACAGTGAAAGATGCCATAAAAATGAAGCCGGCCAAGAAGACCCCATATAGACCAAATAATGATGGATACACTTAAGGGAAAAGGAATTACTAGCCCGGAGAAATACGTTATCCTGCAAAGAAATCCTTTCTCGGAAGAGATAATGGCAATTAGCATCCCACTCCACATGTAAATCCCCACATTGAAGTACGATGGAACTTCCGATCTAGAAGATCACTTTACAATCTTTGAAATACGAATGGATTTGTATAATTCTCTAGGGTCGATTTTCTATAAGCTTTTCCCAATTACTTATCAAGGAGCAGCTATTTAATGGTTTAAGAATTGCAGGGCGAAATCAATCTGTTCCTCAGAATAATTTTCTTATGAATTTGTGACTCAATTTTTTGCATTTAAAGATCCAACTATGGACTTTAGCTTGTTAGCTACTATCAGACAAAGATCAGGAGAATCACTTGATAAATATTTAAAAAGTTTCATATAGAGGCAATATAGGCACGAAGTATAAACAACAAAGAAAAGCTAATGGCGTTCGATCGGGGTTGATTGAGAAAACCCTATTCTGGGAAGACCTTTATATCAATGGTTGCAAAGATATACAATATTTCTATTCCCAAGCAAGCAAATTTATCCGCTTAGAAGAAATGAGCCATGACAAGGAAAGATCAAGACAGGACATAGAAGGGGAAATCCCTAGAATTCCGACCAAGGGTCGGATAACAAAGAAATAATTTGGAAGAAAATTCTGGAATCCAACTATGTGGCCTTAGGGCAACCTCCCTCTCATATTTACGCCTCGGCAAAAGATGAAGGAAGTTTCTCGACTACTCATAGGATGAGGGGCAGATCAGAATCCAGAAAAATGAAAAATTATTGTGATCTTATAAAGCGAATGGACACAAAACTATGCGTGTCGTGCGTTAGCTGGGATAATTTAGAGTATGGTCATGTCAAGAACTTTAAAGGAGTTTACTAAAGAAGCATAAAGCAAACTCCAAAGGAAAACAATTTAGCAACCTTCAAAAAATGCGGATTCTCATCTAATCATGAAGCACTATGTTCGTCGATGGGAAATCTATCACTTAGAAATCCATCGAGCGAAATTATAATAAAAATTACCGCAAGCTCATGACGTACTATCATAGTACGTAGTGTGTGCGGGTCGATCTATGGGTAATTGTTAGATTTTAAATTTATGTTCAATCATTAAATCAAGAATTTGAAGAATGTGAAATAAAAATGAAAATAAACTAACTAACTAACAAAAGAAATTTGATAAAATTATGAGAGTTAAATGAAAATTTAGAGATAATTCCACTATCTAGATCATATAGTTCAACAAAACATGAAATTATGATCTCTTTTTTGGTCATTAGCGAATTTAAATGATGTGTTTATCATAAGTATGACATATTTGTGCTATTAATTAGCCCAATATAAACCATCAAATTATAACACAACCACTGATACACTTTTAAATCTCATGAAATATGACAACAAAGTTGAAAGAAAAATCTATTTTAAGCATGGTCTATTAACTATTAATTAGAAATATAAGCCATTAAATTTTAATTTCAACATTCACTTCTTTGCCATAATCATATTTAGATGAAGAGACAATTTGTGTTTTGTGATTGTTTAAGCATAGCCTATTTGGTGTCAACAATGTATGCTATCAAATTTGAAGCAAAAACAATTAGTTAAACCACTTCATGCATTCTCCTTAAGCATAAAAAGAGATCAATAATTATCAAAATATTGAAGCTACATGATTAGAGGCTTCATTACCCCTAAATTGAAGGGATTAGCCACTCATTTTTGTTATCATGTCAACATAAGTAGCATGCAACATGAAACACAAAAAAGAAGAAGATGACAGCAAAGTAAAGGAAGAGCTATTTTGCTTGCATAAAATAAAAGATGATCTACACTACTTGCATAAAAGTAAAGAAACAAGAAAAGTCTTGAATTAAAATTGCATAAAAAATTACATAAAAAATATAGCTAAGTATCCATGAAAAGAAAGAGGAGAACACGATTTATTTATGAGCCTAAACTAAACTAATGAGAGACTATGAAAAGAGAGAATAATTACATGAAGATAAGGGGTATTTATAAAAGTTTAAAACCCTAATTAATTTTTTTGGGAATGCCCAAACTACCCTCTAAGGGGTGTGGTGGCCAAGTAACCATTAGCATCCAATAATGATCTATTAAGTGTGCATGAAGATTCAATGGCCTTTTAACATGTGGATTAGCTCTAATTTGTAAATTAAGTAGGTGGGCAGATGTGGTCCTCGATGATGATCATTTTGAATTATTCTCATCCTCATTCCTTTGTATTCACTCTTGTGCATGCATATATCTTGATGAATCACTTGTATATGAAGCCAAATGCCTACAAAACAACATAGAAAATTCCAACTAAATTTTCACAAATTAATTTATGAACAAAAATGACCATTTTGCTCTTATATGGAGATGAATATATGACGATTTGAAAATAAATTGAATTTTGGTTTAAACAAGTTCAAATACCCAATGTGATCATTTATTTAATTTAAATAGATTAAACATAGAGGTAAAAATATGCATATTTACGTGCATATCAACTATCCCCACACTTATCTTTTTATTCGTCCTCGAAGAAAGAAAAATTAAGATAAATCTATTTTCGTAGGGAGCACGATTGCATTGGGTGTATGTAACGAGCCATTAATCCTCTGGGTGTCCCCTGTAGAATAAGTGTTGTCTCGTGAGGGTTTTCGGGGATATTACCCACAAAATCCAAATGCAGGATGAAAATATTTAGAAAATGCAAAATTTATTTACAAAGAAATGAATGCAAGATTTTGAAAATATTAAAAGATGAAGGATTCATTTTTAAATTGATATGAATAAGTTAAATATAGGTTTTGGCCACCGTCATGAAAATTTAAGTCATTTACTCGTCAAAACATCCAAAAAAAATCAAGTTATCATAACAAATAGACTGTAGTTTAACTCGTTGTTACGGTTGATAGCACGGTGTAGCTATGAAACAGATCTTTAGTTGATTATCAAAGTTTATCAAAGTGGTATTTTCATTTCGTTTCAATAACAAGTCAAATCAAACAAGTTAAAATAGTGCTTCGATTTCATTTGCTTAATCTCTCTATTTTTTTGAAAATTTTGTTAATAATTACAATATCTACATATGCCTAACTAAGATAAACTAAGGCTAGATGTATTACCCGTGCACTGCCTTGCAAACTTATGTGAGGGGAATAGAGAGCGTGGCGAGTGAACACACAAGTGTGAACACTTATTAACTATAGGCGTTACTAATAGAATAATTTTTTTATATACACACATCTAACTCTGATAAACTGAGGCCGGATATAACGATCATGCACTGCCTTTCGGGCTTACGTGAGAAGGGTATAGAGCAAGGTGAGTGAACATATGACTGTAGGTGTTAATTAAAAAATATACATATATACAAGAATTTTTTTTTTGCTTTTTTTTTTGTTTTTTAGCAGAGAAAGTTTCACACTATCATCTTAGATAACCAAGAAGGCAAAAAAATGCTATACCTTTACTTTAAATCAACCACTTTTTAAAACAAAGGTTTTCAATTAGGATGTATTTCTTAATTAATACGTATGAATCTTCATATATACTAGTTAAACCATTGTTGTTTGTAATCAAACTTCATTTTTATTTTGTTAAGAAAAACAAATTTTCAAAATTTCAATCTAATAAACCAAAACCACATATTTATCCAATAGTGTTTCTTTAAAAATAAATCAAAAATGCTCTAAAAAAATTCGAGTTTTTTTTTCATTTTTTCCTAAGTTTTGGAAAGAAAATAAACCATGAAAAATCAAAAATGAAGATGAGGCTCCCCCCACTTGATTTTGACTGTGTCACCATAATCAAACCAAGTGAAAAGAGAAAAATAAAACAAAAAAATTGACCTATATTTACATGAAAATTAACGATAGCTACACAAGATTAGAAAGTATATCGTAAAAAAGTAAATGAAAGTGTCTTCCAAAGACCCATTCATTTGTCTCATCAAATATACGAGACACGGCTTAAGCTCGGAAAACCATACCGTGAAATATTTCAAAATTGAATGTTGATTTGGAAAAACGAATGTCATTTTATTAAAAATCGCCTTAGTTGTTTTATTTTCAATGATTCTTGGGGTTGATAAAACAATTGATTGAAATTCAAGTTTATTTTCACGAAATTAAAATTTAAGCTCATCATCAACAAACTTTTCAAAATTACTGATTTCAAAATTGAAATGGTGATTTAAATCTTCCCTTCAGAGTTTAATTACTGATTTCAAAATTGAAATGGTGATTTAAATCTTCCCCTTCAGAGTTTAACAACTCATTTTTGGAAAGTCCAAAGAAATCTTGTTCATTGAATTCGTCTTCCTTTATTGAATTATCAACAATTTTATTACATGTATCAAGTTCAAAATCCAAAGTTGTTGTGTTCAAAATTTCAAAATTGGGAAAAGAAAGATCAAATCATAAGTCGAGTTTCTCACCCTCAAAAGAATAAAACTCCTACTCAATTACTGTGATTTCAACAACTTCATTATGATCATCATTTTCAGTTTCAAAAGTTGTTGTTTGAAAATTGTCGATATGGGTAAAAGGCAGATTATCACTTGACCCGTCACATGATAGGATTTGATTTTATTGTTCACGTAATTTTTTTTGTTTTAGTCAACAAATCCGTGTGATCATTGTAAATTTTATTGTTTACATAATTTTTTTATAAAGGAAAAATATTTACGAATAGAATTTATTTTTCAAAAGGGAAAATTGATTTTTGTTTTGTTGTTGGATTTTCAAATTTTTTTCGGCTTTTTTTGATAAGGTTTTATATTTTTTTTGACTTTTTTGTAATAAAAACTAACTCAATTTTTATTTTTTGATTTGTGATTGAAAAGTAAATTTCAAAAGAAAAGATTTAAAAAAAAGTAAATTGACAAATATTTACAATTTTTTTTAGTTTTGGATTTTGATTTTTTTTATTAGATATGCATAAACTAATGCAACTAAATGATTACAAGGTTCTAATTACAAATGATTTATCCTAAGTAGCTTCTAACTCAAAATTGTATAATCACATATTATCTTAAATCAACAAGATAGTTCTCGGTTAGGTAATGGTCACAATTTATCGGTACACCACGAATCATCGTAGCAATGCGGCCGCATGCTTAAGTACCTTCAGAGAAACAACTACTATAATATTTACGAATTACTGTAATATTTATAAATGGTTATTGCTCTGCCGTAACCTAGACACCAAGAAAGTAAATTTTTCAAAGAAGAAAATTTGTCAATATATAATTAAGTGTTACTGATGTTTAATCGTTATTATTAATCGAAATATAAGACGAAACGCAGAGCAGAAATTAAATGTGTATAACAATGCAACTACAGATGATTTTTTTTTTAAATGCAAGCAACCAACAATGCAAAACAAATAAAAACAATAGATAGGGGTTAATAGCAGCAAAATTTTTTACAAGCAAGCAAGTAGTTATTTTTTTGACAAGATAAGCAATGCAAGCAATTGATTCTTCATTATCTGCTTCTACAACATGAAAATAAAACACACACACACATATATATAGGTTTTTTTAATAAATATATGAAAAAAGAAGCAAAACAAATAAAAAATAAAATCAAATAAAACTAAAACAAATTAAAACACAATTAAAACAAATCAAAATAAACAATTTTTTTTGTAAGAAAAGTTGTAAATTAACAAAAGAAAGCAAAATGGCCCAAAAATAATATAAATTCAACTCACGCTACTCAGAAAAGTTTGTCCACCGTATTAACAGGTGAATTTCACAAAATCATAAACATAAATCGAATTCACACGCGAATTTCAAAATCCCCAAATCAAAATTTCGAAATAAAAAAACTGGCTTGCGGCTGTGGAATTAGAGTGGGGCCAAGGATTTGATGGCCAATCCCTGATGCTGAAACTCATGATTTTGATTTTTGGGGTGCAGCGAGCGATGTTTGAATTTTTGTTTTGTGATGTTCTTTGAATTCGAGGTGAGTGAAGTCGCGATGGTGGTGGCGATTCGTTACCGTTGATTGTGCCTTGTGTTTGCACGATTGGCAATTGTTCTAGTGGAGGTATAGTGGAACAAGGCAGGCCAGTGGAGTAGACTATGGTATTTGTTGACTGTGGTAAGCGGTGGCAAGTTTGCACAGGTGATTCCCAACAATTTACTTCTTCTTTTTCTTTGAGAAAGGGCTGCTATTCATGTGTTGTGATACTTGAAGGCCGGCGGTCTAAATGTTAGCAATTCTGAATGTTGTTAGCCGAGCGGGGCTGCTATTTGCGGCAATTCATGTGATTTTCTAAACAGAGGCATGCAGTTGTTGTTGTGGCCAGAGAAGGCTGAAGTGTGACTGGGGAGAAGAAGGCTTGTATGATTGATGTAGTTGCTGATGTAAGGGGAAGCAAGTCATTTTTGAAGGTGGTGGGAACTGAAGGCCGAATGATGAATGTTGAAGTGGAGTGTGAAGTTTTGGTGTTTTGGTTGAAGCGAGTCCAGGGAGATGTATTCTAGGTAGCTGTCAGTGCAGTGATGGAGTATTGTAGTGGCAGAGGCAGTTATGTAGGTGTACTAATGTATTCGAGGGTTGTATGCAGGGTATGTGAATGTGATTGGGTGATGATCAGAGAGAGTTGTCAGTGTGATGGAGAATATGTGAAATGAATCAACAGATGTTGTGACAGCAATGGGGGTAATTGAGTCGAGTGTGGCAGTTTGAAGTAGGAGAGTGTAGTTGAATGGTAGAACTGTGTTTGAATGTCAAAATGCAGAAGTGCGGTAGTGTGAATGATGACTAGCGAGTCAGTAAGGAGCAAGTGGAGTTGTTGGTGGTCTGGACGGGAAGTTTTGTTGTAGGTCAAGTGTTTTGGAGATGGTTGTACAGCACTGTATGATGGCAACAGTGGTGTTTTTGAGAAGCAGTTTAATAGGATGATGCAACTTGCAGTTTGGTCAATGAATTTGCGAATGGTGGCTTGGTAGAATATTTAGTGGTTGAAAGTGTATGTATGTCAGTGATATGTTGTGTATGTGGAGTAGTTCGGTTGTAGTGAAAATGGTGTGGGAAGTGTTTGCGGATGAGTTTACAGGAGATGAGCAGCAGTATGTATGTCAGTGGACGCAAGGCAGTATGTATGTGGGTGAACTGCTTGTTGTTGTGAACTGTATGGGGGTTGTGGTGGAGGTCAGTGAATTGATGGTTGGAACTGCAGTTGAATGGCAGTTGAACAGGGAACAACAAGATGGTGACGGAAGGACATGGTGAGGGGTATGCTATGATGGTTAGTTGGATGGACTTGTTGTTAGCAACCCTCCCTCATTTGCCATAGTGTTTGAATGGCTCAATTTAGTTTATGCTAAATTCAGCTAACTTACTATCAGAACCAACTTGTCTTACAAATTTTTTCTTATTATTTATCTTTTCTTTTGATTCTTCCCAAGATCCAACCCGATCAATATAGAAATATTGATATACTTTTTGTAAATCTATTTAGATATATGTATATGGGCATACAAATCATTATTAGTTCTAGTATCAGAGTTTTCAGGCAAAGATTAATCCAATTTTTTTACATTAAAAATCAAACTAATGATTTAGCCACAGTAAAAAGGGTTGGGAAAAACCTCCCCTAGCTGAATCTTTGTGCAAATTTACTAACAATTTCTTGTTTGCTTATGCTTGTGTTTAGCAGTTGTATATTCAATAAAACATGAAAATTGACCCATGACATTTAAGCCTTTTTTTGCAATATTACTTCTCAAATTAATAAGGCAGAAGGTTGTGCATGTTTCTGTGCATCTATGTGCACATAAACATGTACAACTTCTATTTACTAATTCTAAGTTGGTAGGCCGGCTAGCTTGGTCAAGTTGGACCCCATATTGTCTTGCTACAATTTCCTGACCTTACTCATTCATGGAACATCAAAACTTATGCTAATCTGGGTTCATTCTTTCCTATACTTACAAGTGTGCTGACCATGTGTTCATTCTCACTTCATAGTATTTACAGTTAATTTGCAAATAAGTTTCAGCCTCTAAAACAATCTACTACATATGTATACATTGCTTGTTACTCATGTGCCTTAATTATACTACCAGTTCCAGTACTCAATTCTTTGAAATTACATGTTTACAGGTTATAACATGAAGCTAAATACTTCTTTTTTTCCACTGAGAATGGTTCTATCACATAGTAAACTTTTAAACCATTCATTACATCACAATCAGAGTTCCAACGCAATTCAAATATTATTACATAGAAGTCTTTCAGTTAAAGTAAAACATAAAGATGCATGCTTCTACAAAATCATAGTTTAGTTGATTAGCAAATTCTTCTTAGCATCACATGTCTGCATCTTATTACTTAGCTTCCTCTTTCCCTGCAGACATCTCATGGCCTGCTCCATAATACGTATGAAGCACCCATTTGATGCAAGCAACAAACATGTTAGATTGAAGTCTGGGGTAAGTAAAAATCACTTGATAATGCATAAAGACTAATGAAATATGTTCCATTATTACCTTTCTATTTTTCAGAGGTTAAGTGTTTTACTCAAGCTGATCAAATCACTTTCTCATGTTCTAATCACAAAGTGTTATGCCAGTGGTAGGTGTTGTGTACTGTTAATATCATGTGTGCAATCTTAGGCTAACTTATCATCAGAAACTTTTAGTCCATAAAATCATAACAGCCATCATACAACTCACACAAGCATGCACAGACATGCACAAACATGCATATACAGTATTTATGGTATTGAGCTAAAGTATCAATCCTTAATTTACAAGTAAGGATTCCCACATACTTCTAGCCTATTTACCCTTACATGTATGATCATTTCATGTTATTTTAGGGTCCTGTATTACATTCATGGTTGCACTGGTGCACACTGCCTGGAACTACAGCCAAATTCCCAGTGCACTATAAGCTATTTGGGCGTAAACATGCCATGTGCAAACTCACACCCCAACCTTGATGCAAGCCAACCACTGTGTCATACCCACTTCCCTCATACCCAACCTGATAGAGGTGACCCACATCCTTAGTTTGATTATTAAGTTTTTCCTTTGACTCCAAGTTGTTTATACAGTGTCAACCCCAAAACTATTGTTCACATAAATAGTGTATGCTATCAGATCTCATACAACAGCCAATCATTCATCCATTCATGTATTCAACAACTAGTTAGTGGTACTTGTATACACTTCAATTCAGTTTCACACAGAGACATATCCTTGGCTAAAGCATAGATTAAATCATTTTCAGAGAGTGAAATGCTACTGTGATTTCCCAACAATATGGTTCTCAGAGCCAATCCACACATTAAAGTGTGTTTACTTGTTACTAAACCCTATTTCCAGAGAACACTTAATGACAGATTATGGCTCAGCACATGAAAATCTCATTGCACCCTAATCATCTCCTTCAGTTGCAAGACATAAGCCAGAGAACCTCTTTCTCTTACTACCTTACACCCTACTTTTCTTATTAATCCTTGCTTTAACTAAAGATATTCCTCAAGTTCATAAACATATAAAAATCAGTTATTATTCCATCACTAAATTATCATGTATAAACAAGCATAGATTTGGTGACAACAAAGCACTGCAGATCACATAATCTCAGAAACAACATAAAATCATTAAACCGAGAATGCATACAAAGCATCAAACAGAAATCAAAACAAACTAAAAGGTACAGGGCTGCCTTTCACAGGTCTTAATCCCTTGCCAAGTGAGGGTTTACTCACTGTTATCCCGCTTTTTGGCAAAGCCGCGATACCAAAAGATTGATCGAAAAACGAAGGACAGTTCGCCTCAGAGGTTGATCGTACTTCCTTTAGCCATGGATATCACTGAATTTTATCCGAGTCCAGAATGAGCCACAATTGATAGGACACGGCAAGAAAGGCTACAAGAGTCAGCATTTCAAATTTCAGGACAATCCGAGGTCGTATGCTCAAATTATGATGGATTCAAGTTGAGAAAGATGGACGTTGCTCTGTTCGAAACCATGACCCCACCTATGTTCGAACCCATCTGTTTCGAACCCAAGGAGTGAGGCAGCGCCTCGAACCCATGCACATATGCCAAAGTTCGAATCAATGAGTTCGCATCCATCGGTTCGACACCACTTCGAACCCAACTAGTTCGAACCCACCACGTTCGAACCGATAAGAAGGGACGACTTTCGAACCCATCGACTTCGAACCCTTCGAACCCCCATGGGTTCGACTCCATCACCTTCGACTCCATTGTTTTCGAATCCATGTGCCTCGTATCCATGAAGGGGTTGCAGAGCTCATATGCATCCAAGGGACGTTGGTTCGAACCCATCACAGAAGCCCTATTCGAACCCATCACAGAGCCTTGTTCGAACCCATCACAGAGCCATGTTCGAACCCATCACAGAGCCTTGTTCGAACCCATCCTGTGTTGCCTTATTCGAACCCACTGGGTCAATCCACGTGTCTCCCATCGGTTCGAAATCACCGAGATACACGGAGTCGAAGCGGTCAACACGGAGAGAAGTCCGGATCGATTCGAAACTTGCGCTCCACGTCACCACGAGGTCGCGTGCCACACTGGTTTCGAAACCATCGTTTCGAGTAACAGGGGTTCGAACCAAACAGCCTTGCCGTGAAGTCTATTTCGAACCCAACATATCTCCTAACCTACTGATCCAAATGCAATGAAACTTTCACAGATGCTTGCATACATGTTGAAGAATGTCTACGCCAAATTTCACCTCGATTGGATGAATTCTTGATCGGTTCGAATGGAGTTCGAACCGATGCCAAAGTGGGCCCAAACTTCCCGAGACCGTACGTGTGGGCCCCCTCACGTGCCGGAAGTGGTCTCCCGAGTTTTCAGCGAGATACCAGCAGCCTACACCTATAAATAGAGCCCCAGGGCCAACAGAAAAGGGATCTTCTTCTGACTCTAAGACGCCGAGACTCTGCCGGATCAAGATCTCCATCATCCTACATCATAATTCTATTGTTGATTTCGAATTTCCAGTTGTAACTTGCTGTGGATCGCTGTAACAACTTGTAATCACTAAAAGAGAATCAATAAAACATCAAAAACTTCACAGTGGACGTAGGCAACACGCCGAACCACTATAAATCGCTTGTCCACACATTTACTTTACTGTTGATTGGAGTTTTTGTTAGATAATATCTGTTTTGAACTTGCATTCTTGACTATTATCTCTTCAACGACTCCCGAAGAGTGTTGTGCCCAATTTTGACACAAACACTTTGGTGCTTTCACTGAGAAAACCCAGCTTTTCTCCTGCTCGTTGGATCTGTCATCGATACCGGATTGAATAAATCTAAGAGAGAGATCCAGATCTTTGAATTCAAATTCCTTCCATTCTATTCAGATTTGCAAAAGTCTAAGGAAAGGAATCCAGCGTTCGAGATGGTTAGCACAAGAACCACTTCTAACGCCGTCGTTCAAGAAGAACAGGATCGACAGAATCCTGTAACTCTGCCTCCACCTAATCAGGATACTACTGCACACTCGGAACCCTCAGCTCCGGTAATCCGACAAGAGTTGCAGTCGCTAATCCAAGAGCTGACCCAGAGTCAGCAACAACTGAAAATTCAGCTACGCGCTAACGCTGAACTAATCAACAAATTGGATCGCCAGAAGCGAAAGAGATCCAAGAGAGACCACGTGTCTCGTTCCTCCAGCGAGAGTTCTTCATCTTCTGATTATCACAATCGACCCCCACGACCCCAGTTAGATGGGAATCGCATGCCAACTGCTGGAGATCAACCAACACTGACAGTTGGACAACTGAGAGTCGGTCCATCAGCCAGTTTCCAAACCAGGCCCTCCTCCCGAGGAGGCGCTACCCCTCATCCAACAAAGCAAAGCTGGGATGAGATGAAGACGTATGCCAGTCCCACTAGGCATGCGGATTTTGCATGCTGTAGAGATTTGAAAGATGGAGTTCCGGTTAAACGACGGAAAGCAATGACTGATGACATTGTATTCCAGTGTGGTAATGATGACAGAATCGTTGTCCCGACTACCGAACCACTAGTCATATCAGCTCAGATAGGCCACGTATGGATGAAAAGGATTCTGATCGACAGCGGAAGCTCCGTGAATATAATATTTAAGCGAGCCTACGACCAAATGAATCTAAAGGCCAAATACTTGAAACCATACCGGTCCAGAATCCATGGCATCAACGGGAACGCAGTCATACCCATCGGAGAACTAGAAATACCAACGGAGTTGGGAACAGGGCAGCGCCGCAGAATCCGGACGTTGCGATTCGCGGTGATGGACATAGATTCACCGTACAATGCTTTCTTAGGCCGACCAGCCCTTGCTGAATTCAGGGCTGTTATCGCCCCGTGGTGCCTAACCTTAAAATTCCCCACCGAAAAAGGGGTTGGTGTTGTCATGGGAGACCCGGCCGACCTAAGGACCATCATACTCCGAAAGCGAGTTTTCCGGTCACACGATGTCAATGGTCAACCCCAAACATTCGAAATTGGTGATTTAGTCCACGGGAGAGTACACTCAACACCACCGCACGCAAAACCAACGTGGAAAGGGCCCTATGTAATTGAGCAAAAGTTTGGGGATGATTTATTCTTGTTGTCAACGTTGGGCGGTCCTATTTTGCCAAGAATCTGGAAAGACAAGGACCTTCGCCATTGCCACACATGACAGGCTCATTCTGTCTATGAAAAATTTGCAACTTCCTTTACATTCTGAAATTTGATTTTGTAATAAGGCACTGACTTTGCCATATTTTCTTATTTCAGCAATAAAACATTATCTCTTCAAGCTAGAGCTGTGATTCACCGAATGCAACGTTCAACAATCACGACACACGAAGAGCTAAATTCCATCAAACAATGGAGTTTATTCAAATAGCGAGTGACTGCGATACAACCGGCCACTCACTAAGTGAAACCCCAGCTCGGGGGCAATCCGTCACACTAAAGGCTGAACTGGACCGACACACGACAGTCTTACAACCAACTCCAACTTCCCACTGCGTGAATTGGAGTATAAACATTTAACAATTCGTTCCCGGAGTGCGAACGGACTCCAACTTCCCACTGCGTGAATTGGAGTATAAACATTTAACAATTCGTTCCCGGAGTGCGAACGGACTCCAACTTCCCACTGCGTGAATTGGAGTATAAACATTTAACAATTCGTTCCCGGAGTGCGAACGGACTCCAACTTCCCACTACGTGAATTGGAGTATAAACATTTAACAATTCGTTCCCGGAGTGCGAACGGACTCCAACTTCCCACTGCGTGAATTGGAGTATAAACATTTAACAATTCGTTCCCGGAGTGCGAACGGACTCCAACTTCCCACTGCGTGAATTGGAGTATAAACATTTAACAATTCGTTCCCGGAGTGCGAACGGACTCCAACTTCCCACAGCGTGAATTGGAGTATAAACATTCCATAATTCGTTCCCGGAGTGCGAACGGACTCCAACTTCCCGCAGCGTGAATTGGAGTATAAACATTTAATAATTCGTTCCCGGAGTGCGAACGGACTCCAACTTCCCACAGCGTAAATTGGAGTATAAACATTCCATAATTCGTTCCCGGAGTGCGAACAGACTCCAACTTCCCGCAGCGTGAATTGGAGTATAAACATTTAATAATTCGTTCCCACTGCGCGAACCAACCCATCAATGCGGACTCCAAATCCCCAAAACATGAATTGGGGTATGAACATAAGTTACGGGTTCCCGGAGCGCGAACCGAAGCATCCGTGCAAACTCCATATTCCCGAAGTGCGAGTTGGAGTATAAATATCAATTCCGGGTTCCTGAAGTACGAGCCCAAACATACATGTTTCATCCAAGCTCCCGGCGTGTGAATTGGAGCACCAACACCAAGTCAAAGTTCCTGTAGTGCGAACTAAAGCGTTAATACTAACTCCGAGTTAGTAGAGTGCAAGTTGGAATGTGAACACCATTCCCAAGTTCCCGGAGCGCGAACCATGTTACAAGTATCAATAACACTTGAACTCCTGGAATGCAAACTAGGTTATCGATCTCAAATTACTCTAAGTCCCCGGAAGGCGGACGTGTGCTTAAGATTTGCAACAAGTGCAATCGACTGCCAAAAATATAAGTGTTGTTCCCCAAGACTGGGGGGCACGAAAGCTAAGTGTCAATCACTCACCGAAGTGATACAACGTCCGAAGTTCAACTCATTCATCAATCACAACTTGTGACCAAGGTTCTCAGGCGTGGCAAATGAAACGAGCTCTACTTAAACGGTAAAAACACCACAAGTACACCGGACCGAAAACAAGGCATTGCAAGTACTTAAGCACAAATAAAACAAGAGTTGAAACAAAGAAACTAAAGTTTATTTCAACTAACCAAAAATGAGGGCTTACATATGAAAAAGTTTTCCCAAAAACAATCCCTACTAGCAGGAGCCGAACCTGCATCTATACACGGCTTACTAATAAAAAACAAAAACAAGTACTTATCCACCAAAACATCTACTTGTAAAGCCGATCTACTTCTTCCTCTTTTTCGTCTTCCTTATTAGTGGTTCATCATTATCAGAATCACTAGCGACAGAAATTCTTTTTGAGTGCCTCCTCTTCGGCGGTGACTCTTCGGCTGGGGGCATGATATCGATGTCCTCCTCAGAGCTCGAATCTACAGGGAGGCTTCCCGCCGGAGGAGTAGGGGGGACTGGATCTGTGACGGAAATTGAGATAGTGCCACCCGATGGTACTATCCTAGCGGGTGTTGAGCTATGCGCCATCGCGCTGCCACCGGCGCTACCACTGTGCCCCGCAACTTCTATTTCAGCGCTGATTTCAGCCAAAATTTCCTCTTCTCGAGTCGCTTGGGCTTGGCTGGGGGCATCCGCAACTTGCATCGAAGAGCTTGAGGTCGGCAGGGTATCACTAACGATGATAAACTGTAAGTCCGTAGAGTAACCGCCCTGCTCACCGAGCAGCTCGCTCACCATCTGTTCCTCGAGAGATAACCCACTCCTCTGTGCCGCCTCGATCGATACCGCAGTTACAGCAGTGGTCTCGGTGGCGATGGCCTTAACCTTTTGGCTTGATTCTTGAGCCGTGACTGTCGGCGCAACCTCCGTCACTAGGCAAAAACAATAAGTTATTAGTAACTCCTTCAAAACAAACTCTTTATTTAGAAAACACTTGAGATAATTTCGAAATACCTTCTCCAGTTTGACTCGCAGACGGCTGAACGACCTCGGAAGTGTGCTCATGGATAGGAGATAAGTGCGGCCGCTCCGGGTCATAAGCAGGAACAGGTGGCAAGCTGACCGCAGACGCAGGCACGGACAAAGGCGATGTGGTGACTTCAGTGACATCCGCATGGTGCTCAACGCCCGATCCCTCTCCAACTTCCAGGGAACGACCACCCACCATCTCCTTCTCATGAGCAATGATAGCATCGTGAAGGACCTTCTTTTCATCCTCAGTTAATAACCGGTTCTCAAGCTCGAATCGGTCAACCGATTCGCCCGGATGCGCTTCCCCCTCTTCCTCGACCAATCGCTCCCAAGCGCTGCGAAGGTGAACGGGATAATCTTGAAGCCAGGCTAAATTTCGGTGTTTTAACACGTTGGCGTTATAAGTTATAAGCAGATCTTCGATATCGGCCTCTAGCCTGGCCTCTGCCTGTTGAACTTTCTCCTCCACCTCTGTCTCGACCGCTTGAACTTTCGCCACCGCAGCATCCCTTTCGGTGCGAAGAACCACAGCTTGTTCGCACGCCTCCTGAGCTGCGCTATTCGCATCATCCCTTTCCTTGGCAATTTCAGCAAATTTTGACTTAAGCTCATTCAACTCCTTCAGGGCAGCGTCCCTCTCTGCAGTAACCAATGTGTTTCGATGACCCATGTCCTCAACCGTGGCGTAGTGTTCGCGTTTCATCCTATCCATGATTGCCTGGGCTTCATCGGCTTTTTTAGTGGCCTCTATTTCAGATTTACGGGATGATTCAGCCTCAGTATTCAGCACTTGAATGATGCGATCTTTTTGTGCTAACTCGGCTTGCAATTTTTCAATGGTGGCTGCTCTTTCGAAGGCCAAGGCCGATGCTTTTTCGGCCGCTCTATACCACACTTTGTACTGTGCGTAGAAATCGTGCACATAATCAAGCGCCCACTGCTCGGCCTTCTGTGGGATTCTTTTCAAGTTCGGGGGGAATACGTAGTTGTCGAAGCATATATTCGGGAACTCCCTTTTCAATTGCGCGAGCCTGATTGCTCCTTCCCCCATGATTTCAGTAGGAGGTCCCTCCGCAGCCATCGGTGCCGTCACCTCAGATCTAGAAGCTTGAGAAACTAGCGCATGTCGAGAAGAGTCACGAGGAACATGAACGGGATGTTGTACGGGACCTCTGGAAGGAGGAGGGGTACGCGATCGCGATCGACGCCTATGGCCCTTGTCCGAATCGTATCTCTCATGACTAGAATATCCGGAACGTCCTTGGTCATAGTATCCAGGGCGTCCCTGATCATAATCTCTATCTCCCTCTCGCCTGCGCGAATCATAATAAGAAGACTTGCGGGCATGTCGAAGACTCCCAAGCATTGAACCCCGCTTTGACATGGTATCTGCAAAGCAAAATAAAATCGAATCAATCACCCTTCGAAACAGATAATTTACAGTCAAAGTTTATGCAGTGTCGTGAAATGTGTATGAATATGCATTTCCCCCCGACCAACCAGAAATGTCGACCTCGCTAGTAATAAGAGGCTCGCTCAGTTCTAGATTACGATGGAACTCCTCCAACCCGGCATCATGTTGAAAAGACACATCTTCCGGGATTGGAAGGTCGGCAAGCCCTTCGTAGAGGCTTTCAGTACGCGGAGGAGACATCTCAGAGATTCTAACTCCGGAAGAGGGCCGGGCAATGACAACCGATTTCCGTCTCCCCCGCTTAGTTGACTTAACCATGGCAGCCTTGCCTTTTCTCTGCTCCGCGACATCCGAAGCTACATCCGTAGGCTCGATCAGCGGCTCGTCGTCAGTATGAGTTCTTTCAGAGTCAGCCTCCTCGGCTATGACAACTTCGGGCTTCTTATGTTTGACTCGCTTCTTAGGAACGATCCTTTGTGCCACCTCAAACCTTATACTCTGTCCTCGTTCAATCAGCCCATAAGTCCGGAGATTCCTATCGGTCAAAAGCAGCTCGATGTCCCTATCCTCGCTCGGGACTTCTCGAAGTACTCGCACCATCTCCTTAAACTCTTCACCTTCGCGTCTCGAGATCGTTGCTGTAAAAAGAAAAAATTAATATAAGTTCCACTTCGGCAGCAACTGTCGTAGTAACTATTTAAAAACTCGGTTATACTCACGTCTGAATAACCATCGTCGGGCAAATCCTGGAGGACATCTGACATAAAACCATTCTGTCCTATAGTAACTCAGCCTTGTCCAGGATCCGGTGACCACTTGACAATTTCTCACCGCCTCCAGAAATGTGAAAGAAGGATAATCACCACGAGTTTTGAAGTTGAACAAGTATCTAATTTCGATTGGAAGCGGCGGTCGATGGAGACATTCCATAAATGCAATGAACAAGCTATTGATCGACGCATATCCGTTCGGATGCAACTGAGATGGGGCGATCCTCAAAAACGACAATACTTCTCTTATATACTCGTTGAACGGGGGAAGTGTCCCGGCCGCACACGCGTGGCGATTAAATGCTGTATACCCTTCTGGCGGATTATGTGGTCTATCATTCGGCCCCGGCAGTAACACATCGTCCAATGACAAGCCGTGCCTCAAACAAATTCTTCCCAACATGTCTTCAGAGATATTCGATGGAACGAAATCTGATGGATTGGCAATGAACGACGCATCAGGAAGTTCGTCCGGAGCCGGACCGATGATCTCAGGATCTATATCCGGAACTTCTAGCCTCGGAGGGGCTGTACCTTGAATCTCCTGCTGCTGTGGACTTGAAGGTTCCATAACTAGCTAACTCAGGAGAAACCATCGTTAGACGACAAAGAACCCGTGTGTTCCCCAGTGTAAAGTGTATGAATGTGTGTGGTACCATGCCATGCATTACTTGAACAAATGTTGCAGAGTTAAAGTGAACATTCAAACGACAAAGCTACGAAGTCCAGCTATAATGACCGTCATCGCTGACCGTCATCACTAAATCGTTTATATGATGGAAGTCGGTTCGAATGGAAGTTGTTATAGTTCCATCGACGAGCTTCAAAAGGCAATCAAATATGCAGTTCAATAATCAAGTCCAGATATGCAGGAATGAAGCTCGTCGGAGTTATGCTTGAAAAATTTCAAATTTTGGAGTCCATCATACAGGGTTCGAAACCATCACAGAGGCTTCGTTCGAACCCAACCGAACACCTCTTCCTTCGAACCCATCCAAACTTCTTTCGAACCCACGCGTTCGAAACCATCATGACGTTGCTTCGAACCCATGCGTTCGAACCCGTCCAAACTTCTTTCGAACCCACGCGTTCGAAATCCTCATGTCATTGCTTCGAACCCATGCGTTCGAACCCATCCTGACATCACTTCGAAACCATACAGTTAGACGCGCTTCGAACCGATAGCCAAATGACAAGTTCGAACTGATACCGAATTCCTTAAACTTGACATCGGTCGCGTTCGAACCGATCCACTTCGTATCGATACGAAGTTGTCGACTTCGAACCGATAACCTATGGGTTCGAATCCATCGATTCGAATGGATCCCTCGAATCCCCCAATCGGTGCGAACTGCGCATCCCAACAAGGACATTCCAAGGATCGATTCGAAATTCAATGAAAACACACCACCGTCATCGGTTCGAACTCGAATCCACACATCAGTTCGAAACCCTCTCAAACCAGATCTGGTTTTGCCAATCTCGAAGCCATGCAATCGATAAACAGAAATAGGTTCGAAATAGCTTCGTCGTTTGAATCCGAGGCTAATTACCTAGTTTGAACAATGGATTCGAGAAATTTAAGTCTTAAATCTTGATGGGTTCGAAAACGCGTCGCAGTTTTTCTCTTTTGAGGCTTCGAGACGATGCAGAGAGCAAGCGAAAGTAAAAGTAAAAAGTGAAAATGAGGCAGGTCCACCGCTATTTATATGGGGGGTTGAAGATGACCGGGACGTTTCGAATTCCGGTAAAAATTGACCGAGTACAACAGGTCAGAAGGCAGAATGGTTTCGAAACCTATCTTCGAACCCAAATGCTTGAAGCTCCATTGTGTGAAGCACACAGACCACTGCCGCGAACGATAGTTTCGTACCCATCCAAGTCATCGTTTCGAAGATCAGTTTCGAACCCACCGAAACGAACTACTTGTTCGAAACCATCCTCTCACATCGGTTCGAGTGCTAGTTTCGAACCCATCACAGTACAAAGTATACTCCATCTTTTAACATCGGTTCGAAAGTCAACTTCGAACCCACCATGACACGAGTGTACTCCGTTGGGTCGAATGTCAATTTCAAATCCATCCATGCTCCAACGCATCGACTCGAAATCTCATATTCACACAACCCATCATTGCACGGGCATATTGCATCCATACAAATTTGAATTTCGAACCCATCAATGCTCAAGTGCATCGGTTCGAAACATTACACTTGCGCATTACAAATTCAAATTCTTCAACCTTCAATATCGGTTCAGGAGAGGATCGATACGAAGGAACTTTTCAAAACAACCATCAAGCGTTGTCTCAATTCAAATTTCAAAATCGGTTCAGGAGAGAATCGATACGAAATTCTGCAGCAAACCTAACTGACAACGACTCGTGGACGCACGATGTTAACAAGGTCCAAATTAACATATGTGCATACATGTCGGACTAACATTCGATTTTGAGTATTCACAGGGATCAAACACTCATCCTGTTACAAATGCGACAGCCAACGGCTAAGCACTATTATACAGCAGTCAATCATATCAACGCAGGGTTACAGCAGTACAGCATACGAGTTTCAACAAAAAAGAGAACAATGATTGTTCAGAGAGAAATGGCAGCTATTCAAAGCACGTCATGTTCCCACAAGACGTACTTTGGGGGGCAAAATGTTATCCCGCTTTTTGGCAAAGCCGCGATACCAAAAGATTGATCGAAAAACGAAGGACAGTTCACTCAGAGGTTGATCGTACTTCCTTTAGCCATGGATATCACTGAATTTTATCCGAGTCCAGAATGAGCCACAATTGATAGGACACGGCAAGAAAGGCTACAAGAGTCAGCATTTCAAATTTCAGGACAATCCGAGGTCGTATGCTCAAATTATGATGGATTCAAGTTGAGAAAGATGGACGTTGCTCTGTTCGAAACCATGACCCCACCTATGTTCGAACCCATCTGTTTCGAACCCAAGGAGTGAGGCAGCGCCTCGAACCCATGCACATATGCCAAAGTTCGAATCAATGAGTTCGCATCCATCGGTTCGACACCACTTCGAACCCAACTAGTTCGAACCCACCACGTTCGAACCGATAAGAAGGGACGACTTTCGAACCCATCGACTTCGAACCCTTCGAACCCCCATGGGTTCGACTCCATCACCTTCGACTCCATTGTTTTCGAATCCATGTGCCTCGTATCCATGAAGGGGTTGCAGAGCTCATATGCATCCAAGGGACGTTGGTTCGAACCCATCACAGAAGCCCTGTTCGAACCCATCACAGAGCCTTGTTCGAACCCATCACAGAGCCATGTTCGAACCCATCACAGAGCCTTGTTCGAACCCATCACAGAGCCATGTTCGAACCCATCACAGAGCCTTGTTCGAACCCATCCTGTGTTGCCTTATTCGAACCCACTGGGTCAATCCACGTGTCTCCCATCGGTTCGAAATCACCGAGATACACGGAGTCGAAGCGGTCAACACGGAGAGAAGTCCGGATCGATTCGAAACTTGCGCTCCACGTCACCACGAGGTCGCGTGCCACACTGGTTTCGAAACCATCGTTTCGAGTAACAGGGGTTCGAACCAAACAGCCTTGCCGTGAAGTCTATTTCGAACCCAACATATCTCCTAACCTACTGATCCAAATGCAATGAAACTTTCACAGATGCTTGCATACATGTTGAAGAATGTCTACGCCAAATTTCACCTCGATTGGATGAATTCTTGATCGGTTCGAATGGAGTTCGAACCGATGCCAAAGTGGGCCCAAACTTCCCGAGACCGTACGTGTGGGCCCCCTCACGTGCCGGAAGTGGTCTCCCGAGTTTTCAGCGAGATACCAGCAGCCTACACCTATAAATAGAGCCCCAGGGCCAACAGAAAAGGGATCTTCTTCTGACTCTGAGACGCCGAGACTCTGCCGGATCAAGATCTCCATCATCCTACATCATAATTCTATTGTTGATTTCGAATTTCCAGTTGTAACTTGCTGTGGATCGCTGTAACAACTTGTAATCACTAAAAGAGAATCAATAAAACATCAAAAACTTCACAGTGGACGTAGGCAACACGCCGAACCACTATAAATCGCTTGTCCACACATTTACTTTACTGGTGATTGGAGTTTTTGTTAGATAATATCTGTTTTGAAATTGCATTCTTGACTATTATCTCTTCAACGACTCCCGAAGAGTGTTGTGCCCAATTTTGACACAAACACTCACCAAAGTTCTCCTGCCTAAGTCTTGGTTCAGGTCTGCCTTGGATTTTCTAAACTGCTGTCTGTTTTTTTATATTTTGTTTTCTGTTTTCTAACCTGTAACCGTATGAGATGGTGATTTGTATATAGGGGAGCTACTAGGGTTTTAAGGTTAGTTAAGTAATTTATTTTCATCAGAAAACCCATCACCCTGTCCTAGCTTCACCCAACAATCCACCCTCCCCACTTTCCCTTTCCCACCATTTCACTTTTTTTCCCTTGTCTTGGCCATTTTTGGCAAATTCTTTCACACACACTATATGCATGACTTTGGCCTGGACATGTTTTGTCTCTTCTGGACACAACTGTGCATATAGGCTTATGTGTTTAACCAAATATGTGTGTGTCGAACAAATATTGTGTATGTCTTATGTTCATGTATTTTTACCTAAACATGCAACTATGCTCATACTTAATCTGTCGAGATTAGGGCTAAAACTGCCTAAGTTACTTATGCAGTGTAATTAGGCTAATGTGTACACACCAACAGGTCATGCACTCATTTACTTCGCATTTATCTATAGGGCCTTTAACTTCCTAAATTGCCTAGCTCATATAGGGTGCTGGATCAGTGCGCACATGCACAAGAGCATGCACGCTCACTCACACACAAGTATTTCCAGAAAAATTGTATTTTTAACTAAGTGACTTTTTTTTATAAAATATTTAAAGTTTTATATGCTTGCTTAAACTATGGGCTGTCACATACACCCCTCCTTTAAGAAATTGTGTCCCACAATTTAACACCCCTTCCTGTGTTAGTCATGTGTCAAAACCAAACATGCACACACATTCTTAATTCAACCAAAACTTACATGAAGCAAACACATTCAACACTGAAAACTGTATTTAACTCAGTAAATACAAGCATAAATAATAAATTACCTCTAATCTAATTGCCAGTTGCAAATAGTTGAGGGTACTGGACTTTTATCTTGTCCTCAACCTCCCATGTGCAATCATTAGAATCTAGGCTCCACTGCACCTTTACCAATTTGACAATTTTGTTCCTCAATTTCTTATCTTCTTTAGCTACAATGCCCACTGATTTCTTCTCATACACCAAGTCTTGTCTGACTTCTACCTGGTTTGGTGACTAAATCACTGAAGCTTCATCATGTACACATTTTCTCAATTGTGATACATGAAATACATTATGTATCCCACTCATTTCTTCTGGAAACTTCAACTTGTAAGCCATCTTCCCTACTCTTGCAATGATTTCATATGGCCCTATATATCTTGGGGTTAGCTTCCCTGCCTTGCCAAATCTCAACACCTTCCTCATAGGTGAGACTCTCAAGTATACATAATCTCCTGTTTTAAATTCAAGTGGCTTCCTTCTCCTATCTGCATATGATTTCATTCTGTCTTGTGCTGCTTTCATTCTTTGTCTAATCGGTGTGATCTTAGAACTTGTCTCTTTCACATGGTATGGTCCTAATATCACTTTATCACTTACCTCTAACCAGCAAGCAGGTGACAAACAAGGCCTCCTAGATAGAGCTTCATAGGGTGCCATCCCTATACTACTCTGGTAGTTATTGTTGTAAGAAAATTCTACTAGATGAAGGTAGTCTTCCCAATTACCACCATGATCAAGTACACAGGCTCTAAGTAAATCCTCCAAGAACTTATTAACCACTTCTGTTTGGCCATCAGTTTGGGGATGGTAGGCTGTGCTCAAGCACAACTCAACCCCCATTGCCCGTTGAAAGCTACTCCAGAATTTTACTGTGAATATGGTGCCTCTGTCACTAATGATAATGGTAGCAACTCCATGTAGTTTCACTATTTCCTTCATGAAAATTTGTGCCAGTTTTGGTGCATTCCTATCACTCCTTACTATTATGAAATGTGATGACTTAGTCAATCTATCTACCACCACCCAAATACTGTCATTACCTCTCTTTGATCTTGGCAAGCCATCAATGAAATCCATTGATATGCTTTCCCATTTCCACCTTAGAATTTCAGGGGTTGCAACAATCCACTGGGTTTTTGGTATTCAGCCTTGACTTGTTGGCAAGTCAAACATTTTGCCACATATTCACCCACACTTCTCTTCATCCCTCTCCACCAATTGCTCCTCTTTAGATCATGATACATTTTAGTACCACCTAGATGTATGGTGTACTTAGACTTGTGATGAACATCCATGATCTTTCTTTGCAATGCTTCTGTGTTAGGCACACACAGTCTTCCCTTGTACCTTAAAAATCCTTTTTCATCCAGTTCAAATTTGTCAAGTTTTGAACCATTCCTTAACAATTCCTTCTTCTCTCTCAGGAATTCATCCATGTCTTGTGACTGGTTCACTTCTTCCACCAAATCTGGTTCTATTGTGATGAGGCTGAGCTTGCCATATTGCTCCATGTCCTCACCTGACTTCATAGTTTGCTCTCCCATGTTTTCCATTTCTACATCAGTCAGTATTGATAACATTTTAAACTCCTCTATCATCAGTGTAGCCAACTTGGCATGTTGCCTACTCAATGCATCTGCCACTCTATTTGCCTTCCCTGGTGTGTATATAATGTTCAAATCATAGGCAGCAAGGAATTCCACCCACCTATGTTGTCTTATGTTTAAGTCTTTTTGAGAAAATAGAAATTTCAAAGCTTTGTGATCAGTGTGAAGCTCAAAATTTGCTCCTAACAGGTAGTGTCTCCAAAGCTTCAATGCATACACCACTGCTACCAATTCCAAGTCATGTGTTGCATACTTGGTCTCACTTGGTTTCATTTGCCTTGACGCATACGCTATCACCCTACCTCCTACATAAGGACAACTCCTATACCTGACCCACATGCATCAGTGTACACTACTTGATTGTCATTGCCTTTTGGAATTTTCAGCACCGGTGCTTCCACCAATGCCTTCTTCAACTGGTTGTATGCCCCTTCACATTTCTCAGTCCATAAAAAAGGCTGGTTTTTCCTTGTTAGCTTGGTTAATGGGGTTGCTATTTTGGCAAATTCCTTTATAAATCTTCTGTAGTATCCAGCCATGCCCATGAATGACCTTATTTCAGTAACACTGCTTGGCTTTTTCCATGCTTGTACTGCCATGACCTTGCTAGGATCCACTGAAATTCCTTCTTGAGAAATTATGTGGCCTAAGAATTTTATTTCATTCTTCCAGAAAGAACACTTTGCAAACTTGGCTTTAAGGCCTTGTTGCCTTAGTCTACTTAGTACCATGTGCAGATGTTTCTCATGTTCATTAGCTGACTTAGAGTATATTAATATATCATCAACGAAAATTAGTACAAATTTATCTAAATAATCTCTGAAAATTCTGTTCATC
The DNA here is from genome assembly GCA_030765085.1 of Allium cepa. Taxonomy (NCBI): domain Eukaryota; kingdom Viridiplantae; phylum Streptophyta; class Magnoliopsida; order Asparagales; family Amaryllidaceae; genus Allium; species Allium cepa. The sequence continues at coordinate 698,948,299 of CM060942.1, read as the reverse complement.
AAATCCACAAAATAGGATGGTGCATTAGTCAATCCAAATGACATTACTAAGTATCCGTACAAGCCATACCTGGTATTGAAAGCTGTATACTTGATACTTTCTTCTTCCACTTTCATTTGGTGGAAATCAGATGCTAAGTCAAGCCTGGAAAATACCTTAGCACCATTCAATTGATCAAACAGATCATCAATTCTAGGTAGAGGGTATTTGTTTTTTATGGTGACTGAGTTTAACTCCCTGTAATCTATGAACATTCTCAAGGAACCATCATGCTTCTTAACAAATACTACCGGTGATCTCCAATTTGAACTGCTAGGCCTAATGAAGCCTTTTTGTTCTAATTACTCTAATTGTTTCTTCAACTCAATCAGTTCTTTAGGACCCATTCTGTTTGGTTTCTTAATGACAGGACTTACTCCTGGTTTTAGTTTTATTTGAAATTCTACTGGTCTGTTATGAGGAATGCCATTCACTTCACCAAACACATCAATGTATTGGTTAACTATGGGTATCTCCTCTAGGCTTAATTCAACCTCACTACTGTTCAAGTTGAACATTCTCCCCATACCCCTATCTTTGGCTACCTCATACATAACCAAAACTCTTTTTCCATCAGGAAGTTGTAGTGAGATTGTGGAGTTTTCTAAGTTGATGATAGCACAAAAACTTGTTAACCAATCCACTCCCAGTATAATATCTAACTTAGGGTAATTCAACACATATAATTCTGAAATAAAGGTGTGACCACCCATGCATAATTCTACCTGCATGCATTTCATATTTGCAATGCAGGAACTACCTATGGGACTATTAACATGTAATGGCTTATCAACGAGAACACATGTTAATCCTAGTTTCTAAACTATGTCACATGAAATAAAAGAGTGTGTAGCTCCTGTGTCATAAACAATTGATACGGGTATGCCTTTAATAAATAGTGTACCTTTCACTTGGCTAGGTGCTTCCATTGCTTTGCCCTTTCCTTCAAGTACAGCCACCCTTGCCATTTCTGGACACTGTCTCTTCGTGTGCCCTTCTTTACCACAGTTGTAGCACCTAAGAACAGATGAGTTGGGTGCTTGGCATTTTGTCTTTATATGGCCTTCCTTCCCACAGTTGTAACAGATCACTTTGGGTTTCTTGTTATCAGAGCTTGCCACCTCACTTCCTTCTTTGATCTTTGCTTCTCCCTTCTTATTCTCGTATGGGTGTGCTCTATTCTTCCCTTTCTTGTTATTATTAAAATTCTTGAACTTCTCTCTGGCATTATCATGCCGCTCAAAGGACAATGTCAAGTCCATAACTTGATCAAAGGTTCTGTCTTTATATGGTAGCATGGCTCTACTCAATCCAACATTTAATCCCTGAATGTACCTAGCATTCCTTGAAACTTCATCTGGAATCAGTACTGCCCCATACTTGGACAACCCTTCAAATTTCTGAGTGTATTCAGTGACACTCATGGATCCTTGCCTCAACTTGATGAACTCCTCAAGCAATGAAGCTTTTACCGGGGCTGGGACAAATCTGGCTTCTAACATTTCTTTGAGCTGGTTCCATGTGATCTCTTGCTCTTGCCTGCTTGCAATGATCACTTCCCACCAATCCAAAGTAATGCCTTTCAGTTGTCATGAAGCTATTTGCCTCCTTCTCTGGTCATTAACTTGCATATCTGTAAAGATCCACTCCGTTGTTCTTAACCATGTCTGAACACCCATGACACTTTCTTTGCCATTAAAGCTATTGCCTCCTAGGTATGTATATGATTTAAGCAATTTGGATAGCTCCTCATGTGGATTATCTACTCTAGGTGCCATTCCATCCCTCAGTACTCTAACAAAATCTTGCATGTTAATCACTAGAGGACCAGCGGCCATTCCAGTTGCTTGTTCAGTACTATCAGAGGATTGATCATTCTCCCTTTCTTCAGCAGCCTGGGAATTGATCCTAACTGCTTTGGATCTCTACATTTCTAATACGGTTAGTTCTAATTCCTATTCACTACTTCACTTTTAAAACTAACAATGAACTCATACATTCATAATAAGTAAAAAAACCGATGCAAACAAGCAAACAATACATACAATGAACACAGATTCAATCAAGTATTTGTATTGGCTATGTATTTAATGACATAGCTCCGATACCAACTGTTAGCAACCCTCCCTAATTTGCCACAGTGTTTGAATGGCTCAATTTAGTTTATGCTAAATTCAGGGTTACTTACTGTCACAACAAACTTGTCTTACAAAAATTTTCTTATATTTTTTTCTTTTGATTCTTCCCAAGATCCAACCTGATCAATATAGAAATATTGATATACTTTTTGTAAATCTATTTGGATATATGTATATGGACATACAAATCATTATTAGTTCTAGTATCAGAGTTTTCAAGTAAAGGATAATCCAATTTATTTTACATTAAAAATCAAACTAATGATTTAGGTACAGTAAAAAGGGTTGGGAAAAACCTCCCCTAGCTGAATATTTGTGCAAATTTACTAACAATTTCTTGTTTGCTTATGCTTGTGTTTAACAGTTGTATATTCCATAAAACATGAAAATTGACCCATGACATTTAAGCCTTTTTTTGCAATATTACTTCTCAAATTAATAAGGCAGGAGGTTGTGCATGTTTCTGTGCATCTATGTGCACATAAACATGTACAACTTCTATTTACTAATTCTGAGTTGGTAGGCCGGCCAGCTTGGTCAAGTTGGACCCCATATTGTCTTTCTACAATTTCCTGATCTTACTCATGCATTGAACATCAAAACTTATGCTAATCTGGGTTCATTCTTTCCTATACTTATAAGTGTTCTGACTATGTGTTCGTTCTCACTTCATAGTATTTACAGTTAATTTGCAAATAAGTTTCAGCCTCCAAAACAATCTACTACATATGTATACATTGCTTGTTACTCATGTGCCATAATTATACTACCAGTTCCAATACTCAATTCTTTGAAATTACATGTTTGCAGGTTATAACATGAAGCTAAATACTTTTATTTGTTTTTTCCACTGACAATGGTTCTATCATATAGTAAACTTTTAAACCACATTACATCACAATCAGAGTTCCAGCGCAATTCAAATATTATTACATAGAAGTCTTTCAGTTAAAGTAAAACATAAAGATGCATGCTTCTACAAAATCATAGTTTAGTTGATTAGCAAATTCTTCTTATCATCACACATCTGCATCTTATTATTAGCTTCCTCTTTCCCTGTAGACATCTCATGGCCTGCTCCATAATACATATGAAGCACCCATTTGATGCAAGCAACAAACAGGTCAGACTGAAGTCTGGTGTAAGTAAAATCACTTGATAATGCATAAAGACTAATGAAATATGTTCCATTATTACCTTTCTGTTTTTCATAGGTTAAGTGTTTTACTTAAGTTGATCAAATCACTTTCTCATGTTCTAATCACAAAGTGTTATGCCAGTGGTAGGTGTTGTTTACTGTTAATATCATGTGTGCAATCTTAGGCTAACTTATCATTGGAAACTTTTGGTCCAGAAAATCATAACAGCCATCATACAACTCACACAAGCATGCACAGACATGCACAAACATGCATATACAGTATTTATGGTATTGAGCTAAAATATCAATCCTTAGTTTACATGTTAGGATTCCAACATACTTCTAGCCTATTTACCCTTGCATGTATGATCATTTCATGTTATTCTAGGGTCCAGTATTACATTCATGGTTGCACTGGTGCACACTGCCTAGAACTACAGCCAAATTCCCAGTGCACTATAAGCTATTTGGGCATAAACATGCCATGTGCAAACTCACACCCCAACCTTGATGCAAGCCAACCACTGTGTCATACCCACTTCCCTCATACCCAATCTGATAGAGGTGACCCACATCCTTAGTTTTATTATTAAGTTTTTCCTTTGACTCCAAGTTGTTTACAGTGTCAATCCCCAAAATTATTGTTCACATAAATAGTGTATGCTATTAGATCTCAAACAACAGCCAATCATTCATCCATTCATGTATTCAACAACTAGTCAGTGGTACTTGTATACACTTCAATTCAGTTTCACACAGAGACATATCCTTGGCTAACGCATAGATTAAATCACTTTCAGAAAGTGAAATGCTACTGTGTTTTCCAACAACATGATTCTCACAGCCAATCCACACATTAAAGTGTGTTTACTTGTTACTCAACCCTATTTCCAGGGAACAATTAATGATGGATTATGTCTCACCACATGAAAATCTCATTTCACCCTAATCATCTCCTTGAAATGCAAGACATAAGCCAGAGAATCTCTTTCTCTTACTGCCTTACACCCTACTTTTCTTATTAATCCTTGCTTTAACAAAAGATATTCCTCAAGTTCGTAAACATATAAAAATCAGTTATTATTCCATCACTAAATTATCATGTATAAACAAGCATAGATTTGGTGACAGCAAACAATGCAGATCACATAATCTCAGAAACAACAGAAAATCATTAAACTGAGAATGCATACAAAGCATCAAACAGAAATCAAAACAAACTAAAGGGTACATGGATGCCTTTCGTAGGTCTTAATGCCTTGCCAAGTGAGGGTTTACTCACCAAAGTTCTCCTTCCCAAGTCTTGGTTCAGTTCTGCCATGGATTTTCTAAACTGCTGCCTGTTTTTTTATATTTTGTTTTCTGGTTTCTAACCTGTAACCGTAGGAGATGGTGATTTGTATATAAGGGAGCTACTCGAGTTTTAAGGTTAGTTAAGTAATTTATTTTCATCAAAAATTCCATCACCCTGTCTTGGCTTCACCCAACAATCCACCCTCCCCACTTTCCCTTTCCCACCATTTCACTTTTTTTTCCCTGTCTTGGCCATTTTTGGGAAATTCCTTCACACACACTATATGCATGGCTTTGGCCTGGACATGTTTTGTCTCTTCTGGACTCAACCGTGTATATAGGCTTATGTGTTTAACCAAATATGTGTGTGTCGACCAAATATTGTGTATGTCTTATGTTCATGTATTTTTACCCACACATGCAACTATGCTCATACTTAATCTGTAGAGATTAGGGCTAAAACTGCCTAAGTTACTTATGCATTGTAATTAGGCTAATGTGTACACACCAACAGGTCATGCACTCATTTACTTTGCATTTATCTACAGGGCCTTTAACTTCCTAAATTGCCTAGCTCATATAGGGTGCTGGATTAGTATGCACATGCACAAGAGCATGCACACTCACTCACACACTAGTATTTCCAGAAAAAATGTATTTTTAACTAAGTTTCTTTTTTTATTATAAAATATTTAAATTTTTATATGCTTGCTTAAACTATGGGCTGTCACACTTGTTGTGGTAACAGTGGTATGTTGTAGTGTGGTCGGTCAGGTGTGGGTGGTTTTGATGAGAGGGGAGACAATGTTTAAGCTATGGTATGTAGATATGAAGTGTAGGGATATATATCAGCGGAGCATAGTGTGAAAAAAAATTGTTTCTTTTTTGTATACCAATGTTAAACAAAAAGAAAGAAGAAAAGAAATTGTAAATGTAAAAATGTTGATGCAAAATGCAAATGTAAGCTAATAAAATGTTTTTTTAGAAATTGTGTATTTTTTTTAAATATATACAATGCAAATGAAAAACAAATAGAAAACAACAATCATAAAAACAAATGCAAGCTACAAACACAAATTTGTTTTTTTTTTTTGCAAACAAACACACAAAATAAAATCATACAAAAATCAAAAATAAAATAAAATCGAAGAATAGAAAATCAAAATCAGAACTATTCCCCGGCAACGACGCCAAAAACTTTTTCATCGACGGGAATTCTATCATTTAGAAATCTGTCGAGCGAATTTATAGTAAAAATTAACACAAGCGCACGGCGTGCTACTGTAGTACGTAGTGAGTACGTGTTGATCTGCAGCGAATTGTTAGATTTCAAATTTCTATTTACTCAAATTAAACCAAGAATTTGAAGAGTGTGAGCTAAAAATGTAAACTAACTAACTAACTAACTAACCAAATAAGTTTGATAAAAATATGAGATTTAAACGACAATTTAGACATAATTCCACTCTCTAGATCATATAGTTCAACAAAACATGAAATTATGATATCTTTTTTTGGTCGTTAGTGAGTTTAAATGATGTGTTTATCATAAGCATGACATATTTGTGCTATTAATTAGCCCAATATAAACCGTCAAACTATAACACAACCACTCATGCATTTTTAAATCTCATGAAATACTACAACAAAGTTGAAAGAAAAATCTATTTTAAGCTGTTGAATATGCGAGTATATGATTTTTGTTTGATGATAATATATATATATATATTCATTTAAATTTATTTGTTAATATACTATTTTATTTTCACAGATTAAATAAATATTTGATGAATAAAATTAATAACACGGAATTTGAATTCAAATGAATATTTTATTCTAACAAATATTTATTACAATTTTTGAATAGTACAAATTTCAAGCTCTCACTATATATATATACGATTTCAATTACAATATAAATTTGATTACATTACAATTCACATTTACATTTGCACGTCACTACATATCACTCACGGTAGTATTTGTCTTCAACTTCATTCCAATGTGAATCTAGCATCTGGGCAATCTGCAAAAATATATACTAACGTAGTAAAATTGAAAAGGAAATATTTTTTGCAGTATAAAATAAAATGTGAATTTTGAAATTAATATTTTCCTCAATTATTTGGGTTGTTTGTCATCATTTAAATTTGAATTCATCATACACGAACAGCTTGTGACATGCACAATGTATCACTGTACATGCCACAAGGCCGTGCACACCGATATATACACTTGATAAAATTACAAGGACAGGTGAGCACAGGTCAAACCCAAAATGGCGGGTTCAACTCAAGTGCAATAAAAATAATGTCACAATATCATAACAAGGTCAAACCTGAGCTCCAAGGTGGATTCAACACAGGCGCAAATTAGAAAAGAAATGAAACAAAACTGCCTAAATTGACAAAACAAAGAGGATAGTGCCAACAGACCAGAATGCAAGCAGTATTACTGCAACTTGAACAAGACTCGAGTGTTACCAGAACACAATGAACATATATACAAATGTGCTCAAGACAACCAAGCTAAATATGCTAACCAGAGTACATCATGAAACCGAAGTGCACATGAATGCACAACGCAAACTACTGCTCCAAGTAAATGGCAACAAAGTGAAACTACGTAGTCAAACTGCATCATATCAGTGATAAGCTGCTAATGAATGCAACTCGAGCTCCAGATCACTACAAATCCAGAACTCAAGGCTGCATCTAACCAAAGCTAATGTACAACACACATATGAGTGCATGACAACCAGACAAGCAACAATGAATGACCAATCGGTTCACATCATTGCCCAAATGTACATGAACAAGTAACATATATATGCTGGAAAAACCAGAGATGTGTGGACACAAGAAAAAGTGACAAAACAAGTGTATACAACCACATGGTGACAGTAGAATACAAACTCAAGACCACAAATCCAAACTAAGTTCAACAGTCAAAGCATCACCAACAAAGTGGTACAAACTACATGAAGACAAAGCAGAATGAAAGCATACATGTCCATGAAGATTCAGTGAAGCTAGAAGCTCCAGACAGTGGTGGTAAGTTCTAACAAATGCATAGCCACAACAATGCAGAACTACTCGTGACACAGATACAAGATGAAATACACAATACCACAATGCATCAGAAATCAAGGATACAAGTAAATAAGGTACAAGCCGAAGTCAGGTGATGTTGAAAAACTTTATGAAGCCAAAGCAAATGAACAAAGTGATGAACCAACAATGTAGCAGTTCTAAACTATTGATATACAACAAGTTCGAAATCATGGATAAATAGTTACATCCCAAAAATGATCAAAGAGCAGTGACAATGTGCATGAAACTCAAAGCTAACACATGTTTATGTACATGTGTATACACATTGCAACCTAACTCGAAGCAATGCTCAGTGCACAACAATAATTCAACTATATGCAAACTGCTTGAAGAGTACAAGTTTAATTCATGTAACTGCAACACAAATATATGACCAAAGATAGTTGGAGTTTTACAATTCAAGTCAAATGCCAAAGTCATGCAACAGCAGTTACAAGTTAAATATGACACAACTAGTTTGAACAAATGACCAGAAGCAATAAATACGAATGGCCAGAGTCGAGAAATAAACACTATCAAATCAAGTCAAAGCCAAGGACAACAAGAACGAGAGCGAACAAAATCAAAACCGTGGTAGCCAAGAAATCGAAATCAACACTGTGTCAATTAAGAAATCATAAATATACGAAATTGATAAAGTCAGAATCAATCTCAAGCATCCAAGCAACATCAACCGGCCGAGCAAATCAATTGACAAATTCAAACAAATATATACGAACGAGAAAATATGGATTCGAACCCTATATAAACATTATCATCATCGGCTTTCAAATCCATCGAGTTCAAGTACGAAAAACATTAAAGCACAAAAGAATAAATTACATACCGAAGCAAAAATTGAACTCGTCGAAGTAGCCGAAGTGAGCAAGGAGGAAATGATCGATCAAAGCTACACGCGAATAGCCATTTAATCGATCAATTTAAAGTCGGCACTTCAAAAGCCCTAATTTTTAGAAACGAACGAGGCTGATATTTTTCACAAGGAACGGCCGCGATTTTCACAAAAGAAAGGAACAGAGCATATAAAAGAGTAACCAGGCCGATAAAGAAATAAAAGAAATTGGGCCAGCTTCTATAATTTATTTGGGTTGTTATATTTAAAATTAGGGTTTATTTATTTCATTGCTTAAAAGTATTAATTTCTCTTTAAACCGTTGTAACTACTAGTCATGTGACTAGGGAACAAACTACGTGGCGTAGTTTGAGAATTCGTAACTCAGTGGTTGAGTTGTGGAAGGGTTTTGAGCGTAGAGTTAAGGCTATTCGATAGCGGGTGTCACGAGTTTACGTATGTAAGCGTCTGACAGCTTAATTTCTAGTAGAAACCTTGGAGGCAGCACGTAGGCAGGGTTTTGCCGAAGCTGGGTAAATTATGTGTCGTTTTATTTCTACATTTGTTATTCTGCTATTATCTGTGCTGCTATTATTTTGATATATCTTTGTTGAAATAATTTTATAAGCTTCCGCAATAATTTTTATAATTAATAGCATCACCCTATTCACCACCCTCTAGGGTGAAATCGATCCTACAAGTGGTATCAAAGCTAGGTATAAAAGCCATTTTTGTTTTAAAAAGTTTGATTTTTCGTAAACCAATTTTTTTACAAATTTGAATATTTTTAAAATGGTTACTTTTACCAAGGGTCGGTCTAATATTATCCCTCCTATTTTTGACGAAAAAGATTTTTTTAAATTGGAAATTAAAAAATGAATTTTATTTAAAATATGTTAATATTAAATGTTGGGATATTATTGAAAATGGGTGTGATATAACAGATGAGAAAATTATCTCGATTAATGCTCTTGCTATTCGTATATTGTATTCTCATATCAATCAAGATAATTTTAATTTCATCTCTCATTGTGAAAATGCACAGGAAATCTGGAATACTTTTGATGCAATATATGGTGCAAAAGTCAACAACAATGAGAAATCCTCCACAACCAACACAGTTAAAGAAATGTGCTTAACAGGATTGGTATAAGGGAGTTGTGATGAGGATGATGATGATGGAGCAGCTGAGCTGGCATTACTAATGATGAAATTCAAAAATTGGAACCACAAATACAAAAATCCAGCTCAAAATAAAAAAATTGATAAGCAGAATATTCAAAGCACTAGACAACCCAGAAGAACGGAAGATCATCTATCACAAGTGCAACAAACCCGGACACATCAAGCCCAATTGTCCTCGACTTCAACACGACCAAGAAAAGAATTTAAAAATGAAAAGTTTTGCAGCCACATGGAACAAAAATGATGATTGTAAAAGCACTAGCAGTGAGAGTGAGAAAGCAGAACTGTGCCTTCGAGGTGATATAATTGATAGCGACGATGACGAGCCAAGCGAGGTATCAAAACTTACTCACTTTGAATTACTTATATATTTCCACAAAGTAAATGGCTGTTTTGAACGACTTAGGGAGAAGTATGCCAAACTTGAATCACAAAAAGATACTTTAATAGATTTAAATAAATAACTTGACCAATTAGTTAAAACCTATCAAAGTAGGATCCCTAAGTGTGATTAGTGTCCAACATTCGAAGAAGAAAATAAAAAATCAGAAATCAAAATTAAATCGCTTGATAATGAAATTCTGATTTTGAAAGAGTGTGAAAATACTAGAAGAGAAAATTATATTAAAAGTGCACACAATTATTAAACGAAAATGAATCTCTCAAACACAAGTCCAACAACTGTCAACTACTTTAGATAAATTTTCCAAAAGTGAAAAATCCTTGAATATGCTCTTAGGGAAACAAACTGTTAATACAGTCAGACAAGGACTTGGATATAATCAATCTGAACCTATTAAAAGAAAAATTAATCAAGTCAATTCAATGTGCATAATTTGTAGCAAATTTGGACACAATCAAAATAATTATTGGTACAGACCCAAACACGTAAATACCATTCCAATTTGGGTTCCAAAAGGCACAAATATAAAATCTCTCAAAGTTAAACAAATCTGGGTGCCAAAAGGAACATATATAAAGAGTTTTGGGTCTCCACAAAATTATTTTTCAAAATATTCTCCCACTAACAATCATGGACCTATAAAAACAAATAGGTCACAAAATCTTTTATCATGTAGGAGTGGTGGCTAGCTAAGGAACAACAACAGTGTTATCTGGATTTAAGCTGTTCCGAAAACACAACGGGCGATAAAACAAAGTTCCTTAGCCTAGTACATAGGTGACAGAATCATAATGGGCAACAACGAAAAATTATTGGAAAGGTAAAACAGGTAATGGTATATTTTGAACGATATATTAAATGTGATAATCTGCACCGTTGTCTGAATTAAATAAGCCAATAATGTGATGATAAAATAAATGATGATTTTGATTCTGACTTATTCAAAATTGTTGGCCAATTATGTTCTTATGCCAAGAACACTATAAAAATATGTAGAGTCTTTGAATTACTTCATATATATTAGTTTGGATTAATAATAGTATTTTATTGGATGATAATACATTTGGTTATTTTACGGCTAACTCTATATTCACGATTTTTGATTATTTACACGGTTTCAATTCAAATTCAAGAGAATGTCATTTAAAAAGCTGTTAAAATTGGTTTTAAGATATTTTGATGCACACTTCATGGTCTGATCAATCAAATTCAATTAATGATAATTTTGAGTGAAAGAAAAATTCAGATGCAGATTACACTGGTAATTTAGTTGATAGAAAAATTACTAGTGAGACATGATTTATGTTGAGACATTTAGTAACTACATCGTTTTTCAAAGAAAATATCTGCATATTTTTCATTTCAAATAATTTTGAAATAGCAGAAAATTTTCTCATAAAACCCTTCTAGAAAATCATTTTTGACCTTGTTTTCAGAGTGGTCATTTTTAGAAAAAATGATTTTATAATTATTTTTGAATTTGATTTTAAATAACTACATTGACTAATCTGACTCCCTAATGATTATTGAAAAGATTAATAATGATTGAAAAAGTGATGAATGTTAATATTAATCATATATTATAACTTGAGATGGTATATTTAGTAAATTTCTTTAGAAATTTGAACAAGAGTTATAAAAAATTTTGTTGGTACCATGACCATCTCTATTTCTATCATATTTCTAACGACCATCACTCATCAAAATTCAATATAGTTTGTCGATATGTGGTACTTTAAACAGGAATCATTCATTTTTCAATATATTTTTTAAATAAAAATAAAAATAATAATAAAATAAAATAAAATAAAATGAAATCCAAAGTATTCACTCTCATTTAAAAGTCATTACAGTTATGCATGGATGAATTACTTGGAATTTGTAATGTGCTTCCATGCTCATTTATAAGTCCTCACAGTTATGCACGTACGGAACGCATATCAAAATTGATTTTTTTAAATAAACAAGTTGATTCTAATCACATTTAAAAGTCTTTACGGTTATGCATGGTTAGAAGATACTTGAATTCATTTTTAAAAAGTAAAATTGGAGTACTACTAATCTCATTTAAAAGTCCTAATGGTTACGCATGGTTGGTAGATATTCAAGTTCCTGATATAAATATACCACTAATAGACACAACTGTATGGTTTTATATGATGATATCATTCCCATCATTCTAAAAGTGGAATATGTGCCTAACAAAGTATTTATGATTTTGTTTGATTTTTTATTCAAATTTAATATTTATATTCGATTGAGTTTTAATGTTGTATTAATATGTATCACTTTATCTCCATTTTTCTTACACTATTACTCTTTTGCTGATAACAAAAGGGGGAGAGAAAAGTTAAGATTTTGTCAAATAAAAGCCAATGTTTTCTATTTGCATCTAAGCTCATTTGCATATTTTTAATTGTATGCATATATGAAGGGGGAGCTTTGTGTAGAGAGGAAGCATTTAAATAGGGGGAGCAAATAGAGTATATCAATGATCAAATACATTTAACATATTCAAAATCTTAAATATATGTTTGTTATCATCAAAAGGGGGAGATTATTGAATATGCGAGTATATGATTTTTGTTTGATGATAATAAACATATATATATATATATATTCATTTAAATGTATTTATTAATATACTATTTGATTTTCACAGATTAAATAAATATTTGATGAATAAAATAAATAACACAGAATTTGATTTCAAACGGATATTTTATTCAAACAAATATTTATTACAATTTTTGAATAGTACAAATTTCAAGCTCTCACTATATATATACAATTTCAATTACGATACAAATTTGATTACATTACAATTCACATTTACATTTGCACCTCACTACATATCACTCACACTCGTATTTATCTTCAACTTCATTCCAATGTGAATCCAGCATCTGAGCAATTTGCAAAAATATATACCGATGCAGTAAAATTGAAAAAGAAATATTTTTGCGGTATAAAATAAAATGTGAATTTTGAAATTAATATTTGCCTCAATTATTTGGGTTGTTCGTCATCATTTAAATTTGAATTCATCATACACGAACAGCTTGTGACATGCACAGTGTATCACTGTACATGCCACAAGGCCGTGCACACCGATATATACACTTGATAAAATTACAAGGATATGTGAGCACAGGTCAAACCAAAAACGTCGGGTTCAACTCAAGTGCAATAAAAATAATGTCACAATATCAGCAGAAGGTCAAACCCGAGCTCCAAGCTGGATTCAACACAGGTGCAAATTAAAAAAGAAATGAAATAAAACTGCCCAAATTGGCAAAACAAAGAGGATAGTGCCAACAGAGCAGAATGCAAGCAGTATTACTGTAACTTGAACAAGACTCGAGTGCTACCAGAACACAATGAACATATATACAAATGTGCTCAAGACAACCAAGCTAAATATGCTAACCAGAGTACATCATAAAACCGAAGTGCATATGAATGCATAGTGCAAACTACTGCACCAAGTAAATGGAAACAAAGTGAAACTACATAGTCAAACTGCATCATATCAGTGATAAGCTACTAATGAATGCAACTCAAGCTCCAGACCACTACAAGTCCAGAACTCAAGACTGCATCTAACCAAAGCAAATATACAACACACATATGAGTGCATGACAACCAGACAAGCAATAATGAATGACCAATCCGTTCACGTCACTGCCCAAATGTACATGAACAAGTAACATATATATGCTGCAAAATCCAGAGATGTGTGGACACAAGAAAAAGTGACAAAACAAGTGTATACAACCACATGGTGACAGTAGAATACAAACTCAAGACCACAAATCCAAACCAAGTTCAATAGTCAAAGCATCACCAACAAAGTGGTACAAACTACATGAAGACACAACAGAATGAAAGCATACATGTCCCTGAAGATTCGGTGAAGCCAGAAGCTCCAGATTGTGGTGGAAAGTTCGAACAAATGCATAGCCACAACAATGCAGAACTACTCGTCACACAGATACAAGATGAAATACACAATACCATAATGCATCAGAAATCAAGGATACAATTAATAAGGTACAAGCTGAAGTCAGGTGATGTTGAAAAACTTTATGAAGCCAAAGCAAATGAACGAAGTGATGAACCAACAATGTAGCAGTTCCAAACTATTGATATACAGCAAGTTCGAAATCATGGATAAATAGTTACATCCCAAAAATGATCAAAGAGCAGTGACAATGTACATGAAAATCAAAGCTAACACATATTTATATACATGTGTGTATGATCATTGCAATCTGACTCGAAGCAATGCTCGGTGCACAACAACAATGCAACTATATGCAAACTGCCTGAAGAGTACAAGTTTAATTCTTGTAACTGCAGCACAAATATATGACCAAGGATAGTAGGAGTTTTACAATTCAAGTCAAATGCCGAAGTCATGCAACAGCAGGTACAAGTTAAATATGACACAGCTAGTTCGAACAAATGACCAGAGGCAATAAACACAAATGGCCAGAGTTGAGAAATAAACACTGCCAAATCAAGTCAAAGCAGAGGACAACAAGAACGAGAATGAACAAAATCAACACCATGGTAGCCAAGAAATCGATATCAACACCGTGTCAATCAAGAAATCATAAATATACGAAATTGATAAAGTTAGAATCAATCTCGAGCATCCAAGCAACATCAACCGGCCGAGCAAATCAATTGAAAAGTTCACACAAATATATACGAACGAGAAAATAGGGATTCGAACCCTATATAAACATTATCATCATCGGCTTTCAAATCCATCGAGTTCTATTACGAAAATCATTAAAGCACAAAAGAATAAATTACATACCGAAGCAAAAATTGAACTCGTCGAAGCTACCAAAGTGAGCAACGAGGAAACGATCGATCATAGCTACATGCGAGTAACCATTTAATCGATCAATTTAAAGTCGGCACTTCAAAAAGCCCTAATTTTTGAAATGAATGAGGCTAATATTTTTCACAAGGAATGGCCGCCATTTTCACAAAAGAAAGGAACGGAGCATATAAAAGAGGAACCAGACCGATAAAGAAATAAAAGAAATTGGGCCAGCTTCTATAATTTATTTGGGCTGTTATATTTAAAATTAGGGTTTATTTATTTCATTGTTTAAAAGTGTTTTTAATTTCTCTTTAAACCTTTGTAATTACTAGTCATGTAACTAGAGGACAAACTACGTGGCGTAGTTTGAGAATTCGCAACTCAGTGGCTGAGTTGTGGCAGAGTTTTGAGCGTAGAGTTAAGGTTAGTCGATAGCTGGTGTCGCGAATTTACGTGTGTAAGCGTCTGACTGCTTAATTTCTAGTAGAAACCTTGGAGGCAGCATGTAGGCAGGGTTTTGTCGAAGCTCGGTAAATTCTGTGTCATTCTATTTCTGCATTTGTTATTATGCTATTATCTGTGCTGCTATTATTTTGATATATCTGTGTTGAAATAATTTTATAAGTTTCCGCAATAACTTTTATAATTAATACCATCACCCTATTCACTCCCCTCTAGGGTGAAATCGATCCTACATAAGCGTGACCTATTAACTATTAATTAGAAATATTGGCCATCAAATTTTAATTTCAACATTCACTTCTTTGGCATAATCATATTTAGATAAAGAGGCAATTTGTGTTTTGTGATTGTTTAAGCGTAGCCTATTTGTTGTCAACAGTATAAGTTATCAAATTCAAAGCAAAAACAACAAGTTAAACCAGTTTATGCATTCTCATTAAGCACAAAAAGAGAGCAATAATTATCAAAATGTTGAAGCTACATGATTAAAGGCTTCATTACCCCTAAATTGAAGGGATTATCCTCTCATTTCTGTTATCATATCAACACAAGTAGCCTGCAACATGAAATACAAAAAAGAAGAATATGAAAGCAAAGCAAAGGAAGAGCTGTTCTACTTGCATAAAATAAAAGAAGATCTATATTACTTGGATAAAAGTAAATAAAAAGAAAAGACTTGAATTAAAATTGCATAAAAAAATTACATAAAAGAAATGGCTAAGTAGCCATGAAAAGAAAGAGGAGAACTTGATTTATTTGTGATCCTAAACTAAAGTAAAGGGAGACTAAGAGAGGAGAGAATAATTACATGAAGATAAGGTGTATTTATACAAGTTTAAAAGCCTAATTCATATTTTTGGGGAATGCCCAAACTACCCTTCTAGAAAGTGTGGTGGCCAAGTAACCTTAACATCCAATAATCATCCATTAAGTGTGCATGAAGATTTAATGACCTTTTAACATGTGGATTAGCTCTAATTTGTACATTAAGATAGGTGGGTAGGCGAGATCCTCCATAATCATCACTTTGAATTATTTCCATCTTCGTTCTTTTGTATTCACCCTTGTGCATGCATATATCTTCATGAAACCACTTGTATATGAATCCAAATTCCTACAAAACAACATAGAAAATTCCAAGTAATTTTCACAAATTATTTTATGCACAAAAATGACAATTTTTCTCTTGTATGGAGATGAATATATGATGATTTGAAAATAAATTGAATTTTTGTTTAAACAAAATACCTAATATAATCATTTATTTAATTTAAATAGATTAAATATGGAGGTAAAAATATGCACATTTACGTGCACATCACTCTACAGCCTGAGTTCAACAATGAATTCTCTTCTTCCTTAGGTTTTTAACCTGATTTTTACTTTGATTCATATTCAGATTTGTATTGAAATTTAAACGTGTACTGATTCGAAATTCAAGTGTTGTTACAAGAAAAACAAAAGAAGTCCATGACATTCAGCACACCTTTGGTGCACGATAAATTTCTAGCAACTTGAGAATGGCGACTCAGATGCCTAATACAAAGCAACTATCAGGTCTCAAGAAACTTACACCTATTGGTTGTACATCATTATTTGAGAAGCTTACAAATAGACTACTCAGCTACTAAGCAGTGCCTTCCAAAACATGGTGATAATTACAAAGGAAAAACTATGTTTCCCAAACCTATTTTTGGCAAGTTGTTCGGGAAGGAATTTCTCAAGCATATCTTCAGAAGAAAAATATTTCCAATCACCTCGCAACTAGGGGAGGACAAAAGTCCATATTTTAAAAATTATTTTTTTAAAGATATTATAAAGCATTAGTAAATGCATACAAATGATTTTTAATCAAGCAGTCTTGATATTTCAAAAGTTTTCTAAAAAGTATTGGCAATGAGAAGACAATCTATATCTATTAATGAAAAGTTTTAAAAGCCGTCAAAAGCTTATTGACAAAAATCAGATTTGAGAATCTTATTCTCAACTAAAAGATTATTGGTTCATGAATCATGACCATCCAGTCTCCTATTTGAGATCAGTGTCTCCACTATGAGAATGATTTTGAAACCTTTACAGAGAGTGATTCTAAGAAAACATCTTCATACATCTTTTACAAAATGTAATCCCTCGCTATATTAGAAGGGTTCATTTACAAAAATTCTTTCTCTCAAAAAAGAAGCCAATATTCAAAGGTTTTTCAAAGGGTGTTTCAAGTGGCCACAAATGATTTTAGTACATAAAGTTTTTAGCCTACGGCCAGTCCGTAGCGCCTCCGAAAGGGAGGGAGGGTCATGCACCCACCTTTTAGCCCTTACCAAAGGCACCTTTGAGAGGAAGGGCCAATTCCTCTTAAGCCCTTACCAAAGGCACCTCATAGAGGGAGGGTCAAAACTCTAAAAAATCCCTTGCCAAAGGCACCTCTGGGGGGAAGGTTCAAATCCCCTTAATCCCTTACCAAAGGCACCTCATAGAGGGAGGGTTAAAACCTCTAAAAACCCCTAATGTCCATATCACCTCTTAGCGGAGCGTAAGGGTAAGCACACGCAAAATCATAGCCCCTAGCGTCCACATCACCTCTTAGGGAAGGGTTAGGATAAGAACCCGCAAAATCAATAGCCCATAATGTCCAAATCACATCTTAGGGGAGGTTCAGGCAAAGAACTCATCAGCATCCTTTTGGAAGAAGGTTAATTCAACATACACAATATACCTTTGCGACAAGAGAAGCCCTAGAAGAGGCTCATCAAATAGTGAACTAAGATGGCCAAGCTCAGAGGAGGCACCAAACAAAGTAAGAGGGACAAAGATGTCTACAAGTCAAAAAGAAAGTCAGAATCCCAGAGAATAAAGTGTTAAAGAAAGAAACCTTCTGTCATCTTAGACAAAGTTGAAATCCTAGGAAAGGGTACACCCATAAGAAAAAGGAAGAATATATGCTAACGAATTACAGAACTTCCAATTCCAGAAAAATGAATTCTACATCAAAGGAATAAAAAACTTTCATACCACAAAAAAGACATGAGACTAGAAAGTGGAAGAAAGCATCGATAACACAGAAACAAGAGTAAAGATCGATACAAAAACCAAAGGAATGGTATAGAGAATAGATTCTTAGCGACAAAAGTAAAGTACTTTATTCCAAGTGCAAGACAAGAAAACCACTCCTGAATCCTTTGAGATAAAGTGACTAAATGGATATAAGAGTCTATTATACACACACACACGCACACACACACACACATATACATGTACTACTAACTTATAGGCACTTGAGGAGCAACACATTTATTAACATAAAACTTTCCTATGAATAACCTTAGAATTAAGGTTAGATAAACTTAACTATCTTTTGTTCGAAATCTACTAAGTATGCTATATTCAAACATTTCTATGGCTTCGTATTTATATTGAATGGAGTTTTAAATAGTTAGTTCGTCAAATGAGATCCTGATGAGACTTTAGACAAACTCTTGATTTCGTGAATTTTGAGTCTTCCTATTTCTATTGATGAAGGTTTCATTTTGGATTTTCGTGAATTCTGAATTTCCATATTGCTTTTTATGATGATTTATAGATCTCAAATTCATGTTTTCCTTGTCGAATTTCCATGATGACTTTCAACTGAATTCCCGATTTCATGAATTATGAATTATGAATTTCCATATTTGTTTTTATTATGTTATGAATGCCAGATAACGAGTTTCTCCCCATTGAATTTTCATGATGATTCCTTATTAATTGCTTGGTTTAGTGAGTTCTTGATTTCCCCGTTGAGTTTTTATGATGATTAGGAGATTTCCCATTTCTAGTTTCCTAATTGGATTTCT
Source organism: Allium cepa (assembly GCA_030765085.1). Taxonomy (NCBI): domain Eukaryota; kingdom Viridiplantae; phylum Streptophyta; class Magnoliopsida; order Asparagales; family Amaryllidaceae; genus Allium; species Allium cepa. The sequence goes on along the minus strand of CM060942.1, from coordinate 698,929,023 downwards.
GATTTCCAATTTTGTAAATTTTGGATTCCCTTGTTGATTCCTATAATGATTTAGGAATTTTTAATTTTCGGTTTCCTTATTGAATTTTGATGATCTTACTGGTTTTCGGGTTTAGTTAACTCTACTCTTCCTTTTGAATTTTTGGGATGATTTATGGACTTTCAATTACTTTTCGTGAAGATTTTATTTATGATGATTTATTGATTTCATTGACTCATGACGATTTATCGATTTCACTGGAGAATTTCCATAAAGGCTTCATATTGAATTCCTAGTTTCAAGGTTTCCTGATTCCTTCATGAACTTTCGAAACGACTTATGAATTATACATACATGAATTTTCATTATGATTTCCCATCATTCGTTTGTTTACCAAGTTCCTAAATTCTTAACTCATTTGTAGAGTTTTTATGATAATTTATGGATTTCCCATTGATTTTTGTAATGGTTTGATGATTTTGTATTCATGATTTCTTTATTAAATCACTGTGGTGATTCCTTGCTAAGTTATAGGTTTAATCAATTTCCGACTGATTTCTTTGATGATACAAGAATTTTATGTGTTACAATTTCCCATTAAATTTTCATGGCGATTTCCTATTGATCACTTGTTTCATGAGTTCATGATTTCTTGGTTCCTTTTATTGATTTTCCATGATAATTTATGAATTTTCCATTGAAATTCTGACTTTGAATAAGAATGGACGGTTTCAGATCACATTTTTGACTCTTGGACTTTTAGTTTTCTGATTTAATGGAATTTATGCTTCCTTAGTAATTTTTATGATTATATAACCACCGAACCGATTTTAGAGGGAAAATCAAAATTTCAAATTTTACCGTTGTATGTCGACAAGGGGGTAGGGGCATGTCGGCATCCCTTCGAAAATTTTGACAATTTTGTTTTTCTTTATTTATTTAAATATATATGTTACTATATCTATATTCTATATCTCAGCTATTGAGAAAATACCTAGATCTCTTCTAGAATTAGTAAAGGTTGATTGGTTCAAGGGTTTGGTCAGAATATCACCTATTTGATTCTCGATGTTGATAAATTCAAGAGAAATAATCTCTTTACTTACATTATCTCTGAGAAAATGATGTCTGATGTCAATATGTTCAGTTCTGGCATGATGAGTAGGATTTTTGGATAAATTTATTGCACTTGTATTGTCACAATAAATTGTTGATTTTGAAATATTTAATCCAAAATCGTCTAGGGTCCGTTGCATATGGATTTCTTGAGAACAAACTAAAGCAGCAAAGATATATTCTACTTCAGTTATTGATTGTGAGATAGTATTTTTCTTTTTACTAAACCAGAAAAACGTAGAATGTCCTAAAAAGTGACAAGTTCCACTTGTACTTTTTCGGTCTGATTTACTACTAGCATAGTCACCATCACAATATGAGATTAAATCAAATAAATTATTTTCAATGTAAAATAGCCATAGTCTAAAGTGTGTTTAACATATCTTAGGATACGTTTGACAACTTTTAAATGGGTTTTTCTAGGTTGATATTGGTATCTTGCACAGAGACATACACTATGCATGATATTAGGCCTACTCGCATTAATATAGAGTAGTGATCCAATCAATCCCCTATATAGTTTTTGGTCGACATCTTTTGACATGCCTACTTTATTCAAAGCTTCCTTGGTTGCCATAATAGTGGGTTTTCCACTCGTATTGGTCATACCAAACTTATTAATTAGATCCATAGCATACTTTCCTTGACTAATGAAAATACCACGATATAATTGTTTTATTTACAATGCTAAAAGGAAAGTAAGTTCACCCATATGACTCATCTCAAACTCTTTTGTCATTATTTCAAAAAACTCTTTGTTTGTTTCATTGTTTGTTGATTCAAAAATTATATCATCTACATAAATCTGTGGTAATCAGATGTCATTTTTGTTTCTTTTAACAAAAAGAGTATTATCCACTTTACCAATTTCAAAATTTGATGGTACTAGGTAAGATCTTAGTCTATCTACAAGGCTCTAGGAGCTTGCTTCAGACCATATAAAGCTTTCTTTAATTTTTAAACATGATTTGGAAACTTTTTTTCTTCAAAAAGCGAGGGTTGTTCAACATAAACATCTCCTTTAACAAAACCATTTAAAAAGGAACTTTTGACATTCATTTGAAATAATTTGAAATTGTTGTGATTTCCAAAAGCAAGTAGAATTCTAATGGCTTCTAATCGTGCCACAGGTGCAAAGGTTTCATCATAGTCTATTTCTTCTTCTTGACAATAACCTTGCGCGACTAACCAAGCTTTATTTTTAACCACCTCACCTTGCTCATTCATTTTTTTATAAATCCATTTAGTTCCTATTATATTTTTGTCCTCAGGTCTAGGATCAAGTTCCCATATATCATTTCTGGTGAATTGATTCAGTTCTTCTTGCATAACAAGAATCCATGAATCATCAGACGATGCTTCCTTTGGATTTTTAGGCTCGGTAGTTGATATAAAAGCTACATTACTCATCTTGTTTCGTTGATTTCTAGTTCTAACAACAAATTCAATATTTCCTAGTATATTTTCTATAGGATGATCTTTTAAAAGCCTAATCCTTTTATTAGGATGAACTGTTTCACAATTTGTTTCATTTGATTCGTTATTTAAAGTACCTAATTATCTTCATCATTGATTTGAACAAAATCTTTGAAATTTTTATCAAAAGATACATGCATTGTTTCTTCAATGGTGTTAGTTTTTAAATTAAAAACTTTGTATGCTTTACTTCTATTAGAATAACCGATAAACATTCTTTTGTTGGATTTAGGATCAAATTTATCCAAATTTTCCTTGTAAATCTAGAATAATCTTCTACAATTACAAAAACATATTTATAGTGATTTATTGACTTAATTTAAGATGGACTAAACAGATCTAAATGAAGTAACCCAGGAGGTTTTGAAGTTGAAATCGTATCTTTCAATTTCAATGAACTTTTTTAAAGTTTTTCTAATTGACAAGCATCACATATACTATCTACTTTAAAATCCATTTTAGGGAGACCACTTACGAGATCAAGTTTTGAAAGTCCAGATAAGAGTTTCAAATTCAACTGCCCAAATCTTTTATGCCAAATCCAAAGCTCACTTGTATTAGCCAAAAGGTATAAGTTATCATTCGAGATTTTCATACTGAGAATATAAATGTTTTTCTTCATAATTCCTTCAAAGATAATATTTGATTTGTTATCTTCGATCTGAAACTTATCCTTTTTAAATTTAATTGTGTAGCCCATATCACACAGTTGATTTATGTTAAGTAAGTTGTGTTTTGGATTCCCAACTAACAGAACATCAGAAATAGTAGGAGTTTTCGAGTTACCGACATTGCCAATGCCAATGCCAATCACATACCCTTTTGAGCAGTCTCCAAAGCTGACCAATCCTTCGTCTTCATAAATTATGTCATTCAGTATCTTCGAATTGCCAGTCATGTGTCACGAACATCCACAATCAAGTATCCATTTAATTTTCTTGATCTGCACCATTTATCCATTGAGTGTTGATTCTTCAAAAGCCATATAACACATCTATCCTGCACAACACACCAATTCGGTAGATAACTTGATTTTCTATAATAACAATATGCATAATTATGAAACAATGATGATATGGACAGTTTTGAACTAGTGTTTACAAAATCTCAAAAATTTTCCATTTTAAACTTTTTCAAAATTCAGATTATGATAACTTTGAAAACAAATGCTCTGATAGCAAATGTTGGAAATGCGAATTACAGATCTTAAGGCAGAATTAACGCTAGAGGAGGGGGGTGAATAGTGTTTAATTAATTTTATGAATCTTTTTGAAACCTTTTCAAATTAAATCCAAACATATGCAATTCACAAACACAGAGACAATCACAGAATCAGACACCGATGTAAATTGTAAATAAAAGTAGTAAAGGAAAGAACACACCAGAATTTTATTCTGGTTTGGACTTACCTACATCCAATTCCACACAATTTCTTGTGCATATTTATTTTCAAATACAACATTAATATTATAACCTTGATTTCAAGGCCACGAGATACACCCTCCTGTCTTCGAGTCCAAGGAAAACTCTCTTGGTTTATCCAGGCTACAAGATCACCTAATTGATTTACGGGTTATAATCACACCTAGATGATTTACTGGCCACAATCACACTGTTTCCTATCACACTTTGATGGAGAGAGACTCGACACACATCGATCTTTCGATCTCTGATTACAAACGATCTTATAACTCTATATAACATTGAAATATATGAGGGAGAGTGGCAGAGAATCAAACTAGAGATGATCGAGTTTGATTCACTTAGGATTTTGGCAGATTTTTGTTAAAGCATTTGAAATATGAGAGAGTATTTGAGTGGAGAAGGAGTGACGAAATGAAGAAAAACTAACTTAAAATTCGTTGAAAACAACTGGTATTCATAGGAGAACAACGGTCATGTAAATTCATGAAAAATTATAACGGATAGAGACTTCTTTTGAAAATTTGAAATCTGAATTCTACGGCTACAATATCGACATAGGGGGTAGGGGCTTTTCGACATCCCCTAGTATATTTTGAAAATTGATTTTTGTTTTAAAAGAGTTTTTCTTTCTAAAGTTTTTCGAAACTATCTTTGAACTTTATAAACTCTTTTGAATATACTTTATGATTATAAAAACTTTTGGAAAGTGATCTTACGAAATATAAAAGTAATAAAGACTAAATATATAAATATTTTGAGATTAAAGCTAAAACATTAAAAATAGGAGAAAGTTTTAAAACAAGAAATGATTTTGAAATTAATGATTAATTTTATTTTTTGAATTAAGGCTAAAATATTTAAATAGAGAGAGATGTCTTTTTAAAAGATTGTTTTGAAAAAAAATCTAAAAATAAGTCATTCTGAAAATTTCATGGATTCCATTCCACTAAAGAAGGTCTTGGATTCCATCTCGCTAAAGAGGTCGTGGGTTCCATCCCACTATTAAAGCGAGAAGGTGGATTCTATTCCATAATTGGAATCCAAATAAAGATTTAAGTGCTATTATGAAGTTTTATCATAAATCTAGACTCTATTACTTATCTTGATATCTTGAACTCTTGATACTCATAAGTCTTTGGTCTTGATTTCTTCAATCTTGAATTCATCATCCTTGAATCTCTATACTCAGTCTTGAAGCTTTATAATGTACAGTATTCATTCTCAGTACCTGCATATATATATACACACACACACAGAGGAATATTAGTATTTATATTTTATAACAAGTCCTAAGGTTGTTGTCATCAAAACCATCATCTCAGGACTAACAAAAACGACGAGACATCAATATTGAACCTAATGACGTCATTGCTGATTGTCTCGACCGTGCCATTCTAAATTCGGAGAGCAATTCATGTTGGAATTTGTTAATTTTTTCACATTACAGTTCCATCGGCGAGCTTCAAAGGGTAGTCAAATATGAGGTTTAGCAGTTATGTCCAGATATGCAAGGGTGAAGCTCGTCGGAGCCAAGTATTCTAGTATGCAAGGATTTCATATCCATCAAGGATCAACATGGATCGCTCCTCCAAAAGCCAGATTTCGTATCGATAATCATCCAAGCTTTCTTATCGATCAATCTCCAAGACTTCGTACCAATCGCCAGTTGCGGCTTCTTATCGATTGTTCAAGAACAATGCGCTTCGCGTCAATCCTGAAGTCTTGACTTCATATCGATCCAAGGAAAGCTCAAGACAAGTAGCTTCGTATCCATCTACCTCCATCGATACGGAGCCCCACAGTTCCAGATCGACACGAACCACATCCCAACATTCCAACGCTTTCTCCCTTCATATATCATTTCCATATAGATGCAAAACTGCTTCCTCCGTCCACTATCTATATGTACGTCTACTCCATATCCAACGGTACTTATTCTTATTCAAGTTGCTAAAACTCCATTGTTCCTTCCACGGCCTCGCTCTGACTAACTTCCAACATCAACAATGCCAGAATCGGCCGCGACTTCAGATGGTTTGGCGTAAAGCTCGAGTTTTATTAGTTTAGAGCGGTTTTGATTGGTCAATTACCTAATTTGAAGATTTGGGTTGAACGAGTAGTGATTTAGAGACGATAGGAACTTTTTCTTCTTAAATTCTCAATCGGTACGAAGGCAAGAATAAAGAAAGAGCAAGTAACGGAAAATTGGATAAGTAACAAACCCATTTTATATGTCTTCGTATCCAAAGGGGGAAACTAATTCGCCTCCCAGTAGCATGAACCGGTTGAAGTAGTCAGAATCCAATAAATACGAAAGTGGCTAGGCAGAAAAACCTGCTACGATCACTCCCATTGATATGAAGAGACTCATTCATATCCATCAACTTAAAGCAGACCATAATGTAACAGTTCATATCCATCAGTGATCAAGTTTCAAGCCCACATATACGAAATACCACTATAAGTTCATGTTTAGGCAACTCAGTTCCATCGATATGAAGCTTCTACTTCATATCCATCTATTTGAAGACCATGAGGGCTCATATCCATCGTTACGAATCATCTCCAAAGACTATCTACTTCGCATCGATTCCATCAATACGAAGCATGCATTCCAACTTCTTAGGTCGATGTAGGAGAGGATCGATACGAAGGGATGCCTTAAAACAACCATCAAATGTTGTTACAACTCGAATTTCACATTGATCCAAGAGAGGATCGATATGAAACTCGATCCAAATAAAAAACCAAAGAACTTGACAATGACCTATGAATGTGCAAATGTGAACAAGAGTTAGGTTAACATACGTGCCTGTATGACGAACTAACATTTAATTTTCAAAATTAGTAGGAATTATATGCTCACCTGATGGCAATCACAATAGTGAACACTAATTGCAAGCCCTCAACCTTCAGCTACAACAAAACACTGCGTGATCATTGGCTATCAGAGAGTCAACATTTATATTACTGGAAATCAATCAAAGGTTACATCTTTTGATGAAAAGACAACAACCATTCAAAAATCGGATAAGACTTTTCCAGAATAAATAATGCAACTTTTCAAAGCACGTCATGTTCACACAGGACGTACCTTGGTGGGGTAATTGTTATCCCACCTTTTGGCAAGGCCGTAACACTAAGGACTTGACTTGAAACCAAAGACAATTCGACTCTAAGATCTGTCATACAAAGGTCTACTACGGATACTGGCAACTTGGGATCGAGTCTATATCAAGCTATAATTAACATGACACGGCTAGCAAAGCTGTGAAAGCTAATGTTTCGAATTTCGGGTCAAACAGAGTTCGTATGCTCAGGTTATGGATCTATCAAGATTCACATAGAAGATCTCATTTCGTATCCATCCCCTTCGTATCCATCCCCTTCGTATCCATCCCCTTCGTATCCATCATTAGCAAGTATCCATTTCATACCGATCTCCATCCATCCATTTCGTATCGATTAATCAGTCATTGATACAAAACTAGTAGCCATCAATAGATATGAATGAACCAGTAGCCATCATCGATAAGAAGCGGCCTCCAACCATCGATACGTAGTAGCATGCGAGCATCGATAGAACAGAACCGCACATGATCGATACGAAGAAGGCATTGTCAAGTAAGGGAAACGGTCACTCGACATGAAATGTGGATCTCCCCTGAATCATCGCTCCACGTCATCAATACATTCCTAATCGATACGAGTAACCATCGATACGAATATTGATCGATATGAGCGTATCGATATGCACTGTTCAGCCAACCGCAAATCCAACCTCGGATCAATCATAACTGAAAATCAACCAGTCCAAATGCTACCAAATTTCACATGAGCTTACTTACTACCCAAGGGATGCCTCTAATCGATCGCATCCCAAAAGGAGTAGATCTTGATCGATACAAAGAACCCATGAATCGATCAGGGGTCGATCCCAAATGACCTCGGATCGATCTAGAGGGCCCACCGACGTATGAGAAAGTGTATTCCGAGATCTAAGTCAGATATTTCTAGACTGCACCTAAAAATAGCAACCTTATGCCTATAGTAAAAGGACTTTTCACTCTGCTACGTCGTTACTCTGCCACAACAGCATTATAACTCGAGTGTTAGAGTATTTCACTGTTGTAATCAGTTGTCAATCAGCAATACACACTAAATCATTAAAAGTGGACGTAGGCTACAAGCTGAACCACTATAAATCTCTGTCCTTTTCTATTTCTGCTTGCTTTAATTGTTGTGTTTGTTAGGTTAGCCTCTTTTTACATTTAAATTCTTCATTTTAATCTCTTCAAAAATGTTTAAAGGGTCTTTTGCTCAATTTTTGTAAAAACATATAATTAATTGTTTTGTAAATAATTTTTTAAATTATAAAATCTGGTCTATAGCTATTTTTCTGTGAAGAAAGTGTTAAAGTATGTCATTAACCAATAGAAATTTGATAAAGATTAGGAGTTGGTAAAAAGAATATACTTTAATTAGTAAAATAAAATTTTTCAAGTTATTTATGACTCTGTCATTCAACCTTGTCGAAAGCACATTTCGACTGCATCATTCTACAACGGATCTAGACTATTTTGTAGCACTTTCGCAAGAATCTTTCGACTTAGTAACCTTTCGACCTTGTCGAAAGCTACCATGCGACAGTAGTTGTAATTGTAGCGGAAGCCTTTTTGTAGCAGTTTTCTTCAGCTTAGTTGATGCAGCCCAGCCCACGAATGCGATGGAGTTAAGTCGTTTGGATACATTAGGTCGCCCACGACCTAAAGAATTGCAAAGAAGGGATTTACGACCTAATGATAGAGCAGTGGTGAAAATTGAAGTAGCGCAATCCGAAGCTACCTTACGTCACGAGCGATCTAACAAGCTAGTGAGTCGCGGGCGACCTAACGGGTCATGGGATAAGAAGTTGCGACCTAACGAGTTCGCGGGCGACCTAACGGGTCACGGGATAAGAAGTTGCAACCTAACGAGTTGGGGTGTAACACATTCAAACGACCTAGTGTGAAGATAGGTCGGCAGCGACCTAATGGAGATAGGTCGTCCAAGCAATCAAGCGAGTTAACGACTTAGATAAGTCGCGTAAAGAAGATCCCGTTGTTGAAACCTTAAGTCGCATGAAGGCTTCCTGAAGCTGTTTTTCTTGAGTCGCTACAGTTTTGGGCCGTGTTTGTTTAGGTCGCGTGGGTTGTATTTTAGGTCGTAAGTCGTTTGTTCTTGAGTTGTTCGTGTTGTAAATATGGTTGAGTCGCTTGTTGTTGTGGCGTTGTAGTGTTAATGAGTCGTTACTCGTAGGTCGTTATGTGGTTAGGTCATGAACGACCTGGGTCTTGTTAACTTTTGTATTTAGGTCGTTGATTGATAAGTCGTTCGTGTTTGTGTATATGTGTTGTATGTTGTTAGGTCGCGTATGACCTAAGTAAGTCGTAGGTCGTGTAACAACTTAAGGGTCAGAGTTGTAAAAAACGCTATAAATAACGGTTGTGTTGGTCGTTTGTAACTTGGTTGATTTTGAATAAAAACTTTTGTTTTGTAAGCTTTGTGCTTTCATTAAATTGATAGTTGAGTGTGATCTCCTATCTCCACCTTCGACATTCGAGTGTGCTCGAATTTTCGATCGTTGAAGCCAATTCGCGGAATCAAGTGCGCTTGATCAACGCTCGAAGAATTGTAGATCTCTTTTCACGGTATCGTGCGCGATCAACGTGTCAGAGATAGCTAGAATTCGGTATCTTCGGATCAACGAATTTGGGCATTTCAGTATTTCTCAATCCACCGATTGCTACTTTCACAGATTCATTTGTTTTTGTATATCCGCTACGTCATTTTGGTACCAGAGCGAGGTTTAGCCAATCATAGCTAAGCCGAGACTTGGAGCCGATTTTTGAAGTTGTTGAAGATTGTGTTCATCGTGTTCATCGCGAAGTTGCAACAAGTTTGGAGCCTTTGATCCATTTCGTTTTGAATCAAAGTGTGGAAAGTGTCTAGATTTGTGATTGAAGGGTTGAGCCGAGCTAAGTATAGGCCGTGCGCCACTTTGTGTAGAAGTGTTTAAGTTTGAATTTGATTTGTTGAAAATTTGCTAAGTTTTGAAGTGTTTGTGTTGATTCAATCATGCCGCCGAGGAGAGCTAACCGCCATCAGAATGTTGAAGCGTTGTATAGAAGAGAAGAAGCTGAACAAATGGAACAACGTATTAATGAAAAATTTGATGAAGGCATTGGAAAGTTAGAGAAACTGATGATTGACATGAATGAAGGTCAAAGAAAAAGGTCGCCAATCTCGAACCATGGAGGAAACCGAGTTTCGCCATCAGTTACGGAAGCGAGGAGGGTGTTGCCACAATCTTTTAGAGAAAGAAGAGAAACATCAATTTCATCAAGGAGAGAACATCATGAGCATAGAAGTGAAGAGAGAAGGAATCCACAGGAGTATGAAGATGAGCCATATCGAGATGAAGAGAGACATAGTAGAAGAGACATGCGTGATCGAAGGGATGTTGATGGTCGAGATCGATATAGACGTACATTTGATTATGATGAAGATGGTGATAGAGCTAGAATTCATTATCGAGATCGAGACCAAGTACGAAATGTATATCGGGATGTAGAAGATGATCGACGTTAGGAGTCGGGGATGAAAACTGAAATTCCAGAATTCAAGGGAAGTATGCTAGCCGAAGAGTTTTTGGACTGGTTGTCTAATGTTGAAGAGATCTTTGATTTCAAAGAGGTTTCGTAAAATCGTCGAGTGAAGTTGGTTTCTACTAGGTTGAGGGGGAGAGCTATGGCGTGGTGGCAGCAAACCAAACTTACATGAGAACGGATGGGGAAGTCGAAAATTGAATCATGGGAAAAGATGAAGAAGCTGATGAAGGCTACATTCTTGCCTTACAATTATCAATGACGCATGTATCAAAGGTTGCAGAATCTGAGGCAAGGGACGAAGAGTGTTAATGATTATGCCGATGAATTTTATCAACTGATTGCTCGAAATGACATTATGGAGACAGAGGAACAATTGACTGCTAGGTTTGTTGGAGGGTTGAGGATGCAGATTCAAGACATGGTGAATATGTTTGTCCAAGATCTATTGCAGAAGCACATCAGAAAGCGTTGGCTTGGGAGAAGCAGGGAAGACGAGGAGGTGGTGTGTTTCCAAGTTCCAATTCTCAAAGCAAGGGTGTTAGTGGGAGTTCCAATGTTTCGAAAGCTGTCAGTAAACCAGTTGTGAATGAAGTTGCGAAGGCAAAGGTCAATAACAGTTTCAAATGTTATAATTTCCAAGAAGTGGGTCACAAGAGTAATGAATGTCCGAGGCCAAAGAAACGAACTATGATTGCTGAAGCGGAAGGTGAGGATGTTGGTGAAGATTATTCTAGTCCAGTTGAGGAGAATGAACAGGATATTGCGTCGGGAGATGAAGGATGTAACCTAATGATGGGGAGATTATGTTTAACACTGAAGCAGGAAGAAGAGGCTAGTTGGTTGAGGAGTAACATCTTTCAGTCAATGTGCACTATTCTGGGGAAGGTTTGTAAATTTGTGATTGACGCAGGAAGTTGTGACAATATTATTTCTACTGAAGCTGTGAGAAAGTTGAAGTTGAAGACGGAGAAACACCCTAATCCTTACAAGTTAGCGTGGCTGAGAAAAGGAGGAGAGGTGGAGGTGGATAGGCGAGTTCGAGTTCCATTTTCCATTGGGAAGAAGTATAAAGACGAGATCTGGTGTGATGTGGTGGAGATGGATGTTTGTCACTTGCTTTTGGGAAGACCATGGCAGTATGATCGAGCAGTGCATCATGATGGTCGAACCAATAGCTATAGCTTTATGTTTGAAGGCATTAAGACTATTTTAGTTCCAAAGAAGAGACAGCAGGAAGAGAGCAAGTCAGAAGAGATTGAGGAGCTTAAGACTTTGTTGACTTTGAAGGAATTTATTGAAGAAGTAGAGGAGAGTCCGGAGGTGTTTTTGTTGACTGGATGTGAAGCTACTGAATCTGTTGACGTTCCAGAGGAAGTAAAGCCGGTATTGGAAGAATTCAGAGATGTGTTTCCTGAAGAATTGCCAACGGAGTTACCACCGTTGAGGGATATTCAACATCAGATTGATCTTGTGCCAGGGTAGTATTACCACACAGTCCACATTACAGAATGAGTCCTAAGGAGCATGAGGAACTGAGAAGGCAGGTGGAGGAGTTGTTAGAACAGGGGCGTGTTCAGGAGAGCTTGAGTTCTTGTGCAGTGCCTGCTTTATTGGTGCCAAAGAAGGATGGTTCATGGAGGATGTGTACGGACAGTCGGGCTTTAAACAAGATCGCTGTGAGATACAGATTTCCTATGCCGAGGTTTGACGATTTGATTGACCAGTTGAGTGGATATGTTGTGTTCTCAAAGATTGACTTGAAGAGTGGATATCATCAGATTCGTATTAGACCGGGTGATGAGTGGAAGACTGCTTTTAAAACGAGGGAAGGTTTATACGAATGGCTGGTTATGCCGTTTGGTTTGTCAAATGCTCCAAGTACTTTTATGAGGGTGATGAACCAGATTTTCAGACCATTCATTGGGAATTTTGTAGTAGTTTACTTTGACGATATTTTGATCTACAGTGGGAGTATGGAAGAGCATTTCCAGCATTTGCGTGAAGTACTGTTGATTCTACGACAAGAGAAATTTTATGCTGCAACAAAGAAGTGTGTGTTCATAACGCACCGTGTTTTGTTTCTGGGATATGTTTTGTCGAAGGAAGGTATTCAAGTGGATGAAAGTAAAGTGGAAGCGATTAGAGATTGGCCACAACCCAAGACCATAACGGAAGTTCGAAGTTTTCATGGGTTGGTTTCATTTTACTAAAGATTCATTCCACATTTTAGCAGTATAATGGCACCTGTAACCGATTGCATGAAAGGAAAGAAGTTCGCATGGTCAGAGGAAGTAGGGGTTGCTTTTGAGAAGATCAAGACACTGTTGACGATAGCACCAATTGTAGTATTGCCGGATTTTCAGTTGTTGTTTGAGTTACATACTGATGCTTCGAAAGTTGGAATTGGTGGAGTCTTGAGTCAAAAGGGAAGACCAGTGTCTTATTTCAGTGAGAATTTGTTTGGAGCTAAATTGAGATATAGCACTTATGATGTTGAGTTTTACGCAATTGTTCAAGCAGTAAAGCACTCGAGACATTATCTGTTTCAGAAGGAGTTTGTTCTTTATACGGATCATGAAGCTTTGAAGCATTTGCAAGGGCAGGATAAAATTTCAGCTAGGCATGCTTCATGGGTCGCGTATCTACAACAGTTTACTTTTGTTGTTAAGCACAAATCAGGGGTGACGAATCGTGTGGCTGATGCTTTGAGCAGGAGGAATCACTTGTTGACAACAATGAAGGTTGAAGTGACAGGGTTCGAAGTATTGCCAGAGTTGAGTGAAGAAGATCCTTACTTTACGAAGTTTGTTGAGAAAGTCAAGGACGGGAATACTGATGAATTCGTGTTGGTAGACGGGTTCTTATTCAAGGGGAATCAATTGTGCGTACCAGAAGGCATCTTGAGAATGAAGATTATCAAAGAGTTACATGAAGAAGGACATGTTGGACGGGATCGCACCTTATAGTTAATTTCACAATCTTATTTTTGGCCGTCGATGAGAAAAGAGGTAGAGAGATTTGTGGAGAGATGTCATGTTTGTCAAATTTCGAAAGGGACAGCGACAAATGCGGGTTTGTATATGCCATTAACTATTCCAGCAAAACCATGGGTGGACATTAGCATGGATTTCGTGTTGGGTTTGCCGAGGACTCAAAAGGGAAATGACTCGATATACGTTGTGGTAGATCGTTTTTCGAAGATGGTACATTTTATTGCTTGTAAGAAGACAGCGGATGCTGTTCATGTCGCACAGTTGTTCTTTAAAGAGATCTATCGCTTGCATGGTTTACCAGAATCTATTGTTTCAGACAGGGATACCAGATTTCTGAGTCATTTTAGGCTGAGCTTGTGGAAGATGGTGGGAACAAAACTGAATTTTAGTAGTGCTTATCATCCGCAAACTGATGGATAGACGGAGGTTGTGAACAGATCGTTGGGAAACTTATTGCAGTGTCTTGTGAAGGATAATCTGAAGAGCTGGGATGTGAAGTTATGTCAAGCAGAGTTTGCTCATAATCATGCAGTAAATCGTAGTACGGGTTCCGGCCCATTTCAGATTGTATATTCAAGCTTGCCAAAAGGACCGTTGGATTTAACGATAGTGCCACAACCCAAGGGAATAGTAAAACGAGTTGCTGATTTTGTGGATGGTTTGACAGAATGCCATAGAATCGTTCAGGAACGATTGGAGAAGACATATGAGAAATATAAACGATCTGCAGATCTAAAGTGACGAAGTGTTGAATTTAACGAAGGAGATTTAGTATATGCTGTACTAACAAAGGATCGTTTCCCAGTGAGAACATATAATAAACTTAAAGCTCGAAAGATTGGGCCTGTAAAAATTGTGAAACGGATCAATGAAAACGCTTATAGGTTGGAGCTGCCGGAGGATGTGTATACTTCTGATGTGTTTAATGTTAAACACCTTATACCTTATTATGGGGACGGACAATCCAATGGAGAAATAATTTTAAATTCGAGGACGAATTTTTCCCAACCAGGGGAGGATGATGCAGCCCAGCCCACGAATGCGATGGAGTTAAGTCATTTGGATACATTAGGTCGCCCACGACCTAAAGAATTGCAAAGAAGGGAGTTACGACCTAATGATAGAGAAGTGGTGAAAATTGAAGTAGCGCAATCCAAAGCTACCTTAGGTCGCGAGCGATTTAACAAGCTAATGAGTCGCGGACGACCTAACGGGTCACGGGATAAGAAGTTGCGACCTAACGAGTTCGCGGGCGACCTAATAGGTCACGGGATAAGAAGTTGCGACCTAACGAGTTGGGGTGTAACACATTCAAACGACCTGGTGTGAAGATAGGTCGGCAGCGACCTAATGGAGATAGGTCGTCCAAGCAATCAAGCGAGTTAACGACTTAGTTAGGTCGCGTAAAGAAGATCCCGTTGTTGAAACCTTAAGTCCCATGAAGGCTTCCTGAAGCTGTTTATCTTGAGTCGCTACAGTTTTGGGTCGTGTTTGTTTAGGTCGCGTGGGTTGTATTTTAGGTCGTTAGTCGTTTGTTCTTGAGTTGTTCGTGTTGTAAATATGGTTGAGTCGCTTGTTGTTGTGGCGTTGTAGTGTTGATGAGTCGTTACTCGTAGGTCGTTATGTGGTTAGGTCGTGAACGACCTGGGTCTTGTTAACTTCTGTATTTAGGTCGTTGATTGATAAGTCGTTCGTGTTTGTGTATATGTGTTGTATGTTGTTAGGTCGCGTACGACCTAAGTAAGTCGTAGGTCGTGTAACGACTTAAGGGTCAGAGTTGTAAAAAATGCTATAAATAGCGGTTGTGTTGGTCATTTGTAACTTGGTTGATTGTGAATAAAAACTTTTGTTTTGTAAGCTTTGTGCTTTCATTAAATTGGTAGTTGAGTGTGATCTCCTATCTCCACCTTCGACATTCGAGTGTGCTCGAATCTTCGATCGTTGAAGCCAATTCGCGGAATCAAGTGCGCTTGATCAACGCTCGAAGAATTGTAGATCTCTTTTCACGGAATCGTGCGCGATCAACGTGTCAGAGATAGCTAGAATTCGGTATCTTCGGATCAACGAATTTGGGTATTTCAGTATTTCTCAATCCACCGATTGCTACTTTCACAGATTCATTTGTTTTTCGTATATCCGCTGCGTGATTTGTTTGCAAACTTCAAGTAGTGTAACTCTCTAACTGTAAGCTCGTTTTTCTATTGTGACTGTTTGTGCCAAAATTGGTCAAAAACACTGAAAGTCGCAAAAGCACCAGTGTTTGCACGCAGATCCTCAATATTCAAACACAGATCTCTACTCTAGATAAAATAGCAAATAAAAATGAAAAAATAGAAAAACTAAAATAAGTAAGAAAGCAAAGAACACAAGGTTTATAGTGGTTCGGCAATATCTGACCTACATCCACTTTGAATTGATCCTTTTATTCCTTTTATATTGAGATTACAATTACAAGCCTTTGAAATCAGTAAACAAAATGACAGAGTTTCGCCTAGAAAAGCAGAAGAAGATCCCTTTTTAGTTACTATAAGGATGCTATTTATAAGTGTAGATCGGAAAATATCAGCCCTAAACCTGGAATACCTCTTCTTATGCGCAGGTGGCCCACCAGATCGATCTTTTGTCGTTTGGGATCGATCTCGATCGATCCAAATACAATTCATATCGATCCAAAATTGGCTCAATGAAGCCGAGATTGATCATGGACGTTCCTGAGTGAATAAGGCTTCTATGAAAATTTCATAACATTTGGATCCATGATTTGAGAGGTATGATCGATCTAAGTTTTTGTTTTTCAATGTATGACGGCAACTTCGTATCCATGAAACAATGCGTATCCATCATTTTGGCTCCATCCATTCTTATCCATTACCTTCGTATCGACAATATCCATGTTGTTGGTATCAATCTAAGTCTCACATTCCGCCTTGACTACTTTGTTTTGGCCGATAAGAACACAATCAACATGAAGCATGTCTTCGTATCCATCCAGTGCTGTCGCCTTTCATGTAGATCAACAATTAATCGATACGAAATGCTCGTCCAGTGACCACTACTTCATTCTTCGTATCAATCTCTGCCTTGATCGATACGAAGTGTGCCGCTACGTCTTTGCCGTGTCCACGCAATCGATGTGCATTGCATCGATACAAAAGCCATCGATCCGAAGTATGTTACCATTCCCACCTTGATCGATACCTAATTATCAGTATGAAATAGTTTTCCATAAATCTTGATCCATCCATAACTCGAGCATTTGAACTCCATTTGACCTGAAATTTGAAACGAACCTTTTCCATGCCTTTTTTATCATTCCTTATCGATCCCACCTCGATTGGAATTCAGTTAAATTTAGATGGTATCGATCATGTCCATGTATCCAATCGATCTCCAATTCTGATATCCATCCTTTGTAGCCAATTTGTTGATATCCCGGGCTTGACCAAAAGGCGGGATAACATTTCCACCCAAAACATGCCTTGTGTTAGGAAGGCGTGTTTTGAATAGCCTTAAATCTAGCATCCAAATTCCATATTCCATCCGATCCATAATCCAATCCATTACCAAGCCATCCTATCCAAGTGCCATGGATATATCCTTATCCAAATCCATGACTACTCTGAGTCGATATCCGATTTTGAATCCAGTAACCAATTCCTTAGCCAATTCCATATCCATCTAAACCCATAAACAGAGATTTAATCCATTCATATACAGAGTCCAATAACCAAATCCATGACCCCTTTGGGTCGACTTCCATATCCAGGGCCGCACCGGGCCCATATCCAAAGTCAGGACCTCTCCATGTCTAAATCCAAAGCCGGGACCTCTCCGGGCACAAATCCAAATCCGTGGACCTTATCGGGTCATTTTATCCTACTCCGGCCTCGACTCTCCGGTCCGGGGCTTTTATGTTCTCCGGCCTCGACTCTTCGATCGAGGGCTTTTGTATCCTCCGGCCTCGACATTCCGGTGGAGGATTTTTGTATCCTCCGTATTCTTCGGCCTCAGTTCTCTGGTCGAGGCCTTTTGTATTCTCCAGCCTCGACACTCCGGTTAAGGGCTTTTGTGTTCTTCGGCCTCGACTCTCTGATCGAGAACTCTTGTATTGTATTCTAGTCCATTCCATTGTCCCTGGCGAAAGGATTCTAACTTGCGATTACTGTCCCGTCTCTACGGTCGGGACCATAATCGCGTAACCTATATTATTTATTACAGTAATCGAAATCCAATCGACATAGGGTTCAATTGAAAAAATAAAAGTCCGTACAACCAAGAAAATAAAATGTCCATAGTACCAAAAAAGAAACCAGAGTCCACATAAAACAGAAAGAAAACTAGATTTCATAAACCCGAGCATTACGGTTTATCATCATCTCAAAGCTTGCCTGGGGATTGTCCTCAATCACCTGCACATGTAAGTTACTTAGCCGCATCATTTGGGGTCTATTTCTTATTCAAAGCCATAAATCCATTCAATTGATAATAAGCTGACTATGCCTAGATCTAGTGCCATCTTCGTTTGAGGTAAGCGATGGATGCTCTTATCCCACTGCCACAACTCGATTACTTACATACTATTGCAAATAACCATTCTTCACATGTTACTCAATAATATCCTTCTGATGCCTACAGTCATTTGTGCTGTGCCCATACAAGTCATGGAATAGGCTATGTTTTCCCTATGCCCGTTAGTGTTCCGAGGGTTCCTTTTTGCCGGCCTACGATACTAGAGGAACCCTCAAATACCCAAGTAAATCCTTTTTAGAGTTTCTGTCAAATCCATGTAAAAATAAAATTTCAATTCCCTCCATTGTCTTTTCGATGTTTTACTACTATCGTTCATTTCCTTTCGCCTCTATCATCCTTGTTTGAATCCTCCCTAGGCGGACCTCCACCTTTTACCGCATAAATATAGACGTATCTCCCCTCTCTTTCAGCCTTCGCATCTTGCTGTCGTAAAAAACTTTCTGCCTCATGATAAAACTCTCCTAGATCCACCGACCGATCCCATTCCAATGATATCTTAAAATCTGAATCATCCGCAATTCTTGAGACTACCACAATCAAAACCATCGACGGTTCGGGTCGATCCATCGAAGTTACTGCTGCATTGAATTTGGTTAAGAAATCAGTAGATTCTCTTTTCCATTGTATCATCAATGTTAAAGTCATCACATTCTTGGTTCTCACGATGTGGACCCAAAATTGCCTCATAAATCTCTCAATCAACTCCGTCCATGTGCCAATTGAGCCGCTCTCCATTTGTCTGAACTATAGTGTTGTTATATCTATCATATGCAAAGGGAAGCACCAAGCCGTAACTCCCTCCAAAGTCCCAATACTTCCATATGCCTCATGTATCTCGTCAAGTGAACAGCGGGATCCATTCTTCCATCATACATCTCTAGCGTTGGTAGTTTGAAAATCGATGGATTCCTAGCCTACTAAAACATAGGAGCGAAGGGACTCCTGTTCACATCCTCCAAATCTCAATTTACCAAACCTCTCCTCATAGCCCATCTGATCATGTCTACTAACATGTCGTTGTCATCAAGTGGTAGCCTATGTCTATGATCTCCAACCTATCCCCTAAGTCCACGAGGGAATCCTGAAATCTGTCCTTCTAGATGAGCATACATATCCCGATCAACGCCAAACTACACCGCACCTCTTAGTAACCTTCCTGGAATTGTGCCAACATGATTTGCGGGCATGCGCCCTTGCTCAAGGACTATTCCTGATGGTCTCACTCTATCCAGAATCGCGGTTGCTCCATGGTCCTGATCTTGATTCCAAACTGTCTTTGCTCTTGCTGTTCTAGAGTCACGATCCCTATTTCCAACATTTCCTGTAGTTGTGTGCTCTTGATTTTACACTCCCGCTTGTCCAACTTGTCATAGTTGGTTTGTTATTGTCCCCTTCTGCCTTTTCAGCATCCCTTCCTTCGTAGCATCCATCATCATCTCCATCCCATCTCTGGTGATGAAAACTGAGGCTTGATTAGCTCCTGAAGAGGCCTCCTGACAACCTTCATGCTGACTCCTTTCATTCTCTGTCTCCTTATTGATTTTTTAGCCATTGCTTCCCAAAATCCTATTCTTTAGCTTTCCACATCTAAACTACAAATCCGATATGGTGGGATCTAGTCCTTCTCAGTGAAAGCACCAAAGTGTTTGCGCCAAAATTGGTCACAAACCTCAAAAGTCGTGAAAGAACCAGTGTTTGCACATAGATCCAAAATATTCAAACACAAATCTCAGATACAGATAAAGTAGAAAATAAAAATGAAGAAATAGAAAAATTAAAATGAGTAAGAATGCAAAGAATACAAGGTTTATAGTGGTTCGGCTATCTGTGGCATACGTCCACTTTGAATTGATCCTTTTATTCCTTTTATATTGATATTACAGTTACAAGCCTTTGAAATCAGCAAACAAAATGATTGAGTTTCACCTAGAAAAGCAGAAGACGATCCCTTTTGAGTTGCCATAGAGCAGCTATTTATAGGTGCAGATCTCAAATATCCGCCCCAAAACCTGGAATACCTCTTCTCATGCGCAGATGGGCCCACCAGATCGATCTGGGGTTGTTTGGAATCGATCTCGATAGATCTAAGTACAATTAGTATCGATGCAAAATTGGCCCAATAAAGCCGAGATCGATCATTGACGTTCCTGAGTGAATACGGAAGCTTGTGCGAAAATTTCATAACATTTAGATATATGATTAGAGAGTTATGATCGATTCAAGTTTGTATTTTTCAATGTATGCTGGCAGCTTCGTATCCATGAAATGGTGTGTATCCATCATTTTGGCTCCATCCATTCGTATCCATTGCCTTCGTATCGACCAATATCCATGATGTTCATATCAATCCAAGTCCCACATTCCACCTTGACCGTGTTGTTTTGACCGATACGAACATGATCAACACAAAGCATTTCTTTGTATCCATCCAGTGCCACTGCCTTTCATATCGATCAACAATTGATCGATACGGAATGCTCGTCCAGTGGACCACTACTTCATTCTTTGTATCGATCCCTTCCTTAATAGGTACGAAGTGTACCGCAACATCTCCGCCGTGTCCACCTAATCGATGCGCGTTGCATCGATACAAATACCATCGATCCAAAGTTTGTTACCACGCCCATGTTGATTGATATGAAATTATCAATATGAACCAGTTTTACCTGAACCTTGATCCATCCATAACTCGAGCATACGAACTTCGTTTAATTTGAAATTTTAAACGTAGCATCTCCAAGCCTTATTTGTCATTCCTTATCGGTCCTACCTCGATTGGAGTTTGATCCAATTTTGATGGTATCGATCATGTCCGTGTATCCAATCGATCTCCAATCCCGATTTCCATCCATTGTAGCCAATTTGTTGATATCTTGTCCTTGACCAAAAGGCGAGATAACAGTGACCACTCTACGGAAAGGGAAACCATCATTTGAACACAATGGAATAGGTTAGGGACCTATATTCTACACTTATAAAATGTTATAGCTAGAAAAATGTTTCATATTTCCCAAGGAGTTGATTTCTTTGCTTTTAAATATGTTTGTTTGGTTTTCATTGCCTTCAAAGGGGATACTTTTGAAAGGGTTGTAAAATTGTTTTCTTTTAACCAAGTTTTATACTTTCAAAAGGGTAATTTCAACAGGTTTCGAAGCTTAGCTTCTTAAGTTAAATATTAATACTTTAATATATACGAAAGGATTCGAAAGGTAGAATTTAAAGTATTATAAGGAAGGAGCCTAATATTTTTAACAGCATTCCAAGGAGGGTATCCTATGAAGTTGAAATCTATATTTCGAAAGTGTCGACAAGATTTATGATAGAAACTCTATTTTTAAAGGAAAAAACCATGGCTGTATTAAAGGAGTTTTTATAACGGTTTAAGAAGAATCTATCTTTGATAAATTAAACCCATAAAAGTGGTATTGCTAAGTTGTTATATTGCTTCTTTTAATATGAATATATTCACTTTATAATTGATCCATAACTGCGTTTTGGGGAAAATTGGTTGGACAACCAGTTTGGTTAACATAGTAGTGAATGTAAATTGAATAAACACCTTAATGGGTAGAATTGCATCAAGGTGTTCAGGAAGACTAGATTATAGGATGCTAAAATATAAAGGAAAGATATTTGTACAGGCCAATAGGTTTACAGTAAGTTCATGGAAACTGTATGATATTGGTAGGGGACAATAGGTTCATAGTTAACCCATGAAAACAATGTATAATGAGGATGTTAGACAGATAGGTTCATAGTTAGCTCATGGAAACTATGTGTAAATGAAGACGTCAAATAGACAGGTTCATAGTAAGCACATGAAAACTATGTAATTTGACAAGGATTCCTTAAATGTTAAACTTGTTATTAGTTAGCCCATGAAAACTAATAGGTTAAAAGTAATCCTAGAAAATATATTTGAGACGGATTGTCAGAATGAATGGGGATGGGTAATCCAGATTTTATTTTTTTGTTTTTCATATCATCATAATGCTTTGAAATACTATGTTTTTAACCACTGTGGATACAGTAGCATAATACATGGTTTTATAAAGCTTTTAGGATAGTAGTGAGGGGAAAACCCATTTCGCTATGAGGCGTAGTCTCACTAGATACCTATTTGGTTTGAGATAATAGACTATTATTCATACCAAGATTTACATCTAACTCGAAGTTTTTGTTTTCCGCTTAAACTCTAGGGTACTCAATTGATTTTGAGTACTTTAAGGTTTAAGGTTTTCAAGTTCTCTTCTTAGACGAATAAAGCTTACGGAGGCATGCTGGTGGCAGAGTTCTCTTTTTTCGCCATCTATTTGGATGCAAAGGCAGATTTATTAGCCTTATTATATACTCCAATCTACCAATGGGGCATCTTCATATGTCGCTTTTGGCGTATGTTGAACAATTATATTTTGCTGAACGTGGTTAACGTTTTTGGGATTATGTAATGAACATAAAATGTTTTTAATGTAATGTGGAAATGTGTTTTTGAATTATTAATTTTTTTTCCATATTTCTGTGATCTGTGTATCAATTAATCTAGCAATGCCATATTTGGTCACCAAGGTTTAATTACTATGATGACTGCAGCATCCATAGCTATTAGTTTTGGGCCTCCAAATAAGGGGATGTTACGAGTTGGTATCAGCGCATTGGTTTATGAAACTTTAAAAGAAAGTTAAATCTAAAAGATTTTCAAATATAATTTAATGAATTTAAGAATATGATCAGGGTTTGGAGTGCGAACCGAAGTATAAACCCTAACTCCAAATTTCCAGAGTGTGAATTGGAGTATAAATACTAAGTCAAAGTTCCCGTAGTGCAAACTGGGTTACAAACATCGATAGTTTTCGGATTCCCAGAGTGCGAACTAGATTATCAATTAAAAATAACTCTGAGTCCCTAGAGTGCGTCAAAGTATAAGTATAACTGGAGTGCGAGCGACCGCTCATAAGTTAACCTAAGTCCCTAGAGTGTGGACATGTGCTTAAAAACTTCGACATGCGCTACTGATTGCCGAAATACAAGTGCCGATCCCCGGAGTGTGGATGTGACTATTTATAAATAAACAAGCGTGATTCAACCACTCAACTCTCACTTATTTTAGCATCAGTCCGGCGATGCTAAACCCAAAGTGGTGGAAACAATTTGCGATCGCTAGCCGATTTTTATAACTCATCACTTAGACCGGAGGCAAAGCTCAAGTGTTAATCGTTGACCAAAGCAGTACAATATCCAAGTCCAACTCGATCCCCAGTTACGACTTGTGTTCGCGATTTTCAGACTTGGAAAATAAAAAAACTCAACTCAAAGGCTAAAAATCCATAAGTACGCTGAATTGAAATCCAAATACTGCAATACTTAAACATAAATGAAATGAAAGTTAAAGCTAAGAAACAAAATTTCATTTCAACTAATTGTATGTGAAGATTCAAATACAAGTTATTCCGAAAAATTCCTACTAGCAGGGGCCGAACCTACATCTATACACGGCCTACGAAGGGAAAGAAAATTCCTAACTACTAAAATTGCGCCAGAGGGACTTATCTACTTTTTCTTCTTCGGCTTTTTCTTCGACACGGATCCATCGGAACCGCTAATGGTTTTTCTCTTCAAGCCTTTACGGATCATCCCCTGACGAAGGCATGATATCGACGTCCTCCTTCAAACTTGAATCTAAAGGAATACTCCCTACGGGAGGAGTCGGAGGAGTTGGGTCTACAATCAGGGGCGGAATGGGCATGCTAGTATCGACGAATGTACCCCCAGGAGATATCATCCTAGTGGAGTTGGGCCAACCGCCATCGTTCCACTCCCAAAGCCACCGCCATGTGCCGCTGCCTCCAACTCGGCATTAATTTCAGCCAATATTTCTTCCTCGCGAGCAGATCAGGCTTCGCGGGGGGCAGCGATGGTCTACATTTAGCAACTGGAAACTGGCACGAGTACACTAATGACAAACGACAAGTCTGCGAAGGGATCACTCTGTCTACCCAAGAGCTCGTTCATCATCTGCTCATCAAAAGAAAGTGAGCTCCCCTGCGTCACTTCAATGGGAACGACCGTTGTCGTGGTGGTCGCTTCGGTAGTGATGGTAATGATGGCCTTCTGCACTTGATGTGACTCCTGGATTACAGGTAGCACAGTCAATGTAACTTCGATCACTGGACAAAGAAAGAAGAGAAATTTTTAGCAACCGCCTCGGAATAAGAACTTTACTTTAAGTACACATGAAATTTGTTCAGATTACCTTCCTCAATTCGGCTTGTGGTTGGCTGAACGGCTTCAAAATGAATGCTCCCTGATAGGAGATAGGCGTGGCTGTTTTGGATCATAAACCGGGACGGGCTGGGGCTCAATCACTGGAGTGGGCTTGGATCGAGATAAAGTAACAATCTCTGAACTTGTAGCACGATGCTCAACTCCAGAGCATTCCCCAACTTCCTGGGGCTGGGTGCCAAGTCTCTCCCTTGCGTGGGAAATCATAGAGTCATGAAGAACCTTTTTCTCATCCTCATTCAGTATGCGGTCCTCCAGCTCAAATTCATCAAAAGCTCCACCCGACTGCACCGCTTTCTCCTCCTCAACCAGCAGATTCCAAGCGTTATAGAGATGAGTTGAGTAATCGTCAAGCCATGCCGGATTTCTATGTCTCAGCACATTGGCCTTATAAGTGATGAGAAGCTCCTCTGTGTCCGCCTCAAACCTAGTTTCCGCCAATCGGACCTTCTCATAAACTTCAGCCTCAACCTTGCGGACTTTTTCGATGGCCGCATCTCTCTTCCTCTGAAGCACCATAGCTTGATCGCATGCTTCTTGTGCGGAAGTTGGCAACATCCTTTTCCTTTATGATTTCAGAGAACTTAGATTTAAGTTCGTTTAGCTCTTTAAGGGTTGCGTCCCGTTCAGCAGTAATGATGGTGTTCTTGTGGCCCATATCCTCCACCATGGCACAGTGTTTCCATGGCTGCATGGGCATCATCAGCTTTTTTGAGAGCCTCCATTTTCGATTTTCTGGAAGACTCGGCCTCGGTGTTAAGTACTTGGATGATCTGGTATTTATGTGAATGTTTTTTTTCCAATTTCTCAATGGCAGAAGCCTGTTTAAACACCACCTTCGACGCTTTTTGCGCAGCTTTCGACCATTCCTTGTACTAGAAAAATATATCCGCAACATAGTCATGCACTGTGTGCTCGGCCGACGTTGGAATTCTTTTCAAGCATGGGGGAAAGACGTAGCCATCAAAGAAAATGTTAGAAAATACCTTTTCAATTGAGCGAGCCTAATCGCTCCCTCCTCGGTAGCCTCGACGAGGGGGCCTGTGCAGTGGTCGAGGGATCCGCTACTTCAGTTCTGCGATGAGAGTCGGACTGTGGAGTATGAGAAGATGGCTTGTGCCGTGAAGTTTCAGGAGGACGTGAAACATTGACCGGAGGCGGTGCAGGAGCTCTGGGAGGGGGTGAGCGAGATGGAGATCAGCGTACATACCCCCTATCTCTGTCAGACTGCTCCTGACTGGAGTAACCTTGATCATAATCCCTATCCCCTTCTCTCCTGCGCTGCTCATATTATGACGAATATCTGCGTGTATTGCGTAGACTACCAAGCATGGAACCGCGGCCAGACATCGTATCTGCAAAGTAAAACAAGAACGGTGTTAATAATCTTTCGATAAAAGGAAACTTATGGTCAGAAATCGTGTAGTGCCATGAAGTGTGTATGTATGTGCAACCCCCCGACCAACCGGAAGTGTCGACCACATTAGTGGAAAGAGACTTGCTTAAATCTAAAGCGTTTTGAAGTTCATCCAATCCGACATCATGTTGGAAGGATACATAGTCTGAAATTGGGAGATCGGCGAGCCCTTCGAAGGGATTTTTCGTTCGAGGTGGAGAAGCCTCCAAAAGTCTAACTCCAAAACCGGGCCGAGACATGACCACAGACTTCCATCTCCCGGATTTGGATTGTTTAAAAGCGGCGGCCTTGCCTTTTCTCTTTTCATCAGAATCCTGATTTGCATCCGTAGGCCCAACCAAAGGCTCGTCATCAGTATGGGTTCTCTTGGAATCAACTTCCTCAACTATGGCAACCCTGGGTTTCTTGCGTTTAACTCGTTCCCCCGGGATAGTCCTTAGTGTATCATCGAGCCTTATACTTTGTCTTCGCTCGATCAGCCCAAGGATTCTCAGATTCCTTTCCGTCAGAGCCAAGTCGACGTTCCTCTCTTCCTATGGGACTACTTGGAGAACCCGAACTATCTCCTTATAATGAGCACCTTCGGGTCGCTGAATTATGGCTGTAAAGAGAAAGAAGTATAAGTTTGACTTCAACTATAACCGTCCTGTCAACTATTCTAGAAGATAGCAATACTCACGTCTAAATAGCCATCTTCTAGCAAATCCTGGAGGGCACCGAACGTAAAACTACTCCGTCTTGAAGTAGCTCAGTCTAGTCTAAGACCCCGTGACCACCTGATAATTCTTTAGTTCCTCCAGGAATGTAAAAGATGGACTATCCGTACGACTTTTGAAGTTGAATAAGTATCTGATCTCAATCGGGAGCGGCTCGATAGAGATACTCCATGAATACAATAAATAAGCTGTTTAACAGAGCGTATCCATTTGGGTGTAGCTAGGACGGAGAGATCCCCAGAAAAGACAACACTTCTCTTATATATTGATTGAACGGGGGGAGCGTCCCTACTGCGCACGCATGGAGATTAAATGCGGTATACTCCTCCGGTGGATCGTGCGGTCTGTCGTTTGGTCCTGGCAGTAGTACGTCATCCATCAACAGACTGTGTCTTAGGCATATTCTCCCTAGCATGTCTTTTGAAATATTGGATGGAACCGAGTCTGGTGGACTATTGACGAGAGACGCGTCAGGAGCTTCGTCCGGGGGAGGGCCAATGATTTCGGCCTCAATGTACGGTATATCGATTGCTGGAGGAGTTAAACTCTAGATTTCATGTGGTTGCAAGCTTGGAGTTTCCATAAATAACTAACTCATGAAAAATGATCATTAGACGATAAAGAGCCCGTGTGTTCCCCCAGTGTGAGGTGTATGAATGAGTTGTGCAGTGCAGTGCTACATGTTGCTTAAAAAAGGTATGCTGAGTTAGAGAAAATGCCCAAACGACGAGACTCCGAAATTCAGACCGGAGTGACCGTTATCGCTGACTGTCACAAATGTGCCATCCAGACTTTAAAGACCAATCCAAGTTATAATTAGTTAAGATATTATTGAGTTACAGTTCCATTGACGAGCTTCGAAAGGCGGTTAAATATACAATTCATCAATTGAGTTTAGAAATGCAAGAGTGAAGCTCGTCGGAGTCATATGTTCGATTGAAGTTCATATGTTAGGTTGGAGTTCATATCCATCAGAATCCAAATTCAAATTGGCCACCAAAAATCACGTTCATATCGATCGGTGGATGCCATCTTCGTATCGATCAAACCCGATGGTTTCGTATCAATCAGTTCGTGATGACTTCATATCGATCATAACTCAAGCTCTATAAGTCCAAATGCTATGAAATTTTCATAGGAGATTACGTACAAGCCATAGGTTGTCTTCACCAAGTTTCGACTCCATTGGACATCATCTTGATCGATACGAATTAAGTTCGTATCGATCGCAGATCGAGTCGAAACATCTCGGGATCGATCACGTGGGCCCACTCACGTGCCATAAGGAGTCTTCCGAAGTTTGAGCGAAATATCAGCCTCCTACACCTATAAATAGAGCCCTAAAGCCTATGGAAAATGGATCTTTTTGATTCTTAAGCGCCTAGACTCTAGCGGTCGAGCTTTGCATCCTAATCTCGCTGTTATATTCGAATTTCCAGTTGTAATCCACTGTTGTTCGCTGTAATCAAGTGTAATCGTTGTAAGAGAATTAGTAAAGCCATAAAAACTTCATAATGGTTGTAGG
Organism: Allium cepa; assembly: GCA_030765085.1. Taxonomy (NCBI): domain Eukaryota; kingdom Viridiplantae; phylum Streptophyta; class Magnoliopsida; order Asparagales; family Amaryllidaceae; genus Allium; species Allium cepa. The sequence goes on along the minus strand of CM060942.1, from coordinate 698,900,917 downwards.
CAACACGCCGAACCACTCTAAATTGTTTGTGTCTTTGCATTTACTTATAAGATTTTGGAGTTTTTGTTGGATAATCTACCTTTTAAGTTTATATTCTTCACTTTTATCTCTTCAAAAACTTCCGAAGAGTGGTGTGTCCATTTTTGGTACAAACAATCATTCGCTAGATACTATAGACCAAACCGTGGAGTATGCTACAAATACCTTAAAATCCTTTTTACAGGTTTTGAATGGAACTCTGTTGGATTTGAATTGAAACCATGCACATAAACAAACAGTGAACATAATGTCAGGTCTAGAATTAGTAAAATAAACAAATATATCCATGTGTATCTTGAGTAATCATCAACCAGTACAAAACAACATTTCTTACCACCTAAACTTTTAATATCATTAGTCAAAAAAATTTATATGAAAAAGTTCAATGACTCTAGAGGTACCCACAGTGTCACAAAAAGGTGATTGGTCAATATTTTTGCATAAATCAGAATCAAAATCAACATTCATTTCCTTATCACATAATTGGCTGATTTAAATCGGAATATGATGCAGATTTCTAACATATAATATATCATTCAAGATAAATGTACCATTACATATTTTACCTTTACTGATAATTTTGCTCATTGTGATTCTGCCGCCATTGTACTAGGCTAAGGAACTTTGATTTGTCGCTCGTCACGTACCTAGAATAGCCAGAATCCAAGTACTACTCTTATTGTTTCTTAGCCTGCCAACACACCTACATGAGGAAAGATTTTTGTGACCTATTTATTTTTATAGGTCCATGATTGTTAGTGACAACATATTTTGATGAGTAAGTTTGTGTAAAATCATGACAGTTCATGTTTGTTCCTTTTGGCACCTAGATTTGTTTGACTTTAAGGGATTTTATATTTGTGCCTTTAGGAACTCAAATTGGTATGATTTTCACGTGTGTTTGCACAAAAAATGGACAAACACCTCCAAGTCGTATTATTTAGTTGATTATATGTGATTTTCAATGATTTTAGATGAGTATGTAAATATGAAAGAAGTAGGGGATGAAATGTAAAAGACACACAGATTTATAGTGGTTCGGCCAGAATGTGCCTACGTCCACTTTATATGTTATTATCTTCTTTCTTTCAGATTACAAGTACAATGCTTCGTATATCAGTATATGAAAGTAGTTTGAAAGTTCCTTCCTTGCTTGAGCTCTCAAACTTGTCCACCATTGTTGTACCCCTGCCCCTCTATTTATAGAGTGAGGTAGGGGGCAGGGGTCTTGGAAGTATATAGCTGCTAGCGGGCCTGGGCTGGACCAATCTGGCCTGGTAGCATTCTGGTTTGGCGAGGCTTCATTCGGCATGGAGCTTGGACTGGTGATGGTGACTTCATGGTGACTTCATCCCTTGGTCCGGTGGTGGTGTTGGAGTGGCAGTGGAGTTGGTTCGGCCATGGTTCATGCCGAATGGAATGGTGGTTGTGCCTTGTCGAATGGAGTGGGGGACCGAATGAGGTTGGCTCGGTAGGGGGTTGATCCGGTAGTGGAGTGGGAGTTGTAGCTTGGACCGGCATTGTGTGGTCCGGTGTTGAGCTGGTGCCGAATGGACATGAGAGGAGAGAGCCGAATGAAGTTGAGGGCATGGACGCCGAATGAACTTGGGTTCATGGATGCCGAATGGACCATGGTACAAGGAGGTACCGAGTGGACATGAGCACTTGAGTGCAAGGAGATGACGCCTACTGTGCCTGTTGGTTTCAAATGTGCATGGGACATGACGCTTCACGGTCTCGTGGCCTTCTGGGCGAGAATCCGCCCAACATTTGCCCCCCAAAGTGGGGCACGTGCTTGCATGTGCCGCGCTTTGTTTTTCTTGTGGCAGGAAGATTGGCTTTGTAACGCCAGCGATTGGACGTTCGTATTCTGTTAATGTCCTGCAAAGGAATTTACAGTTTTAGTGTGATTTCGAATAACGGCCGTTCATGATCGAAATATTCGAGATGAAGTGAACTGTGCCGTTCAGGACGAGAGAGTGAGCCCCGAAGGGGCTCGGCATCGTCGATGCCCGGTTTATGTTTGTGAAGATGGTTTATTGCCAGCTCAGAGCATGCCTAGGGATCGTTCGCAACCCCGTACATGTGTAAGTAGCTTAGCCATTTCATAATTATCAAATATCCATATGACCGATGGGCTTAAAAATGCGTGTCAAAGTGTAAATTCCCACGATGGTAGGGTTAATAACCATTCAGAGCGTGCCTATGGACCATTCGAGGTCGCGTACACGTGTAAACGATTTAATCCACGTCGGTGAGGATTTTACGACTTATTCATCGCTATCATAATCTTATTTTGTTAGTTAGTTCTGGAGTTCGGTACTTATCTGAGGGAGGCGCTTTGCACGCCACTAGTTCCTGGTCTTGGTCTGTAGAGAGAGAGTTTCATTCGGTTCTTGGTTGGTCCGGCTATTCCCATTCGGCTTCTGGTGGTCCGGTATTATTGGTCCGGTTGGGCGAATTGTTTGGTTCGGTGGTTGTGAGTTCGCCTATATATAGAGGCCGTACCCCCCTTGTTTTTCTTCACCGAATCGACAGGCGCCGAACCAATACTATACCGAATCAAAGACTCTGCCGAATCAAGCTATTTCCGAACCAGGTATGTACTCATGTGCCGAATGACTTTTATTACCGGATGATTCTGACTTGCCGAATACATACGAGGGGCTTTGCTTTACCGAATGAGACTTAGGCCTTAGGGCCGAATGATGTGTATGCCGAATGAGCATAGTGCCGAATGACCATATGCTTCTTATGCCGAATGAACCTGTTTTGCAACGCCGAATGAGATTTCATACTTGGTCCTTGAGCGGAATCTTGGACTTTTTCACACGCTTGCCTTATATATTTGCTTGTTTATGTTACTATACTTCTTATTCTAACCTCAAGTCTTTTTTGTGCTGCAGAAAATGTCTCGCAAAGCGAAAACACGATCGGACAGAAAGAAGTCTAGAGGCACAGGAGAACCTTCTTCTTCTTTGCCCCCAGTCCAACCAGGATCCGGGCAACACCGACCTATTCCGAGGTCTCTAGTGGACGGATATGGTCCACAGGAACTTTTGATCTCTCCCCCGGATTGCTTTCCCAGCTCCCTAAAGGAGGAGCAACTTGACGTCATATCCCGTTCCTTCGGGATAGATAGGGCCCTTATGCTGCTGCCGGGAGATGGAGTGATGCCATATAATCCTCCCGAGGGCTACTTCGCTTTTAGCAGATACCATTGTATGTGCGGTGCTATCCCCCTATCAACGCTTGGATAATTAGCTTCACCACATATTTGAAGGTGGCTCCCTTCCAGCTTCAGCCTAATTCTTATGCCATCCTGGTGAGCCTCTTTGTTATCTTCCAGATGAGGTACGGGCGTCCTCCTTCTAACCGGGAAATTCGATACTTGTACAACCTGAGAGGCTATAAGAAGGGGTCTCCGTATATTAGTCTGGAAGCGGCCGTGCCCTTCAAACCAGTCCTGGACCTATATTCCAAGTTTACCATGTTCAAGAAAGAGTGGTTCTTCATCAAGGACGATGCTGTTTCTTTCCGCCTTTTCACTTCCGGCTGTAAGATGGATTTCATTTATATTTTCCATGTTTTGACTGTAGTGTTTTTTCTGACATGCTTCTATTTCTGGCTAGCGACAGGTGGTATTGCAGTTGTGGAGGATGATTCCTTGGTGCGAATGGCTGCTGAACTAAAGGCTATTCCGGCACGGGACCGGTCGGCCTCCTTCTTGATCAGGAACGCAACCCTCTTGGAGTATAATTTGATCTTACCGCACCAGTCCGTGGTTAAGCAAAGAGACACGGCTGAGGAGAAGGCTGCTAAAGCTAAGGAGGGGGATAAGGTAAAGAGCGGTAAGAGGGAGCCTTTCGCAGAGCATCCCGTGGTCGGGGGGAAGAAACTGAAGAAGTCCGATGGCCCTTCTCCAAGTACTTGCCCGACTGTCCCGGAGGAGGAAGGTGTAGAAGAGGAGGAAGGAGGCGAAGTTGGAGAAGGGTCGGAGGGTGGAGGAGATGGCGACGGTCAAGGTGGTAGTGGTGTTGCTGCTCTAACCTCTGAACAAGACCTCGAACTGGATGAGGCTCTCCGTCGGGCCTTCGGGGAGTCGGAGGGAGAGTCGGAAACGGAGAAGGGAACGGAGAAGGCAAAGGAAACCGGCAAAGCTGTGGCTGGCACTGACCCATCCTCTAAGGGTTCCTCAGCTAGGGTGATTCCGGCGATGCAAGGTGAACTTTTGTCTTCTGCCGATTCTATTTTCGATAGGGACTTAGAAATTTTTTACGGTTCACTTCCGTCCTGGAATGAGATCCAGGACTTATTGCAGTATCCCACTCCTCCGCCGGGTTTGTATAATAGATGTGTCTCCTCACTTTTCTTTCTTTTTAACTTAGCACATTTTTTGAATTGCGGATTATTGTATGTTCGTAACACTTGTTCTTTATTCCAGGGGCAGGCCAGGCGGGTAAAACGTCGGATGTTCGACACCGCCTTGAACAATTTAAGTCGAGGAGAGCTTCCGCGAAACCTTCTACTGATCGCACTGGGGATGTAGTCAGTTACCGCCCTCTTCTTGGGGTCATCGAAGAGGGTATTCAGAAAAGGAAGCGGAGCCGTTCCTTATTTGAGTCTTCTTCTACTTCGCAGCTTCCTACTCAGCCTCCCCCTACTCAGCCTCCTCGTGATACTACGGAGGAGTGCACGGAGCCCGGCCCCCCTCCTCCTCCTTCCAAGAGTCCTACTGTCATTCATATAAGGCGTCCCGATGTGCCTCGCCCCGTGCCTCGTGACCCTTTTGCTGGTCATCCTGATTTAGACCCAAGCTTTCGGGACATTTCATTCGATGAGACCACGGGCGAGCATCTCCTTCCCCGCAACCCCATGGTAAGGGTGCTGGACGAGGCCAAATCTTTAGATCTTGATTTACTTACTACACGGGTAGTCACCATGGGGGATGAGGCCAAGGCTAATATCGACCGGGTGGCCGCAGAGACCAGGAAGTTAATGGAGCATCATGCTAAGTTGGTCAAGGCCGGGGAAGAGATCGGGAGTGCTAACATTCGGTTGAGGTTAAAGGTTGCCGATCAGGCCAAGCAGCTCGCCGACCAAGCCATCCAGATTTCTCAGCATGAGGAAGCCTCCAAGCGTCTGAAAGAGACCATGGAGAAGGCCAGTAGGGCGGAATTACGGAAGATGGAGGTCGCTTGCAGGGAACGGATTAACATAGCTATCGCAACGGTGGATGAGGTTCGAAATGCGGATCTCGAGCGGGTAGAGGAGTTGTCAGGGAGGCTCGAGGCTGCGGAGATGGCTCAGGCCGAGTTGAAGGAGGAGATGGACGAGATGAGGAGGTCCCTCATGTTGAAGGAAGAGGAAATGAGGAGGTCACTCCAGGCTGACTGCTTGAGATACCAATCAGAGAGGGACGTCGCCGTCGCCAAGTTGCAAGCTTCCGAGGCCCGGGTGAGGGAGTTTGAGGAAAACGAGGGGATGATGGATGAGATGCTGCAGGATATGTACTTCCACACTTGGAAGGAGGGCGGCTTGTCTTGGATGGACGATTACCCTCGGGTCATGGCCAAGGTGTATCTCCAGGCTTTAGAGGAGGCCAGGGTGAACGCGGGTAAGGAAGGCGGAGAGGCTTTCAACTTGAATGCGGTTACTGCTCAGTTCTCAAAGGAGGAGCAAGCGGCGGTGAAGGAGGGGATGCGGCTGCTTGCTGCAGAGGAAGCGGGCGTGCAGTTGGATGATGAGGATCAAGCGGCGGATGCTGGTGAGTTATTCTTCTTCTCTTTCTTTTCTTCCCGTGTTTCCACAACTTGGTTGTTCGTTTAATGAATTCTTCTTCCGAATTGGACAGGCGGGACTTCTGATCCGCATGCTGGGGGCTCTGATCCTGCGGCTAAGTAGACTGGGGGAGTTGGTGATGGAGTGTGGATGCATCTGCCATCTCTTTGTTTCTTTTTTATCACTGTTTATGTTAGTCTTTGATATACAACTGTAATAAGATTATTTGCAAAGAATAACTTCGTGTGATCTTATAACATAAGCTGATTTTGTCATGTTTAAATGTTGTTGCTATCTTTATGTGCCGTGTGAGAAGTATAATTATGTATATGCCTGTGATTCTAGTTGTGTTTGATGTTAAGTTTTTGCTTGAAATATAATTTCACGTTTTGTAATGTCAGTGTATGAATAAGCTATAGTTACGCATTTATGTACAAGAGAAGAGAGTACCGCCCTTTATGTTTTATTCGCAGGCGGTAGCTTTGAGTGTCTTGTGTAACTGTTCACGGGTATAGCTGAGCGCCCTGCCACCCAGTACGCAGGCTTAGAGCCTCATGAGTGAATGCTTCCTATTCGGTTTCCTGTACTTTAGAGTTTGTTATACAGGATAGGGGAAAAATATTTAAATGGAATGGAAATATAGTAAAAGTAAAACTTCCAATCACGGAAGGCAGTCGATGTGCTTAAGTTCGTGGCAAACGGGTTTTGTAGTCACTTTCCCTAGCTGTGGGTCTTGGAGACATTTGTCACCCATCTTACGCCTCTGCGGGGAGTTTTCTTTTTTACCACAGCCGCACTTAAGACACATCGGAGCCGAGATCGCGCACGGTAACTACCCGAACCATTATGGTTCGTAATCGTGGGTATTATTCGATTTACCGTGGCCGGCTAGCGTGGGTGCCGTTGGCCGTGAACTACCCCTGGCTGGCCACACCTTATGTTGGGGCTTAAAGTAGGTTCACAGTTACCGGCGAGCCGAACGCCGTAATGAGCTGCCATCGGCTATAGTCGGCCTTTATGATGACTTATAATCGGCTCATTACAGTTGGCTTTGAGGGCAGGCGCGCAATGAGTTAACCCGCAGCAGAGGGATGCTGGAGCAAAAGAGTCTCATTGGCGAGTGCATAGAATCGTAGCGTACCTGTTAGGCCTAGTCCAGATGAGGCCGTGGTGCGTCTTGAGTAGAGATGCCATAGGATTTTGTTCAACAGAAAGGGATAAAACTTAACAAGTAGCCAAGACATAAAGGAATAAGTTAAAAAGAGACAAGATTTTTTAAAGTGGTTCGGCACGGAAATGCCTACGTCCACTGATTCTCTTTGTTAATTCACTTCATATGGGCGGTACAAGTTAAGAAAAGTATCGACGGAGGTGTCGGATGTTCCATGCCCTCTGGAACACCTCTCCGTCCACTGTTGACAAAATGTAAGCTCCGTTGTGGAGATCTTTATGAATTACATATGGTCCATCCCAGATGGGGTCCAGTGCCCCGGGGCGTGGAAAGATTCGCCTGAGGACAAGATCTCCTTCTTGTAAGCTGCGATGCTTGACTTTGGAATTGTATAGTGCTGCCACTTTTTGTTTGTGAGCTGCTGCCTTGAGTGCTGCATCGTTCCTCCTTTCCTCAATCAGATCCAAAGACATGAGGAGGAGTTCTTCGTTTTCTTCTGGGTTGTAGTGGATCCTACGGTGAGAAGGCACAACAGTCTCAACTGGGAGCATTGCCTCCGATCCATATGCCAAAGAGAAAGGAGTATGTCCCGTTGATGTTCTGAAAGATGTGCGGTATGCCCATAGTGCCGTAGGAAGTTCGTCCACCCAAGCGCCTTTTGACTTTTCAAGTTTCTTCTTGATTAGGGTTTTGAGAATTTTGTTGACAGCTTCAACTTGTCCGTTTGCCTGAGGGTAAGCTACTGATGAGAAGCTTTTATGAATTCCATGCTCTTGGCACCAGTCGGCAAATTCTTTGCTGTCAAATTGGAGCCCGTTGTCTGATACGATCTTGAGGGGGACTCCATACCTGCACAGAATGTTTTTGATCAAGAAGTTGATAACTTTTGCTGAAGATATTTTATTTAAAGGTTCCGCTTCCACCCATTTGGTGAAATAATTGACTGCCACTATAGCATATTTGGCTCCGCCTCGGCCCGTTGGCAGTTCGCCAATTAAGTCAACTCCCCATACAGCAAAGGGCCAAGGGCTGGTCATTTGAGTAATTTCGTTTGTGGGTAGTCGAGGGATCTTGGCGAACTTCTGACATCTGTCGCATTTCTTAACGAAGTCTAGGGCATCTTTGTTTAGTGTGGGCCAGTAATATCCATATCGGAGTATCTTTCTTGCCAAAGTCTGTCCTCCAGTGTGATCTCCGCATCCTCCCTGATGGATGTTTGTTAATATCTCCTTGGCTTCCCTTCCGGCGACGCATCTTAATAGGGGGCTAGAGAAGCCACGCCGGTAGAGGATGCCTTCTTGTATTGTGTAGTGGGGAACTTTCCTCAAGATCTTCTTGGCTTCGTCACGCCTGTCGGGTAGTATGCCATCTTGCAAATATTTTCGGATAGGAGTCATCCAGGTTCCTTCTTCGATTGCAGTTATCAGATTCACTTGTTCGAAACTTGGGGCTAGCTGCCTTGAGATTGCTAGTGCTCCGGAAATGGTGCTGTTCTTCATACTAGCTTGCTTTGCAAGTTCATCTGCCTCTTGGTTTTCTTCTCGAGGAATGTGTTTGATTAGATAATGGTCCAATTGATCGAGCAGCAGTTTGGTTTTCTTTAGGTATGCTGTGAGTCGTTCTCCTCGAGTCTGGAATTCTCCTAGTACCTGGTTTACGATAAGCTGAGAATCGCTATGAATACATAAGGAATTGATTCCAATTTCTAGGGCCAGTTCCAATCCCGCTATTACTGCTTCATATTCAGCATCGTTGTTAGTGGCCGTGAACTCCAATCTTAATGCATAGTACAATTTTCTTCCCCTGGGGGTGATGATCACAATACCTGCCCCCGAGCCATGTTCGTTCGATGCTCCGTCTACAAAGAGGTTCCACTTGATGTTTTTTGCTACTTCGGATTGTTCCTTGCCTTCGTTGATAGTGAATTCGGCAATGAAATCAGCCATGGCTTGTCCTTTGATAGCGGCGCGAGGATGGTAGGTGATATCATACTGACTTAGTTCGATGCACCATTTGAGGAGTCGCCCAGAAGTGTCAGGACGATGGAGCACTTGTCTTAGTGGTTGATCGGTTAGAACCCTGATGGAGTGAGACTGGAAGTAGTGGCGCAGTTTTCGTGACGCGATCAATAAACAATATGCTAATTTCTCAAGTTTAGGATATCTGGCCTCTGCCCCTGTAAATCTCTTACTTACAAAGTAAACCGGGCGTTGTGTGCGGTCTTCTTCTCTTACCAAGGCGGCGCTTAGAGCATGAGATGATACAGCGAGGTATAGGTATAACACTTCACCTTCATTTGGAGTTGAGAGTACTGGTGGTCTCTGAAGGTGTTCGATTAGGTTGAGGAAGGCTTTTAAGCATTCGTCGGTCCACTCGAACCTCCCTTTGTCTTTCTTGAGTGCTTCGAAGAAAGGGACACACTTGTCAGTTGCCTTGGAAATGAATCTGCTTAGGGCGGCCACCTTTCCGTTTAGGCTCTGCATTTCTTTTCGAGTGGAAGGTATCCTTATTTCTTTTAAAGCTCGGATTTGTTCAGGGTTTGCTTCGATTCCTCTGGCGTGGACGATGAATCCTAAGAATTTTCCCGATGATACTCCGAAGGAGCACTTTAGAGGATTCAGCTTCATTCCATATCGGCGAAGTACCCGAAACATATCGTCCAGATGGCTTACATGGTCGTTGGCTTTCCTGGACTTCACCAACATGTCATCCACATATACTTCCATAGTTCGTCCTATCAGTTCTGCGAACATTTTGTTGACGAGGCGTTGATAGGTAGCTCCAGCATTTTTGAGTCCAAAAGGCATGACTTTGTAACAATATAATCCGCGGTCGGTGATGAAGCTAGTGTGGTCCTGATCGGGAGCGTGCATGGGGATCTGGTTATATCCGGAGTATGCATCCATAAAAGATAGGAGTTCATGCCCAGCTGTGCTGTCTACGAGTTGGTCAATTCGGGGAAGTGGGAAGCAGTCTTTCGGGCAAGCGTCATTCAGATTGGAGAAGTCAATACATGTTCGCCACTTTCCATTGGCCTTTTTTACTAGCACTGGGTTAGCGATCCATTCTGGGTAGATGGCTTCCCGTATGAAGCCATTAGCAAGTAGATTTTTTACTTCCTCATCAAGGGCTGCTGACCGCTCTGCCCCCATGCTCCTCCTTTTCTGCTTTACTGGTACCTTGGTGGGATCGATGTTCAACATGTGGCATGCTATGTCTGGGGAGATTCCTGTCATATCGGCATGGGTCCACGCAAATACATCTAAGTTGTGGCGGAGAAAGTCAATGAGTTGATCCTTCAATTCCGTTTTCAGCTGAGATCCGATTTTTAATAGTCTACTTGAATCATGCTTATCTACCGATACGAATTCCATAGCCTCTGCAGGCTCGGCGGTAGCCTCCTCCTCTCTACCCCTGGGGTCTAGTTCATTGAAGGGATCGCTTGTGTATCGAAGAGGAGGGGCTTTCTTTAGTTGCTATGCCTCCAAGCTTTTCATGCAGAGAGTGGTCTCTGCACCTTTTCCTTTATTCTTTCTGCGGTTATTGCGAAGTTCAGTTACGTAGCAGTCTCGGGCAGCATCTTGATCTCCTTCTACTTCTCCTACTCCGTTGTCTGTTGGAAATTTCATTTTCAGGCACCAGGGGGCTAATACAATCTGAAAGTCAGACAAGGTTGGTCTTCCCAAGAAAGCGTTGTAAGCCGAGTGGTTTTCTATTAGTACGAACGTTTGTTTTCGCACAACGGAGCGGGGATGACTTCCTATTTCGACGAAGAGGTCAAGTTGCCCGAGGGGCATCTTTGCATCTCCAGTGAAACCGTGCAGTGGTTTGTCACAGGGGGATACATCCTTCATTGATAACTTCATTTGGTCGAAAGCATGTTTGAACAGGATATTTACAGAGCTTCCCGTGTCTATTAGAATCCGAAAAACTTTAGCTGGACCAAACCAGGCAGAGATGACCATGGGATCCATATGTGGGTACTGTCTTCCTTCCAAATCATGCCTACTGAATACAATGTCATTGTTTTCTTTTCGTTTCGGGTGCGTTCCTCCGTAATGGAGTTAACATATCCTTCGGCATTTCTAAGCGACTTGCCGTACCTTTCCATCTCTGCCCAACTTCTGTCGGCGATGTGTGGTCCTCCTGAGATGGTAAGGACCACTATCTTCTCTTGACTAGAGCCACTGGTGTTGTGATTGTTGCGATTCCCTCCGCCTACTTCTGGGAGGGGTTGCTTTGAGTTCTCATTGGCAGGAGTTGGAGTCCTGTTCTGACCTTTCACATAACGTTCCAGTCTTCTTCTTCTAATGTGTTCTTCGATCAAGTCCCGAAGATGGTGGCATTCATTGGTGTCATGTCCGTGGGATTCGTGGAAACGACAGAACTTTCCGGACTTGAGTGCGTTATCTGATTCTTTCTTGTGCGGGGGGTGCTTGTATCCGAGTTCGCCCTGAGTGGCTAGGTAGATGTTTTCGATTGTTTCATTCAAAGGAGTGTAGGAGTCAAATCTTGGCCCTGGTCGATATTGGCGCTTCTCAACCTTTCTGCCCCCAGCATTGTCTCTAGATTCATTTCTTCGAGCGTCCTTAGCTGCAGTGGGAACCTTGTCCTGAACTATCTTGCCTTGTTGCCCTGACTGCCTCTCCGTAGCAGCGTCTTCAAGTCTCATATACTTTCCAGCTTCATGGAAGAAATCAGGCAAGGTAGCTGGTTTTTCCTTAGTTAATCTTCTGGCAAACTTGGTGTCTGGATGTACACCACTACAGAGGGCCATTAGAGTGAGTTTTTCATCGGCATCTTGAACTGCTGCCGCTGCGGCGTTGAACCGTGTTAGATATTGTTGCAGCGTCTCTCCGGATTTCTGTTTGACATTGGATAGAGAATAAGCATCCTTGGGTTGTTCCACATGGATGCGGAACTGGCTAATAAACCTTTCTTTTAACATCTCCCATGAGCTGATGGATCCTTGGGGTAGATGGCAGAACCAGGAGGTAGCTAGATCTGATAGGAATAGCGGAAAGCATTTACATAATACTCCTTCTGTTGCTCCACTCATGAGCATATGCTGGGTGTATCTCTGCAGGTGTACGATGGGGTCGGAAGTTCCTTTGTAAGGTTCCATGGTTGGCATTTTCCATTCCCGGGGAGTGATGGCAGTTTCGATATTTCGGGTAAAGGGACTGGTGACCCTAGCGCCTATTCCCCGGTCCCTTTGCTCCCGTTGGACACATTCTCTGAATAATCGTGCCATTCGTTCGTCAGAACTTGGAGCGGACAAAAATGAGCTCGGTTCTTCCCTGCGGGATCTATCTCGTCCAGATGTCCTGTAGGGATGGTACAGTCTATCACCTCTAGCATTATCCAGTGGTTGTCTTTGGCTGCTTGGATGCATGCTAGGACCAGCTACAGTTGCCCCCTGCCTTGATCTTCCCCTGTGGGGTTCTGTTTCGAGCACATCCATGGGGTCAACTTCGGGCTGGGTTCTAGCTCGGCTCCGTTCAGCGGGGTTTCTATGATTAGGTGGCATGACTGGCTCAGCTACATCCGACCCTCGCCTGGTGCCTCCCCCGCTAGGTTCGGTTCCAAGGGCTTCCTCGAGTCGGAATTCGGGCTGAGTCCGGGCGCGGCCCCTATCATCGTTTTTCCTGTTGATAGCTTGTTCGAAGAGTGAAGACCTTTGTTGCCTCCGGGATCCTCCGGATTGGGATTCACCCCATGATTCAGTGTTGCGGTTGGACTCTTCAGCATCCCTTAAGCGTGTCATGAGTTGATCCACCAAAGTTTCTTGTTGGGATGTGAAGCGGTTAGTTACTTCAGCCACAACCCTGTCCAGATCTGCCCTAGTGATTGGTTGTTCCGTTGCGGGACCAGTTGGATTTTCCTGATTTCCATCTGGTACTGCTGTTGAAGTGGGCTGATCTGTGATTGCTGGATCTGGAAGGCTGCTAGTTGCGATGTTCTTTCCTTTGTTAACATCCTTTCTCTGTTTGGAAGGCATGATTTCTAAGTAACGAGCGATGTTGTTAAGAAGGAGGTTGAGTGGGAAAAGCTGAAGCTTGAGTTCAACTCTCAGTGAAAGCACCAAAAATGTTTGCACAAAAAATGGACAAACACCTCCAAGTCGTATTATTTAGTTGATTATATGTGATTTTCAATGATTTTAGATGAGTATGTAAATATGAAAGAAGTAGGGGCTGAAATGTAAAAGACACACAGATTTATAGTGGTTCGGCCAGAATGTGCCTACGTCCACTTTATATGTTATTATCTTCTTTCTTTCAGATTACAAGTACAATGCTTCGTATATCAGTATATGAAAGTAGTTTGAAAGTTCCTTCCTTGCTTGAGCTCTCAAACTTGTCCGCCATTGTTGTACCCCTGCCCCTCTATTTATAGAGTGAGGTAGGGGGCAGGGGTCTTGGAAGTATATAGCTGCTAGCGGGCCTGGGCTGGACCAATCTGGCCTGGTAGCATTCTGGTTTGGCAAGGCTTCATTCGGCATGGAGCTTGGACTGGTGATGGTGACTTCATGGTGACTTCATCCCTTGGTCCGGTGGTGGTGTTGGAGTGGCAGTGGAGTTGGTTCGGCCATGGTTCATGCCGAATGGAATGGTGGTTGTGCCTTGTCGAATGGAGTGGGGGACCGAATGAGGTTGGCTCGGTAGGGGGTTGATCCGGTAGTGGAGTGGGAGTTGTAGCTTGGACCGGCATTGTGTGGTCCGGTGTTGAGCTGGTGCCGAATGGACATGAGAGGAGAGAGCCGAATGAAGTTGAGGGCATGGACGCCGAATGAACTTGGGTTCATGGATGCCGAATGGACCATGGTACAAGGAGGTACCGAGTGGACATGAGCACTTGAGTGCAAGGAGATGACGCCTACTGTGCCTGTTGGTTTCAAATGTGCATGGGACATGACGCTTCACGGTCTCGTGGCCTTCTGGGCGAGAATCCGCCCAACATTTGGGCCTATACCAACAATTGTTTTGATTGTGTCCAATTTTTTTTTAAAATGTGCATTCGGATTTGACTGATTAGTTTCACTTCTAACTCTTTCAGATTGAGTTTACCCAAGTCCTTCTATAACAATATTAACGGTTTGTTTCCCTAATAACATATTTAGCAATATCTATCCTTTGGAAAATTTTCCTAAAGTTGTAGACAATTGTTGGACTTGTGACTTAAGTTATTCAATTTCATTCAATAACATGGTGCACTTTTTAATAGATTTTTCTCTCCTAGTATTTTCACTTTCTTTCAAAAACAGAATTTCATTTTCAAGAGAATTAATTTTAATTTCTGATTTTAACTTCTTCATCAATAGATGGGCACTTATTTTGATAGTTTTTAACCAATTGATCAAGCTGCGTATTTAGTTCTATTAAACTATCTCTTTGTGATTCAGCTTTAGCGTATTTCTCCGTAAGTCTTTCAAAACATCCATTTACTTCATGAAAATATATAAGTAACTGAGAGTGAGTAAGTTTTGATACCTTGCTTGGCTCGTCATCGTCGCTGTCACTTGTATCTCCTCATAGACATAGATTTTCCTTTTCATTCTCAGTATTAGTGCTTTGGTTATTATATGAATCAATTTCTTTCCAAGTTGTTACAAGACTTCTCCTTTTTTGTTTCTTTTCTTGGCTGAGACTATTTTAAGGACAATTTGGGTTGATATGACCGGGTTTATTGCAGTTGTGATAAATGATCGCTTGCTCTTCTGAGTCATCAAAGACTTTGGCTATTCTGTTCTTTAATTGTTTATTTAGCGCTGGATTTCCATATTTGTGATTCCACCTTTTGAATTTGTTTATTATCAGTGCCAGTTCTTCTACTCCATCATCATCATTTTCACTTTCCGTGGTTCCTTTGAGAGCTATTGATTTCTTTCGAGTATCTTCTCCTTCAACTTCTTCCTTGAATTTGATTTCTAGCTCATAAGTGGTGAGATTTCCAATGTGTTCTTCAACTTTAATTTGTTTCAAATCTTTTGATTCCTAAATGGCAGTCACTTTCACTTCATAATTTCATGGTAGAATTCTGAGGATTTTTCGGACAATTTTTAATTCTGTGTATGCTTTTCTGAGATATTTTGATTTGTATATGAGATTAAAAAGTCAACCATACATTTCTTTGACACTTTCATCCTTTGCCATTGTGAAGTTCTCGTACTTGGTATTAAGAATGACAAGGTGGGATTCTTTACCTGAAAGGTTCCTTCATGAGTCACTTCAAGCATATACCAATTTTCCTATGCAGTTAGACAATGTGAGACATGATTAAATTTAGTTTGATCTAATGACCACATAATAGAATTCATAGCTACAACATTAACATTTTGCAATTTATTTGCTAGAACTGTCCATTGATCCATAGGTTTTTCGACTTCTTGATTATCTACCATAATTATCGGTGTCCTATATCTCATTTCAAAAATATTCCAAGCATCAATGGTTTTTAGAAAAAAATTCATTCTATTTTTCTAATAAGCATATTCACCATTGAACATGGGTTGTCTAACTATGGACCGACCCTTAGAAAAAGCATTATTAAAAGAAGATATTTTAAAAATTCAAATTTTTTTTTTAAAAAATAGTTCTTATTCCTGGCTCTGATACCACTTGTAGGACCGTTTTCACCCAAAATGGGAGGTGAATAGGGTGATACTAATAAGAATGAAAATAAATGCAGAAATAAAAACAATGAAAGATAAAAATGTAGTAGAGATAACACACAAATTTTCCCAGCTTTAGCAAAACCATGCCTACGTGATGGCCCCAAGGTTTCTACTAGAAACTAAGTAGTTAGACGCTTACACACGTAAACTTGTGACACGCGCCAATGACTAGCCGAACTCTACGCTCAAAACCCACCACAACTTAGACACCGAGTTACGAATTCTTGAACTACACCACCGTGGTTCGTAACCTAATTACACAACTAGAATTTGACTTGAATTTAAAAAGAAATTGCAAATAAAATAGGGTAAACCAAAATAAGAGAACAAAACCCCAAAACCCTATTTTTTTTATACCACTCAAGCCCAAATATAATCAAAGCCGACCCAAATAATAATTAAAAGAGATAATCTTCTTTTTCCCTTTAAGTAGAATATTTGGCCGTCCACTTTTTGTACTCGTGGCCATCTCGTTTCTTTTTCGTCCCACTTCAAAATCTATGGCATTGAAATTAAAGCTTCGTTTGAAAATTGATCGATCGAAATATGCTTTCGCTTGATTGGCTTCGTCAACGGATTCTCTGGCCTTAATAGTTCGCGGCGGCTTAAATTTATGTCGAGCTCGTATGATAAAAAATGGTATGCAATTTTTCCATTTTTTGATTTTGATTATGCTCGACTTTAATGATTTGAGTTTTGGATTGGTTTTCTCTCTCTGATTTTGCTTGAACTCGAATGATTCTATCAATATTGGGTAATTTATAGGGTTTGATTCCCTTAATTCTCGTTTATATATTTCTCATTTGAATTCTTCACGTGATTTGCACTCCCTTTGGTTTTTGATCAAATGTTGGTGATGATATTGACTTGTTCATCATTTTATACGTTGCTTCATGAATTTGAATTTGCTTCATTCTTTCTTCTATAACTCCAGCATTATAATTTTTGAGATAATTTTTGTGACTTCGTGAAGATTGACTTGTTCAATTCACTAACTTGTTGCCATTTGAGTTCGAAGATATATTTATGGTAAAATTTCACCATGACATGCTGTTCCATTTATTTTCTAGCAATATTTGATCAACTGCTGATTTTATTTTATTTTCTTCTTTTATATGATTTTTCCACCATGCTATTTGCTGAACTAGTATTATAGTTTTGCATTTGCTTCGAGTTAATTCTTGGTTTTATATTTTCATGTTGACTGGTCATATGCATTTGAGTTTTGTTGGTCTTCATAAGTCTATACTGTATGTTGGTTGTTTCTGCACTTCATATGTGTGTTCATATTGTTTCTTCTGCGAATTCACTCTGGTTGCACATATATTCATGCTGCTTTTTGTTAAGTTATGGTCTGCACTTCAGTGTGCAGTCTTATTTCATACTGGTGATGACTGTTTTGTTTATTGCATCCACTACTCTATTCCTTTCATTTTGGTCCATGTTACGTTCATGTCCCCGAAACTGTTGAACTGCTTGTATTTATCAATGTCATGTTGCTTGGTTGCATGTTTGTAAATGTTGTTTATCATGTTGCTCTTGAATTGAATTCTTTGTTGCTTCGAGTCATTACAATTAAGTCTTGATTTGTTCTTGTAATCATGTTCTTGCAGCTTTATTGGCCTTGTATTGTTGTGGCTTTGTGTTTTGTTTCACTTGCTCATCTGGTTCACCCGAACTACATGTACTTGTGCCATATGAGCGCTGGTTTGGTGCACTGTGTAGTTTTGTTTCACTTGAGTATGGTCTGGAGATTATTATCATTGTGGTACCTTTGTTTTTTGGTTGAGTTCAATTGTCATTGACCTTCTGTCTTGTTTCCTACCACTGTTCACTGTTTTCTAGAATGGTGCACTTCAGTTTTATCCATGTATATATATACATATATGTATGTATATATGTGTGTGATTTGTGTGCTTATGCACTTGGTTGACTTTTTTTTATTTGAATTCTGGTCTATTTTTGTTATTTTGCACCTGAGTTGAATCCAGCATTTGCTTGGGTTTGACATTGTGCTTACCTGCCCCTGCAGTTTTAACAAGCAAGCGTATATCAGTGTGCACGACCTTGTGGCATGTGCAGTGATACACTGTGCATGTCATAAGTTGTTCGTGTATGATGAACTAAACAAAAATGATGATGAACAACCCAAATAACTGAGGTAAATAATATATTAAAAACACTCACTTTATTTAGCACTATAAAATATTTTCTTTTTCAATTTTACTATGTCAGTGTTAATTTTGCAAATAATTCAAATGCTTGATTCAGACTGGACCAGAGTTGAAGATCAATTACGAGCGAGAGTGAATATGTAGTAAGGTGAAAATTTAAATTGAAAATTGTTTTAATTGAAAATATGTAGATGTAGTGAGATTTCAACTTTGTACCGTTTGAATTTGTAATAAAATATTTGTTAGAATAAAATATTTGTTAGAATATGGATTTCGATTTATTTATTTTATTAACTAAATATTTATTTAATTATGTGGAAAAATAAAATAGTACAATAAAAAATACATTCAAAGGAATATATATATATATATATTATCATCAGAAAAAAATCATGTACTAGTATATTCTACAAAAACATCATGGACTCTTACCAAGCTACTCGATAACTCAAATCTATATGCGAGTTTACTGATCCTCTCAACAATAGGAAAAGGTCGAACTAATTGCGGTGCCAACTTTCCTAATCTTCGAAATCTGATCACACCCTTTATTGTTGGCACAAGGACGAAAACATGATCTCCAACCGAGAATTCTAAATATTTCCATCTCTTATCTGCATAACTCTTCTGCTAGACCGAGCCTCATACATTCTGGCCTGAATGACCTCAATCTTTATGCAGCTTTTCTAACTAAATCTGAACCAAGAACTTACCTTTTTGTACCAAAATTGGGCACAAAACTCTTCGGATGTGTTTGAAGAGATAAAATGAAGAATGTAAATGTAAAATGAGGAAGATCTAACAAACACACCAATCGATAAGTAGGAAAAATTACACAAAAACACTCAAATTAAGAGTGGTTCGGCGTATGGCGTACATCCATTATGAAATTTCCGACTTTTTTTTATGTTCGCTTGCTAGTTACAAGGTGTTACAATGGTAGAATTTAAGTACAATCGCAATTCAGGCAGAGTGTGGACGTAGAAGAGCCAACAGTCCCTTTTCTGTAGGTCCTGGGCAGCTATTTATAGGCGTAATCAACAAATATCTCGCCTGGATCTCCGAAGACCTCTTCTCTCACGTGGCTAGGCTCAAGTGGTCGATCCCTGATCGTTTGGACCCAATCCATGATCGACAAGATTTAGCCCAATTGAGTCGAGATTGATCATGAATATTCCTGAGGTTGCACGCAAGCTCCTGTGAAAATTGGTGGCATTTGGACTAGTTGATTTTGAGTTATGATCGATGCAAGTTCTGATTTGTTGAAGGCTACTGAGTTCGCATTGCTTCTGTTTGTATCGCTTCTGTTTGCATCACTTCTAGGCACGTGATGCCCGATGACGTGGCGCTAACTTTTAGTATCGATCCACTTTTCATGCCGAGAAACTGAGTCAACCATCTTCATGTGTTCTCTTCGTATCGCTTTCATTTAGTTGCATCATATCCATGCCGTATGTGTCCGTTGATATGGCTTGGTTCATATCCATTAATAGCTAGGCTGTTCGTATCTATGATTATTGCTCCATTTCGTATTGACCATTGAGGTGTCATTCATATCTGTCCATCTTGCATTATTCACATCGATCACTGGCCGATCGATACGAATAGGGCACTTCGGTAGATCGATACGAAACAATGGGTCTTCATGGATTTGATGGGTATGAAATAGACGTAGGCCTATGACGAACAAGCTGGGGGATGACTGATGCGAAGTAATATGAGTATGGAAGGATAAGAAGTGGAATATACTTGATGGATTCGAACTAATGGATGTTTGGTGTATACGACTAAGGTTCCCTGGATGGATACGAATGAAAGCGATACGAAGGTGGTGGATGATGGATACAAAGGATTTAATTTTCCTAGTTTGCATCGATCATAACTTAAGCATACGAACTCTGATTGACCTGAAATTTGGAAAGTTGGATTTCATTGCTTTGATTGTCGTGTCATGTTAATAGTAGCTCGATCCGGACTCGGGAAAAATTTACTAGCATCCATAGCGAGCCAGTGTACAACTATTTTTCGAGATGAACTATTTTTAGTTCCCAGTCAATTCCGAGTTGTTGCTGCCGTGCCAAAAGGCGAGATAACATTTTCCCCCTAAAGTACAACTTGTGAGAACATGACGTGTTTTGAAAAGCTGTAATCTTCATTCTGAAAATTTTTATCTGACTTGTCAAAAGGTTGTTGTTTTCTTGTCGAAAGATGTAACCTTTTGTTGATCTTCAATAATACAAATAATGAATTGTTGACTGCCAATTGTTGTACCGTGCACTGTTGTAACTGAGTATTGAAAGATACAAAACTATTGTTTGTTGTTGTAATTTTCACTTGGTAGGCATTCACTCTTGTGAATTTTGAAATTCGAATATTAGTCCGACATACATGCACGTATATTAACCTGACTCCTGTAAACTTTTGTGCGTTCACGAGTCGATGTCAAGTTAATTGTTTTGAATCGAGTTTCGTATCGATCCTCTCCTGGATCGATATGAAATTCAAGCTGTAATGACGCTTGATGGCCATTTTTAGAGTATCTCTCCATATCGGTCCTTTCCTGGATCGATTTGAGAAGTTTGAAAATCGTCTTCGTATCGATGGCTATGAGTCCCGGTAGCCTTCAAAATAGTGGACACCAAGTTGTGATTTCGAATCGGTGAATCATCGACAGATTTGAATGGCCATGCTTTGGACTGATTTGAGTCGATGGTTACAAATAACTATTATATTCTCGGCCAATGTAGAAGAATGATTCGAATAATGCTTCGCATTGATGAGATGGGAGACCGCTCTTAACCAGTTGACATAAGAGGAGACGAATCATTTTTCCTTCTTGTTTTCGTATCCATATAAATACGTTTTATACGTAGCCTATTTCTCATCTGCTTTTACTTTCCATCTTGCCTTCGTATCGATTGAGAAACCGAGGAATAGAAATTGGCTCTGTCCAAATTCATACACCTCCTTAATCCCTCAAATCTACATTTTAATCTGGGTAATTAGTCAATGAATTCATTCTAGAAATGATAAGACTCGAGTTTTAATGCCAATTCGGTCTAAATCACGGCCTATTCAGGCAATGTTAATGCCGCAGTTGGGTCGGAGCGAGGTTGAGGTGAGAATAATGGCATTTAGGCTACTTGGAGGAGAAGAAGTGTGCGGGACACGAGGGCGGTGTTAGTGTCGATGGCGGACGAATGACGAGTTCGTATTGATCTGGATTGAGAATGTTCATATCGATCTAGGTTGAGAACGTTCATATCGATCTGGGTGATGGTACTTCGTAACAATGAATTGGAGGCCTTCGCATTGATCGATGACGAAGCTCCATGTCGATTTTGGGTGATCGATATGAAGGCTTGGACCTGCTGACCAATATGAGAGTGGTGCATAAGATCGATACGGAATTTATGGTGCCTGATCGAAACAAATCGCCTGCCATGGGACCGATACAAATGGATCTCTGATGATCGATTCGAACTCGCATATTTTATGGATACACATTGCCTCCTTGACCAATAAAAATTGGAATTTCAGTGATCGATCCGAGTTGGATCTTGATGAATTCGAAGCACTTTGTACACTTGAACATAAGACTCCGACGAGCTTCCGCCTTGCATAATTGGACTTAATCATTTAATTTCATATTTGATTGCCTTTCAAAGCTTGTCGATGGAACCGTAACTTAACCAATTTGATGAACTTTTACTTGGATCGGCCTCCTAAGTCTGAATGGTACGGTTGTGACGGTCAATGATGACGGTCTTTCCGGTCGAAGCTCGAAGTCTTATCATTTGAACGTTTCTCAAATTCTGTAGAATTTCTTAAGTATTAGGTAGCACTGCACTGTAAAACATATTCATACACTTCACACTGGGGAACAAACAGGCTTATTATCATCTAATAATGGTTTTTGATGAGTTGACTAGTTATGGAACCTAGAAGTTCGCAGCTGCAGGGGCTCAAAATCACCTCCTCTAATAATGAGATCCCGACCATTGCGGCTGAAATCATAATTCCAGCTCCAAAATGACTTGCCAGGAGCAATCCTTATTGGAAGTCCATAAGATTCCGCACCGTCTAATGTCTTTGAAGATATGTTGGGGAGAATCTGCTTGAGGCATGGGTTAACGTTGGATGATGTCCTATTATTGAGGCCAAAACGACAGGCCACATATGTGATGCCCCACCTCTATACCCACGCTAGCCAAGGATACTACGGGGTAATGCCGTCAACTAGCATGGAGAATAAGGCGGATGAGGAGCGACCATTCGTGTAATTGCTTTGTGCGAGCACCGGTATGTCAGATGGTAAAATATGCATTTCATTTCAAGAGGAAATCCGACGCACCGGTACAAACTCAAAGCTACTACACAGTGGCTATATAATCTTCGGAAACAAATATAGAAATAAACATAACATAAATCAGTCACAGATAACTCATATCACATAGGCGGAAATAGATATGAATCTTACACATAAGAGTGTACATCAGAGTAGTGGTCGAATAAGATCCACAATATCACAAAACAATAGATACATGTGTAAGAAAAAAGGATAAGTATACATCAAGGAGTCCGTATCTCAAATATATACAACAAAAACTACTAATCTAAAGTGGTTAGCCAAAAGTAAGATGATGGTCCGATAAGGAGTCAAGCAGAAGCACCTGTAAAATCTCAGTCTGACCCGAGTATTATTTGAGAAGAAAGTAATAAACGAATCAGTCTAGCTATAAATATCAAATAAAATGAGATAGGGTAATAGATGCGATTAAAACGTATGATAACAAAAATGTCATACTATAAAAAGTATACATTAACTAACAACAAAAACCATATAATAGCACAAGAAATCTCAAAGCACTAAAAAGAATGTCATATTCTTTATTTTATTCACCAAACCACAAATATTGACAACCATATCAATGCCAATCGGAAAAGCTAGTGAAATACAAATTCACCAATGCACAAAAATTGATAAAGCTTATCAATGCAAATCACGAAAATTGGTGAAACACAAAATCTAGAAATCATCAATAGAAATCCATAAATCACAAAAAAGGGGGAAAGAGGCCTATCATAAAACGGGAGCATGAAAACTCCACAACACGTGTACCACAAAACAGAACGCTATTCCATGGTTGCTAACCATTAATTTTTGAGCAGAGACTCCACTAAAACGGCCTAAAGACCTTTAGCCGAACTCCACTAAAACGGTCCAAAGACCATGGGTTGCTACCCCACCAAGCCGAAGCTCCACAAAAAACGGGTTTAGTCTCCTTCGCAGACAACGAGACATCGCACATTGCTAGTCTAAATCACAAAATGATCATCGTTGATCGATAAGTGTAAATTACACTAAGCTAGTAAATAAATGAGTTTAGCTTCATGTCCCATAACCACTGCTTAACTTATTTACGAACAAATTGTAGACTTCCACTCGAGGTTAAGTGTCAATTACACTAAGCTAGTAAATATATGAGTTTAGCTTCATGTCCCATAACCACTAGCTTAACTAAAATATTTACGAACAAATTGTAGATCTCCACTAGAAAATTTGTCACAAGAGATTCAACCGAACAAGTCTTAGAATTAACCAACGAAGTAAACGCAAGCGTTTCATACCACTTGTTTTACTAAGTCGTTTAATTAGATTTCTCATAGGAGTGAGGTAGAGGTTTGTATATACTCATAGATTGGAAATCGATTTTAAGAAACGAGCTTTGTAATAAAATAGTGTTGAAATCGTTTTGATGAAAGAGTTTTGATATTTACTACTAGTATTGAAACCTTTATATTTTTAAAGTGACAAATCATAGAAATGATTGTAGAAACAATCAACCCTCAAAATTCACATTCGAAGACATGAATAAAATCCAAAGAAATCGATTACTGAATCCATCGAAATGGATAATCCCTAAAATCCTGATATAAAAGATGTCATCAAAGCCGATAATAAATGATAATCAACAAATCGGATAATCACGAATCGATAAAATTTGAATTCTCAAGCAAATAGGCAAATAGATCCCAGACAGCCGATTCAGACGTCTGAAATCAAGGATTCAGACATTTGAATCTGGAAAAATAAAAATTTTCGAAAACATAATTCAGACGTTTGAACCCTATGTTTCAGACGTCTGAAATAGGCATTTTTAGCCTATTTCCTTTCTGGTTGCTCACGAGCAAATTCGGAAGTCTGGAATTTTGATTCAGACGTCTGAATACTGGGGAATAAAAATTCCAAGTATAATATTCAGACGTCTGAATCCTACGTTTTAGACGTCTGAAACTGAAGTTCAAGGCATTCCTTGAACCAAGGCCAATGATGGCCAAAACGATTATAGGAAGCGATTGGACGACGAACAACGACTAAGGATTTATGCCAAGCGACAACCCAGCCTTAAAGGCTCTTCGATACGCCTCGAATATCAATGTCCAAATATCCATAATAGGATTTCATAAAATTAGACCAAAACACCCAAAATTGGAATACTCACCAAATCAATCAAAATCAAAATCAAATGCACATGAATAATTGTTAGGAATTCATACCTAGCAATCAAAGATAGTTATAGACTAAGATGTGAGATAAAAATCTCACCTTTTTACACAAAAACAAGGAAGGAGAAGCTTGAAAACAAAGGAGGATCAACCACTCTTCAACACAACCCAAATGAGCTTGAATCTAAGATAAAATAAAGAACATTCCCCAAGTTAGGTTTAGGAAATTTCTAAAATTGGAAGGAGAAAGCGTTGGAGAAGAAGAAGAGGATGCTTACCAATAGCTTCTCTTTGAATTTGGAGCAAGAATTCGAGTTTGCAATTGGAACTAGGGCTTGGAATTTCTATTTCCTATTCTCTTCCCCCATTTTCAGTTGTGCTTGAGCTTTAGAATGAAAATGAATGAATGGATGAAGAGAAGGGCTGAGTTGGTGTATAGATTGGGAGAAACCCAAACCCAAAAGCCCACTTACCAAATATCAAAATACGACTTACTCCAAACATATCGAAGTTTATACTCAAAATGGTTGCAAACGACATTTTAAACTCGATGGAAGTAGTCTCGAGTCCTAATTTGATTATTTTCAAAAAAAGTAGCTTTTGGGACTAAAATCCAACGAACGATGCTATATTTAAATAAAATATTGAATATACAATCGATAAATATGCGGGTTGTTACAGACTCCTCTCCTTAAAGAAATTGCGTCCTCGCAATACTTAAGAAGAAAATAAATAGTAACAACCATCAAAGCATATCAACACAAAAGAAATTTGAAATAAGAAGTTCACCTCAAAGAGCACGAGAAAGTAAGTCTGGATGTGTTCGCTCGATGAATTCTCTAGATTCCCAAGAACAATCCTTTGGGTTTGAAGACCATCGAACCTTCATAAGAGGAACATCTTTATTTCGAAGGCGTTTAACCTTCAAAGAAATGATACGAATAAGATGTTGCTCATAAGTCAAATCTGGTGAAACTTCAATTTCTTCAATAACACCGGGCTCAAGAATAAAAAAATGGGAATCCCTAAGACATTTCCGTTGTTGACAGATGTGGGAAACGTCATTAATAGCACAAAATTGAGACGACACAATGGCGTAGTACAATAACGGTATGCCAGATGATCGAAAACTCAAATAATTCGTCACACCGATGCAGTACAAACGGTACGTCAAGTGAACCGAAAAGCCGGGACATCGATGTAATACAACAACGGTACATCCGATGAACCAAACACCATAAATGAACATCAAACGCTAGTCTATAAAAGAAATGAGACGAAGCTCAATAAAATGAGGTACATCGAAACATCCAATGAACTTGGTAAAAAGATCATTTCATTCGGATATCATCAAAGAAACATCCACTTGTTGCTTATGACTAAGTGCATTGACAACATGATTCTCCCTTCCCGGGAGAATATAAAGAATATCACGATCATAAGATGCAAGGAACTCGAGCCAACATTAAGTTCCTTATGAGAAAATAAACATTTCAGAGATTTATGATCGGAGTGGAGAACAAATTTCTCCCCAAAAAATGATGATGCCTAACTCTAAAAGCAAAAAAATAGCCACGAGCACTAGATCATGAGTGGCATACCTAGTCTCGATCGGCTTTTATGATTTAGAAGCACAAGTGGTAGAACGTTCTCTTTCGCAAGAGGACGACACCCAAACCAATACGACTAGCATCGATACAAAAGATAAAATCTTGGTTCCTTTCGGGAATCACAAGAATAAGAGTATCGAAAAAGAGTTCTTTTAAATAATCCTCTTTCCCAAAAAGCTAAAACTTTCAAAATCACAATTATCTTTATGTAGTTATCTTTCTAGAAAAATTTACATTTTTACAAGACAATATATCGTGTCTGACTGTCCCATCAAAGCGTTTAGGAGATTCCTACCGATAATGTTGATCAAGCGCATCGACCAGAATTCTTAAAAGACTACATGGGAAATATATTCACAAAATCATCTTCTATATGACAAAAATGACTCTAAAAAAGTTTTATGAATATTCTTTGCTCGTTTAAGAAAAAAATCCAACTATACTTATAAATAAATCTTATGAAAAAGATTTGTAAAATTTTTAAATTGCTATTTTCATCCAAAATCAATAAATACAAGAATGGTCTCATCGAAATATTCATAGAATACTCGATTTATAAAATGGATGAAATAAGATGGACAAACTGAATGACATAATAAGTCACTCATAAGAATCATAACAAGTGCGAAATGCGGTAAGTGGAAGGCTAACTTCCGCAACTCGAAGCTAATGAAAACCGATGGCAAGGTTGAGCTTAAAAGACCTTATCACCACTCAAAAGATTGCTTAGGTGATAATCTTAAGACAAGCTTAAAAATATCGAAAATTCCACAAACTAATCGAATGAGAAAAATAACGTTTTCCTCATCATGTGGGTTTAATGAATAAAATGATATCATCAAATTGGAGTCGAAATCACAAAGAAAAATAGATATATGCTTAACAGATTAAGAATGTCGAAGATGAATAGTCCACTCGAGACATAGGACATGGCTTCATAATAATTAAGTCAATCCCTTTTTTAAAAATCAATTCCGAAGCCTAAGTAACGCATAACACGCAAATCGGATCGGAAAGAATATTCACATAAAATAATCTTCACATCTTTTCAAAGCAAACTGAGCATTACAGATCCACTATCCGGATATCAATTCTCAGCGAAGGCATTAAGCCCAAAATGTTTAAAGAAAAAGAATCGACAAGTTCTTTTGATATAAAATAACGAGATGAACTCATATAAAAAAGAACTCAAATAGGAAGATCACGAAATAAAATAATGCCATCAAGGAGTGAATGGAAAATACCTTGATCAAGAGAAGTGTCACAAGGGGCTTGCACAACTTTCATCGTTCCCTCTCTCCTACTTTGAAGTTTGGGGCAAGAAGATAAATGATGGCCCGAAATTTTGCAATAGAGGCAAGTAAGCAGTTTCGGAAACTTAATTACATAGTGTTCCTTAGAATTACAATTATAGCATCCTCCATGATTAGGGATTGGAGTCTTTGCTACCAATGTAGTTTTCTTTACTTTCTTATTGGGATTAGGGCTTTTGAACTTAGTATGCCTCTCCTTGAAAATCCCAATATCACCATCAATTCCTTTATCAGCTTCTTCATGTCGAAGAGTGATATCCACAAGCTGATTGAAAGGAACATCAAGTTTCAGAGGTAAAACCATTTCAGGGTTCTTACTCAAAGAACATATAAACCTTTGGTTCTTTACAAGATCCAAAAGTTGTTGGGCAGACACGAATACACCATCCAGAGAAGGATTACTGGATTGACCAGTGTTAGGACTGCCAGAACTAACCATCTCTTCTTCTTTAAGAAAGAAAGGAAGAAGAGGAAAAGGTTACTCTCAGAATGAATATCAAACAATCATGATAGACAAAACAAGGCATCACAAAGAAAATAGGATAGAACGGGTCCAATGACTCGAATAAAATCCTAAGACATGACTCCTAAGATGGACTTAGGACGATGATCCTTGTAAAATTATTCTACATTGTTCCGAAGTTTGGCTTTGATACCAAGCTGTGATGGCCCACCTCTATACCCACGCTAGCCGAGGACACTACGGGGTAATGCCTTCAACTAGCGTGGAGAATAAGGCTGTTGAGGAGCGACCATCCGTATAATTGCTTTGTACGAGCCCCAGTATGTCAGATAGTAAAATATGCATTTCATTTCAAGAGGAAATCCGACACACCGATACAAACTCAAAGCCACTACACATTGGCTATATAATCTTTAGAAACAAATATAGAAATAAACATAACATAAATCAATCACAGATAACTCATATCACATAGGCGGAAATAGATATGAATCTTACATATAAGAGTGTACATCAGAGTAGTGGTCGAATAAGATCCACAATATCACAAAAGAAAAGATACAGGTGTAAGACAAAAAGGATAAGTATACATCAAGGAGTCCATATCTCAAATGTATACAACAAAAACTAGTAATATAAAGTAGTTAGCCAAAAGTCAGATGATGGTCCGATAAGGAGTCAAGCAGAAGCACATGTAAAATCTCAGTCTGACCCGAGTATTATTTAAGAAGAAAATAATAAACGGATCAGTCTAGCTATAAATATCAGATAAAATGAGATAGGGAAATATATGCGATTAAAGCGTATGATAACAAAAATGTCATACTATAAAAAGTATACATTAACTAACAACAAAAATCATATAATAGCACAAGAAATCTCAGAGCACTAAAAAGAATGTCATATTCTTTATTTTATTCACCAAACCACAAATATTGACAATCATATCAATGCCAATCGGAAAAGCTAGTGAAATACAAATTCACCAATGCACAAAAATTGATAAAGCTTATTAATGAAAATCATGAAAATTGGTGAAACACAAAGTTTAAAAATCATCAATAGAAATCCATAAATCACAAAAAAGGGTGAAAGAGGCCTATCACAAAACGGGAGCATGAAAACTCACCAACATGTGTATCACAAAACGGAACGCTATTCCATGGTTGCTAACCATTAATTTTTGAGCCGAGGCTCCACTAAAATGGCCTGAAGACTTTGAGCCGAAGCTCCACTGAAACGGTCGAAAGACCATGGGTCGCTACCCCACCAAGCCGATGCTCCACTAAAAATGGGGTTTCGTCTCCCTCGCAGACAAAGAGACATCGCATATTGCTAGTCTAAATCACAAAATGATCATCATTGATCGATAAGTGTAAATTACACTAAGCTAGTAAATAAATGAGTTTAGCTACATGTCCCATAACCACTAGCTTAACTTACTTATTTACGAACAAATTATAGACTTCCACTCGAGGTTAAGTGTCAATTACACTAAGCTAGTAAATATATGAGTTTAGCTTCATGTCCCATAACCACTAGCTTAACTTAAATATTTACGAACAAATTGTAGATCTCCACTAGAAAATTTGTCACAAGAGATTCAACCGAATAAGTCCAAGAATTAACCGACGAAGTAAACGTAATCGTTTCTTACCACTTGTTTTACTAAGTCGTTTAATTAGATTTCTCATACGAGTGAGGTAAAGGTTTGTATATACTAATAGATTGAAAATCGGTTTTAAGAAGCAAGCTTTGTAATAAAATAGTGTTGAAATCGTTTTGATGAAAGATTTTTGATATTTACTACTAGTATTGAAACCTTTATTTTTTTAAAGTGACAAATCATAGAAATGATTGTAGAAACAATCAACCATCAAAATTCACATTCGAAGACGTGAATAAAATCCAAAGAAATCGATTACCAAATCCATCGAAATGGATATTCCCAAAAATCCCGATATAAAAGAAGTCATCAAAGTTGATAATAAATGATAATCAACAAATCAAATAATCACTAATTGATAAAATTGGAATTCTCAAGCAAATAGGAAAATAGAGCCTAGACAGCAGATTCAGACGTCTGAAATCAAGGATTCAGTCATTTGAATCTGAAAAAATAAAAGTTTTCCAGAACATAATTCAGACGTCTGAACCCTATGTTTCAGACGTCTGAAATAGGCATTTTTAGCCTATTTCCTTTCTGGTTGCTCACGAGCAAATTCAGATGTTTGGAATTTTGATTCAGACGTCTAAATACTGGGGAATAAAAATTCCTAGTGTAATATTCAGACGTCTGAATCCTACGTTTCAAAAGTCTGAAACTAAAGTTCAGGGCATTCCCTGATCCTAGGCCAATGATGGCCAAAACGATTATCGGAAGCGATCGTACGAGCAACAACGACTAAGGATTTATGCCAAGCGGCAACCCAGCCTTAAAGGCTCTTCGATATGCCTCGAATATCAATGTCCAAATATTCATAATAGGATTTCATAAAATTAGACCAAAACACCCAAAATTGGAATACTCACCAAATCAATCCAAAATCAAATGCACATGAATAAGTGTTAGGAATTCATACCTAGTAATCAAAGATAGTGTTAGACTAAGATGTGAGATAAAAATATCATCTTTTTACACAAAAACAAGGAAGGAGAAGCTTGAAAACAAAGGAGGATCAACCACTCTTCAACACAACCCAAATGAGCTTGAATCTAAGCTCAAAAGAAGAACATTCCCTAAGTTAGGTTTAGGAAATTTCTGAAATTGGAAGGAGAAAGAGTTGGAGAAGAAGAAGAGGATGCTTAGCAATAGCTTCTCTTGGAATTTGGAGCAAGAATTCGAGTTTGCAATCTGAACTAGGGCTTGGAATTTCTATTTCCCATTCTCTTCCCCAATTTTCAGTTGTGCTTGAGCTTTAGAATGAAAATGAATGAATGGAAGAAGAGAAGGGATGAGTTGGTGTATAGATTAGGTGAAACCCAAACCCAAAAGCCCACAACAAATAGCAAAATACGACTTACTCCAAACATATCGAAGTTTATACTCAAAAAGTTCGCAAACGATATTTTGTACTCGATGGAAGTGGTCTCGAGTCCTAATTCGACTGTTTGCAAAAAATAGCTTTTCGGACTAAAATCCGACGAACGATGCTATATTTAAATAAAATATTTAAATATACAATCGATAAATATGCGGGTTGTTACAACATATTTTTCCAGATGGATACAAATCTTTCAATCGACATTCGTGCACAGCTGGAACACTTCCTCCATTTAGCCAATATATTCGAGAAGTGTTAGCTTTCTTAAGGATCGCTCCATCACAGTTGCATCCGAATGGATATGGGTTGCTGAACAGCTTATTCATTGTTTTTATGGATCATCTCTTACGGCCCCCCAACTCCAAAGGAAGTTAGATTATTGCTCAATGTCCAGAGTCAGGGAGATAATTCCTCATTCAGATTCCTAGAGGCAGTCAGGAATTGCCAAGTTGTGACTAGATCCTGGGCCAGGCTTAGCTACTTCAAGATAGAGTGGTTCTATGTCGAATGCCGCTAGGGTTTGCTATACGGTGGTTAGTTAGACGTAAGTGCCGCAATTTCTTTGGTGACCAACGAGACAGTTGTAATCGAATTTGAATCTAATATTTTCTTTCCTTTGGAGCCGCAATTCCACGACCCGAAGGTGCCTAATTTAAAAAAAATAGTGCGGATTCTTCAAGAGGTGCCTGGTGAGATGAGAGAGATTAACTTGATGCATATGGATGAAAATTTGACGGTCATTGGGCTAATTGACCAAGATCAGAGCATAAGGCTTGAAGGATCGCTTAGGGGAGCCCAGGCAAGACGGGCTAAGCGTAAGGTGCCCGGGATCGTAATAGCTGAGGAGGGCGATGGAGAAGATACGCCTGCTGAAGACGAACCAGTAATCGGACCCTCATATAGTTCTTAGGATTTAGAGGGAATAAGGAAAGGCAAGGCAGTTGCTCATTAGCTTCAGAAATCTTTAAAATGGAAATACATGGTCATGTCCCTACCAAGTAGTGGTTTTATTACTTCAGAGGCTCCTTCCCCGCAAATAGAGAATCCCTTCGAAGAGCTCACTGACATTCCAATTTCAGACTATGTGTCGCTCCAATAAGAGACCATATTGGAAGGGCTCCACAGTGCTTTAGATTTAGGCAAGTCACTTCCTAGGAGTACGGCCGGTATAACCGGTTGGTCAGGGGATTGCACATGCGTACATACACTTCATGGCACAACACGATTCCAATCATGAGCTATTCATTTTTGGAGATTATTAACTCTACTTCTCTTTCTTTTGGTAGATACGATGACAAGGTAGGAATCCATGCTAGGTAGCCTTCGCTGACACACTAGTCATCTAGTTCATGTTATGAGTCGAACGGAAGGGAGGCTGATAGAGACCATGATTACGGTTATTCTAGCTAAGAGTGTAATGAAAGGGAGAGGAACAGAGAGAAAGAATATAGGCGTTGCTCTTGGTCACGCACTCCGCCGCCTCGAGCCCCAACACAACCCTTCGGTCATGGTAAACAACCCTTGGAGCCTTCACGCCAAAGACCATCTTTTCAAGTACCAAGGCCCTATCCACAACGCTGGAGGACTAAAATTGAAACTCCCACTGCCATCGAGGAAGCTTTCACAGAGCCCACTGGGGGGGGGGGCAATCAGAATTGCCCAATTGAGATTTCCAAACATACGTTTCGATGGCTTCATCTTCCCTCCACATTTAAAGAGAGTTCCAGTTGAGGCTGAACAAACATTGCAAGTTATATCCATGATGTTTACAGCCAATACTGAGAATGGATGAAGACCTGGATAAAGCATTAGCTGTGGCCTCTGAGCAGGAGAAAAAAATTGAAAAATTAGAAGTTGATCTTGCTAGAAAGGACCGCATAATTCAGGTGTTTCATGATGAGAGCGAGTCCACGAGAAAATCGAAGACAGAGGCCAACACAAGGGATGATGAGGCCACTTGGTGGATGGAAGAGATGAGGTGGACGAACTTAGCCCAGGTTGATGAGATGTGGCATCGGACCACCACAGTCAAGGCCGAAAAGGATGGGGCGCTTAAAGAGCTTGACGAGCTTAATGCCAAACTTTCTAAAATCGTTAAAAGAAAAAGACGACGCAAACAAAGATGCCCAACAGGCATGTGAGCAGGGTGTGGTATTTAGGAATGAGAGGGATGTGGTAGCGCTCAAAGTTAAGGAGGCCAAGGCCAGGGTTGAAAATGAAGTAAAAGCGGCAGAGACCAGGTCAGTGTCGACATCGAAGATCTTCTTACTACATACAACACTAATGTCTTGAAGCATCGAAACCTAATCTGGCTAGAAAACTATTCTTCACACCTTTACAACGCTAGGTGCCGCATGTTGGAAGCTGAAAAGGCAGAACACCAAGCTGAATCAGTCGATGAATTTGAATTGGTGAACCAGGTGTTGAGTGAAGATGAGAGAAAAGTTCTCCACGACATCATGATCACATATAAATAGGATAAACTTACTACTAAGCATTCAAAGGTTAGAGAAGGTTCTGGTGTTGAGAATCATGATGCAGGTTCCGAAGCGCTTGTGCCAACCCTGCCTGAATCCACATCTACGGTTGATCCTCAGTCTGTTCTTGCATATAATCCCAACCATCCGTCATTGCCTCCAGCTCATATGTAAGTCTCTGAAGCTGCTCCTCCTCCCACGAGCCAACTTAAGGAAGGTATTCTGAATATTTCTTATGCTTGCTCAAAGTTGGAAGCATTACTTTACGTAATCACCAACAGTTTTTTCTTTGTCTCTATCCAATGATTGGAGCTACATCGGCAGTGCCCCCTACATCTCAAGATTCGCACCATGAGCATGAGGCCCTCATAAAAGAAGAAACTAGCAAAATGGCCACTGCTTCAACCGACGGAGCACAGGGGAGCACTTTCACTTTTGATGAGCAGATGGTGGATGAGCTCCTTCGTCATCAAAGTGAACCTTTTGCCAATCTGCCATTTGTCATGGGTGGAGGTGCGCCTGTAATCAACTCCTCAGGCCTAACTTCTAGCATCCCTGGCGATGCCCAAACAATCCACGAAGAGAAGATAATAGCTGAAATTAATGCAGAGATGGAAGCAGCTATGCGGGCCAATGGCTTTGGAGGTGAGATAGCGGGCCTTGGTCCAGCCCCTTTGCGAATGATTTCTCTTGGAGGAACAGTCGTTAACACCAGTGTGCCTCCTTCACCTTCTACTATCGGTCCTATCCCTCGGACTCCACCTTTAGGAAGTTTTTCATTCCATGTGAGCTCGCAGGAGGAGGTTAACATAATGCTCCCAACTGGGGATCAACCACCAAAAGGCAAGTTTCAAATAGACATCCAAGCGACAGTTCCAGCGAGCCAACACCGAGGAAGAAGAAGAATAAAAAGAGAGAATATACATGTCTTCTTGGCTCAATTTTGGGTAGATAGATGGGAATTTCCTTTTTATTTTGTAGGCAATGTATAGATGTTGGTTCGGCATCTGCTTGCAGGATTTGTTTGAATAATTTTGTATCTATCCTTCTCTTTCGAAGAATAATTGAAATAAAATTCCATTTTTCATCAACAGAGTTTTGTGTTTATTTCACTTAAGTGTTTCAGCGCTCTAACTTCCATTCAATACACTTCTGAAGTTTTAGCCTTTTTAATCAGTCCTAATTTCAGTTGTTAAGTTCTAAAGCTGTGGCTTCGGGTCATGACTGAAAGTTAAGTCAAGTTCTAATACTGCACTGTCTCGATCAGTAGTTGGCATTCTTGTTTTGCCTTCAGTTCCAGGGATAAATCGAAAAGACTGTTCAGCAATCGCTTTTCGCCTTTAATACATCAATCTTAATATTGTGAAACAAAGCTAAAACAAGATGAGTTCGGGTATTCTGAACATACTCGCTCATCAATTGGTGATTTCATCCACACTCCGGGGATTGCACCAGTATGTCGACGGTTATTCACGCCTTCTTAAGGTTTTGAGACATGTGTGCGCTCCAAGGACTTAAGTTATTTTATGGGCGATCAGTCACAACCGTTTGATACTTAGAGTTTCGTCTACACTCTAGGGATTTAGGTTGATACACGGGTGGTCAGTCACACTCGATTTGCGTTCATACACTGGCCCCCACTCTGGGGCGGTTGTTTCACACCCGGTTTGTGTTTATACTCCAATCTCCACTCTAGGGATTTAGAGTTAGCCGTTGGGTGGTCAGTCACACCCATTTTGACGTTTATACTCTAGTTTGCACTTTGGAAATCTGGAGTCGGCTAACAAACAATTGATCATATTTGTTTTGAATTTTAGAATATCATTCGCACTCCGGGAACAATGGGTCTATCAAGATCGTGGATGGTCGATTCACATCCACCCTGAGTTAAAAAGTGAGGTTCTTAAATGGACGGGTCCATCCTCCTCGAACTTGGTTATAATACGTGCAAAGTCGTTAGGTGGACGGATCCACCCTTCTCGAAACCGCATTTGTAAGTTTACACTCCAGTTCGCACTCTAGGAATCCAAGTTAGCTAGAGAATTGTCATGTATCAATCATTTCCTGACATTATTACGATGGCTATCCCCCAAGCTCGGGTTTCGCTTAGCGAGCGAATGGTCGTATTACGGTCACTTCCTATTTGAATAAATCCCACCATAGGATCGAACTTAGCTCTCCGTGCATTGTAATGGTCGTATGACACATTTTAAAAATTACTGCTCTGACTCAAAGTGATTGCATTTTATTGCCGAAATATGAAAATATGGCAAAGTCAGTTGTCTTATTACAAATTTAGATTTCGAAATGCATAAACAAATTGCAAACGAAAAGTTGACGGAATGAACAAATAAAGCCTGTTATGTGTAGTAGCGACGAAGACTCTCGCTGTTCCAGGCTCTCGGCAGAATGAGACCGCCAACGGTCCATAATTTAAATGCGCCATCTCTAAGTTTTAGTTCAATTACATACAGCCCTTCCCACATTGGTTTCATATGTAAAGGGACAAGGTAAATTCTATAAAGGACAAGATCACCGAGTACAAAGGTTCGAACCTTGGCACTGTACAATCGGGCGACCGAGACAACCATCTTCGCGTCTTCTCTTCGTATTGCCTTCATTCAGTTGCTTCGTATCCATGTCGTTTGTGTCCATTGATATAGCTTAGTTCGTATCATTAATAGCTACGCTATTCGTATCGATGTTTATTGCGTAATTTCATATCGATCATTGAGGTGTCTTTCGTATCTGTCCATCTTGCATTACTCACATCGATCACTGGCCAACCTATGAGAATATGGCGCATTGGTGGATCGATACAAAACAATGTGTCTTTATGGCTTTGATGTATACGAAATAGACATAGGCTGATTGGTACGAACAAGCTGGGGGACGGTGGATGCAAAATAATATGAGTATGGATGTATACAAAGTGGAACATACTTGACGGATTCAAACTAATGGATGTTTGCTGGATAAGACTAAGGTTCCCTGGGTTGATACGAATGAAAGCGATACGAAGGTGGCAGAATGATGGATACGAAGGAGTTGATTTTCCTGGTTTGTATCGATCATAACTTGAGCATAGGAACTCCGATTGACTTGAAATTTTGAACGTTGGCTTTCATTGTTTTGATTGTTGCGTCATGTTAATTGTAGCTCGATCAAGACTCGGGAAAAATTTACTAGCATCCATAGCGAACTCGTGTACAACCGTTTTTCGGGACGAACTATCTTCCGTTCCCAGTCAATTCCTTGGTGTCACTGCCTTGCCAAAAGGCGGGATAACAGAACCTATCCCTGGTATCCAACCAATAAATATGAGATTTGTATGGCCTTCCATACAAAGCTTCAAACGGTGTTGTCCCAATACTAGCCCGATGATTGTTGTTATACGTAAACTCGACTAAATGCATATAGTTTTCCTATGGTCTTTCAAAATATAGAACACAAGCTCTTAACAATTCCTCAAAGATCTTGTAAACTCTTTCATTTTTCCCATCAATCTGCGGATGGTAAGTGGTACTCATCTTGATCTTTGTTCCTGAATATAGACTCTTCCATAACTCGCTAGTGAATAAGGAATCTCTTTCGCTAACTATGCCACTAGGAATTCTATGTATTCTAAGCACATTCTTCATGAATAACTTTGCTAAAATAGGTGTCGTCCTAGTTGACTTAACTGAAACAAAATGGGCACTCTTGTCAATATGTCCACTATAACCCATATACTTTCATTTCCTCCATACGACCTTTACAACCCATCAATAAAAACCATAGAAATAGAATCCCACATCCATATTGGAATATTTAATGGCTGAAGCAATCCACATGGCTTGCTTTACACATAGGCCAGTATCCCGCTTCATACCTTCCTAAAAGAAACTTCTCTTCATATCCTGATACATCCTAGTTATTCCTGGATGAACAGTGAACTTCGAACGATGGTATTCCTCCAAAAATTCTTTCCTTATTTGTCCTACACTCGTAACGCATAACCTCTCTTTCGTTCTTAACGACCCATTATGGTCAAGACTGATGTCCTTTAAGTCATCGCTCTTGATTCCATTTTTTAACTTCTTGATCTGTTTAGCTAAAACTGGATCCTCCTCTTGTTTAGAAGCATTCCTTTAGATCATCACTGGTCGATCTTCCAAACAAGATAATACAACAATATCTCCACTAGACCCAGCCTTGGATCTCCACTACACTCTATAAATTGCCAATGCTTCCAAATATTTCCACTCAGAAATTGTTAACCCAAAAAATGGATCAACACCTTGGCTTGAGTTTGAAAGCACCAGACAGATAACAGATGTAGAAAAAGAAGCTAAATGAAAGAAAACAGAGAATTTTATAGTGGTTCGGCTGTTAATGAATTCTACTCCCACTTTATAGTTTTACTATAGACTGATTGTTGTTACAAGCGATGTTTGATTATAAGGCTTTTATTATCTTTATCTTGATTGAATCCCCTAAGCTAGAATCCACTGGACAATCAAAGTGATTTCCTTTGGAGATTGTTGTGAGGGGGATAGGGAGTGAAGAATGTTTTCTGTAGAGCTTAAGCTACCAGTCTGATGGAGCTCCCTTTATGTTTCAAGTAGGATGGCATTTATATAGATCGGAGAGCTTTTGGGCAAGGCCACTTCAATCAACCGCTCGTAGGTAGGGAACAACCCAGGGTTTTTTGGCTCGCAAACCAAGGCAAAACCATGGGTCGGTGGGACCCATGGTCTACGGGTCGCTAGCGACCCATAGACTTGGCTTGATTGCGAGCTAGTGACTTGGCCTCTTTTTTCATTGCATCCTTAGTTAGATTGCTGTTGAATCAGAGAGATGTCCGGGTCACTAATGATCCAAGCACTTGGGATTTTTCTAGAGTTTGTAGTTTGAGAAGTTTCCATGGTCTTTTGTCGTTGTAATAAAGCTTGGCTCCCATTAATTACTAGCGTTAGCCTTTCGGGTTAAGTTCTGAACCCTTCTGATAACACGAGATTGTTATGTCTCCTATTGGTTCCTGTTGGGTTAAAAACCTGGATAACATTTTCCCCCCAAAGTATGTCTTTTTGGTAAATATGGCATGATCTGCAAGTTATCGTTCTCAATTTTCATTCTCAATTTACAAGTGATTGCATTATTGTTTTACGAATACATAGCATATCGTGCTATTCGTCATTTTTCTTTTATTTTGACTACTATTGCTTGCCACCACGGATCAAATTTCTTTCTGTAGCCTCCGGCCATGCTTTGAAACAGTAGACGTATGTCATAGGATGAGCTCGAGAATAAGTGCTCCCAACACTATGGGTTTCTAGTGATAAATTACGTATGGTTCGCTTGCAATCCATACTGTTGAAAATTTCCTTTGGATATTTGGGTCGCTAGCGATCCACGATGGATTGCAGACGACCCAATGCCTTTGGAAAATTTTATGCTTCATCGTTTTTTTCTTGCCTATTTAATCCCTCAAACCATCATAGTAGCTTCATTCGACCCGAGCCCTTGTTTCTTCCCACGACCTAATTCCAACGCTATCCAATCTCAGGCGACTCATACTCTTGCTTGATCCGAGCGGTTGCCTCCATAGATCAATCCCCAAGTAGCCATCCATGTTTAGTAATTCAAGCGGGCGAAGCCCGCCGCTCTCAAAAGATGAGTCATCATCCACTTCGCAAGCTCAGTATAGCACTTAGTCCTGTTTGGGCCAATCATGGATCGTGCGTCTCCCAACTTTAGAGTTTTGCTTAATCCGCCTGAGAGAGCCTCATCGGTGGTTTCCACAAAGGTGCTTCATAATATCTGTACACAATAAAGAATTCTCGAGGAGGATGTGTGTTTGCCAGCAAAGGAAAAATTCGCTCATATGCCTCCCCCAGGGTACGCTGCTTACACCTGACACACATGTCTGAATGGTGCCATGCCTCTCTTTAATGACTATTGACCCAAAATATGGACCAACACCATGGTTTGGATTTGAAAGTACCAGCCCTATTCTAACAGAGCAATATCACATATAACCGATATCCAGAAAAAATAGTTAAAGAAAGTAGATAGAGAATTTTTATGATGGTTCGGCTGTTAATGAATCCTACGCCCACTTTACAGTTTTACTATAGACCGATTGCTGTTATAAGAGTTGTTTGATTACAAGGCTTTGACTATCTTTAGCTAGATTGAATCCCAAGAGTAGGAAACCATTGAAGAATCACCGTGAATTCCTTTAGAGATTGTTGTGAAGGAGATAGAGAGTGAAGAATAATTCCAACAAAGCTTTAACAACCAACATGGAGAAGATTCTCTTTATGGCATAACGGTATTTATAGAGATCGGAGAGCATCTGGGATGGGCCACTCCATTATCAGCTTGCACATAGGTAAGAAACAACCCTAGGAAGGTTTAGCATGCAAAACGAGGTAAAGCTAGGGGTCGCTGGCGGCCCATGGCCTATGGGCCGTTGTCGGCCCATGCCTATGGGTTGTTGATGACCCATAAACTTGGCATGTTTAGCGAGCCAAGGTCTTAGTCTCTTTTCATAGTATTCTTTGGTTGTCTTGTTGGAAGGTTTGTTGAGAGGTATGGGTTGTTGATGATCCAAACACTTAGGATTTTTCTGGAGTTTGGAATTGGAGATGTTTAGATAGTCTTCTAACCTAGTTGCTTCATTTTGATAGTAGTTCACTAGTTGTTTGCGCTCAGCTACTGATTGGACTGGAAGGATGTTGGTCTCTTGGCTCCGTCCAACCTCATTGTTGTTTTAGCCATATAGCTTGCTTTTGTTGATCGCTTGTTTTAGCTTTTTTAGTTAAGTCCTGAATCATCATGTTCACATTAGGTTGTTCATTTCTCTATTGATGTTTGCTGGATTAAAAATCTGGATAATATTTGCCCCCAGGGTACGTCTTAGTTTTAAACAAGGCGTGCTTGCAAAGTTATCGCTCTCAATATCCATCCATTGATCTCTAAGTGATTGCATTAGAGCTTTATGAATACGTTAACCTAATTCTGTTGGTCGTCTTTCTTTGGTTCTGACTGCTACTACTTGTCACAACATATCATAATTCCGCTCGTATTTTCCCGATATGCCTCGAAATGATGAACAGTCATAAGAGATTGAGTTCAAGAAGAATAGGTGAAGTTTCTTTTACTGTTTCTCTCTATATATTTTCATTTTTTATGGGCCGCTAGCGATCCATGTAAGATGGGTCACTAGCAACCTGATTTCTTTGTAAAATTGGGATCGGGTCGCTAGCGATCCATGATGGGTCGCCCCCAACCCTAGTACTTAGCAGAAAAATTTGCGTTCTCTTACTCGCTTATATGCATTGCCAGTGCTAACTTAACCTCTTTCGACCCAAATCAGTAGAACCTTCAAGCAAGCCAATTGTCGAGCGATTTCACTCCAAGCAATTCAGCAATCTTCTTGCACGTTGATCCATCAGTCCTTGGGAATACCTCCCATCATAATTCCTAATCGTGACTCCTTCCATCCCAATTCAAGTTCGTGATTCCTGAACCCCAGATCAAATTTCCAGGTTGCGACCCTCTTGAGTTGCCACTGATGTTCTAGCTCACCACTGATCCATTCAAAGCATGTTGGATTTGACTCTTGATTCTTCTAGTGCCTTAGAAGTTAGTTTGAGGTTGGTTGTAATGATTTGATGACTAGTGTACATTTGCAACATTGATTATGTGAAGCTCGAGTTGATTGGTAAATTGAGTCTCGAGTTGTTTCCCGTAATGACATTTGGGCTTCGACCCAGTACTTGACACATTTTTCTATCTTCGTCCAATAGACCAGAATTGACTTGTATCCAATTCCGCAGCCACTATTGTACGTTACATCAACAGTCGATCATGTGCAAATTTAGATTTGACTATTCAGCCATCTGTTGAATTTTCAGTATGAATCGTCGACGGCCACTTCAAGATGTTGTTTTCAATTGAATGACTTCTGATAGCCGTTTTGATTTCGATTTGAATTTCCATTCCCGGTATTGATGACGTAATCTATTCTCTGTAGTTTTCACAAAGATTTAGGTCTGTAAGTGGGTGCATGACATAGGTTTGGAGTTGCCCTGTATAGTTTTAATTTGACCGACGGTGAAGCTAAGTTTGTCCCGAGCAATTGTACACCCTTTTGGAGCGAAGTCTTGCTCTTTGTCTTTAGCTTTTAATTCTTGAGAATTTGGGTAAGTTCCCGTTGATGTTGTTCAGTTCCAATGCGACAATTTATTTCAAAATCGGATATAGTGGATGATTCAATTGTATCGCTCTTCTTATATTAGTATTTTAGTGATCCTAAAAAATAGCTTCCTGCATCGCTTCGGGCAACGGCTCCATTAACGATCATTGATCGATAACAGGTAATTGTGGAAGAGATAAATTTGAAGGGAGATATGGATTGTTTTTCAAACGCAAGCAAGCTGGCTACACTAGATTGTTCGTTTCCAGTATTCAGGATATTGGACTCTTCTCATGAAAATAAGACAATAAATCTGCCTCGGTCAATGTTCAGGACCTTATTAGTCAACATACATTGACTTTCCTTCGATTCTGTGCATTGGTTATACGAGGAAATTATTTAGAGTAAAACATACCTGACAGGGTTGAATGCTAAGTTTTATCGTTGGAAATGATTTTTTGGTCATCCAATCTTTAGTCTGGTGAAGGTTCTTCCACTCCTCTAGAAGCTGGGTCCTTCGCAACTTAGGCTTCGCTTATTATTCCTATCATATTAGGAGGACCGATTGCAGTTAAATTATGAGGTATAGTTGCTCTTGTAGAGTTGTCAATCAGGCATAATTTTAGCCTCAGAAACTTGCACATGAGTCGTTCGATCACAATTATCATTCTCTTTCTATTTTGGAATTCAACGCTTACCAGCCTCTGTCTCGAGGACTATTAGCTTAATTGCTCGACTCTGAACATTGCTTTTTCTCGCTGTTGCGCTTCTTATGCTCATGTGCAGCATACTCATTTACTTTAATTCTATTCATGTAAGTAATACTTTTACGGTCATTTCAACATATTTATTTCATGGCTTTATTTAGAACTATGAAGTAGCTTGGTCTGGCTAATTCTGTAGCTAATCCCTACTTATGCTCAATTGAGTTAGTTTCAACAAAGTGTTGTTGTAAATGCGATAGACATAGTGCTGATTACTTTGACTACCGAGCCAACATATTTTGGGAGACTAGGTTTCCTAAGTAAAAAGTTTGATTGCCACATTATAATTGACATGATAACTCCTTTCTTTGGGAGTTAGGGACTTTGTTGCTTGATCTCAAGATCTTAGTTTTGTAACGATGTCGGCGTGTATTAAAAAGATGCATTTTTGGCATGTTTTGCTAAACCAAATTCTTTTCATTCCTACTTTGAGACTCAAATCATGTGTTTGTTTCAATCTT
The DNA here is from genome assembly GCA_030765085.1 of Allium cepa. Lineage (NCBI taxonomy): Eukaryota > Viridiplantae > Streptophyta > Magnoliopsida > Asparagales > Amaryllidaceae > Allium > Allium cepa. The sequence goes on along the minus strand of CM060942.1, from coordinate 698,858,248 downwards.
TGTAAACTCATACACAGATGACTCAACTCTGTGGTCCTTGATGTTGTGAATCTTCAAATAGCATGACCAAACTTCAGGTAATGGCATTATCCTACAAGTTAGAACCAAATGATCTAGTTACACTGTAAGTAGGTCATCAATCTTTCTCGTCATCGCAAGACCATGAGCGACCGTTGATTTTTAAATGTTAAATCTTTCATTTCCGTTTTTGGTGATTTTGTTGCTAGAATGCTATATTTCTGTAATAAAGAACCGTTACCTAACCAACTTCGCGGTTATTCGCGTTTGGACTTTTGAAACATTTCTTTCAATCAAGTACCTGTGCATATATTCCTTCTTGAGGGATAAGCTATTTCGAATGCCTGTATTTGGGAGATTTTGAGAGATGGAAATCTGTTGGGCGATTTTCTCAATTTCCCCAAGTCTGGCACTCAATCCCATTCTAGAAGTGAGGACGTTCGAGGATTTTATTTTCGACCTTCCATGATTGCTCCCGCTTGTTCTTAGCCATGCAAGCTCTTTGTAACATCCTATATTTGGAGGCCAAAAGCTAAGCGCCTTTAGTCAAATTCACAGTATTAACTTCTGGTGACGAAATAGGGAAGTGTTAATGGTATCCATAATATCAGAAGCATTTGAATATGAACGAAATCACATATTTCATAAAAACAATAATTTTAGTGATTATATTTCAAATAAACAATATCCAAGTTACAAAAATCCCAAACTTAAACCCAAGCATTGGTCAAATATAATTTACAACAATACGCTAAGAGTGACATATGAAGATGACCCCTTAGATGATCAAAGCAATATAGACATAACTATCTTAATCCACAGCAGAAACAATTTTAAAACAAAATCCCTAAATTAGCTATCCGTCAGCCACCTGCTCATCTTCGGATGCTTTATTCGCATGCTAAAACCTAAAGGCCTAAATGCTCAGCCTACTCAAATCAAATTTTGAGCACCCCCGAGAGTTTAAGTACAAACAAAAACTTTGAGTCGGACTTAGAGCCTATTATGAATAATATCTGTTACATCTCTGTTTATTGATAACTAGTGAGTCCACGCTCAATGGAACGGGTTTTCTCTCACTAATATCTCTTTTTAAAACATATATTTTACAAATCCTTTCTTGCAACCAAACTAGTTAATCAACTGATTATAATAATAATGTAGCAATATCCATTATGCTAAAATAGGAAATAAAATAGACTATGTGTCTAAAATTTGAACTCTCTGTTCTAAATTCTAAGCTATTTGCTCTTTTTTGGACTATTTGACCTAAAATTAATTATAACAATATCTTATATGCTAAATGATGGGCTATCTACCCAAAACATGTAAAAAGAGAGGACTAATTGTCCTTAAAAATTTAGCAAGATCCATTAAGCTAATAAATGAACTATCTGTTCATATCAAAGCAGACTACTCTTTCTGGACTTACTATCCTCTGGGATGATTGCTCTCAAAATGGACTGACTATCTGAATTTAAAATGAGCTGACTGGCCGAATTCTCCTTTAGGTTAACTAGCCTTCAAATATCTAAGCTGACCGCTCTTTAAAATACCCGAGCTGACCGCTCTTTAATTTTCCTTGAAACGTTTTCAAAATGATTTTATCCGTCAAATCATATTTATACAAGGAAAATATATCTTTAGCTTTACTCTAAGCTATTTTTGCCATGTTATATACACTTTACTCAAAATAATGTTGATGATGTTCAATAAGGATTGTCTATCCTTTAAAATAAGTTAAAGTCCTTTATAACCTAAAACACTTAGGCTATCTGCGTAATTCTTATATTCGAAACCTTTTTTTAAAACTCTTAAGCAATCTTTTGAAAACATAGAAGGTAACTCCTTCAAAATCATTCATAAAATGCTTCGAAAGTATTGAAGGTAACTCCTTCACATCTTTAATAAATCTTTCAAAATCATTGAAGGTAACTCCTTCAAAACCGTTTATAAAGCCTTCCTTTTACAAGCTTTAAAATATATGATAGTCGCCTTGAAAATCCTTTAAACCTTAGCCTTTTGAAAACATATCAAAACATTACCTTACGACCTTGCCGAAAGGTCTTGTCTTTCGACCTGGTCGGAAGGTTTCTTTTCAACCTAGTCGAAAGGTTCCACCTTTTAACTTTGTCGAAAGCCTGGGGTGCCTCCCTTATATAATAAACCTTTCGAAAGCAATGAAAACAAAACCTTTCGAAGAAATTATTTGAAAATAGTGGAAACATTTCGAAACCATTCAAAGTTAACTACACCTTTAAACATTTCGACTGAAAATATTTGTATTATGCAAAAAGATCTAAAAGAACATTGGAGTCAAAAGCAACTGCTTCAAAACCTAAAACCTTTCGAATACATTCGAAAACAATGAAGTGTTTGTGTTGGAAATAGCCCTTCGAAATAAATAGAGAGAGGCAGAAAGTTTAGAAAACAAAAGATAACCTTTAACCCCATCTGTGTCGAAAGGTTAGGAAGTGGCAAATATGCTTCCGACTTTGCCAAAAGCTATACCTTTCGACTTTTCCGAAAGGTTTCAATTAAAACAAGAAAGAAAACCATTCAAAAACTTTTCCTTTTAAACCTTTTTAGAAGTTCGAAAGCTCTTTGTCGAAAGCTAGCAGGTGTATTTTTCTTTAAAACCAAAATATAACTTCATCTCTTCCAAAAGCTATTGCCCTTCGTCCCCAACCTTTCGACTTCCTCCAATTCACTGCGTACCAGTTTCCAGATACCATATGCATTGGTATTTGATCTAATAGGAAGTTTTGATACCCTTTGACCTTGTCGGAGTGTCCGGAATAAAGATGGAAGCTCTTGCCGAAAGAGTTGAAACGGTGAAAATACTGTTTGAAATAGTTCTTTTGTACCAAATCTACCTTGTTTGTCTAAATCCGACGGGTTGCTAGAATTTTATATTCGAAAATTGCAGTCGATCATGCATATTTGGAAATTTGAATAATTTTAAAAAAGCCCCTTTCTCCTTTATAATTATTAAAAACCTTTAAGTCCCATACCTTAAATAATTTTAGATAACTACCAAAACACCTTGAAAGTTTTTGGAAAAATTCCAGAACGTAAATCAATATGTTCTCTTCGACAAATAAAAATTTAGGATCCAAATAATAATTATTTTATCCATAAATATTTTTTATAATCCAAATTATCCTTTTATTATTTAGAAAATTATGACAAATCCGCAAAAATTCAGAAAATTTTGAAAGTTGAACCCAACTCTAAAATAACTTTTTAGATCATCATAAAAATTCACAAGGCTAACGGATGTCATTTAATAGGGTTTTCATCTAAAACATGTCATAAAATCTATACGAACATACATAAATAGTCAACAGGTATATACAATCATTTATCATTCAAAATCATGGCAAAAATTTGCAAAATCATTCGTAATTAACCTTAAAACCAAAACCATAAAAATTTGGAGATGTAAACATTATTCTCCTTTGCTTTATCGATTAAGGAGCTTGGGGTTTGAATGAGTTTGGTTTGAATTTTCTTTCCTTAAGCTTCTCTTTTGTTTCCACTTCTTCCTCTGTTAACGGGGGCCGGCCAAGCTTTTAATTTTTGAAAATGAGAATGAACTTGTGTTTTGAAATATACGGCCTAAGGTAGATGATATAAGAATGACCTCTTTACCATAGTACCCCTCATCTAATTCATTTTTATACCCTTCATTTAATTCATTAGTTAAAAAGGCAGGGCTACCTTAATTAAATCAAATCTCAATCCCCTTATCAACATATTATTTTATTTAGTTTATCCAACTAAAACTCTTAAATAATGTCATCAGAAATCTGGGATGTTACAGACTCCCCTCCTTAAAGAATTTCGTCCTTAAAATTACAATAAGGAAAAAAACAAACAAGAAGGTAAATATACGATCAAAAAAGTCAGGATAATGATCTCTAATCCTGCTCTCAACCTCCCAAGTACAGTCTCTGTCATCGTCACTCCATTGGACTTTGATTATCTTACTGTCTTGGATCTAAGCCTCTTCTCATCTATTGCAATAATGCGAATTGGCTTCCTCACTATGGTCAAGTCCGGTTCTATCACTAAATCTTCTAATACTGTCAATTCAATAGCAGTCTCCAGGTCAATAACACATTTTCTAAGACGAAAAATATGAAAAACATCATGGACACTGCCAAACTGCTCGGTAACTCAAGTCTATATGTGAGCTTCCCGATCCACTCAGGAATAGGAAAAGGTCCTATGAACCTAGGAGATAACTTCCCCGACTTTCAAAATCTAATCACAACCTTCGTTGGTGATACTTTTATGAAAACTTGGTCCCTAGTTAGAACTCCAAATCTTTCCATTTCTTATCTGCATAACTTTTCTTCCTAGACCAAACCACCATCATCCTATCTCGAATGACCTCAATCTTTTCTACCCAAATTCGGACCAAGAATCAACCTATCCTCGGTCTCCAACCAACAAACAGGAGATTTGCATGGTCTTCCATATATATCTTCAATGGTGCCATCCCAATACTAGCCTGATAGCTGTTGTTATACGTAAACTCGACTAGATTCAGATGGTCCTCCCATGATCTCCTAAAGTCCAGAACACAAGCTCTCAACAGATCTTCTAATATCTTTTTAACTTTTTCCGTTTTCCATTCTGTCTGCGTATGGTAAGCGGTAATCATCATAAGCTTGGTTCCCAAAACTTCCTATACACTCTTCCAAAACACGGAAGTGAACAAGGAATCTCTATCACTAACTATGCTGCAAGGAACTCTATGCAGTCAAACCACATTCTTCATGAACAATCTTGCTAAAACAGGTGCCGTCCTAGTTGAATTAACTGGAATGAAATGGGAACTCTTGTCAATCTGTCAACTATATCCCATATACTTTCATTTCCCTGTTCGACCTTGGCAATCCGTTTATAAAGTCCATAGAAATATAATCTCACTTTCGTACTGGAATATCTAATGGCCAAAGCAAACCACTCAGTTTCTGGTGTTCGGCCTTTGCCTGTTGATAATTCAAGCACCGCCTTACACACAAACCAATATCCCACTTTATTCCTTCCCAGAAGAAACTTCTCTTCATATCCTGATCCATCTTAGTACCTCCAATATGTATAGTGAACTTCGAATGATGGCATTCGTCTAAGACTTCATTTCCTATATTTTCTGCTCTCGGAACACATAATCTTCCTTTCTTTCTCAACTCACTTCGTATCGATTGATGGACGATCCTTTCGTATCGATTATAGAGTGGTTGATTTCGTATCAATATTGCATGGTCTTCTTTGTATCGATCAACAACGAACGAGACGAACCAAATAAATAAAAGAGCGATACGAAGTGTGCTAACCCGTTGGATATGAAGTGACTCCAATTTGATGGATATGAAGGAAAGTAGTGGCCGATCGATACGAACCGAGTTGTCTCTGTTTTATGGATATGCACTTAAGTTGCTGGAGGGACGGATACGAAATTGATGACTATGAGTCGATGGTTATGAGAACTTCATGGATACGAACATGGTCTTCTTTCTTTGTTTTGATGGATACGAAGTAATGCACAAGTGATGGATATGAGTCGATGGATGATGGATTGATACGAAGGAAGCTCTTTCAAGGGATGGAAACGAATGGTGATGATTCCTCTAAACTTGATCGATCAATATCTCATGCATGCGAACTCCGATTGACTTGAAATTTGGAAGTTGGCTTTCGTAGCTTTGCTTGTCATATCATATCAATTATAACTCGACCTGGACTTGCTCAGAATTTACTAGTATCCATAGTGAACGTGTGCATAACCGATCTTTGGGACAGACTATTCTTGGTGTCATGGCCTTGCAAAAAGGCTGGATTACATTTTCCACCAAAGTACGTCTTACAAGAACATGACATGCTTTAAAACTCTGCAATCTCTACTTTGAAAAAGTTCATTCTGATTTGCTAAATTGTCGTTGTCTTTTCGTCAGAAGATTAAACCTTCGATTGATTTGCTGATAATATATGTTTGCAACAAAATTGGTCACAACACTCTTCGGGAGTCATTGAAGAGGTAATAACAAGGAATGTAAATTCAAAACAAGTATTATCTAACAAAAACTCAGATCAACAAGAAGGTAAATGCGTAGACAAGTGATTTATAGTGGTTCGGCGTGTTGCCTACGTCCACTGTGAAGTTTTTGTTGCTTTATTGATTCTCTTTGAATATTTACAAGTGATTACAACAAACGACAGCGAAAAAAAACTTGAAATTCGAAATTGGCAGCAAGGGGAAGATGCAAGTCTTGATCCGGCAGAGTCTCGGTGCTTCAGAATAAAAAAGATCCCTTTTCTGTAGGCTCCGGGGCTCTATTTATAAGCGTAGTATGGCCAATCTCTGAGACAAACTGTCCTTTGTTTTCGATCGATCTTTTGGTATCACGGTTTTGCCAAAAAGCGGGATAACATTTGCCCCCCAAAGTATGTCTTGTGGAAACATGACGTGCTTTGAAAATATGCAATTTCTCTCTGAACAATCGTTGCTCTCTTTTTTGTTGAGACTCGTACTCTGTATTGCTGTAACCTTGCGTTGATATGATTGATTGCTGTATAATAGTGCTTAGCTGTTGGTTTGTTGTATTCCCTGTAAATGTATAAAATCGAATGTTAGTCCGGCATATATGCACATATGTTATTTCGACCCTCGTTAACGTCGTGTGTCCATGAGTCGTTGTCAGTTCTGTTTGCTATTGAATTTCGTATCGATTCTCTCCTGAACCGGTTTGGCAATTTGAGTTGAGACAACGCTTGATGGTTGTTTTGAAAAGTCCCTTCGTATCGATCCTCTCCTGAACCGATATAGAAGGTTGAAGGAATCGACTTTGTGTTGCACGAATGTAATATTTCGAATCGATGGGTATGAGCATCGATAGATTCGAGATCAACATTCGTATTGATGAAGTATGCTTTTGCTATGACGGGTACGAAATCGACATTCGTATCGATAGCTTGGATGAGTACGAATCACCCATTCGTACCGATGAGAAAGGATGGATATGAAATTGCTATTCTTATCGATCGGTTTTGATGGATACGAAATTTCGGTTCGTATTGATGAGAAATGATGGATACGAAATTTCTGTTCGTATCGGTAGGTTGTGGATGGAGTTGTGAATTTGTTGATGTGAACAGGGGCTTCGAATCGATGTGTCCACTATTTGTTTCGCATCGATGCAACTCAATGCTCTTCATCACAGCCTTAGTTGTGTGTTCCGTATTGATGAAGCTTCAAGCGTATGGACTCGAATTGAGCTTTCGAACCGATCTGTGGTTTGACTTGTTACGACCGGTTGAGTTGACTGGGATGCGAAACGACCCGGTCACTTTCTAGGTTCTATATAAATAGCAAGGGCCTTGCCATTTTTTACTTTTTCACTTTTCACTGTTGCCTTATGTTTACTGTGTTTTTGCATCGACTCGAAAATTCAGAGAGAAATGCACCGTGTCACGTCTCCGAATTGATCAAGATCAAAATCTTTAATCCCTCAAATTCCACACTCAAATTAGGTAATTAACCACGAATCCAAGCGGCAAAGCTATTTCAAATCTACCTCTTCTTCATCGATTAGCCACTCTGGTTATTGGTAAAGCCGGATCTGGTTTGGAGAAGAATTGTATCGATCTGGGGACTCGTGTTCGAATCGATGAGGGCGACATCATTTTTCTTTGGATTTCGCATCGATCCCTGGGATGCCCTCATGGAGGTGACGCAGTTTGCACCAATTGACTATCGTCATGGGTCGCATCGATACGAAATGATCGATACGAAAAATAGCTATTGGTCGATTCGAAGTCCTTAACTTTACATCGATACGAATTACATCTTTATGACCCATACGAAAGGTATCGATTTGAACGTGATCGATGTTAAGTTGAGGTTTTCCTGATTGGTACGAATCAGTTAACCAAGGATCGATTCGAAGTCATCCTATAATGATCAATACGAACTCATCCCTTCATCATCGATTCGTAGCGCGCTCCTCTTTATCGATTCGAAGTGGTATCATGAAGGATTCGAACGAGCTTTCTGTGATCGATTCGAAACTCTCCATGATAGATACGAAAGTTTGACATTTTTTTAGCATAATTCCGACGAGCTTCATTCCTGCATATTTGGACTTGATAATTAAACTGCATACTCGACCACCTTTCGATGCTCGTCGATGGAACCATAACAACTTCTATCCGAATCAATTTCCATCATGTAAATAGTTTAGTGATGACGGTCAGCGATGACGGTCATTATAACTGGACTCCGTAGCTTCGTTGTTTGCATGTTTTCTTTAACTCTGCGACATTTATTCAAGTAATGCACAGCACTGCACAACACACATTCGTACACTTTACATTGGGGAATGCACGGGTCCTTTGTCGTCTAACGATGGTTTCTCATGAGTTAGCTAGTCATGGAACCTTCAAGTTCGCAACAGTAAGAGATTCAAAGTACAGTTATTTCGAGACTAGAGGTTTCGGATATTGAGCCTGAGATCATCGGTCAAGCCCCGGACGAATTTCCCATTGCGTCTTTTATTGCCAATCCATCGGACACCGTTCGATCCAATATTTCTGAAGTTGTGTTGCGGAGGATATGCTTAAGGCATGGCCTGTCAATGGACGACGTGTTATTACCAGGACCAAATGACAGACCACGCTATCCACCGAAGGGATACACCGCATTCAATCGCCACGCGTGCGCGGCCGGGACGCTTCCTCCGTTCAATGGGTACAAAAAAGAAGCACTGTCTTTTTTGGGGATCGCCCCATCTTAACTACACTCGAACGGATATGCTTCTGTGAATAGCTTGTACATTGTCTTCATGGAGTACCTTCATCGACCACCGATCCCGACCGAGATCAGATATCTGTTAAATTTCAAAACCCGAAGTGATTACCCCTCCTTCACATTTTTGGAAGCGGTGAGGAATTGTCAAGTGGTCACCGGGTCATGGACCAGGCTAAGCTATTACAGGACGGAATGGTTTTACGTCAGATGTCCTCCGGGGTTTGCCCGGCGATGGTTATTCAGACGTGAGTATAGATGAGTCCTCAAATAATTACTAAGGCAATTGCAGTCGAAGTGAAACTTATATCTTTTCCATTTTACAGCAATGATTCAGCGACCTGAAGGTGAACACTTTAAGGAGATAGTGCGAGTACTCCGAGAAGTCCCGAGCGAAGATAGGGATATCGAATTTCTTCTGACGGATAGGAATCTCCGGACTTTTGGGTTGATCGAACGGGGGCATAGTATAAAGTTTGACGGGGCACTAAGGACCGTCTTGAAAAAACGAGTCAGGCACAGGAAGCCCAAAGTTATTTTAGCCGAGGAAGCTGATTCTGAAAGAACCCATACTGACGATGAGCCGTTGGCCTGGCCTACAGATGTAGTTCAGGATGTCGCGGAGCAGAGAAAAGGCAAAGCAGCCGTTTTTAAGTCGCCTGAAAAGGGAAGACGAAAGTCGGTCGTCATGTCCCGGCCCACCCCCGGAATTAGAATTTCGGAGAGGTCTCTCCTAGGAACAGAAAGTCTCTTTGAAGGGCTTGTCGACCTTCCAATCCCGGATGATGTGTCTTTTCAACATGATGCCGGGTTGGAGGAATTCCATCGTACTCTAAAATTGAGCGAGCCTTTTATTACTAGCGTGGTCGACACTTCTGGTTAGTCGGGGGGAATGCATATTCATACACATTTCACGACACTACATAATCCTTAGTCGTAGGTCATCGGTTTCGAAAAACCACTAACTTTATTCTCATTTCACTTTGTAGATATTATGACTGGACGCGGTTCGATGTTAGGAAGTCTGCGACAGGCTCGTAAATCTTCCTCATATTACGAGTCACAACGAAGAGAAGGTGATAGGGATTACAATCGTAGGTCCTCCGGGTATTCTAGCCAACAACGGTATGATAGAGATAGGGACTACAGACGTCGGTCTCGATCTCACACTCCTCCTCCTAGAGCTCCTATACAACCTCCTGTCTCGATACAAGTCAGCTTTTCAATCTTCTAGATCCGAGCCCCACCATTCCAAATCTGAGGCAATGTCTCCAATAGTTGCGCAACATCCTCCTACTGAAATTTCGGGGGAAGGAGAAATCAGGCTTGCGCAATTAAAGAAGGACTTCCCGAATATTTTCTTTGATAATTACATTTTTCCTCTTCACTTGAAAAGAATCCCGCTGGAGGCTGAGCAGGTGGCGCACGATTATGTGCACGATTTTTATGCCCAATACAAGGCATGGTATAAGGCGGCCGAGAAAGCGTCGTCATTAGCCTTCGAACGAGCGGCTACCATCGAAAAGCTTCAAGCCGAGCCGGCTCAAAAAGATCGCATCATACAAGTGCTGAACACAGAAGCTGAATCATCTCGAAAATCAGAGATGGAGGCTCTTACGAAGGCCGATGAAGCTCAAGCGGCTATGGATAGGTTGAAAAAAGAGCACTATGTCACGGTGGAAGACATGGGCCATCGGAACACCATCGTCACTGCCGAGCGAGATGCGGCTTTGGAAGAGCTTAATGAACTTAAGGATAAAGTTTATGAAATTATAAAGGAAAGGGATACCACCAATATTTCTGCACAGGAGGCATGCGATCAGGCGGTAGAATTCCAGACCGAGCGTGATGCTGCGATGGCTAAAGTAATAGAGATCGAGGCCGTTGTTGATAGAAAAATTGAAATCGCCGAGTCCAAGCTGGAGGCCGACATTGAAGACCTCCTTATTACTTATAACGCCAACGTGTTAAGGCATAGGAATCTGGCTTAGCTCGAGAATTATTCAGTACATCTTCACAGCGCCTGGAGTCGGTTGATCGAGGAGGAGAAAGCGGTGCATTCGGATGAATCAATTGACCAGTTTGAGTTTGAAAACCAGTTGCTGACCGAAGACGAAAAGAAAATCCTTCATGACGCCATAATTTCTCATGAGAAGGAGACAGTTGGCGCTCGTCATTTGGAAGTCGGGGAAGGTTCTGGTGTTGAGCATCGGGCTTCAATTCTTGAGATCACCGCTCCACTCCCGTCAGAGCTCATATCCGCGGTCGATTCACAGTCAGTCCCTGCTTATAATCCCGAGCAACCGCAGGTATCTCCTATCCAGGAGCACGTTTTTGAAGCTGCTCAGTCGTCAGCAGGCCACGTTGAGGAAGGTATTCTGAATTTATATCAAGTGTATTCCAAATAGGGAGTTTGTTTTGAAGCAGTTACTAATAACTTCGTCTTATCTTTGCTCAGTGACTGGAGTTGCGCCGATTGCCGCGACTCAAGAATCAAGTAAAGGGGAGAAGGCCATCATCACTGAGACTACCGTCGTGACAGCAGTGTCAACTGAGGTGACGCAGGGGAGTGCATTATCTCTTGATGAGCAAATGGTGAGCGAGCTGCTCGGCCAGCAGGGTGGCTTCTCCGCAGACTTGCCGTTCATCGTTAGTGACCTCTAGCCGACCTCTAGCTCTTCAATGTAGACTGCAGATGCCCCCAGCCAGGCCCAAGCGATTCGTGATGAAGAAATCCTGGCCGAGATTAATGCAGAATTAGAGGCTACGGGTCAAGGTGGTAGTATTGGTGGCAGTACGGCGGCGCATAGCCCAGCACCTTTAAAGATAATATCATCGGGTGGCACTATCCCATATTCAGGTGCGGATCCAGTCCCTCCTACTCCTCCGGTGGGAAGCCTTCATGTAAATTCAAGCTCTGAGGAGGACGTTGACATTATGCCCCCATTCGAAGAGAAGCCACCGGAGAGGAAGCACTCCAAACGAAGGATCTCTGTTTCTAGCGAGTCCGAGGACGAACTGCTGATAAGGAGACTGAAAAAGAAGAAATGGATGGGCCATTTAAGCGGATTTTTTGATAGATAGGAACTTGCGTTTGTTTTCCGCCAGTAGGCCGTGTATAGATGCAGGTTCGGCCCCTGCTAGCAGGAATTCTTCTTTGGAAGAACTTATTTGCATGTAAGTCCTTGTCTCTAGTTAGTTGAAATAAAATTCAATTTCTTTGTTTCAATTCTCATTTCTTTTGCGCTTAAGTGTTTGTAGTGTTTGGTTTTCAGTCCGGTGTACTTGTGGTGTTTTTACCGTCAAGTAGAGTTTGTTTTATTTGCCAAAGTCTGAAAATCTTATTCACAAGTTGTGATCGATGAATAAGTTGAACTTCGGACATTGTAGCACTTTGGTTAGTGATTAAAACTTAGCTTTTTTCTCCCCAGTTTCGGGGAACAACATTTGTATTTTGGTTGTTGATCGCACTTATTGCAAATCTTAAGCAGACGTCCACATTTTGGGGACTTAGGATAATTTGAGATCGATAATCCGGTTCGCACTCCAGGAATTTGAGAGTTATCGATGTTTGTAACACGGTTCGCGCTCCGGGAACCTGGAATTGATGTTTATACTCCACTTCATGCTCTGGGAACTTGGAGTTAGTATTGATATTTCGGTTCGCACTCCGGGAACTATGACTTGGTATTTGTACTCCAATTCACACTCTGGGAACTTGGAGATAGCATGTATGTTTGAGTTCACGCTCAAGGAACCTGTAATTTATGTTTGTACTCCATTCACGCTCCGAGAAGTTGGAGTCGGCCAATAGATGGTCAGTCACACCTGTTTGGGCTTTTTAGGAACTCGTTAACACTCCGGGAATGATGGATTTGATGTTTATACTCCAATTCGCACTCTGGGAATTTGGAGTCCGTTCGCACTCTGGGAACGAGTTATTTGATGTTTATACTCCAATTCACACTCTGGAAAGTTGGAGTCCGTTCGCACTCTGGGAACGAGTTATTTGATGTTTATACTCCAATTCGCACTCTGGGAATTTGGAGTCCGTTCGCACTCTGGGAACGAGTTATTTGATGCTAATACTCCAATTCGCAATCTGGGAATTTGGAGTCCATTCGCACTCTGGGAACGATTTATCGGATGTTTATACTCCAATTCACACTCTGGGAAGTTGGAGTCCGTTCGCACTCTGGGAGCGGGTTATTTGATGTTTATACTCCAGTTCACACTCTGGGAATTTGGAGTCCGTTCGCACTCTGGGAACGAGTTATCGGATGTTTATACTCCAATTCACACTCTGGGTAGTTGGAGTCCGTTCGCACTTTGGGAACGAGTTATTTGACGTTTATACTCCAATTCGCACTCTGGGAATTTGGAGTCCGTTCGCACTCTTGGAATGATTTGTCGGATGTTTATACTCCAATTCACACTCTGGGAAGTTGGAGTTCGTTCGCACTCTGGGAACGAGTTATTGGATGTTTATGCTCCAATTCGCACTCTGGGAATTTGGGGACCGCTTGCACTCTGGGAACGAGTTATTTGATGTTCATACTCCAATTCACACTCTGGGAAGTTGGAGTCCGTTCGCACTCTAGGAACGAGTTATTTGATGTTTATACTCCAATTCGCACTCTAGGAATTTGGAGTCCGTTCGCACTCTAGGAACGAGTTATTTGATGTTTATACTCCAATTCACACTCTCGGAAGTTGGAGTCCGTTCGCACTCTGGGAACGAGTTATTTGATGTTTATACTCCAATTCACACTCTAGGAATTTGGAGTCCGTTCGCACTCTGGGAATGAGTTATTGGATGTTTATACTCCAATTCACACTCTGGGAAGTTGGAGTCCGTTCGCACTCTGGGAACGAGTTATTTGACGTTTATACTCCAATTCACACTCTAGGAAGTTGGAGTCCATTCGCACTCTGGGAACGATTTATTTGATGTTTATACTCCAATTCACACTATGGGAATTTGGAGTCCGTTCGCACTCTAGGAACGAGTTATTGATTGTTTGTACTCCAATTCACACTCTGGGAAGTTGGAGTCCGTTCGCACTCTGGGAACGAGTTATTTGATGTTTATACTCCAATTCGCACTCTGGGAATTTGGAGTCCGATGTAGGACAGTCGTGTGTTGGTCCAATTCAGCCTTTAATGTGATGGCTTGCCCCCGAGCTGGTGTTTCACTCGCTATTTGAATAAATTCAATTGTTTGATGGAACTTAGCTCTTCGTGTGTCGTGATTGTTGAATGTTGCATTCGGTGAATCATAGCTCTAGCCTGAAGAGATAGTAATTTATTGCTAAAATAAGAAAATATGGCAAGGTCAGTGCCTTATTACAAGTTCAAATTTCAGAATGTAAAGGAAATTGCAAAGTATTCATAGATCGAATGAGCCTGTCATGGGTGACAGTGACGAGGATCTTCATCGTTCCAGGATCCTGAGAAAGCTGGTCCGCCACTGATGGCGTTTATCACCAATCTTCCACGGGGACAAGTGGAGTCCTCCAGTCTTGGTCGATCGGGGTCATTGTTTTGATGGGCCCGCTTCTCTAGGCCGCGGTGCCCGCACAAACTGTTCCAGCTTCCTTTCTCCGATCAGTTTTTTAACGAGATCTTGTAAGTGACGACACTCGTTCGTATTGTGCCCGTAGCTTTCATGGAACCTGCAAAATTTTCCCGTATGGATTTGCCTCTCTGATGACGGTTTTGGTGCAGGTTTTTGGTACTGAATTGTATTACAGGTTTGTAAGTACAAGTCATCTAGTGATGTATTCAGAGGAGTGTAACTATCAAGCATTGGATTCTTGCGCTGCGGGCCATAATTTTGATCTCATTTTCTAGTTTGATTCACGCTCTCTCTTCGTCGAGCTTGCTTGTTTTTAACGTTCAGCTGAACTTTTCTGGAGCTCTCACCGGAATGTTTGATTGCAACATTGCTTTGGATCCCATCTGTACTTGGTCCTGCATAAGTTTGCTTCCTAGACTGTTTCGTGTCTTCTCTTCTTAGGAATTGAGCCGCCTTGGCATGGAAACGGTCCAATGATGCAGGTGGTTTTCCAGCCAACCAGTTGCCAAACTCAGAATCGGCGTTGATCCCCTTAGTCAGCGCCATAAGGATGGAGTTATCATTCGGGTTGCTGATCTCCGCACATCCAGTATGGAATCTCTCCAAGTAGTGTCTAAGCGTCTCCTCAGGAGCTTGGGTGATGCTGGACAGAGTGTTGACATCTTTTGGCCTTGCGACGTGCATGCGGAATTGTTGAACAAATTTTGTGGCCAACTGGTCGAATGAAGAGATGGATCGAGGTGGCAGTCGAGTGAACCACACGGTAGCGATGCCCCCCAAGGATATGGGGAAACTACGACACTTCACTACATCGTCGGCTCCGGCAGTGGTCATCGACCATTCATATTTCAGAATATCTTGGTTGGGGTCAGAGTTTCCCTCGTACATGGGTAGAGTTGGCATCCTGAATCACCGTGGGGGTTCAGTAGTAAGAATATCGTCCGTAAAAGGAGTGTGGCTTTGGGAAATTCCCCAATCGTCATTCGTGAGTCCCTGGCTCTCACGGATCATCTGACGTATCATAGTTGAAAGATCCGGGATTTGCACGTTTTGTGCAGCTTGCGTCGCAGTATGATCACGTTCCATACTTTGGGGTTGGACCAGACGTTGTCGACGGTCCAAGGCTTGCCTTCTTGGATCATAGTCTTCTGGGACGTATGGTTCTGGAGTACGTTCACTATGACAACGGTCCAGGTTTGACTGATCTTGAGTGTCGACACCTGGTTCAACCGCGGCGTTAGTGACGCGGTATTCTGTGGTGAGGTGAGCGACGGCACCTCCTCGAGAGGAGGGTCCGGTTTGGAAACTGGCTGATGGACCAACTCTCAGTTGTCCAACGGTCATTGTCGGTTAATCACCAGCGGTTGGCATGTGACTCCCATCTAGCCGGGGTCGTGGAGATCGATTATGATAATCGAAAGACGAAGATCTTTCGCTGGAGGAGCGAGAAGCATGGTCACTCTTGGATATCTTTCGCTTCTGGCGATCCAGCTTGCCGATTAGCTCGACGTTAGCACGTAGATGTTCTGCTAGTTGTTGCCGACTCTGGGTCAGCTCTTGGAGTAGCAACTGTAACTCTTGTCGGGAAACCGGACCTGACGGTTTCGAGTGTCCAGTAGCATCTTGATTAGATGGAGGTAGTGTAGCAGGATTCTGTCTATCCTATTCTTCTTAATTGACAACGTTTGAGGTGGTTCTTGTGCTAACCATCTTAAAAGTTGAATTCCTTTCCTAGATTTTGTGAAAATCTGAATAGAAGGGAAGGAAGTTGGATTTGATGATCTGGATCTCTCTCATATATGTTTTCAATCCGGTATCGATGATAGATCCAAAGAGCAGGAGAAAAGCTGGGTTCTCTCAGTGAAAGCACCAAAGTGTTTGCACCAAAATTGGTCACAACACTCTTCGGGAGTCGTTGAAGAGATAATAACAAGGAATGTAAATTCAAAACAAGTATTATCTAACAGAAACTCCAATCAACAAGAAAGTAAATGAGTAGACAAGCGATTTATAGTGGTTCGGCGTGTTGCCTACGTCCACTGTGAAGTTTTTGCTGCTTTATTGATTCTCTTTGAATAGTTACAAGTGATTACAACAAACGACAGCGAAAAACAACTTGAAATTCAAAATTGGCAACAAGGGGAAGATGAAAGTCTTGATCCGGCAGAGTCTCGGTGCTTCAGAATCAAAAAGATCCCTTTTCTGTTGGCTCTGGGACTCTATTTCTAGGCATAGGATGTTGATATTTCGCTGAAAATTCGGGAGTCCACTTCTGGCACATGAGGGGGCCCACGTGCCCGGCCTCAGAAAATTTAGGCCCATTTTGGCATTGATTCGAACTCCATTCGAATCGACCAGAAAATCATCCAATCGAGGTGAAATTTGGTGTGGAAATTCTTCAAAATATATGCAAGCTTCTTTGAAAATTTCATGGCATTTGGATCAGTAGATCTCGAGTTATCGTGGATACGAGATGATGTTCTTCATGCAGCTGTTTGGTTCGAAACCATCCCTTCGAACCGATGGTTTCGAATCGATGGTGGCATGCGCCTTTGCGATGACGTGGAGAGCAAACCTCGAATCGATCCGGTCTTCACTCCGAGTTGACCACGTCGACTCCATATATCTCGGCGCGTTCGTATCGATGGATGACACATCACCTTGGCATGCTGGCTTGATGGATTCGAATGAAGCTTCACCGATGGTTTCGAACAGTAGTTGCTGATGGAGTCGAACAACTAATTGCCCATGGATACGAACAAGACTTTCTTTGATGGATACGAGCCCTATAGCTTCTCCATGGATACAAAGTCAATCGATGCGAACTTGCACCCCTCGATGGTTTCGAAGGACGATGATCTGATGGATAAGAAGCAAACACTGGCTGATGGATACGAAGCGCTTCATCTGCTGATGGGTACGAGGTCCATCGATACGAACTCGATGGATTCGATGTTGATGGAGTCGAATCCGAGACACTTCGATGGATTTGAAGTTGATCGATACGAAGGTGATCGGTTCGAACCAGTGTTTTGTGATGGATACGAAAACATCCATTGTGATGGATACGAAATCTGGGCTTTTCCCTTCAATTTGAATCAACCATAACTCGAGCGTATAAACTCGGATTGACTTGAAATTTGAGATGCTGACTTCTATGGACTTTCTTGTCATGTCCTATCAATTGTAGCTCAATCTGGACTTGGACAAAATTCAGCGATATCCATAGTGAAAAAAAGTATGGCCAATCTCTTAAATGAACTGTCCTTTGTTTTCGATCTATCTTTTGGTATCACGGTTTTGCCAAAAAGCGGGATAAAAATATAAATGTTGAAATTTTGACTGCCAACGTTTATGCAGTGTATTGTTGTAACCGAATGTCGAGCATTAGCAATTTGTTGTTCGGTGTTGTAATTGTTACCAGGCGAGTATTCAATTTCTTTATATTCCAAAAATTGAATTACATGAACGTACGTTAACCCGACTCTCATTAACATTTGCACATCTACGAGTCATTGTCAAGTTTCTTTTTTTCTCTTTTTTTGAATCGAGTTTCATATCGGTTCTCTCGTGGATCGATTTTAGAAGTTGGGACTTATATTTCGTATCGATTTCTATCGATACGAAACATTTAGTTTTTTTAAGTTCTCTTCGTATCGATGGATGCAAACTCTTGTGGGCTTCAAAAAAATGGATAAAAAGCTTTCATTTCATATCGGTAAATCTCTAATGGGTTCGAATGATCAAACAAGTTCATGTGTACCTCTCATATTGATAGGTTACTAACGGATACGATTGGCAACATTCTGGATGGATGGAAAATAGATACGAGCAGTTGTGCTCAAGACTAATATGTATGGATGGATACGAACAGAGCTCTCGTATCAGTGATGTTATCCCATTTTTGGTCAAAACTGGAATATCAATGTTGTGTGCATTTCCACCACGACCGAACCAAGAAGAAGCAGCCAGCAAGCATATATAAGTCTGGGATTTCACTCATGATTCAAGTATAAAAGTCCATTCGGTATCAAAGGTTTAAAGTTTCATTCGGCAATGTAGAGCGAAATCTCATTTGGCATTCAAGATCCCTTGGTTCATCCGGCATTCCCAATACAAGAGCTCATTCGGCATTCTCAAATATAGAAGTTCATTCGGCATTCCCAACTCACTGCCGAACCAAGTATAGCCGGACCGGAGTACCACCGAACCATCTCAACTTCCATCCTCCTGCCGAACCAAGCACAGCCGGACCGGAGTGCCACCGAACCATCTCCACTTCCCTTCCTAGCCGAACCAACTCCACTTACATGTACTACCGAACCAGAGTGCAACCGAACCAGAGCATATTCCAACCCTCAACTACCGAACCAACCCACGGTCCACACACTACCGGTCCAATCAACACTCCACCCACCGCCGAACCAAGGTGTTGCCGAACCAACTTTGTCAGGCCAGATTGCATCTGCTCAGGCCCACCAGCAGCTATATACATCCAGAACCCCTACCCCCGGCCTCGCTCTATAAATAGAGGGGCAGGGGTACAACAATGGGAGACAAGTTTGAGAGCTCAAGCACGGAAGGAACTTTCAAACAACCTTAATACTCTTGTAATCAAAGCTTTGTACTTGTAATCTGGAGTAAAAGAGGAGAATATCATATAAAGTGGACGTAGGCACGTTCTGGCCGAACCACTATAAATCTGTGTGTCTTTTACAGTTTAGTCCCTGCTTTTTACATATTTGCATAAATCACCCAAATCATTGAAAAAAACATAAAATCAACTAAATCGTACGACTTTGAGATGTTTGCCCATTTTTTGCGCAAACACTTTTGGTGCTTTCACTGAGAACCGAACTCAGGGATTCTACCGCTTGGAAGTTGAATTTGAAAGTTTAGAGATTCAGATTTGGAAGAGTCATGGCGAGACAATCAAGCAGAAGGCCAAGGCCAGAGCAGAGTCAACAGGAAGGGAGTCAAGAGGCTTCCTCAGGAGCAAACCAAGCTTCAGCCTTCATCACAAGGGATGAGATGGAGGCTATGATGAGAAGACAAGAAGAGATGATCCAGAACTTGCTTCAACAAATTGGGCAACTTGGAGCACAAAACCAAGGAGCAACTGGAGTTCAGAACGGAGCAGGACCATCTGGCGTAGCACCAGAGCTAGGGGGCATTCACGCAGAGCATGTTGATCCGACCCCGGGAAGAGAGATGGGGGCATCCGAGCCACCAGGTAGCAATAGAGGAATGAACGTTCAGCCAGGGAGGCATACACATGAAAACTTCCGCGGACTCGAGGGGCTGGTCGAAGGCAGTGAGCGAGGACTACAGCTTGGAGACATTGACAGATTAGCAGAGATGGTTAGAAGAGCTATGAGAGGCGGTTTAGTAAACAAAGACTTGGAAGATGTAAACAGGAGTCCTTTTTCCCCTGCGATTAGGATGGCTAGGAACCCACCAGAGTTCAAGTTACCGTCAGTAGAGATGTACGATGGGAGGACAGACCCTGCAGTCCATCTTACAAAGTATATGTGGCACATGGAAGTGCTGGGGGCATCACAGGAGGTCATGGCCCAGTGCTTTCCATTGTATTTAACGGACATTGCAGCGTTATGGTTTAGGCAGCTGGAGAGCGGCTCCATAGGAACATGGAAAGATTTAACTGAGAGATTCATGAGGCAATTCAGGGTTCATTTTGCGAGACCCAAGAATGTGATGACTTTGGCAACCTTGAAGCACAAAACTGGAGAGACTTTGAGGAGTTTTCTAACGCGATTTAATGCGGCAGCAACATCAGTGGATCGACCAGATCCATCCATGGTCATGATGGCGGCTGTATCTGGAATAGCTGATAGTACAGAGTTCAAGAATTCGTTAACTAAGGATCCGCCTATGAATCTGGGAGAGTTCTATCATGAGGCTGAAAAGTTTCTGCGTTTGGAAGATGCTAGTGTAGAAAGAGAGGAAGAAGTTGACGTTTACGCAATCAAGAGCGGAAACCCACCTGGAAAGGGTGCGGAGACTGGCAAAGGAAAGAGAAAGGCTAAGGATAATGATGACAGGTCAAAGCGGCCACGGAGAGAGTCGCGATTCACCACTCACACTGAGCTGAATGAGAGTCTGGAACAAATTTACCAGGATACCAAGGAGCAGGTTCCGTATCGTAGACCAATGCGAAGGGATCCAACTTCTGACGAAAGAAAATCAGATAAGTTTTGTGAATTCCATGAATTAAACGGTCATAACACTAATGATTGTAGACATTTGAAGGATGAGGTGGAAGGGCATATCAGGAACGGTATGCTCCTTCAGTATGTGAGGAGGCGAACTCCAGCAGTGGAGCCAGAGCGACCACCGTCTACATCGGCTAGAGGTGACCTTGGATCGGGGCACCGTTTGATTATCCATTGATTGCTTGATTAAAATAACGATGAACAAGTTGTAAACCTCTCGCTAACGCGGTTAAATCATTTACACATGTGAGCGATCGCGCACGATCCATAGGCATGCTCTGAATGACTACCAACCGCGTTATAGTAAGAGTTTACGCTTTGACATCTTCATTCTGCCTTTTGCTTTGATTTTGATTTGAACATTTAAATTCTTCCTGTTTGGACATTTCTGCCATACGTTTCATATGATTATTACTTTAACATTTACAATTCTATGGAAAAATTTACTTGTATGCCCGTTGGATCGCGAACGGTCCACGAGCACCTCTTGCATGGCAGCGAACTGCCGAAGTCTTTGATTTAGAGACTCCCCCAAACAATAACTCCGACACTGATAATATTAAGCCCCCCCGGGCACACACAATTTGCCTCGAACGGCACCCGACCTCGAACGGTCACAATTCGCCTCGAACGGCACCCGACTTCGAACAGTCACAATTCGCCTCGAACGGCACCCGACTTCGAACAGTCACATTCGCCTCGAACGGCACCCCACTTCGAACAGTAACAAACTCGCCTTGAACGACACAACTCATCTCGCCACAAATGGCTCGATGGCGAAAGGTCGCCATTTGAGGTCCACCCCCGACCGCCAACAGTCGCACCTTACCACGAATGGCTCGATCTCGAACGATCGTCATCCGAAGTAAGGCGATTGACCGCGAACGGTCCCATTTCATCTTTTGCCGCAAACGGCACCGGCCGTGAACGGTCACATTTCACCCCAAGTGGCTTGATCGCGAACGGTCGCCATTTGAGGTCCGCCCTCTGACTGGGCTCGGTCGCACTTTACCTCGAATGGCTCGATCCTGAACGGTCGTCATTTGAAGTAAAGCGCTTGACCGTGAACGATCACATTCCACATCAAATGACTCGATCTCGAACGATCGTCGCATGGATTTAGACGCTTGACCGCGAACGGTCGCACCTCACCTCAAATGACTCGATCGCGAACGGTCGTCATTTGAAGTTAGGCGCTTGACCATGAACGGCCACGCTTCATCCCAAATAGCTCGATCCCGAATGGTCGTCATTTGGGGCCATATAAAATATCAAGCTCTTTACAGGTTGTCAACATGATATGAACATCCAGCTCATGGCATTACAAAACACGCCTTCCTACCACAAGGACATCAACAGGATATGAACATCCAGCTCATGGCATTACAAAACACGCCTTCCTATCGCAAGGCATGTTTTGGGGGGCAAAGTGTTATCCCATTTTTGGTCAAAACTGGAATATCAATGTTGTGTGCATTTCCACCACGACCGAACCAAGAAGAAGCAGCCAACAAGCGTATATAAGTCTGGGATTTCACTCATGATTCAAGTATAAAAGTCCATTCGGTATCAAAGGTTTAAAGTTTCATTCAGCAATGCAGAGCGAAATCTCATTCGGCATTCAAGATGCCTTGGTTCATCCGGCATTCCCAATACAAGAGCTCATTCGGCACTCTCAAATATAGAAGTTCATTCGGCATTCCCAGCTCACTGCCGAACCAAGCATAGCCGGACCGGAGTACCACCGAACTATCTCAACTTCCATCCTCTTGCCGAACCAAGCACAGCCGGACCGGAGTGCCACCGAACCATCTCCACTTCCCTTCCTAGCCGAACCAACTCCACTTACATGTACTACCGAACCAGAGTGCAACCGAACCAAAGCATATTCCAACCCTCAACTACCGAACCAACCCACGCTCCATACACTACCGGTCCAATCAACACTCCACCCACCGCCGAACCAAGGTGTTGCCGAACCAACTTTGTCAGGCCAGATTGCATCTGCTCAGGCCCACCAGCGGCTATATACATCCAGAACCCCTACCCCCGGCCTCGCTCTATAAATAGAGGGGCAGGGGTACAACAATGGGAGACAAGTTTGAGAGCTCAAGCACGGAAGGAACTTTCAAACAACCTTAATACTCTTGTAATCAAAGCTTTGTACTTGTAATCTGGAGTAAAAGAGGAGAATAACATATAAAGTGGACGTAGGCACGTTCTGGCCGAACCACTATAAATCTGTGTGTCTTTTACAGTTTAGTCCCTGCTTTTTACATATTTGCATAAATCACCCAAATCATTGAAAACAACATAAAATCAACTAAATCGTACGACTTTGAGATGTTTGCCCATTTTTTGCGCAAACAAGTGACATCGGTGACCATTCTAAACGGTCATTTTAACTAGGCGACGAATAGTTTCCCACCTTTACTCGTGTCCATATAAATGTTAGGACTTAGAAAAATTTAGTCTGTTTTTAATTCTTTCTACCTTGCTTCGTATCGATCAAAAGATTAAGAAATAGGACTCGCTTTCGTCCCTAAATTAACTTAACTCCTTAGTCCCTTGAAACTGCACTTTAATTTAGGTAATTAATTAGCAAAATAATGTCAAGAATGATGAGACTCGAAGTCGATTGCCAATCCATCTGCGTTTATAGCCGACTCTGGTGTAGTTGGAGCCATGGATGGTCGGAGTGAGGTCTAGGGTCGAGAAGCTGGTCCCTTCGAAGCCTTTGGGGAAGAAGGTTCATGGGATACGAGGAAGCGATCTGTATCGATGATGTATGGCAGGCGAGTTCGTATCGATTCGTATGCGACAATACTTCGTATCGAATGAGTGAATCGCCTCGTACCGATAGATGGTGGTATTTTTTTCGATCAATTAACGATGGCCATTCGTATCGATACATAGTGTTCGATGCAAATGTTCGACTTGGCGATCGATAAGAATCAGAGGACTTTGATCGATACGAACTGTGTTTTGGGTGACCGATAGAAGCACGATTTTATGATTGACACGAACTGCTGCCTGCTATGACCTATACGAACTCATCCCTAGTTATCAATCCAAGTACACATAGTGATGTAAACGAAATCTTGCGCCATCAAACATCTGACTCTGATGAGCTTCAGTCTTGCATAATTGGACTTCACCGTTTCGCTACATATTTGATTGCCTTTCGAAGCTTGTTGATGGAACTGTAACTTGATCAATTTGACAAACTTTAACTTAGATCGATCACTAATGTCCGGATGGAACGGTTGTGACGGTTGGCGATGACGATCACTCCGGTTGAATTTTGAGGTCCTGTCATTTAAATATTTTGTTAATCTTCCTAGAATCTCTTAAATAATACACAACACTGCATTGCACCACATTCATGTGTTTCAGACCAGGGAACACATGGGATTATTGTCACCCAACGATCGTTTTTGATGAGTTGATTAGCTATGGAACTTGGGAGTTCACAGTAGTAAGAGGCTCAAAGTCCACCCCCTTTGGTAAAAGAGGTGCCGGCTATCACGGTCGATGTCATAAATCCAGCTCCGGACGAGCTACCGGGAGTAAACATTATTAGGAATCCACGAGATTCTATGCCATCTAATGTTTTTGAAGATATGTTGGGTAGAATTTGTTTGAGGCACGAGCTATTGTTGGACGATGTCCTAGTACTAGGGCCAAACGATAGGCCACATACTCCTCCTGAAGGGTACACCGCTTTCAGTCTTGACTAGAATATGTCCTCATGGAAATATTGATTGAGTGGTGGCTGGACAAGACTAAAATCTTTCAATTTATCGATCTTGGTTCCTTCCTTTAGCTTACTGATTCATTTAGAAAACATTGGATACTCCATCTTCTTAGAAACAATCCTTTTGATCAAAACTAGTCGAACTTCCAAACAAGACAATACATCTGTATCAACACAAGACCCTGCCTCGGATATCCACTGCACTCTGCAATCTGCTAAGGCTTCTAAATCTTTCCACTCAGCCATTATTGCCAACATTTCAATTTGATGTTTCCTGCTACGTGCGTCTACAACACGGTTGCCTTCCCTAGGTATGAACTCAATCCCAAAATCATAAGCGGCTATGAATTCTAACCATCTCTACTACTCATGTTCTGCTCCTTCTGAGTGAACAAATATTTCAACGAATTATGATTTGTAAATGGCTCAAACCTTTCTCCCAAAAGCTATTGTCTCCACACCTTCAAAGAAAAATCACAACAGCCATCTCTATGTCATGCTTTGGATATCTGACCTCGTGCGGTCTAAGCTGTCTAGAAGCATAAGCAATCACTTTACTTCTCTGCATCAACATAGCTCTGAATCCTTTTCCACACGCATCGGTATAGACTACCAGATCCAGATTCCCCTCTGGAACAAGAAACACAGGTGCATGAGTCAATAAGTGTTTCAATTTCTAGAATGCTTCCTCACACTTAACAGTCCACACAAACTTCACATCCTTCCTCGTCAACCTGGTCATCGATGCTGCTATCGATGAGAAATCCTTAATGAATCTTCGACAATAACTAGCCATCCCAAGGAAACTCTTAATCTCAATTACTGTCTTGGGTCTCTTCCAACTATTCACTACCTCAATCTTAGTCAGACTACTGATAGGCCCTCCTTTGAGACGACATGACCAAGAACCTTCACCTCCTTCTTCCAGAAGTGACACTTTGAAAACATCGCTTTTAGCTGATGTTGCCTCCGAACCCCAAGCATCACTCTAAGATGTAGTTCGTGCTCTCTTTCATCCTCAGAGTAAATCAAGATATGATCTATAAAACTAGCATGAACCTATCCAAGTTCTCTTGGAATATCCGGTTCATCAAATCCACAAAGAAAGTTGGAGCATTTGTCAATTTGAATGACAAAACTAACCATTCGTACAATCCATATCTGGTCCGGAATGCTGTCAAAGGTATACTATCCTCTGCTACTATGAGCTGATGGAAACCCATTGCCAAATTCAACTGAGAAAATACCTTCACCCCACTTAGTTGGTCGAACAAATCATCAATTCTAGGAAATGGATATCAATTCTTTATCATCCTCTCATTCAACGTACGATAATCGATACATAGCCTCATAGATCCATCCGGCTTCTTAGCAAACACTACTGCTGCACCCCACGACAAACTGCTTGGGCTAGCAAAACTCTTGCCTTCTAGATCCACCAACTACACCTTCAACTCCCTCATCTCTGAAGGGGCCATCCTGCTTGGGAGTCTACTCACTGGTTTTGCTCCTGGAACCAAATCTATCCAAAACTTAATGGCTCATTTCAGTGGCAATCCAACTATAGGCTCAAACACATTTTCAAATTCTCTAACCATGAATACTCGTTTCAACTCATCATCTGTATCCAACGTACCTAACAAAGAAAACACTACATCACTAGAACTTCCTACGGTGAAAAAAAATCTGATCGCTACAATCTAGGTGACTAAGAGATATCTTCCTTCCCTGCAAAATATCTTAACATTTGTTAACCCGCCTTTTGAAAAGGCTATAAACAGGCGGATTTAACTAAATCGACTGCTCGTTTGTCGAGACTGGAATACGATGGGTTTGGGCTAGTTGAATGGATAGACAATCAGTCATGGATGGTTCGGCGTGGGATGCTCGATCGAGGTGGCTTGGTCATACAGGGCTCGGTCAAGGAGAGGAGATCATGCATGGTTTGGTCTGGTTGGAGTATGGGTATTGTCCAGTTAAGATAGGTCGGCATAAGTCGATCGGCATGTGTAGTTCGATACCTGGTTCTGGGCTCGGCAAGCATTAGGAGACAGGATCGGTAGTTTTGCTTTGGTCGGTGAGGAAATTGGATCGGTCTTGCTGGAGTGGTTCAGCCTGAGTGGCTCAGTAGAAGTGGCCCGGTGGTGATCTGGGTCGTAATTTCTGGGTCGATCATGCTGGAGTTGTTTGACATGTTGAAGTGGGTCGGCATGGTTGGAGTGGCTCGAGGTTGGCATTGGATTATACGTGGGCCAATACTCGTACGTTCTCCGGTGAGCATGGCCCGGTAGGATGGTGTGATTCGGCATGTTGGAGTTGTTCGGCAATGTTGGTCAGACTTGGTGGGTCGGTCACCTAAGGTTGGTTAGGGTAGATGAGGTGATATGGCTCGGTATAGATAGGTTCTACCTCTCGGGGATTGGAGCATATGGGTGGGCCATATGTGGTTCAGCCGTAGTGGGTCGGTCGGCAAGTGAGACATAGAGACGACGTTCACTTAAGGGATCGACATATGGAGGTTGAGGTCGGCATTTAGCTTTGCTCTAGGTTGGCTTTGAGGTGGACTTCGGATCAGTACCTTGGCTACTTCAGGTCGGCTTATGGAGAACTTGAGATTGGTCATGATGAAGGGTGTGGTCTCGGATATGGTCTTAGTGGGCTCATATATCTCAGGAAGCCCGGCAACATGGATTTCGCCTATAAAAACAGCATGTGGGGGTTTAGAAAAGGGATCTTCATTCTGTTTCCCTTCCTCTTCTCCATTAAGGCCACTCTGCCAATATTGTTTTGAAAACTCTTGATTGTAATTGTAATTGTATTTGATTCTGATATCAATAAAAGGAAATTTCTAGAGTGGAAGTAGGCCAGAGTCAGCCGTACCACTATAAATCCTCTGTTATTATTGCATTCTTTTTATTTTTTATTGTTCTTCATATTTATACTCTCTAAATACACCCTATTTGTTATCCGTGATTGTTGGTTGGTGCTTTCAACAACGTTTGGGCATTAGTGACCAATTTTTATGCTAACATTTTAGTGCTTTCACTGAGAACTAGCACTCAGGGATTCAGAAGCTTGGATTTTGGATTTAAAGGCCTGGAAACTTGGATTCTGGATACTATGGCAAAGCAGTCAACCAGGAGACAAATGACGGAAAGGAGTCAGCACGAAGGGAGTCAGGAGGCTTCCTCTAGAGCTAATCAAGCCTCCGTATGCATCACTAGGGTGAGATGCAGGTCTTGATGAATTCCATGCAGGAGCAATTGATGAAGAGGCAAAAGGAAATGTTGCAGACACTTTTAAGACAATTTGGGCAGGTAGGAACAGCAGGAGCTGTAAGAGCTCAGATCCATGGAGTTAGATTAGAAGGACTCAACAAGCACGCAGATGGAGTAGTTAAGCAGGGGGCAACCCCCAATCAGCAAACAACCGTAAATCTGGATGGTCCTAGACTCGAGGGAGCACCACCAGGTAATGCTGGTCCAATCCATGGAGGGATACTAGATGACGCTACGCAGCATGGCACCGACAGAAATACAACAGTATGTGACGAGGAGTATGTGCCAGAATTACCTCATGGACTTGGAGGCAGTTAGGAAATATTGATGGGGGGTAACCTTTGGAAGATAACACTGAACTAGCCGACATTATCGGGAGAACTATCCATGGAGGTAAGGCAAACAAGGATTTGGAGGGAGTAAACAAAAGTTCGTCTACTAGAAACATCAGGATGGCCAGGAATCCACCCGATTTCAAGCTGCCCACTCTTGAAGTATACAATGGTAAGACAGATCCCACTAATCACTTGATGAGGTACACAAGGCATCTGGAAGTGCTGGGGGCATCAGAGGAGCTTATGGCTCGATGTTTTCCCCTGTACTTGATCAATATAGCTCCTATGTGGTTTAAATAGCTGGAGGATGGATCAATTGGAACGTGGACTGAACTGGTGGATAGGTTTTCGAAACAGTTTCGAGTTCACATCCAAGTTCACATCAAATGGTCCATTTTTAGAGGATAAATCATGATTCTTAAAAACCTAAACTGTAAGAGATTTGGGAATGAAAAATTTTCGTTTAGAAATTTATTTCTGGCGATCTAGCAATCGTAGGGTGGTGCGGCCGGGTTTGGAAGAGTCTGGTGGACGTAGCGGAGGTAAGGACCATGGCAGAATTTTCGTTTGAGGCTTTAATTGAGGGAGAAAGTTGTTTTTAGGGTTTAGGGGGTTTCGATGTTGCTCTAGCACGCGGTGATATGGGTAGGTGATGATGCGACCGGAGCTGGTGGTTTTTGGCAGAGAGGTAACTGTATGTGTGGGCTTTCGTTGGTGGTGGGTGGCGAGCGTAGTAATGGTCAGCCGGTGATGGGATTAGTCGATTTTTGATTAGTATCATGGTTTTCTTGTTTTGAAATTTGAGTCGGGAAGGCGCATTTCGATTTGGAATGTCATCGCATCAGTAAAGTTGAGAATCCGTGATATCGGCGAGTGTTGGAGTAGTGATGTCGCGTCGGCAAGATGGTCAATAAAGGGGGTGTGCACGTGCACATTTTCACCATGCACAAACGTTCTGGTGGAAATTTTTTCGCATGGTTTGGGCGTATGTGGTTGGCGTGATTACAAGCTTATCGAAGTAATGTTCGATGGGAAACCGAAGCTAAGAATGATTCTAGAATCGATCGAAGATGACCGTTTTCGTATGGATTTGAGAATGTTCCCAGTAGCAGTGAGGCATTGAGGAAGAAGCATTGATTCTGGAGTCGGTGGTAAAGAGAGATGGGCTTCAGCCTGTTAGTGTTGTGGAACATTTAGGCTTTCGATTTGTTTTCCATGATTGGGATTGGGCTTCAGGCAGATTGCTTTATGAAGATGTAAGTTTTTGGGTTTGTTTCTTTTTAGTTCGGTTGTTTATGTCCTTGGATTTTGGGCCTCGGGCGGATGTTATTGTTTTATTTGTAATAAAATTGTTAAGTAGAGAATTTGGTTTTAAAGTAAAGCTAAATCCAAACAAATTTATTTTTCCAAAAATTTGAATAAAAATGATGATTTGAAATAAATTTTATTTTTAAAACAAAATTTTCTTTAATGCTAAATGTTTATTTTAAGTTTTATAAAGACAGAGAAAATTTGGAAATAAACTTGATTTGTTTAAGAGGTTTTAAAACCAATTACCTTTAAACTATTTTAAGTAATGATTAAATAATTAATGTTATTAATTTAAGTTTTATTAATTAATAATTAAGGTTCATAAATCAATAGTTAAGGGGTAATTAATCAGGTAATTAAAGATTAATTAATTGATTTGTAAGGCAATCAAGGAATAATTAATTAATTAAATGGTTTGAAATTAATTAATGAGTGATTAAGCGGGGTTAAGTGATTAATTCTTAAGTAATTACTTTAAATAAGTGATTGGAGAATCGTTAATTGATGCGGTTAATTAATTAAGGAGATTGATCAAAAGTTAATATGAAGAGTTAAGGCTAATTTACCTATTTGATAATTAGATGTTAATTACTTAATATAATTAAAGAATAATTAATCATGGATGATTAATTAAGATAGATGATTAAGGAATGATTAGTTAATTGGGTTGTTATTAATTAATGTTAAGTAAGAGAGATTAAGATAATCCAAGTGAATAAAGTTGGTGATTAATTTAATTGAGAATTAATTAAATTAGATTGGAATTATATATCAAATAATTCTTGTGTATGAATGGTTGAACGATTTTGGATGATTGGAATTGTTGTTGTCTCTGATGAGCGATTGAGATGTGTTGTGATAATCTGAGTTGAATTGTTGATGATATCCCGAATATGAATTGTATTGTTTTACAACTTAACAATTTGGGGTTAGAAATGATATTGGATTCGAAGAGATCAGGTCGGGTGTCCGTAAATACCCGAAACCACTTCGGTTTATAATCTCTATAGATTTGATATGTGTAGTCAATAGGCTAGAATGGAATAATATGGACCTTTGAAACTAAGTATGGGTACTTAGGGATTGATTTGTGAATTAAGTGTTGAGAATAACAAGTAATGAACTCGTAGTGAAGTACGAGTTACCCTGGGTTTTTTCCTTTATGATTTGAACTTAGTATTTCAATCTATGGGTATACTCACGCTGGTTTCCAGCCTGACTCAAGAGTTAGTTTGATGTAATGCTCGGGTCAAATCGAGTATTACAGATTTTTAGGTAAGGACATTTTGGAGCTCAGGAGGCGAGCTGGATGGCAGAAACGTATGGAGTGTAGTCCGCTGTGATATATACTTTAGTTTATCTGGGATAAGTTAATCTTAGCTGTCCAGTGATTGTGTAAATGTTGTAACTCTGACGTATTGTATGTAATTTAACCGATACAGCTTCTTTGTATAAATGTTATTTTATGATATTATATGTTGATCCACTGCGAATGTGAGATTCTGTGTCTTGTCTTATGTTTTCTTCGTCTATCTCTTCTCTTCTTTTCTTAACTATCAGGAATCTTTAGGATCGAAAATTCTGGGTCGTTACAACATCCGCCTTATAAATCCTTTAAACCTTAGCTTTTTTAAAACATTAAAAACAATACCATACGACCTTGCCGAAAGGTCCTACCTTTCAACATTTTTGGAAAGTTTCTTTTCAACCTAGTTGAAAGGTTTCAGCTTTCGACTTTTTCGAAAGCCTGCGATACCTTCTCTATGTAATAAACTTTTCAAAGGAAATGAAACTCAAAACTATTTGAAGACACTGGGTTCAGTTCAAAAATAGTGGAAAACTTTCAAAATCATTCAAAGTTAACTACACCTTTAAACGTTTATAATTAAAACATTTGGATTATACAAAAGGATCAAAATAACAATGGAGTGGAAAGCAACTGCTTTGAAAGCAACTGCCTTTCGGAAACATCCGAAAACAATGAAGTGTTGGTGTTGGAAACAACTCTTCGAAATCAATGGAGAGAGCTCTTTGTCGAAAGCTAGCAGGTGTATTTTTCTACAAAACCAAAACCAAACTTCATCTCTTCCGAAAGCTACAACCCTTCGTCCCCAACCTTTCAACTTCCTCAATTTCACTACGTACCAGTTTCCTTATACAATGTGCATTGGTATTTGATCTAATCGGAAGGTTTGATACCCTTCGACCTTGTAGGAGGGTCTCGAATGAAGAAGGAAGCTCTTGCCGAAAGAGTTGAAATAGTGAAAATACTATCTGAAATAGTCCTTTTGTACCCCACCTGCCTTGCTTGTCTAAATCTTATTGGTTGCCAGAATTTTATGTTCGAAAATCGCTACCGATCGTTCATATTTGGAAATTTGAATAGTTAAAAAAAAACCCTTTCTCCTTTATAATTGTATAAAACATTTAAGTCCCATACCTAAAATAATTATTTATAACCATCAAAACACCTTGAAAAATTCTGGAAAAATTAAAGAAAGTAAATCAATATGCTCTCTTCAAGTATAAAATTTTTGGATCCAAACAAAATTATTTTAACCGTAAATAATTTTTATAATCTAAATTAACATTTTCCTCTTTAGAAAATTATAACAAATCCATAAAAGTTCTGAAATTTCTGAAAATTGATCCCGTCTCTAAAATAACTTTTTAGATCATCATAAAAATTTGCACGTCTGATGGTTGTAATTTAATAGAGTTTTCATCTTAAAATCTATATGAACTACATAAATCATCAACATGTATATATAATATTTTATCATTCGAAAACATGGCAAACATTTGCAAAATCATTCGAAATTAACCATAAAAAAACCGTAAAAATTTAGAGATATAAACATTATTCATCTTTGATTTAATGATTAAGGAGCATGAGATTTGAATGAATATGGTTCGAATTTGCTTTATTTAAGCTCTCTTTGGTTGTCAATGGTGGCCGACAAAGCTTTTAATTTTTGAAAATGAGAATGAACGTGTGTTTTGAAATACATGGCCTAAGGAAGATGATATAGGAATGTCCTCTTCCCATAATACCCCTCCTCTAATTCATTTTTAAACCATTCATTCAATTCATTAGTTAAAAAAGCATGGCTGACTTAATTAAATAAAATCTCATCCCCTTATCAACACATTATTTTATTTCGTTTATCTAACTAATTCTCCTAAATAATGTTATCAAAATTATGGGGTGTTACACTCCTCTTAGTAGCTTACATTGTCACGGAAGTTTTGCTCATATGTCAACTCCTATCTTTGAGAATTGATAACTTAGCTATTTGGTTCCAAGCAACATTTCCTCGAGGCGGTCTATCTTTCGGCCATGTCTAAATTCTTTCTAAGTGGAATTTAGGAAATTCGGTTGTGCACCAGCTTTCATCTCTAGAAAATAGTACATGGGTAATTCAATCCTAGGATTTCCTTTCGATGCTGCTTTATTCTCGTCAGTGGCTGATTCATATGATGAAAGATTGACTGATTCAGCTGATTTTTCAAAGGATATGTCTTCCAATTGCTGCTTGTCATTGGGTAATAGTAGTTTTCTAAAGAGAAGGTAGAAACTCAGTTGAGGACCAACTTCTATCTCCATAAGCTAGAGCATCGATGGTTCACTATGATGACTATTTCTCTTCAGCCCTGTAGATTAAGGTTTTCTTAGAATTGCCGGGGCAATGCCGATACTTAGTTAGTGGAATGTTTCTCGGAGTTGTCGAGGCAACACCGGTACTTATGAAACAAAATGTTTCCTATCTTTGTTAGGGCAAACTGGTACTTGGGAAATAGAAAATTTTCCTAGCGTTGCCAGGGCAACACCAGTACTTAAAAAATAAAAGAAGGCCTTGGCGTTAGCAAGGCAACGCTGACACTTATGAGTTTGGGTTTGATTTTCCCAATCTATTCGCCGGTGCTCTTAATCTAGTTGGGTACTATTTTCGGCATTTGAAAACTAGAATTTTGATGGTTGGATTGTAGAAGTATTTTCTTAGTGCTGCCTATCTTATGGGCAGTGTTAAAATAATGTTGGTGACGGTCTTTAACGGTTGGCACTTCTCTTGCCAATTTTAGGTTGGAATTACTGGAACAGAAGGCGGTTGAAACCCACTCGTCCATTCATGGTGCTTGCATTCTAGTCCGAATTGTGGGAACTTAGATTCATTATGTGAGCGGTCGACTTGCGCTCGATTGGTGGTCAGTTGCCAAATTGTTTATACTTCAATTCGTAGTTGAGGACTTGGAGATTTCTGTGAATTATTTATACTTTAGTCCCCTTTCCGTGGACTTAAAGTACTCTAGTCCAAGCTCTGGGGACTTAGATATTTTTGTGAATCATATATACTCTTGTCCATGCTTCGGGGACTCATAGTACTCTAGTCCATGCTCCAGGGCCTTAGATATTTTTGTATATCATTTAACTTTAGTCCGCTCTTCGGGGACTTAGAGTACTCTATTTTTTGCTCCAAGAACTTAGAGATTTTTGTAAATCGTTTATACTCTAGTCCCAACTCCAGGGACTTTGAGTACTCTGGTCTACACTCGAATACTTAAAGAACTCTAGTCCGCACTTCGGGTACATAGAGATTTTTTTTCAATTGTTTATGCGCTAGTCCATGCTCTAGGGACTTAAAGTACTCTAGTTCGCAATCTAGGGACTTAGAGTAATCTAATCCGTGCTTCGGGACTTAGAGATTTTTGTAAATCGTTTATACTTTAGTCTGCGCTCTGAGGACTTAGTGTCAGTTTGGTGTTGGTTGAAACATTCATCTGATCCTGTAGAGTTGGGTAAATTCCCTTTAGCCCAATGTGGTGGTTTTTCTCAATGTTGTTTAACTTCAGGATGCACCATGTTCTCTAACGATAATAGTCCTAAGTGTTTCCATTGCCTAGCATTGTTTATAGCCGTCATGTGTTACCCTTGGAGATGCAAGGTTGTTGCTTAACCAATTCCATGGTTATTCTTATTCATGAAAAGTCAAATTTCCTCCAACCGGTTTTTGTCATGTTCTGATTATTACCTGTAGAACCCTTCACCTCCAAGTGCAAAATTCCACGTTCTTATAGAATGTTTGAAATTAAGGATTAAATTATCACATTGCTCTCGGTATGACCGTGTTCATTCCTATATTAATCATGGACCACTATAGTTCGGAAGTGTACGTCTTGAATACATAGCATTTAACCTTGCTTGTTTCAGGCCATATGCATTATGCTAAGCTGATAACATTATTGGGGATATCAACCTTATTCATTGGTTCCAATCTTCTAGAATCAATGGTTTAGCAGCTCGATTCAAATGTTCTCTCCTTGTTATGGTATGTCTTCGGATAACAACTGATTTTCTACGAGTTAGGGTTTAAGGACTCAGTCAAGCACCTGCTTCTGTTCCTTGGATACTTGTGCATTGATGATTTGATTCTAGAACAGCCTTCCACTGTCATCTATCTATAGAAAATCATAAGTTCCTCCTTTTATTACAAGTTGGGGTGATCTTTTATCCTGACCAAATGTTAATGTGTTCTGTGCCCCTCAGTCCATAAGGTTGATTATTTTGAACAATTGATGTGAGACTTGACATTCTAGGAGGCTCCCTAGATGCTTCCAATCAAAGGTATGTCGCAGCTCCTATCTTTGGGAACTCATTACATGGATGCCTTGAATTTTGATATTTTTTACATTAACTTTGGTTAAAAATTAGAATTCTTTGCTAACTTCTTAGTTTGTGAGCTTTGTGGTTTTAACGAAGCAATATCAGTTCTTTTGGGTATCGGGAGTTGATACCTGTTAATCGAAGTGCCTAGCTTATGAAATTCCTCTGTGTTACCTATCTTCGGGTAACATGAGGGGTTTGTGTTTTGAAAGTTAGTGCACGACTTATTGGATCTGTGGCTTTTAGTTTTTCTTGGTGTTGCCTATCTTCGGGAAAAGTGATGAGTTTAAGCTCATTAAGAGTTAGTGTGCTGCTTATGAAAATACATGGCTTTCCATTCTCCTTTGTGTTGCTTATCTCCGGGCAAAGCAAGGAGCGTAGGTATTAATGCACAGCTAAGAGATGCGTGGCTTTGGGTGCTCGTCGGCATTTCCTATCTCCGGGCAACACAAGGAGTTAGTTTTTGATGTTCCTTGGCATCTCCTATCTCTAAGTAATGCGAGGAGCTAGTTCTTCGATGCTCGTTGGCGTTGCCTATCTCCAGGCAACGCAAGTAGTTAGGTTTTGATGCCCTTGGGCGTCGCCTATCTTTGGGCATGGGAGGAGTTAGTTTTTAATGTTCCTCGGCGTTGCCTATCTTCGGGCAAAGCGAGGAGTTAATTTTTTATTCTCCTCAACGTCGCCTATCTTCGAGCAATGCAGCGAGTTAGTTTTTTATGCTCTTTGCCATCGCCTATCTCCAAGTAATGCGAGGAGTTAGTTTTTGATGCTCCTAGGTGTCTCCTATCTCCAGGCAACACGAGAGTTTGTTTTTGATGCACCTCGTCGCCTATCTCTCGGCAACGCGAGGAGTTATTTTTTGATGCACCTCGGCGTCGCCTATCTTTATGTAATGTGAGGAGTTAATTTCTAAAGCTCCTCGGCGTTTCCTATCTCCAGGAAATGCGAGGATTTAGTTTTTTGATGATCCTCAGCCTTTCCTATCTCCAGGCAATCCAAGGAGTTTGTGTTTTGGGCCTTCCTAATGTTTCCAGGGCAACATTTGTTTTCAAAAGGCAAGGATCTTGTTCCGCTGATCCAAGGGTTTGAGTCGATTTGCTTTCATCACCAGGCAGGTATTTGTTATGAAAATGGCTTTATTGGTTAAAGAAACAAAGCAAGGATTATGGTATACGCACAGTGGTTTGGGCCTTTTTGGTGCGGGAGGAGTGATGCCAGTTTATAGAAGGTAAGGATCGAGTTTTACCATCAACCAAGCGGTTCGATTTTGCAAGAATGTGGTTTCGCCAGTACTAAAAGTTAACTAGTTTTTAAATCGAGCAGTCGTGGCTTTGATGTTCTTCCTAATTTTAGGAGTATGTGCTCGACCAAACAAATAAGATTACCATGGCGGAGTGATCTACAGCCGATTGCATGGAGATGGTTATGAAGAAAGAGCTTATGGGAGTTTGGAGCAAGATTCTCTGTGTTTCGGTCCAAACTGCCTCTAAAGAATTGGTTTTCAACTGGCATAAGGTCTAAGAGGAAGAGGAATTAGTCACCAAGAGCTGCAAATATTATGTTAGTATTTCATTTGTTGCACTAGCTATGTCATGAAGTTTGCGGTTGTTAAAATGTCAAAAAATTTCAATCGGGCATAGCAGAATTGTGGTATGAATAGTTTCAACCTTTCTTATGGCTATTCAAGTGTGTGTGGTGCCCCCCATGCCATAGGGCTATTGGCGTACTCGTACTGTATCCATGGTCTCTCCACAATTCGTTAGGCTGTTCCAAGTCTAGTGGAAGTTGTTCTTCTGAGTTCTAAGTCTTAGCTTGATTTGGGTCAGCCTTTGATTAACCACGAGGTTGGTTCAGTTTTGGCTTAGTTCCTTTGAGGGACTTTGAAGCTTTGTGGTTCAGCACTGTTTGTTTCATCGGCCTTTTAATTACGCTAAGTGACTAATATGATTGTTGATTTGTGCCCTTAGAGCATGGCTTTGTTGACTCTAAGAGGCCTTGGATTAGATGACTACTGATCTTCCAGTCGCCTTTATGGATATCAGTCGTACATAAATTTCATTGATCTACCGGTTCACCCTCACGATGCTTTAGTTCGTGAAAGACCTTCACATTCACGAAGGTTTTTTAGCATTAGATTACTGCTGATCCACTGGCTTACCTTCACGATGCATTAATTCGTGAAAGACCTTCACGTTTGTGAAGGGATTTTTTGGATCAAATGACCACGGATCTACCGGTTTCCCTTCATGATGCTTTAGTTCCTGAAAGATCCTCACATTCGTGAAGGATTTTTTGGATCAGGTGACCACCAATCTGCCGGTTTATCTTCACAAAGCTTTGGTCCGTGAAAGACCTTCACGTTCGCGAAGGGTTTTTTGTGGTCGAATGTTAAGCGACAAGACGGCCTTGGAATGATAATTTATCGATTCTAAGGAGTTTTTGGTTGTGTGTCCGATGGCCCGGTGGTCTTAAAGTAGTTATTCATTGTGACGACCGCCCATGACTCCCACACGGAAACAAGGGAATGGTGCGCTGAAGGTGTGCCAGGCAGCCATGGGTGACCGTCAAGGTAGAATAAACATCGCAGAATCTATCGTACAACTCACAGCGCATGGATAGAATACAATAGAGAAATATAATATAGTGAAGCTCCATAGAACAGAACACCATCATATAAGCATCATATGAATCATCCATACATCAAAGCCTCACTACAAAACACTCAAACAAATACAGCAGCGGAACACCCAGTACATATAATAAGAAATAATATGCAAAAGCCTCCTGCTCGTCTTTGTCGTCATCAGCGTAGACCTCCATGAACAGCACCTGTCACCTGTTACCTAGTCTGCCCATCCCAACATGGATGAACATCCCAAGGTAATAAGAGAAGACATAAAACCTTGAGTCAAACAATGTCTTAGTGAGCAGTAAATCAACTATCAAACATACCAAAAGAGCATAAGGGATAAAAGGAATAGGAACCAAACCATCCCACTCCACCTCTTTCTACAGTGATAGCCCCAGACACACACTAAGGAGAAGCAAGCATAACATAACAGATAATTAAGGTAAAGCAATAATCACTCGATTCAAGGTCGATGTTTTCCAAATACAAACCACCAAGGCCTAAACCAAGATCAGATAAGCACCCAGAAAACACCGCTCTCGAGACCGAATGATGATACAACCAAACGTCTAAACATCCATGACATTGGCTATCACTGTTATCATTGCCTTGATTTCACCGTTAGTTGAATGACCACCTGTCAAGGGCTAATGGTAACCCCGGTTCTAGACATAACTCCGCACGTCGTCGCAGCCCGTGCCTAGGAATTTTCGCAATTACCCAGAGTACTAGCACGTCGTCGCAGCCCGTGCTTGGAACGTCGTCGCAGCCCGTTCCAACGTACTCTTGCTTTGAGCATGCTAGAACCTTCAACAATGATGAGATCTCAGCCTCCTAGTCATCCTCCTTGATGACTATTTTCATACTAGCTCAAGCGCCTCTCAAGCAAACCATTATCATCAACCCGTATCGCATCACCGAGTTATCAACATAGCTTCGCACGTCGTCACAGCCCGTGCTTGGAACGTCATCATGACCCGTCCCATCTCATCATCATGCTTTGCCTCCTCGCATCATGGCAAAGTCCATCTCAATACCATGCTTTGCCTCCTCGCATTATGGCAAAGTCCATCTCACCATCATCTAATCCATACATATGAGCTTCAACATCCGCTTCATATGCCACAAGCAGCTTTCACCATTCAAGAGCCTTTCCACTTAGCTTTTGAATCATCTTCGACCATCTTGTCTAGATCTAACTATCAATCAACTAACATACATAACAATCAATCAAATCAATCATTAGCTTAAGCAATCAAGTAATCAAATATGGTCTAAGTAGGCATTTATAACTACAATGGCAATTTCGTAAATAAATGAGCATAGATATAACATACATGAATCATGGGTTTTTAGCATAGATCTAACAAATATAAATCATGGGTTTTGTCTCTACAACTTGATGAATGAACTTGCAAAAGTAAACATCTTTATAAGTAATGGATCTACACTTGAATCTAAGGAAAAATGCATAAAACCACTATCTACAACACTCCAACAAACCACCAAACCAATATACTCCTTTGGGTCCGCGTGAGAGATAACCACCACTCACCGAATCACCCAAACACTTCAAAAACTATCAACTTCAGATCTGGACAGCAAGGATTCAAGCTTGATTCGTCGAAATCCCGCTTGAAACGATGAAATCTAGCTTGGTTGGATGAAGATCTTCAACTTTGGCTCTTGGATCTTCGATCTTGGATGGATGTTAGAACTAGATTGGAATGGAGAAAAGGAGATGAAGAAATGTTGTAGTCGAGCTCTCAAAATGGCAGCACTTCGTCGCTTCAAAAACCGGTGCCAAAAAGTGAACCAAAGTCCTCTATTTATAGGCTGAAAATCACTAACCCGTTCGCGACTTAGCGACCTAACAACCCCAGGGTCACACGAGTTAACACACGGCCGACCTAACTCCTATACAACCTAAGAACCTACCGAGTCAACGAACTATGACTCATCACTAAGTCGTTCATACGACTTAGCACTCAACAGCTTAACATCATCACGAGTTAACAACCTTACGAGTTACGACTTAATTCTAATACGACCTAAGACCCACATCGTCCTAACTAAGGTCGTCCACGACCTAACACACTCATGACTCATCAAGGTTAACGACATACGACTTATCGTTAAGTCGTTCCAAACGACTCACGACCTAAGCACCTTAACCCGCTAACCTTTAGGTCGGTCCAAACCTTAACTCGGTCAACTCTATAAGTCGGTCATCCTATAGGTCGTAACTCGTTAACTACCGACCTACCCCTACACGAGTTAACTTTCTTAAATCGACCACGACCTATCTTCCCTAGGTCGTTAACTCCACTAACTCGTTAACTCGTACACGACTCATCTCTTAACCCGTTAACTCCTCTAATCCAACCTAACTTCCACACGGGTCAATTCCTTACGAGTTAAAAACGTACGACTTAAGCTATAGATGCCATAAACAACACTAATGACCTGTAATTCTACGATTTAGCGACACGTAAAATACGGGTCGTTACATTCTCCCCCCCTTAGGAATTTCGCCCCCGAAATTCCAAACAAACAAGAGCAACCAAAACTATTCTGCATGCCTACCATCCATAGCAATCAACAAACCATGCATCCAATTACTATCCTAGCATGCAGAATTCTAAGATTAGAACAAGTTACAAATCCATGAGATGCCACGACACCTTAGGGCCATACCTCGAAGAGTTCAGGATGAGCTGCCTTCATCCTCTCTTCCTCCTCCCATGTACAGTCGTTAACATCATCACTCCATTGTATCTTGAGCAACGTAATCGTCTTCCTCCTAAGCTGTTTCGTGTCGGTTTCAACAACACGAAGCGGCTTACGAGGTCTCGTAACCACTGGATCAACCTCCAAGTCTTCACAGCTATCAGCAGAAACCACCGTATTCGAGTTGTGCACATACTTCCGTAGATAGGATACATGAAAAACATTGTGCACACCCGCTATCTTTTCCGGTAACTCCAATCTATAAGCGAGCTTTCCGATTCGCTTGATGATCGGGAATGGTCCAACAAATCTCGGAGTCAATTTTCCTTTCTTCCCGAATCGAATAACATTCTTCAGAGGAGAAATCTTCACAAAAACCATATCCCTTACGTCAAATTCCAAATCCTTATGACGATTATCGGCATAACTTTTCTGACGATCTTGGGCTTCCTTCATTCGTTGCTGAATGACCTCTATACAATCCGAAGTCTGTCGAATCATCTCTGGCCCATGTATCAGCTTTTCTCCAGTTTCCAACCAACATGTCGTAGAGTTACACGGTCTTCCATACAGTGCTTCATATGGTGCCATACCAATACTTGACTGATAACTGTTATTATATGCAAATTCTACTAAATGAAGGTGATCTTCCCATGATCCTCCGAAATCCCAAACACAGGCTCTGAGAAGATCTTCCAAAACTCGGTTGACTCTCTCAGTCTGACCATCTGTTTGGGGGTGATAAGCTGTACTCAAACACAACTCAGTTCCCAAAACTTCCTGGAAGCTTTTCCAAAATCCACTAGTGAACAATGGGTCTCGATCGCTCACCATACTCTTCGGAATTCCACGGAATCGAACTATCCACTTAACATAAAGCTCAGCCAACTTCGATGCAGTCCTAGTCGATCGAACAGGAATGAACCTTGCACTCTTAGTCAAACGATCTACGATGACCCAAATCCCTTCATTCCCTGTCCTGGTTCTAGGTAGACCATCGATAAAATCCATCCACACTTGCTCCCACTTCCATGTTGGAACCTCTAATGGCTGAAGTAATCCACTGGGCTTCTTCTGCTCAGCTTTCACCAACTGGCAGTTCATACACTTGGAAATAAAATTTCCAACATCCTTCTTCATGCCTTCCCAATAATAGGTTCTCTTCATATCCCGATACATCTTATTTCCACCTGGATGAATTGTCAACTTCGAGTGATGACTTTCCCTAAGAACTTCATCTCTCGATCCATCTACATCGGGAACAACCAATC
This sequence comes from Allium cepa, assembly GCA_030765085.1. NCBI lineage: Eukaryota > Viridiplantae > Streptophyta > Magnoliopsida > Asparagales > Amaryllidaceae > Allium > Allium cepa. The sequence continues at coordinate 698,816,631 of CM060942.1, read as the reverse complement.
GTCCTTGCTTTCGAAGCCAACCTTCTCGATCGACCTCGAATCCTTTATCCTTCTCGGGGTCCAATCCAGATTCCAAATCACAAATAATCTTGACAAGCTTATCATCTCGCTTTTGGCCCTCGCCAATTCTTTCCACAAGAGTAGGCCTTATCGATAAGTTTGCCAACATCTCAGGTTCCATTTCACATCTAGGCCTGAAGTCAAATTCAGCCAAATACTCTAGACTCTTCCATTCCGAAAACATGGCTCCCAATCCTACATGCCTTTGACTTAACGCATCTGCCACTGCGTTGCCTTTTCCCGGAGTATAGGCTATACCAAAATCATACGATGCTAAAAACTCTAGCCATCGTTGCTGTCGAAGATTCAAATCCTTTTGGGAGAACAGATACTTCAACGATTTATGATCTGTAAACAACTCGAATCTAACTCCCAATAGATAATGTCTCCACATCTTCAAAGCAAAAACAATCGCCGCTAACTCCAAATCATGAGTCGGGTATTTCCTTTCATGCGGCTTCAGTTGTCGACTTGCATAGGCAACAACTTTATCCTTCTGCATTAGCACTGCTCCAAGTCCAGTACCGCATGCATCGGTGTAAACCACCATCTCATCATTCCCACTTGGAATAGTCAAAATAGGAGCACTTGTTAGTCGCTCTTTCAGGATTACGAAAGCTTGCTCACACTTATCATCCCAGTTGAACACTTGGTTCTTTTTCGTCAATCCTGTCAATGGTGCAGCTATCTTGGAAAAGTTTTTGATAAACCGACGATAATATCCTGCTAATCCAAGAAAACTTCTCACATCGGATGCATTCTTAGGTCTAACCCAATCCTCGATCGCTGCCACCTTAGCGGGATCAACCGCTATCCCATTTCCAGAAATAACATGGCCTAAGAACCTCACTTCACTCTTCCAGAAGTGACACTTCGAAAACTTAGCCTTCAGCTGATGTTTCCGCAGGATTTCCAAAACAATACTCAAGTGCGTCTTGTGCTCTTCTTCAGTTCTGGAATAAACCAAAATATCATCCACGAACACAAGTACAAACTTGTTCAACTGATCTCTGAATACTCTATTCACAAGATCCACAAAATATGCTGGTGCGTTAGTCAATCCAAACGGCATTACCAGCCACTCATAAAAACTGGATGGTGTCCTAAAAGCAGTCTTTGGCACACTATCCTTAGCCACTCTCAACTGGTGAAATCCCGTTGCCAAATCCATCTGAGAGAACACCTTAGCCTCGTGAAGCTGATCAAACAAGTCATCTATTCTCGGCAATGGATACTTGTTCTTCTTAGTCACCTTATTCAGCTCACGATAATCCACACACAACCTCAACGATCCATCCGCTTTGGTTGCGAACACCACTGGTGCACCCCATTCGGACACACTACGCCGAATGAATCCTTTCCGTAAAAGGTTATCAACTTGCACCTTCAACTCTAGCTGCTCCCTAGGCGCCATCCGCCTAAGAGGCATCACAACAGGTCTGGCTCCCTCAACTAGATCAATACGAAACTCGATCTCCCTATGTGGCGGTAACCCTTTGACTTCATCAAAGACATCCTCAAATCCATTCACAATAGGCACCAATGACAATCCATCCCGTGGAACAACCAGTGAATACATGAAGCTCATGAAGACGCCTTCTTCATGCTTACATCGTATCACAACCTTTCGCCCTTCCACATTCCCGACTGTCACCTCCAGCCTCTCACAATCAATCCTTGCTGCATACTTCCTAAGCCAGTCCATACCCAAAATAATTCCGAACCCCGCAAAGTTCAGAACAAAGCAATCACAAACAAACAAGCAATCATGACCCGACACAACTAGACCATGGCATATCATACACAAACATGACGAACCCCCAACTGGATTTGTCACAACCAATGGCCTATCAACAATATCCGGTTTCAAACCTAACCGGCCTACCAAATCATCACAAACAAAAGAATGCGACGCTCCAGTATCAAACAACACTCTAATTGGAACACCACAAATAGAAAGAGTACCTTGAACCACCACACTCTTCCCCTTCCCTTCAGCAGTAGGAGCTTTTGAAGACGACGGCACAGCTCCCATAGCATAAGCTTGCACAATCTGCCTGTCCTTCCTCGGTTCCGGACAATCCCTCCTGAAATGCCCTGGCTTATCACAGTTGTGGCATTTCGTCGGCGCCCTTGGATTCCTACAATCCTTGGAGAGATGACCCTTCTGCTGGCAATTGTAGCAAGTCACTTCGCCCCTTGGCTTCTTCTTGCCATCCTTACTCTTCTGTTGCTGCTGCTTCCTCTTCTTGTTTCCACTCTGTTGTGGCTTAGATCCTTCCTTGGTTACAGCAACAACAGGACTTTCCCTAGGAAACAAACTCTCATGCCTAAGAGCTTTCTCCACAAGCTTCTCAAATGGATCGTCCAAATGATCCACCAACCGCCTCCCAAGATAAGCGTCCAAGCCCGTCACAAACTTCTCATTCTTATGATAGGGAGAATCGATATACGATCGAGCATACTTGGACAAAGCTTCAAACTCAGAAACATACTCAAGAACCGATCTCCCACCTTGCTTGAGCTCCACAAACTTCTTGAACAAAACAGATTTCTGAGCTGTAGAGATGAACTTAGCCTCAAATCTAGCTTGGAATTGGTCCCACGTAATCTCTTCTTCTGGGGTATCAATGGTGATAGAATTCCACCAATCCGAAGCTCTTCCTTGAAGCTGTCTCGATGCAAGCTTCCTCTTAGTTGCATCCTCAATCCCCAAGTCACCAAAGATCCTTCGACATGCATCTATCCATCTTTGGACTTCAATGGTCGATTCTGTCCCCAAGAAAGCTTTTCCTCCAAGAGAAGTATAGTCCTTGCAAAGCTTAGCAAAATCCACCGGTCTTGGAGCTTGGACTTGAACTCCCACATCCAATGATGATCCTGAAGCTGGTATCCTCCTCATGATCGAAGTCATCATGGCCTCAAACATAGGAGCATAATCAACAGCTTCCCTAGTAGCACGGCTTTCCCTCGCAGCTTGTCCCTCACTTCGAATCATCCTTAATATCTACAAAAAGGAATGATTTAGAACACCTTGAAAAACAACTGCATAAGGATTTCAAATCGATCTAAACTACTATGTATTATATATAGTAATCATCCATCACAATACAATTACGTCTCTCTTACGTAGTTACGTCAGCGAGCGTTGGCTAAAATCGATTAACCAAAGCTCCGATACCAAATGTGACGACCGCCCATGACTCCCGCACGGAAACAAGGGAATGGTGCGCTGAAGGTGTGCCAGGCAGCCATGGGTGACCGTCAAGGTAGAATAAACATCGCAGAATCTATCGTACAACTCATAGCGCATGGATAAAATACAATAGAGAAATATAATATAGTGATGCTCCATAGAACAGAACACCATCATATAAGCATCATATGAATCATCCATACATCAAAGCCTCACTACAAAACACTCAAACAAATACAGCAGCGGAACACCCAGTACATATAATAAGAAATAATATGCAAAAGCCTCCTGCTCGCCTTTGTCGTCATCAGCGTAGACCTCCATGAACAGCACCTGTCACCTGTTACCTAGTCTGCCCATCCCAACATGGATGAACAGCCCAAGGTAATAAGAGAAGACATAAAACCTTGAGTCAGACAATGTCTTAGTGAGCAGTAAATCAACTATCAAACATACCAAAAGAGCATAAGGGATAAAAGGAATAGGAACCAAACCATCCCACTCCACCTCTTTCTACAGTGATAGCCCCAGACACACACTAAGGAGAAGCAAGCATAACATAACAGATAATTAAGGTAAAGCAATAATCACTCGAGTCAAGGTCGATGTTTTCCAAATACAAACCCCCAAGGCCTAAACCAAGATCAGATAAGCACCTAGAAAACACCGCTCTCGAGACCGATTGATGATACAACCAAACGTCTAAACATCCATGACACTGGCTATCGCTGTTATCATTGCCTTGATTTCACCGTTAGTTGAATGACCACCTGTCAAGGGCTAATGGTGACCCCGGTTCTAGACATAACTCCGCACGTCGTCGCAGCCCGTGCCTTGGAATTTTCGCAATTACCCAGAGTACTAGCACGTCGTCGCAGCCCGTGCTTGGAAAGTCGTCGCAGCCCGTTCCAACGTACTCTTGCTTTGAGCATGCTAGAACCTTCAACAATGATGAGATCTCAGCCTCCTAGTCATCCTCCTTGACGACTATTTTCATACTAGCTCAAGCGCCTCTCAAGCTAACCATTATCATCAACCCGTATCGCATCACCGAGTTATCAACATAGCTTCGCACGTCGTCACAGCCCGTGCTTGGAACGTCATCATGACCCGTCTCATCTCATCATCATGCTTTGCCTCCTCGCATCATGGCAAAGTCCATCTCAATACCATGCTTTGCCTCCTCGCATTATGGCAAAGTCCATCTCACCATCATCTAATCCATACATATGAGCTTCAACATCCGCTTCATATGCCACAAGCAGCTTTCACCATTCAAGAGCCTTTCCACTTAGCTTTTGAATCATCTTCGACCATCTTGTCTAGATCTAACTATCAATCAACTAACATACATAACAATCAATCAAATTAATCATTAGCTTAAGCAATCAAGTAATCAAATATGGTCTAAGTAGGCATTTATAACTACAATGGCAATTTCGTAAATAAATGAGCATAGATATAACATACATGAATCATGGGTTTTTAGCATAGATCTAACAAATATAAATCATGGGTTTTGTCTCTACAACTTGATGAATGAACTTGCAAAAGTAAACATCTTTATAAGTAATGGATCTACACTTGAATCTAAGGAAAAATGCATAAAACCACTATCTACAACACTCCAACAAACCACCAAACCAATATACTCCTTTGGGTCCGCGTGAGAGATAACCACCACTTACCGAATCACCCAAACACTTCAAAAACTATCAACTTTAGATCTGGACAGCAAGGATTCAAGCTTGATTCGTCGAAATCCCGCTTGAAACGATGAAATCTAGCTTGGTTGGATGAAGATCTTCAACTTTGGCTCTTGGATCTTCGATCTTGATCTTCGATCTTGGATGGATGTCAGAACTAGATTCGAATGGAGAAAGGGAGATGAAGAAATGTTGTAGTCGAGCTCTCAAAATGGCAGCACTTCGTAGCTTCAAAAACCGGTGCCAAAAAGTGAACCAAAGTCCTTTATTTATAGGCTGAAAATCACTAACCCGTTCGCGACTTAGCGACCTAACAACCCCAGGGTCACACGAGTTAACACGCGGCCGACCTAACTCCTATACGACCTAAGAACCTACCGAGTCAACGACCTACGACTCATCACTAAGTCGTTCATACGACTTAGCACTCAACAGCTTAACATCATCACGAGTTAACAACCTTACGAGTTACGACTTAATTCTAATACGACCTAAGACCCACAACATCCTAACTAAGGTCGTCTACGACCTAACACACTCACGACTCATCAGGGTTAACGACATACGACTTATCGTTAAGTCGTTCCAAATGACTCACGACCTAAGCACCTTAAGCCGCTAACCTTTAGGTCGGTCCAAACCTTAAGTCGGTCAACTCTATAAGTCGGTCATCCTATAGGTCGTAACTCGTTAACTACCGACCTACCCCTACACGAGTTAACTTTCTTAACTCGACCACGACCTATCTTCCCTAGGTCGTTAACTCCACTAACTCGTTAACTCGTACACGACTCATCTCTTAACCCGTTAACTCCTCTAATCCAACCTAACTTCCACACCGGTCAATTCCTTACGAGTTAAAAACGTACGACTTAAGCTATAGATGCCATAAACAACACTAATGACCTGTAAATTCTACGATTTATCGACACGTAAAATACGGGTCGTTACATTCATCGACTTCAAGTGGAATTTTTCAGATTCAGCTCGAGGGAGCATAGTTTTGTCGTTTCCTATAGGCTACAGTATTGGATTTTTTCAATGATCCTTTGGACAAGACCTCTCAACGCCACCCAGCAACACCAATTCTTGGAAGGAAGATTGACATGACTCGTCAAGGGTATAGAAGCATTTCTTTCGCGTTGTTGTCAGCACTACCCTTAGTGTCCCGGTACGGCTCCTTTAGAAAAGGAGATTATGTAAGGATGGATGAAAAGGCATCTCTTTAGGTTGTTGTCCAATTCTGTAGTTGCTAGCTAGCTTGTGTGTTAATTGATAATCATCCTTTTGTCTGATTTCTTCAGTTAGCTGGGGCACTTTTCTATTGGGTCTTAGTATCTTTGCTTGGGTAGAAGGTCCTTGAGGTCCTGTAGCTCCTTCACCGTTTGGTATGTTCTTTGGCACACTTTCGAGTTTGCCTTCTTCTAATCGCAATACTTCTAGTCTTTAGAACTAGCATGCCTTCCCATAGAATTCTTCTAGGGTAGTAGGTTGTTTCATCATTTAATGATTCTTGAAGGCCTTGCAGTAAACTACATATGTTGCCCTTTCTTCATTCGTATGCTAGTCATACCCATAAAAATGCAATTTCGAATTAGTTGTATAGTTGTACAAAAGGTATAGTTGGCATGATAAACTTCTATGGATATTATGTATGTTAAATGGCTCCAGTGAATGGGTTTCGATTAGGGAAGATGCTCTAATCGTTGTCAGACCGCTCCGTTTTCAAATTATGGCTGCTTATAATGCTTGAGAACGATATATGCATGATTTTCTATGCCTGAATGATTGCATCGACATATCGATGGTATATTACTTGAAGTCCGACCCGAGAAAACTTTCCATTTGGTTAGAGTCGCAGACTTTGAAGTGCTGGGTTGGTGACAAACGTTGCTTGGAGCCATTTGCATGCTTTCTTGGAGAAAATTTTGGTTTTGCCCAAGTCTGATTTCGGTCCAGAATTCACTAGGTTTGCTCCGGGTCAAATAGGTGATTACCCGAGTTCAACTTCGAGTCAGGACTTCAAGAATCTGCTTCAGGTAAAACCGGCGATTACTCAGGTTCGACTTTGAGTTAACCTGGAGTGAGTTTTTCAACAACCATTTTGACGTTTTTCGATGAGGACCATTCGGGATTAAATGATGTGAGCTCCATGATGGGATTGGAAGCTGGTCTGTTGGGAGTGGTCATAATATATCAAAGGAGCTTGGCATTGTAATTGGTCTTGGTTTTTATCATATCTTCTTGGTCCTTCGACCTCTAGGAATACCGTTTGGGTAGCAGTTCCCTGTCCATTACTTGGCACTATGCCACGACACGGGTTTTAGAGCTTCTTCAAGCATTTTGCATGTTGGCATTTTCATCCAATCTGTCTTCCTCAAATTGTTTGTCATCTTCAAAGCCGGAGAGGGCCATTGTTATATCCTTCCATGAGGTATTCACTCCAAAATTCAGGTTTATTGCCGGTGCTTTCATAGTAGGTGGAGTGTTAATGTTTTCTTTCATGATGATTCTTGGAGCTTTTCCTATTCCTTCCTTTCGATTATATTCCCTTTGGATGAACCAATCTACTTTATGGATCGCTATCGATCCATAGGCTATGGGCCGCTAGCGATCCACGGCTTCTGAATCGATTGTGACGTGGCAAAATAGGATGGATCGCTAGCTATCCATGTACTTAACAAATTTTAGACTTTTTGGCGAACTGGAAAAATAGCATGAATCGGTGGAGATCGATAGTACATGGAACTCTAGCGACCCATGTACTTAAGTGATCTCTGAGCTTTGCCTATAGGATCGCATCTACTATCTCATGTTGATGTTCTCCATCACCTTAGTATGTGTTTGCTTGGATTTTCTTCAGTCCTTCTTTTTTGGTTCTCTTGTTCTCAACAGCAAACCTTCTAAGCAGAGATTGAGGGTCTAACTTTTGAACCAATCTAATTCAAAGTAAATAGCTAGATCTAAGCATGAATTGGGTTCTCAATGATAGTACCCAAATATTGACCCAAATAATGGACCAACATCCTAGTTTGGATCTGAAAGCACCAGCCCTGTTCTGACAGAGCAATATCATAGATTAAAGATATCAAGAAAAAATAGTAAAAGAAAGTAGATAGAGAATATTTATAGTGGTTTGGCTGTTATTGAAGCCTATGTCTACTTTATAGTTTTACTATAGACTGATTGTAGTTATGAGATATGTTTGATTATAAGGATTTGATTATCTTTAGATAGATTGAAACCCTAGTGTGTGAATCCACTAGAGAATCATCGTGAATTCCTTTGGTGATTATTGTGAGGGAGGTAGAGAGCGAAGAATAATTCCAGCAGAGCTTCCGTGACCGGTCCAGAGAAGATCCTCTTTATGTTGTAGGCATATTGGTATTTACGAAAATCAGAGAGCTTCTGGGCCTGGACACTCCATTGTCAGCTTTTGGGTAGTTAGGAAACGACCCTAGGAAAGTTTGGTATGTAAAACGAGGCAAAGACATTGGTCAATGGCGACCCATGGCCTATGAGTCGCGAGCGACCCATGAACTTGGCTCATTTTGTGAGCCAAGGTCTTGATTTCCTTTCACAGTATTCTATGGCTGTCATGTTGGAAGGTTTGTGGAGAGGTATAGGTTGATGATGATCCAAACACTTTATTTGTACCAAAATTGCTCACAACACTCTTCAGAAGTGTTTGATGAGAAAAAATAAAGAAAATAAATTTAAAAAGAGGATTACCTAACAAGCTCTTCAAAAACAGATCAGAAAAACACGTAGAAACACCATGATTTAGATTGGTTCGGCATATGGCCTACATCCACTATGAAATTGATGACTTTATTAGTGTTTTCTTGCTGATTACAACTAATTATAGCGAACTACAACAGTAGATTTCGAGTACAATAGTGATTTTGGAGTGCAAAAATGAGTTCGGCAGAATCTAGACGTAGGCGAGCTCAAAATTCCTCTTTCTATAGCCGGTGGGATGCTATTTATAGGTGTAGGATGCAAATATCTCATTCATATCTCGGGAGACCTCTTTTGGCATTTGGGAAGGCCCATGTGATCGATCCCATGTTATTTGCACTTGGTCCGTGATCGATACGAATGAAATTTGTACCAATCAAGATTTGACCAATCGAGTCAAATTTGAGGATGAACATTGTTGATGATGTGTGCAAGATCTGGTGAAAATTTCATAGCATTTGGACTTGTATATTGTGAGTTATGATCGATGCAAGTTGGGGCTTTTCGATTGCCATTCTCTTTGCATTGATGTTGTTCGACTCGATCAATTCGTATCGATGATCATGCACGTGATGTCAGTTGACATGGTACCTACTTTCAGGATCGATCCGAAGTTCATGTCGAATTGATCGAGTCTTCCCAACGTTTTCACCTTGTTCGCGTTGTTTCATTGCACTGTTCATATCGATCATTGTTGCGCTGTTCGTATCTTACTGTTCTTGTTCGTATCGATGATCGTAGGCTACTTCGTGTTGGTGACTAGAGACTACTTCGTATCCATTCTTATGCAACTTCTTTGAATCTACCTTCAGGGTACTACCTCGTATCGATGGTAATTGATGTATATGAAGAGAGCAGTTGTCCGATGGATATGAAGTGATGCACTCGATGGATACGAAACAATAATTATTGAATGATACGAATAGCCGAAGCTTGATGGATACGAACAACGGAGGCTTGATGGATATGAACAACGGAGGCTTGATGGATACGAACAACACTGTTCTCTTGATCGATAAGAAATCGTGTGCTTCTGATCGATTCGAACCTAATCGATACGAAGTCGGGTTTTCTTTGGATGCTTGATTGGTGCGAGCAAGAGGATTGATTAAATTGCATCGACCGTATCTTGAGCATACGAACTCGGATTGACTTGAAATTTGGAACGTTGGCTTTCATAGCTTCGATTGTCTCACCATATCAATTATAACTTGATCCAGACTCGGATAAAATGCACCAACATCCATAGTGAAATTGTGTAGAACCGATCTTTGGGACGAACTATCCTTGGTTTCTAGTCACTTTCTTGGTGTCACGGCCTTGCCAAAAGGCGGGATAACATTTGCCCCACAAAGTACGTCATGTATGGACATGATGTTCTTTGGAAAGCTGAAATCTTTATTTCTGAATAATTCTATCTGGCTTCTCGAATGGTTGTTATCTCTTTTCTGAAAAATGTAACCTTCGACTGATCTTCTATACATGAATTTTTGACAGCCAATTGTTGTACTGTGTACTGTTGTAACTGAGTATTGTATGATAGTGATCTATTTTTTATGGTTGAAATTGCCACATATGAGTATTCAATTCCTGTGAATTATGGAAAAGTGGATGTTAGTTTGTTATACATGAATGTACGTTAGCCTGACTCCCGTTAGCGTTCGTACGCTCATGAGTCATCGTCATTTTTTCATTTAATTTCGTATTGACCCTCTCCTGAATCAATGTGAAATTCGACTTGGAACAACGCTTGATGCTTGTTTTGAAATTTTCCCTTCATATCGATCCTCTCCTGAATTGATGTAAAAGGTTGAAAAATTGCTCTCGTATCGATGTCGATCGACACGAATTTGCTCGTCGTTTTAATATATTTCGCTTTGATGGATGCGAACTCAGACGGCTTTCAGATTGATGGATACGAACTTGTCCTTTCGTACCAATAAATTTTCAATTCATCTTTATGACTCAAATGAGTTTCTGTGTACTATTCGTATCAATATGTTGCCAATGGATATGAACAATGGCATCTTGGATCTATGTCGAATATATATTAGCAATTGTGCTCAGGACCGATATGTGTAGATGGACAAGAATAGTACACTTTGTATTGATCTGGAGCAATGGATACGAATAAGCCCTTTTGTATCGATGGTGTGGGGTGGTCTGAACATGGTTTTTTTGTGACCTTTGCATCGATGGATATCGTTTTGATGGATACGAAATAGGTGGTTGGCGAACATGAAGTGCTTGGCTCTGGATCGCTTCGAGTTGATGGACACGAAGGTCGTTCTTCGTATCCACCGATGGATACGAAATTGAAAACTGGGGGTCGATATGAGCCAACCGATATGCATGGACCGATCGATATGAATAGAGTATCGATACAAATGAAGTATTGATACGAACATATCGATGCGAACAAACCATTAGTCCAAGATTTTGATCGATATGAACTCAAGCTTCCGTAGTACGATCCCATGCCGCCCTTGATGGACATAAATTCAACTACTTTATGCATATTCGAACACTTGATTCCGACAAGCCTTAGCTTTGCATAATTGGACTTGGTCATCAAACTGCATATTCGACTATCCTTTTAAGTTCGTCGATGGAACTGTAATTTAATCAAAATCTTGACGAACGTTAACACAAGATCAGTCTCTGAAGTTTGGATGGCATGGCTGTGGCGGTCATTGATGACGGTCACTCCGATTAAATTCTAAAGTCTGGTTATTTGAATATTTCCTCGATTCTATAGAATTTTTTAAGTAATATGTGGCACAACATTACACAACACATTAACGCCCTTTACACTGAGGAACACACGAGCTTTTTATCGTCTAATGATGATTTTTCATAAGTTAGTTATGGAATCTACAACCTCACAACAATCGGAAATTAAAAGTTCAATTCCCTTGATAATAGAGATGCTGACCATTGCGGCCGAAGTTATGGATCCCTCCGCGGACGAGCTACCAGATGCTAGATTTATCGGTAATCCATAAGATTCTGTATCGTACAAAATCTTCGCAGACATGCTGGGATGGATATGCCTAAGGCATGGCCTGTCATTGGACGATATGTTATTTCCGGGACCAAATGATAGACCACATGCTCCACCAGAGGCGTTTACTGCCTTTAATCGCCATGCATGTACAGCTGGAACACTTCCTTCGTTTAACCAATACATTAGAGAAGTGTTGTCTTACTTCGGAATTACCCCATTACAACTACATCTGAACGAATACGCTTTGCTGAATAGCCTATTTATTGTAATCATCGAGCATCTTTTCCGACCATCGATTCCGATCAAGATTAGATACTTATTTAATGTCAAGGGTTAAAGAGATAGCCCCTCTTTTATTTTCCTGGAGTCAGTCAGGAATTGTTAAGTGGTAATGGGATCCCGGACCAGGTTAAGTAACTTTAAAACGAAATTGTTCTATGTCCGATGCCCTCCAGGATTTGCCAGCCGATGGTTGGTTAGACGTAAGTGATGTGATCTTTTCTAGTAGTTACCAATATAATCGTAGTTGATGTTAGAACTAATATCTTCTTTTCTTTACATCCATGATCCCATGACCCAAAGGCATGCACTTTAAAGAAATAGTACGGGTCCTTCAAGAAGATCCAAGTGAAATGAGGGACATCGATCTGGTTCTAACAGATGAAAATTTAAGAACCGTCGGGCTAAATGAGCAGAGCCAAAGTATAAGACTTGAAGGAACACTGAGGGCATCCTCGACAAGGTGATTGAATCGTAAAACGCCTAGGGTCGTAATAGCTGAAGAGGGTGATGAGTAAAATACACCCACCGATGATGAACCCGTTGCCGAGTAATCCAATGCCTTTCATGATTCTGAAGTAAGAAGAAAAGGCAAGGCTGCAGTGTATAAGCGCCACAAACCTTCGAGATGGAAATCTATAGTCGTGTCTTTTCCTGCTTTGGGTATTATAATTTTAGAGGCTCCTTCCTTGCAAGTGGAGAACCTTTTCGAAGGGGTTGCTGACATCTTATTTCTGAATTATATGTCACTTCAACATGACGCCAGATTGGATGAGCTTTTGAGTGCTTTAGACTTAAGCGGATCTCTTCCCACAAATGTGGGGTGTTACACATACATATACACTTCACGACACTACACGATTTCTGATCGCAAGCTGTTTACTTAAAGAGATTATTAACTTTGTCTCATTTTACTTTGCAGATACAATGTCTGGACATGATCGATGCTAGGGAGCCTTCACTCAGCTCGCCGATCTTACTATGAGTCACTTAGGAGAGAGGCAGAGAGGGATTACGATCGTGGGTACTCTAGCCAAGAACGATATGGCAGAGAAAAGGATAGGGACTACAAACATCGATCCCGATCCCGTTGTCCACCTCCTAGAATACCTACACACCCTTCGAGCTATAGAAAACAACCGGTGGAGCGTACTCGCCAAAAATCATCTTCTCAAGCCTCTAGGCCTGAATCACACCGTCATAGACATGAGGCTGAAATCCCCATTTTCACTAAACAGGCTATTACCGAGCCCATCAGGGAAGGGGCTATTAAGATAGCTCAATTGAAGAATGTTTTTTTGAATATTTGTTTTGATGGGTACATCTTCCCCCGCACTTAGAGAGAATTCCAACGGAAGAAGAGAATACAATGATTGATTATATTCATGATATCTACACTCAGTACGAGGTATGGAGGAAAGCCGTAGAGAAAGCATTGAAGCTGGTCTTTGAGCAGGCGACCACCATAGAGAAATTAGTACCCGAGCCATCTCAAAAGGACCGAATCATTCAAGTGCTTAACGATGAGTCCAAATCCTCTTGAAAATCAGAAATAGAGGCAAACCAAAAAGCCGATGAGGCAAAACTGGCAATGGAGAGGATGCGGTAGACACATTTTGCCCTGGTGGAGGAGACGGGCCACCGAAACACCACTGTCACAGCCGAACGGGACGCGACTCTCAAAGAAATTAATGAGCTCAAAGATAAATTTTCCAAAATTACCAAGGAAAGGGATGACGCACATAGCGCAGCCCAAGAGGCATGTGAACAGGCCGTAGTGCTCCGGGGGAAACGGATGCGGCAACGACTAAGGTCTGTGTGGTGGACACTGAGGTTGAGGAGAAGGTATGAATGTTGGAGTCCAGGCCAGAAGGTGACATTAAAGATATCCTCATCACCTATAATGCGCACGTCTTGAGGCATTGGAACTAGCCTGGCTTGATAAGTATCCGACGCACTTATGCAATGCCTGTGGCCGATTAGTAGAGGATGAGAAAGCTGCCCATCAGGGCGAATCGGTCGACGAATTCGAGCTTGAGAGCCGAGTGCTGAACGAAGACGAAAGGAAAATTCTCCATGATTCTATGATTTCACATGAGAAGAAGAAGCTTGGTGCTCAGCATTCAGATGTTGGAGAAGGTTCTATTGTCGAGCATCGTGATACAAGTCCCGAAACTCTTGTGCCGACTCAGCCTGAAACGACTTATGCGGTTGAATCTCAATCCGTTACTGCTTACAACTCGGATAAGCGTAGATATCTCAAGCTAGCGAGCAACTTTCCGAGGCCATTCAGCTACCAATAAGTCAAACTAAGGAAGGTACTTTGAACGTTTCGTATACTTGTTCACAATCAAAAGCTTCACTTGAAATACTTAATAACAGCTTTTCGTTGTTTCTTTCCAATGATTAGAGCCACATCAGTCGCGCCTCCTGCAACTCAAGAATCACATCATATGTAGAAGGCCATCGTGATCGAAGCGGTCGTTAAAGCTACTAACCCGTCTATTAACGGAACTCAGGGGTGCATACTTCCTTTTTATGAATAGATGATGGAGGAACTTCTCGGTCATCATAGTGACCACTTTGCCGATCTGCCATTTGTCATGAGCAGAAGCATACCAACGACTAGTTCCTCAGGTCCAGCTGCAGGCATTCTTGGTGATGCACAAACACTTCATAAGGAGGAGATTATAGCTGAGATCAATGTTGAAATAGAAGCAGCATCCCAGACCAGCAGCTTTGGAGGTGGAATGGCGGGACCTGGCCCGGCTCCATTAAGGATGATATCTCCCAGTGGTACGGTTTTCGACACCAGTGTGCCCACCCCAGCTCCTACAGTTGATCCAGTCTCTCTGACTCTGCCTTTTGGTAGCATACCCATACATGTGAGTTCAGAGGAGGAAGTGGACATAATGCCCCCGATTGGAGTTTGGCCGCCAAAAGGCAAGGGCTTAAGGAGAAAACCAAGTAAAAGCTCTAGCAGGTCCACACCGAAGGGGAAACCAAAGAAGAAAAAAGAATAGATGCTTCTCCTCGGCTTATTTTTTAGTAGATAGGAATTTTTTAGCTTTTGTTGGCCGTGTGTAGATGTGGGTACGGCCACTACTGGTAGGTTGGGAATAACTTGTACATAAATTCCTTCCACAAATAGTTGAAATGAAATTCTATTTTTTCTTTAATTAAATTATTGTGTATTTGTTTAAGTGTTCCAGCATTTGCATTTTGTTCACTGCACTTGTGAAGTTTCGACTTTTGAGTTGAGTTTGTGTTTATTTGCCAAATCCTAAAATCACGGACATAAGTCATGACCAAAGATTAAGTTGAATTTTGAAGTTGCACTGCTTTAGTCAATGGTTGACACTTAAGTTCTGCCCTCGGTTTTGGGGATGAACTGTAAAGATCGGCTAGCGATTGCATTTCGCCTTCATTTCATCAAGCTTAACGTCGTTGAATCGATGTTGAAACATGCAAGGGTCGAATGGTTGAGTCACACTAGCTCACTTACTAAAGATCACATCAACACTCTGGGATTTGTATCTGTACTTCGACGGTCGGTCATGCCTTGCTTAAGTTTTAAGTATGCATCCATGCTTCGGGGACTTAAGTTAGTTTATGAGTGGTCATTCGCACGCGAGTTATGCTTATACTCTGACCAAACTCCGGGATACTTAGAGTTGTGTTGCGGATGATCATTTCGTATCCAGTTTGTGCTTAACTCTAGTCCACTCTCTGGGGATTTAGAGTTAGTCGATGTTTGTTCTCCAACCCGCGCTTTGGGGACTTAGAGTTAATTGCGATCGATACTCCGGTTCGCATTCTGGGAATCCGGAGTTGGTCGACATTTGTACTGTAGTTCGCACTCAAGGAAACTGAAGTTGGTTAATATTGACACTCTGGTTCACACCCTGGGAATCCGGAGTTAGTGTTTTATACTCCAATTCGCACTCTGGGACTTGGAGTTGATGCTTATACTCCAGTTCACACTTTGGGAACTTGAAGTTCGTTTTTATACCCTAATTCGCACTTTGGGAACTTGGAGTTGATGTTTATACTCCAATTCGTGCTCTAGGAACTTGGAGTTTCTCGACAGACGGTCAGTCACATCTGTTTAGGCATTTGAATTTCATTCGCACTTCGGGAATGATGGATTTTTCAAGATCGTGGACGGTCGATTCACATCCACCATGAGTTAACAGGCGAGGTCGTTAGATGAACGGGTCCATCCTCCTCAAACTTGGTCAAGATACGGGCGAAGTCGTTAGGTGGACAGATTCACCCTCTTCGAGACTGCATTTATAGGTTTATACTCCAGCTAACCCTCTGGGAGACTGGAGTAAGTTGAAGGATTGTTGTGTATCAATCCTTTTTTGGCTTCAGTGTTGTAACTTGCCCCCGAGCATGGGTTTCACTTAGTTAGCGACCATTTGTATTACAGTCACTCTCTATTTTAATATATCCCATAAATGATGGAACTTAGCTCTTCGTGCATCATGATGGTTGTATGACACATTCAGTAAATCACAGTTATGGCATTTTATTGCTGAAATAAGAAAATACGGCAAAGTCGGTTGCCTTATTACAAATTAAAATTTTGAAATGCAAAAACAAATTGCAGATGAAAAATAGACTAAATAAATAAAGCCCATCATGAGTAGTACTGACGGAGACTCTCACTATTCTAGGCTCTTGGCAAAGTAAGACCATCGATGGTCGATAACTTAAATGTGCCATCTCCGAGCTTTCATCCAATCACATACGGCCCTTCTCGCGTTGGTTTCATGTGTGAAGGAACCGGGTAGAATCTTTTGAGGATGAGATCAACGAGTTCAAAGGTTCGGGGTCGGACCTTGACATTGTATAATTGGGCGACTCGACTTCGGTATGCGACTGCCCTCAAATCAACCTCTTCACGCTTCTCATCCAATAAATCCAAGGATTCGGCAAGTAGTACGACATTTATCTTTGGATCATAATAAGTCACACGAAGAGAAGGTACTTCCATCTCGACTGGGATAAAGGCTTCTGAACCGTAGGAAAAAGAGAATGGAGTGTGTCCGGTCGCGGACTTACGGGTTATTCAGTATTCCCATAGAGCCATAAGAAGTTCATCAACCCACTTGCCCCCAGCCTTTTCTAGTCGTTTCTTTAGAATAGACTTGATAACTTTATTAACAGCTTCAACATGTCCATTTGCTTGAAGGCGTGCAACTGTGGAGAATTTCTTCTGGATGTGAAATTGTTGCCAGAAATCTTAAAATTCAACACTTTCGAATTAGGTTCCGTTATCAATGACGATGGTATATGGGAGACCAAATCGGCAGATAATGTTGCAGACTACAAAGTTTATCACTTTCCTCATCCTAATGGTGGCAAGTGGCTCAACTTCTGCCCACTTAGTAAAGTAATCAACTACGACGATGGCGTACTTCGCACCACCTTTAGCTAGAGGTGGAGAGCCAATGATATTGATGCCCCATACCGCAAACAGCCATGGATTGACCATTTCGGTTATCTTAGTAGGTGTGGCTCTAGGAATTCGAGAATGCTTTTGACATTTATCACATTTCCTGGCATAATCTGCTGCATCACGGTTTACAGTCGGTCAATAGTATCCGTTTCGGAGTATTTTCTTAGCAAGAGCTTGCCCGTTGGCATGGTCGCCACATTCTCCTTCGTGTACATCATGTAACACTCATTTAATTTCATTGTGAGCACTACACGGAGTAAAGGAACAGAGTATCCTCTTCTATACATGACTCCATTCTAAATAGTGAACCGTGAGGCTTTTCGACGAATCTGTCTCTTTTCACTCATGCACTCTGGCAATGTGACATGCTCGAGGTAATTTTGGAACGGAGTCATCTATGACTCCTCATCGGGAAAAACTTCCAACACCCAATCCGTCTCCATTCGATCGACGCTCGGGCATGATAACGTCTCCACGGGACCAAGTCCCACTCGTTGTGCCTCACCCAAACTCGCTAATTTTGCCAATGGATTAGCTTTTTGATTGCGCTCTCAAGGGATGCAATAGATAGCCTAATAATCGAGCTGATTCAGTATCTCCTAGACCCGAGATAGGTAAGCAACCAATCTTTGATCTTTTGCCTGATATTCCCCCTGAACTTGACACATAACAAATTGTGAATCTCAATAAATTTATGCAGCATTGATTCTCAAATACTGGGCGAGTCTCAATCCGGCAAGCAAGGCTTCATATCAGTTTCATTGTTGGTTGCACGAAAATCAAACTTTAGACCATAACATATAGATCGACCTTCGGAGGTTTAAAGTACAACTCCAGCACCAGAGCACCGGTCGTTTGACGCACCATCAATGTGCAGCTTCCAGATATACTCAGGAGATTCACTAGTTTCGGACAAGTCCTCTAGGACAGTAAATTCAACTATGAAATCTACTAGGACTTGTCCTTGAATGGATCGCCTTGGAGTATAGGCAATATCAAACCGACTTAGCTCGATATTCCACTTGAGCAACCTACCAGACGTCTCAGGCCGCATAAGGACTGTCATAAAGGCTGATTGGTGTAAACATTGATAGGATTAGCCTGGAAATATGGACGGATCTTCCTTTAGGTTATAACGAGACAATATGCCAATTTCTCTAGCTATGGATAATTTCTCCCAGCTTCGGTTA
Organism: Allium cepa; assembly: GCA_030765085.1. NCBI lineage: Eukaryota > Viridiplantae > Streptophyta > Magnoliopsida > Asparagales > Amaryllidaceae > Allium > Allium cepa. Next base: position 698,797,985 of record CM060942.1, on the reverse strand, counting down.
GTCATTTACTAATATAGTAGACTGGTTTTTGCACTCGGTCTTCCTCTCGAACTAAGGTAGCACTGATTGCATTTTCTGATACCGCCAAGTAAAGGTACAATTTCTCGTGATCGAAAAGCTTTGACAGAATAGGTGGTGTAGAGAGGTGCTGAATTAGTGCTCGGAACGCACCCTCACATTTTGTGGTCCATTCAAAATTCCGTTTCCCTTTCTGAATCAAATCGAAGAAGGGAATGCATTTACTAGTAGACTTTGAAACGAACCTACTCATTGCTACTAATTTCCCGTTGAGGCTTTGGACTTTCTTTATGGTTCTTGAAGTCTCGAGATTTCTGATCTCCCAGATCTTTTTGGGATTGGCTTTAATTCTCCAAGTGTTGACGATAAACCCAAGGAATTTTCCAGATGTGACCCCAAAGTGACATTTTAATAGGTTGAGCTTCATTTTATATTCTCGAAGGATACCAAACATTGACTCTAGGTCTTTAATGTGATTAGTGGAGAATTGCGACTTCGCTAGCATGTCGTCTATGTACACTTCCATAGTTTTCCCAATTCGGTCAGTGAAAATTCGATTGACCAGTCATTGGTACGTTGCCCCGGCGTTCTTTAGTCTAAAAGGCATGACTTGGTAGCAATAGAATCCCAGATCGGTTATGAAGCCAGTATGTTCATGGTCAGATAAGTGCATGGGTATCTAGTTGTAACCAAAATATGCGTCCACGGAGGATAATAATTCATACCCAACCGTTGAATCTACGAGTTGATTAATTTGAGGATGTGGAAAACTGTCTTTTGGGCAGGCTTTGTTCAAGTCTAAGTAGTCAATATATGTTATCCATTTCTCATTCGGGTTTCGAACAAGTACATGATTGGATACCAACTCCGGTATAAGGCATCTCAAATAAATCCATTTGATTTCAACTTGTCGACCTCTTCTTTAAGGGCGGCAGATCTCCTTGGATCCATACCACATCTTTTTTGCTTGACCAGGATGTACCGCGGGTCAATATTTAACATGTAGCTTGCGATGTTCGGTGAGATCCCAAATATGTCAGAATGTGTCCAGGAAAACACATCGAGGTTTGCCCGGAGAAATTCAACAAATTCCTCTTGCATTCGTTGGCTTAACTGGGACCCGATCTTTTTCATTCTAGAATCATCGCTATTATCAATCTGAACATCCATCGTTAGCTCGGCCGGAAAAGCCTGACTGTCTTTACTTTCATCTTTGCTTTCATTATCTCTTCTGTCAAGATCTCTTTGGAATTGTTTAGGGTGCCCGGATCTGGTCCCAGGAACCAATTGTCAATTTTTAACAAAACGGACGCAGAAGATTCCTCTATGCCCTTTCCTTTCTCCTTTCGCTGCGCCATGCGTAGCTCAGCAACATAGCAGGCTCGTCCAGCAGCCTGGTCCCCTTGAATGACTCTAACTCCACAATCGGTGGGAAATTTTAGAGTCAAACACCATGGGGCAATGGTGCACTGAATACATCTAGGGCCAGTCGGCCCAAGAATGCATTATATGGAAAATCTATATCCAAAACAACAAAATGCTGTATTCGGACTCTCTGGCGTTCTCAAACTCCCAACTCCATTGGTAGTCCCACTACTCCAATGGGTATAGTAGCGCTTCCATTGCAGCCATGAATTTGAGACCGGCAAGGCTTTAAATCCTTAGCCTACATCTTTATTTGGTCATAGGCTCGCTTGAACAGTATATTAACAGAACTTCCACTATTGACCAGGATCCTCTTTATCCAAGCAGGACCTACTTGAGATGATATGACAAGTGGATCAATAGTGGAGGCTTCGACCTTGTCAGCATCTCTATTTTTGAACACGATGTCGTCAGTCATCATCATCTGATGTTTGGCCGGACCCCCATCATCAAAACTACTACAACGCTCGAAGTCCGTATGCCTAATAGAACTGGCATACGACTCCATTTTCCTCCAGCTTTGGTCTGCTGTATGAGGACCACCACTTACAGTATTTATCACTACCTCCCGCCGGTGCTATAGGGTTCCTCCTATCTCGCCTGATTAGGTACATTATTTCGATTCGATGAGCCCACATCTCCAGACCGCAGCGCCCGTAGAAACTGCTCTAATTTCCTCTCATGTATCAACTTTTCGATGAGATCTTGCAAATGATGATACTCATTCTTATTATGGCCATAACTTTCTTGGAATCTACAAAATTTCCCTGTTTGGATCTGCCTCTCCAATGATTTCTTCGAAGAAGGCTTTTTGTACTGGATAGTATTACTGGTGTGTAGATATACATTCTCCAATAACGCATTCAAAGGAGTATAATTATCAACCACATAAGCCCTATGTCTTGGACCAAGGTTCTGATCCTGTTTCCTATTCTGATCCCCATTACCTTTTTGCTAAGTCTGTTTATTTTGTATATTCAACTGAACTTTTTCGGAACTCTCCCCGGATTGTTTAAAAGCAACATTGCTTTGAATTCCTTCCATGCTAAGCCCTGCGTCATCCTATTGCCTAGACTTTTTCGCATCCTCCCTTCTCAAGAATTTTCTGCCTTGGAATAGAAACGGTCCAATGACGTAGGGGATTTTCCGGCCAACCAGTTGTCGAATTCAGAATCTGGGTCGATTCCCTTAGTCGTTGCCATAAGGATGGAGTTATCATTAGGGTTGTTGATCTCAACACATGCAACATGAAATCTTTCTAAATAGCGTCGAAGTGTCTCCCCAGGAGCTTGAGTGACACTAAACAAAGTGTTAATGTCCTTCGGCCTTGCAACATGCATGCAGAATTTTTCAACAAACTTTGTTGCCAATTGGTCAAAACAAGAAATAGATCGAGGTGGTTTGGATCAGAACTTCCTTCATAAACTGGCAAAGTAGGCATCCTAAATCGTCGAGGTGGTTCAGCCTAAAGTATCTCATCAGTAAAAGGAGTATGACTCCACGAGATTCTCCGATCGTCATTAGTAAGGCCTTGACTCTCTCGGATCCTCTGATGGATCATTGTTGGTATATCCAACATCTGGACATTTTGAGCACGTTGGGCCAAGGTCGGGTTCCACAATGCTAGGCTGGGCCGGATGCGGTAGATGGTCCAGGTTTCGCCTCCTTGGTTCTAAGTCTCCAGGAATATAAGGCTCGGAAGTACGTTGGCAATGGTTCGGATCTGACGGATTCCGGGCATTAACTCCTAGTTCAATAGCAGCGGTTGTCTGTGATGTAATGAGGAATGACACCTCCTCGGGAGGAGGGTCTGGTCTGGTCGCTGGTTGATGGGTCAACTCTCGGTTGCCCAATGTTCAGCGTAATTTGATGTCTGGTAGCTTGAGTGTAATTCCCATTTAACCATGGGCGCGTAGATCTATGATGGTAATTTGAAGAGGCAGAACTCTTGGTAGTGGAATGAGAAGCATGATCCCTTCTGGATCTTCTAGGCCTTTGGCGATTCAGCTGGTTGGTCAATTTTGCGTTGGCCCGCAATTGCCCAATAAGTTGTTGTCGACTCTGTGTCAACTCTTGAAGTAGCATCTATAATTCTTCCCTAGTGACAGGGCCTGACGGATCTAATGGTCCAGCAGCATTCTGATTAGTTGGAGGGAGTTGCACAGGATTCTGTCGATCATGTCCTTCTGGATCAGTAGCTGTCGAAGCAGTCCTTGCGCTAACCATGGTGGATGGTGAGGTTCTTTCCTATATCTGATGCAAATCTGAATAGGATGGAAGAACTGTGAACTTTAGATCTGGAACTTCTTCTCAGTTTTGTGCAATCTGATATCAATAGTAAATCCAAAGAGCAGGAGAAAAACTGTGTTCTCTCAGTGAAAGCACCAAAGTGTTTGTACTAAAGTTGGGCACAATACACTTCGAAAGTATTTGAAGAGATAAAATGAAGAAAATAAATGTAAAAAGAGGATTATCTAACAAACACTTCAAAAACAGATCATAAAAACACGCAGAAACATAGTGATTTAGAGTGGTTCGACGGATGGCCTACGTCCACTATGAAATTGATTACTTTATTGACGTTTCTTGCCGATTATAACTGATTACAGTGAACTACAGCAGTAGATTTCGAGTACAACAGTGATTTTGGAGTGCAAAATTGAGTCCGCGGAATCTAGACATAGGAGAGCTCAAAAGTCCTCTTTCTGTAGGCTCTAGGATGCTATTTATAGGTGTAAGATGCAAATATCTCGCTCAGATCTTGATAGACCACTTCTGGCACATGGGCGGCCCCACGCGATCGATCCCATGTGATTTGCACTAGGTCCGTGATCGACACGAACGAAATTCATATTAATCCGGATCAGACCCAATCGAGTCGAAACTGAGCATGAACATTGTTGATGTTGTACACAAGCATGAACATTGTTGATGATGTACGCAAGCTCCTGTGAAAATTTCATAGCATTTGGACTTGTAGATTGTGAGTTATGATCGACGCACGTTGGAGCTTTTCGACTAACGTTCCCTTCACATCGATGTTATTCGACTCGATCAGTTCGTATCGATAATCATGCATGTGATGTCAGTTGATGTGGCTCTTGCTTTTAGGATCGATCCAAAGTTCATGCCAAATTGATCGAGTCTTCCCAACGTTTGTGCCTTGTTCGCATCGATTCGTTGCTCTATTCGCATCGATCATTGTTGCGTTGTTCGTATCGATCATTGCCGCTCTTGTTCATATCGATGATCATAGGCTACTTCGTGTTGATGACTAGAGGCTACTTCGTATCCATTCTTATACAAGTTCTTCATATCGTCCATCAGGATACTACCTCGTATTGATGGATACGAAGAGAGCAGTTGTCCGATGGATACGAAGTGATGCACTCGTTGGATACGAAACCATACTTATTGAATGATACGAATAGCCAAAGCTTGGTGGATACAAACAACAGAGGCTTGATGGATACGAACAATAGAGGCCTGATGGATATGAACAACACTGTTCTCCTGATCGATACGAAATCATGTGTCGTTGATCGATTCGAACCTAATCGATATGAAGTCGTGTTTTCTTTGGTTGCTTGATGTGTGCGAACAAGAGGATTGATTAAATTGTATCGATCATATCTTGAGCATACAAACTCGGATTGACTTGAAATTTGGAATGTTGGCTTTCATAGCTTCGGTTGTGTCTCCATATCAATTATAACTTGATCTGAACTCGGATAAAATGCACGGACATCCATAGTGAACTTGTGTAGAATCGACCTTCGGGACAAACTATCCTTGGTTTCTAGTCACTTTCTTATTGTCACGGCATTGCCAAAAGGCGGGATAACACACTTAGGATTTTTATGGAGTTTGGAATTGGAGATGTTTTCATAGTATTCTATCCTAGTTTCTTCGTTTTGATGGCAGTTCACTAGCTTGCACTAAGCTGGTGATTAGACTGAAAAACGCTGGTCTCTTAACTTTGTCGGTTCCCGCGTTGTTTTAGCCACATAACTTGGCCCTTGTTGCTCCCTTGTCTTAGGTTTTCTTGTTCAAAGTCCTGAACCATCATGTTTATACGAGGTTGTTCTATTTTCTATTGATTTCTGCTTGATTAAAAACGTAGATAACAATGACTTTCTGGATGAGACTCTTTCCAACTTAGATATTGCCCCATTTCAATTTCATCCTAATGGATACACCATTTTGACTTGCCTACATGTTCTTTTCATGTGGGTATTCAACCACGCTCCAAGTTTTGATTAGTTGTGGTACTTTCTAGCATTTACGAGGTGAGATTACTGTTCTTCCTTAGTTTTAATCGAAACCCAATGAAATTGAGAGATCATCCTGCACTGGTAAAGCGACTTGTCGCAGTTCAAGACGCAGTATTTCTTTGTTAGATGCCCCGAGGTGTTCAATCGTTGGTTGACGTTAGGTAGTATGCTTTGTTTTTTATTTATTGAGCCTTGATGCATTGCAATGGTGTTTCTAACTAGTCGTATGTCTCTTGCAGTTATCCCAAAGCCTAATACAGACGTAGCTCTTGATGAAGTGTATCAAACTCTAAAGGCTATAGATGCCGAGGAGATATGCGTTAAAGTGCTACTGGCTAATGAGGACTTGCACGATATGACACTGGCTTTGGGTAAATATGCCGTTTAAATTGAAACTCCCTCTCCTACCCGATCTTGGGTTCGTACACGATCTACTTCTTCGTCCTACGATTCCAAGGAGGGTCAAGTAAGAGATAGCCCTCCCGGGCGATCAACTGATGAGTCCCGTGAGGGGGAAGATGCTATTGCGACTGGATTAAGTGGTTTAGTTAGAATGCCACTAATTCTAGAGGAAGCGGAAGAGGTGTTCATGCACAGAGAAGGAAAAATCACTTTGGACTAAAAAAGGAAGAAGGATAGATTAAGAGCAGCGGCGAAGAGTCCACTGCTAGCGATTACTTCTAGTCTGAATCTGATGGGGGGTACTTGGATTCATGTGATGCGACTTGGGAAATGAGTCCCGTTCACCCAAGTTCACCTCTTCCCAACGTAAGTGAAAAAGGCAATGTCCCTGAAACTGAGGGGTATCAAGATTCCCCATGTAGGAAAGTCAAAGCGGAGTTCAGGGAATTTAGTGGCGTTTGTGTTGACTTCGAATCGCTCATGAAAGAAGACTTTAACTTTGATGCACTCGGGTGATACCGCGCTAGCAGTTAGCCCGGTTGCACCAATAATACTTGAAGTTAGTCTGATCCCACCTACAACGGCCACTCGTAATGGTTCGTGATGACATATTAGGCCCGTATTCAAAACACACTACATGGTGCATTAGGATTACACTTACTTCCATTCATCTCTTCATATTTGTTGTGCTTATTTCATTTTTCTGAAACCTTTTATATATGCCTCATTCTAGGTATGACAAGGGAACGGGGCTTTTACTACGACTTCGATGGCTTCATTGATTCATGGTGGTATCACAAGCGCTGCTTCCGCTGTCATCAAGTCCGAGAAACAGAGGAGGAGTACAGGAGAAGAAAAGAGCTCGAAGATGAAACCTACCGCCAGGAAGAAAGAGACTGAACTCGATCGTATAAAGGCGGATACAAGAAGTGGAGATCTCTTGAGAAAAGGGATGAAACGTCGAAAAAGTCAAGTTTGAACATCATCCTTATCTTTAGAGCTTGCTTCAAAACAATCTTCCATGGGGCAAGAAATTCCCAATACTTCTTCCCTCATTCCACCTCCAACTCATATTTTATCATCTTCTATTGTTGCTACTGCCTTTGGTGCTTCTCGCCCCTACCGAAGACCTACCTACATCCTTTCTTAGGGCCTTCCTAAACTTGAGGCGGTGCTTCCTGATTGGTTATTAAAGGGGGTTAAGTTTCACCTATATCGCTATCCCATTCACGAGGGTTCCGACATTTAGCATCTTCAAGCTATTCAGAGAAACCTAAAGTAGGCCGAAAGATAGGAGAAGCTCTGTAAATAGCTGGCAGATACGAATGGAAATAACTATCAGGAGATCCTCTCCTTTGAATCAAAGAAAGATGACTTTGAGAAGGCGTTGGCCGACTGTGATGCTAAGAACAAATAATTGGATGAAGAGAAGAAGGCGGCCCTTCATGAAAGTAGGTAAAATGCTAGTCTGATAAAGGAGATAAAGGATGCGCATGAAAAAGTTGAGATTGTCTATAGGGATGAGATTAAGAAATCCTAGGTAGAGAAGGTAAAGCTGAAAGAAGAAGGGGTTGCTTGTGACGCCATCATCGAGGCTCAAAAGAAAGCTATTGTCGACCATGATCTAATTGCTGAGGGGCACAACAAGACTATTTTTGACCAAGCTGATACCATTACTAAGCTACAGGCTTAGATTCCACAGCTCAGTGCCAGATAAGATTGCCGCTGAGGTTGAGAAGGCTTCCGTAAGAGCGGATTACTTAGACCTCCAAAATGCCTTCGATGGGAAAATGGAGAAGCTAGATGCAACTATTATGAACATTTAGGTTAATTCCCTGTTGCATCAAGGGAGTCTTAGATATCTCGGTCCAAAGTACCCACGCACTCTCGCTCTAGCTTGGGAGAAAATCTCATATGGTTTTGCCAACAGCGGCGACGTTTATTCCGAGCGAGAGTTGCAAGATGCCTATCTCAATGATGAATCCAAGAAGGCGTTACTTGAAGGCTAGGAAATTCTCCGAGTTGATAGAGCGAAGGAGGCCACCGATGCTATCTTGACGACCACCACAGACGTGCTAACTAAGCCTTCTACTTTCGGCATGGGTGAATTATCAAAGCATCCCCACGACAAGCCAACGAGTTCAGGACTTAAATTATTCTTCAGGTGGTGGAGCCATCAAAAGAAGGCAAAGGTGGTGAGTTTGAGGTCACTATTCTCGATCGTTCCTGTGGTGTAGGTAACGTCCTCGCTTCTTTCAATTTTGGGAGCTTTCATCATACGCTGTAAGAGCTAGAAGAATTTAATGCTTTCATTTTTTTATCTTATAGGTACATCTACTTTTTCCATTGACATTCCAACTACTTTGGCGACCCGTACTTGCTGTCGTTTCCACATCTTCTATGGTTGTTTCTATTTCTATTCCTGCTCCAGTCCCTATGTCTCCATCTGGTTCGCAATTGGGGACAGAGGTCGAAATGATAGCTGTACTTCATGGCCTGGACAATCCTTCTGTGTTATTGGAAGGCGACGTAATAGAAATAGAGGCAAAGAAGCAGGAGACTCAAATGGGGCATTCGTAGTAGACTCAACATGAGCTGGTTACTGTCAAGAGGGAAAAGCTCGAAGTGACTGAAGATTCTAAAAGCCCCAGCAAATCATGAAAGTGAAAGATAATGGGAGATACTTCTGATAAGGCTTTGGAGGAAGATGAGGTCATTTCCATTGAGCTGTTCGTTGACATCACTGGCATTGACACCACTCCTGAGAAGAAGCCGAAGCTGCCGATCAATGGCGAAAAGGGGAGTGGCTGAACGAAACTTTGAGGGGCTTGTATGAAGGCTGGCTTGATTTTGGTCAACAGTTTGTAGGAAGACTGATTTGTTTTTTATTTTGAGTCATTCTATTCAGTGCAGAGTCTGCACTTTGCGTCTTTATTGTGGAGTCTGTATTTTCTTTTTGTTGGCCAGTGTTGTGTGGGTACGACCCCCACATTTTGTCCCTCTATACAGAAAATTGTAAGAAATATATTGATATTTTGACTGTATTCTCATTTGTTTGCTTGTATGTGTTCAGTGCACTTGTGCTTGTTTTATTTCATGCTTTTCTCGTTCTTTGATTACTAACAGAAATTAGAGATTAACAGCACTTTGGAAGTTCAAGAACCGTAAAAATTATCAGAACAGAAAGAGTTTTTGTTTAGAAATTATTTGTCAATTTTTTTGTTTAGAAATTTTTTAAATGTTTCTTTGTTTAAAAATTCTTTGTTTGAAGTGACAGAACTTGTGAACTTATTATTTTCATGCATTTCTAAAGAACTTGTGAACTTATGGCTTTCACGCGTAATTATCCAAGTACTAGTGTATGCCCCCTAGTTTACAGGGATGTTTACTTCAAGCAGTTTTCAGTGAACTGGTAACCTAAGGTTTAGATAGTTTTTTTTTTTTGAAAATTTGGCTAAGTCATAACTTGATTCCGCTTCTTTCGGAAGTCCTGTAACATTAGCATGTAATCCCAGTTTCTGGCGATATTTTTGTAATTATGCAATTTATGAATGTTTGAAGGGCCCATGCTGCGTGGGTAAGTATTAATTGCTGAGTACCATAGGAGCAGTTAGCGCTGGTTATGAGATGGACGGCATTCTGTGCTCCTCGGTGTTGCATATCTTCGGGTCACTTGAGGAGCATATTTTTGGTGTTTAATGCACGGCTTATGAGGTGCATGGCTTTCCTTTTTTCCCTGGTGTTGCCTATCTATGGGCAATGCGAGGAGTTGTTATTTTGGTACACGGCTTATGAGGTGCGCAGCTTTTGTTTTTCCTCAGTGTTACCTATCTTCAGGCAACATAAGGAGTTATCATTTTGGTGAGCGCCTAATGAGGTGCATGGTTTTTTTCCTCAGTGCTTCTTATCTTCAGGCAACACAAGGATTTATTACATTGGTGCGCGGCTTATGAGATGCACGGCTTTTTCCCCTGTGTTACCTATCTTTGGGCAACACGAGGAGTAATTATTATTTTTGTGGCTTATGAGATGCACGGCATTTGTTATTCCTCGGTGTTGTCTATCTTCGGGCAATACGAGGAGTTATTATTTTGGTGCACAGCTTATGAGATGGACGGCTTTTGTTTTTCCTCGGTGTTGCATATCTTCTTACAACACGATGAGTTATTATTTTGGTGCACAGCTTTTGTTTTTCCTCGGAGTGTCCTATCTTCGAGAAACATGAGGAGTTGTTATTTGGCGTGTGGCTTTTTTTTCCTCGATGTTGCCTATCCTCGGCCAACACGAGGAGTTACTATTTTGGTGCGCGGCTTATGTGGTGTGCGACTATTTTAATCCTCAGTGTTGCATATCTTCGATCAACACGAGTTATTATGTTGGTGCGTGGATTTTGTTTTTCTCGGTGTTGCCTATCTTCGGGCAACTCGTGGGGTTACTTTTTTTATCCCTCTCGATGTTTCCAAAGCAACACCGGTTTTTAGAGGGCCATGACCGAGTTCCATTTATCTAACGGTTTGAGTCGATTTTCTTCTGTCGAACTGCGGGTAATTATTATGAACATGTTTTTGTAGGTTCAAGAAGCAAACTTTATAAAGGAAAGTAGGGCAGTTCTTTATCTATATACAATGGCCCTCGGGATGACTTATTTGATGAAAAATAGAAAATACATAAAGTAACTTTTAGACAAATTAACAACTAAGTGATTTTCTATTCCATGCCCTGGGAACTTGATTTCCGTCGATGGTTGTTAGCTCGAATGTCCTCTCTCTTAGCTTTTGATTAACGAAATATTGCCCCACCTAGTTTTGTTCGAAGGCCCCCGAATGGGTTAAATTTGCTTGAGCATGAGGTCTCCCACTTCGAAGGTTTGGTAGTGAACGATGGATTTGAAGTATTTGCGACCCTATTTTGGTGGGCGGCAATCCTTAGCTTCGCTTCCTCTCTTCTTTCAACTACCATATTTAGTGATTCGAGTAGGAGCTGCTTGTTCTTCTTTCGATTGAAATTTTTCCTTCGGTGTGAAGGAACTTCTAATTACATAGGAATCATTGTTTTTGAACCATATACTAACACAAACGGTGTATGGCCGGTCGCCGCTTTGTAGGTTGCTCTGTAAGCCCATAGTGTGAATGGAAGTTCGTCAAACTAATTTTCTTTTTCTTTTATTAGTTGCTTTTTGATAGTGGATTTAATGATCTTGTTTATTGCTTCCATTTGCCCATTTTCTTGCAATGAGCCATTGTGGAAAAGCTCTTTCGGATTCGAAAGCGCCTGCGTAAGTTTTTGAACTCTGAACTTTTGAATTTGGTTCCATTGTCAGTGATGATATGCTGCGGCATGCCAAACCTAAAAATGATGTTTTTTGTAACAAAGTTAGTAACTTTCTTTTTTGTTATGGTGGCCAAAAGTTCCGCTTCGACCCATTTTGTGAAGTAGTCTATGGAAACTATAGCATATTTGGCTCCTCCTTTTGCTATTGGCATAATGCATTCAAACCAATCCTACATATCACAAATGGCCATGGGCTAACCATCTGCGTCTGCTCTGTTGAATGAGTTCTCTTAATTTTGCTGAATCTTTGGCAGCGGTCGCATCTTTTTATGTGATCTGCGGCGACGCGATTTGTTGTTGGCCAAAAGTATTCATGTCAAAGGATTTTCTTTGCCAGGATCTTCCCCCTAGTGTGGTCTTTGCATTCGTGTTCGTGTACCTCCTTTAGGATTCGTTGTGCTTGATCATCGGTCACACACCTAAGAAGTGGGGTCGAGAATCCCCTTCGATAGAGTATCCCATCCTGTACCATGAACCGTGGTGCCTTTTGGATAAGCTTCTTCCATTGATTTTTGTCAGTTGGAAAGTTTCATGTAAATAGATAGTCCTTAATCAGTGTCATCCGTGTGTCTAAATCGATAGTGGTTTTGAGAATCCAGTCTATGTCCATTTCGTCTATGCTTGGGTTCGTTAGAATTTCAACTGGCACTAACCTCAATGACTTAGCTTCTCCAGAACTTGCCAGCTTAGCCAAATAATTTTCCATGGTGTTTTGCTCCTGTGTGATGCGAGTTATAGTGTAGTGCTCGATGTCGCTTAGCAGCTTTTTTACTTTGGACAGATATGGGAATGATTTTCTCCATGCACTTGGTACTCACCTTTCACTTGACAGACGACCATCGGGGAGTCGCTGTATATGTGAATAGATTTTATCTTGAGTTCCTTCACAACCTTCAGTCTAGCGATTAGTGCTTCGTATTCTACCTCGTTATTTGTAGCTAGGATATTCAAGGCAAAGCATAGCTCATGGCTTGCCCCTCGAGGGATTCAAGTACTACCCCTGCTCCCGAACAGAAGTTGTTAGATGCACCGTCGACGAAGATCTTTCATTTTGTGTTTGTTCCCAACTGAACTTCCTTCTAATCATCCCGTATTGTAAATTCAGCAATGAAGTCGGCCAACGCTTGCCAATAGATCGCTTTCCTTAGATGGTTTGTTATATCATAGTGACTCAACTCTATATTCCACTTGAGTAGTCGTCCGGAAGTTTTGGGCCGGTATAAACTTGCTTTAGGGGATGGTCTGTCAATACCATACTTGAATGAGTCTGAAAGTAAGGTTTTAATTTTTAGGATGCGATCAAAAGGAAATGCGCTAGCTTCTCCGATTTTGGGTAATTCTTCTCGGCTCCTGTGAATCATTTGCTAATGTAATACATGGGTCATTGGATTCTCGTTTCTTCCCACACGAGAGCAAGCTCAATGCATGTAGGGAAACTGCTAAATAATTGAAAAGGTCTTCTCCATCCACCGGCTTTGATAAGACTGGAGGAGCTTTCATGCGTCATAACAATTGCTCAAGGTCGTCTGACAAGCTTCACTCCATTCAAAGTTCTTCTTCCCTTCTTCATTGCATCGAAGAACAGTATGCACTTATCCATAGCTTTTGAGATAAATCTTCTCAGTGCTATGACTTTCACATTCAAGCTTTGAAGTTCCTTCTTGTTTATGGGGGCTTGGACTTCACGTAAAGCGGTTATTTTCTCTAGATTCGCTTTGATGCCCAGGGTATGCGCTATGAATCCCAAGAATTACCCAAAGGCTACTGCAAAGTTACTTTTAAGAGGTTTGAGCTATATTCTATATTTTCAGAGTATCTCAAACATTTCAGCGAGGTTGTGTACATGGTTAGCGGCTACTCGAGATTTGACCAACATGTCATCCACGCAAACTTCCATGGTCTTTCTAATCTGGCTTTTGAACATAGTATTCACTAGCCTTTGGTGCATTGCCTCTGCATTTTTCAAGCCAAATGACATTACTTATAGTAGCTAAATCCTTAATTGGCTATCAACTTGGTGTTCTCTTGGTCAGGCTCATGCATCAGGATCTGGTTATCGCCCAAGTACACATCCATAAATGATAACAGTTCATGTTCCGCCGTTTCATCCACAAGTTGATGAATTCTAGGGAGCGGGAAGCTATTCCTTTGACAAGCTTTCTTTAGGCCCAAAAAGTCTGAAAAATCAATACAAGTTCGCCATTTTCCACTAGACTTATTGACTAGGACGGGTTTTGATACCCATTACGGGTATGTTGCATCTCGGATGAAGGGGTTAGTCATCAGTTTATCTACTTCCTCTCTTGGTACCTTGGACCGTTCGGGGCCTAAGCTGTGCCTTTTTTGCTTCACTGGTGTAAATTTAGGGCCAACATTGAGTGCATGGCAGGCAATTTCGGGTGATACCTTAAATATATCAGAGTGTGTCCATGCAAATACGTCTAAATTAGAGCGGAGGAATTTGGTTAGTTCCGACTGCATCTTGTTTCCAAGGTGCAAACCAATCTTTAGGACCCACGTTGGGTCATATATACAACCTGAGACAGACACTTTCAATTCTTCCGGTGCTGCCCGATTCTCCCTGAGCTCTTCTTTCTACGATCCAAAGCCTTATTGAATCGGCTATGGTTCCTAAGCCAGAGGCAGCTCTATAGTTGCTATTCGAAGGGTTCACAAATATGGATGGTTTTTCACACGTCCTTTCCTTTTTCCTTTCTTTCTGACTCATGCAATTCGACGATGTAGTACTCCCGAGCGACGCTTTGTTCTCCTTTCATAATTCCAAGTCCGTGCTCGAGAGGGAACTTCATTGTAAGGCACCATTAGGCCAATGCTATATTGCATTAGGTTAATGCAAGCCATCCTAAGAATGCATTGTACGCTGACATTTCATCCACAATCACAAAAGCCTAAATGAGGGTGACCCTTCGCTCACACTCTCCGAGCTCCATAGGTAGGTCAATTTTTCCCACGGGTTGTTTGGATTAACCGGTAAACCCCTGAATCTTTGTTTGGTAAGCGGATATGCTTTTCATGCCAATCTTCATTTAATCGAAAGTACATTTGAGAAGTATATTAACTGAACTATCACTATCAATCAACACTCGTCAGAATCCAGTGAGCTCGATTCCTACTATCACTACCATTGGGTCAGGGGTTGGAGCTTCAATCCCTTCAATGTCCCAATTGCGGAACACTATGTCATCACTCGAAACCTTTTTCTGCATGATCAGAGTTTCATCATCTATTTCTAAACATGATTCCTTGGAGGCGTGCTTTAACAAAATCGCATATGGCTCCATCTCTCCCCATCTTATTTGCATGGGATGTGGTCCCCCATATATTGTTCCAATAATGAGCCTACATTCGGTTCGTTTCGAACCTTATTCACTAGTTCTAGCTTGACTACATTGTTCTCTGGGGGTTGAGGGCCATAGGTTGATTTGGTTTTTGTGTCTTTTTCATGTGTTGTTGAGGCTTGTTGTCTTGGATCAAATCATTAATTAAATTCTTTAGGCGGCGACATTCATTCGTATTATGACCGTGTGTCTCATAGAAGCGGAAGAATTTCCCTGAGTGCTTTTGTTGCTCAGTTGCTTCTTTCCTTTTGTTGCTCAGTTGCTTCTTTCCAGTGGCTTCGATCTCTTTGTTTGCGAGATAAATATTCTTCAAATTGTCATTTAGAGGGGGTATAGTCTTCCTGTCTAAATTCTTTAAATCTTTTGTTATCGCCACGGTTGCTTCTTTTGTGGGAGTTTTGGTTTCTACTCTAACGATTCCCATTTTTTCCTGTGACTTCTTGAGCAGTTCCAGCATTGCATGTGTTTTGATTTGTCACCGCCTCACTTTGTCTAGAGTTCATATTTTGTACATCAGTAGACTTTCTTTCCAGCTCCCGTGCTTCCTACAACCTCAAGTACTGGCTTGCTTTGTGACTGAAGTCATTCTTGGTGGTAGGTTGCTTCATTTTAATCCATCTTTCAAACTCTGTTATTAGGTGAATAGAAAGGACTAATGCCATAAAAACCATATCCTCATAGGGTTGCTTACTTCCATTATGACGATATTGAACTAGTCCATGAAAGATTTCAGCGATTCGTTATACCCCTGGACCAACACGGAGAGTAACGTCACATTCTTTGGTTGCACGGTCTGGAGCCTGAACTCCTCATGGAATTTCGCTGCAAGTTGGTCAAAGGTAAAGATAGATTTCAGGGGGAGTCGGGTGAATGGCATAGACGCAACTCTTCCTAGAAAGATAGAGAAACATCGGTAGCGGATGGCCACTGGAGCATTGGCTCCATCCATATACCAGCTATACTTGCACAGACGGGGTTTTGGGTCCTTCGTCCAATCGTAGAAGGGGCTAGTTTGCATAGTGAATTTGTCTAGGCATTTTTCATCCAAGATTTCATAAGTAAAGCTGGTCTGACTTGGGGAAGGACCCTATTCATTATCTTTCTGGTTCTTACTCTCATCTATCAGCCATTTAACCATGTCTGCTATGTATGCTTCCGATGTATGGTGGTCCTAGAGGTGGCAATCAGTCACTACACCAATTATTTGGCTTTGTAAACGGTCTTGGCGCATGGGTTGAAACCTAGGCCTTCTGTCTTCGGGAGAGCCACTCCCTCGGGATCCCATTGGCCCGTAGTTGGCCTGATTGAGGTAGATTGGACGTTTCTTCCATCGTCGAATGCATTGGCGTTCTCTTTCATTTGATTGCCTTACTCTCCATCTTCTTTGTCAGAGAGATTCACAGCTATATATTCTTATGGATTTTTGGCCCCTTGATTCAAATCCAGGATTGTTTTCCTAGCGATAGGTGAAGTAATCTCATTTTTGTCCACATTACATCCTGTTGTTACCCTTCATTGTGGCTGCTTACCATTTCTTCTATGCAAGCCGGAAACGGAGGAATTCTCTTATTCTACATCTGTCACTGGTTCAGGCATAGTCCATGGAGCGTGGTTTGATTGCAGGGTCAACATAGCTTTAAGCTTATCCATTAAAGACTTTTGACTATTTTCCATTCTCTGGATGATCTCATTAAGCATCTTACTCTGTTCATCCTTGGTGACGACTTCATGTTGACTGGAGGATGTTGGTGCCTGGTTTCCTAAGTTAGCACCATTTACTTCAGCTTGTTGGAGGCTAACACCTTCTCTAGCTATTACTGCCCCAATGGATCTCCTAGAGGCAGTTCTTCTTCTTCTAGGAGCCATTGATTCTAAAACAGCGAGATCTTCAAGCAAATATTACGGTTATAACTTCTAGACATATGAGATCCAAAGTAGATAGCTAGATCTGGACCTTGAGTTGGGTTCTCGGCGAATGCACCAAAATGTTAACCTAAAAAATAGATCAACACCCTGGTTTGATTTTGAAAGCACCAGCCTTGTTCAAAGAAAGCAATATCACAAATGACAGATACAGAAAATAATAGTAAAAAAAAGTTAGAGAATTTTTATAGTGGCTCGGCTGTTAATGAAGCTTACATCTACTTTATAGTTTTAAGATAGACTGATTGTTGTTACAATAGATATTTGATTACAAAGCTTTGATTATCTTTCGCAAGATTAAATCCCTAGAGCTAGAATCAACTAGAGAATCATGTTGAATTCCTTTGGAAATTTCGATGTGAGGGAGATAGAGAGTGAAGAAAGTTTTCATTAGACCTTCAGCAACCGGTCTGGAGGAGCCCCCTTTATGTTGCAGATAGGATGGTATTTACATGGATCAGAGAGGTTCTGGGCCATGCCACTTCAACAAATGCTCGTAGGTAGGTAGGGAACGACCCAGAGGTGTTTGGCTCACAAACCGAGCCAAATCCGTAGGTCAACGGCATGGTCTATGTGTCGTTGGCGAAAAATTCGACCCATGTCTATGGGTCAATGGCGATCCATAGACTTGGCTTGTTTGCGAGCTAGTGACTTGGCCTCTTTTCAGATTGCACCCTTAGTTAGCTTGTTGTTGAATTAGAGAGATGTTTGGGTCGCTAGTAATCTAAGCACTTGGGATTTTTCTAGAGTTTGGACTTTGAGATGTTTCCATTGTCTTTTGTCGTTGTTGTCTCGGTAATATAGCTTAGCTCTTGTTAATTCCCTGTCTTAGCTTTTCTACTTAAGTTTTGAGCCTTTGATAACACTAGATTGTTACGTCTCCTATTGGTTATTGTGGGGTTAAAAATCTGGATAACAGCAATCATTGCCAAAACTGCTTTCTGATGCACCCTACTAAGCACATTCGCAAACCTATTGCCTTTTTCCAGTGTGTACTCAATTCCAAAACCATATGCGGCTATAAACTCTAACCACCTCGGTGGAATCATGTTCAGCTCCTTCTAAGTGCACAAATACTTCATTGACTTATGACATATGCACAACTCAAACCTTTCTTCCAAAAGGAAATGTATCTTCAATGCAAAAATCACTGCAGGCAATTCCAAATCATGTGCTGTAAATCTGACCTCTTGTGGCCTAAGCTGTCTAGAAGCATAGGCAATCGCTTTACCTCTCTGCATCAACACAACTCCTAATCCTTTTCCACATGCATCGGTATAAACCACCAAATCCTGATTCCCTTCTAGAACAACTAACACAGGTGCACAGGTAAATAAGCATTTCAAACTCTATAATGCTTCCTTACACTTGCCGATCCACACAATCTTCGTATCCTTTCTCGTTAGCTTGGTCATCGGTGCTGCTATACATGAAAAATCGTTAATGAACCTTCGATAATAACCAGCTAATCCAAGGAATTTTTTTATCTCCGTCACTATCTCGGTTCTCTTCTAGTTATTCAATCCTTCAATCTTATGCAGATCTACAAACAATCCTTTCTCTGAGACTATATGACCAAGAAACTTCACTTCCTTCTACCATAAATGACACTTCGAAAACATCGCCTTCAACTAATGCTGCCTCAACATCTCAATCACCACTCTAAGATGAACTTCATGCTATCTTTCATCCTTAAAGTATATTAAGACATCATCTATAAAAACCAATATGAATCTATCCAAGTGCTCTCAGAAAACTCGGTTCATCAAATCCACAAAGAAAGTTGGTGCATTGGTCAGTCTGAACGGTATAACTAACCATTCATATGATCCATATCTAGTTCTAAACGCCATCAAAGGTATACTATCCTCTCCTACTCTAAGAAGATGGAAACCTATTGCCAAATCTAACGGAGAAAATACCATGGCTCCACTCAACTGATCGAACAAATCATCAATTCTCAGTAAGGGATTTCGATTCTTTATCGCCCTCCCATATAACTTACGATAATCAACACGTAGCCTCAACGATCTGTCTGCCTTCTTAGAAAACACTACTGCTCCCCCCAAAGGTGAACTACTCGGCTTGATAAAATTATTACCTTCTAAATTCACCAACCGCACCTTCAACTCCATCATTTCTATAGGAGTCATCCTGCTTGGTGGCCTACTCACTAGTTCTGCTCCCAAAACCAAATCTATCTGAAATTCAATAGCTCGCTTCGGTGGCAATACAACTACAAGCTCAAAAACATCTAAGAATTCTCTAAACACAAAAATTGGGCTAAACTTGTCTTCCAATTCAATAACACCCAACAAAGCATTCACCACACCGCTAGAACTTCCTACGGTATAAACAATCATGTTGCAACAGTCTGGGTGTCTAAGCAATATTTCTCTAACCTGGCAAAATTTCCTAGCATCGTACTCACTTAACCAATCCACCCAAAAAATAATACCAAACTGCACAAAATCAAACATATGCAAACTACAAAAAAAGTATGACCTAACAAGTCAAACTCTAACTGGTTACATCTCAACTCTAGAGTTGCATGACCTCCTATTGGATTAGCAACCAATAAGGAAGTAACTAAATATGTGGATTTTGGGTTATGCTTATCTATCAAAAACCTAGATATAATAGAATGAAATGCACCAGTATCAAATAGAACGCTAACAGACATATCAAGGATCTGAAGCTTACCTCCCAAAACTGCCTTTCCTTTCTATTGAGTTGTCAGCTTCGAAGCAGTATGTTCTGATGCGTACACCTTGCCCTTTCCATCCTTAGCGGGCCCTATATATTAGTTCTTATACTATCCCATCTGATCAAAGTTGAAGCATCTAATGTTATTATACCTGATCAATTCCTTAGCCTTCCTAGTAGGACAATCATTATAGAAATGACCCTTCTTGTCACACTTGAAACAGACCACCTCAGACTTTCCTCTCTTAGCTGCTCCACTCTTCTGAGCACCCTTCTTGTGGAAGAAATTCCTCATCTAGCCTTGGCCTACCTGGAAATTTTTCACCTTATTCTTTTCCTGAAATACAAGCATATCTTCTTATCTCAGAGACATCTCCACAACAACATCACAAGGATCTCTGATGTGCGATAAGGAAGCCCTGGCCAAATCAGGCTTCAATCCCCTGATAAACTTCTCGTTCGTCTTCATCATCATATCAACAGTGGCATAACCATATCTGGTTAACTCCACAAACCCACTGGCATATTCTGGAGTAGTCATATCTCCCTATTCTAGCCCTTTCAACTTCCTAATCAAAATTGACTGCACCATAACGGACATGAACCTCCCTTGAACCTCCTCTTAAATTATGCCCATGTCATAGCATCCTCATCCGCTACCACAGTCACACTATTACACCAGAACAAAGCCGCTCACTGAAGTTGTCTTGATAACAACCTCCTTTTCTGCTCATCATTGAGCTTCAAGTCTGTAAAGATTTTCTCTCATAATGGAGAGACCAATTTTCCACCTCAATGGCATCCTCCATCCCAATAAATGTCTTCCCTCCAAGGTTAATGTAATCTCCACTCTGTTTATCACAATCATTGACAACTGGAACTTCCGAAAATCCTCCTCCCACTACTCCAGCAGCAAGTCCCGCTTGCACCGTGTTCACAGAAAACTAGTACATAGCTTCCATTCCAACCTGCGGGGCTCCAGCACCAACATTCTCTGCTCGTGCCTGACCTCAGCTTCTCCTTGAATTAGGTCCAGCATTCTTATCGGTGCTTCCTCTCCCATGGTTAACTCTTCCTCTTCTACCATCCATATTTGTATTCAAACCTTATAAGATACAAAGAACAACCCTAACAAAGATAGGAGACTAGAGATAAAGCATATACATATATATAGAAAATACAAGTATGTTACTATATCGCTATCTCATATCCCAGTCTTACTCTAATTCCGTAGAATTATGTTTTAAAACCATTTTTAGTTAAAAATATTTCATAAATCTATGCTCTGATATCAAGTTGTAACATCTCGTATCTAGAGGTTAAAAGCTAAGCGCTACAGATGTTGCGGTCATTTATAGTATTAAATTTTAGTGATAAAATACGGTAATGCTAATGGTATCCATAATGTTAGAAGCACTTGAATATGAACAAACCACAGATTTCAAAAAGCAACATTTTACTGATTATGTTTCAAAACAATAATTCGTATCCAAGCTAGATAATACCACAATCGTTTCCCAAGTAATGATCAAATATAATTTACAATAATACGCCAAAAGCAACGTATGATGATGCCCTCTTGGTTGGTCAGAGAAATATAGTCTTAACTAACTTAATATACACGGCGGAATCAAAACAAAATAAACTGCAATTCTTAATTAGCTATATGTCAGCCACATGCTCGTCTCCTAGAAGCTTTATTCGCCTAAAATTTTGAAATTTGAAAACCTCAACCCTCAGCATACTCAAATCAATTCTAAGCACCCCAAAATTTAAGGGGAAACAAAAACTTCAAGTTGGACCTATGTAGTTAAAGCGCTCACAGATTCAATGCGGTGAAGGTGCAAAAGTCATAGCGGGGATACAATAAGTGTTATCCCATTTTTGGTCAAAACTGGAATATCAACAAATTGGTAAGGAATTATGGATATCAGGATTGGAGACTGGTTGGAATCAAGGCTATGATCGATATCTTCAAAATTTGGTTGAACTCCGATCGGGATGAAATTGATTGGGAATAATGATAAGGATAAGGAAAGGCTAAGTTTCAAATTTTAGGATAATCGAAGTTCATATGAAGGAGTTATGATCGATGCAATGTAGGAAAGTTATGATGTTCGAATCCATCAAAGGGTTAAGGTGGTGCTCGTTTCGAATCCATCGGATTCGAACCCATCTGGTTCGCATCGATCGAAGGCATGGCGCAAGGATGGTTCGAATCGATGCACCTCGTATCGATCAGGAAGTGATGGCTTCGAAACGATACCTTTCGTATCGATCAGCTTGCACACGACTGGATAGGCTTCGAATCGATCGAGTTACTGGTTCGATTCGGTAGGCTCGTATTGATCAGATAGGAAGGGTAGATGGGTCTCGATTCGATGGAAACAAACCCAGAGTGGTAGCTAGCATGTGGAGGTTCTTCGAATCAGTGCACTTCGTATCGATCAGGATTGGGGCAGACAATGTATTTGGAGTCCATGCTCTCACTGGTAAAAATCTCTCTCGTGTCCATTAGGTAAGGGTTCGTTCGTATCCATCATCAAGATTGGTTTCGTACCCATCTGTTTGCCTTTCATTCGTATCGATCAAATACAACAGTTCGTATCGATCAGATCGATACGAATTACACTCTTGCGATCGATACGAGGGAACATGCGATGCAAACAGTTGGGTATATGGAGAAGTGATGGATATGTGCAAGCTAGAAGCGTGGACACGAGCGCGTCTCCAGGTAAGGAGCATTCAACTCGGAGCGCAAAGTGGATCAACCCGGTCAACAAGCCACAAAAGTCGAATCGACCCAGGAGGATAGCGCCACGTCATTGCGCATACGCTTTGGATGGATTCGAAGCAATGGATTCGAAGGATGTTGGTTCGAAGCATGGGTTCGAACCAGGCAGATCACACGGAGCTTTGATGTCGAATCGATCGTATCTTCCAAACCATTGATCCAAATGCAATGAAATTTTCACAGGAGCTTACATACATGTTGAAGAATGTTCACACCAAATTTCACCTCGATTGGATGCATACTTGATCGATTCGAACCTTACTTCGAATCGATCCCAATGTTGGCCCAATTTCCTGAGAACGGGCGTGTGGGCCTCCTCATGTGCCAGAAGCGGTCTTCTGTGTTTCCAGCGAGTTTTCAGCCTCCTACGCCTATAAATAGAGCCCCTGGTCATTCAGAAAAGGGGTCAGAGAATTTGGAGAGAGAAAGCACGCCTGGACGCTGCCAGAATCACTCCATAACTTCATTACTGCTATTAATTTCGAGTTTGGGACTTTGTAACTACCGTAATCATCTGTAATCATCAAGGATAATCAATAAAAAGATTAAAAAAACTTTGGAGTGGACGTAGGCCGGAGATAGCCGAAGCACTATAAAACTTGTGTCTCTATTCTTTACTTTTGGGTTGATGTTTAATATTTGCTGAGATCTTAGATTTGTGTTTGAATATTATTGATTTGTATTCATACACTGGTGCTTTCACGGTATTCGGGGTTTGTGACCTATTTTGGCGCAAACACTTTGGTGCTTTCACTAAGAAAGACTAGCAGCCGCTACATCGGACTTGAAAGTTGGATTTGAAGGTTTTAAAGAGTTTGGATTCAAGGACAATGACTAGGCAAAATAGCAGAAGGCAAAGGGCTGAGAGAAGCCAACAGGAAGGAAGTCAACAAGCATCATCCGGAGCCAGGGAAGGACAGGCTTCAATCTACATAACCCGGGATGAAATGGAGGCTATGGCAAATTCTTTGCAAGAGAGATTGTTGAAGAACCAACAGGAAATGATGCAGACTTTCTTTGAGCAAATGAGAGCTGCAGGGATGCAGAACTTAGGAACAGCTACAGCCGCTGTGGATGCAGGACAGGAGACTAGGGCCATGGAACCCAATGGAGGACGAGATACGGAGCAAGAAGGCAATCAACATGGGCTTGGGGGCAGGCCCACGGGATCCAACACGGGAGGACCTTTGGAAGGAGTTCAACAAGCTAGAGCTAACGTTGCTGCTAGTGAGCCACACGAGGAATATGTGCCAGGGTTCCCTTGGGGGCATGGGGGGCAACCCCCAACCGACAATACTGGATTAGTGGAAATCATCAGAAGAACTGTGTGAGGTGGTTTGACCAACAGAGACTTGGAAGGAGTGAATAGGAGTCCGTTCGCTCGGGAAATAAGGATGGCTCAGAATCCACCTAAGTTCAAGCTACCTAGCGTGGAGGTATATGATGGTAAGGCGGACCCAACTGATCACTTGATGAGGTACACCAGACGCATGGAGGTGCTGGGGGCGTCGGAGGAAGTGATGGCCCGATGTTTCCCTTTGTATTTAACGGACTTAGCTGCAATGTGGTTTGGGCAGCTTGGAGAAGGATCTATAAGGACTTGGAGGGAATTGCTAGAAAAGTTTTTGGGACAATTTCAGGTTCACGTCAAGAGGCCGAAGAATGTGATGACGTTAACATCGGTGAAGCAAAGGATGGATGAATCGCTTGGAGCTTTTCTAAGTCGATTCAGTGCGGCAGTCGCTTTGGTGGATCGGCCTGATCCATCGATGGTTTTAATGGCAGCAGTATCAGGAGTCAGGGAGGACTCGGATTTTAAGGTGTCTCTGATACGAGATCCCCCACAGGATCTCGACGAATTCTTTCATGAGGCAGAAAGGTTCCTCCGGCAAGAAGACGCGAGTATGGATTTCAAGGTAAAAGGGGTTAATGCAACTCAGGATGTAGGACCATCCAGCAAAGGTTTGGATAAAGACAAAGGGAAAAGGAAGTTGGACGATGATTCTGGAAACGCTAGGAAGCGATGGAAGGATCCGAAGTTTTCCACATATACAGGATTAAGCGAGACGCTGGAGCGGATATACCTGGATAC
Organism: Allium cepa; assembly: GCA_030765085.1. NCBI lineage: Eukaryota > Viridiplantae > Streptophyta > Magnoliopsida > Asparagales > Amaryllidaceae > Allium > Allium cepa. The sequence goes on along the minus strand of CM060942.1, from coordinate 698,773,661 downwards.
TCGGAATCGCCTTCCCTATAGAAGGCCGGCTAGGAGAGAACCATCAGAATGGGAAAGGACATCAGGAAGGCACTGCCTCTTCCATGATTTAGATGGACATGATACCAACAGCTATAGGCACTTAAAGGATATAATCGAGGAGCATGTAAGGAATGGACAGTTACAGCAATATGTCAGAACTCGGAATGCAACGGTGGAGCAGGAGCAACCACCGACCACCTCACGCCGTGATGATGTGAGGCCAGGAATGATGGACGATTGATCATCCATTGACCAGGATAATATGAAATAAGTAGCGAACTATTGGCAAGCAACCAAGTCATTTACACATGTACGGGGACGGAGATAGCCCCTAGGCATGCTCTGAATGATGATAAACTGCGATGCTATGGTTTGTGAAATTAATCTTTTGCTTTTAGATTGGACACTGCTTTTCTTTTTTGGATTTGGTTTTGGAGTTTTGATTGAGCCCCTGGCTTTGCTTGCTTTTTGATTTGGATTTTCCATTGGATGATTGTTTTTGGTTCTGGATGCTGGTTTGGATTTCTGATTCTTTGATTTTGATTTGGATTTTTGGGATTTGGATTCTGCATTGGATTTTGATTGGATTTTTATCTGGTTTTTGATACGGTCGTCGGGTATGGATTATGCCTGGCAAGGCGTGAGTCACTTTGCCCGAACGTGGTAAATTGGCTCATTCAGGTCTTCAAGTATGGACTATGCTTGGCAAGGGTCCGGAGTGACCGGGATTCGGCCTAGGACTTAGGCCTTGTATTATCAATTATTATTTCAGGTCGTTGAGTATGGACTATGTTCAACAAGGGTCCGGAGAGACCAGGATTCGGCTTTGGACTTAAGCCACGGCATTGCTCAATGTCCAGGGACACTGGACCACGGTCGTCAGGTGTGGATTGCGCCTGGCAAGAACCCGGAGAGGTTAGCTCAACGTCCAGGGACACTAGACCAAGGACATCAAGTATGGATTGCGCCTGGCAAGAACCCGGAGGGGTTAGCTCAACGTCCAGGGACATTGGATGAAGGACATCAAGTATGGATTGCGCTTGGAAAGAACCCGAAGAGGTTATGGATTCAGATATCGACCCGGAGAGGTCCTGGACTTGGTTATTGGCTATTGGATAAGGATGGATTAGGACTCGGCTGTCGAGTTCGAATGGATATGGAATTGGCTAAGGCTTTGGTTATGGGATTTGGAATTGGGCATCGGCTCGAAGCAGTCAAGGATGGCATACTTTGGCGATATGGCTATGAACTTTGGATACTGGAATCAGAACTGTTCAAAACACGCCTTCTTATCACAAGGCATGTTTTGGGGGGCAAAGTGTTATCCCATTTTTGGTCAAAACTGGAATATCAACAAATTGGTAAGGAATTATGGATATCAGGATTGGAGACCGGTTGGAATCAAGGCTACGATCGATATCGTAAAAATTTGGTTGAACTCCGATCGAGAAGAAATTGATTGGGAATAATGATAAGGATAAGGAAAGGCTAAGTTTCAAATTTTAGGATAATCGGAGTTCATATGAAGGAGTTATGATCGATGCAATGTAGGAAAGTTATGATGTTCGAATCCATCAAAGGGTCAAGGTGGTGCTCGTTTCGAATCCATCGGATTCGAACCCATCTGGTTCGCATCGATCGAAGGCACGGCGCAAGGATGGTTCGAATCGATGCACCTCGTATCGATCAGGAAGTGATGGCTTCAAAACGATACCTTTCGTATCGATCAGCTTGCACACTACTCGATAGGCTTCGAATCGATCGAGTTACTGGTTCGATTAGGTAGGCTCGTATCGATCAGATAGGAAGGGTAGATGGGTCTCGATTCGATGGCAACAAACCTAGAGTGGTAGCTAGCATGTGGAGGTTCTTCGAATTGGTGCACTTCGTATCGATCAGAATTTGGGGCAGGTAATGTATTTCGAGTCCATGCTCTCACAGGTAAAAATCTCTCTCGTGTCCATCAGGTAAGGGTTCGTTCATACCCATCATCAAGATTGGTTTCGTACCCATCTGTTTGCCTTTCATTCGTATCGATCAAATACAACAGTTCGTATCGATCGGATCGATACAAATTACTCTCTTGCGATCGATACGAGAGAACATGCGATGCAAACGGTTGAGTATATAGAGAAGTGATGGATACGTTCAAGCTAGAAGCGTGGACACGAGTGCGTCTCCAGGTAAGGAGCGTTCAACTCGGAGCGCAAAGTGGATCAACCCGGTCAACACGCCACAAAAGTCGAATCGACCCAGGAGGATAGCGCCATGTCATTGCGCATACGCTTTAGATGGATTCGAAGGAGGTGGGTTCGAAGCATGGGTTCGAACCAGGCAGAACACACGGAGCTTTGATCTCGAATCGATCATATATTCCAAACCGTTGATCCAAATGCAATGAAAATTTCGTAGGAGCTTACATACATCTTGAAGAATGTTCACACCAAATTTCACCTCGATTGGATGCATTCTTGATCGATTCGAACCTTACTTCGAATCGATCCCACCCAATTTCCTGAGAACGGGCGTGTGGGCCTCCTCACGTGCCAGAAGCGGTCTTCCGGGTTTCCAACGAGTTTTCAGCCTCCTACGCCTATAAATAGAGCCCCTGGTCATTCAGAAAAGGGGTCAGAGAATTTGAAGAGAGAAAGCACGTCCGGACGCTGCCAGAATCACTCCATAACATCATTACTGCTATTAATTTCGAGTTTGGGACTTTGTAACCGTCATAATCATTTGTAATCATCAAGGATAATCAATAAAAAGATTAAAAAAACTTTGGAGTGGACGTAGGCCGGAGATAGCCGAACCACTATAAAACTTGTGTCTCTATTCTTTACTTTTGGGTCGATGTTTAATATTTGCTGAGATATGAGATTTTTGTTTGAATATTATTGATTTGTATTCATACGCTGGTGCTTTCACGGTATTCGGGGTTTGTGACCAATTTTGGCGCAAACAATAAGGATATAACGAGATATAGCGGATGACTCTAAAATAGCATATAAAACTCGTACTTAATGTGTTTATAAATATACAAATGGTAGTTAAACGAAAAATTAACATTAAATTGAAATATAAGTAATACATAAATAATTTTAAATAGAAAACATATGTGAATATACTATAAATAAATGTAAACCTATTATATAACATAATTGAATTTAGTAGAATATTAGAGTATTTCATTTCTAAACATATATTAAAAATTTAACTAAATAAATTAGTTTCATAATTTCTATAATGTATAAATGTCATTCTTCAGTTCATATCTTTTAAATAAGATATAGTGGAATATCGCGGGAATAACGGGATATAGCGGAAATAGCGGTGCTTAAAGCAGAAAGGCTATATTTGGGGATATATGGAAAAATTGTAGCAGTAGAAATCCGTTATGAGATATAGCAAGATTATAGTGGGGTAATAGCAGGGCATTAACTGCATAGAGTCAAACACAAATCCTGGTGCGAATAATACAGTTTATCTCCGTTATTGTATGTAAAGTGAGACCACGATGCACAGTGAACGGGTTTCCCGTCACTAACTTCCATTTTTAAACTGGTTAAAATTTGTAAAGCATCATTATGTAAGCATATATATCAGGTAATAAATGAACTATTTGTTCAAACACTTTAGTTTTGTTTGGCTAACTATTAACCTTTGGCTGACTCAGGCCTACCAGACAATCAAGTCAATATTATCTAAATCTGTAAGACACTCCACTTCTAGACGGTCCGTCTGTAACTATATTTCAAATACTTCTCTTCTGGACGGTCTGTCCTTAACTTATCATCTGAAGGGGCCACCTAATCCTAATGTTTTGCAAGCTTACCAATAACCTATATGTATATAAACATATACCAATATCTAATAACAATAACCTATGAAAAATCCCACAGGCTAGAAATTTTGAAAAAAATAGCTGGGGCTAATAGCTAATCTATAGGACGCGACCCTATACAAGTCCCATCCGGTATTCTATTATCTAAGTCATTTTACTTAGGGATCCCTTCATAAAATTTTCCCTGAAAACCTTTTCAAAATGATTTAAAACCTCCAAATCAAACTCGAATGAGGAAAATATATAATCTCTATGCTCTACTAAAAATCATCTTGCGATGTTATATATACATTACCCAAATCTTAGTTGATGAAAACATTTAAACCTTTGAAAGTCTCATTTTGAATCTATTGAATGTACACCTTTCGAAACCATTGAAAATAACCATTTCGAAATCATTGAAAGTACCGCTTTCTAAACCAAGTAAAACCCTTTCTTTAATCTAGGTCTAAAGGCTAAAACGTTCAATTCGAAACAATTTTCAAAACCTTTTTGAAACCATTGAACCTCTTCATTTTGAAATTTTAAAAATCTAAGACATCTTTGTTTTTATACCTTAAACATTTCCTTTTTAAACCCTTGGAAAAACCTTTTGTCGAGCCCTTCGAAACCATCAAATAAACCAAAGCTTCCGACTCCTTGGAAACCTCAGCGAACCACCCCTTCGAAACCTTTGTTTAAATTCCTTCGAAAGCACTTGGTTCAATTTAAAACATGTGGAAAAACACCTTTCGAAACCATTCAAAGCCGACTTTTTCAAAACTATTTGGGTTATACTTCAATTGAGAAAAAGTGTTATTAAAACCATTTAAGTCGAAAGCCATTCTTTCAAAAGCATTCCTAAGCAAATGATGTACACATAAATGTGCATATTTTTACCACCGTATTTATTCTATTTAAATTAAATAAATGATCATATTGGGTATTTTAACTTGTTTTAACCAAAATTCATATTAATTCCAAATTTTCACATATTCATCTTCATATAAGGGCAAAATGGCCATTTGTGCGCGCATATTAATTTGAGAGAATTTAATTGGAAATTTCTATAATATTTTGTAGGAATTTAGCTTCTCATATTAGTGGGTTCATGAAGAAACATGCTGCACAAAATGGATATAAAGAAATGAAGATGGAAATAATTCAAAGTGAAGATCATGGAGGACCCCACCTACCCACCTACCTTAATGTACAAACTAAAGGCTAGTGCACATGCTTATGGAGTTAATGGTTTTATGTACACTTAATGGGGGATTAAGATGTGTTAATGATTACTTGGCCTGCACACTTCCTAAGGCGCATTTTGGGCATTCTCCAAAAAGTAAATTAGGGTTTTAAAACTTGTATATATACCCCTTATGTTTCATGTATCCTCATTTCTTCTCTTAGTCTCTCTTAGGCCTCCTCTCTTCCTCTTCCTCTTCATTAGTTTAGATCAAATAAAAGAAAGCTCTCTTTCTCTTTTCATGGCTACTTAGCCATTTTTATTTTCATCTAATTTTCCTTTTTTTATGTTATTAATACATGCTCTTTCCTTTTACATGCCTCTTTTTTATGTTGTAGTGTAGATCTCTTTTCTTTTATGCAAGTTAATTAGTTTATCTTTTCATTTTGCTCTCTTTTTCCACTTCATTTTCCTTTCATGATGTTAGCTACATTTGTTAATAAAATAACAAATATGAGAAGCTAAACTTCTTCAATTTAGGGGTAATGAAGCTCTCTAATTAATGTAGCTTCAACATTTTGTTAATTCATGCTCTCTTTTTGTGTTTAATGATGATGATAGAAGTGGTTTTATTTGTTGTGTTTTCTTTGAATTTGATAGTCTATATTATTGTCACCATATAGGCTATGCTTAAACAATCACTAACACAAATGTCTCTTCATCAATATATGATTACGGCATAAGAAAGTGATTTGAAATTAAAATTTGATGGTCTATGTTTCTAGTCAATAATTAATAGGCCATACTTAAAATAGATTTCATTTTCATTTTCTCTGTCAAGTTTCATGAAAGTTAGTAAGTGTTTTAAGGGGTGTGTTATAGTTTGATGACTTATGTTGGCTAATTAATAGCTCAAATATGTCATACTTATGACAAACACATCAATTAAAACACTAATGACCATAAAAGAGAGATTATGATTTCAAGTGTTGAACTACATGATCTAGAGAGTGGACTTATTCTTTAAATTGTCATTTAACTCTCATATTTGCATTTCTTTTCTTTTTGTTGGTTAGTTCATTTTCTCATTTTCTAGCTTAAACACACTCTTGACTTTGGTATAATTTGATTGAGTAGGAAATTTAAATCATCAATTCCCTGCGGATCGACCCTTATTCGTCGCGTGCTACATTCGTGCACCGTGCGCTTGCGGTTATTTTTATTTCTAAATTCGTTTGACGGTTTTTTAAACCGATAGAATTTACGTCGACGAACAAGTTTTTGGCGCCGTTGCCGGGTAAATTGTTTTGATTTTGATTTTCTATTCTTCGGATTATTTTTCTTTGTTTGATTTTTGCGTTTTTTTATTTTGTGTGTGTTTGCATTTTATATATATATAAAATTGTTGTGTGTGATTGTGTGCATTTTTCATTTTGCATTTCACTGTTTTTTTTATAAAAAAAAATTACATACAATATCATTGGTAATTTCTTTTTCCATTTCACTTTTGAAAACATTTGCAACTTTTAATTTACAGTAGCTTTTCAATACAAATTTTCAACAAGATTTTGGTAAAACTATTTCCTCTGCCTCCACAAATAACCACCCTGCACCTCTATATTTTTCTTGACCAAACTTCCACTATTCTCCGCTTCATTCAACATTTCATTCTCCACCACACTTCAGTTCATTACTGTCAACCAACCATTTGCCGTATCCGCTTATCTAACCACCATCTACCATCATTTCACCTCCCTGATCAACAGCTTCAACCTTACTGCAGTAAGCATCTCCACTACTTCACGCAAGTTCCACAAACTTTCACCACTGTTACCATCTACATTTCCACCAATCATCCCCTTGCAAGCCACTGTCATTTCAACAATACACAACCATATTCCCTTCTGACCATCTTCCACAACCAGAGAACCATCAACGATTGAATTTCCATTTTTTCTTTATATATAGCTTTGAAGTGTAAAAAAAATACATCAGTCACAGTGCATTTTCACTGTGCACAGCCCTGCGTCTTCCCTCTGCCTTTTGTTACCACTCAACAACAACCTACCCTGCCATCTGACTTCTCCCACCTCAACTCCAAGCTACTTATATAACCACCATCAAATACAAGTACACGCTACAACCATCGACACTTCTTCGCAAAACTTCAACCTCATCACCACAAAATAGTTCAACAGCTACAACAAAACTGCACTACCATCCTTCAAACCATTACACTGCTATCAATTAGCATCATTTCATCCAACCACAGTTTAAATCCACTCTACAACCCCTACAAACTCACAACAATCCACATTACTACTCCTCCACCACCACTTCTCCACAATCTCAAATCACACCCACCACAACTCAAATCACCATCTTGTTGATCATTACCTCATACTTCACAGTCTTCCCCCCTCCAAACCCTTCTGTCAACAACAACACAGAGCAGCCTCACGACATCACACTGCCACCATCTTCTTAACCACTTCAAGCTACCAGAAACATTACTGCCTCCTCTGCTCAAAACATAGTCAAGACTAACCTCACAGAGGAACAGTACCAACCCTGCAACTGAAACCCCATCACCAGAACAACCACACCTGACAACCCACAATACAAACACCTCAAACTCAGTCGCGACCTCGGCAAACACTCAGTGAATCGAACCGCCTTCACCTAAATCGAAACCACAACCTCGAACTCGACTCGCCTCCCACCAATCACCGCAACCCTTGAACAATTCGCGACTTCATCACGAAACCACTTCTGCAACGCATCGAATGACCAATCGCCTGCATCCCCAATTGCAGCCGTGACCACCTCCTTAAATCGCCATCAACTGTAGAGCGTTTGCAATTGTAAATTGATTTCGAGTTGTGGGGATTTTGATTTTAATTTTGGAGATTTTGATTTTGATTTGTCTTGAATTTGTTTCATACGGGTTCATTTGTTTTGTGTTGAATTTTAAGTAGCGGGTCCGGTCTTTTGTTTGGGCCGAGCGTACGTGGTTTGGGCTGGGTTCAACTTTTTATTTATTAATTTGGTTTCTAATTGTTTAAGTACAATCTTATATTTAAAAAAATGTTTTGAATTTGTTTTGTTTTGTTTAATTTTTTTTAGTCCAATCCTTATAAAAAAAGAGTTTACTACCTTTGAGTTTTGTTTTGTTTTATCCCTTCAAAAAAAATTGATTTGTTTTGGGTTCGTTTGTTTTAAGTTGCTTCTTTGATTTAAAAAAATGAAATAAATAATTGTATATATCTTGTTTTTATTTCAGGTTGCCAAAGAAGAATTTCAGAATGAGAAGAACTGCTTGCTTATAAAAAAATTGCCGCAAAAAAAAAATCTGCTTTCATTTCTAGTTTTATTTGAATTGCATTTTGGTTTATTGCATTTGCATCTTCAAAAAAAACAAAAAAAATCATTTGTAGTTGCATTGTTAATACACGTTTAATTTCTGCTTTGCATTTCATTCTAAAATTTTGTTTAGTAATAACATTTACACATCATCAACACTAAATTGTATGTTGACAATTTGTATTCTTTGAACAATTTAATTTCTTGGTGTCTAGGCTACGACAGATTAATAACCATTTATAAATATTACGGGGATTCGTAAATATTATAGTGGTTGTTCCTCTGAAGGTACTTAAACCTTCGGCTGCATTGCTACGGTGATTCATGGTGCACCGAGAAATCCTGTCCGTTACCTGGCTGAGAACTATCTTGTTTATCTAAGACAATTTGCGATTATACAATTTTGGGTTAATTTAGGATAAATCATTTGTAATTAACTCTTGTATTCATTTAGTTGCATTAGTTCATCAATATTTAAAAAACAAAAAAACAAAAAAATTCAAAATCCAAAACTAAAAAAATTGTAAATATTTCTTAACTTAGTTTTTTTTCCTTTTCCTTTGAAAATTTTCAAATCAAAAATCCAAAAAAAATTAAAATAAAAAATCCATAAAAATCTTTTCAAAAGCAAAAAAAATTGAAATCCAAAAACAAAACGAAAATCAACTTTCCATTTTGAAAAGTAAATTCTACTTGTAAATATTTTTCTGTATAAAAAACCCAAAAAAAATTCTTGAAAATGTCTGCGTTTCCTTTTTCTTACTCACTTGAATTTAGTTGTGAAAATCAGTATAATCCATATGAGTTCACTCCAAATTCGTATGGATATTTTAACAACAATTATTGTGTAAATAATTCAAATTTCAAACAACAAAATTTTCAAAACAATGACCAACCTTCGACACTTGAAAATAGCATTGAAATAATTTCATCTTTACTCGAACTTTCTACACGACAAAATCAAGAGATAAATGATTTATGTAATTCATATTTGTGCAATAACTCGAGTCAAGGATTTCAAAATTTGAATTCAATTCAAAATTCAAACGATTTCGATTATAACCCATGCCAACTCAATTTCGAACTTCAAAATGAATTTCAAAATCAAAACGAAAGTGGAAATAACTTTTCAAATAATTTTAGTAATGGAGATAATCTCAGTTTCAATGCAATTGATATTTTTTGTTCTCAACAAATCCAAGTTGAGAATTTTCAAGTGAATAACTATAAATTGGATTTTGTTGAGAAAATGAATGAAATTTATGATGATCACACGGATTTGTTGATTGAAACATATATGAAACAACGTGAAAAACAAAATCAAATTCCAACCTGTGAGGAGTCAAGCGATAATCCATCTTTTACCGATTTTCAAATAACAACTTTTGAAATTGAAAATGAAAATCTTAATGAAATTGTTGAAAATACGGTAATTGAGTTGGATTTCAATTCTTTTGAGGGTGTGAAACTTGATTTAAACTTCGATCTTCCTTTTTCTGAAAATTTGAATATGACAACTTTGAACTTTAAACTCGATTTACGCGATGAAGTTGTTAATAATCCAACAAGGGAAGTCAAATTTAACGAGTATAAACTTTTTGTACTTTTCGGAAATGAGTTGTTAAATTCCGAAGGGGAAGAGTTAAATCAACATTTCAATTTTGAAATCGATAATTTTGAAAAATTTGTTGATAATGAGCTTAACTTTCAATTTGGTGAAAATAAACTTGAATTTCAATCAATTGTTTTATCAACCCTGAAAATCATCAAAAATAAAACAACTCATACGGTTCTCAATAAAACGACATTCGTTTTTCCAAATCGACAATCAACTTCGGAATCTTTTATGAATTGGTTTTTCGTGCTTAAGCTGTGTCGCGTATACTTGACGAGACAAATGCAGTCTTTGAAAGACCGTTTCATTTACTCTTTAACTGTATATTTTATGATCTCTTGTAAACAATAACCTTTTCATTTTCATTTAAATAAATGTCATGTTTTTATTTTTATTTTTCTCCTTCCACTTGGGTTGACTATGGGGACACAGTCAAAATCAAGTGTGGGTGGGAGACTCATCTTCATTTTCGATTTTTCATGATCTATTTTTACGTTTTCTTTTGAAAAAAAATCTAAAAACAAACAATTTTACTTAAGCATTTTTGATTTATTTTTAAAGAAACATTACAGGATAAATATATGGTTTTGGTTTATTAAATTGAAATCTTGGAAAATTTATTTGTCTTAACAAAAATAAAAATGAAGTTTGATTAGAAATAGTAATGGTTTAACTAGTATGTAGAAAGATTCATATGTGTTAATTATGAAGTATATCCTAATTGAAAATCTTGTTTTAAAAAGTGGTTGATTTGAAGTAAAGGATATAACATTTTTTTGTCTTCTAAGTTAAATGGTGTTTAGATGATTTTATAAAACTCTCTCTCTCTTAAATAATAATAATAATAATAATAATAACATCCAAGTATTCACTCTCATTTAAAAGTCCTCACGGTTATGCATGGGTGAATTACTTGGAATCTTTGATTATGTGCTTTCATACTCATTTAAAAGTCCTCACGGTTATGCATGTATGGAACACATGTAAAAAACAGACTTAATAAAAACCACCTACGGTCGATAGGTGTATGCACGAAAGTGTGTGCACTCGCCATGCTCTGTACTCCCCTCACATAAGCCGAAAGGCAATGCATGGGTGGTATATTTGGCCTCAGTTTACCTGAGCTAGGTGTGTAATTTTTCTTACAAATAATGAGAGAGCAAGCAACTGAAATCGTAGCACTATTTTTACTTATTTGATTTGAATTGTTATTGAAAAGAAATGAAAATACCACTTTGATAAACTTTGATAGTCAACTATGGATCCATTTCATAGATACACTTTGTTATTAACTGAAACAACGAGTTAAACTATTGTCTATTTGTTATGATTACTTGATTTTGTTGGAAATTTTGACGAGTAAATGACATAAATTTTCAAGATAATAACCAAAACCTATATTCAACTTATAAGTGTCGATTTAAAAATAAATCCTTTATTTGTAAATATTTTCAAAAACTCGCATTCATCTCTTTTTAAATAAATCTTGCATTTTTGTAAATATTTTCACTTTATATTTTTTATTTTGCATTTGGATTTTGTGGGTAGTATCCATTGAAAACCCTCACGAGACTACACTCGTCCTACTGGGGACACCCAGAGGTTTAACGGCTTATTGCATACGCTCAATGCAATCGTGCTTCCTACGAAAACGGATTTATCTTAGTTTTAGTTTATTCGAGGAAGAATAAAAAGATAAGTGTGGGGGTATTTGATGTACATGTAAATGTGCATATTTTTACCACCGTATTTATTCTATTTAAATTAAATAAATGATCATATTGGGTATTTTAACTTGTTTTAACCAAAATTCATATTAATTCCAAATTTTCACATATTCATCTTCATATAAGGGCAAAATGGCCTTTTGTGCGCGTATTCTAATTTGAGAGAATTTAATTGGAAATTTCTATAATATTTTGTAGGAATTAAGCTTCCCATATTAGTGGGTTCATGAAGAAACATGCATGCACAAAATGGATATAAAGGAATGAAGACGGAAATAATTCAAAGTGAAGATCATGGAGGACCCCACCTACCCACCTACCTTAATGTACAAACTAAAGGCTAATGGACATGCTTATGGAGTTAATGGTTCATGTACACTTAATGGGGGATTAAGACATGTTAATGATTACTTGGCCTCCACACTTCCTAAGGGGCATTTTGGGCATTCCCCAAAAAGTGAATTAGGGTTTTAAAACTTGTACATATACCCTTTATGTTTCATGTATCCTCGTCTCTTCTCTTAGTCTCTCTTAGGCCTCTTCTCTTCCTCTTCCTCTTCATTAGTTTAGATCAAATTAAAGAAAGCACTCTTTCGCTTTTCATGGCTACTTAGCCATTTTTATTTTCATGTAATTTTCCTTTTTTTAATGTTATTATTACATTCTCTTTCCTTTTACATGCCTCTTTTTTATGTTGTAGTGTAGATGTCTTTTCTTTTATGCAAGTTAATTAGTTTATCTTTTCATTTTGCTCTCTTTTTCCTCTTCATTTTCCATTCATGTTGTTAGCTACATTTGTTAATAAAATAACAAATATGAGAAGCTAAACCCCTTCAATTTAGGGGTAATGAAGCTCTCTAATGAATGTAGCTTCAACATTTTGTTAATTCATGCTCTCTTTTTGTGATTAATGATGATGATAGAAGTGGTTTTATTTGTTGTTTTTGCTTCGAATTTGATAGTCTATATTGTTGACACCAAATAGGCTATGTTTAAACAATCACTAACACAAATGTCTCTTCATCAATATATGATTATGGCATAAGAAAGTGATTTGAAATTAAAATTTGATGGTCTATGTTTCTAATCAATAGTTAATAGGTCATACTTAAAATAGATTTCATTTTCATTTTCTTTGTCAAGTTTCATGAAAGTTAGTAAGTGTTTTAAGGGGTGTGTTATAGTTTGATGACTTATGTTGGCTAATTAATAGCTCAAATATGTCATACTTATGATAAACACATCAATTAAAACACTAATGACCATAAAAGAGAGATCATGATTTCAAGTGTTGAACTACATGATCTAGAGAGTGGACTTATTCTCTAAATTGTCATTTAACTCTCATATTTGCATTTCTTTTCTTTTTGTTAGATAGTTCATTTTCTCATTTTCTAGCTTAAACACACTCTCGACTTTGGTATAATTTGATTGAGTAGGAAATTTAAATCATCAATTCCCTGCGGATCGACCCGTATTCGCCACGTGCTACATTCATACACCGTGCGTTTGCGGTTATTTTTATTTATAAATTCGTTCGACGGTTTTCTAAACCGATAGAATTTACGTCGACGAATAGTAAACAACTGATAATGTCGAAACCATCCCTTCGAAAGTAATGGAGAAGTGACCAAATTTTATAAAACAATTAACCACTTCGAAACCCTCTGGGTCGAAAGGTAAAAGGGCGACAACTAAAGGTTTCGACTTAGTCGAAAGCAGTCATTTAAAAACAAAGGTGCAACCCAATCGAAACAACTTCCTTTAAAACCATTCAAACTAGTCGAAAGCTAACCGAGTCGAAAGTTACTTAGTCGAAAGCAAGCAGGCGCACTTTCATTTCAAAGCAAAGTAAAGCCTCAATCGCTTTAGAAACCCTGGTTTCGACCCTATACCTTTCACCCACATCAAATTCACAATGCACCAGCTCCCTAATACCATGTGCATCTCTTTTGACTATGTCATAGACGAAAGCAAAAAGCGGAACCTAGTGCCGAAAGTGTCAAAACAGTGAAAAACATGTTTATTTGTTTTTTTAAACTTTTTTTTTGCACCCTAACCTGCCTTGTTTGTCTAAATCTGATTGATTGCCAATTTACATTTTCAAAAATGCTGACAATTTCTAGAAAGAAAAAATTCGAATTATTTGCAAAGTTCCCATTCTCCTTTTAAAAATATATAAAAAATTTAGGTCCCATACCTTAAATAATTTTATATATCCATCAAAGAACTTAGGAAACTTCTACAAAAATTCCAATGAACTCTTTTAATATGTGTTCCAACATATAAATTTTTAGACCCAAACCTTTATTATTTAACCGTAAATAATTTACGACTAAAAATAACATTTTATTTACTAGAAAATTTATATAAAATCCACGAATATTCAAAAAAATTGAAACCCATCTCCAAAATACTATTTCTGATCTATATAAAAATTCGCAAGGCATTTAATGTTATTTAATAGGGTTTTCATCTTAAAGCATATCATAAAATCAATATGAACATGTATGGTCATCAACAAGTATTTATAATCGTTCCATCATTCAAAAACATGGAAAGCAAATAGGTTCGGATTTCATCATAAAACCAAAAAAAACAAATAGAGATTTAAACATTATTCACCTTAACTTAGAGATTAAGAAGATTGAGATGTGAATCGATTTGATTTCATTTAGCTTCTTCCTAAGCTTTTCTCTATCTTTTTCCCTTTTTTTTTGTTTATAGTGGTCAGCCTTAGCTTTTAAAATTTTGAGAATGAAATGAACATGTATAATTTACACTGCCAAGAGTTATAAATATAGGAATGGCCTCTTTCCTATGTTACCCCTCCTCCTTTCAATTTAAATTTACTTTTAATTCATTGGTTAAATGACACGAATACCCTTTACTTAAATGAAATCTCAATCCTTTAATCAACACATTATTTTATTTAATTTAGCTAATTAAATATCCTAATAATGTTATCAAAAATATGAGGTATTACAGACTCTCCTCCTTAAAGAATTGCATCCTCAAATTATGATAAGGTACGCACAAATCAAACAATAAGGTAAAACATACCCTACAAGAAAATATACATTTTGATAGCAATATGAGATAGTCTAGGAATGCTTCTTGCCATCTTTAACTACCAATGCTCAAAGAAATAGCATTTACTAGCTACACCACTTGACCCTCCCTCCAGGATAAAAAAACAAAAGGCAGTCGATATGTACTTCCCTCTCATTTTCCTTGCTCTATGTTTCACTCCTAAATCCTCTTTTCGCACTTCACTCAGGAAACCCTAACGCCTCATTTCTTACCTAATCCAACCTCCAAATGATCAGTTGAATTAGATAAGGAAACCCTAATATCTTCTTTTGTCCCAGCCATCGCTAGAAAAGTAAAAAGAGAAAGTGATGCAGCCCAGCCGAGTGACAAAGCAATGGAATTCACCAACTGATTGGATTTGAGTCGTTCCAAGGCTTTAGGTCGCTCACGATCTAGTGTGAAGACCGGTCGTTCAAGCGACCTAAGAAGTCTAAAGGTCCAACCCATCGAGTTAACAAAACAGTTTTTAGGTCGCTCGCGACCTAGTGGAGACTCGCGACTTAACGAAGGTCGCTCGCGAGTTAACGAGCAAAGCATGAAGACACTCGGGCGAGTTAACGAGTTAAACCATAGGTCGCTAACGTGTTACGACCTATGTTAGGTCGCTGGAGGCGGATATGATTATGCTGAAGTGCGATAGGTCGCGGTAACGAGTTACGACCTAATTGGGTCGCATGAAGGTTTCCTGAAGCTGTTTTTTCTTGAGTCGCTACAGTTTTGGGTCGTGTTTGTTTAGGTCACGTGGGTTGTATTTTAGGTCGTAAGTCGTTTGTTTCTTGAGTTGTTTGTGTTGTAAATATGTGTTGCATTTTGTTGTGTCGTTAATGACCTTATTAGGTCGTAGGTCGTCTTGTATTGAGTCGCTGTGTGTTTGTTAAGTCGTGTAATCCGTTGAGTCGTATATGGGTAGGTCGCTAGCGATCTAAGTTGATTCGTGTGAATTGATAGGTCGCGAACGACCTAGTGAGGCGTGAGTTGTAAGCCTATAAATAGGCATGGTGGTGGTTATTTTGAGGTTGTTGATTTTGGAATAAACTCTTGTTTTATTAGCTTTGTGCTTTCATTAAATTGGTAGTTGAGTGTGATCCCCTATCTCGAATTTCGACATTCGAGTGCGCTCGAATCTTCGATCGTTGAAGCCAATTCTCGGAATCAAGTGCGCTTGATCAACGCTCGAAGAATTGTAGATCTCTTTTCACGGTATCGTGCGCGATCAACGTGTCAGAGATAGCTAGAATTCGGTATCTTCGGATCAACGAATTTGGGCATTTCAGTATTCATCAATCCACCGATTGCTACTTTCACCTTTTCATCTAAATTTTCGTATTTCCACGGCATCATTATTGGTATCAGAGCTAGACTTAGCCAATCATAGCTAAGCCGAGTCTTGGATCCAAGGAGTTTGAAGTGTTTGAGCCGAGAATTGAAGCATAATTTTGGTATCACTTGTTGAAGTGAAGGCCGAGCATAACTTAGAGTTGAAGTTTGAATTGTTGAAGCATTTGTGTTTGATTCAACCATGCCGCCGAGGAGAGCTAACCGCTATGAGAATGTTGAAGCATTGTATAGAAGAGAGAAAGCCGAGCAAATGGAACAACGTATCAATGAAAAATTTGATGAAGGCATTGGAAAGTTAGAGAAATTAATGAATGAATTGAATCAAAGTCAAAGAAGAAGGTCGCCAATCTCGAACCATGGAGGAAACAGAGTTTCTCCATCGGTTACGGAAGCGAGGAGGGTGTCGCCATAATCTTTTAGAGAAAGAAGAGAAACATCAATTTCATCGAGAAGAGATCACCATGAATATGGACATGAAGTGAGAAGAACTCAACATGAGTTTGAAGATGAGCCATATCGAGATGAAGAGAGACATAGTAGAAGAGACATGCGAGATCAAAGGGATGTTGATGGTCGAGATCGATATAGACGTACATTTGATTATGATGACGATGGTGATAGAGCTAGCATTCATTATCGAGATCGAGACCAAGTACGAAATGTATATCGAGATGTTGAGGATGATCGATGTTGGGAATCGGGTATGAAGATGGAAATTCCAGAATTCAAGGGTGGAATGGTTGCAGAAGAATTCTTGGACTGGTTGTCTAATGTTGAATAAATTTTTGACCTCAAAGAAGTTCCTGAGAATCGAAGAGTTAAGTTGGCTGCTACTCGATTGAGAGGTAGAGCTATAGCATGGTGGTAGCAAACTAAACTTACACGGGAAAGAATGGGGAAGTCAAAGATTGAATCATGGGAAAAGATGAAGAAGATGATGAAAGCTACATTCTTGCCTTACAATTATCAATCACTCCTGTATCAGAGGTTGCAGAATCTGAGACAGGGGACGAAGACTGTTAATGATTATGCTGATGAATTTTATCAACTAATTGCTCGAAATGATATTATGGAGACAGAGGAACAATTGACCGCTAGGTTTGTTGGAGGTTTACGAATGCAGATTCAAGACATAGTGAATATGTTTGATCGTAGAACTGTAGCAGAAGCACGTCAAAAAGCGTTGGCGGGAGAAGTAGGGAAGACGTGGGGGTGGTGTGTCTACAAGTTCCAATATTCAGAACAAGGGTACTAGTGGGAGTTCCAATGTTTCTAAAACTGTCAGTAAACCAGTTGTGAATGAAGTTGCGAAGGCGAAGGTCAACAACAATTTCAAATGTTATAATTGCCAGGAAGTGGGTCACAAGAGAAATGAATGTGCGAAGCCGAAGAAACGAACTATGATTGTTGAAATTGAAGGTGAGGATGTTGGTGAAGGTTATTCTAGTCCAGTTGAGGAGGATGAACAGGATGTTGCGTCAGGAGATGAAGGATGTAATCTAATGATGAGGAGGTCTTGTTTAATACCGAAGTAGGAAGAAGAAGCTAGTTGGTTGAGGATTAACATCTTTCAGTCAACGTGCACTATTCTGGGAAAAGTTTGTAAATTTGTGATTGACGCAGGAAGTTGTGGCAATATTATTTCTACCGAAGCTGTGAGAAAGTTGAAGCTGAAGACGGAGAAGCATCCAAATCCTTACAAGTTAGCGTGGTTGAGGAAGGGAGGAGAAGTGAAGGTGGACAGGCGAGTTCAAATTCCATTTTCTATTGGGAAGAAGTATAAAGACGAGATATGGTGTGATGTAGTTGAGATGGATGTTTGTCATTTGCTTTTGGGAAGACCATGGCAGTATGATCGATCAGTGCAGCATGACGGTCGAACCAATAGCTACAGTTTTCCGCTTGAAGGTGTTAAGATCATTTTGGTTCCAAAGAAGAGACAACAAGGAGAAAGCAAATCAGAAGAGATTGAGGAGCTGAAGACTTTGTTGACTTTGAAAGAATTTGTCGAAGAAGTGGAGGAGTGTCCAGAGGTATTTTTGTTGATTGGACGTGAAACGACTGAATCTGTTGAAATCCTAGAGGAAGTAAAGCCGGTATTAGAGGAATTCAATGATGTGTTTCCTAAAGAGTTACCAACGGAATTGCCACCGTTGAAGGATATTCAACATCAGATTGATCTTATGCCAGGGGTAGTATTACCACACAGACCACATTACAGGATGAGTCCTAAGGAGCATGAGGAGTTGAGAAGGCAAGTGGAAGAGTTGTTAGAACAGGGGCGTGTTCAGGAGAGCTTGAGTCCTTGTGCAGTGCCAGTTTTATTAGTACCAAAGAAGGATGGTTCATGGAGGATGTGTACGGACAGTCGGGCTCTGAACAAGATCACTATGAGCTACAGATTTCCTATGCCGAGGTTTGATGATTTGATCGACCAATTGAGTGGAGCTGTTGTGTTCTCGAAGATTGACTTGAAAAGTGGATACCATCAGATTCGTATTAGACCGGGTGATGAGTGGAAGACTGCTTTCAAAACCAAGGAAGGTTTATACGAATGGCTGGTTATGCCGTTTGGCTTGTCAAATGCTCCGAGTACTTTTTTGAGGGTGATGAACCAGATTTTCAGACCATTCATTGGGAAGTTTGTAGTAGTTTACTTTGACGATATTTTGTTCTATAGTGGGAGTATGGAAAAGCATGTCCAGCATTTGCGTGAAGTATTATTGATTCTACGACAGGAGAAATTTTATGCTGCAAAGAAGAAGTGTGTGTTCATGACGCACAGTGTTTTGTTTCTGGGATATGTTCTGTCGAAGGAAGGCATTCAAGTGGATGAAAGTAAAGTAGAAGCCGTCAGGAGTTGGCCACAACCCAAGACAATTACTGAAGTGAGAAGTTTTCATGGATTGGTATCTTTTTATCGAAGATTCATTCCACACTTTAGCAGTGCAATGACACCTGTAACCGATTGCATGAAAGAAAAGAAGTTTGCATGGTCAGAGGAAGCAGAGGTTGCTTTTGAGAAGATCAAGACACTATTGACGTCAGCGCCAATTCTAGTTTTGCAGGATTTTCAGTTGTTGTTTGAGTTACATACTGATGCCTCGAAGGTCGGGATTGGTGGAGTCTTGAGTCAGAAGGGAAAACCAGTTGCTTATTTCAGTGAGAAATTGTCTGGAGCTAAGTTGAGATATAGCACTTATGACGTGGAATTTTACGCAATTTTTCAAGCTGTGAAGCACTGGAGACATTATCTGTTTCAAAAGGAGTTTGTTCTTTATACGGATCATGAAGCTTTGAAGCATTTGCAAGGGCAGGACAAAATTTCAGCTAGGCATGCTTCATGGGTCGCGTATCTACAGCAGTTTACTTTTGTTGTAAAGCACAAGTCAGGGGTGACGAATCGTGTAGCTGATGCTTTGAGCAGAAGGAATCATTTGTTGACGACAATGAACGTTGAAGTGACAGGATTTGAACTATTTCCAGGGTTGATTGAAGAAGATCCTTACTTTATGAAGTTTGTTGAGAAAGTCAAGGATGGGAGTACGGATAAATTTATGTTGGTAGATGGATTCTTATTCAAGGGGAATCAATTGTGCGTACCAGAAGGCAGCTTGAGAATGAAGATTATTAAGGAGTTACACGAAGAAGGCCATGTGGGTAGAGATCGCACATTGCATTTGATTTCTCAGTCTTATTTTTGGCCATCGATGAGGCGGGAAGTTGAGAGATTCGTGGAGAGATGTCATTTTTGTCAAGTTTCGAAAGGGACAGCTTCAAATGCAGGGTTGTATATGCCTTTACCTGTTCCTACAAAGCCGTGGGTAGATATAAGCATGGATTTTGTGTTGGGTTTGCTGAGAACTCAAAGGGTAAATGACTCTACATATGTTGTGGTGGACCGTTTCTCGAAGATGGTACATTTTGTTGCTTGTAAGAAGACAGCGGATGCAGTTCATGTGGCACAGTTATATTTCAAAGAGATTTATCGACTTCATGGGTTGCTAGAGTCTATTGTTTCGGACAGAGATACTCGTTTTCTGAGTCATTTTTGGCTAAGTTTGTGGAAGATGGTGGGTACAAAGTTGAATTTTAGTAGCGCTTATCATCCGCAAACATATGGGCAAACAGAGGTGGTGAATAGATCGTTGGGAAATTTATTACGGTGCCTTGTGAAAGATAATCTGATGAGATGGGATGTGAAGTTATGTCAAGCGGAGTTTGCTCATAATCATGCAGTTAACCGAAGTATAGGTTTTAGTCCATTTCAGATTGTATATTCAAGCTTGCCAAAGAGGCCATTGGATTTAACGATAGTGCCGCAACCGAAGGGGATAATTAAACGAGCTGCTAATTTTGTTGATGGTCTGACAGAATGTCACAGAATCGTTCAAGAACGATTGGAATAGTCGAATGAGAAGTATAAATGATCTGCGGATTTGAAGCGACGAAGTGTTGAGTTTAATGAAGGAGATTCAGTGTATGCTGTCTTAACGAAGGATCGTTTTCCAGTGGGAGCATACAATAAACTTAAAGCTCGAAAGATTGGTCCTGTAGAGATTATGAAACGGATCAATGAAAACGCTCACAGGTTGAAGCTGCCGGAGGATGTGTATACTTCTGATGTGTTTAATGTTAAACATTTAATACCTTATTATGGGGATGAGCAAACCGATGGGAAAGAACTTTTAAATTCGAGGACGAATTTTTCCCAACCAGGGGAGGATGATGCAGCCCAGCCGATTGACAAAGCAATGGAATTCACCAACTCATTGGATTTGAGTCGTTCTAAGGCTTTAGGTCGCTCACGACCTAGTGTGCAGACCCGTCGTTCAAGCCACCTAAGAAGTCTAAAGGTCCAACCCAGCGAGTTAAAAAAACAGTTTTTAGGTCGCTCGCGACCTAGTGGAGACTCGCGACTTAACGAAGGTCGCTCGCGAGTTAACGAGCAAAGCATGAAGACACTCGGGCGAGTTAACGAGTTAAACCATAGGTCGCTAACGGGTTACGACCTAACGAAGCAACGACCTAACGAGATAACCAAACCTGTGAGCATTTCCTTAGGTCGCTCCGATCCTTCAAGTTGCGACCTTGTGTGTTACGACCTATGTTAGGTCGCTGGAGGCGGATATGATTATGCTGAAGTGCGATAGGTCGCGTAACGAGTTACGACCTAAGTTGGGTCGCATGAAGGTTTCCTGAAGCTTTTTTTATTGAGTCGCTACAGTTTTGGGTCGTGTTTGTTTTGGTCACGTGGGTTGTATTTAGGTCGTAAGTCGTTTGTTTCTTGAGTTGTTTGTGTTGTAAATATGTGTTTCATTCTGTTGTGTCGTTAACGACCTTGTTAGGTCGTAGGTCGTCTTGTATTGAGTCGCTGTGTGTTTGTTAAGTCGTGTAATCCGTTGAGTCGTATATGGGTATGTCGCTAGCAATCTAAGTTGAGTCGTGTGAATTGATAGGTCGCGAACGACCTAGTGAGGCGTGAGTTGTAAGCCTATAAATAGGCATGGTGGTGGTCATTTTGAGGTTATTGATTTTGGAATAAACTCTTGTTTTGTTAGCTTTGTGCTTTCATTAAATTGGTAGTTGAGTGTGATCTCCTATCTCCACTTTTGACATTCGAGTGCACTCGAATCTTCGATCGTTGAAGCCAATTCGCGGAATCAAGTGCGCTTGATCAACGCTCGAAGAATTGTAGATCTCTTTTCACGGTATCGTGCGCGATCAACGTGTCAGAGATAGCTAGAATTCGGTATCTTCGGATCAACGAATTTGGGCATTTCAGTATTCATCAATCCACCGATTGCTACTTTCACCGTTTCATCTAAATTTTCGTATTTCCGCTGGATCAGAAAGAAATCCATAAATTTGTTTTGTTGTCAGATCTGAATGTGCTCTTTGCCCCAGTATTCCTTCAAGGCTTCAACTACGTGCCCTCCTCCGGACCCCTTCAGGCATCGGGTTCCAGTCCTCAATAGTTGCTTTTCTTTATCATTCTACGTCACTAAAAGGTTTCCAATCGTTAAACTATTTTGATTAAATAATTGCTGGTAAATTTTGCAGTGAAACGTTCACATGTTGGATAAATAATCACTTGTCATTGATTTATTCATTGGTGTTGACATGTTGTGGTGGTCTATAAGCAGGGCCGGCCCCAGGGCAAGGCGACCAAGACGGTCGCCTAGGGCAACACGGCGGAGGAGGGCAACATTTTCGATATACGTGTTTACAAATTGTCAGGTTGATATAAGTAAAAGGGCATAAATTTCAATAAGATTGTTTGGTCTAGTGGTTTGTTTGCTTCCTTTCTAACTGAACAACCCGAGTTCGAGCATGTGTTCTTGCAATTTTAATTTTTTACTCCTCTTCCATTTCATGTTTGCCTACGGCAACGAACAGCCTAGGGCCGGCTCTGTCTCTAAGTTATAATTCAAAAAAAAACCAGTTGTTATTTTGCATGGTATGTACGATTCACTCCATCTTATGAAAAATTAAAGATGTTGAGTGCAAACGAAACAATATTTCAGCCTAGACTATATTTAGTACCCTCTAATTGTAGAATCTGTGAGAAATGTTTGTGGTATCGCACGTTAAACTATTTTCCCTTTCCTGGTTTGACTAATTCAGTATGCTATATTTTTTGGTATTGCATTTTATAAATCTTTTTGATTTGTTAATTTAGTCTATTTGATTTTATTAGTTCCATTAATAATTTAGTTATATTTAAACTGTACATTATTATAGGAACAACATTGTTCCGTGTATTACCTGGCTATTCATGATATGCATCATTTTGAAGTAAATCCCCAGCCAATATATAAACCCATTTGGTTAATTGATATAGATAATATTGTAGTTATTATATATATGTCTTGCGGAGCCTATAAGGTAAAATGGTTCTTCACTTCATCTTCAGTTTTGTTATGTGGTTTATATCAGTAATTATAGGAGTCATAAGACTCTTGACTAGATAAATCCAATATTCATCAAGTGCATTGAAAGTAAGGAAATAAATGACTAAGATGGAAACAAGAAACCAATCTTTATTATGTTCTAAATATGGAACAACGAAAGCAACAAAACCAAATCATGCACATTTTGCTAGCCTTGCTTTTTGTTGAAATGGGCTATCTATGCATACTATTATTTTTGACACGAATAGCTCGTAAGCGGGTTTTAAGGCCTTACAAATGTTGACAAACTATATTAAAATGAGCATTGATCAAGAAACTAACAAGTATGTACCTTGTTTAATTTTCCAAAAGCCTCCTAGTTTACTAGTTATAATTAATAAGACAAGTCATACGCATATCATCTTTACTTATCTGGCATACTGATGCAGCACGATCTACAGATTCACAAGGCTTAAGTCGGCCACAACCTAAAGGCCTAGGTCGGCCACGACCTAAAGGAGGAGATTCAAGTGCAGAAGAAGAAAGGAGCAGAAGTTACCGACCTAACCTCACCAACCGATCTAACTTCACCGACCTAACCTTTCCCTCATTTCCCGACCTAATCCATTCCCCGACCTAAACCATTCCCCGATCTAATTTCCCATGCGATCTAATGCACTTCGACCTACTTAAGCCGCATTGAAGCATTTCTGGAACAAGCTATGTCATAGGTCGTAAGTCGGCCTGTGTTAAGTCGTATAAGTCGGCATGTTTTAAGTCGTGGTGTTATAAGCCGTTAAGGCGCTGGGGCTCATTATGTACTTAACTCATATATGTTGTATTTTATTTTAAGTCGTTTGTAACTCGTGATGTGTGTCTTAGGTCGTTACCGACCCAGTATAAGTCGCTGTGGCTGTAAGGTCGTGTTGTGTTCATGTATAGGTCGTGTCTTGTATTGTACCTGTTTGTTAGGCCGCGTACGACCCAAGATAAGTCGTGGCCGACCTAAGTGAGGTCGGTGACCCTGTTTTGTTGAACGGTATGATGTTGTAGCCTATAAATAGGCAAGTGTTGGTCATTTGTAGTTTTTGTTGAAAATTGAATAAAATTCCTTTTGATTGCTTTGTGCTTTCTTCCAATTGGTAGTCGAGTGTGAACTCCTATCTCCACCTACGTCATTCGAGTGCGCTCGAATCTTCGTTTGTGAAGCCGATTCACGGAATCAAGTGCGCTTGATCAACGTCGAAGAATCGTAGATCCTTCATCACGGTATCGTGCGCGATCAACGTGTAAGGATAGCTAGAATCCGGTATCTCTTGAGATCAACAAATTTGGGCATTTTCAGTATTGTTCAATCCACCGATTGCTAATTCCATCGACATATCAAGTTTTTTGTTAATCTGCTGCGTCAGTTTGGTATCAGAGCGAGACTTAGCCAATCATAGCTAAGCCGAGTTTGGAGTTTGAAGTTGGTGTTCGTCGTGTTCATATTGAAGTTGCAACAAGTTTGGGGTGATTGATCCATAATCATTTGGATCAAAGTGTGAGAAAGGTGTTTGAATTTGCATGGGAGAGTTTGCACGCCAAAGTGAAGTTTTGATTTGTTGAAGTTCGGAGATTTGTTGAATTATTTGTGAAGTTCAATCATGCCACCGAGATGAGCTCAACGACATCGCAATATTAATGCTTTGTATGGAAGAGAAGAGGCCGATGAAATGGAGCAACGAATCAACGAAATCTTCAATGAGAAGTTGAATGAAGGAATTGGTCGCTTAGAGAGAATGATGCTTGAAATGAATCAAAGTAGAAGAAGAGTTTCACCTGAATCGAGCCATGGGAGAAGTAGAGCTTCGATACATTCAGATCGGGAGAGAAGAGAAGATCATATAAGCGTTGATAATCGTGATAGGAATGTTGATCGAAGGAGTGATAGTAGAGATGTTGTAGGTCGTAATCGACATCGATATACGTCAGATTTTGATGAGGAGTTTGATGGTGATAGGGGAAGTGTTCATTATCGAGATAGAGAACAAACACGACGTCAGAATCGAGATGTAGATGATGATCGTCGATGGGAATCGGGAATGAAAATGGAAATTCCATAATTTAAAGGCGGAATGGTTGCTGAAGAATTTTTAGACTGGTAGCCAAATGTGGAGGAAATCTTTGATTTCAAGGAGGTTCCGGAGAATCGCCGAGTGAAGTTAGTTGCTACTAGGTTGAGGGGGAGAGCTTTGGCGTGGTGGCAGCAAACTAAACTTACACGAGAACGGATGGGAAAGTCGAAGATTGTAGATTGGGAGAAAATGAAGAAATTGATGAGAGCTACATTTTTACCATACAACTATCAATCACTTATGTACTAGAGATTGCAGAATCTGAGGCAGGGGACGAAATCAGTCAATGATTACGCCGATGAATTTTACCAACTCATTGCCAGGAATGATATAATGGAGACGGAAGAACAACTGACTGCTAGATTTGTTGGAGGATTACGAATGCAGATCCAGGATATGATTAATATGTTTGATTCGAGATCTGTGGCGGAAACACATCAAAAGGCGTTGGCTTGGGAGAAGCAGGGAAGGCGTGGAGGTGGTGTATTTACCAATTCTAACAATCAAATCAAGGGTGTTAGCGGAAGTTCTAATGTTTCTAAACCTGTCAGTAAACCCGTAGTAAAGGAGAGTGAGAAGGCGAAGGTTAACAATGGTTTCAAATGCTACAATTGCCAGGAGATGGGTCATAAAAGCAATGAGTGTCCAAAACCGAGGAAACGAGCTATGATAGCTGACGTTGAAAGTGAGGATGCTGTTGAGGGTGAAGATAGTCCAGTTGAGGAGAATGAACAGGATATCGCATCGGGAGACGAAGGGTGTAATCTAATGATGAGGAGGTCTTGTTTAACACCAAAGCAAGAAGATGAAGCTAGTTGGTTGAGGAGTAACATCTTTCAGTCGACATGCACTATATTGGGGAAAGTTTGTAAATTTGTGATTGATGCAGGAAGTTGTGACAATATTATTTCTACAGAAGCGGTGAGAAAATTGAAATTGAAAATGGAAAAACATCCTAATCCTTACAAGTTAGCGTGGCTGAGAAAAGGAGGAGAGATGAAGGTGGACAAGCGAGTTCGAGTTCCATTTTCCATTAGGAAGAAATATAAAGACGAGATCTGGTGTGATGTAGTTGAGATGGATGTTTGTCATTTGCTTTTGGGTAGACCGTGGCAGTATGATCGAGCGGTGCAGCATGACGGTCGAACCAATAAATACAGTTTTATGTTTGAAGGTGTTAAGATTATTCTAGTTCCAAAGAAGAGACAGCAGGGAGAAAGTAAGTTTGAGGAGATTGAAGAGTTAAAAACTTTACTATCTTTGAAGGAGTTCGTTAAAGAAGTTGAAGAGGAGCCTGAAGTCTATTTGTTGATTGGACGAGAGAATCATGAAGAGATTGAAATTCCAGTAGAAGCAAAGCCAGTTTTGAAAGAATTTGAGGACGTATTTCCAGAAGAGTTGCCTAAGGAGTTACCGCCACTGAGAGACATTCAACATCAAATCGATCTTGTTCCGGGAGTAGTATTACCGCATAGACCACATTATCGAATGAGTCCGAAGGAACATGAAGAGTTGAGGAGACAGGTGGAAGAGTTACTTGACCAGGGACGTGTGCAGGAAAGTTTGAGTCCATGTGCTGTGCCAGCTTCGTTAGCACCAAAGAAGGATGGAACGTGGAGGATGTGCACTGACAGTAGAGCATTGAATAAGATTACGGTGAAATATAGATTTCCAATGCCGAGGTTGGATGACTTGCTAGATCAGTTGAGTGGGGCAACTATCTTTTTGAAGATTGATTTGAAGAGCGGATATCATCAAATTCGTATTAGACCAGGTGATGAGTGGAAAACTGCTTTTAAAACCAGGGAGGGTCTATACGAATGGTTGGTTATGCCATTTGGTTTATCAAATGCGCCTAGTACGTTCATGCGGGTGATGAATCAAATCTTTAGACCATTCACTGGGAAGTTCGTGGTGGTTTATTTCGATGATATTCTGATATATAGCAGGAGTATGGAGGACCATGTTCAACATTTGAGGAAAGTACTGATTATTCTTCGTGAGGAACAATTTTATGCTGCTACGAAGAAATGCGTGTTCATGATGCATAGTGTTTTATTTCTGGGATATGTTGTGTCAGGAGAAGGTATACAGGTGGACCGGAATAAAGTTGAAGCATTCAGGAATTGGCCACAGCCAAAGACAATTATGGAAGTGAGAAGTTTTCATGGGCTAGCGTCATTCTACCGAAGATTCATTCCACACTTCAGTAGCGTGATGGCTCCAGTTACTGATTGCATGAAAGGGAAACAGTTTGTATGGTCGGAGGAAGCAGGAGTTGCCTTTGAGAAGATCAAGACGCTCTTAACGACAACACCAATTCTGGTACTGCCGAATTTTCAGTTGTTGTTTGAATTGCATACTGGTGGAGTCTTGAGTCAGAATGGGAAACCCGTTGCTTATTTCAGTGAGAAGATATCAGGAGCAAAGATGAGGTATAGCACGTACGATGTGGAGTTTTACGCAATTGTTCAGGCTGTTAAGCATTGGAGACACTATCTGTTTCAGAAAGAATTTGTTCTGTACACTGATCATGAGGCGTTGAAGCATATGCAAGGACAGGACAAGATTTCGACGAGACATGCATCATGGATTGCTTATTTGCAGCAGTTTACTTTTGTCGTTAAACACAAATCAGGGGTGACAAACCGTGTAGCTGATGCTTTGAGTAGGAGGAGTCATTTATTAACGACAATGAAAGTTGAAGTGACAGGTTTTGAATTATTGCCAGAGCTGATTGAAGAAGATCCTTACTTTGCAAAGTTTGTTAAGAAAGTTAAGGATGAGAATACCGATGAATTTGTATTGGTTGATGGATTCTTATTCAAGGGGAATCGATTATGCATTCCAGATTGCAGCTTAAGAATGAAGATCATCAAAGAGTTACATGAAGAAGGCCATGTAGGCAGAGATCGTACGTTGCAATTAATTTCTCAATCTTATTTTTGGCCGTCAATGAGGAAAGAGGTAGAGAGATTTGTGGAGAGATGTCATATCTGTCAGGTTTCGAAGGGAACGGCTACGAATGCGGGGTTGTATATGCCATTACCCGTGCCTATTAAACCATGGGTTGATATTAGTATGGATTTTGTGTTGGGTTTGCCGAGAACTCAGAGGGGAAATGATTCTATATTTGTTGTGGTGGACAGGTTTTCGAAGATGGCACATTTTTTTGCTTGTAAGAAGATGGCAGATGCTGTTCATGTTGCTCAGTTATTTTTCAAAGAGATCTATCGACTTCATGGATTGCCAGAATCTATTGTGTCGGATAGGGATACTCGTTTTCTGAGTCACTTTTGGTTAAGCTTGTGGAAGATGATCGGAACTAAGCTGAATTTTAGTAGCGCTTACCATCCGCAGATGGACGGACAAACCGAAGTTGTTAACAGATCGTTGGGAAATTTATTGCGATGTCTTGTGAAAGATAATCTGAAAAGCTGGGATATTAAGTTATGTCAAGCTGAGTTTGCTCATAATCATGCGGTGAATCGTAGTACAGGTTTCAGTCCATTTCAAATTGTATATTCAAGCTTACCAAAGGGGCCATTGGATTTAACGATAATACCACAACCAAGGGGGATAGTTAAATGAGCTGCTGATTTTGTTGAAGGTTTGACGGAATGTCATAGAATCGTTCAGGAACGATTAGAGAAGTCGAATAAGAAATATAAGAGATTTGCAGATTTGAAACGACGAAGTGTTGAATTTAACGAGGGTGATTTAGTGTATGCTGTGTTGACAAAGGATCGTTTTCCAGTAGGTACTTATAACATGTTGAAAGCTAGAAAAATTGGTCCAGTAGAAGTTTTGAAGAAAATCAATGAGAATGCGTATCAATTGAAACTACCAACTGAAATTCATACTTCTGATGTTTTCAACGTCAAATACCTAATTCCGTGTTGTGGGAATGAGATTGTTGTGGAAGAAGATGATGAAAATTCGAGGTCGAATTTCTGTCAACCGGGGGAGGATGATGCAGCACGAGCTACAGATTCACAAGGCTTAAGTCGGCCACAACCTAAAGGCCTAGGTCGGCCATGACCTAAAGGAGGAGATTCAAGTGCAGAAGAAGAAAGGAGCAGATGTTACCGACCTAACCTCACCAACCGATCTAACTTCACCGACCTAACCTTTCCCTCATTTCCCGACCTAATCCATTCCCCGACCTAAACCATTCCCCCGACCTAATTTCCCATGCGATCTAATGCACTTCGACCTACTTAAGCCGCGTTGAAGCATTTCTGGAACAAGCTACGTCATAGGTCGTAAGTCGGCCTGTGTTAAGTCGTATAAGTCGGCATGTTTTAAGTCGTGGTGTTATAAGCCGTTAAGGCGCTGTGGCTCGTTATGTACTTAACTCATATATGTTGTATTTTATTTTAAGTCGTTTGTAACTCGTGATGTGTGTCTAAGGTCGTTACCGACCCAATATAAGTCGCTGTGGCTATAAGGTCGTGTTGTGTTCATGTATAGGTCGTGTCTTGTATTGTACCTGTTTGTTAGGCCGCGTGCGACCCAAGATAAGTCGTGGCCGACCTAAGCGAGGTCGGTGACCCTGTTTTGTTGAACGGTATGATGTTGTAGCCTATAAATAGGCAAGTGTTGGTCATTTGTAGTTTTTGTTGAAAATTGAATAAAATTCCTTTTGATTGCTTTGTGCTTTATTCCAATTGGTAGTCGAGTGTGAACTCCTATCTCCACCTACGTCATTCGAGTGCACTCGAATCTTCGTTTGTTAAGCCGATTCACGGAATCAAGTGCGCTTGATCAACGTCGAAGAATCGTAGATCCTTCATCAAGGTATCGTGCGCGATCAACGTGTAAGGATAGCTAGAATCCGGTATCTCTTGAGATCAACGGATTTGGGAATTTTCAGTATTGTTCAATCCACCGATTGCTAATTCCATCGACATATCAAGTTTTTTGTTAATCCGCTGCGTCACATACAGCCCACTACTTCTGTCAATTAAACATATACAGTTATGCATGTAGGTAGTGTATTGTTCGTTACGCATAGGGAATAGCACCAAGAACGTTTGAAACTCACAGACGAGCGAATATATGCATATATCTTTAACAAATATCTAGGTATTTCATGGATGAAATAAAGTCAGCTAATAGAGTTTGCAACGAAAAGATATTTTTGAAGGAATGGATATTATTCACTAGCTTGATTTATAGAAGTTTGTAAAATTGATACAGTTGCTTGAAAGAAAAGAAAGTTACAACTTGTACATGATATGGTGATACTTTAAAATGTATTGGGCTTTGAGAATGCGGCCCAGTATGTATTTGCCCTGTTATGTTGTAATGAGTCTTTCTGAGAGCCTTTTGATATGATATTAAAGGTTGTGATAATGCCTTGTTAGAATAAAGCATATCTTGTGAGTTGATATTCTTCGTTTCTTCAATTTCTCTCCTCAAACCCGAGCAGCTAGGGTTAGGGTTTGATGGCGATTTGCAAGATTCATGCTTGTTTTTAGTTCGAAAGTAGAGGAATCGGCAAGATATTCTCAATACAACTCTATTTGATACTTTGCCTCTTTGATTTACTGCAATTTGAGTTCCAATGTTGAGATTTGAGTTGAATATCTGAGCGCTAGTTCGAAAAAGAGTGGTCTCTACTCAGATCTTACAGATCCTTGCAGAATTGCTTGGATTCGACTCTTTATTGTGAGCTTTGTCTTTGATGAGCTTCACTTGAAGGTCAGATCTGAATTTTATGAGGTTCTTTGTGCTTAGAGGCTTAGTAAGTGTGTCTGCCCTCTAGTAAGCAGCAGGTATGTGATTGATTTGCAGATTCTCTTTTTGAACTTGTTCACAAATGAAAAATATATTGATTTCGATGCGTTTCGTTCATGAGTGCAGTATTGGGTTAGCAGTCATGAATAATGCACTCTGATTATCACACCACGGCACTGGTTTTGCTTTAGTTCTTCAAGTATGGACTGTAACCACATTATTTCTACTGTAGCATTAGCCATGCTTCTATACTCCGCCTTTGTGCTGATCTGGATATTGTAGTTTGCTTCTTGAAACACCATGATATTAGATTGTTTCCAATATATATACAGTATCCACTGACTGACTTTCTGTCATCTGGATTTGCAGCCCAATCTGCATCTGAAAATCCAGTTATGTTTAGATTGTTTCATGCTTTAAATGACAGCCCATAGTTTAGAGTTCCTTTGAGACATCTGAGTATTCTTTTGACTGCTTTCCAGTGTTCATCCAGAGGGTCCTGCATAAATTGAGACGCTTTGTTAACACTATAAGCAATATCTGGTCGTGTTATAGTAGCATATTGTAATGCTCCTACAACACTTCTATATTGTTTAACATTGTTTATGGCTTCTCTCCTGTTTTTAGATAATTGATGATTGCTGACCATAGGAGGTGGCTGTGTATTTGCACCATCCATTTTTGTTTTGACAAGTAGTTCCTGAATATATTTCTTCTAACATAGCATTAGTTCTGAATTTCCTTTTCTCAGTACTTCTATTCCGAAGAAGTAATTGATCTGACCCAGATCTTTAATTGAGAATTCTTTGTTTAAGTAGTTGATGACATTGTTGATTTCATCTTTGTTACTTCCTGTAACAATCAAGTCATCAACATATATGAGTATGTACAAAGTTAATGAATTATTAATTTTAACAAATAGTGAGCTGTCTGATTTGATAGACTGGTATTTCATATTTGATAATGCTGCTTTTAATCTATCAAACCAGACTCTTGGAGCTTGTCGAAGTCCATATATTGCTTTATTCAGTTTGCGCACATAGTTTGTCTGCTTGATATATCCTGGTGGTTGATGCATGAATACATCTTCTTGTAAGATGCCATTCAGAAATGCATTGTTGACATCTAATTGCTTTATACACCACCCTTTGTGTAGAGCAATAGTGAGAATGCGTCTTATTGTGGATGGTTTGATTACTGGAGAGAATGTCTCTTTAAAAT
Organism: Allium cepa; assembly: GCA_030765085.1. Classification (NCBI taxonomy): domain Eukaryota; kingdom Viridiplantae; phylum Streptophyta; class Magnoliopsida; order Asparagales; family Amaryllidaceae; genus Allium; species Allium cepa. The sequence continues at coordinate 698,741,525 of CM060942.1, read as the reverse complement.
CCAACCCATAGTACTGTGTATATCCTTTGGCAACAAGTCTTGCCTTGTATATATTAATTGTACCATCAGGATTTTTATTTATCCTGTATGTCCACTTGCATTCAACTATGTTCTTGTTGTCTGGAGGATACACAAGAGTCCATGTATTGTTGTTTATGATAGCCTTGTACTCTTTATCCATAGCTGCTGCCCACTTTTTGTCTTTTGCAGCTTGCTCATATGTTTCTGGCTCATGTGGAATTATGCTTGCATTGTATATCTTAGGCTTGAAAATGCCACGTTTAGCCCTGGTAATCATGGGATGACTGGGTCTAGCATGAGCTTCAGTATGAGGTGAGCTTTCTTCATTTACTTGATTTGACATGTCTCTTGGGTTGCTTTGATGATCTTTTTCTTTTGTTTAATTCTTCTCATTTTCTGTTTGTGTAGGAGAGTGAATGGCATGACTAGGATCACTTGCCCACTCAAAGTTATGTTGATTATATACATTAGATTGAGTGCAGTGATCTCTAGTAGACCTTGCTTCTTCATTCTGAGTCTCATTCTCAGAATAAATTGGTAAGTCGGGTATTGAAAACCTTGGGTTGTATACTTTATTTGTTGTTTTTATTTCTGTATTATTGTAAGGAAAGATCTTTCATTAAATACAACATGCCTACTGATAAAAATTCTTCCATTTTTGTCTAAACACTTGTATCCTTCTGGTTAGTAGCATATCTTATAAATGTACAAGGTTTAGATCTGAAATTTAGTTTATTGGCATTGTAGGGTCTTAGATAAGGAAAACATAAACATCCAAAGGTTTTCAAACTATGATAATCAGGTTATACCCCACATAATTTTTCTACTGGATTTATTCCATTAATTCCCTTTGCTGGTAACCTATTTATAAGATATAAAGCAATATTAAAGGCCTCAGGCCAAAACTTTAATGGTAATGATGCATGAGCTAATAAAGTAAGTCCAGTATCAACTAAATGTATGTGCTTTCTTTCTACTAACCCATTTTACTCAGAAGTGTATGGACTTGTAATTCTATGCACTATACCTTTTTCTTTAAAGTAATTATTGAGAGTTTTGAACACAATTCCCCCATCTGATTGAATTACTTTAACTTGATTGTCAGTTTGTTTTTCAGCCATGACTATAAAATTTATAACAGCATTATGGGTTTCAGTCTTGCCTTTAAAAAAATAGATCCATGTGTGTCTAGTGTGTGCATCAATAAAGGAAATATAGTACTTATATCCAAAATCTGAACATATGGGTGCAGGCCCCCATAGGTCTGTGGCAATCAGGTCTAAAGATTTTGAGTAAATTGTTGAGGAGTCATTAAATGGCAACTTATGACTTTTGCCCAGTTGGCAATATGTATATACATAGGGTAATGAGACATTATCAAAAGAAATTCTATTTTTCACTTAGAACCTGTTTTACAACTTTCACACTTGGGTGACCAAGTTTGTAATGCCATATATCAAATACACTTCTGGAGTCTTGCTCCACACACATGTTACAGTTCTTCTGATTGTTTGGGTGCACATTGTTATTGACTGATTTGAATTTATACGGTCCTTTTTCAGCATTACCCTATAACAAAATATCCTTTGCAAGTGTGTCTCTAACCATACGGTATTTGGGATAAAATTCAAAGTAAACTTTATTGTCATTGGCAAATTATGATACACTAATAAGATTTTTCGTAATTTTGGGCACTCTTAATAAATTACGTAAGAACAGTTGCTTCTTGCCTTTAATATAAGCATTACCAATATGAGTAATATTGATACACTTACCATTTCCCATACAAATTGACTGTTTACCTCTGTACTCCAAGTTGCCAAGATACAAGTTATCAAGATTATTTGTGATATGATTTGTTGCACCAAAGTCTTGGTACCACCAGTCATCCTAAACACTTTATGGCCTTGCTGTATCAGTAGAATTGTGATTTTTACCATAATTTGTTTGTGTCTCTGAGTTTGCCTGAGCCATGTTAGCACTGGGATTATTACTTCTTTGACCACTAGTTTGATTTGAGTATCTGAAGTAGCACTTGACTGCTGTATGGCCCACTTTTTCGCAAATTTGACATCTAGGTCTTTTGATATTATTCCATCTGCCCCTTCCTCTTGATCTGTTAGAATTTCCTCCTCTCTGTATACTTTGATCTGACTTATTATTATTTTGGCCTGTGTTCTTGGAATGAGTGGCATAGTTGATGTTGAAGTCAGAGTCTTGTGGTTTTTTACTGTCAATCTAGCTTCATGAGCAAGTAATATGGAGTGAACATCATCTATAGATGTCAGCTCCTTTCGAGAGCAATAACAGCAGCTACTGATTCATGGTCATCACCTAATCCATTTAGAATTGTTAAAATTTGCTCAGATTCTGATACTTTGTGATTTGCAGCTCCTAAGAGATCACTAGTTGCTTTAATCTTGAAAAGATATTCCCTCATAGTACTGTTATCTTTTCTCATATTGTGTAGTAGTTTCTTGTAATATATTACCTTGGCAGCAGATTGTGTATTGAACACCTTTTCAATTGTTGACCATATGTCATTTGCTGTCTTACATCCAATAACATGAGATAGTAAATTTGTATTTATTGAAGACAATAACCAAGAACAGATGAGTCTGTCTTGCCTGTGATATTTTGTATACTCCTCATTATTGACTGTTTTATCTTCTTCAACAGTTATGTATTTGGGAGGAATTGGAATAGTTCCAAGAATGTGACCTTCAAGTCCATATCCTTGGACTGTAGTTTCAATTTGCAGTTTCCAGAGAAGATAATTATCTTCACTCAAGTGTGCAGTTACAAGATTGGTTTGGGGCTTACAACAGCGTTGAAAAGTTTTTCAACTGTAGCATTGAGTTGATGATCATTGCTCACATTGGCAGATGTGGCAGAAGTTGTATCATCAGACATGATGATTTCAGGTTATATACAAACAAAGTAATGATAAAGCTAGTGACTAAAGATTTAATTAAAGACAGAAATCAAAAATTAGAGAACAAGAATTGCTCAGAACCAGGTTAGATGCAACCGCAAGACTTAAGTGATGAATAGCTTTCTTTTTCTTGATTTTAATATGATGAGTCTTGCTGGAAGGCACTTTCTTCAGTTTTTGTGACGATTCTTGATTTCTTTAATTGTTTTCTGAAACTTTTGATATGCATGATTCACATTTTTCAATCTCACTAACCCATGAGAACCCAAAATAATGTATTCGTAGTTTAGCTGGGTGCAAATATGTAAATAAGACACTTGATCCTTAGTGGTTCCAAATGCTAACAATTTAGATCTACAAACAAATAAAGATCCGTCTTCCTCAAAGCATCAAGTCATGTGTCTACAATATATGTTTGGTTATATTTTAGTATTGCTTCGTACCCTTCTAAATGATTATTGCTCCTACTACATTGATAGTATTTTACATTATGGTACAAAGAGGGTTGTGTTTGAAAGAATGCTTCTTTCAGCCAAAATGTAGTTAATCTAGCTTGACACCATTGCAAAATCGCATGCCGGCAATGCTAGTAGTTTTTTTAGTAAAATAATCTTAAAACCATGCTGCAAATGAGGCTTAAACTTGAAGCATGTATTTCATAAAAGATTTAATAGAAATTTACTAATTTTATGTAATCGTATAATCTATTTGTAGCACAGCTCAAATTTGAAACTCTAATATCAAGATACAAACTATATATGTTTTTCAATACCGGATTATTAAATATTGATCTAACACTATTTGAAACACCAGCTTTTGTATGACAAGAATGGAGCATTTTAGGGTGAATGACTCAAATATAGAAATAGATAGTGTGATATGCTTTTTAAAAATTGAAGTATTGTTTATGTACTACAATTTGATAATTTTATTAATTCATACATTATATGAAATCTCATATTACAAAAATTATTGTAAACAGAAAAGGAAAACAATTTCGGTTAAAAACTATAACGTAAAAATGAATAAATACTTGATATTTTCAGCTTTTCAATGTATTTTGTAGTCAATAAGTTTTCCTTGTGTTGGTTATGTCTAGTCAATGCTGTCATATTTATGCATAGGATTAGGTAAATTTTGTTTGTAAAACTACTTTGTTAGCTTCTTCATTTTTTATCAAACATTGGTTTTGTATGAAAGGTTGAGTGTCTTAAAATTCATATCTTTAAAATTGCTTATTACCGTCATTCGAGGAAGAAAAACTATCGAGTGCCACTTTTGACTCAAATAAAATCTCGGTGAATCCTAATGGAGTTTGAGTATATATAATCCAGGGAAACTTTGACTATGGAGTCTGTGTAAATTCTACCTCTCGCACTCAGTGTAGGTTCATCCACAAGCATATTATAGGGTTCAGTTTGAACTAAGTTTTAGAAACACGGTATGAAACTCAGTTTTGAATATCGAGCCTTCAAACTTTGTTTCATACGGAGTTTCCAAAAACTCGGTTTGAGATTAGGTTGAGTATTTGGAAACTTAGTTTCAAACTGAACTGAGTTGCTGAATTATTAAGAGACTTTATATTTTTAAGGACAACTTTAATTTTTACCCTTACACACAACATCGGACTCAACCTTTTGTAACGGTTATAAATGAATTTTGTAATGGATATGGCCGTGGAGATGTGTGCAAACCAACATGAATCATCTTTCTTTTAATATAAGCACTTCAAATGATTAATGTTTGAGGTGTAAAAGGATGAAACTGATGAAAGATTTGAATATAGAATAGAGTTTGATTGTAGAGATTAAACTAAATATATGAGAGAAGAAATTATGGTCCCACAGAAACGTAGATCTAAATTTAAGGATTTTCAAATCTTTTATTTATTTAATTGTAATTAAAAGTGGTTGTACAGCATTAATTAAAACATACACATTTGATTAAACGTGCATTTAATGCTTTAATATCGGTAACATTAAAAAAATTAAGGTTTTGGCATTAGGCATAATTTTGCCTCATCATATAATAATACATAAATTCACAATTACTAAAAAAATGTACTTATAAAATGGAATAGTGACATTGTTAAAATATTGAAAAACTATAGTACTTTGGGAAGTGAATTCAATCATCAATACTAAATCAAAACAAACAAAAAAGCACGTGAAGTAATTTTAATTAATGAAAGTTTATTAACAATTGAAGATTTTATTTTGGGAAGTTATTAATGGAAGTTTATTAGTAATTGTTCTGAGCATTTTCTCTGACTGCATGGTGACTATGAGGAGTCAGGGGCAAAATCATTATTGTTTTGGAACATACTCAAACTAGTTTGGAGGTATTCTCGAAATCAAGATATGGACGTAGGTCGAAATCTCGTCTCAACCCGAGCTACGGATTGAGGGATATGATCATCTTAAGGTTTGTCCACCGCCGTCTCGTGGGGCCGATACAGAGATTCTCTACCACCATTCAAGGTCGACAGTCCAACAGCAAGCTAGGATCTCCGGTCCGATGACTAAACCAAAACTTTGGTTCGGCGCTTGCTTGGAGTGGGGGCTCGAAAATCATGAGTCTGCTTGGCGTCGAATAGATTACCGAACCAAAACATTGGTCCGACGCTTGCGTGGAGTTGGTCCTTGAAAATATAAAGTCTACTTGGAGTCGATTGGATTACCAAACCAAAACTTTGGTTTGGCGCTTTCTTGGAGTTGGGGCTTGAAAATCTCGAGTTATTTGGAGTCGGGACGGTGATCGAACCAAAATATTGGTTCAACGCTTGCTTGGATTCGGGGCTTGAAAATCTAATGTCTGCTTGGAGTCGATCTGATGACCGAACCAAACCATTTGTTTGGTGGTTTCTTGGAGCCAGGCATGAGAAATTTAATGGTTTACTTGGAGTCAAATGGGATTAATGCTGCTTGGAGTCGTGTGAAGGTTTGCTTGGGGATCAACCCTAGTATAACCGATCTGAAAAAAGTTGGAAATTTTTGTCATGGCACAACGATACTTCGTGGATTTCTTCATGACACGTTCCGGGGGTCTTGGAGGTGTATGGCAGTCGTCACAAGTGGAATAGCTTGACAATCATCTAAGGAAGGTTGAATCATATCTTAAAGGGAAAAAGGTTGAACTAAATTCCAAATACTATATTCTCAGCTGTCTCTCCCCATATCTTCATTCTATAAATACCAAGCACATGGCATCATAAAAAAGGAAGATGCTGAAAAGTGAAGCTTTCAGCAACAATGGTCGACAACTTCAAGAGGGAAAAATCTTAGTTCTAATAGCATGTGTACTAGTATCAAAGCTTGTATTTGTAACCAGAAATAAAAGGGATAATAAAAGAGGAACGATGGACGTAGGCACATTCAAGCCGAACCACTACAAATTCTATGTCTTATTACATTTAAGTAATTACACATTCTTTATTGCAAATTACTGATTTTCTACTTTAAACATCCACAACTAATTTTCATCAAATAATAGCTATATACTACAAACAAATTCACAGCTCTAACACAACGATTTGAGTGTTTGCCTATTTTTGTGCAAACATTTTGGTGCTTTCATTGAGAACAGAACTTTCCTTTTTCAAAATGAAACTCTCTCTTTCTTACTTTTATTTTTATTTTGAAACCTACTATTTCTAATCTTCTGACTTGAGATTGTCATTCTTCTCTTAAGAAACTCTCTCCCCTTTTCTAAGATTTTAAATCTATGTTTTTTTAGATCTAGCGTCACTATTTTAGATAAAATAAATAAATCCACCTTTCCTCTTCAGATCTAAACATCCATTTTACTACATATGGAAATTCTCTTGTACACTTTTTAGATCTATCTTTTTCTATCCACGGACACTATTTATTAGCAAAAAAGACGTAATCTCTTAGATCTGAAATCCTTAGATATTCTTGAACTATTTCGGATCCACAAACATATGTCCCTTAACAACAAAGAAACATGTATTCATTCTTCGGATCTGAAATCAAGTCAACTCTCTTTTATCATTTGGAATCCAAAAACATGGTTTCTTGGCATAAGAAACCCCTTTTCCCTCTGTTTAGATCTGGATCATTATTTTCTTTAAAAGAAGAAAACCTTTTTCTAGTCTTAAGATCTAAAAATGCATTTTTAATAGAATCTATAGCTTTTCTTTTCAGATCTAAAGTCACTGTCTCCTTGGAAGTAGAGATTCTCTTTTTCCCACTTTCCTAGTTTGAGATCACTTTTTCTTGCATTAAAATACTCTATATCTCCCACTTCTAAATCCGTTACTTTAGGAAAATCTATTTCTCTTTTAGAATTTGCAATCACTATTCCTTGGAGATAAAAAATAATATGTCTTTCTTTTCTCTTATTTTAGATCTACAAACGCTTTTCCTTAACGAACAAGAAATAATATTCACTTTTTAGATCCGAAATCGCTGTATCTCCTTTCAGATCTGCAAACACTGTTTCTTAAGCAATAAGAAACATGTATTTATTTCTTAGATCTGAAATCGTTATATCTTCTTTTTCTCATTTCAGATCAAAGAATACTGTTATGAAACACTTAGTCATTTTTTAAATCTAAAATCATTATAGATCTTGTTCTCTTTCCATCTGGAAGCATTGCTTCTTTAACATAATAAAACTACATTCTTCTTTAGTATAAGTGGAATCTATTACCCTAGTAAAATATAAAATTGCGGTTCTAGGAAAATCCTTTTCTCCCTCCAAACTCGAAATTCTTTCTCCTGAGCTAAACTCATTGTCACTTTGAAAGTAGAGTTTTTCTCTTTTTCCTTTTTCAAGTTTGTAATCATCATTTCTCGAATTGAGAAGCTATACCTCCTATCTCAAGATTCTCTCCTTATTTTAAGAGTTGGACCATCAACCCTTCGAAGAAACAAAATCTCCTAATCCTTTCCGAAAATTGAATTATCTCTCTCGAAAAGTAAAACTCTCAAGGAAGGGAAGGGGAACAACTTCTCGATATGCTGCCTAAAGTGAGAGAACTCTATTGCAAAGAATGCAACAACTATACGGATGTGAAAAAGTAGGAAGACTAGTCTAATAACCTCCTGGTGCTAAAAATTATCGGACATAAATTCGACATGGTTGTGAATGAAATCAGTAAATACTTCATTGCTTACCATAAAGCTTTGGTGGATAAACTCTTGACACAGTTAGGGCAAACTAAAGTATTCGACCTCAATGTCATAATACAAGGGAAGTCCCAATCTAGAGAACATAGGTGGCATTCCGCATAACAAATGAACCCCAAGCATAGCCCTTTTTCCATCCAGCATCAAATCAAATTACTACAATTAGGATCTCACTAATGGATCGAAATATCACAACTTGAAGACGGAAGTCGTGGTAATTGAATACTCAAATTCTAGATATGACAAGCACGACACTTCATCACTCCTATCATCCATGAAGGCATCATTAACCCAAAGTGTACCGGATATGATCCAAGTCAATAGCTCTCCTTACATAGGGATATGTTCAACAAATATGAAAAAGAAGGAGATAAGACCAAGAGTTACTAGTCCACCCACCAAGAAAACAAAAACTTTTGAGTGCCCATTACAAACCTTTATAAGAGGCTAACCTGGCCCTTAGACATTTCCTAAGATCTCCACACTTGCTGATAAACGGGGGGAATAAAGGAGGTACCATATAATAACTTTTCTTTTATTCTAATCAATCTTAAGCTATTATAGGGTTCTACCATCTACTCTTGGATCTCCATCATTGGAAAAAGGTTAAGGAAGAATTCGTAAATCTAATGCATGTGTTGATTGACCTGACGGTGCCTACACGCTACACAAAATAAAGAGAGAAAAATCAAACTAGCCCCTACAACTATTCATGACCTCTCCATTGGGTTAGCAAGGCACATAAAGATGAGGAAACATCACTATCAAGAGTTCAGACAGATGGTCACCCAAGGATGCTAGCATAGCTTGCAGTACAAATGCTATAGCAAAATGGAAGAGATACAACTCTCTACCTCCGGAGCTCGAATGAACAATGATTGGAGAGATGCCATCCATTTGAGTATGGTGTTACCTCAAAGGGTAAGGAAGAGGACACGATGGAAACTGCATCTTCCGAGAACTTGGACGACATAATAGTGGACAAAAAGACTTTGAAAGACCGAGCTCCAGCAATTCCAACATATTTAGCCCACAGTAGAAAGGTAAGAGATATCCAGAACCACCACCACCACTCCTCAAATCATAATTCACCACGAATTAGCAATATATATAGTAAATTACTAGGACATTACAGTCACCCATCAAGATACTAGCTTCACCACTCCATCATGTTCCAATAATCAAAAACCACAATTCAAATTGATTAAGAACTAAAGACAGTAGGATACACACTGAGGACATCCACTATAAATCCACCAAACAAGTGGATAACTTGACAAAATGACAAGATCAATGACCGCTTGGAGGCATCCCTAAAACGCCAAACGAGAATCTTGGCCTAGTAAAACCCCCGTTATTAAGCAGAAAATCCTTACAAGGAGCTCTCCGATCACACAATATGCTCTCATAAACAGTCATACGCATGACAAATGACGGTCCTGCAAAAGAGGTACCATAACAAACCTCTTCTTTCATTTTTATCTAACTCGGTTATTGTCATTTTAGGACAATGTCATCGGCTCCTAGGTTCCACAGAATCTTACCAAAATACCAAGAGTGGATTCCTAGCCAAAAGAACATCTTAAACCAAACATACTACATAACTTGGTATTTTGCGCTTCTTTCGAAGCAGCAAGTTTGTTCTAAACTACTCTTTCCCTTTGACCGAGACAAGAAACTAATGAATTTACTTAAAACATATGCAGTTATATTCACTTAACACATATGCGGTTATATTCACCTAACACCTATGTTGTTATAACCACTACTTTTGTGATTAGCAATCCAGATCATAAGCAAGTGTTGGAAGTAGTGAAAATAAAATAGCATTGACTAAGGGCACTAGCCTGGGCAGCTCACTAGTGATGACTGCCCCTTTCCCTAGCAATGACATAACATCCGTGCACAAATCTAGCTTGAGTAACTCAAAGGCTAAATGCATTCGAATCCTAGCATGAATTGCCTCATAATAGGAGCTATCCTGGGCCAATAGGCAGATTGAAGCTATCAACAAAGTCTTGCAAACATTAATTAAGGAAAAACTAGATAAATCCAAAGGAGCATGGGTAAAAGAACTACCCACGGCACTGTGGGCCTACCAAGCCTCCTACAAAACAGTAACATGACATACTCTATTTACTCTAAGCATATGGGGCTGAGGCCATGCTTTCGGTCGATAGAATTATCCCTTCACATCATAGGACACATTATAATCCAAAAGAAAATGAGGACCTTATCAACATGTCCTTAGACCTAATTGAAGAATGAAGGAATAACACAACTCTCAAGACTGCCGCAAACAGATGGAAAGTGGGAAAATAATACAAATCTGAGGTGAAGCCGCAAGAGTTACACGAGGGAGATATTGTTCTCAAGAAAGTCTCTACCCGTCAAGGCGCACTAAATCCAGTTGGAAAGGACCATTTGTTGTTCATAAGGATCTCCACAACGGTGCTTACATTCCGTTGACATTTGACTGAAAAGGTGTTTGGGAAATGAAGGAATTTCCAGCATCTCCGTCATTACTTCTCTCAGCTTGTGAAAAGAATGTTTCACTTGAAGCAATAAAATAAAGATAGTGGATGTAGTAATATTCTGGCCAAACCACTATAAAAATTCATGTTTTGCTTGATTGTTTGTCTGATATTTTTCCTATTGCGACTAATCGCAAGCTCTAGCCAGCAGCAGTGAAAGCAAGAAAACCATGACTAAGGGCACGAAAATAGCCTGGGTATTTCACTTCCTACGATCAGCCCTCCAACCAGCAACGATAAACCGACTATAAGCCTCAGATAGGCACGATTATAGCCTAAGTAGATTATCATTGGCGTACGGCTCGCCGTCAAGTACGAACCGATAATAAATCCCACGATTAAGGCATGGTTGCAGCCAGGGATAGTCGTAGTTGACGATCGGCACTCGCTCTAGCCTGGCCGTAATAAATCGAATAATACTCATGATACAGGCCATAATAGCCAGAGTAGTTACTATGTATGAATCCCGGCTCTAAATCTTAAGTACGACAGTCGCAAAAGTTACACTCCCTTAGAACATAGGTTAAGCTAACAAACCATGTATCACCAAAATCCACAATTAGGGCAAGTAACTTATGTGCCATGAATCTCAAGTTTAGAAGGATTCTCTTGACGGAGAATATAGTTTGTTCTACTTAAACTGGAAGCTTCTAACAATTTCTTTTAGTCTTGTGGCATTACATACAAATAGTAGAAATATGGATTCCACTCTGCTAACCATAGCCGGATATTCATTCGCTTCCACTCCACTAGAGGAAATGGAGTATCAACTCAACTCCATCAGGGATAGTGGAACATTGATCCGACATTATCATAAGAATTAGAATGTCCCTTCCATCCAACTTCACTTAAGAAACTGTAAGGATTCTCCTTTATGGAACCTAAGAAAAACTCAATGCAAAGGTATGACTAACTTTTGTAAGATAAGCTAAATTCAATAAAAATACATAGGTGCATAGCACCACCTCACCGCTTGATTATACACATACGTTAACACTCAGCTTGGTAATAGCACATTGAAATCATGACCTTAAGTTCATAAGTCTAAAACCTATTCTTGATACAAGGCAGCATGTTGTGAGAAGCAACCAAGTGCACTATATTGGGGGCAACCCCAGACGAATATTGAGCGCTCCCGGCCGACTTTTGACAACGTCGCTAGAGGTTTCTTTAGAGGATGTGATGAGTATTTGAGGACTGCCGCATCCCCAAAATTGCCCTTGAAACCTTAATGATAGGGAATCACTTCGAATGATAAGGACCTCTCTAAACAGAAGTGATTCAATCTTTAATCTTCTAAATGTAATTAATTCATATCAAATCTATTTAACATAAATAGCCTGATATCTTTACCCAATAAATCGATCCCATGGACACGCGGATGACACTAACACATATCTATGGTGAAATTCCATAAAAATGTATTGATAGTTCGTAACTAGTCCTAAGGTTAGTATGAAAGTCCTTGACCGTAATAGGCCTGAATGGACACTAAACTTATAGGTAAAGTCAATAGATTAGGACGATCCTCTACCGCCAAAGCCAACAGGGCATTTGTATTAAAAGATTGATTCTACCTTATCAACATGAAATAATAAACCGAAATTAATCAAGGTGTCCAATGTCCAAAGATTATTCCAGCTAAACACCACATACCGGAGGCATCTAACATCGGCACTTGGCATAACTCAAACCAGCATTAATGAATCACTCTTACCCACAATCAGAGTATGCTTTCCAATCGCGCCATCCATAAGTCATATTTTTCTACAACTATGACTTCACACGAGAATAATGAAGTACTCCTAGTATGGACAATTCCTCACTGACCCTAGACAGAAAAGCCAATGTCGCTTTCTCAAAGATTGGTTTAATTATAGTCTTGTGTTAGTGCCAAACCATAATTTTGACTCACTCGTAATCGCTTGACACCAAACACAAGCTTACGATTGGTACAGGCAGTGCACCAGATCATTGTTTCGACCTTGGACCTAGCAACCAACCAATACTTTCGTCCGACCCCGTTTTGCACCTCTGTTCGACCTCTTTTGATGTAACAGACCAAGTGATTCGACGATCATCTTCCACTCTCGGACCAAATGTCTTCCTTTCGATAAACTCCACCAACCCAATTTCATGGTATGACTTTCTTTGCTCCTTCACCAAGATTATCAATAGTCCAACATTTATCCATTAGAACTTACCAGCAATCTAGTCTATACAGGTACACTAAGGATTATCAAACCATGCTATTGAAGAAGTTAGTAAAAATGATCATCATTTTACCAGACTGTATGCTGCACAAACCAATTACATCTTATCAGATATGAGGATTCTGACTAAAATTTATATAAAACATGCATATCTTTGTGCAAACGACCAGGCAAAAGATAAAAAATATAGGCTGGGGAAGTCGTAACCAACATTCACTCAGTAACACTCCGTAACATCTCCTATATAAAAAGACCCTTCAACAAAGATTCTTACTCTATCAGATTCATTAATGATTGATCTTGACAAAGCGTGCACAAGAGTGGAGAAATGATTATTAGAGAATTACACAAACTTGGCGATCTAATGAGATGGTTAGGATAGCTTGACTTAACCACATAACGAACATAACCGGAGTACCATATCACAAATCCAAAGTCGATAACACAATGCATACATCCGTTGGTCACATATTGTATGAAGCCTTAACGTAGGAATCGAAATTCCAAGAATAATGGCATCCTATTGTATGAAGACTAATCAAAGATGGCTTTAAAAATTTAGCAAGTCCTCCTTGAATGAACAATGTCCCACATCAAACTAGCAAAAGAAGGATCATCTAAAAATCAAAGGTGAAAATGATATATAGATATTCAGACAATATAACCATTGCAAGACTAAGAATACAGTCTTGGATTAAACAAAGCACACTTTGTATTCACGAAAGTATGCTTTGAGGGGTAAATGTTATGAGCATTTTCGCCTACTACATTGTGAATATGAGGAGTTTGGAGCAAAATCTTCATTGTTCTAGAACAGACTCAAATTAGTTTGAAGGTATTCTCGAGATTAAGATATGGAGGCAAGTCGAAATCGCGTCTCAATCTGATCTACTGATTTAAAGATATGATCATCTTAAGATTTGTCCACTACCGTCTTGTGGGGGCGATACTAAGATTCTCTACCACCATTCAAGGTCGACGGTCCAACAGCAAGCCAGGATCCTCGGTCCGATGACCAAACCAAACTTTGGATCGGCGCTTGCTTGGAGTCGGAGCTTGAAAATCTTGAGTCTACTTGGAGTCAGCACGATGACTGAACTAAAACTTTGGTTCGGTGCTTGCTTGGAGTCAGGCCTAGAAAATCTGGAGTCGGTTGGATTACCGAACCAAAACATTGGTTCGGCACTTACTTGGAATCAGGCCTTGAAAATCTGGAGTCTGCTTGGAGTCGGTTGGATTACCAAACCAAAACATTGGTTTGGCTCTTGCTTAGAGTCGATTGGATTACCGAACCAAAACTTTGTTTCAATGCTCGCTAGGAGTCGGGGCTTGAAAATCTTGAATTTGCTTGGAATCGGGGCGATGATCGAACAAAAACATTGGTTCGGCGCTTGACTGGAGTCGGGCGTTAAAAATCTGAAGTCTGCTTGGAGTCAGTCTGATTACCGAACCAAAACATTTGTTTGGTGGTTTCTTGGAGTCAAGCATGAGAAATTTAAGAGTTTACTTAGAGTGGGCAGGGAGTAATACTGCTTGGAGTCGGGTGAAGGTTTGCAAAGGGCTCAACCTGGGTACAACTGATCTAAAAAAATTGGAAATTTTCATCATGGCACGACGGTACTTCGGGGATTTCTTCATGACACATTATGAGGGTCTTGGAGGTGGACGACGGTCATCACAGAATAGCTTAACAATCATGTAAAAAATGTTGAACCAAATTCCAAATACTATATACAACCACCTCTCCTCATATCTTTATTCTATAAATACCAAGCACATGGCACCATAAAAAAGGATGATGCTGAAAAGTGAAGCTTTCAACAACAATGGTGGACAATTTCAAGAGGGGGAAATCTTAGTTCTAATAGCATATTTACTCGTATTCAAAGCTTGTACTTACAGTAGAAATAAAAGGGATAATAAAAGAACAGTGGACGTTGGCACATTGAGGCCAAACCACTATAAATTCTATGTCTTTTTACATTTAAGTCCTTTACATAATCTTTATTGCAAATTAACAATTTTTCACTTTAAACATCCGCAACTAATTTTCATTAAATAATAGTTATATTCTACAAACAATATTCATAGCTCTACAACAATGATTTGAGTGTGTGCCCTTTTTTGTGCAAACAGTAATTGAAGTAAATAACATGTCTGGAATATCAAAACTAAAGAAGATAAGAGTCAACAATTCATTTATATTTAGCTCTTCTATTCTTCGTGCTTTTATTACAGTCTTATTACTACTATAATAATTAGTCCTTAGCCTACTAGTCACTGAAACATATTGTATCTAATGTCAAATGTTTGCCCCATTACTGCTACTTTTCTTGCAATCATCAGAAATATAAGATTTACAGGTGCATGTAAAATATTAAAGTATTATTGTCATATTATATTTATTCTCAGATGCACACTTATTCAAATGAACCATTTATGACTGCAAATATCATCTTGAGGAAGTATAATGAAGTAAATTAGGTGCCTAGAATTCATTTTAAGAATTATTTCATACTTGAATAATTACAAATCTCAGCTTGCATTCTTTTGATCCCAGAGGCTTTGTTACTATTTTATCCTATGAACTTCCATTAATATTTATAAGCATGTTATTCACACTACTCTGTCCATAAATTCTTTCTTGTTTTCCTCAGCAAAGGGATGCTCTACATTTTAAATATTCGTGGTGATTCCTTATCAAGTGTATTGATATTGTTTGATCAGCAAAAATCTACCATCAATAATACATGTAAACAATATTTTATCACCGATCAAAATGGATAAATATAATAGAAGAATTGACCTAGTAAATTATAGTCTATATTATGGTATGAATTCAAAGCCGGTCCAAGTTAAACATCTCACACACGTTTATGTGAATAGCATGGTGTATTTGTCATCATGGTTCTCAAATAAAGCTAATAGCAATTTCCAATAAATAAAAAATAAAAGAAGCTTATTCTATCCTGAGCATACTTTACCACCATGGCAGCATGATGAAGGCAATTGAGAGATATAAAAAATGCAGGTACAACCAAGGTTCAAGATTCCATTTTCAATTTCCGTTCTGGCCATTGGTAATATAGAAAACTATAAACCGTCTATAAAATTAATGAAAATTTCATTTTATTTTAAATGGAATGAAAAAAATGATGAAATATGTTGGATATATAGAGTACAGTACGAAGAATGAAACCAAAAATAATTTCAAGAAATTTTAAAGTTGTCCGATTATTTAGAGCTCAAACCAGAGCCCTAGAGTCGTTGGTTCATACGTTATTATTTATCAATTTATGGAACCAATTTATGTGTTACAAAATTCATACATAATAATTTTTCAGAAATTTAGCCTGACTTGGAGTATAGTGGGAAGCGGAAAAGAATAGGTCAAAAATTAAAAGCACACATGAATATTTTAAGAATCGGTCCATGCATGAATATAGTGGCATTTCTATTGGAAAGTTTTTGATAAATTGTTTTGATAAACTTATTAGAATGAACTATAGGTACATGAAATTAGAACAAAATTATTAGATGGAGAGTGTATTTGTAAGCAATGGTGGGAAAAGCATTTATCAACATTTTTACTACCTTAATAACCATTGCTAAGATGTACCACATATGTATAAGTCATAAATGCATCACCAACATCAGGTATAGTTATTTGACTCACTTCTTGCTCCTGCGAAGCTTTTAGTAATATGAAAAATTAATAAAATGTGAAATAAAAAAATTAGGCAGAATTCAATTTTGGGTTCAAATAAAACCTGCTTCAAGAAGTCTGTTACTGTAATGCATGTTGTGCTTCTAACTAACATGAATCTGAAAAAATTTATGTAGAAAAAGTCATCGTACTTCAAAATGTAACATATGTTTTACATGTATGATAGTGCCTATCTATTAGTTTTGAAATATAAATTTAATACGTTAAGCTTATACGTGGAAAATGATGATGATCTTAGAACTGTATACCAAAAAAGTTATTTATGAAGTCAGTCTTTGCTGCTCGTATTTTAAGGTGTAAAATGTTGGTAGAACTAAACTAACTTATGTCAGTTAGATAGCAAAAGTAAGACTAAACTTTTAGTAATGAATTACACAGACTTCATTTTCTATCTGGTTACTATGGAATCTGAACCAAACCATAGTTGGATATGTCGTATAATCGCAGCTACATTTTATTTAGCAATTATGGTAGAAAATGCCAGGGCAATGCAACAACTTTAGATCGCACTTATATAGTCTACTAATTAATTGAAGAAAATTTGTATACCGTGTATTGCACATCGATTAAATATTAATTTACAAGATAAACTTTTCCTATTTTTACCTCTTGGTTTATGACGAAGAAAGTTTTATCAGTGTGAGAAGCTTTGATATCTTTATCTTTATCAACTGAATTAAGTTTACTATCATCATTTGTACCAACTTTAAGAATCCTACAAATTATCTTCACTAACATAACCATCTTTAAAGTATGTTATTACATGTTTGTCAATTACAGAGCTTCCAGAATCAGCATGATTAGTCATAGTAGAATATGGTTTAGCTTTCCTTTAGGACTTAAACATATAAATCGCGCATTAGGTGTCGATTTCAGAATGATGTCAACAACCTTTTTGTCCAACCATCTTTTAAGAAGCTTAAAAATTCCTTGTTACATATCATGTCAAAAAATTTCGCCAAAGATGTCATAGACTTGTTACTTTTAGCCTACAACACATCAGTCACTCTTGCTTCATCAAAGAAGACACGGGTTTTATCATGTTTAGTCAAAACATAAACATGTTTCTATATTTTTTACTAGTGTTTTGTCACATTTAGGTATAGCAAATGAATGTATGGCATGTGGGTTATTACTCCAAAAGCAAGCGATGTTTTATTCAATGACTAACTAGTCCCCATCTTGTTTTATAGTGCAGAGAAGCTACTCGCAGTGTCTAAAGTTAAAAACAAGAATTGATCTTATGCAGCATTCTAATAGGAGGCATCGGTAATAAACATTAAGTATGTGGTGAATTTTTCCTAACTAAATTTGTAATATCGAAAATCTACTTGGTGAGGACCTCGGCCAATCTAACACCAATGAACTCAATCAAATTGAGAATCAACCAAAAGAGTCACTGAAGCAGATAAGATCCTCAAAGGTAAGACATATACTTTGCATTTATTATTTACATATTTCCAGCATTTGGCATTTTAATTGTTTGAAAATAAGAAGGCAAGCACATCTACAAAAAGTCAAAAATAAAAAAGATAAAATGGATGAGCAAATATAAATGAACATATACATAAATTATTCATCATATTTATATAATAACTAATTACTATTTTTCCTTATATCTATAAAAGTTGTAAAATCAACATTTGCTTCATTCCCCATTTCTCAACTATTTGCCTTTTGCAAAATATATACATAATGATCTGTTTGATTGGTAAAAGTATAATAAAGTTAATATGGTCCCATAAGTCAGTTTGATTGGCACAAGTATCTTTATACTACTTTACTACATCTAATCACTCTTGTCAAAATAAACATAAGATGGATGCATTGGTGTCCGTGTATTATTACTATGTATATCTCATGAGTATGCTTTGGAGTATGTAATGATTCTTAAATTTTCAACTATATAGTAATTATAGTATACATAAACTTTTCTTAATTAGTGCATGAAATTAAATGCAGTGTGACTTGGTGCTTAAGTTTTTGATATTATTGATTTTATGAATGTGAACTTTGCTACATTAACATGATATTATCATGTATATTTTAGTACATGGTCACAAAAAGTGATAACTAAGTACAAAACCTATAAAAGAAAATAAATTAGATGTATGATTAAGACCATATTAATTTTATCCTCCTTGTTTTCTGACCTGCAAATGCAAGCACTGAATCGGTCATGCTTGAGACCATATTAATTTTCTACTCCCTATTTTATACATTTATGACTAACATACGCACATATGTTCTTCTTTATGATAGGTGTTGTATGATGATTTTGAGTTGCTACATGATGTTGCACTCTTTCTCCTTCATATCGGTCATGCTTGCATTAATGTATTATCTATTGACGTACATACGTCTTGGTTTTTAGTATATTTCATTTTGGTTAGCAACAATTGTATGCATTGTTACTTTTGGTCACAAATATTTATATGCTTAATACTCTGTAT
Organism: Allium cepa; assembly: GCA_030765085.1. Taxonomy (NCBI): domain Eukaryota; kingdom Viridiplantae; phylum Streptophyta; class Magnoliopsida; order Asparagales; family Amaryllidaceae; genus Allium; species Allium cepa. The sequence continues at coordinate 698,722,489 of CM060942.1, read as the reverse complement.
ATGAAGTATTATGGATATATACATTTTGTTTGGCTCATAGCTCCTTTTGATTACGTATATTACAATGTGATAAGCATGGTTTTTTCGATTGTTATAATATATTAGTTGAAATAAGTTTAGCAGAATTGAAAACTATAAGCTTAAATGTATATTGCAATGAAAAATACCGTGGAAACTTTTTTATAGAATTTTAACAATGCTACGAAAAGAAACTTTGTTATAGTTTTTGTATACTATAACATTATGCTAGTGTTATACAAAATATTCTGCAAGGATTAATCGGCTTTCATAGCAAAAAATAATGCTACAATAGATAGTAATGAAGTTCTATAGCATTTCAATGCATAATAACAAAATGACATAATAATTCCACAATATTGTCAACATATTATAGCAATTAGATGATGTCATACTTATTAGTACCATAAAACACGACTCTGTGTAAAAGTTCTACGGCAAGCTTCAAAATAGAAAAGTAGTTGTATTGATATATCTAGTCTAAAATGGTATCAAAAACGCTGTTAAAAGTCCGTTTTTATTGCAATTTGAAACACTGTTGTATTTATCAGATTTATTATAGCTTGTTGATCTATGACATTTATAGAAATTCTATAGATGGCTTTAATAGTGGTTTTTTAACGCTATAAAAGGCCATTTTTGTAGTGATACTCTCAAACAAATCAGGATAGGGATCTATAACCCTGCTCTCAACCTCCCAAGTACAGTCCCTGCCATCGTCGCTCCATTGGACCTTGACTAAACTGACCTCTTGGTTCTAAGCTTCTTCTCATCTCTCGCAACAATACCAACTGGCTTTCTAACTGTGGTCATGTTCGATTCTACTACCTAATCCTCTAGCACAGATGGTGCAATAGTAGGCTTCGAGTTTCAAACACACTTTCTAGGATGAGAAAAATGAAAAACATCGTTGACTCCTTCCAAACTGCCCGATGATTCAACTCTATATGCAAGTTTACCGATCCTCTCAACCATAGGAAAAGATCCAACAAATCTCTATGCCAACTTTCCTGATCTTCCAAATCTGATCACACCCTTCATCGGTGACACCTTGATGGAAACCTGATCTTCAACTGAGAACTGTAAATCTTTCTGTCTCTTATCTACATAACCCTTCTTCCTAGATTAAGCCTCCTCCATTCTATCCCGAATGGCCTTAATCTTTTTCGCATGTTCTCTAACTAAATCTGGACCAAGAAACAACCTCCCTATCTCCAACCAACAAACGGAAGATTTGCATGGCCTTCTATGCAAAGCTTCAAACGTTGACATCCTAATACTAACATGGTAGCTATTGTTATACGGAAACTTGACTAAATGCAGATGGTCTTTCCATAATCCTTTAAAATCTAGAACAAAAGCTCTTAAAAAAACCTCCAAGATCTTGTTAACTCTTTCTGTTTGTCAATTAGTTTATGGATGGTAAGCGTTACTCATCTTGAGCTTAGTTCCCAAAGCTTCCTGTGGACTCTTCCAGAACTTGCTAGTGAATAAGAAATCTCTATCGCTAACTATGCTACTTGGAATTGCATGCTTTCTGACCACATTCTTCATGAATAACTTCGCTAAAATAGGTGCCATCCTAGTTGACTTAACTAGAGTGAAATGGGCACTCTTGGTTAGTCTGTCCATTATAACCCATATACTTTTAATTCCTCTGTTCGACCTTGGCAACCCGTCAGTAAAATCCATAGGAATAGAATCCCACTTCCATACTAAAATATCTAATGGCTAAAGCAATCCACTTGGCTTCTAGTGTTCAGCCTTTAAATGCTGGAAATTATAGCAGTGCTCTACACATAAGCCAATATCCCACTTCATACCTTCCTAGAAGAAACTTCTCTTCATATCCTGATACAAATTAGTTACTCCTGGATGAATAGTGAACTTCGAATGATGACATTCCTTCAAAACTTATTTCCTTATATTCCCCACACTTGGAACACATAATCTCCGTTTCTTTCTCAAGACCAAATTTCGGTCAAGATTGAAGTCCATCAAGTCACCGCTCTCGGTTCCATCTCTTAAGTTCCTGATCTGTTCAACTAACACCTGATCCTCCTCTTGTTTAAAATCCATCCTTTCGATCATCACTGGTCAAATTTCCAAACAAGATAATAAAACAGTCAATCCGCTAGGCCCTGCCTTGGATCTCCACTGCACTATGCAATCTTCCAATGCTTCCAAATCTTTCCACTCGGTAGTCATTTCCAAAACTGCATTCGGATGCTTCCTGCTAAGTGCATCTGCAAACTTTTTTCCTTTTCCCGGTGTGTACTCAATCACGAAATCGTAAGCGGCTATAAACTCTACCCACCTCTATTGTCTCATGTTCAGCTCCTTAGAGAAAAAATACTTCAGCGGCTTATGATCTATGTATAAATCAAACCTCTCCCCCAAAAGGTAATGTCTCTTCATTGCAAAAATCACTACCGTCAATTACAAATCATGTGTTGGATATCTGACCTCATGTGCTCTAAAATGTCTAGAAGCATAGGTAATCACTTTACCTCTCTGCATCAGCATAGCTTCTAATCCTATTCCACACGCATCGTTATAAACTACCAAACCTAATTCTCTCCCGGAACAACCAACATGGGTGCTTGGGTCAATAAGTGTTGCAAACTTTGGAATGCTTCCTCACACTTATTGGTCCACCCAAACTTCACATCCATTTTCGTTAGCTTGGTAACACCTGTCAAATGGGTTGGTTTGGGTTAAAATGGATTGGGTCGAGTTTGACCCAACTCATTTATGACCCATTCTTTTTTACCCACTTATAGCACAATCCATTTGTGACCCAACCCGTTTAATAAGAGGGTTACCCATTTAACCCATTTAAAGATCTAAATTTGATTTGACTAATTAAAAACAAATAAATATAAAATAATTCTAATTCTATTTTTATGTTTTGAATTCCAATAAAAATTTAAATCTAATTTTTATCAAAATTCAAATATAGGGATGTCATAGCCTGTTATTTTCTAAGTACAACTGTCAAACGCTTTGGAGAACTACGTTGTGCATTCAAAAGATGAAATATCCAAGTGTTAAATACTGTCTGTGATTTAGGTAGGAGTTAATCGGTTGAAGTCCCACTGATTTTGAGTTAGTATGAAAAATTTATTGCGGCCTGAACAAAAGAAATAGCGGCTTTTGCACTAAGCGGAGTTCATATATGGGATGCAGCAGCCTGTTATTTTCTAAGTACAACTATCAGTCCCCTTGGAGAACTACAGTGTGCGTTCACGTGATGAAGTATCCGAATGTTTCATACTATCCATAATTTAGATGGGAGTTAATCGGTCGAAGTCTCTTCTGATTTCGAGTAGTATGAAGAAGTTATTACAGTCTGAACAAAAAAAATAGCGGCTTCTGCACTAGGTGAAGTTCAAATATGAGGACGCGGTGGCCTATTATTTTCTAAGTACAACTGTCAGTCTTCATGAAAACTACATTGTATGTCCAAAATTCTTATTTTTTAAGTTTATATTAAAATTTAATGTTTTTAATAAATGGGTAAATGGGTTACCCACTTATAACCCTTTTAAAAATGGGTAAACCCAACCCATAATCCATTTAATAGAATTCATAAATGGGTTGACCCAATCCATTTAAAAGTAGGGTAAATGGGTTGGGTTAATGTGTTGGGTTAATGGGTGGGGGTCCTATTTTGAGAGGTCTAAGCTTGGTCATCGATGCTTCTATCCGATAAAAATCCTTAATGAACCTCCGTAATAACCAGCTAATCTAAGGAAACTCTTTGTCTCCATCACAGTCTCGGGTCTCTTCCAACTATTCACTGCTTCAATCTTAGTCGGATCTACTCGCAACACTTTATCTAAGACTACATGACCTAGAAACTTTACTTCCTTCTATCAGAAATATTACTTCAAAAACTTCACCTTCAGCTGATGCAGCCTCAATGTCTCAAGTACCACTCTAAGATGAACTTCATGCTCTCTTTAATCCTTAGACTATATCAAGTCATCATCTATGAAAACCAATACGAACCTATCCATGTGCTCTCGAAAAACTCGGTTCATTAAATCGACAAAGAAAGCTGGCGCATTGATCAATCCGAACGGCATAACTAACCATTCGTACGATCTGTATCTTGTCCTAAACACCATCATAGGTATACTATCCTCTGCTACTCTGAGCTGATGGAAACCTTTTGCCAAATCTAACTGGGAAAATACCTTGGCTCTACACTACTTGTCTAACAAATCATCAATTCTCAGCAAGGGACGTCAATTCTTTATCATCCTCTCATTCAGCTTAAGACAATCGATACATAGCCTCAATAATACATCCGGCTTCTTAGAAAACACTACTACTGCTATCCAAGGCAAATTAATCGACCTGATAAAGTTCTTGCCTTCTAAGCCCACCAACTGTACCTTCATCTCCCTCATCTCTATAGGAGTGATCCTGCTTGGCGGCATATTCACTTGTTCTGCTCCTAAAACCAAATCTATCTAAAGCTCAATGGCTCGCTTCGGTGGAAATCCAACTATAGGCTTAAAAACATCTGCGGATTTTCTAACCACGAAAATACTGATTGACTTATCTTCCAATTCCATAACACCAAACAAAGCATTTATCTCATCCCTAGAACCTTCTACGGTATAAACAATCATGTCGTTACAATCTGGGTGTCTAAGAAATATTTCATCATCCTGGCACAATATTCTAGCATCGTACTCACTTAACTAATGCATCCCAAGAATAATTCCGAAACCCACAAAATCAAACACATGCAAACTGCAAACAAAAGTATGAACAAACAAGTCGATATCTAACTGGTCAAATCTCAACCCTAGAGTTGCATACCTCTTATTAGATTAGCATCCCGTAAGGAAGTAACTAAATATGCGAGTTCTAGGTTAAGCTTTTCTATCAAACGTCTAGATATAAAAGAATACACTACAACAGTATCAAATAGAACGCTAACCGACATACCAAGGATCTGAAGCGTACCTCCTAAAACTGCCTTTTCTTTCTCCTGAGCAATCGACTTCAAAGCAGCAGGTTCCAATGCATACACCTTGCCTTTTCCTTCCTTAGTAGGCTCCTTGCAAAGGTTCTTATAGTGGCCTATCTAATCACAGTTGAAGCATCTAATGTTCTTCTTCCCATTCACTTCCTTAGCCTTCCCAATACGACACTCATTGGCAAAATGACCCTTCTTATCTCACTTGAAATAGACTACCTTAGGCTTTCCTCTCTTGGCTGCTCCACCTTACAGAGCACCCTGCTTGTGGAATAATTTCCTTTTCTGCCCTTTCCCAAATTGGAGCACTTTCACCTTATTCTTTTCCTGACAAATGAGCATCTTCTCTTGTCTCAAAGCCATTTCCGCAACCATATCGCAGGGATCTCGGATATGCGGTAAGGTAGTCCTGGCCAACTCAGCTTCAATCCCCTGATAACTTCTCGTTCCTCTTCATCACTGTATAAACAGCGGCATAACCATATCTGGCTAACTACTCAAACCTACAGGCATATTCCAGAATAGTCATCTCTTCTTGTTCTAGCTCGGAAAAATTCCTGATCAAAACAGACTACGCCATAACTGACATGAACCTCTCCTCGAACCTCCTCTTAAATTCTTCCCATGTCATAGTTGATGTGCACATAAATGTGCATATTTTTACCACCATATTTAATCTAATTAAATTAAATAAACGATCATATCGGGTAGTTTAACACGTTTAAAAAAAATTCAAATTATTTTCAACTCGTCACATATTCATCTTTACATAGGGGCAAAACGATCATTTTTGTGCATATACTGATTTGAGAAAAATTACTTGGACATTTTTATGATTTTTTGTAGGAATTTAAAATCAAATGGAAGAGGTTTCATGAAGATGCATTCACAAGAGAACACAAGCAAATGAAGATGGAAATAATTCAACACTCATGAACATGGAGGACCCCACCTACCCACTTAACGTAATCTACCACTAGGAGCTAATGCACATGCTAAAAGGCCATTAAGTTACATGCAAACTTAATGGTTGATTGTTTGAAGCTAAAGATAACTTGGTAGCCATACTTCCTAGAGGTGTAGTTTGGGCATTCCCTAAAAATATGGATTAGGGTTTCATACAAGTATAAGTACCCCTTATGCTTCATGTAATCCTCTCTTCTCTTAGCCTCTTTAGTTTAGTTTAGGCTCAAAAATAAATCAGTGCTATTCTTTCTTTGCATGGCTACTTAGCCATTTCTTTCATTTAACCATTTTTTTATGCAATGTTAATTAGTGTTCATTTCTATTTACATGCTTCTTTCCACTCATGCTAATAATATAGTTTATTTCTCATGCAAATAAATTAGTTTTTGTTTCATTTTAGTTAGCTCCGTTTTCTTTTTGTTTTTTTATGTTGAATGCTAGAATTGTTGATATGATAACAAATATGAGAGGCTAAACCCCTTTAATTTAGGGGAATGAAGCTCTCTTAATCATGTATCTTTAACATTATAGTAATTATTGATCTCTTTTTATGCTTAATAGAAATGATAGAATGTAGTAAATATTTTATTTTTTAACTTTTAATTTGATAGCCTATATTGTTGACACCAAATAGGCTATACTTAAACAAATAAACAAAAATTACCTCTTCATCTACATATGATTATTGTATTCAAATGAATGTTGAAATAAAAATTTGATGGTTTATATTTCAAATCAATTGCTAATTGACCATCCTTAAAATAGATTTTAATTTCAACTCTATTATCATTTTTCATGAGAGTTAGCAAGTGGGTTAAGGGGTGTGTTATAGTTTGATGGATTATTTTGGCTAATTAATAGTACAAATATTCATACTTATGATAAACACATCAATTATACTCACTAATGACCAAAAAAGAAAGATCATAATTTCATGTTTTGTTGAACTATGTGTTCTAGAGAGTTGAATTATCTCTAAATTGCCTTCTACTCTCATATTTTTATCAATTTTCTTTTGCTAGTTTTTCTACATTTTTAGCTTGATGCTCTCAAACTTTGGTTTAATTTGATTGAATAGAAATTTAGAATCTAACAATTCCCTACGGATCGACCCATAGTCGCCACATACTATCATTGTATGTCGTGCGCTTGCGGTAATTTTAATTATAAATTTGATTAGCTTGTTTCTAACTCGTTAGAAAATTAGTCAATGAAAAATAGCCTCCACATCTGCTGCCATAGTCACACTATTTCACCAGAAAAAAGCAGCTCCTTGAAGCTGTTTTGATGTCGACCTCCTCTTCTGCTCATCATGGAGCCCCAAGTCAACAAAGAGCCTCTTATAATGCAGTAACCAATTCTCTACCCCAATGGCATCCTCTGTTCCAATAAATGGCTTCCCTCCGGGCTTAATGTAATCTCCACTTAGCTTAGCATAGTCGTTGACAACTGGAATTCCAGAATCCTCCTCGCACTACTCCGGCAGCAACTCCCGCTAGCACCATGTTCACGAAAAAATGATACGTAGCTTCCATTCCAACCTACGAGACTCCAGCACCCACATTCTCTGCTTGTACCAGACCTTCGGCTCTCCTTGAATTAGGTCGACATTCCCATCGGTGCTTCCCCTTCCCGGGTTAACTCTTTCCCTTTTACAATCCATATTTGTATTCACACTTTATGAGATGTAGAAGAATAACCCTAACAAAGATAGGAGACTAGAGATAAAATGTATACTTATATATGGCAAATACAAATACGTTACTATAACATTATCCCATACCTAGTCTTACTCTAATTCCTTAAGATCGTGTTTTAAAACCATTTTTTGTTGAAAAGTTTTCATAAACCTGTGCTCTGATACCAAGTTGCAACATCCCGTATCTAGAGGCCAAAAGCTAAGTATTATAGATGCTACAGTCATCTATAGTATTAACTTATGGTGATAAAATACAGTAATGCTAATGGTATCCATAATATTAAAAGCACTTGAATACGATCAAATCACAAATTTCAAAAAACAACATTTAATTACATTTGAAAACAACAATTCATATCCAAGTTACATAATCCCATAATCGTTTCCCAAGTAATGATCAAATATAATTTACAATAATATGCCAAGAGAGAAATATGATGATGCCCCTTTGGTTGATCAGAGAAATGTAATCATAACTGACTTAATATACATAGTGGAATCAAAACAAAAAAAATTGCAATTCCTAATTAGCTATCCATCAGCCACCTGCTCGTCTCTAGAAGCTTTGTTCACTCAAAGTTCTAAAATATGAAAACCTCAACCCTCAGCCCACTCAGATCAATTTTGAGGACCCGAGAGTTTAAGGGACAACAAAAAATTTGAGTCAGACATAAACCCTGGTGTGAATAATACTGTTCGTCTATGTTATTTTAAGTTAAGTGAGACCACACCACTTTGCAGAACGGGTTTCGCCTTACTAACATCCTTTCTTAAACATACCTTTTGCAAATCTTTCCCTCCAACTAAAACTAGTTAAAATCCATAGAGCATCATTATGCAAACATACATATAGGTAATACATGAACTATTATCCCTCTGTTTGGTAAGGCCAGGACACCACAGACTTGACTAGAAACCAAAGATGGTTCATCCCAAAGATTGGATAAACATAGGTTAACTATAGATATTGATGAATTTCGCCTGAGTTCGGATCGAGCTACAATCGATGTGATTTGACTAGAAAAGTTAAGGAAGCCAACGTTCTAAATTTCAGGTCAATCGCAGTTCGTATGCTCAAACTGTGGATGGATGAAGTTTCGAAGGCAAATGTAATTTGTACCCATATATTTCGTATCCATCAAAATCCAAAGGGAAAATACCACATTTGTATCCATGGAAAAAGGCCTATTCGTATCAACCTCGCTCCTTCCTCTCGTATCCATCACATACATATCCCTTCCTATCCATCAAGTGCCAAAGGAAGGATCACTGCGATTCGTATCCATGGGGGAGATGCCACATTCGTATCCATCCCCCAAAAAACAGAGCTTTAGTTCATACCCATTGTACAACGCTTCCCTTCGTATCCATCAATCTAAGACCATCTCATATCCAACATATTAGCATGCCTTGCCTCGATCTATTACTTACATTGTTCATATCGCTCGCTAGTAGTCAACAAGAAGGGGGGCCATGCACTATCAATATGAGGTTCACCATTCAATGATCGATACATAGAGCATGGTACTCCATGGATACGAGCAAGATGAAGTCAACCAAGAGAATCGACCAACAAGCATGAATAGTGGATCTTCTATGATTTCTCGATCCACATCATTAACACTAGATCAGCCGCTACGAAGAAGTGGTGGATATGAAGGAGGTATCAAAATGAATAAGAGAGACAACCATGGTTACGAACATGACAGCCAACCACCAATCCAAACTGGCATCGATCATAACTCAATATCTATAAGTCCAAATGCCACCAAATTTTCACAGAAGCTTGCCTACACTCACAAGAATGTACTCGATCAATTTCAGCCTAAAAGGACCAATTATTGATTAATTCGTATGGCTACTAGATCGAGTCAAAATATCCTGAACTCGATCCCATGGGCCTACCCACGTGAGAGAAGAAGTCCTTCAAGACCTAGGCGAGATATTTGCTACCTACGCCTATAAATATTGACACTAGACTTATAGAAAAGGGACTTTTGTTTTCTCAACGTCGATACTTTGTTGAAATTTCTATCGTACTTTAATTATACTATTGTAATTCACATGTAACAAGCGAGTTATAATCAACAAACATCTATCATTTCATAGAGGACGTAGGCCATACGCCAAACCACTCTAAAATTATGTGCTTTTGTATTTTTCCTTATCTATTGATTTGTGTATTTATTAGTTCTGCCTCATTTTACATTTACTTTCGTCATCTCTTCAAACACATCCGAAAAGTTTTGTGTCCAATTTTGGTACAAACATTTTGGTGCTTTCACTAAGAAAACCCAGCTTTTCTCCTGCTCGTTGGATCTACTACCGATATCAGATTGTAAGAATCTAAGTTGAAGATCTAGATTTCAAGCCTAGAAGATTTTCCAACCTATTTAGATTTGCATCAAGTTTAGGAGAGAGCTTCACTACTCACCATGGTCGCTGCTGGGACTACCTCAACTTCTACAGATCCAGAAGGATGGGATAGGCAGAACCCTGCACAACTTCCCTCTGCAGACCAAAATGCTGCTGGACCTTCGGATCCACGAGGCCTTATCACTAGGGAGGACTTCCAGCAACTTATGCAAGAGCTGACCCAAAGCACTAGCAGCTTTCCCAGCAGCTCCGTGCTAACGCGGAGTTAACTAATCAGCCGAACCGAGAAAGACGAAGGACATCTAGATGAGAGCAGGCTTCCTACTCATCTACTGAAAGTTCAGCTTCCTTTGATTACAATGACAGATCCACGCGTCCATGGCCAGATGGAAGCAATGCATAGGCTGTCGAGCATCAGCGCACTTTGAATCTTAGGTAAGATAGAGTTGGTCAATCAACCAGCCAACAAACCGGACCCTCCTCCCATAGAGGGACAATTCCCTATCATGCTAATGACAACCACGCCGCTACCGCTGCCATCGACTTGGAAGCTGACACTCGGAACTGAACGGATCTAACCCTTCGTCAACATGACCACACTCCTAAATCCTATATACCTGAAGAACTAGAGAGAAGGAGGTGAGGTATGGACCGTCGACCATTTCGAACCGTCCTCGCATTATGGAACCCGACTACACCTTGGTCCAGCATGCCCAGAATGTACAAATGCTAGATATCCCAACTATGATCCGCTAGATGATCCGCGAGAGTCAGGGTCTCACTAACAATGATTGGGAATCTCCCGGAGTGACACCCCTTTCACCGATGATGTCCTTTATGCCGGCAGCCTCGACGATTTAGAATGCCAACTCTTCCTGTTTATGAAGGAGCTCTGACCCTAACCAACACATTTTAAAGCATGAATGGTTGATTAATGCCGCAAGGGATGATGATGCGGTCAAGTGCCAAAGTTTCCCAATTTCCCTAAGGGCTATCATAACTATGAGGTTTACTCGCCCGCCACCCCGATCTATTTCATGTTTCTACCAGTTGGCTACAAAGTTTGTCCAGCAGTTTCGCATGCATGTCATAAGACCCAAACATGTTAATACCTTGTCCAGTGTCACTCATGCACCTGGAAAATCACTTAGACGTTGCCTGGAAAGGTTCCATGCTGCTTATGCTGAAATTAGCAATTTCAACGATAACTCCATTCTTATGGTTCTGACTAAGGGAATCGATCATGGATTCCGAATTTGGAAACTGGTTAGCTGGGAAACCCCTGCATCATTGGATCGTTTCTATTCCAAGGCCGCTTGGTTCTTGAGGAGAGAGTATGCAAAACAGTTTAGGAACATGGATGATGTAGGGCTTAGTGTGGAAGGAATCCACAGCAACGTCACTGTAACGCAAACCGATGAGACCTTCGATAAAGTACATTTAAATATTCAGAACAAGAAGAATCGGCAGAAATGCAATGGAAATCAAGTTAGAAGCGGGATCAGAATCGCGAACCATGACGTAGAGCTCCCATTCCTATACTTCTTTAAATACATCCCTGGAGAATGTGTTCTTGTAAACTTGTAATACTATCCAATATAAGAAACCATCTCTGAAGCAATCTTTAGAGAGACGGATTCACAATAGGAAGTTTTGTAGATTTCATGAAAGTTATGGCCACAACACGAAATAGTATCGTCATCTATAAGACATTATCGAGAAGTTGATCCGAGAAAGAAAGTTGGAGCAGTTTATTCAGGCACCGCAGGCTGGAGATGCAGGCCCATCGAATCTAAATCAAATACCGAATCTGGTTAGACCTGAGGAACCCACGCATACTAGCGGGAGGTTAGTGATTAACCCTGTCAGTGGTGGTGCTCATCAAGTGGATCAGAGCGAGAGGGAAATGCAGTTGTATGCTAGCTCTGTTAGGCATGTGAGCTTCGAATGTAACAGTAACTTGGAAGATGGGGCTCCGACCAAACAACAGAAGATGACAGATGACATCATTTATCAAGATAGGGATGCCGACAGAGTCAAAGCCCATACCATTGATCCACTAGTCATTTTAGCTCAGATATGTCATGCTTGGATGAAGAGAATCTTAGTGGATAGTGGAAGCTCGGTGAACATACTTTTTGAGCGAGCGTATTATCAAATGAAGATGGAAGCTAAATATTTGAAGCCTGGTCAATCTCGTATTCATGACTTCAATGGAAGTGCGACTATACCTACTAGGATGGGGGAGCTATAGTGGAGTTGGGAGTTGGAGAACGCCGGAGAGTCCAGATGTTGCAATTTATTGTATTGGATATTGATTCACCATACAACGCTTTCTTGGGCCTATCGTCCATGGTTGAGTTCAGGGCTGCTACCACCCCTTGGTGTCTAACATTGAAATTCCCTACCGATAATGGACGCGAAGTTTTTCAGTGAGACCAGGCTGCTGGATGGGCCTGTTACGTTGCTGAGCTATAGGAGGCACAGTGAAAAGAGAAGGGATACGGCATAGAGGAATCTCTCTGCGTCCACTTTGTAGATAATTGACAGCTATCGCCTGCGCCTAGGCCCGAGCATCATAACCAATTCACAAGAGCTCTTGACCCAAGAGATAATGAAAGCGAGAACGATGTCAAAGACAGTCATGCTTCTCTGGCAGAACAGACGATCGATGTTCCGATCGATAATGATGACGGTTCTAGATTGATAAAAATTGGATCTCAACTAAGCCAACAGATGAAGGAGGAACTGGTTGAATTTCTCCAGGCAAACCTCATCGTGTTTGTCTGGATGCATTCTGACATGTATGGGCTCTTGCCGAACATCGTTAGGCACACATTCAACATTAACTCGTAGCATGTCCCAATCAAGCAAAAAAGGTGTAGTGTGGAACTAAAGAGATCTGCCACCCTAAAGGAAGAGGTAGATAAACTCAAGTCGAACGGGTTTATCCGTGATGCACTATATCCAGAATGGGTGTCCAACCCTGTACTTGTCTGGAAACCTAACGGGAAATGGAGAACCTGCATAGACTACTCGAACTGGAATAAAAATTGCCCTAAAGATAGTTTTCCACTTCCCTAGATTGATCAAATTGTAGACTCAATAGCCGGACATGAGCTCTTGTCTTTCATGGATGCATATTTCAGCTACAGTCAGATTCTCATGCACATACCCGATCAGGAGCACACCAACTTTGTCACCGATCTAGGACTTTACTGCTACAAAGTCAGGCCATTTGGACTCAAAAACCTAGGAGAAACTTACCAACGGCTAGTTAATAGAATGTTTGCTAATCAGATCGGATAAACTATGGAGGTATATATGGATGACATGCCTGTAAAGTCACAATTCTCTACCAATCATATCAAAGACCTGGAAATGATGTTAAACTTCCTTCGAGAGTATAGAATGAAGCATAATCCGTTGAAGTGTCACTTTGGGTTGCATCCGGGAAGTTCCTTGGATTCATCATTAATGCTCGGGGAATCAAAGCCAATCCTGAGAAGACCTAGGCAATTCGAAATATCGAGACTCCAAGAACCATAAAACAAGTGTAGAGCCTCAACGAGAACGTAGCAGCGCTAAGCAGGTTCATCTCAAAAATCCACTGACAAATGTATTCGCTTTTTTAATCTTATCATGAAAGGAAAGCGGAACTTTGAATGGACCCAAGAATGTGAAGGCACATTCCGAGCACTGGTTCAACACCTGTCCACACCACCTATTATATTGGAATTGATCATGAGAGATTGTACATCTACTTGGCGGTGCAGAAAATGCAATCAGTGCTGCTTTGATTCAAGAGGAGAATCAGATACAATGGCTATTACATCAGCAAAGGACTGACTAGAGCAGCGAGAAATTATCCGAAGTTAAAGAAATTAGCTCACTATCTTATCATTGCCTCGAGGAATCTTCGCTCGTATTTCTACGCTCAATCTATCAATATCTACACCGACCAGCCGTTATGACAGTTCCTTATGCAGCTTGAGACATCTGGTAGGTTACTCAAGTAGAATAACGAGCTAAATTTGTTCTACATAGGGATGGAAATAAGGAGGGTCTAGGGTCCTAACCCGGTCGACCCGCCCCTGTTTTGGCCCGTCCAGACCCGCCCTATTGGGTTATTAGGGCGGCTAGACCCATGACCCGTTCTTGAGTGCTCCGAGTCTAGGGTCGGGACGGGGCTCGGTTGACCCGCCCCAACCCGACTCGCACTACTAACATCTCATGAAACTGCTTTATTACTATAATGATTTATTAATCTTCTTAGACATAAGTGATTCTAGCATGGATATTAAAATGTTCTAATAAGTAATCTATAAAAAATATTAAAGCATTAAGTTGCGTCATTGATAATTATACAATAACATATGTATATATTTTTTGAATTGTTATTATACACATCATTTTTACTAACTTTCCACAGACACGTTGTTATTGGTATTTCATGTATTATTTGGTGATAACAAGTATAAAAAAATAAATACATGTACGTTGGTACACAATTTTGAATCAATACATGAGATTCATCGGGTCTTGTGGCGGGTCGGGTCTACCCTGACCCGTATGGGTCCTGGGTACGGGGCAATATTCTAGACCCGCACGGGGTCTACGGGGCGGGTCTAGGGCGAGGTCTAAAAAATCCGGGATGGGTATGGGGCACTAAAAACCCGCCCCGACCCGCCCCATTGCCATTCCTAGTTCTACATCATTTACAAAACCAAAGTGTGCTTTTCAAGTACAAGTCCTGGTGGATTTTATTGTTGAATTTCCTGTCCTAAAGGACTTGCCCGAAACCAGTGAATCTTCCAAATATGTCTGGAAGTTATACACTAACCGGTGCATCAAATGATCGCTTCTCAAGCGTTGGAGTTGTGCTTGTGACTCCTAAAGGCTGAGCTATATGCAATGCTTTGAAGTTAGATTTTCATGCAACCAACAACGTGGGTGAATATGAAGCCCTACTCGTCAGACTTAGGCTTGCCAAAGATTTAAGAATTATTGTTATGGAGATTCACTATGATTCATAATTGGTCGTGTGCCAAGTTCAGGGGGAATACCGGGCTAGAGACCGAAGACCGGCTTCTTATCTTGACCTAGTCCAAGAAATATTGAATTAGTTCGATTATTATGCCATCAATTGCATAACCTGAGAACATAACCAGAAGGCCGATTCTTTGGAAAAATTAACCAGCACCGATGAGGCAAATGGGACTCGTTTTCGTTGAGACACTATCTTCCCCGAGTATTGATCAAATGGAGACCGACTGGGTACATGAAATCATACCCGATAAGGAATCATGGATGACTCTGTTTAGGAACTATCTCGAGCATGGGACCCTGCCAAAGCGCAGGAGTGAGAAACGATAAGTTCTTCGGAAGGCTTCACGATTCACAATTCAGAATGAGTCATGTGTAGAAGAGGATACTCTATTCCTTTACTTCATTGTATAACCCACGATGAAATCAAATAAGTATTACATGATGTGCACGAAGGAGAATGTGGCGATCACAAAAGAGGGCAAGCACTCGCTAAGAAAATACTCTGATATGGATATTATTGGACATCTGTGAATCGAGATGCGTTAGATTATGCCAGAAAATATGACAGATGTCAGAAGCATGCTCGAATTCCAAGAGCCCTGCCTACTGAAATGACGCAAATGGTCAGTCTATGGCCATTCGCAATATGGGGTATCGATATTATTGGGTCTCTACCTCTTGCCATAGGTGGTGCGAAGTACGCCATTGTTGCAGTTGATTACTTTACCAAATGGGCAGAATCCAAGCCCATTGCTACTATCAAGACGGAAAAAGGTGATCAACTTTGTGATATGCAACATTATCTGTCGATTTGATCTCCTACATACCATCATCACTATCAAGGAGCCCAATTCGATAGTGCCGAGTTCAAGAATTTCTGCCAGCGATTCCATATCCAAAAGAAGTTCTTGCAGTTGCACACCCTCAAGCGAATGGATAGGTCGAAGCTGTTAACCAAGTTATAAAGTCCATTTTGAAGAAACGATTGGAAAACGCTGGGGGCAAATGGGTCGATGAACTTCCTATGGTCCTATGGGCGTAAGGAACAACCCACACTTTCCTACAGCTCAGAAGTCGTTATACTATCGAGTTGGAAGTGCCTTCTCATCATGTGACATATATGATCCTAAGACAAATGCTTATTGCTTGCTGAAATTTTGGACTTGTTAAATGAGAAGCATGAAGAGGCTGATTTGAGGATAGTCGCACACCGAAGTCGAATTGCCCGATTCTACAATGCTAGGGTCTGATCCCAAACCTTTGAATTGGCGATCTCATGCTCAGGAGAATTTACCTAGTCCTTTCGAATATGAAGCCAACGTGGGAAAGACCGTATGTCATTGAAGAAGGCTCAAAGACGGAACATTCAAATTATCAACCATTGATGGTCTCACTTTGCCGAGAGCTTGGAATAGCGAAAGCCTTCGTCGCTACTACACATAACAAGCTTTGTTTACTCATTTAGTCTGCTTTTCATTTTCAATTTGTTTATGCATTTCGAAATCTGAACTTATAATAAGGCAATTGACTTTGCCATACTTTCTTATTTCAATAATAAAATGCAATCTCTTCAAGCTAGAGCAATGGTTCTTAAAATGCATCATGCGACCATCACAATGTACGGAGAGCTAAGTTCCATCCTACGGTAAGACTTATTCAAATAGGAAGTGACTGTGATACGATCTGTCACTCGCTAAGTGAAACCCGAGCTCGGGGGCAAGCTATCACACTGAATCCAAAAAGGATTATACATAAAAATTCTGTTAACTGACTTCGGCTCCCAGAGTGGGAGCTGGAATATAAACATACGAATGCGGGCTCGAAGAGGGTGGATCTGTCCACCTAACGACTTCGCCCATGTTCAATCCAAGCTCGAGGAGGATGGATCCGTCTTTCTAATGACATCACCTTCCATACTTACAAGCTTAAGGAGGGTAGATCTGTCCAACTAACGACCTCGCTTGTTAATATATGGTGGATGTGACCCGACCGTCTATGATCATGATAAATCTATCGTTCCCGGAGTGCGAATGAAATCCTAAAACTTAAAACAGATGTGATCGACCATCTGTTGACTAACTCTAAGTCCCTGGAGCATGGACTAGAGTATAAACTTCAACTGGGTGTGACTAACCACCCACAACAAACTCTAAGTCACCAAAGCATGGACTTGAATATAAACTTCAACTGGGTGTGATTGACCACCCAAAAATCAACCGAAGTCCCCAGAGTGTGGAAGGACTTGATTATTAAAATGGGCATGACTGACCGCCTGTAAGATAGCTTAAGTCCCCGGAGTGTGGATGTGATTTCAAACATCACCTGAGCATGACCGACCGTTAATGCCCGAGCTCAGTCTCCAGAGTGTGGATGCGATTGCCAATACATGAGCAAGTGTGATCCGACCACTCGAACTCATCTCACAACAACTTAGTTCCGCTAAATAAAAATGTAAATGGTGAAATGCAATCACCATCTGACCACTTCGACTCATCTTGGTACCGGGGGCATGACTCTAGCACCAACTGCTAATCGAGACAATAAAATGTAGAGGATCGACTTAATGTTTGGTTACGACCCAAAGCCATGACTCCGGGACTTAACAACCGAACACAAGTCCAATCCAAAGACTGATGCTTCGCAAGTGTGTCGGCTGAAAACTCAAGTGATGCAACACTTAAACAAATAAAATCAGAGTTGTGCAAAGAAATAAATGAAATTATATTTCATTTATCCTTTAAAAGCAAAATAAATACAAGGAGTCCATGCCAAAAAATCCTACTAGCAGGGGCCGAACTCACATCTATACATGGCCTACAAGAATGAAAAGAAAACTCCTAACTATCTGCTAAAAAGGGATGCCAAAATACACGACTACTCCTTGGGCTTCTTCTTGTGCTTCTTCTCCTTCGGCGTCGAACTAGTGGAGCTGCCACTATGATGCCACTTCGAGCTTTTTCCTTTTCTAGGCTTATCCCCGACCAGGGGAAGTATCGTGACTCCAAGCTCACCGGGATAGGGATGCTTCAGAGTGCATGTTCAGAGGGGCGAGAGTACTTTCCATGTGAGAAGATATGGGGGGAACCCCAGTAGCGATCGATAAAGTTTCATGGAAGGCAAATGCAATTCGTACCCATATAGTTCGTATCCATCAAAATCCGAATGGAAAACACCACATTCGTATCCATGGAAAATGGCCTATTCGTACCAACCTCGCTCCTCCATCTCGTGTCCATCACATACACATCCCTTCATATCCCTCAAGTGCCAAAGGGAAAGTCTCTCCAGTTTGTATCCATGGAGGAGATGCCACATTCGTATGCATCCCCAAAAAATAGAGTTGTAGTTCACACCCATCGGGCATCGCTTCCCTGCATATCCATCAATCTATGACCATCTCGTATCTAACATATTAGCATGCCTCGCCTCGCTCTATTACATATATCATTCGTATCGCTCGCTAGTAGTCGACATGAAGGGGGGCCATGCACTATCGATATGAGTTCACCATTCAATACTCGATACAAAGAGCATGACACTCCATGGATACGAACAAGGTAAAGTCAACCAAGAGAATTGGCCAACGAGCATGAAAAGTGGATCTCCCCTGATTTTTTGAGCTACGTCATCAACAATCGATCAACCAGTACGAAGAAGTGGTGGACGTGAAGGCGGTATCGAAACGAATCAGGGCGACAACCATGGATACGAACATGACATCCAACCACCAATCCAAACTGACATTGATCATAACTCGAGATTTGCAAGTCCGGATGCCACCAAGTTTTCACAGAAGCTTTCCTACAACCTCAGGAATTTACCTGATCAATTTTAGGCCAAAAGGAACAATGATTGGTCGATCGAACTTAATTCGTATCGCTCCTAGATCGAGTCGAAATCACCTGAACTCGATCCTATGGGCCCACCAACGTGATAGAAGAAGTCCTTCGAGATCTAGGTGAGATATTTGCTGCTTACAATGACCCTAGACTTACAGAAAATGGACTTTTGGCTTCTCTACATCGATACTCTATAGAAATTGCTATCGTACTTTGTTTGTACTATTGTAATCCACTTGTAACTATCGAGTTATAATCAACTAACATCAATCATTTCATAGTGGACGTAGGCCATACGCCGAACCACTCTAAAATTGTGTTTCTGTACTTTTCCTTATCTGTAGATTGGTGTGCTTATTAGGTCAGACTCATTTTACATTTACTTTCTTCATTTTATCTCTTCAAACACATCAAAGAGTGTTATGCCCAATTTTGGTACAAATATGAACTGTCTGTTCAAACACTTTTGTTTTTCTTAGCTAACTATTTACCTTTGGCTGACTCAAGCCTACCAGACAATCAAATGAATATTATCTAACATTTGTTAGACACTCCACTTTGGGACGGTCTATCATTACCTATTAAATACTTCTCTTTTGGACAGCCTGTCCTTAATTAATCATCTTCGTGGGTCACCAAATCCTAATGGTTTTGCGGGCTCATCAATAACATATCTATATACAAACATATATTACTTTCTGTATCTATTCATAATTTTAGCTTACTTGTGATAAAGCCCAACACATTGGAATTTTGGGAAAAATTAGATGGGGCTAATAGCTAATGTATAGGCCATGACCCAATACCAGTCTCATCGGGTATTCTAATATCCATGTCATTTTACTTAGGAATCCCTTCCCAAAATTTTCCTTGAAAACCTTTTCAAAATGATTTAAACCCTTAATCAAACTCAAAAAAGGAAAACATGTAATCTTTATGCCTTACTCAAAATCACCTTTCCATGTTATATATACTTTACCCAAACTTAGTTGATGAAAACCTTTAAGCCTTTGAAAGTCTCCCTATCTAATCTATTGAAAGTACCCCTTTCGAAACCATTGAAATTACCCCTTTTGAAACCATTGAAAGCACTCCTTTCTAAACCAGGTAAGACCCTTTTTTAATCTAGGCTGAAAGGCCAAAATAACCATTCTCGAAACCATTGAAAAACCTTCCTTTTGGAAGCTTTAAAAGCCTTAGGCATCTTCCTTTTAAAACCTTTAAACATTGCCTTTAGAAACACTTGGAAAAATCTTTCCTTTCGACCCCTTTAAAACCATTAGAAAAACCATACCTTTCGACTCTTCCGAAACCATCGAGGAACCACCCCTTCGAAACCTTTCTTTAAAATATTTCGAAAGCATTAAATTTAAATCTTTCGAAAGCACTTGGGTTCAATTTAAAACATGTGGAAAAACACCTTTTGAAACGATTCGAAACTGACTCTTTCGAAACCATTTGGGTTATATTTAACTGAGCAAAAGGGTCGTTAAAACCATTCAAGTCGAAAGCCATTCTTTCGAAAGAATTCCTAACTAAAGAAGTGATGGTGTTGAAACCATCCCTTCGAAAGCATTGGAGAAGTGGCTAAATTTTATAAAAAGTGACCCCTTCGAAACCCTTTGGATCGAAAGGCAAAAAGGCAGTAGCAAAAGGTTTCTACTTAGTTGAAAGCAGTTATTTAAGAATAAAGGCGCAACCCAATCGAAACCATTTTCTTTAAAACCATTTGACCTGGTCGAAAGCTAACCAAGTCGAAAGCTAGTTAGTCGAAAGCAAGCAGACGTATTTTCATTTAAAAGTAAAGTAAAGCCTCAACCCCTTCGGAACCCCTGGTTTCGACCCTACACCTTTCACCCACATCCAGTTCATTGCGTACCATACAATGTGCGTTGGTTTCGACTGTGTCGGAGGCGAAGGCAAAAAGGTAGTAGCCGGTGCTAGAAGTGTTGAAACAATGAAAAACATGTTTATTTGTCTTTTTAAACTATTTATTTCGTACCTAGCCTCCCTTGTTTTTCTAAATCTAATTATTTGCCATTTTACATTTTCAAAAGTGCTGCCAATTTCTACAAATAACAAATTTGAATTATTTGCAAAGAGCCCCATCTCCTTTTAAAAATATATAAAATGTGTAAGTCTCATACCTTAAATAATTTTATATATCCAAAAAAAATTACGAAAATTCTACAAAAGTTCCAAAAAATCTTTTTTAATATGTTTTCCAACATATAAAAATTCTAGATCCGAACTTTTTATTATTTAAGTGTAAATAATTTATAATACAAAATAACATTTTCTTTACTAGAAAGTTTATATAAATCCAAAAAAATTAAGAACATTCTAAAAATTTAAAACCCGTCTCGAAAATACTATTTCTTATCTACATAAATATTCGCAAGGTATTTAGATGTCATTTAATAGGGTTTTCATCTCAAAACATAACATAAAATTAATATGAACATGGGTAAATCATCAACGATTATATATAATCATTCCATCATTCAAAAATATAGCAAAACATTGCAAATAGGTTCGGATTTCGTCTTAAAATAGAAAAAACAAATACAGATTTAAACATTATTCACCTTAGCTTTAGAGATTAACGAGATTGAGATGTGAATGGATTTGATTTGATTTAGCTTCTTCCATAGCTTTTCTCTATCATTTTTCCTTTTTTTCTTGTTAATGGTAGCCGAACTTAGCATTTAAAATTTTGAGAACGAAATAAACGTGTATAATTTACACGACCAAAGGTTATACATATAGGAATGGCCTCTTTCCAATTTTAACCCTCCTCCTATTTCAATTTAAATCTTCTTTTAATTCATTGGCTAAATGGCACGGCTACCCTTAACTCAAATCAAATCTCAATCCCCTAATCAACACATGATTTTATTTGATTTAGATAATTGAATATCCTAAATAATGTTATCAAAAATATGTGGTGTTACACATTGTTTGCCTAGAAGATTAGAAGGCTTGAGGTTGGGTCGGAGATTGATGATCTAAAGGATTTTAATCTTAACCCGAGGGGATGGTTGAGAAAGAAGGGACGGTTGTGTTCCAAATCTTGAGGACTTAAGGAAAGAAGTTTTAGGGAATGTCATCAATCCAAAATTATGATTCATCCTAGAGAAACCAAGATGTATCAAGACATGAAGAGGAGTTTCTACTGGGAAGATATAAAGAAGGATGTTGGCTTGTGGGTAAGGCAGTGTGCGAACTGTCAACAAGTGAAGGCTGAGCATCAGAAGCTAAGCGGCTATATTTCACCTTTGGAGATACCAATTTGGAAATGAGATTCGATATCCGTCGATTTTATAGATGGGTTTCTAAGGTCGAATCGACGAAATGGAATTATATAGGTAATAGTGGACAGGTTGATCAAGAGTGCCCATTTCATTCCAGCTTAGTCAACCCGGACGACACCTGTTTTTGCTACACAATTTATGAAGAACATAGTTAGACTGCGTAGAATTCCTAGTAGTATAGTAAGTGATAGAGATACTTTGTTTACTAGTGAATTCTAGAAGAGTCCATAGGTTGTGTTAGGTATCAATCTCAAGATGAGCATAGCGTATCACCCTTAGACGGATGGGTAGACTGAAAGAGTCAGTAAGGTGCTTGACGATTTATTAAGATCTTGTTTTAGACACTGGTGGATATGGGGAAGATAAACTTTACTTAGTTTAATTTTCCTATAGTAATAATTATCAGATTAGTATAGGAATGGCGCCTTCCTAAGATTTGCATGGAAGGCCATGCAAATAACCAGCATGTTGGTTGGAAACTAGAGATGGGTTAGTAATAGGACCAGATCTGATAAGAGAGGTAACAGAAAAGATTGAGTTGATTTGAGAAAGGATGAGAGAAGCTTGGTCTAGACAAAAGAATTAAGTAGATAATAGGCATAAGGATCTGCAGTTCATAGTCGCGGACAAGGTTTTCATTAAAGTATCACCAATGAGGAGTATGGTATGATTCAGAAAGTGAGGAAAATTGGCATCTAGATATGATGGACCATTCCCAGTTATAGAGAGGATTTGAAAGCTCACATACAGAGTAGAGTTGCCGAGCAGTTTGGATGGTGTCTATAATCTATTTCATGTGTCTCATCTTCATAAGTATATGCATGATCCAGAGACTATTATTCCTCTTAGTGCATTGGAAGATTTAACAGTAGAACCAAATTTGACTTTTGTGAGATAACCAGCACGGGTTATAGCGTGATATAAGAAGAAGTTAAGAAACAAGACAGTCAAATTGGTGAAAGTTTAGTGGCACGACAGTGCGAAGGACTATAATTGGGAGACAGAAGACATGATTAGAGATACTTACCATGATCTGCTGCAGAGGTATGTTCCATATTTGCTTTATATAAACTATTTGGTAGTCAAGTAGGCTAGTATGGTAGTAGGAGATGTTACAGATGATTGCTATAATTGGTATTTAGTCCTTGCTAAATTTCAAAGAAGAAATCCTTTAGGAGGAGCCTTTAACACCGCCAATTTTAAATAATATTATTTATGGGATTTAATTAGATAAATTAAATATAATAATGTAGAGACTAGAATGATAAGGGTATTGAGATTTGAAAACTAAATAGAGGCTGTGCCTTAACTTAATTAAATCATAAGAATAGTGTTTGCACCAAAATTGGGCAACACCCTTCGGAAGTTTTTGAAGAGATAATAAATGAAGAAACTAAATTGAAAATGAGTGTTAACGATAAAAATGGCTTTAACGCTAACACCCGGTGTAGCTCGTGATGAAGTGAAAGCTCGACCCGTTTGCACGGGAATCAAAGTATAAAGAAAATTGCCGAAAAGTAAACGAGCCAGAGATTTTTATAGTGGTTCGGCTTCTAATAAGCCTACATCCACTTTACATCTTCCATTATGTTTTTCGAGCACACTTTACAAGATTACAACACTTTTACAGCATGATCTCTTGATTACAACACCTTTACAACACGATCTCTTGATTGCAACACGATTAGAGAAAGGAAATTAGAATTTTGATGATGGATTGCTCCTTGGATTCATGTTGAATAAAGTAGATTACTTGATGAAGATGCTTCGGTGTTTGAAGTGTTTGGAGAGTCTAGAAATCAGCAGAGTCTCGGTGCTTTGGAATCCGGAAAAATTCCCTTCTAGTTGGAGTAAGTGGAGTATTTATAGGAGAGTTCGGAGTTAGGTCGGCAGGAACGACCTAAGGGTTAGGTCGTAGGTCGGTAGGTACGACCTAAGGAGATTGGTAAGCAGCTTAACATGTTGAGGTACCAGGAGCGACCTAAGGAGTTGGTAGGTCGTAAACGACCTAAGGAAGTATAGTTCACGACTTAAAGAAATGGCGATCTAAGGGAGTGAGTAAGTAGTAGGTCGTTAGGTCTTAAGTCGCTAAGCCATTAGGTCTTAGGTCGCTAAGTCGTTAGGTCTTAGGTCGCTAAGTCGTTAACAGGTTAGGCCGCATGAGTCTCTGAGTGGGTAGGTTGCTCATGCCTTTAAGCAGTTAGGTCACTGGAAGCTCTAACCCGTTAACTCGTTGGAAGCTCTAACCCGCTAACTCGCTGGAAGCTCTAACCCGTTAACTCGCTGGAAGTTTTAGCTCGTTGGATACTCCATGCCCTAGGTCGCATACCGTTTTGGATGGGGCGCTGCCCCCTGGAACCCTCGGAAGTTTTTGAAGAGATAATAAATGAAGAAACTAAATTGAAAATGAGGATTATCTAACAAAAACTCCAAATCACAGAAAAGCAAATTGCACGGAAGACAGTAATTTAGAGTGGTTCGGCGTTTTGCCTACGTCCACTATGAAGTTTTATCACTTTATTGCTTAATACTTGAAGATTACAAGTGTTTTAGAGCGAAGTACAGCAGATAATAGACTTAAATTCGAAATCAGCAACAGTGAAATCGATATGGAGTGATTCTGGCAGCGTCCGAGCGTGCTTTTTCTCTAGAAATTCTCTGATCCCCTTTCTGAATGTCCAGGGGCTCTATTTATAGGTGTAGGAGGCTGATATTTCGCCTAAAATCCGGGGAGACCGCTTCTGGCACGTGAGGGGGGCCCACATGCCCGGCCTTAGGAAATCCGGGCCCACTTTAGGATCGATTCAAACTCTAGTTCGAGTCGATCAAAAAAGTGTCCAATCGAGGTGAAATTTGGTGTGGACATTCGTCAACATGCACTAAAGCTCTTGTGAAAATTTCATAGCATTTGGACTTGTAGATCTCGAGTTATGATCGATTCAAGATTGCATTTTCGGTTGTCATGCTTGGTTCGAATCGATCCCCATCGAATCGATAGGGTCGAATCGATGGCTGGTGCATGTGAACGACGACATGGTGCGCGCACTTCTCGGGTCAAACCATCTTTTTTTCCGAGTTTACTAGGTTGCTTCCATGGTCTTAGCCGCCTTGACTTAGTGGATTCGAGGTAGTGGGTTTGAAGACGTGTTTCTTCGAATCGATCGAATGGATGCTCCTTTGTATCGATCAGGGTATACGATAGTTGATCGATACGAAGGCTTCCCAACTGAATGGTTTCGAGGCAAGTCATGGGATGGAGTCGAAGTAAGGTTATGGGATGGATTCGAAGTAAGGTTACAGGATGGATTCGAAGTGAGGTTACAGGATGGATTCGGAGTGAATCATCTGCATGGATTCGAAGTACTCTACCCTACTGGATTCGAAGGTCTTCATCCTGAAGGATACGAAGCGAAGTAGCCCCATGGATTCAAAGTATCTTGCCTTGAGGGATTCGAAGTAGGGGACGTTTGATGGGTTCGAATCACGGCTTGGTTCTATGGATTCGAAAAAAGGGCCTGCTCTGATGGACTCGAACCTAAAGCTATTCCCTCCACTCTTCATTGGCGATAACTTGAGCATACGAACTCGGATTGACTTGAGATTTGACATGCTGACTTTTACGATCTTTCTCGTTATGTCCCATCAATTGTAGCTCAATCTGGACTCGGACAAAATCCAGCGATATCCATAGTGAAGCATAGTATGACCAATCTTTGAGACGAACTGTCCTATGTTTTCAATCGATCTTTTGGTATCATGGCTTTGCCAAAAAGCGGGATAACATTTGCTCGCCAAAGCATGTCTTGTGGAACATGAAGTGCTTTGAAAAGCTGCGATTTCTTTGTTAACAATCATTGCTCTTTTGTCGAAGGTTGTAACCTTGCTTTGATATGACTGATTGCTGCAGGATAGTACCTGGTCGCTGATCGTTGTAATCGTAATCAGATTGATTTGATCCCTGTGAATGTTTAAAATCGAATGTTAGTCCGACATATATGCACATATGTTAGATTGACTCTTGTTAATGTCGTGTGTCTACGAGTCTTTGTCAGTTCTGTCCGGTATTGAATTTTGTATCGATTCTCTCCTGAACCGATTTGGAAACTTGAGTTGAGACAACGCTTTATGGTTTTCGTATCGATCCTCTCCTAAACCGATATAGAAGGAAGAAGAACCGACATCGTACTGGTGAATTTAGAATTCAGTGGATATGAAACGCTTTTTCGTATTGATATGCAGTGGGTGGAATCGAAAAAAAGCTTCAAATCGATGGAACTCTTTGATGATGGATTCGAAAGCATCCTTCGACTCGATGTGATGGTGGACCCGGGCTTGTATTGATAATAATCAATGGACACGAGGCGATCGTTCGTATCGATTGGCCGCGCATCGCTTTGAGTCGATGAATACTTCGAATCGGTGGAGTCGAACGCTCCTTAGGTTTTACTAACACCATGCTTCGAATCATTTTTGATGGACTCGAGGGAATGGATTCGAGGTTGGACTCTGTATCAATGCAAGCTGGAGTTCGAATCGATTCCAGTACTCTAGCTTATTGTTTTGAACTCGCTGCTTCGAACCGCTCCGATGGCTTCACCTGTTGCTACCGGTTATACTCACCGGGATACGAATCGCCACAAAACCCCTATAAATACTGAGGCCTTATTCACTTTTCATTTTTTACTTTTTATCTTCGTCTTCCTGTGTCTTCGAACCCATCTCGATCTTTCAAGAACCAGGTTGAACTATTCTCCTTCCTTCGAGACGAGGCGATATACAACTTCTTTCGAACTGATTTATACATTCAGGTAGACGAATTTTTTTTGATTCGAAGATTCAAAAAACAAACCTTTCCATCGTGTTTCGTTCGTTTCGATCTTGGCTGGCCGGAGAAGGAACACGGATGGGTCCTTCGTATCGATCCTTTGCGATCGATTCGAACATCTTGCATATGCGATCGATACGGAGCTTAAGTATTTCATCTGTCTTTTGCTGCTGGTGATCGATTCGATGCCTCTATTGACGATGGATGCGATGCTTGAGTTGCTGATCGATATGAAGGGTTCCAGTTACCATCGATTCGAATCGTATCGATTCGAACGGAGTCGATTCGAAGTTCTGTCTCTTCGGTTGAATCGAACAATTGAAATCTGGCCCTAATCGATTCGAAGGATTATCTTTCGATCGATTCGAAGTATTATCTCTTCGATCGATTCGAAGTGACTTATATGGATACATAACTTTCGCATATTTAGCGGCATGATTCCGACGAGCTTTATCTCTGCATATCTGGACTGAACTTTTATTGTGCATACTTCACTGCCCTTCGAAGCTCGTCGATGGAACTATAACTTAACACTGTGACAACAAACTTTAACTTGAATCAACTGTCAACATCGGGATGGTTCGGTGATGGTGGTCAGCGACGACGGTCATCTCGACCAGATCTCTGATGTCTTCGCTGTCTGCAAATTTTCTCTAACTCTGTAGAATTTTTCTAAGCAGTGCACAACACTACACTGCACCACACATACTTCACACTGGGAATGAATGGGTTTTTTATGTACTTAATGTTGCTTTCTGATGAGTTAGTTATTATGGAATCTTCGAGCTCTCAACAACAAGAAGTACAGAGTTCGCCTCCTCCAGAAATACTTGAAATCCCTATCATTCCTCCCGAAGTAGTTGGTCCGGCTCCGGACGAAGTGCCGGAAGCCATATTTATCGATAATCCTATCGACTCCGTTTCGTCCAATATTTCTGAAGCCTTACAGGGCCAAATCTGCTTGAAACATAACTTATCCCCGGACGATGTTTTGCTACCGGGTGTTGATGACAAACCTCACAACCCGCCCGAGGGGTATACCGCTTTCTATCATCACGCCTGTGCGGCTAGAACTCTCCCTCCATTTAACCAATATATCAGGGAGATGTTATCGTTCATCGGAATCTCCCCCTCACAACTTCATCCCCATGGACACGCATTGCTGAACAGTGCTTTTGTCCTATTTATGGATCATCTCTTTCGTCCGCCAAGGCCAACCGAGATTAGACACATATTTAATTTCTAGAGCAGGGGTGATAGCCCATCTTTCACCTTTTTGGAAGCAGTTAGAAACTGCCAGATTATGACGGAAGCCTGGACCAGACTCGGTTATTTTAAAAATGAATGGTTTTTTGTTCTATGCCCCCCAGGGTTCGCTAGGCGATGGCTGTCTAGACGTAAGTGCCGCAAATTGCACAAACCTTCTCTAAACAGTCGTTATCAATACTTGTACTAATATCAGGTGTTCTTCTTGCAGCTATCATCTCAAGGCCTGACGGTGGATATTACAAAGGCGTTGTCCGAAGTTTACAAGAGGTCCCGAGTGATTTGCAGCACATCGACTCGGTGTTAACTGACGATAACTTAAGGACGTTGGGTTTAATTGAGTTTAACCAGAGCATTGTTATCGAGGGGTTGGCGAAACCGGCGTCGAAGACAAAGAAGAGAATGGTGAAAAGAAAACCCGGCATAATAATAAGAGAAATGAGCGATGATGGGAGGACGCCCACTGATACCGAGTTAGCAGCTGATCTTTCCCGAATAAAGGAAAAGCGGAAAGGCAAGGCTGTTGTCCCTAAACTTAAGAGACGAAAGTCAGTAGTCGTATCTCGTTCGATCCCCGGAACTACTACCTCTAACGCTGCTCCTTTTCAATCAGGAAACACTTTTATAGGACTGGATGACATTCCCATCCCGGAATACGTATCTCTCCACCACGAGTCCGGGTTGGATGAACTCCGAGAAGCGTTAGAAATTAGCGAGCCTTTACCTGTTAGTGCAGTCGACACTTCTGGTTGGTCGGGGGCTTTGCACATTTGCATACACTTTCATAACACTACACGACTTCCGCGCAAATCGTATTGCTTTTGCCTGGTATTTAACTGAACTGCTTCTCTTTTTCAGGTGCTATGTTTGGCCGTCAATCTACACTAGACAAACTCCGAAGAGTGCATCACCCTTCGTATTATTATGATTCTCGACGTGGAGACTCCGATCGCGATCGTGAATGGAGGCATCATGGCCAGGAATATTATGCAATGGATCATCATCGTAGTTACTCCAGTCAGGAGCGATCGGACAGAGATCGGAGATACCGCTCCCTTTCTCATTCTCCTCTGCCACCCCGAAGCCATATTCAGGTATTTGAGCCTCTGCGACATTAACCTTCTTCGCAGGTGTCGAGGCTTGAGCCACATCGTTCTAGAACTGAGGTCGTTACGACCACGGCTGCGGAGGAGGCCCCTATCGAACCATCCGGTGAAGGGGCTATCAGACTTGCTCAATTAAAGAGGGACTTCCCGGAAATCTGCTCCGGCGCTTATATTTTTTCTCCTAATCTTAAAAGAATTCCCGAAGACGCCGTGACCACAGCACTTAGCTATACCCACGATTTTTATGCTCAGTACAAAGAATGGTATAAAGCGGCTGTTAAAGCTTCAAAAGTAGCCTTTGATCGGGCCAAAATTATCGAGAAACTGGAAGTCGACTTGGCTCAGAAGAACCGTATTGTCGATATACTTCAATCTGAGGCGGAATCCTCCCGTAAGG
The DNA here is from genome assembly GCA_030765085.1 of Allium cepa. Classification (NCBI taxonomy): domain Eukaryota; kingdom Viridiplantae; phylum Streptophyta; class Magnoliopsida; order Asparagales; family Amaryllidaceae; genus Allium; species Allium cepa. Next base: position 698,692,638 of record CM060942.1, on the reverse strand, counting down.
CTGAAGTTGAGTCGCTAAAAAAGGTTGATGAGACATTAGTTGAGATGGAAAAGATGCAACAGGCACATTGCACTTTAGTTGAAGACTTGGGCCATCGATACAAAAATGTTGAGGCCGAGCGGGATGCGGCAGTCAAAGAACTAGAGGAATTAAAGGCTAAGTTGGCCGATATAAACAAGGAAAAAGACGATGCTAATACGGCCGCACAAGAAGCATGTGAGCAAGCCGTGTCTCTTCGAGCTGAGCGTGATGCGGCAGTCGCAAGGGTTAAGGAGGTTAAAAAAGAAGTGGAGGAGAAAGTCCAGGCAGAGAGATTTAAGAAGGAGGCCAAATTTGACGAACTCTTGGACACATATAATGCCAACGTGCTAGAGCACAGAAATCTCGCCTGGATAGGAGATTACTCTATGCCTCTCTACAATGCCTGGAAGAAATTAGTGGAGAACAAGAGGATGTCTTGCCCGGATGGAGTATTAGATGAGTTTGAGCTCAAGTTATGTCTGCTTAGTGAGGATGAGAGGAGAACTCTTCACGATGTGATAATTTCTGTCGAGAAAGAAAAACTTGGCATCCATCGAACGGAGATTGGCGAAGGTTCGGGTGTTGCGCATCATAGTGATAATATCGAAGTCCCTATCCCGACTTCGTCCGAAGTTATCGCCGCGGTTGACCCACAAGTTATTCCTGCTTACAATCCAGACCAACCGGGGTTATCTTCTGGTACGACTGCCGTCTCCGAGTCTGTTCAAGCTCCAAGGAAAGGTAAGGAAGGTACTTTGATTATTTCCCTCACGTCTTAAAGTAATGATTTTTTGAGAGAATTTACTTGACTGATTATTTTTTCTCTCCTTTGTTCAGTGACTGAGAGTGCCGCATTCGTGCCCCCAATTCCTCCGGTTCTATATCCTACGCATGGAGTTATTGTCACCGAGGCGATTTCTACTACTGCCATGGCCGGTGATATTGGAGAGGGGAGCTCGATGTCATTCGATGCTCAAATGATAGAAGAGCTACTTGGTCACTCTCTTGACCCCATTCATAATCCTTCATTCGCGATGAGTGGAGCTGCCCCAGTTTTTAGTTCTGTCATAACGACCACCAGTGTATCCAGCGCAGCTCAGTTGTCCCGAGAAGAAGAGATTTTAGCTGAGATAAGCGCTGAGCTGGCCACGATGACGACGGTCGGTGGTTCTAGAAGCGACACTCCCCCCTCAAGCCTATCCTCTCTAATGGTTATCTCTCCCGGTGGCACGGTAACTATCTCGAGCATTGCTGAACAAACACCTGTCACCGTTCCCATGCCTTCAGTTCGTCCTCCCAAAAGGATCTCTGTCCCCTCCAGCCCTGAGGAAGATGTTGATATTATGCCAGATCCGGAGGATGTTCTAAAGAAAGGCAAAAAGTCTCGTAGGAAGCCGGGTAATGGGTCCAGCGGCTCTACTCCAAAGAAGAAGCCCCGGAAGAAGAAGGAGTGAGCTTCTTGTTTTATCATGTAGTTGTGAATAGCAATTCTTTTGCCTCTTCTTTTGTTCTTTCAGAGCCGTGTATATGTGTGGATTCGGCCTCCACTTAATTGAAACCTTTTGACTTGCCATGTAATCAAACCTGTTTTTGTTAGTTGATGGAATGGGAAGTTGCTCTTTTCTTTTACTTAAGTGTTTTGCAGTGTTTGTTTTTTATCTGCCAAGTATGAAAAACATAATTTTGTGTCATGATTGATGAATGAGTTGGACTCCGGATATAGTATCACTTTGGTTAGTGATTAACACTTAGCTTTTTTGCCCCCTAGCCTCGGGGAACAACATTTGTATTTTGGTGGTTGATCGCATTTATTGCAAATCTTAAGCACATGTTCACATTCTGGGTACTTAGGATAATTTGAGATCGATAATCCGGTTCGCACTCCGGGAATTGGAGAGTTATCGATATTTGTAACACGGTTCGTGCTCCAGGAACCTGGAATTGATGTTTATACTCCGCTTCACACTCTAGGAACTTGTAGTTAGCACGGATGCTTTGGTTCGCGCTCCCGGAACGGTGGATTTAATGTTTATACTCCAATTCACGATCTGGGAATTTGGAGTCCGTTCGCACTCTGGGAACGAGTTGTTGGATGTTTATACTCCAATTAGCGCTCTGGGAATTTGGAGTTCGTTCACACTCCGGGAACGAGTTGCTGGATTTTTATACTCCAATTCACACTCTGGGAAGTTGGAGTCCGTTCGCACCCCGGGAACGAATTATTGAATGTTTATACTCCAATTCGTACTCTGGGAAATTGGAGTCCGTTCACACTCCGGGAACGAGTTGCTGGATGTTTATACTCCAATTCGCACTCTGCGAAGTTAGAGTCCGCTCACACTTCGGGAACGAATTATTGAATGTTTATACTCCAATTCGCACTCTGGGAAGTTGGAGTCCATTCACACTCTGGGAACGAGTTGTTGAATGTTTATACTCCAGTTCACACTCTGGGAAGTTGGAGTCCGTTCACGCTCTGGGAATGAGTTATTGAATGTTTATACTCCAATTCGCACTCTGGGAAGTTGGAGTCAGTAAAAGGATTGTCGTGTATCAATCCTCGTAAATGCTGGTGTAGTGTTCTGTCCCCGAGCTCGGGTTTCACTTAGTGAGTGACCGGTCGTATCGCAGTCACTCCCTATTTGAATAAATCCCACCGCGTGATGGAATTTAGCTCTACGTGCATCGTGATATTATACGTCATTTTCAGTGAATCACAACTTTTGGCTCGAAGAGATGGCATTTTATTGCAGAAAAAAAAGAAATATGGCAAAATCGGTTGCCTTATTACAAGTTCAAACTTCAAAATGCAAAAATAAAATGCTAAGGAAGAAAATGACTAAAAATAGATAAATAAAGCCTGTCATGTGTAGCAGCGACGGAGACTTTCGCTATTCTAAGCTCTTGGTAAAGTAAGACCATCAATGGTTGACAACTTGAACGTGCCATCTCCGAGCTTTTGTGAAATCACATACGTCCCTTCCTAATTTGGCTTCATGTGCGAAGGGACCGGATAAACTCTCTTGAGTACGAGATCGCCGGGTTCAAAGGTTCGCGGTCGAACCTTGGCATTGTATATTCGAGCGACTCGACCCCGATATGCGGCTGCCCTCAAATCAGCTTCTTCACGCTTCTCATCAAGTAGATCCAGAGATTCAGCAAGTAATATGGCATTCGTTTTCGGATCATAATATGTCACACGATGAGAGTGAACTTCCAATTCGACTGGAATAACGGCTTCAGAGCCATAGGATAGAGAAAATGGAGTGTGTCCGGTTGTAGTCTTATGAGTCGTTCGGTAAGCCCATAGAGCCATAGGCAATTCATCAACCCACTTGCCCCCGGCTTTTTCCAGTCGTTTCTTCAAAATAGACTTGATAACCTTATTGACGGCTTCAACTTGACCATTTGCTTGAGGATGTGCTACTGCAGAGAATTTCTTGTGGATGTGAAATCATTGACAGAAGTTCTTGAATTCAACACTGTCGAATTGGGCTCCATTATCGGTGATAATAGTATGCGGGAGACCAAACCGGCAGATGATGTTGCATACCACGAAGTTGATTACTTTCTTTGTCGTAATTATTGCAAGAGGTTCAGCTTCAGCCCATTTGGTGAAGTAATCAACTGCGACGATGGCGTACTTCGCACCACCTTTAGCTAAAGGCAATGCACCAATTATATCAACTCCCCAAATTGCAAATGGCCATGGGCTGACCATTTGGGTTATCTTAGTAGGTGGAGCTCTAGGAATTCGAGCGTGTTTTTGGCATTTATCACACTTTTTGGCATAGTCCATAGCATCGCGATTTAAGGTAGGCCAATAATATCCATATCGGAGTATTTTCTTGGCAAGTGCTTGCCCCCCAATGTGATCGCCACATTCTCCTTCGTGCACATCGTGTAACACTCGTTTGACTTCGTCGTGTGCGATACACCGGAGAAGAGGAACAGAATATCCCCTTCGATACATAACTCCATTCTGAATGACAAATCGTGAAGCTTTTTGAAGAATTTGTCTTTTCTCACTTCGTTGTTCGGGTAATATGCCACTCTCAATGTAATCTTGGTAGGGGTCATCCATGATTCCCTGCGGGGAGTAGCTTCAAATGTGAATTCATTCTCTGCTCGATCAATGCTCGGAGACGATAAAGTTTCGACAGGAACGAGTCCCAAGTGTTGAGCTTCGCCTGTGCTTGCCAACTTTGCCAACGAATCGGCTTTCTGATTGTGCTCTCGAGGTACGTAGCAAATGGTATAATAATCGAACTGATCAAGCACTTCCCGGACTCGGGCCAGATAAGCGGCTAGTCTTCGATCTTTGGCCTGGTATTCACCCCGAACTTGGCATACTACCAACTGGGAATCACAGTAAATTTCCACAGCGATAATTCTTAGGTCACGGGCTAACTTCAACCCAGTAAGCAAAGCTTCATATTCGGCTTCATTGTTGGTTGCACGGAAATCAAACTACAAAGTGTAGCATCTGGATCGGCCCTCAGGGGTTTCAAGCACTATCCCTGCGCCCGAGCACCGATCGTTGGATGCACCATCAGTATATAGCTTCCATATGTATTCGGGGGATTTACTAGTTTCAGGTAAGTCTTCAGGAGTAGTGAATTCGGCAATGAAATCTGCTAGGACTTGACCGTGTATGGCTCGTCTCAGAGTATATGTGATGTCGAATTGACTCAGTTCAATATTCCATTTCAATAACCTGCCAGACGTCTCAGGTCGTGTGAGGACTTGTCGTAACGGCTGATCGGTGTACATGTTGATGGGATGAGCCTGAAAATATGGACGAAGCTTCCTTGAGGCGATGACTAGATAGTATGCCAATTTTTCTAACATGGGATAATTTCTCTCGGCTCCGGTTAATCGTTTACTAACATAGTAGACCAGTCTCTGCACTCGGTCTTCCTCCCGAACTAACGGAACGCTGATGGCGTTTTCAGATACTGCCAGATAGAGGTATAACTGTTCATGATCAATAGGTTTTGAAAGAATCGGCGGTGTGGAAAGATGCTGAATTAGTGATTGAAATGCGCCCTCACATTCTGTAGTCCATTCGAAGTTTCATTTCCCTTTTCGGATCAGGTCGAAGAAGGGTATGCATTTGTCAGTTGATTTCGAGATGAACCTGCTTAGTGCTACAACCTTTCCATTAAGGCTCTGAACCTGTTTTATGGTCCTTGGAGTTTGAAGATTCCTGACCGCCCAAATCTTTCCGGGGTTGGCCTCTATTCCTCGGGCGTTGACGATGAACCCAAGGAACTTTCCGGATGCGACTCCAAAATGACATTTTAGCGGATTAAGCTTCATTACGTATCTCCGTAGGACATTGAACATTGACTCTAAGTCTTTGATGTGATCAGTGGAGTACCGCGATTTCACCAACATATCATCTACATAAACTTCCATAGTTTTCCCGATCTGGTCGGCAAACATTCGATTGACTAAGAGTTGGTAAGTTGCTCCAGCATTCTTTAACCCAAAAGGCATGACCTTGCAGCATTATAGTCCCAGGTCAGTTATGAAGCTCGTATGTCCTTGGTCGGGCACATGCATGGTATCTGATTGTAACCAGAATAAGCATCCATGAAAGATAATAATTCGTGCCCGGCAGTTGAGTCCACAAGTTGATCGATTTGGGGAAGTGGAAAGCTTTCTTTTGGACAAGCCTTATTTAGGTCAGAGTAATCGATGCACGTTCTCCATTTCCCATTCGGTTTTTGGACTAGTACAGGGTTGGATACCCACTCCGGGTACAAAGCATCCCGGATAAACCCATTCGCTCTTAGCTTATCAACTTCTTCTTTGAGGGCGGCAGATCTCTCTGGATCCATACCGCGTCTTTTTTGTTTGACCGGGATATACCGTGGGTCAATATTCAAGGTGTGGCTCGCGATATCCAGCGAGATTCCACACATATCAGAGTGCGTCCAAGCGAATACGTCTAGATTGGCTTGGAGAAATTCGACCAATTCCCGTTGCGCTTGTGGGTTTAGTTGAGACCCAATTTTTAACATTTTTGAATCATCATCGTCATTAACGGGAATGTCAATTGTCAGCTCGGTGGGGGAAGCTTGACTTTCTTTAGATTCATCATTACCTTCAGTGTCTTTGGGGTGTAGATCTTTCTGGAATTGGTCGTGGTGCCCGGGCCGAGGCCCAGGCACTAAGTGTCGATCATCGACGAAACGGACGCAGAGAGATTCCTCCACGCCCTTTCCTTTCTCCTTTCTCTACGCTTCTCGCAGTTCGGCAATATAGAAGGCTCTCCCAGCAGCTTGATCTCCTTGGATGACCCCAATCCCGTGATCAGTGGCGAATTTCAAAGTTAAGCACCATGGGGCGATTGCCACCCTGAATTCGGCAAGGGCCGGTCGGCCCAAAAAAGCATTGTATGGAGAGTGGATATCTAGGACAAAAAATTGTAACATTCGGACTCTTCGGCGTTCTCCAACTCCCAACTCCACTGGCAACTCCACCACTCCAGTGGGTATATTAGCACTTCCATCGAAGCCATGGATTCTAGATTGACAAGGCTTTAAATCTTTGGCTTCCATCTTCATTTGATCATATGCTCTCTTAAACAAGATATTTACTAAACTCCCACTATCCACCAGGATCCTCTTCATCCAAGCAGGACCAACCAGGGCAGATATGACTAGTGGGTCTATAGTTGGGGCTTCGACCTTATTAGCATCTCGGCTTCTAAATACGATGTCATCTGCCATCGTCCTCTGTTGTTTGGCCGGAGCCCCTTCATCAAGTGTACTGCAACTCTCGAAATTCACATGCCTGATCGAATTGGAGTATGATTCCATTTCCCTCCAGCTTCGGTCCGCTGGATGAGGACTACCACTAACTGTATTTATGACCAACCACCCGCCTGTACGAGCGGGCTCCTCCTGTCTCTCTTGGTTTTGTGCACGATTTTGGTTCGACGGGCCCACACCACCAGCCTGTGGTGCCCGCACGAATTGATCTAACTTCCTTTCCCTGATCAATTTTTCAATAAGATCTTGCAAATGTCTGCAATCATTGGTGTTATGTCCGTAACTTTCGTGAAATCTACAGAACTTTCCTGTTTGAATCTGTCTCTCCGACGATGGCCTCGGAGTTGGCTTCTTATACTACATTGCATTACAAGTTTGTAGATACACGTTTTCCAGTGACGTGCTCAGTGGTGTATAGCTTCCAAACATTTGTGCCCTACGCCGCGGGCCACGATTCTGATCTTGCTTTTTATTTCTATTATCGTCGTTTCTCGGCTGGGTTTGTTTGTTTTGAATATTCAATTGTTCTTTTCCCAAGCTCTCCCCTGACTGTTTAACTGCCACATTGCTTTGAATTCCTTCATTGCTGGGTCTCGCATCGTCCTGCTTCCTAGATTGTCTCGCATCCTCACACCTTAAGAATTGGGCAGCTTTGGAGTAGAAACGATCCAACGATGTGGGAGGTTTCCCAGCTAGCCAATTTCCAAATTCAGAGTCGGGGTCAATCCCCTTAGTTAAGGCCATCAAGATTGAATTATCATTGGGGTCGGTGATCTCTGCGCAAGCGGCATTGAATCTTTCCAAATATCGTCTGAGTGTCTCTCCTGGAGCTTGAGTGACACTAGATAAAATATTTACGTCTTTAGGCCTGGCAATGTGCATACGGAACTGCTCAACAAACTTAGTAGCCAATTGGTCAAATGAAGAGACAGATCGTGGTGGTAATCATGTAAACCACATTGTCGCAATTCCCCCCAAAGAAATGGGAAAACTACGACATTTTATTGCATCATCAGCTCCTGCAGCAGTCATCGACCATTCGTATTTCAGAATATGTTGGTTAGGGTCGGAACTTCCTTCATACATGGGGAGGGCCGGCATCCTGAATCGCCGAGGAGGTTCAGCATATAATATGTCGTCAGTGAACGGAGTATGACTTCGGGAAATTCCCCAATCATCATTTGTTAAGCCCTGACTTTCGTGGATCATTTGGCGTACCATAGCTGAGAGTTCAGGTGTTGCTATATTCGAAGGGTGGCGGGCCAAAGTGTGGTCGGGTTTCACAGTGCGAGGTAGGATCGGGCGCTGTCGACGATCCACGTCTCGCCTCCTTGGCTCAATGTCTTCTGGGATATATGGCCGTGGAACATGTTCCTGCTGGTGGTAGTTCTGATTGGAGTGATTTCGGGTATCAACTCCTATGTCAACTACGGTGGCGGTGGCTAGATTATCCATAGTATGTTGTGGGACAGTGCCTCCTCGGGAGGAGGGTCCTGCATGAAAACTGGCAGAAGGGCCAACCCTTATCTGCCCAACAGTTAATGCTTGTGGGTGGCCAGTAGCATGCGCGTGACTTCCGTCTTGCCTAGGACGAGTAGATCTGCCGCTGTAATCAGACGAGGCAGAGCTTTCAGTAGAGGAATGAGGGGCTTGGTCCCTTCTGGATCATCTATGCCTTTGGCGGTTTAGTTGATTAGTCAACTCAACATTGGCGCATAATTGTTCAGTCAGTTGTTGTCGACTTTGGGTTAGTTCCTGGAGTAATGTCTGGAACTCCTGTCGAGTGACCGGACCTGATGGATCTGAATGCCCGGTATCATCTTGATTGGGTGGAGGCAGTTGTGGAGGATTTTGCCTATCTCGGCCTTCTTGGCCGGCGGTAGTAGAAGTGGTTCTCGTGCTAACCATCTTGAGGTGTAGAATCCTTTCCTAGATTTTGGTAAATCTGAATAGTATGGAAGGAGTCTGAAATTGAAGTCTGGATCTCTCTCTTAGATTTATGCAATCCGATATCGATGACAGATCCAATGAGCAGGAGAAAACCTAGGTTTTCTCAGTGAAAGCACTAAAGTGTTTTCACCAAAATTATGCAACACCCTTCGGAAGTTTTTGAAGAGATAATAAATGAAGAAACTAAATTGAAAATGAGGATTATCTAACAAAAACTCCAAATCACATAAAAGTAAATTGCACGGAAGACAGTAATTTAGAGTGGTTCGGCGTTTTTCCTACGTCCACTATGAAGTTTTATCACTTTATTGCTTAATACATAAAGATTACAAGTGTTTTAGAGCGAAGTATAGCAGATAATAGACTTAAATTCGAAATCAGCAACAGTGAAAACGATATGTAGTGATTCTGGCAGCGTCCGGGCGTGCTTTTTCTCTAGAAATTCTCCGATCCCCTTTCTGAATGTCCAGAGGCTCCATTTATTGGTGTAGGAGGCTGATATTTCGCCTAAACTCCGAGGAGACCGCTTCTGGCATGTGAGGGGGGCCCACATGCCCGGCCTCAGGAAATCCGGGCCTACTTTAGGATCGATTCGAGCTCTAGTTCGAGTCGATCAAAAAACTGTCCAATCGAGGTGAAATTTGGTGTGGACATTCTTCAACATGCATGCAAGCTCCTGTGAAAATTTCATAGCGTTTGGACTTGTAGATCTCAAGTTATGATCGATTCAAGATTGCATTTTCGGTTGTCATGCTTGGTTCGAATCGATCGCCATCGAATCGATAGCCATCGAATCGATAGGGTCGAATCGATGGCTGGTGCATGTGAACGACAACATGGTGCGCGCACTTCTCGGGTCAATCCATCGTTTTCTCCAAGTTTACTGGGTTGCTTCCATGGTCTTAGCCGCCTTGACTTAGTGGATTCGAGGTAGTGGGTTTGAAGACGTGTGTCTTCGAATCGATCGAATGGATGCTCCTTCGTATCGATCAGGGTATACGATAGTTGATCAATACGAAGGCTTCCCAACTGAATGGTTTCGAGGCAAGTCATGGGATGGAGTCGAAGTGAGGTTATGGGATGGATTCGAAGTGAGGTTACAGGATGGATTCGAAGTGAGGTTACAGGATGGATTCGGAGTGAATCATCTGCATGGATTCGAAGTACTCTGCCTACTGGATTCGAAGGTCTTCATCCTGAAGGATACGAAGCGAAGTAGCCCCATGGATTCGAAGTATCTTTCCTTGAGGGATTAGAAGTAGGGGACGTTTGATGGGTTCGAACCACGGCTTGGTTCTATGGGTTCGAACATAGGGCCTGCTCTGATGGATTCGAACCTAAAGCTATTCCCTCCACTCTTCATTGGCGATAACATGAGCATACGAACTCGGATTGACTTGAGATTTGAGATGCTGACTTTTACGATCTTTCTCGTCATGTCCCATCAATTTTAGCTCAATCTGGACTCGGACAAAATCCAGCGATATCCATAGTGAAGCATAGTATGACCAATCTTTGAGACGAACTGTCCTATGTTTTCAATCGATCTTTTGGTATCACGGCTTTGCCAAAAGGAGGGATAACGAATAGGTTTATAATATGTATTATAAGTTAACTACTCAAGAGAATAAGGAAAGGGTATTAAGGAAATAGCCGTATACCATAATCCCATAACCCTAAACGCTTACTTCATTTTCCATTCATATGTTCATAAACCAAAAAACAAAAGCTAAGATAAACTAAGGCTGGCCACAACCCTAGGAGAAAAGGGGATCAAAATCAACTAGAAGCTCATGACTTAAGCAAGGATGAATTAAGCAAGATCAAATCTTAAGTTTATTATCCAAAACAAAGTGAATATTAATTTAGATCATCTCATATATGTTCATATATGTTTTAATGAACATCTTAATTTCGGGTTTAACGTTTTAAAACCGTTTGGATGACTTAAAGGATGATATTCATTTATTATATGCCTTGTTTGATTTAAAAAAATATGTTTGTAAAAAGTTTGATTCGATTTTATGGTTAAAATCGTGTGAGTGGGTTTCAAATGCCTTATGGATTTAATATTATATATAAAGCATTATTTTGAAGATGAGTTTAAATTTTCATAATAATACAAGCTATAGATATTTTATTATGAATTTTGAATGAAAGAAATAGATAATCTGGTTTTTAAATTAATTAAAGCACTTATATAAAGTATTTTGAGTCTTAAATTTATATACTTTAGAAAAAAAATTAAAAGTGAATTAAGATGATTTTTAGGGATTTTTCCTAAGTGATTTACTATGAAAATTAAATTAATAACATTTGAGGACTTAAATGTCTTAATTATTTTGTTCATGGAAAGGGATTCTTTACTAAAATATTTTAATCATTAATTGATGACTTTGGCAGCTTTTCTAGAAAAAGATTCAGGTAAAGGATTTGGCAGCTAATCATATTTGGACAAATAAGGCAAGTAGGTGAAAGGAAATTTCTTTTAAAGGCTAAAAATTAATTTTTCTTATATTTACTACTTCGCCACTTCCATCTGATGGCTTTTAACACCATGCCTCCACCAAAGAACCCATTCGAAACCAATGCACATGGTATCAGTCAATTGATATGTGGTGTATTAGAGAAAGGCGGAAGGTACAGTGTCAAAACATAGCTTTCAAAGGGGCAGAGGTCTTTTCTATAAGCTTCCGAATATGTTGCTTGCCTTTGCTTTTAAAAAGATGTTTTCGAACGTGTTGAAGTTATTTGTAAATAGTTTTTGACGGGGTAGAGGTCATTTTTATAGGATTTCAAATATGCTACTTGCCTTTGTTTTTAAAAAGACGCTTTCGAAAGTGTTGAAGTTACTTATACTTAGCTTTCAAAGGGGTTGTTGGTTACCATTGTTTTAAAAAGTAGCTTTTGATCGAGTTGACGCTTATTAAGTGTGAAAATGAGCTTTCGAAATCGTAGTTGATTTTGAACCTAGTCGCAATCTGGCTGTCATCTTCATACCTTCGAATTGGTTAAAGCTTTAATTTATAGCCTATAATAATGAGTTCGAAAGGGATATTTTTTCATTAATATTTGTTTGACAGCTAAATCCTTATCGGATTAGAAAATAACCAAAAATTAATTTAAAAATAACCAAAAGCGCGGCGTACAATTTTAGTACGTAGCGAGTATAGGTCGATCCGTTGGGAGTTATATTAATTTTAAAATTTCAGCCTAATCAAATTAAACCAAGAATTGAAATTATTTAAGTAAAGAAAAATGTAAATAAACTAGCAAAAGAAAATGGAAAAAATATGAGAGTTTGAAGGCAATTTAGAGATAAATCCCTTCTCATGATCACATAAACCAAGAAAATAAAATTATGATCCCTCTTTTGGTCATTAGTGGATTTAGTTTTTATGTTTATCAATAAGTATGGCCTATTTGTGCTATTAATTAGCCAAACATAAACAATCAAAGTTTAATATGCCCACTAAACCACTTGTTAACTCTCATGAAAATGTTAAAGAAATTGAAAATAAAATCTATTCTAATCATGATCTTTTCACTATTGATTAGTACTATAGACCATCAAATTTTGATTTTAGCATTCACTTCATTATCATAATCATATGTAGATAAAGAGATAATTTGTGTTTATGTTTGTTTAAGCATAGCTTATTTGGAGTAAACAACATAGGCTATCAAATTCAAAGCTAAAACAACAAAATTGAACCACATCAAATATTGTCATTAAGCACAAAAAGAGATCATAGACTATCAAATTGTTGAATCTACATGATTAAGAGAGCTATACTTGAAGGGGTTTAGCTTCTCATATTTATTATCATGTCAACATATGTTGACCTCAACATAAAACAAAATAAAGAGGAAAAAGAGAGTTAATTAAAATAAAATGAAAACTAATCTACTTGCAAGAAATTAAATATAGGCCACTAACATAAATGAAAAGAAAGCATGTAAATAGAAAAGAGCATGAATTAAAATTGAATATAAGAAAATTACATAAGAAGAAAATGATTATGTATCCATGAAAAGGAAAAGAGTTTTTTTTTAGCCTAAAACTAAACTAACTAAAGAGGAGGCTTTTATACATGTTTAGAAACCCTAATCCATATTTTTGGGGACTATTCAAAATACCCTTGAGGTAGTGTATCCATCAAGTTATCATTAGCATGACTTAATCCTCTATTAAGTGTACATGTAACTTTAATGTCTACTAACATATACATTAGCTCCTAATTGCACATCATGGTACATGGGTAGGTAAGGTCCTCCGTTTTTTCCTAAATTGATTTATTTCAATCTTCATTTTTACCTAACACTTGTGCACGCATATCTTCATGAAGACCTCTTCCATTTGAATCCAAATTCCTATAAAATAACATAAAAACGTCCAAGTAAATTTTCTCAAATTTATATATGCACAAAAATGACCATTTTGTCCCAATATAAAGATGAATACATGACGATTTGAAAATAATTTGAATTTTTGTTTGATATTGTTAAAATAAATTATATGCTCATACATTTAATTAAATTAGATTAAATATGGAAATAAAAATATGAATATTTACGTGCATATCAAATATCCACACACTTATCTTTTTATTTGTCCTCGAATAAACTAAATCAAAGATAAATTCGTTTTCATAGGGAACACAGTTGTATTGAGCGTATGCAACAAGCCATTAAACTCTAATTGTCCCTAGTAGGATGAGTGTTGTCTCTTGAGGCTTTTCAGTGGATACTACTCACATAATCCAAATGCAACATGAGAACTTCCTAGATTCAAGATTTGTTTACAAAGATATGGATGCAATTTTTTGAAAATATTTACAAATGAAGAATTTACTTTTAAATTGACATGAATAAGCTAAATATAAGTTTTGGTCATCGTCATGAAATTTTAGACATTTAACTGGTCAAAACATCTAACAAAAACTAATTATCATCACAATTAGACTCTAGTTTAGCTAGTTGTTTCGTTTGGTAACATAGTGCAATTATGAAATGGATCCATAGTTGATTATTAAAGTTTTTCAAAGTGGTATTTTCATTTCTTTTGAATAACAAGTCAAATCACATAAGTTAACATAGTGTTTTGAATTCAATTTCTGAAACTGTCTCTATTTGAAAATTTTCTTAATATTAAAAATATTTACATATGCCTAACCTAGATAAACTGAGGCCAAATATATTACCTATGCACTGCCTTGCGGACTTGCATGAGGGGAATACAGAGCATTGCGAGTGTACACAAGTGTATACACCTATTAACTCTAGGCATTATTAATGAAAGAATTTTTACATACATACGCCTAGCCCAGATAAATTGGAACGAGATATACCAATCATGCATTGTCTTTCATGCTTACGTGAGAAGGTTACAGAGCATGGCAAATGCACACACTAGTGTATACATCTGACTCAAGGTGTTTCTTATTTTTGTAAAATCCTTTTTTTATACACACACACACACACACACATATATATATATATATGTGTATATATAAATATATATATTCTTGTCATTTTTTTGTTTGCTTAAGTGAGTGTTGCAAAATCAAATTATCACCAATGAACTTAGAAGATCTAAAATGTTATAGCATTTACTTTAAATCAACCATTTTTTAAACAAAGATTTCAATTAGGATACACTTCATAATTATCACCTTGAACTTTCCTATATACTAGTTAAACCATTGTTACTCGTAATCAAACTTTATTTTTATTTTTGTTAAGACAAATAAATTTCCACAAATTTCAATTTAATAAGTAAAATCCTATCTTTATCCTACAGTGTTTATTTAAAAGTAAATCAATATGCTAAAACGAAAATTTGTTTTTAGGATTTTTTTTTTGGTTTTTTCTGTTTTTTGAATTTTGGAAAGAGAATGCAAAAAATAAATCATGAAAAATAAAAAATGAAGATGAGACTTCCCCAACACTTGATTTTGACTATGTCCCTATAGTCAACCCAAGTGAAAAGATAAAAATAAAATAAAAATATGACCTATATTTACACGAAAATGAAAAGAGTATTATTTACACGACATCGGAAAATATACAATCAAAAAATAAATGAAATGATCTTCCAAAGACCGATTCATTTGTCTCGTCAGTATGAGAGACACAACTTAAGCACATAATACAAAATCATAAAAGATTTCAAAATTGAATGTTGACTTAGAAAAACGAATGTCATTTTATTAAAAATCGTATGAGTTGTTTTATTTTCGATGATTTTCGAGGTTGATAAAACAATAAGTTGAAGTTCAAGTTTATTTTCATCCAGTTGAAATTCAAAGTTATCACTAAAAACTCTTTAGAATTATTGATTACAAAATCAAAATGGTGCTTGATATATTCCCCTTCGAAATTCAACAGCTCATCTTCATAAATAGAAAAAATTTGTCTTCACAAAATTCATCCTCCATTGTTGGATTATCAACAACTTCATTGCATGTATCAATTTCAAAATTTAAAGTTGTTATATTCAAATTTTCAAAGTCGAAAAAGTGAGATCGAATTTTAAATCGAGTTTCTCACCCTCCAAAGTATTGAAATCCAACTCAATTACTAAATTTTAAATAACTTCATTATAATTGTCATTTTCAATTTCGAAAGTTGTTATATAAAAATTAAAAAATTGTCATTTTCCATTTTGAAACTCGTTACATAAAAATCGTCAATTTTGGTAAAAGTTGGATTATCACTTGACTCGTTACATGTTGGAATTTGATTATGTTGCACACGTTGTTTCATGTATGTTTCAAACAACAAATCTATGTGATATTTGTGAATTTCATCCATTTGTTCAACAACATCAAATTTGTAAACATTAATTTGAGAATTTTCAATTTGAAATTGCTTAGAACCAAAAAATTGTCCATTGCACAATAATTGAAATTATTCTCATTGCAAAAATCATCTAAACGGTTGTTTCCGTTTTCATTTGGTTTTGAAATTCATTTTCGAGTTCGAAATTGAATTGGAATGGGTTATAATTGAAATCATTTGAATTTTGAAGAGTATTCAAATCTTGATTATTTTGATAATTTTGACTTGACTTATTGCACAAGTTACTCAAATTATTTATTATTTGATATTGTTGTTCAAGTAAATACCAAATCGTTTCAACACTATTTTCAGGATTTGAGGGTTGGTTGTCATTTTGAAGACTTTGTGGTTCAAAATTCAAATTGTTTGTATAATATTTATCATTGAAATATATATAAGAATTTGGTTTGAAATTATATGGATTATATTGATTTTTACAACTATCGTAAAATTCATGTGAATAGGGAAATTTACACATTTTCAAAAGTTTTTTTTTTTGTTTTTTTTTTGAATTTGTTTCAGATTTTTTTTTTATAAACAAAAACTATTTACAAAATGAAATTTATTTTTGTAAAGAGAAATTTGATTTTCTTTTAGTTTCAAAAAGAATTGTTTTTGAAAATATTATTAATTTTTTTTGGATTTACCCTTTTTTGAAAAAATAACTTAAATCTTGTTTTTATTGGATTTTTAGTTTTGATTGAAAATTTTCAAAGGATTTAAAAGCTAAGTTAAGAAATATTTACAATTTTTTTAGTCTTGGCTTCTGATTTTTTTTTAAAAAAATATGCATGAACTAATGCAACTAAATGAATGCAAGGGCTTAATTACAAATTTTTTATCCTAAGTAGCTCTTAACCCAAAATTGTATAATCGCACTTTGTCTTAATTCAAAAAAATAGTTCTTGGCAACATAATGGGTAGGAGTTATCGGTGCACCATGAATCACCGTAGCAATACAACCGAAGGTTTAAGTACCTTAAAAGAAACAACCGGTACAATATTTACAAATCACCATAATATTTATAACTGATTATTGCTCCATCGTAGCCTAGACACCAAGAATATAAATTGTTCAAAGAAATCAACTTGTTAATATACAATTAAGCCCAACATGATCCTGCCACTCCCTTAAGTCAAGTGTATAACCATTATTATTAGCAAATTCTAAGATGAAACGCAATTTATGAGCCAAGAAAAGGGGATTAAATTCCCCACCTTATATGGAATTGGGTATTTCCCTTAGAAAAAAAATAAAATGAGATGAATGTAAAATAAGAATTAAACATGAATACATAATGCAACAACGAATGAAATCTGTTTTTGTTTTTGAATTTTTTTTTAAACTATAAGCAACCAATAATGCAAAAGTATAAAAACAAGAGATGAGAGCACAATACTAGAGCGTATAGAATTATTAGCAATTTATTTTAAAGCGGTAAATATTTTTTAAGCAAATAGGCAATTTATTTTTGGCAAGGCACTTCTATCACCTGCAACCTGAAAAAAAACATGATATATACAGTTTATATATATATATATGCATATGTATGTATGTCAAAGGAGGAACTAAAACACATAAAATGACAAAACAACTTAAACTAAAAAAAATTGAAAACAACTTGTTTTTTCCTTCTTTTTTGGTTTTTGTCGTAACTAATACCAAATGAAAATGAAAATAAATTCTCTCTCTATTTTTTGGTTGAAAGTAGAAAGAAGGATCTTTTGTTTAAAGCAAAACTTTTTATTTCAACGATTAACCCCTATTGATCAAGCCCACAAGCCCACAATTTTTTTTAACAGATAACCCAAAACCGATTTACATTGCCCAAATATCCTTTTCTCAATAAAACAAAAAATAAAAGAAATTAACCTCCACCTCTTTCTCAAGGAAATCCAATTCAATTCTCATTTTGAAATTAAGGTTTGCGAGCTAGTTCACGGTTTAATTTTTCGTTTGTGGAGAATTGATTTGACAGGGGTGGTTTATTTTATTGCATTGGTTGTGGTGTCGTTTGATGATTGTGATGAGGCAGCGATATTGGGGCAACTGATCGTCAATGCGGAAGGTGGGTGGAAGTTTGCAACTGTGGGTGGTTTATAGAGTGGAAGGAAGGATAATGTTGTTGTCGAGGAGGTATATGGCGAGCAGTGCAAGGAGTAGCCAGTGATAGATGTTTGTTTAATTACAGGTGGTCATTTGACATGGAAGAGCACTGTGACACTGGCTTAATGCAGTCAGGGTTGGTGATATGTTAGCAGCATAGTGGGAAATGAGTTGAGGAAGGAGGGTTGATGGTAGGATGCAGTGGTGATTGTGGAAGGATGATGCAATCAGTCTTTGTTGGTCTGATGGCATTGAACAGTAGATTTTTTTTCTTGGTGGCAAGTTATGAGATGATGGTGAAGGATGATTTCAAGGATGATTTCAGTAACGATTGTGAGGGATAGAAAATTAGCAGTAATTGGTTTTGAAGTTAGAATAGTGGGATGGTAGGGAGTTGGTTAGGTGGTGACAGAACTTGTAGGCAGGGGAATAGGAGGAGTGAACTAGTATATGTTTCAATGTTTAATTTGGTGAAGGGTATTAGTGATGAGCAGAGGAGTGAATGTCTTGAAACAGAGATATGAAAAGAGATGCAGCGTAGGCAGTGGAGGAGTGTTGTAGATGTACAGGGATGTACTAACATGATCATGTGAGAAAAAAAGTAAGCACGGTTTTTTATGAGGTAGGAGGAGGTGAAGTGTAGTTGAGATAGTGATGAGTGTGTTAGTAGCAATATTGTTACACCCTAGATTTTTAGTAACATTATTTAGGATATTTAATGAGAAGAATTAAATAAAATAAATTATTGATTAGCAGATTAAGATTTGATTTTAATTATAATGTAGTCATTCCATTTAACCATGAATTAAAACAAGAGTTAACTTGAAACAGGGGAGAGGTAAAATAGGAAAGATGCCATTCCTATAACTTCCAAACCTTGGCCGTGTAAAATTTTACACATTCACTTCATTTTAAAAAAATTAATTACGGGGCCAACCACTATTAACAAGGAAGAGAAGAAGAAAAGCTAGGAAGAAGCTAATTCAAATCAAACATATTCACATCTCAATCTCCTTAATCTCTAAAACAAAGGTGAATAATGTTTACAACCTAATTTTGACTATGTTTTTTTTTTAGCATGAATTTCGAATGTTTTTCAATGATTTTCCATGTTTTTGAATAATGGAATGAATATATATATATATATATATATATATATATATATATATATGTTGATGGATTATGGTTATCCATAGTGAATTTATGATATATTGTAAGGTGAGAACCCTATAAAATGACATCCAAATGCCTTGTGAAATTATCATAAATATAATTTGGGAGTTGGTTTTCAATTTTTATATTTTTCAGAATTTTCATAGAATTAATATGAATTTTCTAGTAAAGAAAATATTAATTTGGGTTAATAATTATTTTCGATTAAATAATTAAAGACTAGGGTCTGAAATTTTTATATGTTAGAAAACATATTAGAATAGATTTTCTGGAATTTTTGTATATTTTTCCTAAATGTTTTAAGGGTTATATAAAATTATTTAAGGTATGGGACTTTTTTTTGTAAAATTAAAAGTGGAGAAGGGTTTTTTATAAAATAATTTGAATTATAAAATCTAGAAAGTCGGCAGTACTTTTGAAAAGTGCAGTACTTTTTATTGGTAAAGAAAGAGGCAACCAATCACAATTGAACACTTAAGGTATGTTAGGTGAAAATAATTATTTGCTACCAACTTTTCACTGTTTCATCTCTTTCGACATCAGGTTCCGCCTCCATACTACCTGCTTGCTTTCATCTAAATGGCTTTCGAATAAGTAGCTTTCAACCAAGTCAAATGATATAAAGGAAATGGTTTCAATTGGATTGCGCCACTATTTTTAAGTAATTGCTTTCGACTAAATCGAAACTTTTTTGCTGCCGCTTTTCTACCCTTCGACCCAGATGGTTCCGAAGGGATGGTTTCGACACCATCACTTCATTACTTAGGAAATGGTTTCGAAGCAGTTGCTTTCGACTTAAATATTTTAAGACCCTTTTCTAATAAGTAAATTAAAACCCAAATGGTTTCGAAAGAGCTTGTTTTAAATGGTTCCGAAACATTTACTTTCGAATTTAATAGGTTTTTGATCCTTTTTCTCTACCTGAAGGTAGAATCAAATGGTTTCGACCGAGACAATTTGAATGGTTTTGAAAGGTATCCACATGTTTTAAATTGGACCCAAAGTGCTTTCGAAAGGATTGATTTTTGAGCATTTCGAAAGGTTTTAATGAATGGTTTCGAAAGGGGTGGTTCCCTAGTGTTTCGAAAGGATTGAAAGGAAAAAAATTCCTATGTTTTTCAAAAGGCGATATTTAAAAGGTTTTAAAAAGGGGATGTTTAATATTTTGAAGCTTTCGAAGAAAAGAAAGGAAAGATTTTTCCAATGTTTTCGAAAGGCTATGTTTAATGGTTTCGAAATGGTCTTTCAATGGTTTCGAAAGGGTTACCTACAAGGTTTTCGAAAGGGTTACTTAAAATTTTTAAGCAAAGATTTCGAATGAAACAAATAGGCAATGTAGCCTAGGTATTTTCAAGTTAAAAAAAGGATTTTTGACTTGTTTTGAAAGGATAGTTGGTCCTAATTAAATCCCATCAACATTATTTTGAGTAAATTATATATAAATGGCAAAATGGCATAGAGTGAAGAAATAGATATATTTTCTTTGTGTATATAAATGATTTGATGGACTAAATAATTTTCAAAAGATTTTCGAGGAAATTTAAAGGGTAGATAACCTTAAGAAAATAAATCGGATATAGTCCATTTTGCAAGCAATCGGGCTAGATTTCGGACAGTAAGTCCAGTTTGTGGGTAGTCAGCCCAATTGTATGGATTGGTAGTGCATTTGTGGCATAACAGACCTTGTTATTATATTATGGGCATATAGCTCACATATTACTTGTTCTACGGAACGGTAGTCCATTATTAGCGTAAAGGATATTGCTATTTCGATATCATCGGTTTAATTAACCATATTGGTTGCAAGAAAGGGTTTGCAAAATAAATGTTTAAAGAGGATATTAGTGAGGGGCAACCCATTCTGCTAAGCTCCATGGTCTCACTTAATATCAGTAAACCGAGATGTAACAGAATTATTCACACTAGGATTTATGTCTGACTCGAAGATTTTTTTCCCCTTAAACTGTCAAGTACTCAAAATTGATTTTAGTGGGCTAAGGGTTGTGGTTTTAAAGTTCTTGTATTTTGAGCATCCTAAAATGAGCATGTGACTGATGGATAGCTAACTAGGATTGCAATTTCATTTTTTTTTATTCCGCTGTGTATATTAGGTCAGATATGACTATATTACTTTGATCAACTAGGGGGGCATCGTCATATGTCGCTCTTAGCGTATTTTGTACTGATATATTGAATCATTGCTTGGGAAACGTTAAGGGGTCATGTAACTTGGATATGAATTAATATTTTGAAATGTAACCACCAAAGTGTTGTTTTTTGAAATCGATGGTTTTGTTCATATTCATGTGCTTCTGATATCATGGATACCGTTTTCATTAACGTATTTTGTCACCAGAAGTTAATATTATGGATGACTATAGCATCTGTAGCGCTTAGCTTTTGGCCTCCAGATATGGGATGTTAAAGCTTGGTATCGGAGCATGGTTTATGAAAAAATTTAAACCAAAAATGGTTTTTAAAACATAATCCAAAGGAATTGGAGCAACATTTGGATATAGGATAATGCTATAATAATGTACTTGTATTTGTTGTATATAAGAATATGCTTTATCTCTAGTCTCCTATTTTTGTTAGGTTATTTTTCTGTATCTCATAAAGTTTGAATACGGATAAGGAAGGAAGAAGAGGAAGAGTTAACCAAGGAGGTGAGGGCACCGAAGGGAATGTCAGGCCTAGTGTGTGGAGAGATCAAGGTCAGGCACAAGCAAAGAATACAAGTGCTGGAGTCTCGCAAATGGACTTGGGCGCTATGTATCAGTTTTTTTAAAACATGAGCCAAGCTGGAGTTGCAGCTGGAGTGGTAGGAGGAAATACTGTTGGGACGGGAGTTCAGGAAGCTTTGACAGTTAATCATTATGCTAAGCTGAGTGGAGATTACACCAAGTTTGGGGGGAAATTGTTTATTGGAATAGAGGATGTCATTAAGGTAGAGAATTGGCTTTTGCATTGCGAAAGGATTTTGTAGATTTGGGGCTCAGTAATGAGCAGAAGAGGGGGTTGGCATCTAGACAGCTTCAGGGAGCAGCTTTGTTTTGGTGGAATAGTGTGACTACGGTGGTGGATGAGGAAACTATGACCTGGAAGATTTCAAGGGAAGATTCCAAGAGAGGTTTATGTCTGCAATGGCACAGTCAAATCTGTTCCGGAAGTTTGCCAAATTAGAGCATGGGTAATGTCAGTACTAGAGTATGCAAGGAAGTTTGAGGAGTTGGGCTGGTATAGTATGCCTCAGTGGATACAGTCATGAAGTGGAACGAGAAATTTATCAGGGGGTTGAACCTTAAATTGGCTAAGGCCACATTACCTCATATTAGAGATCCTTCTGACTTTGTTATGGAGATGGATTTGAGGCATGACTAGTTATTTGATTCTCTAGAGAAGAGTAAAGCCAAAGAAGTCTAGGTCGGGCAAAATCAGAAGAGGAAGTTATTTCCTAAGAAAGGTGCTCAAAAAGGTGGAATAGTTAAGAACGAGAAGTCTTAGATTATCTGTTTCAAATGCGACAAGAAGGGTCACTATGCTAATGTGTCATACTAGGAAGGCAAAGGAATTGGCTGGGAGGAAGAATGTCATGTGTTACAACTGTTACTAGATTGGCCACGATAAGAGCAGTGCAAGGAGCCCACAAAGGATTGAAATGGCAAGGTGTATGCATTGGAGACTGCTGCTTCTAAGCCAACGGCTCAGGAGAAAGGAAATTCAGTCTCGGGAGGTACGCTTCAAATTCATGGTATGACTGTTAGCGTTCTATCTGATACCGGTGCATCTCATTTTTTTATATCTAGATTTTTATAGATAAGCTTGACCTAGAACCTTCTTATTTAGTTACTTCCTTATAGATTGCGAATCCAATAGAAGGGTATGCAACTCTAGAGATGAGATGTGATCAGTTAAAGTTCAACCTATTAGGTCATAATTTTGTTTGTTGTTTGCATATGTTTGATTTTGTGGGGTTCGGGAATATTCTCGGTATGGATTGGTTAAGTGAGTACAATTCCAGGATATTTTGTCAAGGTAGGAAAATATCTCTTAGGCACCCAGATTGTAGTGATGAGATAGTTTATACCGTAGAAAGTTCTTACGATGAGATGTTTGCTTTGTTGGGTGTTATGGAGTTGGATGATGAGCTGAGTCAAGTTTTCATGGTTAGATAATTCACAAATGTTTTTGAGCATATAGTTGGATTGCCACTGAAACAAGCCATTGGGTTTCAGATATATTTAGCTCCAGGAGCCGAACCAGTGAGTAGACTGTCAAACAGGATGACCCCACAGAGATGAGGGAGTTGAAGGTGCAGTTGGTGAACTTAAAAGAAAGAATTATATCAGGCCGAGTAATTCGCCTTGGGGAGTAGTCGTAATGTTTGCTAAGAAGCTGGATGAATCGTTAAGGCTATGTATCGATTATCATAATTTGAATAAGAGAATGAGAAAGAGTCAATATCAATTGCCTTGGATTGACGATTTGTTTGATCAGCTAAGTGGAGCCAAGGTATTTTCATAGTTGGATTTAGTGATAGGCTTCCATCAACTCAGTGTAGCGGAGGATAGTATATATTTGACGTCGTTTAGGACCAGATATGGGTCGTACGAATGTTTAGTTATGCCATTTGGACTGACTAATGTGCTAGATTTCTTTGTGGATTTGATGAACCGGGTTTCTCGAGAGCACATGGATAGGTCCATATTAGTTTTCATAGATGACATCTTGATATACTCTAAGGATGAAAGAGAGCATGAAGTTCTTCTTATGGTGGTGCTTGAGACGCTGAGGCAGCATTAGTTGAAAGCAATGTTCTCAAAGTGTCATTTTTGGAAGAGAGAAGTAAAATTTCTAGGTTGTCTCAAAAGATTTAAAGGAAATGGTTTCGATTGGGTTGCGCCACTATTTTTAAGTAATTGCTTTCGACTAAGTCGAAACCTTTTTGCTGCTGTCTTTCTACCTTTCGACCCAGATGGTTTCAAAAGAGTTGTTCTGTTTGCAAAAAACTGGCCACGTCTCTAATGCTTTCGAAGGAATGGTTTCGGCACCATCACTTCACTACATAGGAAATGGTTTTGAAGCAGCTACTTTAGACTTAAATATTTTAAGATTCTTTTTCTATCCATAAAGTAAAACCCAAATAGCTTTGAAAGAGCTTGTTTTAAATGGTTTCGAAACAGATGCTATCGACTTTAATGGGTTTCTGATCATTTTTCTCTACTTGAAGAAAAAATCCAAATGGTTTCGACGAGATGTTTTGAATGGTTCCAAAAGGTAACCGCATGTTTTTAAATGAACCCAAAATGCTTTCGAAATGATTGAGTTTTGACTATTACGAAAGGTTTGAATGAATGATTTCGAAAAGGCTGGTTCCCCAGGGTTTCAAATGGATTGAAAGGAATAGTTTTTTTCCTATGTTTTTCCAAAGGCGATATTTAAAAGGTTTTAAATGGGGGATCTCTGATATTTTTCAGTTTTCGATGAAAAGAATTCCAATGTTTTCTAAAGGCTATGGTTAATGGTTTCAAAAGGGTCTTTCAATGATTTAAAGGGGTTACCTTCAAGGGTTTCGAAAGGGTTGTTCAAAGATTTTAAACAAAAGTTTCGAATGTAATAAATAGATAATGTAGCCTAAGTATTTTAAAGTTAAAAAATGGTTTTGACTTGCTTTGGAAGGATAGCTAACCCTAATTAAATCCCATCAACATTATTTTGAGTAAAGTATGTATAAAATGGGAAAATGGCATAGAGTAAAGCTATAGATATATTTTCCTAGTGTATATATATGATTTGAAGGACTAAATCATTTTGAAATGGTTTTCATGGAAAATTTAAAAAAGTAGTTAACCCTAAGAAAATAACTCGTACAGTTAGTCCATTTTAGGAGTCGGCCTAGATTTCGGACAGTTAGTCCAGTTTGCGGGTAGTCAGCCGTTATATGGACAAATAGTCCATTTGTAGCATAATGGACCTTTCTATTAAATTGTGGGAATATCGCTCACATGTTACTTATTCTACGGACAAACAGTCCATTTATTAGCATAAAGGATATTGTTGTTTTGATATAATCCATTTGATTAACCAGTTTGGTCGTAGGAAATGTTTTGCAAAATATATGTTTAATAGAGGACATTAGTGAGGGGATCCACATTTTGCTAAGCGGCATGGCCTCACTTAATATCAATAAACCGAGATGCGATAGAATTATTCACACTAGGCTTTATGTCTGACCCAAAAAAATTTTTGTTTCCCCTTAAACTCTCGGGTATTGAAAATTAATTTTAGTAGGTTGAGTGTTGAGAATTTTAGGTTCTAGTCTTTGTGCGAATAAAGCACCCAAAGATGAGCAGGTAGTTGACGAATAGCTAATTAGGATTGTAGTCTCATTTTATTTTGGTTCAATACGTATATTAAGTCAGATATGACCATATTACTTTGATTAACCAAGGGGGCATCGTTATATGTCGCTCTTGGCGTATTTTGTAATGATATATTTTATCATTGCCTAAGAAACATTAAGGGATCATGTAACATGAATATGAATTATTATTTTGAAATATAACCACCAAAGTGTTGTTTTATGAAATCTGTGATTTTTTTTCATATTCACGTGCTTCGGTATTATGGATACCATTAGCATAACTGTATTTTGTCACAAGAAGTTAATACTATGGATGACTGCACCATCTTTAGCGCTTAGCTTTCAGCCTCCTAATGGGGTGTTACAAATGTGAAGTTGCTGACAAGGGGTTTTTCAAAGTAGTGATTTGGATTGAAATGGCAGAGGAAAAATGGTGGGGTGGTGATATCAGTATGTGGTGTTTATGATGCACAATGGATGGCAGTGATGGGAATATAGGAGTGTTGTGTCAATTCAGGGGATTATTGGCAAGGTTGGGTGAACTATGGTTTGGTGAATGTATGGGTTGCTAAAAATGGAGATATATGGAGGTCAGTTATGGACTATGTGCACCAAAGTGCAGTGTGAAGTAGGGGTATGGAAGTTGTGTTAAATGGTGTAGCGGAGCAGTTTGAGCAGAGATGATGGGAAAATTTGGGTATTTGATTTTGACTGAGAGGAGATTGTGTAGGAGATGAACGTGGGGTGACTGTTGTGCACATAAGTTTTGAAGTGACTGAAGGGAAGTAGGGTAATGTAAATATGCAGAAGTGTTGTATATACCAGAAAAGTAAGTATAGTATGGTTTGATAGTTTTGAAGGTCTTGAAAGCTGAGGTTAAGTGGTTGTTGAAGGGGTTAAGTGTGTGTTTAAAGTGGTGGGGGAAGCAATTTGAGGCAATTGGATGAAAGTATTTGTAAGTGGCGTATATATGAAAGCAGAGAAGGGTATTTGATGAGCGGGGTATTTGATGGCAAAGAGAAGGGTTGGGAGGAGTAATAAAATAAGTTTGTAAAAGAAACTACAAAAGAAATTTGTAAAAGAAAGTTGTAACAAGAAAATTGTAAATGCAAAAGTGAGTAATAATTTTTTTATAAATTGTCTATTTTTTTAGAAAAAATAGAACTGCAAAAGAAAATGCAGATAGAACAACAAAAAAACAAGCACACAAATCAAATCACACAACAAACATACACATAACAATTTTTTGTAAATGCAATTCAACACACAGAAATAAAAACAAATAATAAATAATTCGAAGAATAGAAAAAAAAATCAAATCAATTCCCCGGCAATGGTGCCAAAAACTTGTTTGATGGCTAAATCTCTATCGGACTAGAAAATAGTCGAAAAATTTACATTAAAAATAACCATAAGCGCATGGCGTACAATTTTAGTACGTGGCGAGTACAGGAAAATCCATAGGGAATTATATTGATTTTAAAATTTCTTTTCAATCAAATTAAACCAAGATTTAAAAAAATTTAAGCTAACAAAACATAAGTAAAGTAGCAAAAGAAAATGGATAAAAATATGCGAGTTTGAAGGCAATTTAGAGGCAAATCCATTCTCATGATCACATAAATCAACAAAACGAAATTATGATCCCTCTTATGGTCATTAATGAATTTAGTTGATATGTTTGTCAATAAGTATAGCCTATTTATGCTATTAATTAGCCCAACATAAACCGTCAAACTTTAACATACCTACTAAACCACTTATTCACTTTAATGAAAACGAAAATGAGCTTGAAAATAAAATTTATTCTAAGCATGATCTATTCACTATTGATTACTAATATAGACCATCAAATTTTTATTTTAAAGTTCACTTCATTACCATAATCAACGTAGATGAAGAGGTGATTTGTGTTTATTTTTGTTTAAGCATAGCCTATTCGATGATAACAACATAGGCTATCGAATTCAAAGCTAAAAAACAAAATTGAACCACGTGAGATATTTTCATTAAGCACAAAAAGAGATAATAGATTATCAAAATGTTGAACCTACATGATTAAGAGAGCTTCAATACCCCTAAGTTGAAGGAGTTTAGCTTCTCATATTTTTTATTACGGCAAAGAATGTACACTTCAACATAAAAAAAAAGAGGAAAAAGAGAGCTAATTAAAATAAAATGAGAGATAATCTACATGCAAGAAATAAAATATAAGCTACTAACATAAAAGAGAATTGTAAATAGAAAAGATCATGAATTAAAATTGCTATAAGAAAATTATATAAGAACAAAAGGCTAAGTAGCGATGAAAAAGAAAAGAGAGTTTTTTTGTTTATTTTTTGATCCTAAAACTAAACTATCTAAGGAGGAGGCTAAGAGCTTTATTACATGAACATATGGATATTATACATGTTTAGAAACCCTAATCCATATCTTCGGGGATACTCTTGAGGAAGTGTGGCCACAAAATTATCATTAGCATCAATTAATCCACCATTAAGTATGCGTGTAATTTTAATGTCCACCAACATGTGCACTTGCTCATAATTGTACAACATTTAAGTGGGTAGGTGGAGTCCTCCATGTTTTCATGAATTGATTTATTTCAGTCTTCATTTGTTTCTTAACTATTGTGCATGCATATCTTTATGAAGACCTCTTCCATTTGAATCAAAATTCCTACAAAATAACTTTAAAATGTCCAAGTAAATTTTCCCAAATTAATATATGCATAAAAATGACCTTTTTCCCATATATGAAGATGAATAAATGATTATTTAAAAATAATTTGAATTTCGATTTAAACATGTTAAAATACCCTACATACTCATTTATTTAATTAAATTAGACTAAATACAGAAATAAAAATATGCATATTTACATGCATATCAATACTAAAGCCATTTCTCAATGCTTTGAAAGATCCTAGTAGCCACTTATATTAAAGGTTTTAAAGTTAATGGTTAAGAAAGATCGTTTCAAAGCTATCTATTTCCCTAATTATTTTACTTATAGATCATTGCTTTCGGAAGGGTGGTCGAAGCCATTTGTTTTCCCTAAATTCTTTTACTTGAAGACTAAAGCCTTTGAAAGGGTTACTTTCACTTATGTCACTTTGACCCAGGAGTCATACTTAAGGTTAAACCCAATGATTTTGAAAGAGAAATTTTCATATGGCTCGAAGCTATGCTTCTATAAATCCTACTTGAATTAAGTTGTTTTGAAAGATAAGCTTTATTACTTTTGAAAGGAATGTTTTAATGGTTTCAAAAGGAAGGTTTTGATGCTTTCAAAAGGGATGTTTTGAGTGCTTCAGAAGGTGTATATTTAAATGTTTCGAAAAGATGATTTGAATACTTTCGAAGGATATATTTGAATGGTTTCGAAAGGTAAAGCTTAAGGTTTTGAAAGCCTTAGTTCTCAAATAAGAAACCAAAATTCAATTTTTAAAACAAACCCATGGCAATATTAAAGAGCTTTCAAATGGCATTTTATTTTGGAGTTTTTGAGGAAGCTTTCCTTGCTAAAGATAATTGGTTAAAGGTAATAACCATATTTCATTTAAAAATTGATTATGAGTAAATTTAACTAGAGATGTTTATATTATTATGTTATGATCAATTATCATGTGTGCTTCTTCTGTAAACATATTCACTTTATAATCAACCCATAACTGCATTTTGGAGTATTATGGGCAGAATAAACAGCTAGATTGACCCAGTATTGGACATAAATTAAGTTAACTCTTTTATGAGTTGAGAGCTTCTAGGAGGTCAGGTAGACCAGAACATAGGATGCACAGAGACTGATCAAAAAGTTGTTAGTTTAGACAGGTTCATAGTAAACCTATGAAAACTATGTTTGGAATTTGTTATTAATAGGGGTCAATAGGTTCTTAGTGATCCTATGAAAAACATATAGGGATTAAGCTATTGAATGAGATCAATGGGTTCATAGTCGACCAATGAAGACTATGACATTGGAGAAGTTAATCGAGAACCCTATAGGTTCATAATGAACCCATGAAAACTATAATTGGATGAAGTTATTAGTAGATTCCAATAGGTTTTGAGCGAACCCATAAAAACTATGAAATTGGGAAGATCGTCTGTAAGCTGTGAACTGGTTAGTGGTCTGTCTATAAAAAATAATAGGCTAATAGTGACCATAGAAAATTTAATCGAGACAAGTAGTCAAATGAACGGGGATGGGAAATCCAGAACATATTGCATGTTTGCATATCATAATGATATATTTTGTTATGCTATATATTAACCATTATGGATGAAGGTGCACAAAATATGGTTAATATATATTGACTTAGGGTAACAGTGAGGGGAAAACCCGTTCCACTAAGCAGGTTGGTCTCATTAGATATCTATATGGTTCGAGATTGTAGATTATTATTGATACCATGCTTTTGTCTAAATCGAAGTTTATGTTTTCTCCTTAAACTCTCAGGTGCTTAATTAATTTTAAGTAGTTTGAGAGTTAGGGTTCCCAGATTCTCCTTTAGACGAATAAGCTTTCGAACATGGAAATCTAGCTATTAGGAGTTCTTTACATTTGATTCCGACATATTTTGGTTGTAATGGAATAGTTGTCTAATTTCCTATGTTAGACTCTTTTCATCCAAGAGGAACCTTCATATGTCCTTTTGATGTATTATAATAATTATATTTCTCTTAATGTGGTTTACGAATTATGATTATGTAATGAATCTGGATCATGATCTGAAGTTGAATGAGAAATCTATTTTACGATGTTAAATTTTTTTCGTATTCATGTGTTTCTGTTATATCAATACATCTAACATTACCGCATTTGGGCACCCGAGAATTAATAACTATAGATGACTGCGCATCTGTATCGGTTAGTTCTAGGTATTTAAATGGGGGATGTTACTGTTTGACTTATGTTGTAAGGAGGTAGCCAGCTGCTTGGTAGTTGCAGGGAGAGGGGTGAGCTGATGGGAGGTTATTGAGTCTGAGAATGATGGATATGATATTTCTTAGGATGAGTTCCATATAACATTTGAGGTGAAGTTTATTTCTAGTTTTAGAAGAAGAATATGCACTGTGGGAAGCGTGGGAAGAAGGGGCAATTAAAGAAGGAGTGCATAGAGGATCTTTCAAAGGTTAAGTGCTACAACTACGATCATTATGGGAATCTAAAGCGAGCTTGCACATCACTACCTAGAGCTCCTACTCAGGTGGTTTTGGCTTATGCACTGGAGGCAATCCTTAGCTCGAGTGCACAGCTAGAGGCAGACAAGGGTAAGAAAGTGGTAATCAAAGGATTGTTAACTCTTTTTGGTTTATCTGTTCACACTTTATTTGATACTAGGGCTTTAAATTCTTTCAATTTCTAGTAAGCTTGTTGATGACTTGCACTTACACACTAGTATAGTTACAGACGTTGTAGTTGTGTCAAACCCCAAAGGAGGATTGGCTTATTTGTCTATGGTATGTAGGGGCCTGAAGTTGTTAATCTTAGGGCTCGACTTTGATTGTGATGCCTTTGTATTGGGATTCTCTGGGTTTAGGTTGATATTATACATGGATTGGATGACTATCTACATGGCTATTTTAGACTGCGATAGGAAGGTTATTAGATTGAGCATGTGAAATGAACATAGCTTGGAGGTGTACTGTGATCCTTAAGGTTCTGTTGTGCTGAGCTATTTATATTTTTTGGACCTATCATAAGATGAGCTAAAAACAGTGTTTTTAGTTAGAGATTTCCTAGACTTTTTTCCGAGATTACCAGGTTTCGGCCAAAGAGAGTGATAGAGTTTAGAATATATCTTTTTGAGAATGCCAAATTCGTCACCTTACCACTAAGGCATATGGCTTCAACGGAAAGATGCGAGTTAAAATAAGATAGTTAATGAATTGTTGGAGAAGGGTTCTATTAGGGAGAGCATTTCTAAGTGTGGATCACCAGTCGTCTTTGCCACTAAGGTGGATCATTCTCTAAGACTCAACATCGATTATAAGGAATTGAATAAACCAACATAGAAGAATCATTATCCATTGCTCTGCATAGAAAATCTCATTAATCATTTGGTTGGAGCTAGAGTATTCTCACACCTGACTTGGCAACCTGGTTCCATCAACTGCATGTAGCCAAGGACAGCTGTTAACCATAAAATTTATTTGAAGGCAGAAGTAGAAAGAAGGATAATAAAATTGAAGTTTCGAAGAAGAGACAATCCAATTCATCATCAAAAATTTAAAAAGGATGTTTAGAAAGTCCAATTACTCACACAGTACAAAAGCCTTCAACCAAGATGAAAACAAACAGAACCTTCCTCCATGATCAACCTTTCAACACAGATGAACAAGCAATCATGAATTTAGAACTCCTTTCAAAAGCAATCAATGATGATCTTTTAACTACACATCAAACCATTCAAAATTGTAGGTTTCACCAAAAGTGACTTTTCGAAAGCTTAGCAATCCTTTCGAACCGGTAAAGACACACTTAGTATAACTTTTGATGGCGTCGAAAGGTTCTATGAAGAAAGAAACACTCAGAAGTCAATAAAGAGTGAAAAGTGACCTCTCGACAACATTAAAGAGAATCACAGCTCTCGACAACATTCAAGTGAAGACAAACCCTTTGACAAGGTCAAAAGTTTCACAAAAGATGTAAAAGGAAAACCTTTTAATGAAGTCAAAAGGTTAATGAAAGCATAAGAGGGGCAAACATTTCGACAAAGACAGAAGGTTCATAATGGCACATGAAGGACAAACCATTTGACAAGTACGAAAGGTTCATAACAAGGAAAACCATTCGATGAGGTCGGAGGGTTCATAACATCATGAAGGAGGCAGTCCTTTCGACAAGGTCGAAAGGTTCACACAGTATGCAAAGAAGAGACCTTTTGACAAGGTGGAAAACAAGGAAGCAAAAGAGGTAGACCAAGAATCACAAGAGACTCCTAACCTTTTGACAGAGTCGAAGGGTTCATAACCTTTCGATGAAGTTGAAAGATTTATAACAGCATATAAAAGGGACCTTTCGAATCAATCAATAGCACTCGGAAGGTGGGTAGTCCGTGCCTATAAATAAGACCCAAGGGGTCCAGTTTTAGGGGCCCAATTCTAGAAACTAAATTCATCTTCTTTTCTCTACTCCCAGTGCTTTCGATACTTGTACTTAGAAACCCTAAATTGAATTAGGGAGAGAGCTCAATATCTTATAACTCATTTGGTTATAAATAAAACGGAGATGGCTCGTTCAAGATGGATATTGGCAATGAGGAGAATCATTAAGAACATTAGCTAGACTAATGATCAATTGCACATGATTTCAACCTTTTTCTCATAATCTCTTTTGATCGATGTTATGTATAAGATCGACTTAGTCATTCCTCATTTAAACACGTCATCATTGAAATCCATACGTAACGTGGGTTGTTACAGTGATGATGACGTATCACACATGTTAAATGCACAGATATGGGCATAAATAAATTTAAAGGGGATAAAGATATAATCCGGGACTGCTTTGAAAAGAGGAAAACCTTTTGACTTAGTCGAAAGGTTTACTTCCTAATGGAGTCACGGGTTATATATATATATATATATATATATATATATATATATATATATATATATATATATATATATATATATATTATAACCACTCTTTATGGACTTCATTCCAAGGGAATTTACTTCCTTAAGCATTAGCAAACCCTTCAAATCAAGTCCATAGAGTGAAAATGGACATAAAAGGGGCTGAAAGCAGTTAGGGTTAGCAAATGAATCATGCATCTCCTTACTAAAATGTCGAGAGGTTTCATAGGCTACCTTTCGACATGATGCAAAAGGAAGTGATAGTTATCTACCATTACTGCTTTCGACTCCAAGAGGAGATGGAACCTAACAAGTTACTGATTTCCGAAAGCCCAATGGTTAAGAATTACATCAATCTAATCGAAAGGTTGGAAAAGCCTTGTCTTACCTTTCGATAAATTCCCAAGCTTTGGTAATTCGCTTCTATTCCAATCTAGTTGAAAGGTTGGAGTAATCCTTTTAACAACCTTTCGACAAGGTCGAAAGGTTGAGTTATTCCCTTCTACACCAACTTAGATGGAAGGTTGGGTTGGTTATGCTAATAATCTTTCGACAAGGTCGAAAGGTATGACAATCCAATACTTCATCAACGTAGTCGAAGGGTTGAATCAGCCTCATAACCTTTCGACAAGGTCGAAAGGTATGACAATCCAAAGATACACTTTTGGAGGTGAGAATCATTTCTACCATATGGTTGTGTCCAAAACAAAATTATATTATTAAGGCATTAGGAATGTTGACAAGTTTTCTTGTTAAGAACAGCATTCAAAAGATAACAGTCCATCCACCCGAAAAATTGTATGAGTGGTTAGTCATTCCCATCGGACTAACTAATACACCCGCTTACTTTATTGAATTGATTAGACGAGTTTTCAAAAGGTTGCTTGATAAGTTCATTGTGATTTTTGTGGATTGTATCCTAGTTTATTCGAGGAGGAAGGAGAAGCATGCATTGCGGTTGGAGGAGGTGCTCAGTATACTACATTTGCATAAACTTATGGAGAAATTTTCAAAGTGCCACTTTTGGAAAAAGGAAGTATGCTTTTAGGACACATCGTCTCAGAAAGTGGCTAGGATGTTGATCCTATGGCAGCAGTTCGGGATTGGCATGTGCCGAAGAATGCCACGAAAGTGAGATGACTCCTTGTTTTAGCGGGCTACAATCGAAAGTCTATTAAAGCCTTTGCAAGGATGTCTTCCCTACTGTCCCGTCTTGCTAAGAAAATTTTAGTTCTCCTAGGATGCTAAGTGTAAATATGTTTCTATCAAGTTGAAGGAGGCATTGACTAGTGCACCCGTTTTGATATTAACAGTTGAGATAAAACAATTTACAGTTTATACTAATGCCTGTTTTATAGGGTTAGGCACGGTCTTAATGCAAGAGGGGCGTATGGTGAGTTATACGAGTCGGCATTTTAAGACCCACGAGAGAAACTACCCTACCCATTATCTTGAGTTTGTGGCCATTATCTTTGCGCTCAAGTCAAGGAGGTGTTACCTTTTAGGAGAGCATTTTGAGCTATTTGTAGATCACAACTCCTTTATGTATTTGTTCTACCAAAAGGATATGAATATGAGGAAGCAAACGTAGGTGTCTTTCTTGGTATCATATGACTTTGATATCTCTTACATATATCCCTAATTATAGAATTGCACTAGAAGACGCTTTGATTCGAAAACATGCAGCATCAAGTCCCTTGTCCTTAGAGTGGAGACATTCAGAGTATATTTCTACCTTCGGTTAACGACCATCATCAGATATTACCCCAGGATTACTGCCATCTTTAGATGTTCAGCCTATATCGATGGAGCGAATTGGATCTAGGAATAAGGAGGATAAGGAGCTAGTATTGAAAGAATTGGTAAAGGAGCTTCATCAAGTCATTTGAAGCATTATGCCATTGACTAGAGAGGATGGTTACGCAAGGATGATAGGCTTTGTGTTCCTCATAGCATGGATTAAGTAGATGAGGTACTGGTCAATTCTCACCATTCTAGGATGACCGTTCATCCTCGTGGTGACAAGATATCACGACATGTAGATGGTGTTCTACTGGCACAGTCTGAAGAAGCAAGTAGCGGAGTATGGAGTTAGATGTATGAAGTCCCATAGGATAATGGTGGAGCAAAAGAAGCCTGGAGTATTATTGTAGCTATTGGATATTCCTTAGCGGAAGTGGAAGATTTTTTCCATGGAATTTATAGATTGTTTACCGAGGAGTAGGAGAGAGAATTAGAGCATTTGGGTCATAGTCAATCGGTTGACCAAATGTGCTAATTTCATACCAGTGAGATGTACAAGGAGGCAACATCATTAGCAGCTCTATATGTGAAGGAGGTCGTTAAGTTACATGGAATTCCTATGAGTATAGTTAGGGACCAAGGTCTGCTTTTCACTATTGGATTATGGAGGATTCTACATGAGGCATTGGGGATTGAGTTGAAATTGAGCACTGCATATCATTTGTGGATGGAGGTATGAACAAAGAGAGTAAAATGGGTATTGAAGGATTTGCTACTAATGTGCATTATAGACTTTGGAGGTTCTTGGGAGGATCACTTACCATTAGTGGAACTTATCTATAACAACAATTATCATGCATGCACAGGGATAGCACCATTCAATTCAATATACAATAGTGTGTTGTTGGGATATGACAGATAGGATTATTCTTGGGCCATACATTATGAGGGAGACATCGAGGAAAGTGGATCATAATAATGAAGACTATTGGTCATAAAATCCACTCAAGAACAAAAGTACGAAAGAAGGTTAATGAGAATATCAAGCTCCGCTAGAGTTACAGGCATGGATTTCGACAAAAGTCGCAAGAAACGTTTCAAAGGTATTGAGAAGGCTTTCAAATGATTCGAAGGCACTAGGTGCCCTTACCAATAAAAAACAGCGTTAAAGCTTTCGAGTCAAATGGAAGCAGGAATATCCTTCCGCCACTTTCAACCTTTCAATGCAGAAGGATTCACATATTTAAAGAAAGCAAGGACATCCTCGAAACGATCTATCGAAGGCAAAGAACATCAGCCACTCATATGCATGCCAAACCTTTCGGAACCAAAGGTTTTGCCTTTTAGCAACCCTTTCGAAAGCATACCCAAGCCTTTCGAACTAGTCGAAGCCAATGACATTAAGAGAAGGTTCTACATCAATTCACAAGCATTCATTAGAAGCTACTCAACATTACCGAAACCATTGGTACTTAAACGTCTTCGAATCCCCTATGGAAAACCTATCGACGAAGTCTGAAGCTCCTATTTTACTTTCGATGAATAGAAGGCAACATGAAGAGAAAATAACATTTGAAGACCTTTCGATAATGTCGAAAGCAGTTCTGGAGAAAGCAGAGAAAAGGAATACTAAAGACTCAACAATGGTGAAAGGTTGATAAAAGAACCTTTCGACTTAGTCAAAAGGTATGGAGTAAGATAACGAAAGTGCAAGGGAAGTTAGAGGACTTGAAAGAGATGCCTTTCGACTGTTCGAAGATAGACGCCGCCTTTAGACCAAGTCGAAAGGCATGAGGAGGCACATAAAAAGGGGGCTTTTCGAATGTGTTGAAGGAATTGGCACGAAAGAGGTCCGACATGCATCTATAAATAAGACCGAAGGGTTCTAGTTTAGAGGGTCGGATTTTGGAACCCTGAGCTCATTTCTCTTATCTCAACTTCTTTGCAACAAAAAATATCTTTGTAAATTCTAAATCAATTTGGGGAAAACTCTCTTAATTATAACTCATTTTGGATAAATAAAAATGGAGAGATGGCGAATTCATTAAGGATTTCGATTATAAGGAAGATCTTAATTTTGATTATGAGGAAGAGCATTATGATCATTAACTAGACTAATGATCCATTGCGCATGATTCTATATTATTCTCTTATCTTTTTTTGTCTATTCGATACTTTAGATCAACTTGGATATGATTATTTGTAGCACATCTCCATTTAAATCAAAATATGGAAATTAAAAAGTGGCGATGATGCTTGGACATTGATGAGTTTATGAAACTTAGAAATATCCAGCCGATCTTATGCAAAGTTAATTGAATGAAGCTTAAGCAACTACAATCTGGATTTGTTTCGAAAGGATGAAGCTTCTTTAGACCTGGTCGAAAGGGGTGTTCTGTAGAGAATCCAGTATGTAGTTGGCAAGCGAATGTCAAGAAATGAATTCATCCGAAAGGGTTTTACCAGCCAACGCATCTGCAACCCTTACAAAGGAGTTCATCAAAAATGAGGGAAAACCATTGTGGTCAAGAGCAGCTATCTCATTTTTATAAATCTTGTGTACTTTCCGACAGGGTCAAAAGGGTCAAAGCGAACCTTTTGACATGGTCAAAAACTTTTATAAACAGTTGCCTTCAACACATTTTTAAACACTACATACCCCTTAGTATTCCAAAAAAGGGCACACCAAAGGATGCAATGCGTTATAGGTATAGCTAAAGAATCACAGAGACTAAGATTCACAAGACAGATAAAAACAGCAGGAATATTTAAATAATAACTTATCATTCAAAATTAAACTTCATCTCAAAATAAGTTATAAAAACATAACATGTCCCATGAAAATACATCATAGTCTCACATAATCAGAGTACAAAAGTAACAAGAATAGTAATACCTCTCACAAGTGCAAGTCCATCATAAGCCAAATGAAAAGAAGATGAAAAGCAGAAAAATATATCAGAAATGATAAAATCCGAGGAAGTATCTCCGAGCAACCTGAATCAACTCAACTTTGCTGGCCTATTGGGGGAAGAAAGGGGAAATAGAGGAGTGAGTCAGACAATTAAACCTGTTGAGTGAAAGTAATTACTAGCATTTTTAACCTAGATAAAGATATTAGACTAAGCAATTAGTTCTAGCTTGAAAGGAAATATGGAGAAGATAAAACTGGCATAAAATACTATTTCTGATTCCGTTTGATTGATTGTTTTGACTGTTTGATTGTTTGCGCTTGTCCCAAACTGCTGTGATTAGGCCGAAACCTAATCCTATCTCGACTACTAACTTGATTAGCTTGAAATCCTAATTCTACCCGTTGATCGACCTATTCTCACTCTGCTGTGCCACTGCAAACCAATCACGTTGGTCATAGCAAAAGACAGTTCTTTAGCGCATAGGACGCAGTAGCAAATTATTTACCCAAATCGATGTCGCACGCTCGGTCATCGCCGGTATACTAACTGTCACCCCCTATTTGACCCTTTATTTACGCTAATCAGCATAAGCGTTCCCAGTCTCACCAAACTGTTGTGAGACCATTAGTCCTAGACCTGAAAGGGAATGCAGCCCAGCCTCACCTAACTATTGTGAGACCATTAGTTCTAGACCTGAAAGGGAACGCTGCCAGTACTAGTCCTAACAAACAATCTTCTAGTTTTGCGCCTCTTGCCCAAATCCCCAAATTTGAGCCTCTATCTATTGGCCACTCCTTTACCCTAATCAGCATAAGCGTGTCCCAACCTCACCTAACTGGGGTGAAACCATCAGTCCAAGACTAGAAAAGGAATGTCGCCGGTACGGGCCTTACTTCTATATTTGCTTATTAACTTAATCTAAGTTTTAAAATAAGCCTCTTCTGTTTTTTTTCTGTTTTAGTTAAAACCACTTGTTATAATCACGCTTTCAAATATCTTAAATTTTCTTATTTCAATCCATCTCTATTTTATTTCAGTTTTTCTTATTTTACATTTGATTTCTATAAATTTAGTATTTTTCTATTTTAATCCATTTTAGCGAATTATTCTCTTTTTAATATTTTCTTTGCATAAAAAGGGTTAAATCTTTATAAAAAGAAATTAACATTCATAAGCTAAATTCCAACTTAAAACTTATGTAAATAACTGTAAATAACTGAATAAAATAGCTGAATAAAAATAGAATAAAAAGAACTTCTAAAATTTACTTAAAAATTGTCTCAAAATTTTAGACAAACTATAACTATCGAGAACCCTATTATTTTAATTTTCTTACAAATCTAAAATAATTACAATACACTCACATGCGGTCCATAACTCTAGTCCTGAGCCTTCCTGGATCCACTTCTAGGGTGTAGAATATATTTTATTAAAAAGTTCTCCTCCCTAGAAAAAATTTCTATTTAGGGTTCACCCTTAGGCAATGAACCCAATTGGGAGAAAATCTGAATGAGAAAATTAGTTGGGTTTGGGGTCTTATTTATGGTGTGGCTTAGGGATCTCAGGCCATCGGATTTGAAGACTAAGTCTAGTGTAACTACCTCATAGGCTCACTAGGAACCGTTGGATGCAGCTATGTACACAATGGATCGCTCAAAAATCAAGTTATAACGTGTTCGCTCATACATGGATGATTCTCTATCCATTAACAAAGGCGGTCGACCCTTGTTTATTGGGGGTCGACCTATAGATCGACCTGACCCAAGCATGGGTCGACCTATGCCTCTTTATTTTTACTTTTTTTAATCATTTTAGTTTATTTCTTATTTCTGTCATAACTTCTCTATACTAGCTTGGATTTTGAGAATTTATATACGGAAAATGATCAGAAAATCGTCACAGACTTAAGGGTGCAAATCCCGCAGCTCAATTCTGACAATTATACAAATTTATTCTATTATTTAATTAATTCGTTAATTAGTTATTATATCTCAAACTTTTGGTTGTTACATTCTCCCCTCCTTAAAGGATTCCGTCCCCGAAATCTCCAAGGATAGAAGAATAAAATAAATATTTTCATCCAAATTCTACAACCACGTATTCAATCATCATCCATTACATCCATTGTCCTTAAGCCTTCTAATGCAATTTATGTTATATGCAATATTGTAGTGTCAATGTCCCTAACTAATGAAAAAATTAGGCGATCTACTAATTCAATCGACCTCCTTTTCATGTGTTTCATGTCCGTGCAATGTATCCAAATGACTGAAAACTTCCTAGTGACAACTGAAAGTTCTACATGCGTGCTATAATCATCATCCGAATGCAACAATCATATGATAAATACCCATTCATAGCAACCATGAAATAAAAATGCAAAGTGACCAGGTTAGGCCGATCCATAAGAGATAATAGTGCCTAGTGTGTGTGTATGCATCCATTAGCATCCACTTGCAAACACTTACAACCACTAGCGTCCATCATACATAACATGTTCTAGCAACATGTTTACATTCGGTCCTACCATCCATAGGTTAAACCCTAAGATCTACCCTCTCAAAGGATACTAAAGGAAATTGAAGATGTACCATCAAAAAGATGCGGATAAAAGGTAAGTATTTTTCTCCTCAGCCTCCCACGTAGCGTCCTCAATATTATCTCCCCACTGCACCTTAACCAATGGGACTTCCTTATTCCTAAGCTTCTTGACATCATGTCTAACGATCTTGGTAGGAATGCGACGAACCGCTACATCTCTCTCCACTTCAACTTCTTCAAGTTGGCTAGGTTCCACTACCTCTGTTGAATCATGTAAGGACATTCTAAGTGCAAAACATGAAAAACATCATGAACTCCTGCAAGCCTCTCAAGCAGCATTATCCAGTACGCCATCTTCCCTACCCTTTCCACTATGGGGAACGGTCCTACAAATCGGGTAGCTATTTTCGCACTTGATCCAAACCTCGCTAATTTCCTTAGCAGAGGTACCTTAATGAAAACCATATCTCCTACCTCAAAATCAATATCCTTTCTCCGCTTATTTCCATAGGATTTCTGTCTCTTGGTCCATTTTCATTCTTCTTCAAATTAAATCAATCTTTTTCGAAGTCTTTCTAATCATGTCGGGACCAAGTAGCAATTTTCCATAAACTCCAACCAAGAAGGCGACTTGCAACGTCTTCCATAAAGGGCTTCAAAAGGATCCATCCAATAATAGCCTGAAAACTATTATTATAAGCGAATTCCACTAAAGGAATGTGCTCGTCCTAAGTTTCTCCAAAATCTAGAATGCACATCCTTAACAAATCCTCGAGAACTCTATTAACTCTC
Organism: Allium cepa; assembly: GCA_030765085.1. Lineage (NCBI taxonomy): Eukaryota > Viridiplantae > Streptophyta > Magnoliopsida > Asparagales > Amaryllidaceae > Allium > Allium cepa. Next base: position 698,651,821 of record CM060942.1, on the reverse strand, counting down.
TCCGTTTCGCCATACATTTAAAGGTGATCGGTCGTACTCAATCTAAGATGTGTCCCTAAAGCCTCTTGCAAGCTTCTCTAAAACTCGCTAGTAAAGATAGGGTCTCTGTCGCTCACTATGCTAGAGGGAACTTTATGAAGTCGGACTATCTCACTAACGTATATGGAAGCCAAATAAGGTGTTATCTTCTTACTCTTGACCGAAATGAAGTAGGCGCTTTTAGTCAAATAATCCACAATCACCCAAATACTGGTATTCCCCTTCCTAGATCGGGGTAAACCATCTATGAAGTCCATCGAAACACTATCCCACTTCCATTCGAATACATCCAGTGGTTGAAGGAACCCGCCAGGCCTTTGCTGCTCCGCTTTAAATCTTTGGCACACAAGACACTTGGCCACAAACTCTGCTACATCCTTCTTCATGCCACTCCAATAAAAAACTCTCGTTATGTCCCTATACATCTTATCACCTCCTGGATGAATAGTCATCCGAGAATGTTGTGCTTCTGCTAGAACTGCGCTCTAATCGCCAGTGTGGGGGACACAAAGTCTTCCATCTCTCCTTAGCCACCCTTTACTATCTATGGAATAATGTTGGAGATGTCTAGAGACCTTTCCTCTGCTTATCCAATCCAGAATATCCACAAGCCTTGAATCCTCTCGCTGCCTTGAGCCAATCTGGTCTATGAGGGTAGGCTTAACCTCAATTGCTGCCAATAATCTTGGAGTAATGTCCGTAGAGGGCTTAAATCAAAGGTGGAAATAAACTCTAGGCCCTTCCACTCCTCGAACATTGGACTAAGGGTTGCTCTCTTCCTACTTAACGTATCCGCAACCACGTTTCCTTTACCAGGGGTGTAAGCTATCTCAAAGCCATATGATGCAAGAAACTCCATCCAACACTACTGCCTCAAGTTTAAATCCTTTTACGAGAACAGGTACTTCAATGATTTATGGTTAGTGAAAAGCTCGAACCTCTCTCCTAGCAAGTAATATCTCCAAGACTTGAGCGTGAAAATAATAGTAGCCAACACCAAATCATGGGTTAGGTAGTTCTTCTCATGCATTCTTTACTCTCTACTCCCATAGCATACTTCCCTCCACTCCTGCATCAATACTGCCCCAAGGCTAGTCCCGCATGCATTAGTGTATACTATAAAAGGCTTAGCTCTGTTCTAGTAAAACTAACACTGGTGCACTAGTAATGGCCATCTTTAGCATCATGAAGGAGTCCTCACAGTATACCTCCTACACGAATGTTGCATTCTTTTTAATGAGGCGAGTAAGTGGTGTTGAAATCTTAGCAAAATATCTAATAAACTTACTATAATAACCAGCCAAATCTAGGAAGCCTCTAACTTCAGTAGCATTCTTAGGGGCCTTCCAATCCTATACTGTTAATATCTTAGCGGGATCCATAGCTAAACCCTCTCTTGGGACTACATGCCCCAAGAAACGCACCTCCTTATGCCAAAAGTGACACTTCGAGAATTTTGCTTTCAATTGATGAATACGAATTATGCGAAGAACCTCCTCAAGACGAATAGCATGCTCTTCCATACTCTTGGAAAGCACCAAAATGTCTTCCACAAACACTACGAAGAACTTATTTAGGACATCTCGAAAAAAATGACACGTTAGATCTACAAAATAGGCTGGAGCATTGGTCAACCCAAACAGCATAACCAATCACTCAAAGAATCCATTGGGTGTCTTAAATGATGTCTTATTGATGCTATCGTCAGCGGCCCTAAGCTGATGAAATCCAATGGCTAATCAAGCTGAGAAAATACTGAAGCGCCAACTAACTGATCGAAAAGATCTTCTATCCTAGGAAGTGGGTGATGGTTCTTCTTTGTGAGCTTAGTCAACTCTCTATAGTCTACGAAAAGTCAAACGAAACCATCCGCCTTTGTAGCGAAGACCGCTGACGCCCCCTACTCAAATATGCTCCATCTGATGAAGCCTTTCTCTAGTAACTCACCGATCTGCTTACTTAACTCCTTCCTCTCCCTAGAAGCCATATGTCTCACGAGCAATGCCAATGGCTTAGCATTGTCATTCAGATAGATCCTAAAGTCCATATCTCTCTTAGGGGGTAGTCCCCTAACCTCCTCCAAAATGTATGCGAAATTTTTAACAACTAGAACTGAATCTAACTCTCCTAGTGATGAGTCAAGGGAATAATGAAAGCTCAACATGATTGACCCCTATGGGTCACAAGAAACCTTGAGAGTCCGTCCACTACATGTATCTAGTCTAACGACTCTTCTCTCACAGTCCAATATCGCACTATAATTGGATAACCAGTCCATCTTAAAAATCATCCCATATCCCATATATCCCAGTACATAGGAGTCACCATCAAATTCTACGCCTCGTATAAAAAATTTCAAACCCCTATAATCATGGATAAACGTGTCGATCCTCCTATGGGGTTTGAAACAACTATAGGGTCTACAACTAGAGAAATATCTAAGTGCAAACAATCAACCAAGGAACTAGAAATGAAAGAATGCGATGCTCCGGAGTCAAAAAGAGTCCATATAGGAAAATTCAAAATAGAGATCAAACCTTCTACAGAGACTTTCCAACCTCGATCCGGTCCACTACTAGAAGGTGCTGCATCCAAAGCCAATACTTGCGCCATAGGTACGCATGCTCTCTACCCCGTCCTTTGAGGACAAGCTCTACTATGGTGTGACGACCTTGGATTTTGGCCCCTGTTATTCTAATAAATATTTAATCTTATTAAACGAAATGTGAACTGATCATTTTAAAATAAATATGATTTTGGAAATATTGCAATTTATTTATACAAATTGCATTTTAAATAGGAGATTGATTTGGAAAATTAAAATAAAATCTCCTAAGAATATTTAAAGTAAAATTTATCTTGTGTATTTAAGGAAAATATTTTTCTTGTTATAAATATATAAATGCAATATATAGAAAATAATGTTCAAAATAAAATCAAAGCTTGTAAATGTAATATGAGTCAAATTTATGTATATGATTTAAATAAAATACAAATGAATTATAAAAAAGAGAATAAATGTAAATATAGCTTATGAATCTAATTCAAATATTAATGGCTAAAATAGAAAATAGAAAATATAAAATATAAAACATAAATAGATGATAATGTTCAATATAAAATATTAATATTAATGTAAGTCAAAAATATAAATACAAATTAATAAGTGAACTCATGAATCTAAGTTTAATATTTATAGTTATAATACAATTGGAAATAAATATAAATATAAATCTAAATGTGAATAAATTATATGAACCCGATTTAAATGTTTATAGCTAAAGTACAAATACAAATGTAACTACAAACATTTTAATACACATAATATCTTCACTCATAAAGCCCAAATGTTGCCTGCAGATTCAAACTAAAAATAACAATACACAGTAACATTTTTTTATAAGTATACAACTACTTAAGCTACAAGACAAGATTTTTAATACAAAACTAATTATCTTCATAAACAAAGCTTCATCCACAAGCCTTTGACCTGCAATGTTTATGTCAGCAAAACAAATAATAATTATGTAAACTAAGTTTGAAACCAAAGTATTAAATAATTTCGGCTCAAGCCTAACATTTTGTCAGCTCAAATATTTTTTAAAGATTTGCTCATATCAAAACAAAAATGAGAAAAAGCCTAACTAGTTATTACCTACCTTGAGCTTCCAGTCCTTTTCTTATTTATATATGAATACAACTGACCAATCTAGTTCGTTCAGCATATAACAATACCTGAGAAAATTAAAGTACCCAAACTCAAATTTATTCAAATTAGAAACAGAAGAAAACAAGAGCGGGTTCAAGATAATTTCAATACAGGTCAAAACTCATGACAGTTTCATGCTTCAGGTTCAAAGGCAGTGGATGTTCTTTATTCTGGAATTATGCAAAGTGAGTAAACAAATTTTTAGAAGTTTTAAATTATTTAAATCAGTTCAAATTTTCATTGATAACAAGGTTTGCTCCAGTTTGCATATGAGTATGTAATGTTCTGTGTTTTATAGTTGGTACAAGTTTTATACTTTGTGCTAAAGCTCCAATTATCCTTATTTAAATCATTTAGTAGTTTTGATTTCTCAACAATACAAGATGTAATACTTAAATTAGGATTTTTAAAGGGTGATTAAACCATCTCTATAAGTATATCACTGTAACAATGAGATGCAGGTAATCAAAGGATAATTGATGAAATTCGACTGTTGTAAATCATTAATTCAAGATCATACTTTGAATCCTTACTAAAATTAATGATTTATAAAACAAATAGGAAGGTTTTTATTGCAGTAATTCAAGGGCCGTTTGAATTTATGCTAATATTGTATGTTTACCAATTTATAGAAATTTAATCAATAATAAATGTTAAGATTTGAAGTGAAGCAAGTATAAGTGATTGTGATTTCAAGAAAAATGTTCAATAATTTTTCTATTGATTGAAATTTGAACACGAGGCCTATTTAGGGTTTTACTAGAAGTTTTGTGCTTCTCGGTTATTAAATCGCGTACGGCATCCACGCGTGATCGAGCTCCACGATTTTCGAGGGAATGATAGAGGGTCGTGTTGTCCTGGTGTGGCCAAGGGTGAAGGGGCTCAGGTGGTCTCTGTAGTGATGGCGAGGCCGTTGATTTGTCAGAGGTAAGTATCTGTTTTCGAGCAAAATGCATATTTTTGATTTCGATCATTTGGGAATGTTTTGGGTTTAGATTTCGTGTTGTCGCGAGATTTGGGACTTGTTTGGATGGATGGCGTTCGCTGGTGGCGTGTCGTGCCGCCGTGCACGTGCACGGTGGCATTGGAGGTGGACTGGGTGGTCGTTGAGTGTCGCTTCGTGTCGCTCTCGGGAAGATGGCGCTTGTGCTTCGAGTTTTGATCGCGTGACTATATTTAGAATCTGATGTTCAAAGTATGTTTTAACTTTAACTAGCTTACCGTAAAAAAATTAAAAGAGAAGAAGAAGGGGTTCAGGGAAAGGGCTCGGGTGAATTGTTTGAGTAACTCGAGGCATTGCACGAGTTTTCCAGGGTAGTGCTCAGGGTTTTGTTAACTGCGGTTTCATTTTCTTTAAGTAAGATAAGTAAGCACTTTTAACAAATTGTAAAACTCTGTTATAAAAAAATGTTTAACAGGTTCAAGATTTCAAAATTAACATACAGGTTAATTATTTTGGTCCATACTGTAAAATGTTAAGCTCTTACTTATTAATGTAATTAAGTAATCAATTTAATTAAGCATAAAGTTAATTAATGTCTGAGTTATAGTTAGCAATAAAATTGAACTTCAAACTTAAAGAAACCTTTAAAATGTTAATTAAATTAAATAATCAATATCTTCAGGAAGTAATTAAGAATAATCACTTTTAAATTATAATTAATGGTAGATTATAAGTAATTATTATAATTATAATTACTGCTTAAGTTAATAGTTAATTAATCAAATAAACTAGTTGTGAATTAATAATTAATTAAGTAATTTACTTAAGAATTAAGGATTAATAAATGATTAATTAAGTAATTAGAAGTTAACAAATAAGTACTCAAGTTATTAAATAACCATTAAGGTAGTAATTAATGATTAAAGAATAGTAATTAAAGTTAAATAATTTAATTAAGAATTAATTAATTAAGTAGTGTAAAATAAAATAAGTTATTAAGTAATTAAGATTTAATAATTAATTATGAATGATCTATTGATTCAAATAGCTTGAAAGGAAATAAGTAATAAACTGTTAATCAATAAAACAGGGTTGAGTAATTAATTCTGATGTAATTAATTTAAATCAAAATTAATTACAAATGAGAATTTAAGATGATTACTTATAAATTGTTGTGTATGTAGAATATCTAATTGTGATGTTTATTTGATGATATTTTACAATGCTCTGTGATATGTTATACCTATGCTGCTTGTATATGTTTGATCTATGATAAATGCTATGTTAATTCAATTGTTGAATTTAAATTATTTAAACTGTCAAGTTAATTAGACAACTTGGCCCTTAAAATGGCGTTTGGATTTCGATGAGACCGGGATCGGAAGAATCAATTTTGATTCTCCGAAAACCACATCAATCCAAATTAAACGATAGGTCGTGACTTATCAAATGAAGATCTAGATGGTGTATTCAGAATGCAAGGATTATCGTCGTTAACTCTAAGGGTGATTCCAAAATGAGTGTGACGAGATAATGCCTTCGGTCTCGTTCGAACCCGGAACGAACTTGTATGGATTGAATGCTTTCAGCACATCGTCGGGAGGACGATGAGCATTCTAAGTGATATGTTCAATAAAGGTAATCGCAGCCTCAAGCCTCATCAACTGGGAATGGCTAAAACAGGGGAGATGCAGCAAGGTTAGGTGGGTCATGCCCAAGCAGGACAAGATATTTCCCCTGTCTAGATGTCCCTTTTTATTTCGGCTGTGTGGGCGGTTGCTATCTACAACCGCGGGGTTTATCTTGTTCGGCACTGTTCAGTAAGGAATGGTTCCGGCCTTGTGTTGTAGGGGGTCGGGAGTGATCCTCGGTACGGTAATCTAGGCCCCGTACTCTGACGGGCGGTACCCCAGTAGCCCTTCCATTGTTGGAAATCCATTTTCCCTACGTGACCCTACGGTTTTGATTTGTATTACCCACTTTTGTGGCTAGTAGCTGGAATTTAATGAATGTAATAATTTCGGCTATTTTCTATTTACTTGAAAACCCTAGACACTATTACAATATCACTGGATTTCCTATGAAATGTTTTGGTGAGCGTAAGGTAAAAACTTACCCGTATTTATTTGTGGGGAGTCTTACGTGATACCTTTATTTTCAAATGCTTTTCGAAGTTAAGCAACTTTAAACCGTTTACTCATACCAGACCCATGTCTGAGCCGGAGTTTATATTTTGTTTTTCATAAACTCTTGGGTACTCAAATTTTTATGAGTAGCCAAGTGATAGGTTTTGGACCTTGATTTTCTGGAGGAGCTTGGAGCAGGAGTTTCCAGACGTATGTAGCTATTTATCTAGTGCCGCTGTGCTAATAGATGTGTACTGTATCTCTGATGTATATAGTGATAGATGTATGCATGACTGTCATATGTATTGATATTGTATAACTCTGATATATGTAAAATTTTGTAATATTTATGTAATATATTATATTTTGTTCCGTTCCGCTGTGAGATTCTGATGTTGTTGTTCTTTCTTTCTCTTTCTTTTCTATATTTATTCCTTTCTTTCTTAATGATGATACGTCTTTCTGGTAGTAGAAGGGCGGGTCGTTTCACTTGGTATCAGAGCATAGGTTGGTAATAACCTTGGCTTGGAAATGTTTGAAATGTTTTTCCAAAGATTTGAAGTCAATAATGGAGTATTATTTTGGAAAATATTGTTGAATGGAAATTGTTTTGGGAGGAAATTGTGAAAGTAAGGAAGCACTGAACTCACTTCAGTCGCTAGAAATTAATCCTGATGATGATGGCCACATCATCAGTATTCATTTTCGAGTTTCTAATGTGATGGATTGCTACCAGAATAGTTGGTCAGGATATTGTTTGGGATTGTTCGGTATACAAGTTGTTTTAGAAATTTCAAAGGGAAAATTGTTTTGGTGAAAACAAGTGTTTGGAATTTGAAAATTTGATTTGATATACCAAGTATGTATGTGTAGTTATCATTTCAAAATGGTTTTGGAAATGAAAACCGGGCAATTGAATTCTAAGAAATTCTATTTAAATAATGTGAAAGTTTAAATGAATCAACTATTGAACTTATAAAGTGAGGTTGATATTAATAAGAAGGAATTGGGAATTTTAATCTGGGAATTAAAATCTAACCTTGGTAAAATGATTGTAATTGTGATGTGGAAATTTATCCCTTAAGACAGTAAGTAATTATATATATAATCTGAAATTGTGGTTATAAGATGAAATGACTCAAATGAGCAATATAAGCTTTTAAGTAAACAAATAAGTTTTGAGCCCATATTGAGAAATAAATTTAAAAGAATGGTAAGTAGCTAAATTTAACTGAAGTTAAGTTAAAATAAAATTGAATTGAAATGAATTCAGTCGAGTTATAAATAATATTGAATAAAATAAAATTCTTACATAAATAAATAAATGTAAACCAAGTAAGCCTTGAATTTGGTTAAAATAGAATTGGCGTGAGTTGTAAAAAAATCTAATTCAGGCATGGATTGAATGACCTTACTATAAATAAATTCAATAGTGAATTGTTAATGTAAATTAAAATTCAATGATGGATAAAAAAATAAACCGATCGAACAAATTAGTAAATAGTTGGGATTTGATTAAAAGAAAATCAAATCAAAGATTTAAATGGAAATTGGTGGAATAGAATAAACCTAAGTTGTTAGGTGGAATAGTTTGAAGAAAACAAATGACTTAAGTAAATTGTGATATGATTATTTAAAACATTGGTTGTCGAGTTTAATAAAATGGTTTGGAATCAAACTTTTGAAATAAAAGAAAATGCAATGTAAGGATTGTGAATAAATTTATTGGGATGGAATCAAGTATAAATTGAGTTTGAATCAGTTTAATATTTGTCATAAAGCTTAAGTAATTATTTATTCACAATGATATTGTCAAATGGCATAAGGAAATGAGTCATTCAAAGTAAAAGAGATTAGATAAAAATTTATGAATTATTATAAGAGAAATAGGGTGATTTTGAATATGAGTTTGTTTTGCTTAAATGAATTATGTATAAGCAAGTAAGTTATAAATCACTTTAACTGAAGGGAATGATTTGAGAATTGGTTAGAATTAATTGTGATAAGAATTGAAACCTTACATATGTGCTTATGGAAATATGTAATGCTAAACTAAGGAGACTCTGCCAATGAAAGTAGTGGATGAAACTAATTTAAAAATAATGATAGGAATCAGTTACAAATAGAAGATAGACAATTAAATTAAATATTCAGAGTTAAAGATAAATTTAATTCACATGGAATTGAAAATCCAGATTTAAAATAAGAAAATATAAGAGGATATTAAACTATAGTGATAGAGTAATAATATAAGAGTATATATAATGCTTATATTAAGCTTAAGAAATGAATGGTGGAATTCTTAAGTAAAATTTGATATTGAGAAAATTATTCCAAGTGGATAGAAATCAAGATAATGTGAATAAAAGAAAATTTATATAGTTGTAAATACGTGGGATGTACGTATATTATTTTATTCGCATAACAATTTGATACAGATTCGAGCACAGAATTTCGAGATAATTATATCGATCCGAGTTAGGACTTTTCACTCGATTTTCGACGACGAACCATGGATATGGATTTTGATTGATTCTGGAAATTCTCTATCATAGTTGTGACTATGCAAGGAGAATGACAGTTTCTGATCAAGAAACCAGTTCTGAGTCCGCACTAGGAAGTCTGGTGGACGATACTAGTTCGGAAGTGAAATTGTGAGATCGAGCGAGCGATCGAATTTGATATTGCGTACGAATGATATATGTACATCGTACGGGCTTGATTGAATAAATATTGAAATTCTGTAAAAAAAAAGTCAATAAAATTTGGAAAGAGTTAATACAGTAGATTTCGGTATTGAATTGCTAAAATGGATGTCTGGAATTTATTGTATATTCCATATATCCCATTAAGAAATTTGCTCATGATCCATCATTAGTTGTTGAACCAGTAATTCAAAATTTGGAAGTTGAATCAAAATTTAACTATGATCAGGAATCCAGTTTGGATTGTTGATCATCGAGAGACAACTCTCGACAATTTTAGGAAAACTATCCGGATTCGTGTTCAGATAGCTAGTGTTGTTTGTTAGGATAGACTGTTTGGTTGTTTGTTAATGTATGAATGATATGTATGTTTGAATGGTTGGTATAACAGCTTTTAAATTATCTTTGTTTAAAATTTCGGGGACGAAATTCTTTTAAGGGGGAAGGAATGTAACGACCCTAGATTTTGGCCCCTGTTATTCTAATAAATATTTAATCTGATTAAATGAAATGTGAACTGATCATTTTAAAATAGATATGATTTTGGAAATATTGCCATTTATTTATATAAATTGCATTTTAAATAGGAGATTGATTTGGAAATTTAAAATAAAATCTCCAAAGAATATTTAAAGTAAAATTTATCTTGTGTATTTAAGGAAAATATTTTTCTTGTTATAAATATATAAATGCAATATATAGAAAATAATGTTCAAAATGAAATCAAAGCTTGTAAATGTAAAATATGAGTCAAATTTATGTATATGATTTAAATAAAATACAAATGAATTATAAAATGAGAATAAATGTAAATATAGCTTATGAATCTAATTCAAATATTAATGGCTAAAATAGAAAATAGAAAATAGAAAATAGAAAATAGAAAATAGAAAACATAAATAGATGATAATGTTCAATATAATATATTAATATTAATGTAAGTCAAAAATATAAATACAAATTAATAAGTGAACTCATGAATCTAATTTTAATATTTATAGTTAAAATACAATTGGAAATAAATATAAATATAAATATAAATGTGAATAAATTATATGAACCCAATTTAAATGTTTATAGATAAAGTACAAATACAAATGTAACTACAAACATTTTAATACACATAATATCTTCACTCATAAAGCCCAAATGTTGCTTGCAGATTCAAACTAAGAATAACAATACATAGTAACATTTTTTTTATAAGTATACAACTACTTAAGATACAAGACAAGATTTTTAATACAAAACTAATTATCTTCATATACAAAGCTTCATCCACAAGCCTTTGACCTGCAATGTTTATGTCAGCAAAACAAATAATAATTATGTAAACTAAGTTTGAAACCAAAGTACTAAATAATTTCTGGTCAAGCCTAACATTTTGTCAGCTCAAAATATTTTTTTAAAGATTTGCTCATATTGAAACAAAAATGAGAAAAAGCCTAACTAGTTATTAACTACCTTGAGCTTCCAGTCCTTTTCTTGTTTATATATGAATACAACTGGCCAATCTAGTTCGTTTTAGCATATAACAATACCTGAGAAAATTAAAGTACCCAAACTCAAATTTATTCAAATCAGAAACAGAAGAAAACAAGAGCAGGTTCAAGATAATTTCAATACAGGTCAAAACTCATGACAGTTTCATGCTTCAGGCTCAAAGGCGGTGAATGTTCTTTATTCTGGAATTATGCAAAGTAAGTAAACAAATTTTTAGAAGTTTTAAGTTATTTAAATCAGTTCAAATTTTCATTGATAACATGGTTTGCTCCAGTTTGCATATGAGTATGTAATGTTCTGTGTTTTGTAGTTGGTACAGGTTACATACTTTGTGCTAAAGCTCCAATTATCCTTATTTAAATCATTTAGTAGTTTTGATTTCTCAACAATACAAGATGTAATACTTAAATTAGGATTTTTAAAGGGTGATTAAACCATCTCTATAAGTATATCACTGTAACAATGAGATACAGGTAATCAAAGGATAATTGATGAAATTCGATTGTTATAAATCATTAATTCAAGATCATACTTTGAATCCTTACTGAAATTAATGATTTATAAAACAAATAGGAAGGTTTTTATTTCAGTAATTCAAGGGCCGTTTGAATTTATGCTAATATTGTATGTTTACCAATTTCTAGAAATTTAATCAATAATAAATGTTAAGATTTGAAGTGAAGCAAGTATAAGTGATTGTGATTTCAAGAAAAATGTTCAATAATTTTTCTATTGATTGAAATTTGAACACGAGGCCTATTTAGGGTTTTACTGGAAGTTTTGTGCTTCTCGGTTATTAAATCGCGTACGGCATCCACGCGTGATCGAGCTCCACGATATTCGAGGGAATTGTAGAGGGCCGTGTTGTCGTGGTGTGGCCAAGGGTGGAGGGGCTCAGGTGGTCTCTGTAGTGATGGCGAGGTCGTTGATTTGTCAGAGGTAAGTTTTTGTTTTCGAGCAAAAGGCATATTTTTTATTTCGATTGTTTGGGAACGTTTTGGGTTTAGATTTCGTGTTGTCGCGAGATTTGGGACTTGATTGGATGGATGTCGTTCGCTGGTGGCGTGTCGTGCCGCCGTGAACGTGCACGGTGGCGTTGGAGGTGGACTGGGTGGTCGTTGAGTGTCGCTTCGTGTCGCTCTCAGGAAGATGGCGCTTGTGCTCCAAGTTTTGATCGCGTGACTATATTTAGAATCTGATGTTCAAAGTATGTTTTAACTTTAACTAGCTTACTGTAAAAAAAAATTAAAAGAGAAGAAGAAGGGGTTCAGGGAAAGGGCTCGGGTGAATTGTTTGAGTAACTCGAGGCATTACACGAGTTTCCCGGGTAGTGCTCAGGGTTTTGTTAACTGCAGTTTCATTTTCTTTAAGTAAGATGAGTAAGCAGTTTTAACAAACTGTAAAACACTGTTATAAAAAAAATGTTTAACAGGTTCAAGATTTCAAAACTTATATACAAGTTAATTATTTTGGTCCATACTTTAAAATGTTAAGCTCTTAATTATTAATGTAATTAAGTAATCAATTTAATTAAGCATAAAGTTAATTAATGTCTGAGTTATAGTTAGTAATAAAATTGAACTTCAAACTTAAAGAAACCTTTAAAATGTTAATTAAATTAAATAATCAATATCTTCAGGAAGTAATTAAGAATAATCACTTTTAAATTATAATTAATGGTAGATTATAAGTAATTATAAGATTATAATTACTGCTTAAGTTAATAGTTAATTAATCAAATAAACTAGTTGTGAATTAATAATTAATTAACTAATTTACTTAGGAATTAAGGATTAATAAATGATTAATTAAGTAATTAGAAGTTAACAAATAAGTACTCAAGTTATTAAATAACCATTAAGGTAGTAATTAATGATTAAAGAATAGTAATTAAAGTTAAATAATTTAATTAAGAATTAATTAATTAAGTAGTGTAAAATAAAATAAGTTATTAAGTGATTAAGATTTAATAATTAATTATGAATGATCTATTGATTCAAATAGCTTGAAAGGAAATAAGTAATAAATTGTTAATCAATAAAACAGGGTTGAGTAATTAATTCCGATGTAATTAATTTAAATCAAAATTAATTACAAATGAGAATTTAAGATGATTGCTTATAAATTGTTGTGTATGTAGAATATCTAATTGTGATGTTTATTTGATGATATTCTGCGATGCCCTGTGATATGTTATGCGATACCTATGCTGCTTGTATATGTTTTATCTGTGATAAATGCTATGTTAATTCAATTGTTGAATTTAAATTATTTAAACTGTTATGTTAATTAGAAAACTTGGCCCTTAAAATGGCGATTGGATTTCGATGAGACCGGGATCGAAAGAATCAATTTTGATTTTCCGAAAACCACATCGATCCAAATTAAACGACAGGTCGTGACTTATCAAATGAAGATCGAGATGGTGTATTCAGAATGCAAGGATTATCGTCGTTAACTCTGAGGGTCATTCCAAAATGAGTGTGACGAGATAATGCCTTCGGTCTCGTTCGAACCCGGAACGAACTTGTATGGATTGAATGCTTTCAGCACATCGTCGGGAGGACGATGAGCATTCTAAGTGATATGTTCAATAAAGGTAATTGCATCCTCAAGCCTCATCAACCGGGATTGGCTAAAACAGGGGAGATGCAGCAAGGTTAGGTGGGTCATGCCCAAGCAGGACAAGATATTTTCCCTGTCTAGATGTCCCTTTTTATTTCGGCTGTGTGGGCGGTTGCTAGCTACAACCGCGGGGTTTATCTTGTTCGGGACTGTTCAGTAAGGAATGTTTCCGGCCTTGTGTTGTAGAGGGTCGGGAGTGATCCTCGGTATGGTGATCTAGGCCCCGTACTGTGACGGGAGGCACCCCAGTAGCCCTGCCATTGTTGGAAATCCATTTTCCCTACGAGACCCTACGGTTTTGATTTGTATTACCCACTTTTGTGGCTAGTAGCTGGAATTTAATGAATGTAACAATTTCGGCTATTTTCTATTTACTTGAAAACCCTAGACACTATTATAATATCACTAGATTTCCTATGAAATGTTTTGGTTAGCATAAGAAAAAAACTTACCCGTATTTATTTGTGTGGAGTCGTACGTGATACCTTTATTTTCAAATGCTTTTCAAAGTTAAACAACTTTAAACCGTTTACTCATACCAGACCCATGTCTGAGCCGGAGTTTATATTTTTTTTTTCATAAACTCTTGGGTACTCAAATTTTTATGAGTAGCCAAGTGATAGGTTTTGGACCTTGATTTTATGGAGGAGCTTGGAGCAGGAGTTTCCAGACATATGTAGCTATTTATCTAGTACTGCTGTGTTAATAGATGTGTATTATCTCTGATGTATATAGTGATAGATGTATGCATGACTGTCATATGTATTGATATTGTATAACTCTGATATATGTAAAACTTTGTGATATTTATGTAATATATTATATTTTGTTCCGTTCCGTTGTGAGATTCTGATGTTGTTGTTCTTTATTTCTCTTTCTCTTCTATTTCTATCCCTTTCTTTCTTAATGATGATACATCTTTCTGGTAGTAGAAGGGCGGGTCGTTTCATATGGTGTCCAGCATGCCCGCATTTGTAACACCTCCCCTTCATTATTTCGTTACAGTCCCTTATCAAATGCCCAACCAATCACAACTATGACATTTCTCGCCTTTCTTGATCTGTCCCTTTTGAGGTCCTCCTCCTTTCTCCTTGTCCTTATCCTTTTTATTCTTCCACCACTACTTCTTAGAGTTTTCTAATTTAATAACCACCTTAACCTCTTCGTTCTTAGCTACATATGACATGAGAGCCATCCCTACAAGTGACTCATACGTTGCTCCTATAGGCACATGTGTCAATACCAACCATTGGAGGGGCTGGTTCACACCCATAGCAAACTTGGTGGCCTTCTTATGTGTTGTATTAACAAGCACCATCTCGAACTGTGATAACTCATTAAACTGATTTATACACTCTTTAACCTAAAGACTCCCCTACTTCAAACTAATGAACTACTCCAAATGCATGCTTTCCTTGCTTGCGACAAGAACTTTCCCTCAAATATTTCCCGAACTCCAAACCAACAAATGTCTCTACCCACCATTTCTACAATCTCCCACCAGTAAGAAGCCTCTCCGTTCAGCCGCCAAGATGCAAAAAATGAACTCTCTGCTGGTCCTTCAACCCTAACAGCCCAAATATCCGCTCTTTACTCCTCAACCGAGCTCGTGCCTCTACGAAATACTCCGTGCCAGAAAATTTCTTTCCCCTAGACCAGTAAAGTTCTTGCATAGCTTAGAAAAATTGGTTGTTGCAAGTGGATTAACGAGACCTCCACCCTCCAGTACTACATTAAGCTCCTGCCATTGCACTTTTGGTGCCATAGCTTAGAGGTATCTACGGAACCATACAAGGACTTGGACACCCTCTGGAAGATTTGGGGCATCCTCCATACTATGCAAAGAAAAGAAAATTTAGGCTTGAAAGAATCGAAAGAAAGTTGAACTGGATTTTGAGGGGATTTTTATAAAAACTTATTATACTTGAAAACTATTTCTATAATAAGAGTTTCTTTCTGAAAAATACTTTTAGTTTGACGATATGTTACCTTCTAAAAGTACTTTACTTTTAAAACAAGTTTTTCGGAATCATGTAACCTCAGGGTCTGGTACCAAGTGAAACACCCCACACCACTTAGTGTTCCCTAAAAGGGCACAACAAATGATGCGGTGCGTTATAGGAATAGCTAAAACATCACAGAGACTAAGATTCACAAGACAGATAAAAATAGTTGAAATATTTAAATAATAAATTATCATTCAAAATTAAACATCATCTCAAAATAATTTATAAAAACATAACATGTCTCATGAAAATACATCTCAGTCTCACATAATAAGAGTAAAAAAGTAACAGTAATAGTAATCCCTTTCACAAGTGCAAGTCCATCATAAGCCAAATGAAAAGAAGATGAAAAGCACAAAAATACATCTGAAATGAGAAAACTCCAGGAATGGACCTCCATGCAACCTGAATCAACTCAACTCCTGGCCTATTGGTGGGAAGAAAGGGGAAAATAGAGGAGTGGGTCAGACAATAAGTCTGTTGAATGAAAGTAATTACTAGCATTTCTAAGCATGATAAAAATAATAGACTAAGAAATAGTTCCACTGTTAAAGGAAATATAGAAAAGATGAAACTGGCATAAAATATTGTTTCTGATTCTCTTTGACCAATTATTTTGACTGTTAGATTGTTTTCACTTATCTCAAATTGCTGTGATTAGGCTGAAACCCTAATCCTATCTCAACTGCGAACTTGATTAGGATGAAATCCTAATTATGCCCATTGATCGGCATGTTCTATCTCTATTGTTTCACTGCGAATCAATCCTGTTGGTCACAGCAAAAATACCTCTTTAGGGCATAGGATGCAGTAGCGAATTATTTACCCTAACCGATGCAGCACACTCGATTACTGCCAGTACACACTAACTGTCGCCCTCTATTTGACCCTTTATTTACCCTAATCAGCATAAGCGTGCCCAGCCTCTCCTAACTATTGTGAGACCATCAGTCCTAAACCTAAAAGGGAATGCTGCTTAGACTCACCTAACTTTTGTGAGACCATCAGTCCTAGACCTGAAAGGTAGTGTTGCCGGTATTGGTCCTAACAAACAATCTTCTAGTTTTTCACTCCTTGCCCAAATCTCCAAATTTGAGCCTTTATCTATTAACAACTTATTTACCTTAATCAGCATAAGCATGTCCTAGCCTAACCTAAAACCATTAGTCCAAGATCTGAAGGGAAATGTTGTCGGTACGGGCTCTACTTCCATATTTGCTTATTTATTTAATCAAAGTTTTAAAAAAGCCTCTTTTGTTTTCTCTTTTAGTTATAACCACTTGTTATAATTATGCTTGCAAATATCGTAAATTTTCCTATTTTACTCCATCTCTGTTTTATTTTAGTTTTTCTTATTTTATATATGATTTCTGTAAATTTGGTGCTTTTCTATTTTAATCCATATTTGCGAATTCTTCACTTTTTAACATTCTATTCGCGTAAAAAAGGTTAAATCTTTATAAAAAGAAACAAACATTTATAGGCTAAATTTCAACTTAAAATAGATGTAAATAACTATAAATAACTAAACAAAATAGCTGAATAAAAATAGACCTAAAAGAACTTCTGAAATTTACTTAAGCTGACTGTAAACAAGCATACATAAAAACTGTCTCAAAATTGTTGAAAAATACAACTATTGAAACCCTATTGTTTTAAATTGCTTACAAATCTAAAATAATCATAAAGCACCACCGATGATCCTTAGCTCTAGTCCTGGGCCTTCTTGGATCCACTTCTAGGGCATAAAATATTTTTATTAAAAAGATCTCCTCACTAGAAAAAATTTCTAAATAAGGTTCAGCCTCAGGCAATGAACCCAGTTGGGAGAAAATATGAATGAGAAAAATAGCTAGGTCTAGGGTCTTATTTATAGTATGGCTTAGAGATCATAGGCCGTCGGATTTGAAGATTAAATTTGGTGCAACCACGTCATAGGTTCACTAAGAGCCATTGGATACAGCTACGGACGCACAAGATCGCTCAAAAATCAAGTTATAATGTGTTCGCTCGTACCGGGATGATTTTCCGTCCATTAACAAAGGCGGGTCGATCCTAGTTTATTGGGGGTCGACCTATAGGTCGATTTTACCCAAGCATGGGTCGACCTATGCCTCTTTATTTTATTTTATTAGTTTATTTCTTGTTTCTCTCGTAATGTCTCCATACTAGCTCGGATTTCCACAAGTTATATATGGAAGTTGATCAAAAAATTGCCATGGACCCAATGGAGAAACTCCTGTAGCTCAAATCTGAAAATTTCACAAATTTATTCTATTATTTAATTAATTCGCTAACTAATTATTATAGCTCAAATTATGGGTTGTTACACATTTAAAGGAAAGGTTTCAAGCTGATTGCTTCTTCCTAAGCCTGCATTTCCAATTTAACCACCAAATATGTTTCGACTTATTGGCTTTCGATGGCCAAATGGATTTATACAATGCGTCAGGAGCTGTCAGATGCCAATTATTTCTTGTCACGCTCCAGGGAACTGTGACAAAATGGTATAGATAGTATCGAGAGAAAACTATCTATTCATGGAAGAAGTTCTTCTATGAATTCTCTGCCTAGTTCTGCATTTGTAAAGCTCCTACTAAAGATTATACAGTCTTAGCCAACATAAGCAAAGATGGGGGAATCCTTGGGAGACTATCTAAGGAGAATAAATGCAGATGCACTAAAATCAAAAGAGATGAATGACCGAGACAAGCTTATCACAGTACATTCCGGCTTGGTAGTAAACAACCTCTTCTAGGAGCTGCTCTTCATTAATGGGTGTAAAGGTCTACAAGATTTCCACTTCTAGGCTGATAAATTCATTCATATGGATGAGCTTTACTATGCTAAGAGGAAAACTATCCCTAAGAAGGAAGGCGGAGATTTGGCTAGACCAAGAGCATAAAAGAACAAGATGGGAAGAGCCAATTGCTAATGCAATCGCTTTAAACAAGCCATTGCCTTACGTTTATATTGTGGCCAAGGAAAGAGTCAACATTTCGACCTCCTTTAAGGCCAAGAATAACTCTAAGCAAAGAAAAGGAGGTGACTAATGTGTATATCACTAGGCATACAACGAAAAAACCAATAAATGTATGGTTTTAGCTAGAATCATCCAGAAACTAATCTGTGAGGGTCATTTGACGGAATTTATTCAAGATTAGCAAAACGCTCAACGGACAAGGGAAGGTTATAGAAACACCCTGGCAGTGTTGTTAATATATTGGAAGATGAAGACCCCCTGAGCTTGAGCCCGTCGATAAACAGAATTGATGTAATTCATGGTGCACCACACCTCGCGGTAAACGGCAAAGGGGCCTGAAACAGATACATCAGAGAAGCTAAAGAAGGCATCTTCTCTATCCAAAAAGAGCCCCCATTGAAGAATCCAGGTCGCAGTATTTAAATACGAAACCTTATTCTCACTCCTTAAGAGCTGAAAAAGGGGGTCCATCATCCGCTTAACGATCCATTTATAATTACTGCTCAAATTGGATTGCCCGTCATATCCAAAATTCTTGTAGACACAAGCGGTGCAGTTAATGTAATCTTCAAGCACGCCTTCGGCTAAATGAACATCCCCGAAGACAAAATAGATCCCAGCATGGAAACCATATTTGGATTCAGTAATAAAGGTCGACTCCGGCGGGGTAAGTGAAGCTGCTTGTGCAAATAGGGGTGCCACCATCTTTTAGAACCTTCGAGACCATTTTCGTGATTATCAACCAAACAACTTATTACAACGCCTTCTTGGGCAGACTGGCACTTGATGAAATAGATGCATTCATCTCCCCAAAATGTCTAATGGTAGAAAGGATGGGGTACCATCCGAGGGGAGAAGTTCAGCTCTCGAGAGGTGTACTTTGCTACTATAGATTGATATAAAAGGGAGTATTCTAATTATTCTGATTCTTCCACTATTTTACAACCTTCGGATGATGGATTTTTACATCTAACATTCGAAGCAAAATTTAAGATTAATAAGTTTAACAAGCATATCTATGAAAGGTACATTCCTTCTGGAGACAAAAGGAAGAGAGTTGATGCCAATTCCACTGAATAATGCCCCATCGTTACCGAATTCGATTGTTGAGGGGAAACAGACAGGATAAAACCTACAGAGGATCTTGAGGAGACATATATAGATCCATAAGATACTACTAAGTCGGTTAAAGCAGGAAATGAATTGGATGGTGACTTGAAGAGAGATTTGATCCAAATTCTTTAGGTCAACAAAGATGTATTCGCTTGGTCACATTCTAATTTGGTGGGGATTGATCCAATGGTCATGTGCCATGCACTCAACATCAATGAAGGAACCCCCATTAGGCAAAAAATGGTTAGATAGCATACGATCCGAAGGTTTGAAAAAGGTTGTTAAGGGACTCCTTGAGAGCGGGTTTATTCAGGAAATATACTACCCAAAGTTGTTAGGCAATCCAACTCTGGTAAAGAAATCAAATGGAAAATGGAGGACTTGCATTGACTATACAGACTTGAACAAAGCGTGTCGAAAAGATTGTTTTCCACCACCGTGAATTAATCAGCTAGTAGAAGCGACGACTGGGCACAAATAATTATCTCTCATAGATGCTTATTCGAGGTAAAATCAAATACCAATGTTCAAGCCAGACGTGAAACACACTAGCTTCATAACCGAATGGGGAATTTATTGCTACAAAGCGATGTCATTTGGGCTAAAAAAATGCAGGTGCAACATATCAAAGACGGATGAACAATGTTTAAAGAAAAAATTAGCCGAAATATGGAGGTCTATGTGGAAGACATGCATGTAAAGTCTGGCAAGGCAAAGAATCATCTTAAGGATTTAGAAGAGATGTTCAAGATATTATGAAGATATCAAATTCAATTGAGCCCACAAAAGTGCTCTTTTAAAGTCCATTCGGGAAAGTTTTTATGTTGCCTTGTAAGTGCCCAAGGGATTGAGGCTAGTTTTGACCAAATTCAAGCCATTAAGGATATGGCCGAACCCACACCAACAAGGAGGTAATGAGTTTGAATGGAAGGGTTTCCGCCCTAAGAAGGTTCATATCCAAAGCCATAGATAAATGCATTCCCCTCTTTGATGTAATTAAGAAAAAGAAGAACTTTGAATGAAGGGAAGATTGCAGAAAATATTTTAAGAATTAAAAAGCCATATGGAAAAGCCATCGATACTTTCTTGTCCAAAGAATAAGGAAATTTTATACTTATATATGGCAGTTTTAGAAAAAGTGGTTAGCTCAGTATTGATTAGAGAAGGGAGTGGAGCACAACTTCCAATGTATTATCTGAGCAGACGACTGAAGGATGCAGAAGTTCGATATCCAGTGATAGAAAAGCTAGTCTATTGCTTGATTCTCACAGCTCGAAGCTAAGAGCATATTTTCGAGCACATCCAATCAGGGTATTGACCAATTTCCTTCTTAAACAAGTATTTAGTAAACTAGAAACTTTAGGAAGGTTGGTAAAATAGGGAATCAAGCCCGGCCAATATGATAGAGAATTTAAGCCGCGACCCGTAATCAAGGGGCAAGCATTGGCAGATTTCATTAATGAATGCACCAACTTCGTTAAGGAGCAATCGAAAAAAGAAAAGGATCATAAGCCTTTGTGAAAATTGTTTGTTGGTGGTTCGTCAAATGAATAGGGGGCCTGTGCAGGATATGTGATCATAACACGGATGGGCACCGCTTACATTATGCCATGAAATTAGGATTCCCTACAACGAATAATGTAGTAGAATATGAATCCATAGTAGCAGGATTAACCTTGGAATTAGAACGTAAGATTCCACAAATTCAGATCTTTAGTGATTCCCAACTTGTGGTAAACCATGTGAAGCGGATATATCAAACAAAGGAATCCAAGCTATCTTTATGCGTAAAGAAGAATGCTTGCTTTGTTTGAAGTCTTTTCAATACAACAAGTCCCAAGAGCGGAAAACTCACAAGAAGATTTGCTAGCGAAAGTAGCTAGCTCAAGGGGAGCCCCGTAGACACACATTGTTCTAGTAGGATATCAGGAAAGTCCAAGTATTGGAGAGGAAGCATCTGAACTAGGAAAGGAACTATTAGTTCTGACAAGGTCTCAAGCTAAATTACAAGAGGAAGAGGGAAGAGGGAAAAGAAATTGATAGAGAACTACCAGGCCAATCAAGGTCAAGTGATATGTACGATGACACTTGGATGTCACCCATCGTTGAATATCTTGTTAAAGGAATGCTCCCATCCGACTAAGGTGAAGCAAGGAAAATCAGGAGACGGGCTCTAGCCTTCACAATAATGGGTGGAATCCTCTATAAGAAGGGAGCGTCCTTCTATATCTAAGATTTGTAAGCGTAAATGATGGAGTAAAATTGATGGTCAAAGCACATGAGGGATTCTGCGGGGCTCACTCGAACGGAACAAAATTGGCAAATAAAATTATGAGACAAGGGTTTTATTTGCCTCGTATGGTAAGCCAAGCCATCGAGTGTGTGAAAAGATGCGAGAAATGCCATAAATACTCAAAGATTCCTAGAATACCCCCGAGTCAGTTAACACCAATCGTGAGTCCATGTGTAATATGTTGTACCTAAAGGCCAAAAGCTAAGCGCTACAGATGTTGTAGTCACCCATAGTATTAACTTTTGGTGACGAAATACGATAATGCTTATGGTATTTATAATATCAGAGGCACTTGAATAAGAAAAAAATCATAGGTTTCGAAAAATAATAATTATAGTGATTACACTTTAAACAAATCGTATCTAAGTTGCAAAATCTCCAAAATGTATCCCAGATAAAGATCATATATAATTTACAATAATATGCTAAGAGAGATATATGACTATGCCCCTCAGGATGGTTAAAGAAATATAGTCATGACTAACTTAATAGACAGTGGAAACAAAACTAAAGAAGTCCTAAATTCGCTATTTGTCAGCCACTTACTCATCTCCAGAATCTTTATTCACCAAAATTGTGAAAAGATGAAAACCTAAACCCTCAACCTACCCAAAACAGTTTTGAGCATCCGATAGTTTAAGGGGAAGAAAAACTTCGAATCGAACAAAAAGCCTGGTGTGAATAATTATGTTACATCTCTGTTTACTAGCATTGAGTGAGACCA
Source organism: Allium cepa (assembly GCA_030765085.1). Taxonomy (NCBI): domain Eukaryota; kingdom Viridiplantae; phylum Streptophyta; class Magnoliopsida; order Asparagales; family Amaryllidaceae; genus Allium; species Allium cepa. The sequence continues at coordinate 698,629,052 of CM060942.1, read as the reverse complement.
CGCCGCTTAGCGGAATAGGTTTGCCCTCACTAATATCCTTTTTTAAACATATATTTTTCAAATCCTTTTCTACAACCAAATTGATTAATCAACTAATTATAATAACAACATAGCAAGAACCGTTATGCAAAAAAAACAGGAATTATATGGATTGTCTGTCCTAAATCTGTGTTGACTGCCCTCAACTAATTGTATCAAAATAGCAAGATCCTTTATGGTAATAAATGGACTATCTGTCCATAAAACAAATATTAGGTGGACTACCTATCTAAAATAGAAGCAAGGTCCGTTATGCTACCAAATGAACTAACTATCCATAATTTGGGTTGACTGCCCTAAACTAGACTAACTGTCCTCTGAGTTAACTGCTCTCAAAATGGACTAACTGTCCGAATTTAAATGAACTAATTGTCCAAAATTTTATTTGGGTTAACAACACATCTTTTCCTTGAAAACATTTTCAAAATGATTTAGTCTGTCGAATCATACATGTGCAAGGAAAACATGTCATTAGCTTTATTGTAAGATATTTTTGACATGTTATATATACTTTACTCAAAATAATGTTGATGATATTCAATAAGGATTACCTATCCCTTTAAAATGAGTTAAAGTCCTTTATAACTTACAAACACTTAGGCTATTCTGCCTGTTACATTCCAAACCTTTGTTTAAAATATTTAAACAACCCTTTCGAAACAATAGAAGGTATCCCCTTCGAAACCATTGAAAGACACTTTCAAAATCATTAAACATTGCTTTTCCAAATTATTGGACAAGCCTTTCCTGTCTTTTCTTTGAATGCTTCAAAATATCAGACATCCACCTTTTAAAACCTTTTAAATATTGCCTTTCCAAAACATAGAAAAAACCTTCCTTTTCAACCTTATTGAAACCCTGAGGAACCACCCCTTTCGAAACCATTCAATGAAAAACCTTTAAAAGAGTCAAGCAATCCTTTCGAAAGCACTTTGGGTTCAATTTAAAACATGTGGATACCTTTTGCAACCATTCGAAGTTAACTACTTCGAAACCCCATTTAAAATGCTTTGATCAAAAACCTTTGGATTATGCCTTCAAGTAAAGCTAAAGGATCAAAAAACCAATAGAGTCGAAAGCATATGCTTCAAAACCATTTCTTAAATAAAGAAGTGATGGTGTCGAAACCATCCCTTTGAAAGCAATGGAGAGGAGGAAGATTTTAGAAAACAAAAGAACCTCTTCGAAACCATCTGGATCGAAAGGTAGGAAGCAGCAGCTATATGTTTAGATCATGTCAAAAGAAATCATTTAAAACAAAATACCAACCCAATCAAAACTATCATTTTTAAACCATTTGATGTAGCCAAAAGCATTTAGGTCGAAAGCATTTTTGTCGAAAGCAAGCAGGCGCTCTTTCCTTTGAAACCAAAACATTGCTTCACCCCTTTTCGGAGCCCCATGGTTTCGACCCTACCCATTTTGCCCTCTTCCAAATCATTGCGTATCAGTTAACCGATACCATATGCATTGGTTTTGACTGTGTCGGATGGGGAGGGATAAAGGCGGTACCTAGGTGCCTAAGGAGACAAACAGTAAAAAGGTTGTTTATTTGTACTATAAAACTATGCTTTTGTATCAAACCTGCCTTGTTTGTCAAAATCCGATTGGTTGCCAGATTTTCATTTCAAAAGTGCCGCCGACTTTCTATATTTAGCAATCTAAACATTTTTGTAAAAAGCCCCGTATCCTCTTTAATTACATAAAACATTTAAGTTCCACACCTTAAGTATTTTTATATAACTATCAAAGCACTTTGGAAAATTTTGGAAAAATTCCAGAACTTTATATATGTTCTCTAACATACATCAAATTTCAGATCCAAATAATTAATTATTTTCTCGTAAATACCGTAAATAATTTAAGACCAAAAATATCATTTTCTTTACTAGAAAATTCATATTAATCCACGAAAATTCAGGAATATCTAAAAACTGAAACATCTCTAAAATATCCTTTTAGATGTTCATGAAAATTCACAACGTAATAGGATGTCGTTCAATACGGTTTTCATATCAAAACAGGTCATAGAATCTATATGAACATTCATAAATCATCAACAAGTATATATAATCATTTTGTCATCCAAAACATGGCAAACCAATTGCAAAATATTTGGATTTAATCTTAAAACCGAAATCAATAAAATTTTGAGACATAAACATTATTTACCTTAGCTTTAGAGATTAAAGGAGCTTGACATTTGGATGAATTTGATTTCAATTCGGTTTTTCCTTTAGCTTTTCTTACTTCTTCTTCCATTTTCCTTGTTAGTGGTGGTCGGTTCTTTTTGATGAAAATTTTGGAATGAAATGAACGTGTAACACTATACACGGCCTAAGAAATTATTTAATTTATTTATTTGATGGCATGTATACCTTAATTAAAATCATATCTCAATCCTCTAATCAATGCATTACTTTATTTAATTTGACTAACTAAATGTCCTAAATAATGTTACCAAAAATCTAGGTTGTTACGGGCTCCTCTCCTTAAAGGATTTCGTCCTTGAAATCAAGATAAAGCACACAAAAATCAAACAAGAGGTTAAAATATACCATGAAACAAGTCAGGATAAGTGTCTCTAATCCTGCTCTCAACCTCCCACGTATAGTCTCTGTCATCGTCACTCTACTGGACTTTGACTAACTTAGCGTCTTGGTTCTAAGCCTCTTCTCGTCTCTCGCAACAATGCGGACTGGCTTCCTCACTGTGGTCAAGTCCAGTTCTACTACTAAATCATCTAGCACTGTCAATGCAATAGCAGCCTTCGGGTCCTTAATACACTTTCTGAGATGAGAAATATGAAAAACATCATGGATACCTGGCAAATTGCTCGGTAACTCAACCCTATATGTAAGTTTCATGATCCTCTCAAGAATAGAAAAAGGTCCAACGAATCTCGATGATAACTTCCACAATTTCCCAAATTTTATCACATACTTAATTGGTGAAACCTTGATGAAAACTTAGCCTCCATATGAAAAATCTAAGTCTTTCCATCTCTTATCTGCATAATTTTTCTGCCTAGACTGAGCCTCCTTCATTCTAAGCCGAATGACCTCAATCTTCTCTGCGAATTCTCTAACAAAATATGGACCAAGAATCAATCTATCCCTAGTCTCCAACCAATATATGGGAGATCTTCATGGCCTTCCATAAAAAGCTTCAAATGGTGCCACCCAATACTAGTATGATAATTATTATTATATGAAAACTCAACTAGATGCAGATGGTCTTCCCTTTATCCCCTGAAATCTAGAACTCAAAATCTTAACAAATCATCCAAGATCTTATTAACTCTTTTCATTTACCCATCTTCCTATGGATTGTAAGTGGTACTCATCTTGAACTTGGTTTCCAAAACTTCCCGCAGACACTTCCAAAACTCGCTAGTGAATAAGGAACCTCTGTCACTAACTATACTGTTAGGAACCCCATGAAGTCTAACCATATTCTTCTTGGACAACCTCGCTAAAACAGGAGCCGTCCTGTTTGACCTAACAAGAATGAAATGGGCACTCTTGGTCAATCTGTCCACTATGACCCATATACTTTCATTTCCTTTGTTTGACCTTGGCAACCGATCAATGAAGTCCTTAAATATATAATCTCACTTCCAAATTGGAATACCTAGCAGCTGAAGCAAAGTACTGGCTTTTCGTGTTCATCCTTTGCATATTAACAATTCAAGCACTGCTTTACATATAAGCCAATATCTCGCTTCATACCTTCCCAGAAGAAACTCCTCTTCATATCCTGAAACATCTCGGTACCTCTGGGATGTATAGTGAACTACAAATGATAGCATTCTGCTAAGACCTCCTTCCTTATGTTTCCTACTCTTCGAACATATAACCTTCCTTTCTTTCTCAACCAATCACTCTAGTCAAGAATGAAATCTTTCAAGTCATCGCTCTTGGTTCCTTCCCTAAGCTTTCTAATCCATTCAGCTAACACTAGATCCTTCATCTACTTAGAAGCAATTTGTTCGATCAACACTAGTTGAACTTCCAAGTAAGACAATACAGCTATATCCTCACTAGACCCAGCCTCTGATCTCCACTACACTCTGCAATATGCTAGTGCTTTTAAGTCTTTCCACTCAGCAATCATCGCTAACACTACATTCTGATATTTCCTGCTAAGTGCATCTGCAACCTTTTCCTTTACCAGGTGTGTATTCAATTCCAATATCATAAACGGCTATAAACTCTAACCATCTCTGTTGTCTTAAGTTCAGCTCCCTCTAAGAGAACAAGTACTTCAGCGACTTATGATCGGTATATAACTCAAACATTTCTCCTAAAAGGTAATGCCTCCATACCTTCAAAGCAAAAAATGCTGCAGCTTATTCCAAATCATGTATCGGATATTTGACCTCATGTGGTCTAAGCTATCTAGAAGCATAGGCAATCACTTTACCTTTCTACATCAACACAACTCCTAATCATGTCCCACACGCGTCGATATAAACCACCAAATCCTTATTTCCCTCTGGAACAACCAAAACAGGTGCATGGGTCAATAATTGTTTCAAACTCTGGAATGCTTCCGCACACTTACCGGTCCACACAAACTTCACATCCTTCCTTGTTAGCTTGGTAATCGTTGCCGTTATCCGTGAAAAATCCTTAATGAATCTCCGATAATAACTAGCCAACCTAAGGAAACTCTTTATCTCAGCTCCTATCTCAGGTCTCTTCCAACTATTCACTGCCTAGATCTTAGTCGAATATGTTGACAACCCTTCCTCTAAGACTACGTGACCAAGAAACTTCACTTCTTTCTTAAAGAGATGACACTTCGAAAACTTTGCTTTCAGCTGATGCTGCCTCAACGTCTCAAGCACCACTCTAAGATGAACTTTATGCTCTCTCTCATCCTTATAGTAAATCAAGATATCATCTATGAAAACCAATACGAACCTATGCAAGTGATCTAGGAAAATCTGGTTCATCAAATCCACAAAGAAAGCTGGCGTATTTGCCAGTCGAACTAACTAACCATTCTTACATCCCATATCTAGTCCTAAACACCGTCAAAGGTGTACATCCTCCGCTACCCTGAGCTGATGGAATCCTATTACTAAATCCAATTGAGAAAATGCCTTTGCTCCACTCAACTGGTCGAACAAATCGTCAATCCTGGGCAATGGATATCGATTCATTACCGTCTTCTGGTTTAACTTACGAAAACCGATACATATCCTGAATGATCCATTCGGCTTCACACACTATTGCTGCATCCCAAGATGAACTACTCGGCCTGATAAAGCTCTTGCCTTTTAGATCCACCAACTGCATTTTCAATTTCCTCATCTCTGTAGGGGTCACTCTGATCGGTGGTTTATTCACTGGTTCTGCTCTCATACCAAATCTATCCGAAAGTCAATGGCTCGTTTCAAAAAAAATCCAACTACAGGCTCAAAAACTTCTTGCGAATTCTCTAACCATTAAAACTCAACTCAACTCATCATCTGATTCCATAGCACCTAACAAAGCAAACACCTCATTGCCAGAACCTTTTACGGTAAAATATAATCTGATCGCTACAATCTGGGTTCTAAGAGATATCTTCCTATCCTGGCAAAATATCCAAGCATCGTACTCACTCAATCAATCCGTCCCAAGGACAATCCTGAACCCCACAAAATCAAACGCATGCAAACTGCAAACAAAAGTATAACCTAACAAGTCAATCTCTAACTGGTCACATCTCAACCTTTGAGTTGCATATCTTCCTATTGGATTTGCAACCCGTAAGGATGTAACTAAATATGTGGGTTCAATGTTAAGCTTATCTATCAAACATCTAGACATAAAAGAATGTTATGCACCAGTATCAAATAAAATGCTAACATACATACCATGAATCTAAAGAGTACCACCCAAAACTGCCTTTCCCTTCTCCTTAGCTGTTGGCTTAGAAGTCGTAGGCTCCAATGCATACACCTTTCCATTACCATCCCTAACAGGCTCCTTGGACTGGTTCTTATAATGGCCAATCTGGTCACAGTAGAAGCACCTGACATTCTTCCCTTTAGCCACATCCTTCGCCTTCCTAGCACGACCCTGATTAACAAAGTACGCCTTCTTTTCTCACCTATAGTAGACAACCTCAGACATCCCTTTCTTGGCTGCTTCACCCATCTGAACAACTTTCTTGGGAAAGAACATCTTTTGGCCCTGCCCAACCTGGACCATCTTAGTCTTACTCTTCCTAGGGAATCAAGAACCTCTTCCTGCTTCATGGCCATCTCCACAATAATATTAGAAGGATCCCTAAGATGAGACAAAGGAGCACAGGCCAACTCAGGCTTCGATCCTCTGATGAACTTCCCATTCCTCTTCATCACCGTATTCACCGAAGCATACCCATAGCGGGCCAACTCTTCAAACTTCCTAGAATACTCTACAACTGACATCTCTCCCTGCTCTAACTCTACAAATTGCCTGATCAGAGCTGACTGTGCCATACAGACATGAACCTCTCTTCGAATCTCCTCTTGAAATCCTCCTAGGTCATTGTCTCCTCATCAACGATTAGGGTCACACTATTCAACCAATACAAAGCAGCTCCTTGAAGCTGTCTAGGTTCCAACCTCCTTTTCTGCTCATTATTGAGCCCTAAATCTGTGGAAATCCTTTTGCAGTGCAATAACCAGTTCTCCAGCTCAATGGCATCCTCTGTTCCCAAAAATGGCTTCCCTCTAAGCTTAACATAATCTCCACTTAGCTTAGAAAAATGATTAACCATTGGAACTTCTGAAACCCCTGCTCCTATAGCATTTCCTCTTAACACTCTGGCTGCAACACCAGCCTGCACCGTATTCTAGAAAAACTGATACATAGCTTCCATCCCAGCCTATGGGACCTCAGCACCAACATTCTTAGCTTGGGCATGACCTTGACCTCTCCCCGCATTAGGTCCGGCATTCCCTTCGGCGCTTCCCCTTCCTGGGTTAACTCTTCCTCTTCTACTATCCATATATGTATTCAAACCTCATGAGATACAGGAAGATAACCTAATCAAAGATAGGAGACTAGAGATAAAGCGTATACATATATATAGCAAATAAGAGTACATTACTATAGCGTTATCCCAAACCCCAATCTTTCTCTAATTCCTTTGGATTTTATTTTAAAACCATTTTTAGTTGAAATAATTCATGTACCTATGCTCTGATACCAAGTTGTAACATCCATACCCATAGGCCAAAAGTTAAGTGCTACATATGCTGCGGTCGTCCATAGTATTAACTTCTAATGATGAAATACAGTAACGCTAATGGTATCCATAATATCAGAAGCATTTGAATATGAAAAAAATCATAGATTTCCAAAAATAATAAGTACAGTGATTATACTTCAAATAAAGTCATATCCAAGTTGCAAAATCCCTAAAATGTATCCCGAGTAATGGTCAAATATAATTTACAACAATATGCCAAGAATGACATATTCTGACGTCCCCTTGGATGGTCAAAGCAATACAGTCATAACTGACTTAATACACAGCGAAAAAAAACAAAAAATTCCTAAAATAGCTATCTGTTAGCCACCTGCTCGTCTCTAGAAGCTTTATTCACCAAAACTGTGAAAACCTAGACCCTCATCCTACTCAAATCAATTTTGAGCACCCTAGAGTTTAAGGGCAACAAAAACTTTGAATAAGACGAAAAGCCTGGTGTGAATAATTTTGTTACATCTCTGTTTATTGACATTGAGTGAGACCACGCCGTTTAGCTGAACGGGTTTCCCTTTACTAATATCCTTTTTCAAAACATATATTTTGCAAAACTTTTCCTACAACAAACTGTTTAATTGACTGATTATAATAATAATATAGCAAGATCCATTATGCTAAAAATAGTAATTATATGGACTATCTATCCTAAATCTGGGCTGACTGCCCTCCACTGATCATATCAAAATAGCAATATCCTTTATGCTAATAAATGGACTATCTGTCCATAAAACAAGTAATAGGTGGACTATCTGTCTGAAAAAGAAGAAAGATTTGCTATGCTAACAAATGAACTAACTATTTATAATCTGGGCTGACTGCACTAAACTGGACTAACTTCCTTTTGATATGACTGCTCTTGAAATGGACTAACTGTCCGAATTTAAATGGACCGATTATTCAAAATTTTCTTCGGGCTAACTACCCTTCTTTTCTTTGAAAACCTTTTCAAAGTGATTTAGTCCGTCAAATGATACATGTACAAGGAAAACATAGCTTTAGCTTTATTCTAAGATATTTTTGCCATGTTATATATACTTCACTCAAAATAATGTTGATGATATTCAACAAGGATTACCTATCCTTTTAAAATAAGTTAAACTCCTTTATTACTTTCAAACACTTAGGCTATTCTGTCTGTTGTATTCGAAATATTTGTTTAAAACCTTTAAACAACCCTTTCGAAACCATAGAAGGCAACTCCTTCGGAACTATTGAAAGACCCTTTCGAAACCATTAAACATTTCATTTCAAAAATATTGGAAAGGCCTTTCATTTCTTTTCTCCAAAAGCTTCAAAATATCATACATCCTCCTTTTAAATATTGCCTTTCAAAAACATAGGGATAATGTTTCTTTTCGACCATTTCGAAACCTTGGGAAACCACCCCTTTCGAAACCAATCAATGAAAACCTTTCAAAACAGTCAAAACAATCCTTTTGAAAGCACTTGGTTTCAATTTAAAACATGTGGTTACCTTTTGAAACCATTCGAAGTTAACTACTTTGAAACTCCTTTTAAAACATTTCAATCAAAAATCTTTGGATTATGCCTTCAATTAAAGAAAAAGGATCAGAAAACCAATAGAGTCGAAAGCATCTGCTTCGAAACCATTTCTTAAACAAAAGAGTGATGGTGTCGAAACCATCTCTTCGAAAGTTTTGGAGAGGAGGTAGATTTTAGAAAACAAAAGAACCCCTTCGAAACCATCTGGAACGAAAGTAGGAAGCAGAAGCTATTGGTTTCGACCATGTCGGAAGCAATCATTTAAAATGAAAGAGCAACCCAATCAAAACCATCATTTTTAAACCATTTTATTTAGTCGAAAGCATTTAGGTCGAAAGCATTTTTGTCGAAAGCAAGCAGGCACTCTTTCCTTTGAAACTAAAACAATGCTTCACCCTTTTGGAAACCCCGTGGTACACCTTTCGCCCTCTTCTAATCCATTATATATCGGTTACCTGATACCATATGTATTAGTTTCGACTGTATCGGAAGGGGAGGGATAGAGGTAGAACCTAGGTGCTGAAGGATACGAACAGTAAAAAGGCTGTTTATTTGTACTTTAAAACTATGTTTTTGTACCTAACCTGCCTCGTTTGTCTAATTCTAAATGGTTGATAGATTTTCTTTTCAAAAGTGCTACCAATTTTCTATATTTAGCAATTTAAACATTTATATAAAAAACCATTCTCCTCTATAATTAATAAAACATTTAAGTCCTACATCTTAAATAATTTTATGTAACTATCAAAACACTTAGGAAAAATATGGAAAAATTCTAGAAAAGCGCTTTGTATATGTTCTCTAACATATAAAAATTTCAGATTCAAATAATTAATTATTTTCTTGTAAATAATTCATAATCTAGAATGCCTTTTTTTACTAGAAAATTCATATTAAATCCATGAATATTCAAAAAAAATCTGAAAATTGAAAACCATCTCTAAAATATCTGTTTAGATCTTCATAAAAATTCGCAAGGCAATAAGATGATTTTTAGTAAGGTTTTCATCTCAAAACATGTCATAAAATCTATATGAACATTCATAAATCATCAACAAGTATATATAATCATTGTATCATTCAAAACATGGCAAACCAATTGCACAATATTTGGTTAATCTTAAAATCGAAACCAATAAAATTTTGAGATGTAAAAATTATTCACGTTAGCTTTAGAGATTAAAGGAGCTTTTTATTTGGATGAATTTGATTTGTATTTAGCTTTTACTTTAGATTTAGTTTCTTACTTCTTTTTCCCATTTCCTTATTAATGGTGGTCGGCCTTGTTTTATGAAAATTTTGAAATGAAATGAATGTGTAACATTATACATAGCCTAAGGAATAGATATAGGAATGGCCTCTTTCCTATGTTACCCTCCTCTAATTCATTTTAAACCCTTCTTTAATTTATTTATTTTAATGGCACGACTACCTTAAATTAAATTAAATCTCAATCCCCTAATCAACACACTATTTTATTTAGTTTAACTAACTAAATGCCCCCAAATAGTGTTACCAAAAATTTAGGGTATTACACCATGGCCCTTTGACACATGAGGAATAGATTTAATTGGTCCATTGCCAATCTCAAAAGGTGGAGCAAAGTACGTCTTGGTCGTTATAGATTTCTTCACTAAATTAGTTGAAGCGGGGTGACTCTCAAAAATTACTTCTGGGAACTTGCTCAGATTCGTCGTTAAAAATATTATAACCATATTTGAAAGTTCCCAGAAAATAATTTCTGACAATGAGACACAATTTGAGAGTGAAGAATTCTCTCGCTTATGCCACAAGAATGGTATCATTAAGAGCTTTTCCTCCATCGCACATAGCAAATGGGGGCAGTAGAGGCTGTAAACAAAACCATAAAGACAATTCTGGAAATCCACTTAACAAAGAAAAAGGAAATTGGGTAGAAAAATTACCACTTGCGTTATGGTCTTATCGAACATCTACTAAAACAACGACGGGGCATACTCCCTACTCTTTGACATACGGGTGTGAGGCGATGTTACCAATCGAGATTGAAATACCCTCACACCAAAGAATCGCCTATGCATTCAATATGAATCAAGAACTGAAAAGAGAATCCCTAGATTTGATACATGAGCTGAGAGATGAAGCGGCAGTAAGTACGGTTGAGTATCAAAGAGTAATTTCAAAGTACTATAACTCAGAAGTGAGAACACGATCATTTCCAGAAGGAGAACTAGTACTTCTAAGAGTAATAGCGAATAAAACAAACCCCATAGATGGACCCATAGGGCCAAATTGGGAAGGACCCTTAATCATTTGCAAACTAATCCCCATAGGAAGGTACAAATTATACTGATCAGACGGCAATAAGGTCCTGAGAACATGGAATGTCGAACACTTGAGGCCATATTTTCCAAAGATGAAGATAAAGCATCTCTTTCTTTAAAGGGAAAATCTACAAGGTTGGGAGTGAAATTCTCCTCACATTTGGATATTATCGAAGAAGCTAAAAATTCAATGTCCACGCAAAGAAGGCCACGGTATAGCACCTTCTGGAAGGAGGACGGAGCAAGCCTTTAGTCGCGCCAGGCTTTAGCCAGGTTAAAGCACCAGACAAGCCATTGGCCGTGCCTCTGGTCAGGTCAAGGCACCTCCTAGAGAGAGGACGCAGTAAGCCTTTATCCGCACCACAATATGGCCAGGGTAAAGCACCAAACAAGCCCATGTCCGTGCCACGCTATGTCTAGAGCAGGGCACCTCCTAAAGGGAGGACGGAGTAAGCCTTTATCCACGCCATGCTATGGCCAGGTTAAAGCACCAAACAAGCCATTGTCCGTGCCACGCGATGGCCAGGGCAGAACACCTCCTCCGGGGAGGTTGGGTAAGTCCTTGGTTTCAGCCTCTAATATGAGCTAACCAAGAGAATCAGACAACAATGGACTAAGATGTCCAAGCCCAAGAAGAGGCTCATCAAATAATGGACTAAGATGTCCAAGCCTAAGAAGAGGCTCATCAAATAGTGGACTAAGATGTCCAAGCCTAGGAAGAGGCTCTTCATACAATGGACTAAGATGTCCAAGGCTGAGAAACGACATATCTTCTTGAGATTAAGTGTCCAATCCTGAGAAGCGGCATATCTGATTATGTACTAAGACGTCCAACTCCAAGAGGCAATTGATAAAAATACAACTACATGCAAGACCTGAAGGGTTCATACATGTCAAAGAAGATAGAATCAAAGGAGAAGGACAGAACTCCACTTATTAATACCCGAATATAGGTTTCAGGACTTTCGTTTTGGAACTTCATTTACTAATACCCAAATCTTGGTTTCGGGTCTTTATCAATCACTTCTGGTCTTTATTATACCCAAACCTAGGTCTCGAGATTTGATGTGCATGTAAACGTGCATATTTTTACTTCCATATTTAATCTAATTAAATTAAATAAATGACCATATTGGTTGTTTTTAACATGTTAAACCAAAATTTAAATTATTTTCAAATCTTCACATACTCATCTTCATATAGAGGTAAAATAGTCAATTCTGTGCATATATTAAGTTGAGAATTGGAAATTTCTATATTATTTTTTAGGAATTTGGCTTCAAATGGAAGAGGTTTTCTTGAAGATATATGCATGCACAAGGATGAAGAGAAACGAATAAAGATGGAAATAATTCATCTATACTATATTATTAAAACTTCGTACTTCTATGAGCTCTCTCATTGATTCGTGCCTTTCCACTTTTCATAAATTAAAAGCAAGGTATCCAATCTCTTTATGATAATGTTCTTTTAGTTTTAATAAACTTTATTGTTTTCACAGCCTAGCTATTTTGATGAGAATGCTTAAAATATTATATTTTTGGTCTTTTTGCTGAATTAGTGCCATCGATTAGACGGATTTAACTCTTTTAATCAACTTCTTTATAAAATTAATTTTTATAGCTGTGTTATTTTGTTTATGTTTTTAATCCATGTATGATGTTAATAAAGAGTAGAATATTAACTTAGGTCCCTTTCGTTGTTTTAAATGTAAAGCATGTCCTTTTTTTTATAAATTTGGTCCCTACGATTTTACAGACACACCTGAACCAATATTAACATTTGCTAAATGATTTTGTTCCCAACTTTAAAATGTGATAATTTTACTACATTAATTGGATTTAAGAATCATTTTCAATTTGAAACCTCAAATTTAATATGTTTTTCAATGATATCCATTGTTGATGGCTAAAAACAAATTTGTTAGAATCTATACTATTGGATTAAAACTAAGTACCTCTACGAGCTCTCTCATTGATTCATGCCTTTTCCACTTCTTATTAATTACAAGCAAGTTATTCAATCTCTTTATGATAATGTTTTTTTACTTTTAATGAGCTATATTGTTTTCATACCCCAGCTATGTTGATGAGAATGTTTAAAGTACTATATTTTTAGTCCTTTTTTGTTGAATTCGCACCATCAATTTGTTTGATTTAAATATATTAATTAACTTCTTTATAAAAATAATTTTTAGAACTAAATTATTTTGTTTATATTTTTCATCCATGTATGAAGTAATAAAAAGTAGAATATGAACTTTAGGTCCATACTTGTTGTTTTAAATGGAAATAAGTCCTTTTTTATACATTTGGTCCTTACTACTTTATCGACATACCCGAACCAAGATTAACATCCGCTAAATGACTTAGTTCCAAATTTTAAAATGTGATAACTTTTTTTTACATTAATTGGATTTAAAAATCATTTTCACTATAAAACCTCAAATTTAATATGTTTTCCAATGATGTTCTTTGTTGATAACTAAAAATAAATTTTTAAAAATCATAATTCTATAGCAGTTTTAACTACATTTATATGATCCAATTATTTTGTGTCACCGTTGTGTACTGCGTTTCTGTAACAGCATTATTATGGATGATAATAACCATGTAGTTTTAACCATATTATTATAATGCAGTAATTATCTTTTAGCATATTTGAAAGGAATTTTTTTTTTTTGAGTTATACAATTATGGTTTCCTTTGAATATTATAACTGCATTATGTAATAAAGTAATAATTTTGATTGTATTTGGTAGTTCATTCAAACTTAACGCATTTACAATTTAACCCCATCAAAAAAATAGTGTAATAATTTGTAAGCATTTTTTGAATTAATTTAACTACATTAGAATTTTTTAGCTGCATTTGCTATTGATGATTTTGACTATATTTGATAATTTATTCAATTTTAAAGCAGTTACAAATTACTTTACTTAAGAAAATGCAGTTATAATTTACCAGCAAAGTTTGGATTAATTTAACTGCATTTGAAGATTTTTAACCACATTTATCTGATGTAATAATAAATTTGGCTACATTTCATAAATTTATTCAATCCTAATACAATTAAAATGTAACTACATTAAGAAAATGCAGTTATAATGTAATGACAATTTGAATTATGCATGGTAGCAATTGAATATTTCAACTATATTTATGTGACGTAGTAATAATTTTGGTTGTACTCGATGATTTATTCGAGCTTATTGCAATTATAATTTAAATGCATTAAGCAAAAGCGGTTATTATTTTATATATTTTAGGAATTAAGCAATTATTGTTGCATTTGATTTTAACTGCATTTGTGTGATGCAATAGTAATTTGGCGGCAATAGATGATTTTATTTGATGTTAACGATAGTAATTTAACCGCATTATGAAAATGTAATTATAATTTCAAATGCAACCCAAATATGAACTGACTTTAACTGCATATTTATTAATTTGTACATGTTGACTTGAATGATGCAATTATAGTTGCATTTTGAACGATGCAGTTATAAATACAATATCTTATATGAAAGGCTACAATTTAAAAAAAAAAATCAACGATTGAATATTTACGTATGAATAACACATGTCATTTAAAAGATCATAAATACGTTGATTTAATGGTGAAAACTGTTTTTCAATCTGTTGTTTCTAGAAAATGTTATCGTGTTTTTTGAATATTTTGAAATCTATGTAGGTGTGAAGTATTAAAATGGGTATAAGAATAGCAGTTACTAATAAATGATGTTAATGGACAGGGACTTGATTTACATAAATTATTGAGGAAGGATATTTTTGTTTATTTACATAAACTGTGCAGTGATGACTTTAGTTTGTAATGCATCGTTCCTTTATCTATGTAATTTTTCTTACTTTTACATTCATGATTTTATAACGTATTAGCATGCAAAATTGTTGCTCACAATTTTCAGTGTCAAATAGTTTTGTTCCTCCAAATTCTTTAATGATTAGATTAGAAAATGGTTGGGAATATTTAGCATAGAATAAGCCAATGTAGTATATATAAAAATGCATTTTTTTCTCTTAAACAGGTTGAAGATCAGTAATCTACTAAGTTGAAGATTTCATTTAATTACCAATGCCCATTTGGTTAGGATCATCAGATTTTTTTGACGGGTATATCGAATTGTTGCACGATTATGTTAATAAGATGATTAATATTTAAGAGTTTTCATTTTTTTTAATTTTGTATCTCAGAATTAAAATTGTAATGCGATTTGGTCTATACACTACTATAAACCTATAGTTTTTTAATGGACTTTTGGCATCGTTATGTCATTGCTGATTTAATTAGCAACATCAAACGCTATATGGAAAAATGGTCATCACTAAAAAGTTTGTGATTCCGTTATGATGCCAATTTAGTGATGCATAGCGACACCAGAAACTTTTGTGATACTATATAGACGTCGATATTCTAATGCACTGGAACTTATGCTTACAGTGATGTTAAAGCTTTTAATGTAATTATATGGACTTATGAGCTTAAAATTTGGCAAGATGTATTAAATTCCAACATGCAGGGAACCATCATAAGATAAGTTATTCGTCATTTTTTCTCCATATTTAATTATTTACATTTTGGAATAACTCACCCAGATTCGGGACTTTATGTTCTTGAAGAATCCAACCGTGCAAATTAAAACTCTATGATGAAAAAACCGAAGATCAAGGAAAAAAGTAATTCACGAATCTTTGTCGAGCTAAAAATTGATTTTTATCAAAATCGTTAAAATTTTTGTCACTTCAAAATTCATGAATCAACACACCGTATGTTTGAGTAGAAATCAATTATTCACCAATCTTTAATAACACTTCATTTTCCAAGATACTCAATTCTAACACATTAAAAAACATAATGTCATTCCAGAAAATAAGATATCTTCATTAACATGATAACAAATGGCTGCATGCATGAAGTAGTTAACTGCCAGTTTTAGTTTCAATTGCATTTCAAAAATTGTCATACCTCGCATATTTAATTTTAAGGTTGGACATGTTTGTGTAAACTCTTATCAAATAAAAAAAAAATTTCTGATCAAATGACATGATAACATGTTTTTTTATTGTTATTAAAACTTAAAGTTTTACTTATCCCAACTTAATAAATTGCACAAAGAAGTAGATATGGGTAAATTCGATCGGCCAATGTCCTTCTGACAGATACGTAGAAATATCATTCACATGAAAAAAAACTTGCACGAGTATCGCGTTAATAACGCTTTAGTGGGTTGTAATGCTACAATCGGAATTCAACAGTAGTTTCTATGATTTTTGTTTCATTCATCATTACCTTCGTAGGGATAAGGTTGCTTAAGGTATATATTTTTTATGTAATATGCAGTACTCCATTAAACTTAAAATGATTTCGTTTGTTGTTTTCTAATACGAAACGTTTGTTTTAAACTTGCAAACTAGCGCTATTGTTACTTTTCTATCTCTTTTTTCTCAATTGTTTAAAAATTTAAGCTCATATCTAAAAAATATTCTTTTCGATCTCCAATTTTACATCTTCAAAATAGTTGCGGCACTTTCCTAATATTTGGTAAGACAGAATCGATGAGATTATGAATATTATCATGGACTAAAAATGTAATTTTTCACAGGTAAATAGCTTTCTATTATTTTCTGCGATTTTATACAGATTTGCTGTAAATAGCCACTTTTTGCTTTGTAGCATTTACATTGCGGATCAATATTTCTACAAATAACCGTGTGCGAAGCACAGTTTCGCGCTAGTTTCATGTATCATGGAGGATCTTCACCCTTGATCTACAAATTAGGAGTTAATTCACATGCCAATGGTCATTAGAATTTCATGCACACTTAATGAAGGATTATCTCATGCTAATGATAACTTGCGGTCCCACTTGCTCAAGGATGGTTTGGATAGTTCCCAAAACATGGATTAGGGTTTTAAAGCATGTATAAATACCACATATGTTCATGTAACCCTCCTCTCTCCCTCTTAGCTTCCTTAGTTTAGGATCAATAATAAATTAGAAGCTCTCTTTCTTTTCATGACTACTTAACCATTTCTTTTATGTAAATTTTTTATATGCAATTTTAGTTCATTCTTTTTTTTTTACATGCTTCTTCCTTTCATGTTAGTAGCGTAGATCTTTGCTTTATGCAAGTAGCTTAGCTTTTATTTACTTTGCTCTCTTTTTCCTTTTGTTCTTGTCTCATGTTGCATTCTACATTTGTTGATTGGATAACAAATATGAGAAGCTAAACCCCTTCAATTTAGAGGTAATGAAGCTCTCTAATTATGTAGATTCAACACAATTTTTTATTATTGATCTCTTTTTGAGCATAATGGAAAAATGGATGTTTGTGTGATTTAGTGTTCAATGTTGAATTTGATAGTTTATGTTGTTCATAACAAATAGGCTATGCTTAAACACATCATTCACAAATTCCCTATTCATTTAAATATGATTATGGCAATGAAGTGAAATTAAATCCTAATTCGATGATCTATTTTTCTAATCACTGGTTAATAGGTCATACTCAAAATAGATTTTATCTTCAATTTCATTGTCATTTTCATGAGAGTTAGTAAGCGATTTAAGGGGTGCGTTATAGTTTAATGGCTTATGTTGAGCTAATTAATAGCATAAATAAGCCACACTTATGATAATTACATCAATTAAACTCACTGATGACAAAATAAAAGACATCGTAATTTCATTTTTTTTTGAACCATATGTTCTAGAGAGTAGATTTATCTCTAAATTGCCTTTAAACTCTCATATTTTTATCAATTTTCTTTTGCTAGTTTTTCTACATTTTTAGCTTAACACTTTCAAACTTTGGTTTAATTTGATTGAATAAGAAATATAAAATGTAATAATTCCCTACGGATCGACCGTACTCGCCAGTTACTACTATTGTGCGCAGTGCGCTTGCGGTTAATTATATTTGAAATTTTTCGGCTATTTTCTAAATCGATAGAAAAATAGTTGTTAAAAAGGTTTTTGGCGCCGTTGCCAAGAATTGCTTTGATTTTATTTTCTATTATTCGAATTGTTTTCGTTTGGTTTTTGTGTGTTTCTATTTAGTGTGTGTTTGCATTTAAAAAAAATGTTGTGTTTGTATGATTTTTGTTTTGTTTGTGCACATGTTCGTTCTAGTTTTCTAGTGGCATTTGCATTTCTACTTCATTAAAAAAAAGACATACACAATTTATAAAAAAAAGTTTTCATTTCATTTTTCATTTTTTTACAACACTATTACAATTTTCAATTCTCATTTACAGTTACACACTTCTACATCCACATACATCTTGTAACTTCACTATGTACTATTCATTTTTCACTGGACAATATAACAGTGCACAGTTTTGTGCACCTCTGCCTGCACAATTACCCCCATCCCCCTGCTTTGACAAGCCAGTTACCATCTACTCCTCTTTTTCCACTGCAGGCACACTACCACTGACTGCCACCGCGAGAAACAAACAGCAGCTTCAACATTCGCATTCTTCTACCTCACTCACTGTCCCCATATTCAAGTTCACCACAGTCACAACCCAAACTGCACGCATATTCCTGATTCAACCCATTCCAGTGCACATTCTACTGCCAATTTGGACCACTGTGTGCACATAACCAAGCTATGTCATCACAACTTCACTTCCTTCTTCAGCCATCACAGCAAAACAACAAATAATCACACACAGTGCTATAGCAAATCACTGCTGTCAACTAACTCTGCCTCACTGCAAACAATCGCCTGCCTCTCCGCCTCCTTATAACTGTTTACAAACAGCACTTTGTCTGCATCACTAACAGCCTCCACTTACATTCCTAACAAACTGTTGTCAAAACTTTAACCACCATCCACACCTGATACCACGACCTATGACCTAACTGCTGCAGCTTCACCTGACTTCAGTTCAACCTGATACGACATTCACATCTAGATACAACTGTCTCCACCATCTAACTTTCCATCCACTTCTTCCAGTATCATTCAATACACTGCATACATACATACATTACCCTGCAATCATTCCCGTCAACTGTGCCCGCGCCCCAAACTTACCAGCAGCTCAGTCTTCATCATCTCATACATACGTACACGGTGTCACACTGTCATACTTCCTCTTCATCATCTCTGCCAACAGTGCACTGTCACTGTTTCCAATTTCACAACATTTATGTGCACAGATTTGCAAATATCATTGGACCGAGCAACATGACCACTTCTGTAATCATCAGAATTCTCTTTTCTTAGATTTTTTTTTTCTTTTCAGAAAACCCATCAAAATTCACCCCACTACCATTCCCTCTGGCCATATCACCTTTGTCACTCCCCTGCAGTCCATCTTCCGACCACACTTCCCCCTGCCTTTGTCAAACCATCGCCTTCTTCATCATACCATACCAACAACACTGCAATCACACAACCACTAACCAACAGCCATCCAAACCATACAATTCATCTCTGCCAAAACCACTCAGTCACCCCTCTGCTGCAACACATTAGCACAGCTGCCATATTTCCACACTTACTGCTACTACTGCTAACCTCTGTGCGACAATAGTCCCTCTCTTCTCTGTGTGACAACAGTCATTGCAAACATCTCTGTGCACTTCAACAATAGTCCTCTCCTAACTTCTTCTATCCAACCCATTACCACCAACCACTC
The DNA here is from genome assembly GCA_030765085.1 of Allium cepa. NCBI lineage: Eukaryota > Viridiplantae > Streptophyta > Magnoliopsida > Asparagales > Amaryllidaceae > Allium > Allium cepa. The sequence goes on along the minus strand of CM060942.1, from coordinate 698,609,283 downwards.
CATCCTCCCTCACCACCAAAGCAGCAGCCATTGTCTACAAACAACCACAAGCCTCTGGCCACTTGAAATCGAATCGCACTGCCATTCGCACCGCCACAAATCAAATCCATCTACCTGCTGCCACTAGAGCTCGGACCGCAACCCCAACTTCATCGTACAACCCAAAGCAAATCATGTACCACTGCAATCACCGTGGGCATCACGCGGCCTCCACTTGAACTCACCCCTCGACCAAAACTCCAAAACCAAACTCGAGAATTGCAACCTACCTTCACCATCGACACTCAAATCCGAATCAAACCTTCCCAAATCAACCATTCTTCATTTGAATCGAAACTTCGACTTGTTTTATTTGGATTGACACTCAAACTTCGACTTTGAATCGAGAACGACGTTTTCTTTTATTTTGTTGTTTAGTTGATGTGTTTCTGTTTTAACAAAAAAGATAAGGGTCTGTTTAGTTTCATTTTGTATTTTGAGTTTTGTGTTTCCAAGTTGCACTAAGAAATAGTAAAAAATAAGAGAAGAAGATTTACAATTCTTAGTCATTGCGACGACCAACGGACAACAAAGGAGTTGGATGATTCTCCGTGCTTTTATTATCTCTCAAAACACGAAAAACAAAATAAACTTGTTTTCTAGTTTACATGTTAATTTCATTTTTCAAAATTATTTGTTTTTCAACAATATACCGAACGTGCTTTTGTATAGACGAAAACGCAAAGCTAAAAACGACAAGTCAAACGGAGCCTAAACTTCGGGCATCTTTCTGAATTGCGGGTTTGGGTCTTTGTTTTTTTTTCCTTAGATTTATAGGTTGTGGTTGCTTTTATTTTTAATAAAATATGTAGCAATTTTACTTTGTTTTGTGATTTATCTTAAAAAAGGGGAGTTATTTAGATTTCGTTTGTTTTATTTTATAATGAATTGGTAATTTGGTTTTTAATTCATTAGGTTTTTATCCAAAAGAAAAAAGAAGAGAAAAAAAGTATAACAAGTTTCAAGTGTTTTGTTTTATTTTCAATTGTTTTGTTTTGTTTGGTTTTTCTTTGTTTTCTTTCTTCGTCGAAAAAAAAACAACAACAACAACAACAAAAAATTGTGTATATTTTGTTTCTCTCCAAATTTTTTTCCTTTGTTACTCCCATATTTTTTTAAGTTTTTTTGTTATGTTCTTTTTTTGTTTAAAAAAAAGCAACGGTTGTTTTAGTTTTATTTGTTTGGTTTTTCACTAGTTTTAGTTTCTTCTCTGATATATATAAAAAAATTGTATAGATACTTTTTTTAGTTTCAGATTGCGAAGGCAGAAAATCAAAAGAAGTAGATTAGCTTGTCAAATAAAAACTACGTGCTTGCTTAAAAAAAATTGCCGCTTTAAAATAAATTTGCTAATAATTCTACATGCTCTGGTATCATGCCCCTATCTCTTGTTTTTATTTACCTTGCATTGTTATTTGCTTGCATTTGAAAAAAATTCAAAACCAAAAACAAAAACAAATTTCATTCGTAGTTATATCGTTAATTCACGTTTAATTTCTGCTTTGCATTTCATTCTAGAATTTTGATTAATAATAACGGTTAGACATCGATAACACTTAATTGTATATTGACAAGTTGTCCTCTTTTGATAATTTAATTTCTTGGTGTCTAGGCTACGACGGAGCAATAACCATTTATAAATATTACGGTGATTCATAAATATTATAGTGGTTGTTTCTCTGAATGTACTTAAACCTTCGGTTACATTGCTACGGTAATTCGTGGTGCGCTGATAATTCTTGTCTATTACCTGGATAAGAACTTTCTTGTTGATTTAAGACAAAGTATGATTGTACAATTTTGGGTTAGAAGCTAATTAGGTTAGAATTTTTTTAATTAAATCCTTATATTTATTTAGTTGCATTAGTTCATGCATATTTTAAAAAAAATCAAAATCAAAAATCAAAAAAAAAAATTGTAAATATTTCTTAACTCGGTTTTTCTCAAAAACCTTTTCCTTTGAAAATTTTCAAAAAAAAAAATAAAAAAAAAATTAAGTTAGTTTTTTCATAGAAAAACAAAAGGTCCAAAAATAAAATATAAAACCTTTTAAAAAACAAAAACATAAATTGAAAAGAAAAATCCAAAAGCCAAATAAAAATCAAATTTCCTTTTGAAAAATAGATTCCTTTTGGTAAATAGTTTTTCTTTGTAAAAAAACTCCAAAAAAGAAAACAACATTCTTGAAAATGTCAAAATTTCCCTATTAACAAGAAATTTACAATCGTTGTGAAAATTAATATAATCCATATAATTTCACACCAAATTATTATGAATATTTCAATAACAACTATTATACAAACAATTCGAATTTCGAACAACAAAATTTTAAAATGATGACTAACCCTTTGATATTGAAAATAACATTGAAATGATTTCTTCTTTACTTGAACTCTGTACACAACAAAACCAAGAGATAAATGATTTATGTAATTCATATTGTGCAACGATTCAAGTCAAGGATTTCAAAATAATCAAAATTTGAATTCATTTCAATATTCAAATGATTTCAATTAGAACCCATGTCAAAACAATTTCTAACTCCAAAATGAATTTCAAAATCAAAGTGGAAATGTAAACCACTTTTTAAATAATTTTAACAATGGGAATGGTTTCAATTTTGGTGCAATGTACAATTTTTGTTCATAAAAAATTCAAATTGAAAATTCAGAAATTAGTAATCATGAATTTGATTTAATTGAGTAAATGGAAAAAAATTACATGGATTTGTTGCGTGAAACCTACAAACAATTTCGTGAGAAACAAAATAAAATCTCAACTTGTGAAGAATCGAATAATAATCCACCATTTATTGAAATTGACAATTATTGTTCTCAACAAGTTCAAATTAAAAAAATTCAACTTAATAATTATAAATCTGATTTTGTTGAAAAAATGGAAGAAATACACAAAAATCACACGAATTTGTTGATTGAAGCATATAAAAATTACATGAACAACAAAATCAAATCCCAGCGTATGAAGAGTCGAATGATAATCCATCATCTATCAAAATTGATAATTTTCAAATAAAATTTTTTGAAATTGTAATTGATAATCTTAATGAAGTTGTTGAAAGTACTGTAATTTATTTGGATTTCAATTCTTTTGAGGGTGAGAAACCTGATTTAAATTTTGATCTTCCTTTTTTCGGTTTTAAAAATTTTAATATAACAACTTTGGATTTTGAAAATGATATACGCAATGAAGTTGTTGATAATCCAACAAAGGGAGACAAATTTTTTGGACTTTTCGATGACGAGTTATTGAGTTCCCAAAGGAGAAATTTAAATCACCACATTGATTTTGAAATAAATAATTTTGAAGAAGTTTTGAAAGGTAGCTTGAATTTCAGTTTGGTGAAAATAAACTTGAACTTCAACCAATTGTTTTATCGACTTCGAAAATCATTGAAATTAATACAACTCATATGATTTTTAATAAAACGACGTTCATTTTTTCAAATCAACCTTCAACTCCAAAATCTTGTGTGATTTGGTTTTTCGTGCTTAAGCTCTGTCTGTCATACATGAAGAGACGAATGAATCAGTCTTCGGAAGACCGTTTCATTCACTTTCCAACGATATACTTTCTAACATCATGCAAATGATAATTTTTTCATGTAAATATAGGTCTTGTATTTGTTTTGTTTTTCTCCTTTCAATTGATGACTTTGGGGCACAGTCAAAATCAAGTGTGGGGGTAAGCTCATTATAATTTTTAATGTTTCATGGTTTATTTTTACATTTTCTTTTCAAAATTGAAAAGGCTAAAAAAAATTAAAAAAATATCAAAAAAAGGTAATTTTTCAACCAGTTTAATTTATTTTTATAGAAACATTACAAGATAAATATATGGTTTTGGTTAATTAAACTGAAATTTTTGAAAAGTTATTTATCCCAACAAATATAATAATAAAATTTGATTACAAATAACAATGGTTTAACTAGTATATAGGAATTTCTATACATGTTAATTATGAAATATATCCTAATTGAAAATATTTGTTATAATAAATGGTGGATTTAAATTAAAGGATACAACATTTTTTATCTTCTAAGGTAAATGATGTTAAGATAATTTTGCAAAACCCTCTCTTCAAAAAAAAACAAGAACAAGAACAAAATCAAAAAAATATATATAAAAGAAAAAAATTGTATATATGTATTTATATTTTTTAACACTTGAGTCATGTGTTCAATCGTCATGCTCTGTACCCTTCTCGTGCAAGCCCAAAAGGCAGTGCACGATCGGTATATCTGGCCTCAGTTTGTCTGAGTTAGGTATATGTATATCAAAATTCATTTATTAATAACACCTACAGTCGGTAAGTGTTCACACTTGTGTGTTCACTCGCCACGCTCTGTATTCCCCTCACATAAGTCCCAAAGACAGTGCATGGGTAATATTACGGCCTCGGTTTCCTGAGTTAGGCATATGTAAATATTGTTAATATTAATAAAATTTTCAAATAAGAGAGAGTAAGCAATTGAAATTCAAGCACTATTTTGACTTGTTTGATTTGACTCGTTATTGAAAAGAAAAATGAATACCACTTTGGTAATCAATTAAGGATCCATTTAATGGTTATACTGTGTTATCAACTGAAACAACGAATCAAACTATAGTCTATTTGTTATGATAACTTAATTGTAGGAAGCTTTGACGAGTAAATGGCTTATATTTTCAAGATAATGACCAAAATTTGTATTTAAATTATTTGTGTTGATTTAGAAGAAAATTCTTCATTTGTAAATATTTCTAAAAAACTTGCATTCAACTCTTTGTAAATAAATCTTGCATTTTGTAAATATTTTCATATTGCATTTGAATTTTGTAGTTAGTATCCACTGAAAACCCTCACGAGAAAACACTCATCCTACTAGGGACATCTAGAGATGTAACGGCTTGTTGCATATGCTCAATGCAATCATGCTCCCTATGAAAACGGATTTAACTTAGTTTTTCTTTACTCGATGACGAATAAAAAGAAAAGTGAAGGGGTATTTGATGTGCATGTAAATGTGTAAATTTTTACTTTCATATTTAATCTAATTAAATTAAATAAATGATCTTATTGGGTGATTTAACATGTTTAAACCAAAATTCAAATACTTTTCAAATCGTCACATATTCTTCTTCATATAGGGGCAAAATGGTAATTTTTGTGGATATATTGATTTGAGAAAATTTACTTGGAATTTCTATATTATTTTGTAGGAATTTGGCTTCAAATGGAAGTGATATTCATGAAGATATATGCACGCATAAGAGTGAAGAGAAACAAATAAAGATGGAAATAATTCATTTCATGTATCATGAAGGACCCCCACATACCCACCTACCTTGATGTACAAATTAGAAGCTGATGCACATGCTGGTGGTCATTAGAGTTTCATGCACACTTAATGGAGGATTATCTCATGCTAATGATAACTTGTTGGCCATACTTCCTCAAGGGTATTTTGAGTAGTTCCCAAAAAATGGAATAGGGTTTAAAACATCTATAAATACCCCATATGTTTATGTAACCCTCCTCTCTCCCTCTTAGCTTCCTTAGTTTAAGATCAAAAATAAATTATAAGCTCTCTTTCTTTTCATGGCTACTTAGCCATTTCTTTTATTTAATTTTTTATATCCAATTTTAGTTTATTCTCTTTTTTTTACATGCTTCTTCCTTTCATGTTAGTAGTGTAGATCTTTGCTTTATGCAAGTTGCTTAGCTTTTATTTACTTTGCTCTCTTTTTCCTTTTGTTCATGTTTCATGTTGCAATCTACAATTACTGATATGATAACAAATATGAGAGGCTAAATGCCTTAAATTTAGGATAATGAAGCTCTCTAATTATGTAGATTTAACACAATTTGTTAATTATTGATCTCTTTTAGTGCTTAATGGAAAAACGGATTGTAATTTGGCGTTTCATGTTGAATTTGATAGTCTATGCTATTCGTAACAAATAGGCTATGGTTAAACACATTATTCGCAAATTGCCTATTCATCTATATACGATTATGGCAATGAAGTAAAATTAAATCAAAATTTGATGGTCTATTTTTCTAATCAGTAGTTAATAGGTCATACCTAAAATAAATTTTATCTTCAATTTCATTGTCATTTTCATGAGAGTTAGTAAGTTATTTACGAGGTGTGTTATAGTTTGATGGCTTACGTTATAGTTTGATGACTTACGTTGAGCTAATTAATAACACAAGTAGGCTATACTTATGATAATCACATCAATTAAACACACCAATGACAAAATAAAAGAGATCATAATTTCATATTTTGTTGAACTATGTGATCTAGAGAGTGGAGTTATCTCCAAATTGCCTTCAAACTCTCATATTTTTATCAGTTTTCTTTTTCTAGTTTTTCTACATTTTGAGCTTAACACACTTGAACTTTGGCTTAATTTGATTGAATAGGAAATTTAAAACTAACAATTCCCTACGGATCGACACGTACTCGCCCCGTACTACCATTGTACGTCGTGCGCTTGCGGTTAATTTTACTTGAAATTTTTCGGCTATTTTCTAAATCAATAGAAAAATAGTCGTTAAATAAGATTATTATTCAACTTCACTTTAGTGTCGTAATCTGGGCTGAGGATTTTTGTTATAAAAACAATTACCATGGATTTATGCTTGTCCAACATATGCCCTACTTTGGGCCGAGAATTCCTATTATGAAGATGATTATGACGGGGTTCTGATTATCCCATGCTTGCCCAAATCTGGGCTAGAGAATCTTATCACAAAGATAATTGTTGATAATTTCTAAATTATCCGACATATGCCCTAATCTGGGATCGTGATTTTTAACGTGAAGACAATTATTGCGAATTTTTGATTATCCACTATAAATACCTGAATCTGGGTTCGAGAATTCCATTCTGAAATCTATTTCTGATTCTTTCTTATTGAGACCCGAATCTGGGTTATAGATATCTTACTACTAGTGTAAACTCATGCTTCGCACACGGATCGAGCAAAAATATCGTAGCTGCGTATACAATATGCTTACTTGATCTTATATGTTAATTCATTGTGGATATTTCTTCTTCATATTTTCATAATAAAAATAGATATTAATAAACACCGTTAGTAAGATTTTTGGATCTTACAACTTTACTTTTAAGTACGTGTAATGTTGTATGCTTTTACATAAACAAATATACAAAGGCACAAATCAATTATTTATTAATATATGTGTGAGACTTAGTTGATTTCAAGAAATAATAAAATAAAGCAACTAAAGTTACCAAGTAGTATATCAATATCTCCAGAAATGAAATAAATATAAAAATTAATCCTTAAGTTCAAAATTTGGAAACCTTACATCATCTCTCTTTAAAAAATTAATCAACAACTATATCAATATCATGAGAATTGTTCTTTTTCTTCATAGTGATTATGCTTCCATGTTACTCTCTTTCCCATAGACCCTTGATACTTTAAAAAGTATAAAACTGCTTGACGCTAATGTGTAGCATTCAAATTTGGTCCTACAAAGAAACCCATCATTTTCAAGATGTGCATTCAAGTGGTTGAATAACAACATTTTCTCAATTTTAGTAAGTGCCAAGATTAATTTTATTTTACAAACTCATGTCTAAGAATAGTTATTTCTCACATAGTAATGACGTTCAATAAGCTAATCAGTTTAGCATTGTACTTATAAACTATTATAGGAGCATATTTTCTACAAAAATATTTTTTTATGAAAGAGTGGTCTTTTAAAGTGATCACTCATCACTTTATTGATTGAATTGCCAAAAACCATACATATGTTTGATAGGTCATGCCTCATATATATAGAAGATCATCCTTTGATCTTCAATAAATGAGAAAAACATAGACGAAAAAAAAGATACATTATTATCTAGGGCCTCTAGTTGAGAAAAATTGTGTCACAATAATGAACAAAATTCCGAACCGCCTATTTTATCCAAAAATGCATCAAGCATGCTAGAATCCTTGTGGACCATTAGGCTTGCAAGAGACTTGTGGATTGCAAAGTGGCAAAGGCGAGATCTGATAATGAAAGGCAATGTGATGCTACACTTATGTGATGGATGATAGCCATAGTTGCTCCACTTGTGCTGAAAGATGGCTTTGCTGCTATGCTGAGTGCATGTGGGGACTTGATATTGTTGCAGAATTATAATAGAAATTTGAAAGCCAACTTTAGCTGTTGAAACCCAAGGCTTTGCTAGAACATAGCTTTGCTAAAGGAAACTTGATGCGCATATTTCTAATGCGTGATCATTTGCAGGCTGGTATGTTAAGTTTGCTAAAAAATCGTGAGGCATGTGTGTTGGCAGAGTCTAATCTATGTTGGTAGAAACTCATGGTTGAATTGTGCCTGGAAACACATGTGTGTCTGGCAAATATTGAGGGAAAAAAAGGTTAGGAGCATGTACGGGTGTAGCAAGATGCAAGGGGAGTGGTAGATGATTGATGGCAGTAGTGTGGAAAAGTGAGTCTTAAAACGGCGGTATGCCAAGCGGTTCAGGGAGGTGCATCGACTTAGCAAAGAATGGTGTATGCATGGTGGAGAAAACATCTCTACTCTTTGGTTTGGTATTTAAGTAGGAGGGGAGGAAGAACATCGTGAGACGCATCATTGCACATGATCCTGTCAAGTAAGCATTCCAATTAGCGTTTCTTCTACCGGCCCTGTCCAAAGTGAAATATATTAGGTAATGAAATGGACAAAAACTATTGCTATCACACTTACTTTCATTGATAATCAAAACTATACGATTTTTCATTCACACTGCATCACCTAAGTCTTTGAATGCTCATGATGGAATAATAATACATAATTCGTCAAGTGACTTTGCCTACAACTAAATTGGACAATACTCGAAATTAATAGACAAATTTAGCCAAGTATAAAAAAAGTCAATTTGTAGAATAACAACTTCAGTGAAAAAGTGCATATTTTTTTAACAAACTCACCCAACATGAAAAGGTACACATACAAACATGTAGCTAAAGCACCTTTGATGGTTAATGAAAAAAAAGATCATATAACATTATCCATATATTAGAATGAGAAAATATAAAAATAGGTAAATCACGGTAAAATATAAAGTCTATGATTATAAAATAGCATACCTTGTAGTTGATTGTTACTTTAAAATAGATTTGTTTGCTCTTTCTTCTATATCCTTCTATTTCATTTTGTTAATGAATGACACAAGAGCTACAAACTGGTTTAGGATAAATAAAATGTAAGTTAGGTAAGAGATAATGAAGTTGGCATTAATAGGACAGGAGTATGCAATGAGATTGATAATAAATCACTATTGTGGGGAATGTAATTTTTTGGAGGGTTAATGGCACGCGCATGTGTACATAGAAGAATGTTATTGCAGAATTTAATATTAGGTAATAAGTGCCATTCATAGTTTATACTTTGATATGAGATATTTACAAAAAAGACGACATTCCAAAAAAAAAATTTTGCATAGAATAAATGACAAATTCAATAGCAATTGCTGAAGAGAAGATTTAGTCAATAACGTATAATGACATCGCAATTTTTTCTCTATTTACGATGGATAGCCATAATTTTATCATTTATGAGGTAATAAATGATATCCTTATTTTATGATTGATATAAGATATTCCCAAAAATGACGACATTAATAAATTTTATTTTACATAGAATAAATGACAAATTCAATAGTAGTTGTCGAAGAGAAGATTTGGTCAAATTTTTGACTGTTTATGATGGATAATCATAATTTTATCATTTACTATTGTATGTATAAATTTGTACAACGTAAAGAGTTGTGCCTGTTTAAAATAAATTTGTAACAATTATGGAATATAAATTTAAAGAAAATTGTTTACTAAACACTATATAAATAATAATTTTGAATTGCTGATAAATTCATATATGCAATTTTACTATCTAATTATGCTACGTGTACTAATTTGTATAAGAATTTAAGTTGTAATTAATATGATAGATATATGCAACGGGATTGAAAATAAATTACTATTGTGGGAAATATTTTTTTTAAGGGTTAATGGCGTATATTTATATATAGAATAATGTTATTGTAGAACTTAATATAGTAGGTGATAAATGCTACCCACATTTTATACTTTGATATGAGATATTACCATAAAAGAGACATTGCAAATTTTGTGTATAATAAATGACCAATTTAATAGCAGTTACCGAAGGGAAGATTTAATTAATAATGTTGACATTTTGGGGACTAATAAAGCAAAATGCATTATTAGTTTGATTGAGACGGCAATCTCTTGAATACAATAATAGTAAAGGTTCTGAATTGGAGAGTATAATAATTTTTTAGACATCATTTAGCTAGTATTCCAAATGCAAGAAAGGAAAAGTAGAAGGAAAAAAAGAAAAGAAAAAGGAAAATTGTAAGCGCATTTACCTCATGGCAATTGCTAAAGGAGTCTACAACCTTGATTAGTTTTGTTGCGAATCTGCAAAAAGAATCAGCTCGCAATATATAATTCTCAGTAGTTCTTCGAATAGGTACAGTTCCTTACATTTGCAAACAATGTTATGCTAAAAGAAACCTACACCTGCCAAGAGAGAAGAGTGTTGGTGCATAGTTGAATTTAAAAAAAAAACATTAATATAAACTTCTAATTATTGACAACGCTATATAAATGAGAACAAAATCCAACTAAGCTTGAACCCAATGGAATGTTTTGAAAAGCATATACATATGATATCTAATTAAATAATATTTTTTTTAAAAAAAAAATCATGCTTCTATATGCAATAGTTATGTGCTCTGGCTTGCTTTAAATAAAAGAAAAGAGAAAGGGAAAACAATTATACAGGTGTTCTGCTGTTGGAAGATTAAAAAGTACTATACCATTTAATGTAATTTACTGTGTAAATTGAAACTGAAGAATACAGGTTACTGTGAATTTCATGTTACTTTTCAGACTGGAGCTTCTTTTGTAAGGTGTGCACTTTACAGTAGTTTCCTTAGTTAAGGTGAGATGAAATTCAGCGCAATGGATGCACAATCCACTATGTTTCCCATTTGAATAATTTTTATTTCTCATATGCTTGTTTGGCTAAGATTATAATGACAATTGCTATTTGTTTATATTTTATAGATGCTACTATAGCATTAAATGTATCACAAATTCAACTGGAGCACCGCCCTTTAAAATAATTTTGTGTGTAGGAAGAGGAAACTGTGGTAGTTTCTGCACGGGAAGAAAATTATCAGTATAATTGGTATATTCAACTCGAACATAGTATAGTAATAACTTACCTTTGATGGATGACATCCCCATAAAAATGCTTGTAATCTGAATTGCGGAAGACCATAACAACCTGCAGCCATCATTCCTAGCCTCACTTGGCAATTCATGTGAACTAATCGGCTTATTCCATACCTACCAAGAGTAGCTCATGCAAATTTCAGTATATCTACAAAGTTTACCATCAGTACGTATCTGGGCTTTAGAAACTCAACAATATCCATAAATACGACTATTTGCTGGTTCTTCTCAACTTCTAATGGTGCCTCAAAGTTTCTGAAATGGTTATAGCCGCTTATGCCCTGGCAAGGTGGTCCTCCGCATAGGACATCTACATTCCCCCGAGGGAAGAAAAAATAAATCAAACAACAATACTTGGTATAGTATGACCCAAAAATGAAGGCAAAAAGTTGCACACAAAAAATTGTAGTAGACTTACTGGTAATGGTAACAATTTTGATGCATAACCTTCTACCACAAAATCTCGTATTTTATCTTCACAATTGCTATACGTGAATAAAATAAATTATCAAACCATGCACACTAAAAATTACTATCCCATAACATGTATTAACTCCAAACGAAACCCGCATGCTAAAATAATTTAGAAGGCACCTTAAATTCTTTATTGGCTCCCATGTATCTTCGCTAGGATACCCCTCCCAACGTACCTGTGACGACCCGAATTTCTGAGCACAGAAAGTCGTATCATCATGAACAAAGAAAGGGGTGAGAAAATAGAAAAGATAGAGAAGAAAGAACAACAACATCAGAATCTCATAGCGGAACGAATAAATTATATTAATCACATAAGTATTTACATAATATACAACATCAATCAAAGTTACACATATAATATATCACATACTAGACAGTTATAAAAACCTGTCTAGCTAATACAACTCGATACAACTCAAACAAATAACTCAAAGATACCAACACAGCGGAACTATATGTATATCTACAACGCTGAAGCCTCCTGCTCCATTGCTCCTCCAGAATTCGTCAAAGCCAAACTGAATCCCTTGGCTACTCCTAAAAAAATTTGACTACCCGAGAGTTTAGGAAAAATAGAAATAAACATCGGGTCAGACATGGGTCTGGTGTGAGTAACATGTTAAAGTTGCTTAATTTTGAAAATCCTTTGAAACAAAAGGTATCACGTAAGACTTCCCACACATAAACATGGGTAAGTTTTTATCTTACGCTAACCAAAACATTTGATAGGAAATTCAGTGATATTATAATAGGTCTAGGGTTTTCAAGTAAATAGAAAATAGTCGAAATTGTTACATTCATTAAATTCCAGCTACTGGCCACAAAAGTGGGTAATACAATCAAAACCGTTGGCACTTATTTGATTTTGGATTCCATACAATGGCATGGCTACTGGGGTACCGCCCGTCACAGTACGTGGCCTAGACCAACGTACCGAGGATCACTCCCGAACCCCTACAACACAAGGCCGGAACCATTCCTTACTGAACAGTCCCGAACAAGACAACCTCGGCAGTTGTTGCAATCAACCGCCCACACAGCCGAAAAATAAAGGGACATCTAGACAGGGGTATATCTCATCCTGCTTGGGCATGACCCACCTAACCTTGCTGCACCTCCCCTGTTTTAGCCATTCCCGGTTGATGAGGCTTGAGGCTGCGATTACCTTTACAGAATACATTTCTTAGAATGCTCATCGCCCACCTGACGATGTTCTGAAAGCATTCAAGCCATACAAGTTCGTTCTGGGTTCGAAGAAACCGAAGGCATTATCTCGTTACACTCATTTTGGAATCACCCTCAGAGTTAACGACAATAACCCTTGCACTCTGAATCTTCATCTTCACTTCAGATTCACGACCTATCGTTAATTTGGATCGATGTGATTTACGGATACCAAATTATGGAAATCCGATCCCGGTCTCATCGAAATCCAAAAACGTATCTTTTAAGGCCAAATTGTCTATTTAGTCTTAGCAGTTCAATTCAATATTATCAATATACACACAAATAGATGATTCACATCTCATAATAGATAATCACATTATCATCATAAACAGATAATCAATATTATCATCCAAACAGATACTCACTATTATCATACTTAAACCATTCATCCGTATCACATAGATATTACTCATCTCATATCTGAATTCACAATCATCAAATGAAATATCAATATCATTCATCCATAAGCAATGATTTATAATTATACCATTTATAATTAATTTAAAATGAATTAAATTAACTACTTCTATTTCTAATTAATTTAAATTAAATTAAATTAATTACTTCATCTATAAATCCTGCTTATACAATCATTGATTAATTATAAATCAAATTAGTTAATGATCCATTAAGTATTCATCTTAATTAAACGTCTTTGATTAATCATTTTCTAATTAAAATAAGTAATTAGTCTTTAATCAATTTCAAAAATTAATTAATTTAAATCATTCATAGTAATTAACATATAATTACTTCATTTATTAATTAAATATTAATAATTACATTTATCCTTAATTAATTTCATAAATTGATCACCACATTATTAATTATTCCTTAATTAAACAATTCTTAATTACATCATTAATTATATTAATTTATGATGTCTAACTTATATTTAAATTAAATTACTTTATTTAAATTAATAACATTAAGTGATTAATCTTTAACTAAACCCAATTATTAATCACCTTGGAATTAATAACAAACCAGTAATTAACTATCTTTAATTACTTTCATTAATAAATTAATTATTCCATAATTAATTATCTCCATTAATTAATCCCTTGATTAATTACAAAAGTAATTATCCAAATTACTTCATTTACAAATCATCTTGTATTAATTTCATCCAGTAATTATCATCTAATTACTTCCCTAAGTAATTATACACTATTAATTACACTAAGTAATTGCACTTATCAAAACATCAAATGGTTTTCTTAAATTAATTAAACTAAATTAATTAACTTAATTTAATCATATCATCTAAATTTATTACAATAAGTATTTTATCTCTTAATTACTTTTATCAAGTATTTACATTTAACCAATTTACAATAGATTATCTAAATTAATCTAATTAATTATCAAAATTAATCACATTAATTAATTAATTAATTAATAATCCTTAGTTAATTATCTTCATTAACTAATAACATTTCTTAATTTACTTCTTAATTAATCTTTAGTTATAAATTAATCTAAATTATTAATTTATAAATTAAATACATAAGGCATTATTTATTTATTTAACTTATTCATTTAATCATTTAAATATCTTAATTATTCCTAAGATAATTTATTTCTTTATTAATGACTTCATTAATATTAAAGTGTATTAGAACATTACATTTTAAATTCAAATTCAAATTCCATTTTGAATTTAAGATTCAAAATGATTATTGTTTAACATTAACTAAATTTAAATTCAATTTATAATCTTTTAAATAAATGTAAATAACATTTATTACTTACATATGAACTTATATAAGAAAAGCCTTTAAATTCAACTGCTTAAATCTTTATTTAAATTTAAACTTCCAAAATACATTAATATTTTAACTTACAAATTCAAGTTAAAACAAATTATTTAACTTCCATTCAAAAATCCCTTTAAAAAGAACTACGTCAAAATCAATTCAAATATTTATTTGAAACAAATTACCTTAAATAAAACTATTTGATTTAAACTTGTTTTATATATTTAGATCTAAAAACTTATTTAAACTTCAGATTTGAATTCAAAGAAGAACTTGAATCCATTTGGTTTAACTTTGATTTTAAAACTTTGGCTTTAACTTGCTTTTAAAAACCTGGTTTTTAATTCTTGATTTAAAATCCAAATTCATTTTTTAAAAACTTAGATTCAACAGTTCATTTGAATCTATACTTTGAACTTTTAATTTTAAAACACAGTTTAAAAATTCTGTTTTTAAATTTTGAACAAAATTTAAACCTGAAACCATCCACTGACTCGAGTGTACCCAGATTTGCTTCGAGTCTTCCCTCCCTCTGCTTTGAGTCACATACTCGAATGACTCGAGTATTCCCCAGTTCAAATACTCTGCACCCAAAACAAAAAAACTCAGCACTTCAACGGCACGGTGCATGTGCACCGTGGCTCTGGCCATCTCTGGCCATCCACCAGCGCTTCATCCCATCGCCGATCATCTCTAGATGACATCACGTCCACCAGAATCCATCACCACAACTCAAATCAAAAAACGAGCAGCAAAAGCAGAACTGGAAAACACAACATCCACCTCTACCCAAACCTGTCATCAACGCATTCTTCCAACCCCGACCACCTGATGGTCAACAGCTCCGGCCGTGAACTCATCTTCGACCAAGCTACCACCTCCCGAGACCTCGTGCAAATCGATGCAGGGTGGAAGTCGCGGTGATCAAAAGTCCGACCACCATAAGAATTAGGGTTACCCACTAAAAATCGTACGTCGCCACCAGCACGTTGAACGTGAGCACCTTCAGTCATTTTTTCCATCACCTCGGTAAGCTCCTCCATCTCCTCGCACAACCCGACCACCTCCAGTCGTATAGATCACCAGCAATCCCCAAGAAACCAAAAACAGTGCAATTTAAGATTGCACCTCCAATCCTTACTAAAAAATGTAATTCTAGTTTTAAAAATCAGAGTTTTGATTAAGCATTCAGTTCATATACTTAAATTGAAAATTTAAGATATTGAAAATTTAAGATATTGAAAATATCACTTGTATTAAGTATTAACTGATCTTAAGATTTTCAGAGCAGTTTTGCTTTATTTTCTTAAATACAAAAATTTAAGAATTTACTTTATACTCAAACAAACTTATTTTGTTTAGATACTTTATCCTAACAATCAATAGATTGAGCAGTAATGATTTTTGAATTAAATCTGAGTTTAAATCCTATAAACAGAGGAACATCCAGATAACAATATGCAAGCTTCATCTCATCCAATTACAGTACAATGCATATGTTTTCACACAAACAAAATCTCTGATGTTCATCATACAGCTAGTTTAAAAACTTAGGTTATTTGCAATATGAAGTTACTCACCGATTTGGGAATGAAGACAGAGCACTTCTTGACAGAAACAGTTTTGAACCTTAAAGCTGAGAAGTTGTTTGCTTTGATTTCTTTAATCTTCTTGTTTGTTAATGTATGATGCTTCAGTTTGTAAAAATGAAAATGTTTGCTGCTAGTATATTTTCAGGTTTTCCATGACTTGAACGAACTAAAAATAAGAAGGCATGTATATAAAGAAGTTTACAGGGTAGGTGATATCTGGGTTAAGCAATTTGCAAGTACAATATTGTGTTTTTGTTTGTATCAGGCAAGATTATATTTTGGGGGCTGAAATGATTTTTGGAACAATTCGAATTGACTTAAGTTGTGCTAGCATTTAATTGCTTAAGTACTTTATGCTTTATTTTACTTTGCATTTTTTTTCTTGTCTGAATCTTTATTTACAAGCTACCTGCATTTTTTTTACTTTACTTTGTTTCTCTAACCTGCATATTTTATTTGCAGCTATACATCTTGCTTGTTTATTTGCCTGCATATGTTTTTGTACTTTATGTACATAGAATATAAGTTGTTTATCACTTGTAATGGTTTGTTACTTAACACATGTTATAAAGTTCCAATATGATAACACTTGTCCCTTGAGCATTATCTATTTATTTTAAAACTTAAACTTTCCAATATCACATTATTAATACTGTTTGAAAAAAACTCATTATTAAATTAAAATAATTTATAAATGAAATTATCACTATATAAATAAATTACTTATTTTATCAACTATATTTAAAACAAGAACAAAACAACCTTTTTTAAATTTAAAAGTTAAAATCATTTAAACAAATTTTAACTTTATCTTGAGTATATTTAAACCATATTTTTATCAAGCTATACTAAAAATAAAATAAAACAATCTTTTTGTTAATAAATTTTAAATTTAAACTTAGGCTAGAATAAGTTCTAACTATTAACCATTTATCTTAAGTATTTAAACCGTATAGTTATTTATTTAATAGCTTAATACTAAATTAAATCAAATTTCCAAGTTATCAGAAATATTAAAATGAGAAAATATGTCTTTATTTATTAAATTTAAAACAGAGCTTATCTATTTGTAATATATACAAATATATACATACTACAAATAGAAAACAATTTATTAGCTTTTAAAAGATAAATTATCAGCTAAATATTTATTTAAAAGAAGATTATTAAATCTATTTAAATCTTATTAACAATTATTATCAAATTAATTTAATTTTTACACAGATTATTAAATTTATATTGCCAAAAAATTTCAGGATATCACATTCCTCCCCCCTTAAAAGAATTTCGTCCCCGAAATTTAAACCAAAGGAAATTTAATAATTCAATTAAAGATTTAATTTTAAAACATAAGCATATATGAACCAGATGCTAACAATCATAGCAACAAATTTATCCAAACAAACAAATCTAACTATCTAGACAAAATTCCGGATAGAATTCTCTCGAGTTTCCAAAATATAAATACCGGGATACTCGCTCTACAGAATCCAAACAATCAATACTACTAAGCTACAGAGCTTCCACTCATCTAGATCTACAAAACAAGATAGAATATCAGACTGCAGACAAGTCTGACTCAACAACCAAAACTCCCTAAACTGCTGGTTCTACAACCAGAGATAGATCTTACACGTACTCCCTCAGAGATACGTGAAACACAACGAATTCCAGTTATCCAAACTGACAATTCAATCCTGAAGACCAAACACTTACCCAAAATCAAATCTCCGATTTCGAAATCCAAATTCCTTCGTCTCTTAACCACAAAACTCTATGGACGATCCTGTGCTGCTTACATTCTTCTTGATCAGCTCAACCCTTTCTGATGTCCTTAGAAACAAACCGAACCCAAGAAAATCCAACAAAATGAACTTTCCAAGATCGACCAAAAACTCAGAAAACAAACTCTATTCCAAAATCAGAAAATAGAACTCACTTCTCTCATCCGGAAAAGATTAAACAGGTGCACTCCAAACTGGCCTTAAGATCCTAAAAAATTTCCTGTAGAACTCTCCAATCCAAACATTGCAACATCCAGTTACTTCCAAACTAAACATCTGCCACCATGCTTCCACTGTGCAACTCTGACCGAGCAGATAAAAATGCTGAAGTCGAACATAGACTGGACAACACATTCCAAAAATAAAGTTCACATATCCAAAAATGAACTCCGAACCTTAACAGATTTCCTTCAGAGATCGATGAAATTCTTACACCACCCAAAGCTCACTCGAGACGGTATTAGGTCTACAGTCTTGACAAATACACTTCCAACCTCAATCATTTAAACTCCAACCATCAGTAGTCGTCTTACACACACCACTACCCTATCTACCTTTATAACTTATATTGGAAAACCTGAACAGGTAACCCAACAATAGGTAGAAATATATATATATACATATATATATATATATCAAAATTACAAATACGCTCTCTGAAGAAAGAAATCACTCAAGAGCCAAGGTATTCACTCAACCTAGCGTTCTGATACCAACTGTGACGACCCGAATTTCTTAGCACAGAAATTCGTATCATCATGAAGAAAGAAAGGGTGAGAAAATAGAAAAGATAGAGAAGAAAGAACAACAACATAGAATTCAACAGCGGAACGAATAAATTATATTAATCACATAAGTATTTACATAATATATACAATCAATCACAGTTATACAGATAATATATCACATACTAGACAGTTATAAACACATGTCTAGCTAATACAACTCGATACAACTCAAACAAATAACTCAAAGATACCAACACAGCGGAACTATATGTATATCTACAACGCTAAAGCCTCCTGCTCCATTGCTCCTCCAGAATTCGTCAAAGCCAACCTGAATCCCTTGGCTACTCTTAAAAAAATTTGAGTGCCCGAGAGTTTAGGAAAAACAGAAATAAACTCTGGGTCAGACATGGGTCTGGTGTGAGTAACAGGTTAAAGTTGCTTAATTTTGAAAATCCTTTGAAACAAAAGGTATCACGTAAGACTTCCTACACATAAACATGGGTAAGTTTTTATCTTACGCTAACCAAAACATTTGTTAGGAAATTCAGTGATATTATAATAGGTCTAGGGTTTTCAAGTAAATAGAAAATAGCCGAAATTGTTACATTCATTAAATTCCAGCTACTAGCCACAAAAGTGGGTAATACAATCAAAATCGTTGGCACTTATTGGATTTTGGATTCCATACAATGGTAAGGCTACTGGGGTACCGCCCGTCACAGTACGTGGCCTAGATCAATGTACGGAGAATCACTCCCGACCCCCTACAACACAAGGCCGGAACCATTCCTTACTGAACAGTCCCGAACAAGACAACCCCGGCAGTTGTTGCAATCAACCGCCCACGCAGCCGAAAAATAAAGGGACATCTAGACAGGGGTATATCTCATCCTTCTTGGGCATGACCCACCTAACCTTGCTGCACCTCCCCTGTTTTAGCCATTCCCGGTTGATGAGGCTTGAGGCTGCGATTACCTTTAGAGAATACATTTCTTAGAATGCTCATCGCCCACCTGACGATGTTCTGAAAGCATTCAAGCCATACAAGTTCGTTCTGGGTTCGAACGAAACCGAAGGCATTATCTCGTTACACTCATTTTGAAATCACCCTCAGAGTTAACGACAATAATCCTTGCACTCTAAATCTTCATCTTCACTTCAGATTCATGACCTATCGTTAATTTGGATCGATGTAGTTTTCGGATACCCAATTATGGAAACCCGATCCCGGTCTCATCGAAATCCAAAAAGGTATCTTTTAAGGCCAAGTTGTCTATTTAGTCTTAACAGTTCAATTCAATATTATCAATATACACACAGATAGATAATTCACATCTCATAAGAGATAATCACATTATCATCATAAACAGATAATCAATATTATCATCCAAACAGATACTCACTATTATCATACTTAAACCATTCATCCATATCACATAGATATTACTCATCTCATATCTGAATTCACAATCATCAAATGAAATATCAATATCATTCATCCATAAGCAATGATTTATAATTATACCATTTATAATTAATTTAAAATGAATTAAATTAACTACTTCTATTTCTAATTAATTTAAATTAAATTAAATTAATTACTTCATCTATAAATCCTGCTTATATAATCATTTATTAATTATAAATCAAATTAGTTAATGATCCATTAAGTATTCATCTTAATTAAACGTCTTTGATTAATCATTTTCTAATTATAATAAGTAATTAGTCTTTAATTAATTTTAAAAATTAATTAATTTAAATCATTCATAGTAATTAACATATAATTACTTCATTTATTAATTAAATATTAATAATTACATTTATCCTTAATTAATTTCATAAATTGATCACCACATTATTAATTATTCCTTAATTAAACAATTCTTAATTACATCATTAATTATATTAATTTATGATGTCTAACTTATATTTAAATTAAATTACTTTATTTAAATTAATAACATTAAGTGATTAATCTTTAACTAAACACAATTATTAATCACCTTGGAATTAATAACAAACCAGTAATTTACTATCCTTAATTACTTACATTAATAAATTAATTATTCCATAATTAATTATCTCCATTAATTAATCCCTTGATTAATTACAAAAGTAATTATCCAAATTACTTCATTTAAAAATAATCTTGTATTAATTTCATCCAGTAATTATCATCTAATTACTTCCCTAAGTAATTATACACTATTAATTACACTAAGTAATTGCACTTATCAAAACATCAAATGGTTTTCTTAAATTAATTAAACTAAATTAATTAACTTAATTTAATCATATCATCTAAATTTATTACAATAAGTAATTTATCTCTTGATTACTTTTATCAAGTAATTACATTTAACCAATTTACAATAGATTATCTAAATTAATCCAATTAATTATCAAAATTAATCACATTAATTAATTAATAATCCTTAGTTAATTATCTTCATTAACTAATAACATTTCTTAATTTACTTCTTAATTAATCTCTAGTTATAAATTAATCTAAATTATTAATTTATAATTAAATACATAAGTCATTTTTTTATTTAACTTATTCATTTAATCATTTAAACATCTTAATTATACCTAAGATAATTTATTTCTTTATTAATGACTTCATTAATATTAAAGTGTATTAGAACATTACATTTTAAATTCAAATTCAAATTCCATTTTGAATTTAAGATTCAAAATGATTATATTTTAACATTAACTAAATTTAAATTCAATTTATAATCTTTTAAATAAATGTAAGTAACATTTATTACTTACATATGAACTTATATAAGAAAAGCCTTTAAATTCAACTACTTAAATCTTTATTTAAATTTAAACTTCCAAAATACATTAATATTTTAACTTACAAATTCAAGTTAAAACAATTTATTTAACTTCCATTCAAAAATCCCTTTAAAAAGAACCATGTCAAAATCAATTCAAATATTTATTTGAAACAAATTACCTTAAATAAAACTATTTGATTTAAACTTGTTTTATATATTTAGATCTAAAAACTGATTTAAATTTCAGATTTGAATTCAAAGAAGAACTTGAATCCATTTGGTTTAATTTTGATTTTAAAACTTTGGCTTTAACTTGCTTTTAAAAACTTGGTTTTTAATTCTTGATTTAAAATCCAAATTCATTTTTTAAAAACTTAGATTCAAAATTTCATTTGAATCTATACTTTGAACTTTTAATTTTAAAACACAGTTTAAAAATCCTGGTTTTAAATTTTGAACAAAATTTAAACCAGAAACAATCAGGTTTATTGAAACCTAAAACCATCCATTAACTCGAGTGTACCCAGACTTGCTTCGAGTCTTCCCTCCCTCTGCTTCGAGTCACATACTCGAATGATTCAAGCATTCCCCAGTTCAAAAACTCTGCCCCCGAAAGAAAAAAACTCAGCACTTCAATGGCACGGTGCACGTGCACCGTGGCTCTGGCTATCTCCAGCCATCCACCAGCGCTTCATCCCATCACCGATCATCTCCCGATGACATCACGTCCACCAGAATCCATCACCACAACTCAAATCAAAAAACGAGCAGCAAAAGCAGAACCTGGATAACACAACATCCACCTCTACCAAAACCTGTCATCACCGCATTCTTCCAACCCCGACCACCTGATGGTCAACAGCTCCGGCCATGAACTCGTCTTCGACCAAGCTACCACCTCCCGAGACCTCGTGCAACTCGATGCAGGGTGGAAGTCGTGGTGTTCAAAAGTCCGACCACCATAAGAATTAGGGTTACCCACTAAAAATCGTACGCCGCCTCCATCACGTTGAACGTGAGCACCTTCGGTCATTTTTCCCATCACCTTGATAAGCTCCTCCATCTCCTCGCACAACCCGACCACCTCCAGTCGCATAGATCACCAGCAATCCCCAAGAAACCAAAAACAATGCAATTTAAGACTGCACCTCCAATCCTTACTAAAAAATGTAATTCTAGTTTTAAAAATCAGAGTTTTCATTAAGCATTCAGTTCATATACTTAAACTGAAAATTTAAGATATTGGAAATATCACTTGTACTAAGTATTAACTGATCTTAAGATTTTCAGAGAAGTTTTGCTTTATTTTCTTAAATACAAAAATTTAAGAATTTACTTTGTACTCAAACAAACTTATTTTGTTTAGATACTTTATCCTAACAATCAATAGATTGAGCAGTAATGATTTTTGAATTAAATCTGAGTTTAAATCCTATAAACAGAGGAATATCCAGATAATAGTAAGCTTCATCTCATCCAATTACAGTACAATGCATATGTTTTCACACAAACAAAATCTCTGATATTCATCATACAGCTAGTTTAAAAACTTAGGTTATTTACAATATGAAGTTACTCACCGATTTGGGAATGAAGACAGAGCACTTCTTGACAGAAACAGTTTTGAACCTTAAAACTGAGAAGTTGTTTGCTTTGATCTCTTTAATCTTCTTGTTTGTTGATGTATGATGCTTCAGTTTGTAAAAATGAAAATGTTTGCTGCTAGTATATTTTCAGGTTTGCGATGACTTGAACGAACTAAAAATAAGAAGGCATGTATATAAAGAAGTTTACAGGGTAGGTGATATCTGGGTTAAGCAATTTGCAAGTACAATATTGTGTTTTTGTTTGTATCAGGCAAGATTATATTTTGGGGGCTGAAATGATTTTTGGAACAATTCGAATTGACTTAAGTTGTGCTAGCATTTAATTGCTTAAGTACTTTATGCTTTATTTTACTTTGCATTTTTTTCTTGTCTAAATCTTTATTTACAAGCTACCTGCATTTTTTTCTACTTTACTTTGTTTCTCTAACCTGCATATTTTATTTGCAGCTACACATCTTGCTTGTTTATTTGCCTGCATATGTTTTTGTACTTTATGTACATAGAATATAAGTTGTTTATCACTTGTAATGGTTTGTTACTTAACACATGTTATAAAGTTCCAATATGATAACACTTGTTCCTTAAGCATTATCTATTTATTTTAAAACTTAAACTTTCCAATATCACATTATTAATATTGTTTGAAAAAAAATCATTATTAAATTAAAATAATTCATAAATGAAATTATCACTATACAAATAAATTACTTATTTTATCAACTATATTTAAAACAAGAACAAAACAACCTTTTTTAAATTTAAAAGTTAAAATCATTTAAACAAATTTTAACTTTATCTTGAGTATATTTAAACCATATTTTTATCAGGCTATACTA
Source organism: Allium cepa (assembly GCA_030765085.1). Classification (NCBI taxonomy): domain Eukaryota; kingdom Viridiplantae; phylum Streptophyta; class Magnoliopsida; order Asparagales; family Amaryllidaceae; genus Allium; species Allium cepa. The sequence goes on along the minus strand of CM060942.1, from coordinate 698,585,136 downwards.
AAAGGAAAATAAAACAATCTTTTTGTTAATAAATTTTAAATTTAAACTTAGGCTAGAATAAGTTCTAACTATTAAACATTTATCTTAGGTATTTAAAACCATATAGTTATTTATTTAATAGCTTAATACTAAATTAAATCAAATTTCCAAGTTATCAGAAATATTAAAATTAGAAAACATGTCTTTATTTATTAAATTTAAACAGAGCTTATCTATTTATAATATATACAAATATATACATACTACAAATAGAAAACAATTTATTAGCTTTTAAAAGATAAATTATCGTTTAAATATTTATTTAATAGAAGATTATTAAATCAATTTAAATCTTATTAACAGTTATTATCAAATTAATTTAATTTTTACACAGATTATTAAATTTATATTGCCAAAAATTTCCGAGATATCACAGTACCTAGACAATGAATAATCATAAACACTCAAGCCTATCAAACAGGCAGCTGTATGAACTATAAAAGATCAAATCCTATGAGCCCGTTTCGTTAAGAATAACCGTTGAAACCTTTTTTGCAAGATTACATCATAAGTTCAACTTAATATAAAATATATAGCCAAATGGATGAAAAACAATTTACCTTGAATTTCAAGCCATGTTCACCAGATTCACTGGGATCGCCATAACAAATATCAATAAGTTTCGACATTACATATTCATCAGGTTAGAATGATGGTTTTCTGATTGATTTTCTCCTAGATGCACATAATTTTGACTTGTTTGAGCCCGATTTACTTTTTTCGTCAACCTTAATGATATATTTTTTGCAAAGTTTGTCCCATTCTTTAGTAGCTCGTAAAAATCACTAGCTGCTTCATTTCTGACCTGTAGAAGAGAGATGAGTATTTAACATCAGCACATTTTGTAACATAGAATACAAAGTCCATGCGTAAATAGTTTTCTTTTTTCAAAAATGTGTATAAAAAAAAGGACATTCATAACTAAGTAAGCTTGGTTGAGAAAAGTACCGACTTCTACATATATGATCAAATAAAGAGGCTTAATTAACTTGGAGCTTGCACGTAGCATTTATCAATCATACTATACTAATTATAAGACCAAAATATGAACATAACGTTAGAAAATTAAGGTTTAAGCAAAAGCTAAAGTAGAGAAATGCATGTTGGAAATACAAACAAATATGTTTAAGCAAATTCAAATTAACTATTATCATATTCATGTTCCATCAAATTGAAGTTACAGTTACAGAACAAATTGTCGGTTATGAAACTACATGGATTGCGTGGGTAACCATAAAATAAAAATATTGGAACAGTCAAAGCAATTTAAAATGAGATTCAACATATCGCTTTTTGGAAGAAAAAACTTTACTAATAAAGGGAACGAATCAGGTATAAATATGGGCAGGTGGGAGACAATATTCCACAAATGAATGCTCCAATAATCTCGATCACCGTCAAAAAGATAAATCAATGTGGTCTACCCATGAAATTCAGATTCAAAAATCATTTTACATTCTTTCCAAAATCAATCCAGATCTACAAAGTTCATCATCATAAAAGATTAGGTAAGATAACGTAAACAACCCACAGACAATGACGATAACAAAAGCCAAACAATCAATCAACAAACGTATGCAGATCAGATCAAAATATAGAAAACCTTAATAGATCTACCTCGATTTAAAACAAATCTAAAAGTTTATCAAGCTCGAACAATGTGAAACTCGATCTCAGGAAGCTTCTGTCTCAGCCGTAGATGCCAGTTATCAAAGGAAAAGCCGACTTCGATTTATTAGCAAAGGATGACGTTGATATTTGGGGTTTGGAGGACAAAAGAACGAAGCGGAGAGTTGGGTACGAAGAGGAAGAAATAAGAAACGTGACTGTTGACTTCAGAGGGCTTGTACGCTCTTCAAATTCAACTGAGAAATAATATAATAATAATAGTATAAATATTATAATAGTATAGACATAAATTTGGTGACTGTTCAGTTGCGAAAATTCAAGGGGGCTTTTATGCTCTTAAAATTGAACCCACTAATAATATAATGTATAGATTAACGTATGAAATTCATTAGCTAATACCCTAGTTTGGGTAAGGTTCGATAATCTCGTAATTCCTGAATTTAATTTTAGGTCCTTATCATCAATTTTGATTTCTATCAATCGAATCCTGAGCTTGAGATTTAAAGTAGTAGTATTGAAGCTATAATAGACGTTTAGATCGTCAACTAGAAACTTCAAGCTAGTCTTCTTAATACCCAAATCATGGTAATTACTTTGTAGGTTTGAGTGATGCTCCCCAATATCTAAATTCAGACTCTGGGATTATTCTCATCTCCAAGGAAAATCTCCAAGCATGTATTAAAAAATTTATCGTCGAATAATAGTTAATGACCTTCTATTTCCAGGCATCGGATATCTCCACTTGAAGTACTTAGACTTCAGTTTTTATATGCAGGGATAACTTTTAATTGTGTACCTCATGTCTTTTTTTAAATCAAGCTTATGATTAGCTAACTAATTAAATTTATAAGCACCCATATGCTAAGTTACATGAAGCATATTTATAAGATAATGGGTCGGAAATAGAAAATGTCACTTACTTGGATTTTTGCAAAAGGACGGAGTAATTAAGAGCAAACAAGTTTTAACATTTTTGTCCTAAAGAACAAAAGCTTCTCTCATACAATGGGGTAAAATGTTAGCCAAAACATCCACTCAAGAAAAAAAGTAAAGTTGGTTAATGAGAATATCAAGCTCTGTTGGAGTTACAGGCATGTGTTTCGACAATGGTCATAAGAGAACATTTCGAAGGTATTGAGAAGGCTTTCGAAGGATTCGAAGGCACCAAGTGCCCTTACATATGATAAAAAACGTGAAAGCTTTCGAGTCAGATGGAAGTAGGGCTACCCTTCCACCACTTTCAACCTTTCCATGTAGATGGTTTCACGTATTCAAAGAAAACAAGGATGACATCGAAACCACCTATCGAAGGCAAAGAACATCAGCCACTCATATGCCTACCAAACCTTTCAAAATCTAAGGTTTTGAATTTATAACAACCCTTTCAAAACCAACCCAAGCCTTTGAACTGGTCGAAGCCAATGACATCAGGAGAAGATTCTGCATCAATTCGCAAGCATGCATTCAGAAGCTACTCAACATCATCGAAACCATTGGTACCTCAACATCATCGAAGCCCCTATAGACAACCTATCGACATAGTTGGAGGATCTTATTTTACTTTCAACGACAACAAAGCAACATGAAGAGAAAGATGCATTTAAAGAAAGACCTTTTGATAATGTCGAAAGCAGTTCTTAAGAAAGCGGACAAAAGGAATACTAAAGACTCAACAAGGGGAATGGTTGATAAAAGACCGTTTCAACTCAGTCGAAAGGTCTAGAGTAAGATAAGGAAAGCGCAATGATATAAAGGACTCGAAAGAGATGCCTTTTGACTACATCGAATGTAGATGAGGCCTTTCGATGAAGTCGAAAGGAATGAGGCGGCATATAAATCAGGGGCCTTTCGACTGGCTAAAAGGCATTGACGCGGAAGGGGACCCACCTGCATCTATAATAAGATCCAAGGGGTTCAGTTTGGCAGCTGACTTTAGACTCCTTAGCTCATTTCCCTTATCTTAACATCTTTGCAACAATAAACATCTTTATAAACCCTAAATCAATTTGGGGAAAGCTCTCGCAATTCTAACTCATTTTGGATTAATAAAAATGGAGAGATGGCAAATTCATTAAGGATTTCGATTATGAAGAAGACCATTATGATCATTAGCTAGACTAATGTTATCCCGTCTTTTTGCAAAGCCGTGACACCAAGGACTTGACTAGAAACCAAGGATAGTTCATCATGTAGATCGTTAATACATGGGTCTACTATGGATATCGGTAAATTTTGTCTGAGTCTAAATCAAGCTATAATTGATATGACAGCTCCAGCAAAGCTATGAAAGCCAACATTTCATATTTGAAGTCAATCGGAGTTCGTAAGCACAAGATATTGATCGATCACGGTTGAGAAATCCAAACTTGCATCGATCATAACTCGAGATCAATAAGTCTAAATGCTATGAAATTTTACAGGAGCTTACGTACAACCTAAGGAATGTTCATGCTAAAATTTCGACTCGATTGGATCAAATCTGGATCGATACGAAATTCGTTCGTATCGATCACGGATCGAGTCAAAATCATGTGGGATCGATCGCATAGGCCCACACACGTGCCAGAAGAAGTCTCGCGGGATCTGAGCGAGATATTTTCAGTCTACGCCTATAAATAGCACTCCAGGGCCCACAGAAATGGAATCCTTTTGGCTCTTTGACGTCCAGACTCTGTCGAAACCACTGTTGCACTTCAAGGCTGCTGTTGTACTCGAAATTCATCACTGTAATCTGATGTAATCAGTTGTAATCAGCAAGTGAATATCACTAAAATCATTAAGTTCATAGAGGACGTAGGCCATATGCCGAACCACTCTAAATCTGCGTGTTTCTGTGTATTTTCTTATATGTTTATTGGTGTGTTTGTTAGATCTGCTTCATTTTACATTTATTCTCTTTATTTTATCTCTTCAAACACATTCGAAGAGTGTTGTGCCCAATTTTGATACAAACACTTTGGAGCTTTCACTGAGAAAACCTTGCTTTTCTCCTGCTCTATGGATCTACTACCGTCGTTGGATTGCAAAAATCTAAGGAGAAGATCCAGATCTATCATTTAGTGGTTCCTTCTATTCTATTCAGATTGCTCCAGATCTAAGAGGAACTACATTTAGAATTATTTTCATATCCAGCTTTTCGTATCCAGAAAATATGGAGATTTTCGTACCCATGTTTTCGTATCCAGGAAATATGGTGATTTTCGAATCCATATTTTCGTATCTAGAAAATATGATGATTTTCGCATCCATGTTTTCATTTCCATAAAATATGAAGATTTTTGTATCCATCCTTTCGTATCCAGAAAATATGACAACATTCGTATCAATCGAACTTCGTATCGATTAATTTTCATATTAATCGAACTTCGTATCGATCAGTTTTCGTATCGATCGAACTTCATATCAATCAGCTTTCATATCATTCACTTTTCATATTGATCTGTTTTCGCATCGATCTATTTTCGCATCGATTAGTTTTTGCATCGATCACTATTTGTATCGATCGACTTTCGTATCAATCAGTTTTCACATCGATGGCTTTTCATATCGATCAGTTTTCGTATCGATCGACTTTCATATCAATCGGTTTTCGTATCGATCGAACTTCGTATCGGTCAGTTTTTATATCGATCGAATTTCGTATCAATCAGTTTTCGTATCGATACTAAAATACCACTTCGTATCGATCCAGTCGTGGGCATTTCGTATCGATCCTCATATACACTATGGATCGACACAGCCGTGTGCATTTCGTATCGATCATCAGAACCCACTTCGTATCGATCCAACCACGTGCATTTCGTATCGATCCTCAGATACCACTTCGTATCGATCTAGTCGTGTGCGTTTTGTATCGATGCTCAAATAACACTTCGTGCTATTTAAACATTGCTATGAAAGAAACAAAATTTCAAAAAAAAAAATCGGGTGCTCAACTTAATAAAGGAACATTTTGATCGTTCCATGACTGGACGGGACGTAGGGGATTACAGTAGCAATTATTGAGTTGCAATCAAGGAATGGGTATAGAAATACTACCCAACCGTGCTCTCAGAGGTTGGAGAACCTAGCTAATATGCCAAGAACTAGAGTTGATTAATGTATCATGCTTCTAAGGTGGACCGCAACTTCCCTCAATTGACCAGCTTTTAAAACTCCTGAATTGACAACTATGGTACGTTGGCTAATATGACGACTGCCCTACACTACCTACTCTGCCAACTCAAAACATAGTTGTTCACTGCCGAACCATCTTCAAATGCCTGCATCTTAATCATTCCACGTCCATATGACTAAAAGCATGGCATACAACCTCAAGAGGACTTCCTTAATACCCTATATAGGTCTTCTATTTGGATGAAAATTGAGGACAATCACCAATCTACTAGCCCATTTTAACCAACTCATCGTCCAATCGGCTTTACCAACCACTCAAACGTTGGACAATCATGCACGCATCATTCACCGGTATTACAAGACTCCGTAGCCATAAAATGGACCTAATCATAATAATAATTGGAGAATCTTCCCCCGTGGAGACCTATTCACTGAAAACCATCCTACCTGCAAAAATTTTAGTGAAAATTCAATATGTTGACTATTTCAGTATACTACGGAAATACAACTCTCGACACTACCTTATGAAGTGAGAATGGCGCATGGACTCCACCAAGAGTGATGAATGAAATCAAACGCAGATGTCTTCTCCATTCCTCAAAGAACACAGTCAGTTATGGTTAGACATACCAGTTCTACTTCTCATATTGCTGAAGGGAATAAAGAAGTTGGTAGCCAATGAATTTATCCAAAGCCCACAGCCACTTGCTGCCAATACCCATAAATGAATTCATCACCAGCGCTTATTTCCAGACTTTGATAAGAGAAGTAATGGATAGCCACCGACGACTACACCAACATGTCCAGGCCAATATTGAGTTGATGAATCAGATGAAGGATCAACTTGGCGAGATAAGAAGGGAACTTACTCCATACTCTAGATCGGAAAACTCCTCTTCTTTAGATGGCCACCATGGATGCCAATGCCATAAGGCTGCTTCGGAAAGGATAGCTCTGGCAATATGTTCAAGCCCCATAAAATGAAGGGCCGGGAACCCTCGACCCTTATCAATCAATAACTTTTATCAAACTAAACCATTTGCGTTGGAATTCCAACTGTGAAGGGTGGAATCGAAGTGCAATAGCGAGCATATGATGCCACTTCACTTATCAATGAGATTTATTCTGATCTCTTTTAAATTATTTCTATTTCAATTTCATTTATGTTGCAAAATATGACCGACTTGAAATAAACTACTTGCAAATGATGCAGGTAATTGAGTACTTAAGGATGGGTGCAAAACAACCTCGCCGAGTATGATCTAATCATTGAGATATCATCATGACGAGCATGATTGAACCAATCATCAGCTGCTATATGCACCTGACTTAGGGGCAGGGCATCAAAGCAGAAGAGACCGACAAGGTCAGGACTCCAGTTCAAAGTGGATGCAACCGATCATCTACTCATCCGCCTATGCAATTTAATTAGGAGATTTGAGAAAAACTTGGAGTTACATGTCCCAACAATACACTCTCCATCTCGTACCTAAAGCTCGCCAAAATACTTATGCTTCTTCTGATGCCTAGTAGGATCGAAATCACACCAAGGGTGGACGGGACCATCCATGCATCTAGACCTACATTAGACACTTGGGGTTATTTAAGAACACATGTTTAAAGTGGATATGATTTGACCATTTATTCTCCAATTTGTATCTGTGATTCCGCAAAACAATCGTGCCTTAAACCAACTTCATCAGGGGCCAACCCTCAATTTATAATCATCAACGACTTAGTGCCTACTCAGTAACCATCATGAGCCATCGTTCCAACTCTCTTCCTCAACTTGACCGGAAGAGCGCAAAGCATAAAGTAAACGTGACTTGACCTTCTTCTCTCCAACTCTTGCCCCTGACTTAAGGGAAAATACACAACTCAAAGTGAATGTAGTTCGGCCATCCTCTCCTCTGCTCGAGCACAAAGCTGGCCAAAGCACTTGGTGCCAAAACACTAATCCTACTCCTTAGGCTTGGCAGAAGCAGAATCAAAATGAACATGTACATGATTCGACCGTCCATCAACTAAATCTTATCCTTCGTTGAGGGTGAATAAGTGGAAAGTGATCGAGATCCGACCAATCACTTATTAAGTGAAACCCGAGCTCGGCCGACTCACGTAAATCAAAAGGGATTGAAATACAACAATTCTCTAACTAACTCCAGCTCCCAGAGTGCGAGCTGGAGTATAAACTTAGGGACATGGGCTTAAGGAGGATGAATCTGTCCATTTATTCTCCTGTGTTCAACCTAAACCCAAGGAGGACGGATCAGTCCATCTAACGACCTCGCCTTCCATATTTACAAGCTCGAGGAGGGCGGATCCGTCCATATAACGACTTCACTTGCCTACGCAGGGTGGATATGACACAACCGTCCATGTACCTGATCAACTTCTTAGTCCCAGAGTGTGAACGAAATCCTAAAGCCTAAACAGATATGATTGACCATCTGTCGGCCAACTTCAGATTCCAGGAGTGCAAACTGGAGTATAAACATCAAAATGGTTGTGACTGACCACCCATCAACTAACTCCAGATTCCCAGAGTGCGAGCTGGAGTATACCCATCAACTAACTCTGGTCCCGAGAGTGTGGGCTGGAGTATAAACATCAACTAACTCCAGATTCCCAGTGTGCGAACTGGAGTACAAACATCAACTAACTCTAGATTCCTAGAGTGCGAACTGGAGTATAAACATCAACTAACTCTGGACCCGAGAGCGCGGACTGGAGTATAAACATCAACTAACTCCAGATTTCCAGAGTGCGAACTGAAGTATAAACATCAACTAACTCTGGATTCCTAGGGTGCAAACTGAAGTATAAACATCAACTAACTCTAAGTCCCCAGAGTGTGGATTGGAGTCTAAACACCAACTGGGTGTGAATGACCACCCATTGACTAACTTTGGTCCAGAAAGTGTGGACTGGAGTATAAACACCAAACTGGTGTGACTAGCAACCCAACAACCAACTCCAGTCCTTAAAGCATGGTTTGGAATATAAATACCAGAAGGGATGCGATTCAACTCCCCTTCTATCAACTCTGATTCCTCAGCAAGTTCTGTAGTACAAAAAGCGGACGTGGTTCGACTGTCTGCTTTCCAACTCTTCCCCTGACATGAGGGCACACTTATCATAAAAAATTGAATGTGATCCGACCATCTAGCACAAAGCAGGAACAAAACGACCGTCCATGCATCAACTCTTATCCCCGGCACAGGACCCATTACATTATTTTATAGGGATGCGCTCCAACCCTACAAGATAAAATTTCTTCTTTGATTCGACAGGGAGACGTAGATTCGCAAAACGGACCTAGATGAACGTCTTATTCTAAATGGATGTGATTACCCATCCTACCGCAAATGAACGTGACATGGCCGTTCATCCGCTAACTCTCGCCAATGATCTGGAAGGTTGTGCATGCAACATGGACAGATGTGATCCAACCATCTGCCAACAACTCCTTCCTGCAATTCAGTAGGAGAAACGTCAAATTAAAGTTGTCGCAATGTGACCGGCTACACTTTGACTTTTGCCATTGACTAGTGCTAGAGGAATTAATCGAGGAAAATGCGGTTCGACCATTTTATGATAAAATTCTTAGTCCCCAGAGTGTGGACAGGGAGACGTAGATTCGCAAAATGGACCTAGATGAACGTCTTATTCTAAATGGATGTGATTACCCATCCTACCGCAAATGAACGTGACATGGTCGTTCATCCGCTAACTCTCGCCAATGATCTGGAGGGTTGTGCATGCAACATGGACGGATGTGATCCAACCATCCGCCAACAACTCCTTCCTGTAATTCAGTTGGAGAAACATCAAATTAAAGTTGTCGCAATGTGACCGACTACACTTTGACTTTCGCCATTGACTAGTGCTAGAGGAATTAATCGAGGAAAATGCGGTTCGACCATTTTATGATAAAATTCTTAGTCCCTAGAGTGTGGACAGGGGTATAAACATCAAATAGGTGTGACGGCCCTTCAACTGACTTTGTTCCTCAGAGTACGACTACGAGCATAGATAAATGAATGAATGTGATCTGATCATTCATTCACCAACTCCGACCTAAAGTCGACAGGAGGAGTATAAACTCACAACAGATGCAATTAAACTGTGCACAAACTAATTCTGCTAACCCAATACTGGGGGTCGAAGAACAAATCACCGAAAGAAGAGAAAGGTGACTCGCTACATTGCCAGCATAGCGTCCTTTACAACTTAAGGCAATGACTGCAAGGAGGCCTTAATGCTAACCAATCAGAATGATGCTCGAAGTTACGGGAAACCAATTATATCGTACCGCCGGATCGACGGGCAATATCGATCTGCACCTTTCATATCATACCAATGGATCGATAGGAAATGAGCTCCCTGCATTCTGCATTGTGTCGCTAAATCGACGGCCAATATCGATCCTCTTCGACTACAAATCGGTGTGACACATCCGCCCATCGAATACCTTCGACCACCAAAGCATGGATAGAACCAGGAATGAGTGTGACTTGACCATTCATCCTCTGTCGCCTTCCTTCGATCCGCCAAGAAGAGCATGAGACTGGATGAGCATGACCTGACTTCATTTGAGCTGACTTTATCCCTAGACCAGACGGGAGAATGTAAATTGAAATGGACATGGTTGATCGCCCAACTCCAAAAGAATGCAATGTGAATATTCATTCTTTGAATCTTGTCAAAATTTGGCTTAACGAACAATTTACAACAAGTGCAACCTAAACGTCCGTGCATCGATTCTTTCCCTCGATTTGATAAAGAAAGCATCAATCCTACATTGAATCTGACTGGACGATTCACTCTTCAGTTTTGCCCAGAGTATGATGACTAAGCAGCAAAGTGAGTGTTGGCGAGGCAACCAAGTATTCTACCTAGAGGAAAGAACTAAGACAGAATGCAGGATAAGGCATAACTCAGCCTTCCATTGGTTATCTCGATCCCATGGTTCAATGGGATAGAATGTGCAATTGAACCGAACATTATCTACCTTACCACTTATCGAGATATTACCCAAACTTAGGGGCACGCACGAGAAATAAGATGAATATAATTTGATCGTTCATCAAACAACTCTGGCTCTTATAGCTTGGACTACAATATAAACACGGCAGAAGCTAAGCTCGATCATTCGCACAATACATTCATCAACCCAAGTCTGGGGGCATGAGAGTGATCATCCAAGAGCCGGATACAACTACTCAGTCCTATAGCTTGTGCCTAGTATTTATAACAACTTAAAGTTATGACCGAAAGGATGCTTAGAGATAGAATCATCAGATCGACGTCCGAACTTATGGGCAACTGATCATCATTCTAACATTTCCGATGAGCAATGGATCGTGAGTACATTGAATGGAAAATGCATTGCTTGGGTACACATGTAGATTCAAACTCATAGCTGGAGCCAGTTATGCAGCAGCGTGCAATACAGGGATAAACTATACTAAGCCTTTGTTTCAACATGCTTATAGGGCTAATCATTAACCGTTGCAAATAAGCACATGAAGCGCCTACAACCCATCACGAGTATTGTAGATCAGATCACAACTCAGCGCAATGATGATGAAAGAGTTAACTGCTTTGCTCCAGGTGAATTTGATATGTTCGCTTGGACTCAATCTCATGTACCGTGGTATGTTAGATCCAAGAGAATAGACGCTTGACTGGAGGCTATAGCGAAGTCCGCTCTGAAGCTAGCTCATTCAAATAAGGGTGCTGAAGCTAGCTCAAATAGGATGAGCGACTAGTCTTATAAGAAGAAGCCCCGGGGACCTGTATCAACATAGCCAGCCAGACTTCCTCGTATACTCTTCTTAGCTTAGCTCGGAAGCAGTGGTTTGACCGGGGGTGAAGAACCCTACATTAAATGTCAATCTGAGACTTGTCTCGGTGAATAAAAACGATGCAATGTGGATCTAAAAAGATCTGCTGCACTTAAGGAGGAGGCGAATCTATTCAAAACCAATATGTTTATCTGCGATGTCCTCTACCCAAAATGAGTATCCAATCCTTTACTTATGAGAGAAATAAATGGAGAGTGGTGGGTATACACTGACTACTCAAATTTGCACGAGGCATGGAAAAGCATAGCTTTCCACTTTCAGTGATCAACCAACTAATAGACTCGACCATCAAACATGAATTGCTCTCATCCATGGACGCAAACTCCAGATACAATCAGATACTGAAACATGTCCCAGACTAGAAATACAACTATTTCATTACTGACTCGACCCTATAGTGCTATGCTGCAATCCTTGGATTCAAACTTGAGAATGCTTATGCTACTTACCATAGGACAATTAACAGATCATTCAAAAATCAGATCGGTCGACCGATGAAAGTATATGTGGTTAATATGCACGTGAGATCACGACCATCAAATGACCACATCGATGACTTGGCAAAGATATTCAGTGCTCTCCAACAACTGAAGAATGAAACTTGATCCTTTGAAATGCTCTTTCAACATTGTATAAGAAGAATTCTCGGGTTTCATCATCGAATCTCGTGGGATTGAGGCTTATGTCAGAAAATTCTGAAGATTAGGGTCATCCATGTACCCAAAAAACCAAGCAGGTATAGAGCTAAGTCAGAAGATTATCCTAAGCTGATTCAACTCTAGGACCATCCACAAGTGTATTCTCTTCTTCAAACTAACCAAAAGAGAAAGGAAAACTTTTGAATGGACCAACAACTGCATTGATGCAGTTCTAGCTCTGATAGATCGCTTAGAGAGAACTCTCATTTTTTCCAAGTCGTTGGATCGTGAAGATCTATACCTTAATTGGATCATGTCAACTCACGCCATAAGCATCGCAACGCTATGTGAAGAGAAACTAATCCAAAGACCAGTATATGATGAAAGCTAGTTATTGACAAGATTACCCCTTAATGTCTGTATCGACCAGCCTTTACGGTAGGTCCTATGGCAATCTTAGATGTCCGGAAGGTAACTCTAATGAAATATCGAGCTAAGCCAATTTAATATCACTTATCTCTCATAGAGAGCTATCCATGGTCAAACATTAGCATACTTCATATCTGAATTCATCGAATCAGACGATTATCCAAAGAACAGTGGAGAGTCGTCCAACCGATGGAGAACATATATAGATGGAACTTTCAATAATCGGCTTCTTAACGTCGAAGTTGCATTAATGACTCCTGAGGAATGATCGATTTGCTACACCCTGAAACTCAACTTCCCTGCAACAAATAACGAAGCTAAGTATGAAGCCTTGGTCGCCACGCTGAGACTTGCAAGAAGACTAGGAATGGAACCTTAACATATCTTATACAATTTCTGGTTAGCGGTATGCCAAGTCAGGGAAGACTATCTAACTAGGGGGCAATGTCTTGCTCTTTATCTCAGCTGGATCCTAGAGATACTAGCCGACTTCGAGTATTACACCACCACACAAATCCTCAGAGAACAAAACGAAAACGCCGAATCATTGGCCAAGCTAGCCAGTTCTAGGGATGTGCGATAAAAAGACTTTGTCCTGGTTGAAATACTTATTATTCCAAGCATTGACATATAAAAATCAACTAGATCTTAGAGTTGGATCTAGAAAAGGAGTCATGGATGGCTCCTGTCAAAGATTATCCACAATCGGGGATTCTTCTTGAATATAGGAATGAGAAATAGCATATCCTTCGCGAAGTTGTCCCATGTGTTAACTCTTATACATTTTGTCCATCGGTGACTAGCCATTAACTACGTATCCATCGATATGAAGCCCAGTGATACGAAAGTCACTACATGATCGTATTCGAGCCGCTCAACTCCATCGATACGAAGCATTCCTAAGGACTATCCATTTCGTGTCAATAGCCATCGATATGAAGCATACATTCAAACATCTCGGATCGATCCAGGTGAGGATCGATATGAAGGAAGGAATTAAAACAACCATCAAACGTTGTTACAACTCAAATTTCACATCGATCCAGGAGTGGATCGATAAGAAACTCAATCCAAACGAAACTAAAGAACTTGATAACAACCCGCAAGTATGCAAACAAGAATAGGAATCAGGTTAACATATGTGCATGTATGCAAAACTAACATTCAATTTTCAAAGTTAACAGGAATTGAATGCTTACCTGGTGATGATCATAACGATGAACAAAAAATCGCTAGTTCTCAACACTCAGTTACGACAAAACACTGCATGATCATTGACAATCAACAATTTGACATCTACATCACTGAAGATCAACCAAAGGCTACATCTTTTGACGAAAAGATGGCAACTACTCAACGAATCAGATGGAACTTTTCAGAATGAAGATGGCAGCTTTTCAAAGCACGTCATGTTTACACAAGACATACTTTGTGGGGCAAATGTTATCCCGCCTTTTGGCAAGGCCGTGACACCAAGAACTTGACTAGAAACCAAGGATAGTTCGTCCTGGAGATCGTTAGTATATGGGTGTATGATGCAGCTAAGGCCACAGAAGAAGTTGTGCAAACTTTAATTCCTGAAAACATGGATCTGTGGTGTAGTGTGATGAGTCGTCCACGACTCATTAGAGACTTGAGTCGTTCGTGCTTGATGAGTCGTGCACGACTCAACGACTCATCCATAAGTCGTTTACGACTTAAGATGAAGAAGGGGAAAGCTAGCTGCATGACTATGAGTCGTCCACGACTCATCAGGAGACAAAGAGGGGTTCCAGTAATTGAAAGCCATAAGGCGGGGACGGGTTACGGCCTAGATGAGTCGTTCGGTGTTGACTCGGTTGAAGGGATATGCCGCAAGTAAGCTTGGGAGCTTGAGTCGTTGGAAGATGTTGAGTCGCATGAAGTGATGAGTCGTGAGTCGCATTTTCTTGGGTCGGAGGTGTTGTAATGAGGCTTTGTATGATGAGTCGTCTGAACCATTGAGTCGTGTACTGTTTTGAGTCTGTGCATATCTTGAGTCGTTTGTTCTTGAGTCGTGTAACCCGTGTGTATATATGAGTCGTTGTATTGTTGCTGAGTCGTGAGTCGTGTGTTCTTAGTCATGAGTCGCTTGAGTCTGTATTGTGGATGAGTCGTATATCTGTGAGTCGTGTAAGCTGTGCTGAGTTGTTGAGTCGGTAACGACTTATGATGTGTCGGAGTTCATGAGTCGGCAACGACTTAGGGACTGGGTCGAAAACTCTATAAATAGGGGCGTGTGTTGTACATTTGAGAGGTTGATTTTTGAATAAAATTCTCTTTTGTTAGCTTTGTGCTTTCACACCAATTGGTAGTTGAGTGTAATCTCCTATCTCCTCTTTCGGTTAATCGAGTGCGCTCGATTCAACGATCGTAGAAGCCGATTCACGGAATCTAGTGCGCTAGATCAACGTGCGAAGAATCGTAGATCTTTGAACACGGTATAGTGCGCTATCAACGTGTTTGAGATAGCTAGAGTTCGGTATCTTTGGATCAACGAACTTGGGCATTTTGGTATCTTCAACTCACCGATTGCTACATTCCATCGATTGAAGTTTTGTTTGATTAATCTGCTGCGTCATTTATTGGTATCAGAGCCATACTTAGCCAATCATAGCTAAGTTGATTCTTGGAACCAAGTTTTTGAAGTTTGAAGTTGTTCATTGTGTTCATATTGAAGTTGCATCAAGTTTGGAGTGTTTGATTCATTTCATTTTGGATCGAGGAGTTGGATATTGTTTGGATTTTGTCTTGGAGTTTTGCGCGCCAAGATTTGAAGTGTGGAGCCGTGTAGAAGCCATTGCCGATCTAAGTAGAGGCCGAGACAAGATTAAGCCGACATTACTTGAGTCGTATACATACAAGCCGAGTTAAGTTCAAGGCCGAGCCTTGTGAAATTGTTGTTTGTGAAAGCTTTGGAGTTTTTGTTCGAATTGTTGAAGTTTTGTGAAATTTTCAATTATGCCACCAGGGAGAGCTAATCGTCATCAAAACGTTGAAGCTTTGTATCGTAGAGAAGAAGCCGAGCTTATGGAACAACGTATTAATGAAAAATTTGATGAAGGCATTGGAAAATTGGAGAAATTGATGAATGATTTGAATCAAAGGAGGAGATCACCAAACTCGAACAATGGAGGAAACCGAGTTTCGCCATCGGTTACGGAAGCGAGGAGGGTATCACCACATTCTTGTAGAGATAGAAGAGAAGCGTCAATTTCATCCCGAAGAGATCATCATGACTATGCACATGAAGAGAGAAGAAGTCAACGTGAATTTGACCATGAAGTATATAGGGATGAAGAGAGACATAGTCAAAGAAGCATGCATGAACGAAGGGATGATAATGGTCGAGATCGATGTAGACGTACTTTTGATTTTGTTGAAGAAGGTGATAGAGCTAGTATTCATTATCGAGATCGAGACCAAGTTCGAAATTCTTATCGGGATGTTGAAGATGATCGTCGATGGGAATCAGGTATGAAGATGGAAATTCCGGAGTTTAAAGGCGGGATGGTTGTAGAAGAATTTCTCGATTGGATTTCTAATGTTGAAGAGATCTTTGATTTCAAGGAGGTTCCTGAGCATAGAAGGGTGAAGTTGGTTGCTACTAGGTTGAGGGGGAGAGCTTTGGCGTGGTGGCAGCAAACTAAACTAACCAAGGAGAGAATGGGGAAGTCAAAGATAGAATCATGGGATAAGATGAAAAAGTTGATGAGATCTACTTTCTTACCTTACAACTACCAATCACTTATGTACCAGAGGTTGCAGAATCTGAGGCAAGGGACAAAATCTGTTAGTGATTATGCTGATGAATTCTACCAACTCATTGCCAGGAATGATATTATGGAGACAGAAGAACAGCTAACTGCTAGATTCATTGGGGGATTGAGAATGCAGATCCAGGATATGGTTAATATGTTTGATCCTAGATCAGTTGCAGAAGCACATCAGAAAGCGTTGGCTTGGGAGAAACAAGGAAGGCGTGGAGGTGGTGTGTTTACTAATTCCAATAATCAAGCAAGGGGTGTTGGTGGAAGTTCTAATGTTCCTAAACCTGTTTCAAAGCCAGTGGTGAAGGAGGCTGAGAAGGCGAAGGTTAGCAGTGGGTTCAAGTGTTATAATTGTCAGGAGTTGGGTCACAAAAGCAACGAATGTCCGAAGCCGAAGAATAGAACCATGGTTGCAGAAGTTGAGGAGGATGATGGTGAGGAGGCAGAATGTTCAAATACACCTTATGTTGAGGAGGAAGAAGAATTGTTTGGAGATGAAGGTTGTAATCTTATGATGAGGAGGTCATGTCTTACACCAAAGCAAGAGGAGGATTGTAGTTGGTTGAGAAGCAATATTTTTCAATCGACATGCACTATTCTGGGAAAAGTTTGCAAGTTCGTTATTGATGCTGGAAGTTGTGATAATATTATTTCTACAGAGGCTGTGAGGAAATTGAACTTGAAAACTGAGAAGCATCCTAAACCGTACAAGCTAGCATGGTTAAGGAAGGGTGGTGAAGTGAAGGTGTGTCGAAGGGCTTGTGTTAATTTTTCTATTGGGAAGAAATACAAAGATGAAATTTGGTGTGATGTTGTGGATATGGATGTTTGTCATTTGTTGTTGGGCAGACTGTGGCAATTTGATAGAGCAGTTCAACATGACGGTCGTGCCAATAGTTACAGTTTCATGTTCGAGGGTATGAAAATCACTTTGGTTCCTAAGAAGCAACAGCAGAAGGAGAGCAAGCTAGAAGAGATTGAGGAATTGAAAACTCTGTTGACTTTGAAGGAGTTTGTCAAGGAAGTTGAAGAAGAACCTGAAGTGTTTTTGTTGATTGGGAGAGAGAGTAGTGAAGAAGTTGAAATTCCAGAAGCAGCAAAGCCAATTTTGAAAGAATTTGAAGATGTCTTTCCAGAGGAGTTGCCTAAGAAGTTACCGCCACTTAGAGACATTCAACATCAGATTGATCTTGTTCCGGGAGCAGTGTTACCACATCGACCACACTACCGAATGAGTCCGAAGGAACATGAGGAGTTACGAAGGCAGGTGGAAGAGTTGTTGGAACAGGGACGTGTTCAGGAAAGCTTGAGTCCTTGTGCCGTGCCAGCATTATTAGTACCAAAGAAGGACGGAACATGGAGGATGTGCACAGATAGTAGAGCTTTGAATAAGATCACTGTCCGATATAGATTTCCTATGCCAAGGTTGGATGATTTGTTAGATCAATTGAGTGGGGCAACTATATTTTCGAAGATTGATCTGAAGAGTGGTTATCATCAAATTCGAATCAGACCTGGAGACGAATGGAAGACAGCTTTCAAGACGAGAGAGGGGTTGTACGAATGGTTGGTTATGCCATTTGGTTTGTCAAATGCACCTAGTACATTCATGTGGGTAATGAATCAAATCTTTAGTCCATTCATTGGGAAGTTCGTCGTGGTTTATTTCGATGATATTCTGATATACAGCAGGAGTACGGAGGAGCATGTTCAACATTTGAGGGAAGTATTGATTATTCTTCGTGAGGAACAATTTTATGCTGCTACGAAGTAATGTGTGTTTATGACGCACAGAGTTCTATTTCTGGGTTATGTTGTTTCAGGAGAAGGAATTCAAGTTGATCAAAGTAAAGTTGAAGCTATTAGAAATTGGCCACAGCCGAGAACTATCACTGAAGTTAGAAGTTTTCATGGATTGGCATCATTCTACCGAAGGTTCATTCCACACTTCAGTAGTGTGATGACTCCAGTGACTGATTGCATGAAAGGGAAACAGTTTGTATGGTCAGAAGAAGCGGGGGTTGCCTTTGAGAAGATCAAGGAATTGTTGACGTCTGCACCAATTCTTGTTCTACCTAATTTTCAGTTATTGTTTGAATTGCATACTGATGCTTCGAAGGTTGGTATTGGAGGAGTTCTGAGTCAGAATGGAAAGCCAATTGCTTATTTCAGCGAAAAGTTGTCAGGGGCAAAGATGAGATACAACACATATGACGTTGAATTCTATGCTGTGGTGCAAACGATTAAACATTGGAGACATTACCTATTTCAGAAAGAATTTGTTCTGTACACTGATCATGAAGCATGAAGCATTTACAGGGGCAGGACAAGGTTTCAGCAAGACATGCATCATGGATTGCTTATTTGCAGCAGTTTACTTTTGTCGTTAAGCACAAATCAGGGGTGACAAATCGGGTAGCTGATGCTTTGAGTAGGAGGAGTCATTTATTAACGACAATGAAAGTTGAAGTGACGGGTTTTGAGATGTTGCCGGAGATGATTAATGAAGATCCTTACTTTGAGAAATATGTTGAGAAAGTGAAGGGTGAGAGTACCGATGAATTTACGTTGGTTGATGGTTTTCTGTTTAAAGGGAATCGTTTGTGTATTCCAGACTGTAGCTTGAGGTTGAAAATTGTCAAAGAGTTACACGAGGAAGGGCATGTGGGCCGTGATCGTACTTTGCAATTGATTTCACAATCTTACTTTTGGCCGTCGATGAGAAAAGAGGTTGAAAGATTCGTGGAGAGATGCCATATTTGCCAGGTGTCAAAGGGAACAGCGACGAATGCAGGGTTGTATATGCCATTACCAGTACCATCTAAGCCATGGGTTGATATTAGCATGGATTTCGTTTTGGGTTTGCCGAGAACTCAAAGGGGAAATGATTCGATATTTGTTGTAGTGGACAGGTTTTCGAAGATGGCACATTTTGTTGCTTGCAAGAAAACGGCGGATGTTGTTCATGTTGCTCAGTTGTTTTTCAAGGAGATCTATCGACTTCATGGATTGCCAGAGACTATTGTGTCGGATAGAGATACTCGTTTTCTGAGTCATTTTTGGTTGAGTTTGTGGAAGATGGTCGGAACGAAGCTGAATTTTAGTAGCGCTTACCATCCACAAACTGATGGACAGACAGAAGTTGTTAACAGGTCATTGGGAAATTTGTTGCGATGCCTTGTACAGGATAATTTGAGAAGTTGGGACATGAAGTTATGCCAAGCTGAATTTGCACATAATCATGCAGTGAATCGAAGCACAGGATTCAGTCCATTTCAGATTGTTTATTCAAATTTACCCAGGGGACCGTTGGATTTGGCAGTAGTACCACAGGCGAAGGGAACAGTTAAACGAGCTGTCGATTTTGTTGATGAGCTGACTGAATGTCATAAAATCGTTCAGGAACGATTGGAGAAATCGAATGAGAAGTATAAGAAGTTTGCAGATTTGAAACGACGAAATGTTGAATTTAAGGAAGGTGATTTAGTTTATGCTGTATTAACGAAGGATCGTTTTCCGGTGGGTGCTTATAACAAGTTGAAAGCCAGGAAAATTGGTCCTGTCGAAATTGTGAAACGAATTAATGACAATGCTTATAAGTTGAAGCTGCCGGAGGATATTTACACTTCTGACGTATTCAATATTAAGCATCTTGTGCCATATTATAGAGATGAACATTTTGATGAGAAAGAATTTGCAAATTCGAGGACGAATTTTTCTCAACCAGGGGAGGATGATGCAGCTAAGGCCACAGAAGAAGTTGTGCAAACTTTAATTCCTGAAAACATGGATCTGTGGTGTAGTGTGATGAGTCGTCCACGACTCATTAGAGACTTGAGTCGTTCGTGCTTGATGAGTCGTACACGACTCAACGACTCATCCATAAGTCGTTTACGACTTAAGATGAAGAAGGGGAAAGCTAGCTGCATGACTATGAGTCGTCCACGACTCATCAGGAGACAAAGAGGGGTTCCAGTAATTGAAAGCCATAAGGCGGGGACGGGTTACGGCCTAGATGAGTCGTTCGGTGTTGACTCGGTTGAAGGGATATGCCGCAAGTAAGCTTGGGAGCTTGAGTCGTTGGAAGATGTTGAGTCGCATGAAGTGATGAGTCGTGAGTCGCATTTTCTTGGGTCGGAGGTGTTGTAATGAGGCTTTGTATGATGAGTCGTCTGAACCATTGAGTCGTGTACTGTTTTGAGTCTGTGCATATCTTGAGTCGTTTGTTCTTGAGTCGTGTAACCCGTGTGTATATATGAGTCGTTGTATTGTTGCTGAGTCGTGAGTCGTGTGTTCTTAGTCATGAGTCGCTTGAGTCTGTATTGTGGATGAGTCGTATATCTGTGAGTCGTGTAAGCTGTGCTGAGTTGTTGAGTCGGTAACGACTTATGATGTGTCGGAGTTCATGAGTCGGCAACGACTTAGGGACTGGGTCGAAAACTCTATAAATAGGGGCGTGTGTTGTACATTTGAGAGGTTGATTTTTGAATAAAATTCTCTTTTGTTAGCTTTGTGCTTTCACACCAATTGGTAGTTGAGTGTAATCTCCTATCTCCTCTTTCGGTTAATCGAGTGCGCTCGATTCAACGATCGTAGAAGCCGATTCACGGAATCTAGTGCGCTAGATCAACGTGCGAAGAATCGTAGATCTTTGAACACGGTATAGTGCGCTATTAATGTGTTTGAGATAGCTAGAGTTCGGTATCTTTGGATCAACGAACTTGGGCATTTTGGTATCTTCAACTCACCGATTGCTACATTCCATCGATTGAAGTTTTGTTTGATTAATCCGCTGCGTCAGTGTACGATGTATACTGGTAAATTTTGTTTGAGTCTAGATCGAGCTAAAATTGATATGACAGGAGCGGCACGGTTATAAAAGCCAACATTCCAAATTTGAAGTCAATCGGAGTTCGTATGCTCAAGTTATTGATCTATCACGGTTGAGAAATCCAAACTTGCATCGATCATAACTCGAGATCTACAAGTCCAAATGCTATGAAATTTTTACAGGAGCTTAAGTACAACCTAACGAATCTACATGCCAAATTTCGACTCGATTGGATCAAATCTTGATTGATATGAAATTCGTTCATATCGATCATGGATCGAGTCGAAATCGCGTAGAATCGATCGCGTGGGCCCACACACATGCCAGAAGAAGTCTCCCGAGATCTGAGCGAGATATTTTCAGTCTACGTCTATAAATAGCACCCCAGAGCCCACAGAAAAGGGATCTTTTTGGCTCTTTGACGTGCAGACTCTGCCGAAACCACTGTTGCACTTCATGGCTGCTGTTGTACTCGAAATTCATCACTGTAATCTGTTGTAATCAGTTGTAATAAGCAAGTGAATATCAATAAAATCATTAACTTCGTAGTGGATGTAGGTCATATGCCAAACCACTCTAAATCTGTGTGTTCTTTTTATTTTCTTATATGTTTATTGGCGTGTTTATTAGATCTGCTTCATTTTACATTTATTCTCTTTATTTTATCTCTTCAAACACATCCAAAAAGTGTTGTGCCCAATTTTGGTACAAACAACTAATGATCCATTGCACATGATTCTATCTTATTCTCTTATCTTCTTTTTGTCTATTCGATACATTAGATCAACTTGGATATGATCATTCAAAGTGCATCACCACTGAAATCAAAATACAAAAACTAAAAAATGGTGATGACACTTCGACATTAATGTATTTATGAAGCTTAGGAATATCTACGTTGATCTTATGCAATGTTAATTGAATGAAGCTTAGGAAACTACAATCAGGATCTGTTTCGAAAGGATGAAGCTCCTTTCGATCTGGTCGAAAGGGGTGTTCCGAAGGGAATCTAGTCTGTAGTTGGCAAGCGAATGTCAAGAAAGGAATTCATTTGAAAGGGGTTTGCCCACCACCACATCTACAACCCTTTCAAAGGAGTTCATCAACAAATGAGGCAAAACCATTGAGGCCGAGAGAAAATATCTCATTTTTATAAAGCAAGCGTACATTTTGATATGGTCGAAATGGTCGAAATGAACCTTTTGACATGGTCAAAAACCTTTATAAATAGCTTCCTTCGAATCATTCAAAAGAAAGGTTTCGAATTGAAAGCTTCTTCCTTAGCCTGCATTTCCAATTTAATCACCGAATCTGTTTCAACTTGGTCAATCGGGTCGAAAGTTGGGTTTCGAAAGAAGCTACATCTTTGACTTCCTAATCTTACATGACCTTATTGGTTATTCACATATCTCTAGGGATGTTAACAAAATTTCTTATTAACAAAGACTACTCAAGGTAGGTAGAAATCTTATGATGAATAGAGAGGTATGAATTTGGAGTTCGTGGTATGAGAGATAGTATTTGTGAAGGTTTCACCTCGTATGCATGTTATGAGGTTTGGTAGATCTGTGAAGCTAGCATCAAGATTTGTAGGACCCTTTCCGTTAGTAACTAGAGTAGGGAAGTTGGCATATAGAGTGGAGCTTCCAGAAAAATTAGCGGGGGTACATGATGTTTTCCATATGTCACATTGTGAAAATGCTTACATGATACAGCTACAATGGTTGAGCCGAGTTGGTTAGAGGAGGTGGAGGTTGAGCAAGAGTAACTTATTCGTCGTGCATCCACTCATATTTTAGAGCATGGTACAAAGCGACTCCACAATAAGAAGATTAGACTCGTTAAAGTCCGATGGGAAGATGACCCATCTGAGAGTAAATAGGTGCCTGAAGTGAAGCTCTATGCTACCAAACCACAACTCTTTTCTGGTACATTTTCAATTTAATTCTTATAAGTATAGGTTACTTATGTATAGGACTTAGCTGGTATCCCCTTTAGGTAGAGACCATTGGATGGTAGGAATGGTTGCAAACATGTCAGTGTGACATGTTATAGATAATAGATGCCAATAGATATATTTAGATGTGTAGTTTGAGTTGTTCTCTTTTGCATGTTTTGGATGGTATATCCTGTAGGTATGCACACACTTACACTTGATTGCATGTTATATCTTGATTATTGTTGTGCTAGTAGGTGTTATGCATATGAGTTGTATGGTTGCGCGTGCATATAGAATTTCAAGTGTATTTACTTAGGATGTTGCATACATTTGGATGCATGGCATGAGCATCTGCATTATAGGATATCGACTGGATCAATAGACTAGCTACTCCTTTTTCATTAGTACAGGTTCACGTGCATTTCACATTGAATATATGTACATAATGCATTAGAAAATCTATAAGGACAATGATTACTCATGTATGATGGTTGAGTAAATGGTTCTAGTTATTAGTTGTTGTCTATATGAGTTGCATTTTTGCATCCTTTCCAGGGCGAAATTCTTTTAAAGGTGTAGAATGTAACACCTTGAAAATTAAATTAAATTTTAAAGGATTGAAAAGAAATTTTTTACAGACATCCGAAATTGGCTACGAAACTTGCACCATCATGATCATAACGATTTTCGTATATTACGCTTTGGAATCGGAGTTAATAGGGAGAATTTGCAGGCATTAGAAGAATTGAAAATAGAATAAGAAATTAAAAACAAGTTTCATTAATTAACAAAGGGAATGATCGGCCGGTAACGGTCGACCTTGGGTAATGAGCGGTCGACCATGCCTACGTACAAATGAGTGATTTCTGATAGGGTATGACATGTTTAATCGACGAGGATTGATTCTTGGCTATGAAGGAACTGATGGGGTGCATGATTAGATTGGAAATTATGTAACCTAGATCTAACGGCCTAAACTAAGCACAACCCTTATAAATACTAGCCTCATTTAATCCTGAAACACATTTAACAGAACACGGTAACAAAACTCTACCAAAATTTTCACTCTTTCCTCACTCTTTAAAAATCAAATTTAATCAATCTAGAAAAACTTAATCATTTGAATCAAAGTGGACCAAGCGGAGCTAGCGAATAGAGGGGAAATTCTCAGGAAAGAGCAATATGAACAGCTTAGTCTTTAGCTGGGTAGGCAAAAATTTTAGAAAAATGATTATTACGGTTAGTTTAATCTATTTTAATTGGTTTAGGGTGCTAGAAGTCTAATTTAAATTATATAAGCCCTAAATTGGAATATGCAAACTAGGTTAGAATTAAAGCATAGTATACTGTTAACCTAAAATTGATATCCTTGCCTCTTTTACAGTTAAATTTGAAAACCATAAATCAACAAACCTAACTGTAATTGCAGATTTAATACTTAGATAAATAATCTAGTAGTTAGGGTTTACAAATTACTATTAACTACTTGAGTTAAACTATAGACCGATCCGCATTAAAAATACGCCAAAACTCTTAAAAAATTCACGAACGGTCGACCCTAAACCTCTAGTGGTCGAACAGTTAGGTCTAGTGGTCAAACATTCAAAACAAAAATGGTGGATATTGAACCTTTGCCTAAGGCCTAAGTTAATTGATACAAATATGTATATAACATTAGATGTTGGGGGCAATTTAATGGTAATTCAATGAAGGTTAGGACTCTAACTATTTCCCTAGGAGCGGACGCTAGGTCATGGCGGTGTTGGATAATTATTGTTTAACTAATTTAGGATAGAGTAACCTATTGGAAGCTATGAATTTAAAAAATGGCACTTAAAAAATGTTCCACAATGGGCATTCACACTAACGAGGATACCTGAGGTGTGGATCCGGCATAACTGGAGATCCTAGTATGCATTATTTCTGACACTCCTGATATAGTTAAAAAGGAGTACCCAGAGTGTGAAATAAGAGGCCAACACAACAATCGAGAGGTGGAAGCGAATGTAGACGACGAGACATTCCAACGATTCGGCATCTTGAGAGGAACGGGCACTTATATCACAACCTACATCATCTAGAGTAATATCCAAGTTACTACGTATGATCATCACATAATAAACTTATGCTCATTCACTAGACTCTTGTCTGACTCGACCTCTTTCCTTCTTTTTCCTCACCACAGGCGGACAACGCAGCAGATGATTGGCCTATTCTTGATACTCCGAAAGTCAAGCTTATCTTTGGAGACTGCTTTTTACATATTAGCTCTTCATGTATTTATCAAACTTATCAGTACAATTTATCTCTTTTATCATACTTCGAGTGATATTTTCTACATACTTGTGTTTGATCACTTATTGATTTTATAAGACTGTGATTAGGATATTTTTTGTGATGGATAATTTTCTATGTTATATATTTTGTTCCTACCATTGTGAGTTCTGAAAGTGTAGTATATCTTAGATTATATCTGCTTGAATTAGTCTCTACGATGTAAATGTTATAAAACCCAAACGATCCATATCTCTCGGCATAATGCAAGCTCGAAATTTACTCTAGGCTTTGAATTAGTGTGTCGGGAGGTGCGAGTTGTCACATAGGATGAGCAAGCTTACGGAAGGCATTGCTCTAGTGGAGCATGTAAGAAGAGCTCGGATATAAGGTGTAACAACCTGGAATTTTAACGCTTTAATTTTTGGACATTATTTAGTTTTAAATATTCGATTTGGGTTTTTATAATAAAATCTATGTTTCAATTAACTGTTTGATTTTTGATGACTTATTTTTAATTTAATTTATATAATTTTTCCATAGTTTTTGAATTGGAAAATAATTAAATTTCTATTTGACGTATTTTACATTAAACATTGCCATTTATGAAATTTTATAGAATTTGATAACCAATGTATTTTATTTATGTTTGCAATCGCATAGCATTTCTGTACGCATGCATATTTTATTTTCTATCGTCAGCGGCTTATACGTAGACGTGATATGGATTAGCAGCGTACCGCAACCATTTCTATTAAATTTCAAAACAATCACTGTGCACAGCCCCATTTTTCCTTTAAATATACACTACATAACACCCTTCTTCTACACTGTACTCAACCGTCATTGTCCCCTTGCTCCCTTGCCCCGTTCACTATAGCCTTTACTTTGTCCCTACGATTTGTGCGGCCTAAGTGGACAGGGAACATGGTATGATTTGCAATGACTTATATGTGTGTGTATACATACATGTATACACATAGGCAAAGCCTCTTCTTCTTATTCTATCATTTATCTTATGAAAATTTGAAATTCCACAATCCTCTTCAAGCTTAAAAAATCTACACCCCTGAATCCATAGATTTTTAGCCTAAGGCTCCAACTTGAAAGTTGCCCATCTTTGTCCCTAGTATTTTTAGAAATTAGTCGCCTGAGATTTCTTTAAGAGATGACCGAGATATTGTCATTTTACTGCATGCGGGAAATTTTTGTTCATAACTTCAAAATTTTGTTTTTCTTTTAACCGGAGTTGGATGATGGCATATGTATCATTGGAGTTCGAGTGGGATGGTGTAAGTTCGGAGGCATTCTGTATCGGTGATCAACGTTGATCGAAAACTAGGGTTGATGATGGTCGGGAATTCTCTAGTCATTAGCTTGAACGAAGGTGGGCATTGGGTTCATGGAGGAAAGGGGCACCTTGAGGTCGAATTTGGCAAAGTTTGGAGCATGGATGGCGCTTGTGATTGGTTCACGATAGAGATACTTTAAGCAAATTTGAAATAGGGGCAGGCTAGGACGGAACTAGATTCAAGAAAAAGAAGGAGGGCCAGATGGTTGCGGTAGGGTAAGGTCGTGAAGTGGGATCAGTTTGTGGGGATGGTCATGGATTCGATGGAAGAATCACGTATGTAGGTGCACAAGCATGCATGTGCATTCATGCACAGAAGCATTTTGTGAACAAAGAAGGGAATTAGGAGGAAGAAGGAGTATTATGTGTATTGGATAAGGGTAGATATAGTTTGGGTCTTGGCCTGATTTGATTTGTGTGAGCTCATTTATTTAAATTGATTATTTAGTATTAATTAAGAGTATAAAGCTTGAAATTTAATACCTCGCTCATACTAAATCCATTTGACCCATCGATTTTTTCGTTATACTCATATTAACGAGTATAATGTCATAGTGTAATATGTCAATAGATTATGTAATGTACAAAATTATGACATATTAAATGGACTAAGATTTAATTACGTTATTTTTAATTAATAATGTCGTCAAATTAATATACTTTAATCTGCTATCTATTTGGCCAAATAGACACCGTACTGTTAAAATGAATTGAATAAGGTAATCTGAACACTAGTTTAGCGGAATAAAACACCGTTCCATTGTTTAAATTAATTTGACATCTAATTTACAAAATAAATCCATGTTTGGCTATTTTACAGATATGTGTATCTATTTATATGTCTTTAATTGATATGCCAATTAGAATAAGTAATATGTTAAGCAGCTATGGCTAATAGTTTGCATAGATTTTGATTATGTAAATGCCAGTAATTAACTTGGAAAGTTGAATTGAATGATACGGTACTTGCTTAAGTACCGTTGTAATCGTTAAGCCTCCTTCAAATTCGAAAAATTAATTATTAGTTTGAAAGATGATTTAAGAATAATTATTATCTATTATAAGGTTTTAAAGATAATTTTTATTTAATAACAAGATTTAAAAAAAAGCAATAACTATTTATTAATAAAATAATTAGTAACTGTTTTACAAAATAATTTTAAATTAAATTATTTGTTTACTATGATTCCTAAATGTTATTTCTTAATGTTATTTAATTATTAGTTTAAAATTATTTAATTATTACTTTAAATTGTTTTTAATTATATTTTAATTATTTATTTAAAATGATTTAACTATGCTTTATTTCTATTTAAAATTATTTAACTATATTTTTAAGTTATTTGATTATATTTATAAGTAAAGTAATTATTATATTAATATTAGTTAAAATTATTATATCTATAACGTTTTAAAGTTAATTAATTATTATATAAATATTGTTTTGAAGTTAACTTCTTGATACAATAATAGTGCTTAAAATTAATTTAATATATTATTATTTTTTGGCAAGGCCGGGGTTGAATAGACCCCTACCATTTTATTGATCCACTTGGGGAAAAAGAAAATACAAGAAATACGAAAAACACAATACAACTAACAAAGAAAGAAAGGGACAAGCGGATCACACGGGGAGGAACTAAGAACAGAAAACAAATGAAACTAAAAAAAGACAAATGCTATCCTACCTTCTCTGCTAACGGTTACGAATGTTGTCCTACCTGCTGCTATCGAGTGCTTTAGCTTGTGTCCTGAGTTGTTGACTTCAATGGGTGGTGATGGTTGTCGTTCTAATATTGGTCCTGAGCCTGCGCATGTGTCTGATGTTGTTGTCTCTGGTGCAAATGGAGTGGATATTGGTGTGTCTGGATGTGAGATGTTTTCTGCCCCTGCTGATATTTCGTGTTTGGCTCGATGCACATCTGGTTTTCGACCAAATGCTGATGAGAAAGGCGTTCCCAAATTCAGTGTTTTGAGTTCTGGCGATTCAATGCTTGCGGACTCTGTTCTTCACACTGCTTTGGGTTCTGTTGATTCTACTCGATCTGCCGCTACAGGTAATCCCATTAGTGTGGTGCATCCCGGACCTGCTGCTCCTTCCCTGGCCAGTTCCAAATCTTGGACTTCGCTTTCTTTATCTTTGCCCTGTAATGCGGCGGTCTACAATCCGATCGAATTTGAAATTATTGAGGAAAATGGAGTGATGATTCCTCCGCCTATTGTTATGCAAGCTGGTGTGGACTATTGGTCAGATTACTTGGTTGGATTCTTTCTAGACCCATCTCATCGTCTTCACGATGCGGCTTTGGTTTGTCGTAAAGCTTGGCGACTTCGTGGCGATCTTCGTGTTAGGCTGGTGGATTCCATGTATTTCCTTTTGTTTTCCTCCAGTGAGGAACACTGTCGTGTTCTTGAGGCTGAGCCTTCTTTTTTCGGTGGGCAACCATTTATTATTACTCCTTGGTCTCCGACAGTTGCTAGTGCTCGTGAGCAAGTCCTCTCTATCCCCGTTTGGGTTTACTTTGCTCATATTCCCTCTGCTCTGCAACCCTTGCTTGGCTAGCTTGTAATGTAGGTAAATTGAAATGTTTTGACTCTAATACGGTTGCGCGTGAAAATTTGATGTTCGTTAAGGCTCTGATTGAGATTTACCCATCTAAGCCCCTCCCATCCTCTATTCCTGTACATCTTGCTGTTGGGCGCATAGTGGAAGTCCGTGTTCGCTACGGTTGGGTTCCAGATATATGTTCCTCCTGTCACTCCTTTGGCCACCTAGCAAACGCCTGCTCACATTCTGATGTTTCTGCGGCTGCTCCTAAGATCTCTCTTCCTCGGCCTCCGCTCAGGATATGGGTCCCTATAACATCTTCTCTGGTTGCTTCTCCTCCTGCGGCTTCTATTTCTGTCCCGGATCCACCTTCTTGTTCTACCTATCGACCTGCCTTATCGCCTGCTCGGCCTTTATCCCCTGCCGTTTCTGTGGTCCCTAGTGTTATATCTGTAGTCCCTTCTTCTGTTCTGGTCTAGCCTCCTGGTGCTGCGCTAGTTCTTGATCTGCCTTGTCCCTCTATTGTTTGGGATGATGATGAGAGGTGTTGGGTTGATCACATTTCTGACATGAGATTTAACCTCTTGGATGATTCTTTCTTTAAATTTGTTTCTGATGATCATCTAGACTTTAGATGCGTTTATTATAGACCGTCTGGTGACACATTAGCTCTTATTTTGGACGGTTATTTTTCAAGATCGAATTCTATCTTGCTTGTTGATTCATCCTAGGATCGTTCCTTTGTGTACTCTTCTGATTCTGTGGCTTATGATCCCTGTCTTGCTTTCCATTTCCGCCCCTTTGCTGGTCTGTTGGGGAATGTCCCTATGGAGTCTTCTCAGGTTTTGCTGGATGCTGGTGATGCTACCTCTTCGGAGGAGTAGTTGTTTTCGATGTTCATATAGTAGTTGTGATATGTCTTTCACACTCCTGTGCTGTATTCTTTCTTTTCCATAGTAGTTAATTTGTTTTTACCTTTCTCCTGTACTTTAAATTTTATTACGTTCATAATAAAAAGATGATGGTCCACTATAAAACCGGCCGGCCTTGCCAAAAAAAGACAAACGAAACTTGAACATGCCCATTCAGTTTCCTGGTTCAAATGGCAAGTTTGCCTCATGTATGCCTCTCTTCACCTCAGGTGCAACCAAATCAGAGAGTTGCCTTTCACTTTTACTCTTTTTAGGTTCGAAAATTCTCGTGTTGCGTTCCAACCACACCAGCCTAGTAAATTTTTTGAAAAGAATGATATAACAAAAGGATGGGTTATCTTTATTTGTTGAAACCTTTAGTAATATCGCCCACTCATCATTTCTGCACTTGCTATTTATACTGATGTTCAATTCCCTTTTTATTCTTTTCAAAACTTTAAAGATAATACGACAGCCGAAAAATAAGTGCTTAATCGTCTCTGGATGATCATTACAGAAAACGCAAGAGAGAGACACATTGACTCCTTTGCTAACAAGCTTCACTCTAGTAAATAATGCGTTGTGAATTACCTACCATAGATGCAAATTTTCCACAGTAGTGCTATGTCTTTTCCAAACTACTACATGCGACTTGCTGACGTTAAGAGCATTGTTACCAGTCAGGTGGTAGTACAGGGCTTTCGAGTGATACTTCAATCGGTTAGGCCCCCAAGTTATATTATCATGAGAAGAGGAGACTAGGTGCTGGGCTTTAATGAAGTTCCAAAGTACATTGATGTTATGGCTTGAGTTATTAGGTAATGTGACACTGCCTGCATTATACATTGTGTTGACAAGAACATGTTCGCCTACTCCATATTGGATAAGATCATGATGGTTGATAAGTCTACGAAGAATACAACCCTAGTTACACCAAGGATCATCCCAGAATCTAACTTTGTTATGGGAGGCAATAACATATTGAATAAGTGGCAAAAAATTCACTCTCAGTTTACATATGCATCTCCAGGTCTAACTTATACTTTGCGGTGGAGTCATATTCCAAAAGCATGTTCCTTTGATAACATATTTCGATGACCATTGAGTTCATATATTTTCTCTGATATTCTCTGATATTTAAGTAACTGTTAACGTACCTTGCCATAGCAGCTTTATTCCATTGCAATAAGTCCAGAACTCCCAGTCCTCCTTTATTAAGGGGAATTTCAATATGTTTGTAGTTGATAGGGGCCATATATCTTCTCATTGTGTTGCCGGTCCAAAAGAATTTCATGACCGCACCTCTTATCATTTTAATCAACTTTTGTGGCATTATAAAAGTTCTTTCCCACTATATTGACATCGAAAAGATAACAGATTTAATGACTGTTAGCCTACCTGCTTGACTAAGAAGTCTACAGGACCAACATTCAAGTCGCGCAATAATTCTTTCATATAAGGGGAGACAATGGTTAGTAGTTATACGAGAAGTTGCAAGCGGAACTCTAAGGTAGGTAACCGTGTCATTTCGAGGCCTAAGTCTAGTGTTCATATAAATTTCCTCTTTTTGTTGTTGCTCAAGCCCAGCCAACAAAATTTCTAATTTCTCCATGTTGACTTTAAGTCCAGTAATTTCATAAAAATGATTCAGTCCTTCAATGATTGCTGAAATGGTTAGCTGAGTGGGTTTACAGAAAATAACAAGGTCATTTGCAAACATAAGAGAGGTTATCAAAGGCTCTTTGCATTTCGGGTGAAGTTGGAATAGCTTCTTTCTGACTAGGTCTTCAAGTATTTGTGTGAGTAGTTCCATAACAACAATAAAAATGTAGGCCGACATTGGATCACCTTGTCAAATACCACACTAGCTCGGGGAAAACCAACACATGAACCATTCAACTGAATAGAGAAATGCACAGAGAAAATGCAGACAAAAATCCAAGTAATAAAATGCTTGGGAAAGTTCATATACCCCATAATATGAACAATCGCATCCCAGTGCAGCATGTCAAATACCTTGCGTAAGTCTATCTTCAAAAGTGCTCTCGGAGAGACAGAAGTGGTGTTGTAGCCATGTAGAAGTTCATGAGAAACCAAACATTATCAAGAATGTTCCTGTCATTTAAAAAGCAGCTTGATTTTTCGAGATAATGATTGGCAGAACCACTTTCATTCGTGAGGCACTGATTTTTGTTATGCACTTGTGTATCGTGTTGCAACACGAGATGGGCCTGAATTCTTACACACTAGTAGCATTTATAGCTTTTGGAATTAATGCAATAAAAGTATAATTGAAAGAGTTTACCATCTAGCCATTTTTGAAAAAAAAAATTGCTTTGACAACATCTCCCTTCACAGTAGACCAACATGACGTGTAAACGAATGCTTTAAGGCCATCAGGACCCCCGCATGAGTTCTTGTTAAGGGAAAACATGGCTTGTCTAATCTTTATTTCTATAACTTCGGTGCTTAATAGCAAGATGTTCTCTCCCTTAAAGTATGACAGAATGTATGGGTCTATTGCGTCAATGTTATGCCTACTTTCCTCAGTGTTACCAATTAAATTGATGTAGTAATTGATGAATGCTTCTGCTATGCTTTCTGGATCATGTTAGAGCTCCCCTTTGTCATCATAAATCTTCTGTATGTTTTTACAAGTTTGATTGGCCTTTAGAGATGTGTGAAAAAAAAAGTGGTGTTACGGTCTCCTTCTTTGTTCCACTTGAGCCTCGCCTTTTGTTTCAGCATGTCATTTTCTTTCATGAGAGCCTCAGTGTTGAGTTTAGTGGCTTCAGTTTCTAGACTGGTCAGGATGGTGTTTTCGGGGTTCAGTTCCATTCTCTGTTGGATTGATATAAGATTTGTCTTTAACAATTCAGACTGCTTATTACCAGTACCAAACTTGTTAGTAGACCAAGCCTTCATTATACTACGATATCTCTTAGTTTTTTCTGGAAGATAAATAAGGGGTTGCCAAAATTAGGTTAATCCGTGTCATCTCTATTAAGTTATGAAAATCAGGTTCACACACATATGAATTAAAAAATTTAAAATTTGGTTTTCTTTTCTTGTCAGCGGCACCCGAATAGAGAATTTGAGGAGAGTGATCAGATAGAAGAGGGGTAGATAGGTAGTTATGTAAGGTTGGCCACTTGGTTAAGGCAGATTGATTACAGAAAAAATAATCAATCTTGGAGAAGGTTCTTCGATCATTTTTTTCTTTTATTGTTCCACGAGTAGGTTGCTTCAGTGGTAACAATTTCGATGAGATTGGACTATAGAACTATAGTACTTAATGGTCTTATTTCATCCACGGAGAGGGGGTTTCTTCCTTTTCTGTCAGAAGTTCGATTAGAGCAGTTGAAGTCCCCCCCAATGATCCATGGGTAGGTTTCTTGGCATAGAAAAGGAATGTAGTTGTGTAGGGTAGATCATGCATTTACATAAGTCTCTACGTAAACAAAGGTAATGTAGTGGGAGGTAGAGGTTTGATTGAGCAAAGCATGGCGGTGTATCATTTGTTTTGTGGAATCTATGATGGAAAGATTTAGTATGAGAGGGTCATATAGTATCAGGATTACGCTATATGCAGCGTGTGCATGATTATGGATTAGTTCCCATGATGGTCTTATGTACCTAGCAGCTCGAAAAGTGAGTTCAAGGCTAAGTTTAGTCTCTAGAATAGTAAGTATACGCAAGTCATACTACCGAATCATATCTTTACATAGGTCAAGTTTTAGGTGGTTGTGGGCACCTTGAACATTCCAGAAACCTATTTTGTGTATCATTGGTTATACTTCGTAACATTGAGCATTTCTTCTTTCATACCCCTCATTAAGGGATGGGGATCTCCATGTAGCCAGGGACCGTGGCGCTAAGGGGTGAGTCTAAGAAGAGTGTAAAGGGATTGGTGTAGATTGAGCCGTTTACTTTTGAAGGAGAGGTGGTAGACTCTTTATTAGAGAGGGAAAGTAGTTCTTAATTTGAGTTTGTTTCAGGATGTTGTGTAGGTGGCGTTTCCAAGCATGAGATGGGGTAAGGTGGCATAAGGAAGTGCAGAGGCATCAGGTGGGTCAGTAGACAAGAAATGAGGTTTCGGTTGTTGAAGTGTTTTAGGTGGTGATGTGGATTCAGTATGAAGAGGTGGGTAAGGGTTCAGGTCTACAAGAGTTGGTGTGGATGGTGCATTCATAGTATCATGCATGTGCACGTGCACATCAACATGAGAAGTACCTCTGGGGTGACAAGTTTGTTCCTATTATTTCCTTCATTTTCTGGAGCACTGAAATTATTAGGAGCATTAATTATTTGATGCTACTCTCATGCATTGGCTGTTCTGAAATCTGGTTTTTCCTTTTCCAAGTTTTTTTATTTTGTCTTCAAAGGGGAAGCTCCTTTATTTACACCAACTTGAGTAACAACTACTTTGGGTTCTTCTTCGAGAATTACTTCCTCTTCATGTTGTTTACTTCGAGGCTTTTTGCCTTTTCCTTGTGTAAAAGTTTAACTTAAAGTTAGTGGGACTCTCTACTACCACGGCCTGATTATTGTTTGCTTCGGGTTCAGCTTCATGCAAAAATTCATCTACGCTTAGTTTACTTCAGGGTTCATCGGTTTCATCCAAATTTCTATGAGGAGAAGCATTTTTTCCTGAGGCAGCTATTCTGTCTTCAACTTCAGAACTTGCTTTATCCTCAATTTCATTATCATTTAAGAATTGCAGAGCATTAAATGAATTCTTGGTGGGAAAGTATATATTTCCAACAGAATTTTCAGCAGTTAAAGAATAAGACAAAGCTCTACCTCTATTTCATTTAATTCATATTGATTTTCACCATGCTTGTCTTCCTCTGCTTGTTCCCTAATCTCAACAGTAGTTTGATTTCCAACAGTATTTTCAACATTTGAAGAAAAGGTCAAGGCTGCTACCTCTATTCCATTTAATTCATTTTGACTTTCACCATGCATGCCTTTTGTTACTTGTTCCTCAATCTCAGTGGTAGCATGTAAATCTATCCTCTCTTGCTCTATCAATGATGGTTCTGCCATAACTTCACTTAAGATCATATCATGTTTTTCCATAGTTTTCAACTGTTATTATTGTTTCTCGTATTCGTTTAGCTCCTTCACTAAGACTTTTAGGGTTATCAGTAGATGTCATTTGTTATCCCGCTTTTTGGCAAAGTCGTGATACCAAAAGATCGATTGAAAACAGAGGACAGTTCGTGACGCAGCGGATAAATCGAAACAAACTTCAATCGATGGAATGTAGCAATCGGTGAGTTGAGAATACTGCAAGGCCCAAATCCGTTGATCCAAAGATACCGGATTCTAGCTATCTTCGTCTCGTTGATCGCGCACGATGCCGAGAAAGAAGATCTACGATTCTTCGCACGTTGATCTAGCGCACTAGATTCCGTGAATCGGCTTCAACAAACGTGGATTCGAGCGCTTTCGAATGACGTAAGTGGAGATAGGAGATCACACTCAACTACCAATTAGAGAAGAAAACACAAAGCAATCAACAAGAAATTTTATTCAAAATCAACCATCTAAAAATGTACAACACACGCGTATTTATAGAAGTTTACAACCCTGGTCCTTGAGTCGTTTGCGACTTACGACTCATTGAGTCGGCACCGACTCATCCCCAAGCACGACCCAACTCCTAAAGGCACAATCCGGACAGCTGCGACTCACCAACACACGGCTTAAACGACTCAACTTCAACGCTTTAAGACTCAAGGAAATGCAACAGACATCGACTCACGACTTATATTACAACACACACATACACGACCCCAAAATGATACGACTTAAGAAAGTACGCGACTCAATGCAAGACCGACTCAAGACTTCACCGACTCAACATACTTCCAACGACTCAAGCTCCCAAGCTTCCTTGTTGCAGATCCCTTCAACCGAGTCAACTCCGAACGACTCATCTAGGTCGTAACCCGTCCCCGCCTTATGGCCTTCAATTACTGGAATTCCCTTTTGCTTCTTGATGAGTCGTGGACGACTCATGGCCATGCAGTTAGGTCGTGTACGACTCATCAATCCAGAACTATTTAAACTCCCATTGAGTCGTAACTCGTGTCCTTCCTCTGACTCAAGATCTTTACTTGCTGAAACTTTATCCTTCTTCATGTTAAGTCGTAAACGACTTATGGATGAGCCGTTGAGTCGTGTGCGACTCATTAAGCACGAACGACTTAAACTGTTAAGAGTTGCCACTTTCCCATATGACTCCTTCACCTGAGTCGTGCGCGCCTTACGGGTTAAACCCGAAACTCCTTTAGATCGTGCTACATCATCCTCCCCTGGTTGAGAAAAATTCGACCTCGAATTTGTAAATTCTTTCTCAACAATCTCACCTCCATGATATGGAATTAAATGTTTGACGTTAAAAACATCAGAAGTATAAACATCATCTGGTAGCTTTAATCGATAAGCATTCTCATTGATTTTCTTCAAAACTTCAACTGGACCAATTTTTCTGGCTTTCAGCTTATTATAAGCGCCCACTGGAAAACGATCCTTTGTCAACACAGCATACACCAAATCGCCTTTGTTAAATTCAACATTTCGTCGTTTCAAATCGGCAGACTTCTTATACTTCTCATTCGCTTTCTCCAATCGTTCCTGAACGATTTTATGACATTCAGTCAGCTCACCAACAAAATCAGCAGCTCGTTTAGCTCTTCCCTTTGACTGGGTACTACTGCCAAATCTAACGGTCCCCTGGGTAATTTTGAATACACAATCTGAAATGGACTGTAACCCGTACTACGATTCATGGCATGATTATGAGCAAACTCTGCTTGGCGTAGCTTCTTGTCCCAACTTCTCAAATTATCCTGTACAAGACATCGCAACAAATTTCCCAATGACTTGTTAACAACTTCTGTCTGTCCATCAGTTTGCGGATGATAAGCACTACTAAATTTCAGCTTCGTTCCCACCATCTTCCACAAACTTAACCAAAAGTGACTCAGAAAACGAGTATCCCGATCAGAAACAATAGATTCTGGTAAACCATGCAATCGATACACCTCCTTAAAGAATAATTGTGCCACTCGAACTGCATCCGCGGTCTTCTTGCAGGCAATAAAATGTGCCATCTTCGAAAATCTGTCCACTACAACAAATATCGAATCATTTCCCCTTTGAGTTCTAGGCAAACCCAAAACGAAATCCATGCTGATATCAACCCATGGCTTAGACGGTACAGGTAATGGCATATACAACCCTGCATTCGTCGCTATTCCCTTTGAAACCTGGCAAATATGGCATCTCTCCACAAATCTTTCAACTTCTTTTCTCATCGATAGCCAAAAATAAGATTGTGAAATCAATTGCAAAGTACGATCACGGCCCACATGCCCTTCCTCGTGTAACTCCTTGATAATTTTCAATCTCAAGCTACAATCCGGTATGCATAAACGATTCCCTTTAAACAGAAAACCATCAACTAACACAAATTCATCAGTACTCCTATCCTTAACTTTCTCAACAAACTTTGCAAAGTAAGGATCCTCCTCAAACAGTTCTGGTAATAATTCAAACCCTGTCACCTCAACTTTCATTGTAGTCAACAAATGGTTCCTTCTACTCAAAGCATCAGCTACCCGATTCGTCACCCCTGATTTGTGCTTAACGACAAAAGTAAACTGCTGTAAATAAGCAATCCATGATGCATGTCTCGCTGAAATCTTGTCCTGCCCCTGTAAATGCTTCAACGCCTCATGATCAGTGTACAGAACAAACTCCTTCTGAAATAGATAATGTCTCCAATGTTTAATCGTTTGCACCACAGCATAGAATTCAACGTCATATGTACTATATCTCATCTTCGCCCCTGACAACTTCTCACTGAAATAAGCAATGGGTTTCCCACTCTGACTCAAGACTCCTCCAATTCCCACCTTCGACGCATCAGTGTGCAATTCAAACAACAACTGAAAATTCGGTAAAACAAGAATTGGTGCTGTCGTCAATAGTTCTTTGATTCGTTCAAAAGCAACTCCCGCTTCCTCTGACCATACAAACTGTTTTCCTTTCATGCAATCGGTAACTGGTGCCATCACGCTACTAAAGTGTGGAATGAACCTTCGGTAGAATGATGCCAATCCATGAAAACTTCTAACTTCAGTGATAGTTCTCGGCTGTGGCCAATTTCTGACTGCCTCAACTTTACTCTGATCAACTTGAATACCTTCTCCTGAAACAACATAACCCAGAAATAAAACACTTCTTGTCATAAACACACATTTCTTCGTAGCAGCATAAAATTGTTCTTCACGAAGAATAATCAACGCTTCCCTCAAATGTAGAACATGCTCCTCCATACTCCTGCTATATATCAGAATATCATCGAAATAAACCACCACGAACTTCCCAATGAATGGTCTAAAGATTTGATTCATCACCCGCATGAATGTACTAGGTGCATTTGACAAACCAAATGGCATAACCAACCATTCGTATAACCCCTCTCTTGTCTTGAAAGCTGTCTTCCATTCGTCACCTGGTCTAATTCGAATCTGGTGATAACCACTCTTCAAATCAATCTTCGAAAAGATAGTTGCCCCACTCAACTGATCCAGCAAATCATCCAATCTCGGCATAGGAAATCTGTAGCGAACAGTAATCTTGTTCAAAGCTCTACTATCTGTGCACATCCTCCATGTTCCATCCTTCTTCGGCACCAACAAAGCTGGTACTGCACAAGGACTCAAGCTTTCCTGAACACGTCCCTGCTCAAGTAATTCTTCCACCTGCCTTCGTAACTCTTCATGTTCCTTCGGACTCATTCGGTAATGTGGTCGATGTGGTAATACTGCTCCCGGAACAAGATCAATTTGATGTTGAATGTCCCTCAATGGCGGTAACTCCTTAGGCAACTCCTCTGGAAACACATCCTCAAACTCTTCCAAAACTGGCTTTGCTTCTTCTGGAATTTCAGCTTCTTCACTACTCTCTCTCCCAATCAACAAAAACACCTCAGATTCCTCTTCAACTTCTTTAACAAACTCCTTCAAAGTCAACAGAGTTTTCAATTCCTCAATCTCCTCCAGCTTGCTCTCCTTCTGTTGTTGCTTCTTGGGAACCAAAGTGATTTTAGTACCCTCGAACATGAAACTGTAACTATTGGCACGACCATCATGTTGAACTGATCTATCAAACTGCCACGGTCTGCCCAACAACAGATGACATACGTCCATGTCTACAACGTCACACCAAATCTCATCTTTGTACTTCTTCCCAATAGAAAAATTAACATAAGCCCTTCGACACACCTTCACTTCACCACCCTTCCTTAACCATGCGAGCTTGTATGGTTTAGGATGTTTCTCAGTTTTCAAGTTCAACTTCTTCACAGCCTCGGTAGAAATAATATTATCGCAACTTCCAGCATCAATAACGAACTTGCAAACTTTTCCCAGAATAGTGCATGTCGACTGAAATATGTTACTCCTCAACCAACTACAATCCTCCTCTTGCTTTGGTGTAAGACATGACCTCCTCATCATAAGATTACAACCTTCATCTCCAGACAATTCTTCTTCCTCCTCAACATATGGTGTATTTGAACATTCTGCCTCCTCACCATCATCCTCAATCTCAGCAACCATTGCTCTCTTCTTCGGCTTCGGACATTCATTGCTTTTATGACCCAACTCCTGACAATTATAACATTTTAAACCACTGTTAATCTTCGCCTTCTCAGCCTCCTTCACCACTGGCTTATTGACAGGTTTAGGAACATTAGAACTTCCACTAACACCCCTCGCTTGATTATTGGAATTAGTAAACACACCACCTCCACGCCTTCCTTGCTTCTCCCAAGCCAACGCTTTCTGATGTGCCTCTGCCACTGATCTAGGATCAAACATATTAACCATATCCTGGATCTGCATTCTCAATCCCCCAATGAATCTGGCAGTTAGCTGTTCTTCCGTTTCCATAATATCATTTCTGGCAATGAGTTGGTAAAATTCATCAGCATAATCACTAACAGACTTCGTCCCTTGCCTCAGATTCTGCAATCTCTGGTACATAAGTGATTGATAGTTGTATGGTAAGAATGTAGCTCGCATCAACTTCTTCATCTTCTCCCAAGATTCTATCTTTAACTTCCCCATTCTTTCCCTGGTAAGTTTAGTTTGCTGCCACCACGCCAAAGCTCTTCCCCTCAGTCTTGTAGCAACTAACTTCACCCTCCTATGCTCAGGAACCTCCTTAAAATCAAAGATCTCTTCAACATTTGACACCCAATCAAGAAATTCTTCAGCTACCATCCCTCATTTAAACTCCGGAATCTCCATCTTCATTCCCGATTCCCAACGTCGATCATCATCAATAACTCGATACTGACGTTGTCCCTGATCTCGGTCTCTGAAATGAATACTTCCCCTCTCACCATCAAACTCCTCATCAAAGTCTGATGCATATCGTTGTCTTTCACGCCCTCCAGCATCTCTACCACCACTCCTACTACCAACATCCCGTCTATCATGATCATCATCTTTCCTCCTACTTCGATTATCAACACTCCGATGATCCTGACTCTCTCTCCTCTCCCGATCTGAATGATGTGAAACTCTACTCCCTCCATGAATGGATTCAGGTGAATTTCTTCTTCTACTTTGATTCATGTCAATCATAAGCTTCTCCAGCCTACCAATGCCTTCATCAATCTTCTCATGCATACGTTATTCCATTTGATCGGCCTCTTCTCGTCTATATAATGCTTCAACATTTTGATGGCGATTAGCTCTCCTTGGCGGCATGATTGAATCAACACAACACTTCACAAAACAACAATAAGTCACTGCTCAACCTTCAACTTCAAACAACAATGCTCGGCTCAAACTTATCTCGGCTTGATCTTCACGACTTAACTTGGCTCGGCTCAAGGTTAAGTCGGCTTCAATTCAAACATAAGGCACGGCTCACACTCTTCTATACTTGGCGCGCAAAAATCTCCTCACAAATTCAAATACTCTCCAACACTTTGATTCAAATTGCTAAAGATCAAATACTCCAAACTTGTTGCAACTTCAAGATGAACACAACGAACACAACTTCAAATACTTGGCTCCAAGAATCAACTTAGCTATGATTGGCTAAGTATGGCTCTGATACCAATAATGACACAGCGGATAAATCGAAACAAACTTCAATCGATGGAATGTAGCAATCGGTGAGTTGAGAATACTGCAAGGCCCAAATCCGTTGATCCAAAGATACCGGATTTTAGCTATCTTCGTCTCGTTGATCGCGCACGATGCCGAGAAAGAAGATCTACGATTCTTCGCACGTTGATCTAGCGCACTAGATTCCGTGAATCGGCTTCAACAAACGTGGATTCGAGCGCACTCGAATGACGTAAGTGGAGATAGGAGATCACACTCAACTACCAATTAGAGAAGAAAGCACAAAGCAATCAACAAGAAATTTTATTCAAAATCAACCATCTAAAAATGTACAACACACGCGTATTTATAGAAGTTTACAACCCTGGTCCTTGAGTCGTTTGCGACTTACGACTCATTGAGTCGGCACCGACTCATCCCCAAGCACGACCCAACTCCTAAAGGCACAACTCGGACAGCTGCGACTCACCAACACACGGCTTAAACGACTCAACTTCAACGCTTTAAGACTCAAGGAAATGCAACAGACAGCGACTCACGACTTATATTACAACACACACATACACGACCCCAAAATGATACGACTTAAGAAAGCACGTGACTCAATACAAGACCGACTCAAGACTTCACCGACTCAACATACTTCCAACGACTCAAGCTCCCAAGCTTCCTTGTTGCAGATCCCTTCAACCGAGTCAACTCCGAACGACTCATCTAGGTCGTAACCCGTCCCCGCCTTATGGCCTTCAATTACTAGAATTCCCTTTTGCTTCTTGATGAGTCGTGGACGACTCATGGCCATGCAGTTAGGTCATGTACCACTCATCAATCCAGAACTATTTAAACTCCCATTGAGTCGTAACTCGTGTCCTTCCTCTGACTCAAGATCTTTACTTGCTGAAACTTTATCCTTCTTCATGTTAAGTCGTAAACGACTTATGGATGAGCCGTTGAGTCGTGTGCGACTCATTAAGCACGAACGACTTAAACTGTTAAGAGTTGCCACTTTCCCATATGACTCCTTCACCTGAGTCGTGCGCGCCTTACGGGTTAAACCCGAAACTCCTTTAGATCGTGCTACATCAGTTCGTCTCAAAGATTGGTCATACTATGCTTCACTGTGGATATTGCTAGATTTTGTCCGAGTCCAAATTGGGATACAATTGATAGGACATGACAAGAAAGATCATAGAAGCCAGCATCTCAAATTTCAAGTCAATCTGAGTTTATACGCTCGATTTATGATCGATTCAAGTTGGAGGAAATAACCCTAAGATCGAATCCATCAGGAGAGCATGAGTTCGAATCCATCGGCTTCCTCGTACTTGAAATCCATGGGACTACTTCGCTTCGTATCCCTCAGGATGAAGACCTTCGAATCCATGGGACTACGTCACTTCGTATCCTTCAGGATGAAGACCTTCGAATCCATGCAGAAGATTTGCTTCGACTCAATCATGTAACCTCACTTCGACTCCATCCTGTAACCTAGCTTCGACTCCATCCTGTAACCTCACTTCGAATCCATCCTGTGACCTCACTTCGACTCCATCCCATGACTTGCCTCGAAACCATTCAGTTGTGAAGCCTTCGTATCGATCAACTATGGAATACCCTGATCGATACGAAGGAACATCCATTCGATTGATTCGAAGGAACATATCTTCGAATCCACTACTTCGAATCCACTAAGTCAAGGCGGCTAAAAAGCATGGATGCGACCCAGCAAACTCGAAGACAAAGCAGGATCAACCTGAGAAGCACGCGCCACGTCACCATTCGCACGCGCAAGCCATTGATTCGACCCTAATCGATTCAAAGGAGA
The DNA here is from genome assembly GCA_030765085.1 of Allium cepa. NCBI lineage: Eukaryota > Viridiplantae > Streptophyta > Magnoliopsida > Asparagales > Amaryllidaceae > Allium > Allium cepa. Next base: position 698,541,786 of record CM060942.1, on the reverse strand, counting down.
TCGATTCGAACGAGACGCATCAACTGAAAATGCAATCTTGAATCGATCATAACTCGAGATCTACTACTCCAAATTCTATGAAATTTTCACAGGAGCTTACAAACACGCTGAAAAATGTCTGCACCAAATTTCACCTCAATTGGACGCTTTCTTGATTGATTCGAACCAGAGTTCGAATCGATCCCAAAGTGGGCCCGGATTTCCAGAATCCGGGCGTGTGGGCCCCCTCACGTGCCAGAAGCGATCTCCCCGGATTTTAGGCGAAATATCAGCCTCCTACACCTATAAATAGATCCCCTGGTCATTCAGAAAGGGGATCGGAGAATTCTTGGAGATAAAGCACGCCCGAACGCTGCCAGAATCACTCCATATCATCATAACTGACATTGATTTCGAATTTCCAGTTGTAAATCGCCGTTGATCACTGTAACAACTTGTAATCATTGAAAGAGAATCAATAAAACGTAAAAATACTTCACAGTGGACGTAGGCAACACGCCGAACCACTATAAATCGCCTGTCTACGCTTTTACATTACTGTTGATTAGAGTTTTTGTTAGATAATATTTGTTTTGAATTTACATTCTTCATTATTATCTCTTGAACGACTCCCGAAGAGTGTTGTGACCAATTTTGGTGTAAACACTTTGGTGCTTTCACTGAGAAAACCTAGATTTTCTCCTGCTCTTTGGATCTGTCATCGATACCGGATTGAATAAATCTAAGAGAGAGATGCGGATCACCAACTCCAAGTTCCTTCCCTTCTATTCAGATTTGCACAAAGTCTAGGAAAGGAATTCAACTTTCAAAATGGTTAGCACAAGAACCACCTCAAACGCTGTCAATCAAGAAGAACAGGATAGACAGAATCCTGCTCCACTACCTCCATCTAATCAAGATGCTGCTGGATACCCGGAACCATCAGGTCCAATTACCCGACAGGAGTTGCAGTTACTACTCCAAGAGATGACCCAGAGTCAGCAACAATTAGCAGAATAGCTACGCGCTAACACCGAGCTGATCAACCAACTGGATCGTCAGAAGCGAAAGAGATCCAAGAGAGACCATGCTTCTCACTCATCCAGCGAAAGCTCTTCCTCTTCTGATTATTATAATCAATCTCCACGACCCCGGCTAGGTGGGAGTCACATGCCAGCCGCTGGAGATCAACCGGCAATGACTGTTGGGCAATTGAGAGTTGGTCCATCAGCCAGCCTCCAAACCGGACCTTCCTCCCAAGGAGGTGTCGTTCCTCGTCAGCATGGACGTACTCCTGAACCATACGTCCCAGGGGACTATGAGCCAAGGAGGCAAGACTTGGACCGTCGACAACATCCGGTCCAACCCCAAAGTATGGAACGTAACCAAACTCTGGTACAAGCCACGCAAAACGGGCAAATGCCGGATCTTTCAACTATGATACGTCAGATGATCCGTGAAAGCCGAGGACTCACGAATGACGATTGGAAAGCTTCCCGGAGTCACACTCCTTTTACGAATGACATTCTTGCTGTTGAACCCCCACGACGATTCAGAATGCCAACTCTACCCACGTATGAGGGAAACTCCGACCCCAACCAGCATATTCTGAAATATGAATGGTCGATGACCGCTGCCAGAGCGGACGATGCAGTACAGTGTCGTAGTTTCCCATATCCTTGGGGGGCATCGCTACCATGTGGTTTACTCGACTGCCACCTCGATCCATCTCTTCATTCGGCCAGTTGGCCACAAAATTCGTTGAGCAATTCCGCATGCACGTCGTAAGGCTAAAAGATGTCAACACTCTGTCCAGCGTCACCCAAGCTCCTGGAGAGATGCTCAGACACTACTTAGAGAGATTCCATACTGCATGTGCGGAGGTCAGCAATCCGAACGATAACTCCATCCTTATGGCGTTAACAAAGGGGATCAACCCCGGTTTCGAGTTTGGCAACTGGTTAGCTGGAAAACCACCTGCATCATTGGACCGTTTCCATGCCAAGGCGGCTCAATTCCTGAGAAGAGAAGACGCGAAACAGACTAGGAAGCAAACTGATGCAAGACCAAGTACGGAAGGAATCCAAAGCAATGTTGCAATCAAACAGTCCGGTGAGAGCCCCGGAAAAGTCCAGTTGAACGTTAAAAACAAACAAGCTCGGCGAAGAGAGAGCATGAATCAAATTAAAAAACGAGATCAAAATCGTGGCCCGCAGCGCAAGAATCCAATGTTTGACAGTTACACTCCTCTAAATACATCACTAGAGGACTTATATTTACAAACCCGTGATACAATTCAGTATCAAAAATCTGCACCAAGACCGTCGTCAGAGAAGCAAATCCAGACGGGAAAGTTTTCCAGGTTCCATGAAAGCTACGGGCACAATACAAACGAGTATCGTCACTTACAAGATCTCGTCGAGAAATTGATCAGAGAAAAGAAGCTGGAACAGTTTGGTCAGACGCCGCAGCCGGGAGAAGCGGTCCCATCAAATCAAAGTAATGAATCCAATCATCTGATGCAGGAAGACTCCACCCCCACCGGCTGGAGGTTAGTAGTAAATGCTATTGGAGGTATCCCTCATCCAACAAAGCGAAGCTGGGATGAGATGAAGTCATATGCTAGTCCTACTAGGCATGCGGATGCTGCATGCTGCAGACATTTGAAAGATAGAGTTCCGATCAAACGACAGAAAGCAATGACTGACGACATCGTATTTCAGTGTAGTGATGATGACAGAATCATAGTCCCGACTACCGATCCACTAGTCATATCAGCTCAGGTAGGCCATGTGTGGATGAAAAGGATTTTGGTTGACAGCGGAAGTTCCGTGAATATAATATTTAAGCGAACCTACGACCAAATGAATCTGAATGCCGAAGACTTGAAACCATGCCGATCCAGTATTCGCGGCTTCGATGGGAGCGCGGCCATACCCATTGGAGAACTAGAAATACCAATGGAGTTGGGAATAGGACAGTGCTGCAGAATCCGGACGTTGCGATTCGTGGTGATGGACATAGATTCACCGTACAATGCTTTCTTAGACTGACCAGCCCTTGCTGAATTCAGGGCTGTTATCGCCCTATGGTGCCTAACCTTAAAATTCCCTACTAACAAAGGAGTTGGTGTTGTTATGGGAGACCAGGCCGACTTAAGAACTGTCATACTCCGAAAACGAGTTTCCCGGTCGCACGATGTCAATGATCAACCCCAAACCTTCAAAATTGGTGATTTCGTCTACGGAAGAGTACACTCAACACCATCGCATGCGAAACCAACATGGGAAGGGCCATGTGTAATTGAACAAAAATTCGAGGATGACCTGTTCTTGCTGTCGACATTGGGCGGTCCTATTTTGCCAAGAACCTGGAGAAGCGAGAACCTTCGCCATTGCTACGCATGACAGGCTTTATTCGATCAATGAATACTTTACAATTTTCTTTACATTCTGAAGTTTGAACTTGTGATAAGGCACTGATTTTGCTATATTTTCTTATTTCAGCAATAAATTATTATCTCTTCAAGCTAGAACTGTGATTCACCGAATGCAACGTTCAACAATCACGACACACGAAGACCTAAATTCCATCAAACAATGGAATTTATTCAAATAGCGAGTGACTGTGATACAACCGGCCACTCACTAAGTGAAACCCCAACTCGGGGGCAAGCCATCACATCAAAGGCTCAACAGGACCAACACACGACAGTCCTACGACTAACTCCAACTTCCCAGAGTGCGAATTGGAGTATAAACATTTAATAACTCGTTCCCAGAGTGCGAACGGACTCCAACTTCCCAGAGTTTGAATTGGAGTATAAACATTCAATAATTCGTTCCCAGAGTGCGAACGGACTCCAACTTCCCAGAGTGTGAATTGGAGTATAAACATCCAAAAACTCGTTCCTAGAGCGTGAACGGACTCCGACTTCCCAAAGTGTGAATTGGAGTACAAACATTCAATAAGTCGTTCCCAGTGCGCGAACGGACTCCAACTTCCCAGAGTGTGAATTGGAGTATAAACATTCAATAACTCGTTCCCACAGCGTGAACGGACTCCAACTTCCCAGAGTGTGAATTGGAGAATAAACATTCAATAACTCGTTCCCAGAGCGCGAACGGACTCCAACTTCCCAGAGTGTGAAATGGAGTATAAACATTCAATAACTCGTTCCCAGAGCGCGAACGGACTCCAACTTACCAAAGTGTGAATTGGAGTATAAACATTCAATAACTCGTTCCCAGAGCGCGAACGGACTCCAACTTCCCAGATTGTAAATTGGAGTATAAACATTCAATAACTCGTTCCCAAGAGTGCGAACGAACTCCAACTTCCCAGAGTGTGAATTGGAGTATAAACATCCAATAAATCGTTCCCAGAGTGCGAATTGGAGTATAAATATAGATTATAGGTTCCTGGAGCGTGAACCGAAGCATCCATGCTAACTCCAACTTCTCAAAACGCGAATGGAGTATAAACATAGATTACAGGTTCCCAGAGTGCGAACTCAAACATACATGTTATCTCCAAGTTCCCAGAGTGAGAATTGGAGCATAAATACCAAGTCAAAGTTCCCGGAGTGTGAACTGAAGTATCAATACTATCTCCAAGTTCCCAGAGCGTGAAGTGGAGTATAAACATCAATTCTAGGTTCCCGGAGTGCGAACCATGTTACAAACATCGATAACTCTCAAATTCCTGGAGTGCGAACCGGATTATCGATCTCAAATTATCCTAAGTCCCCAGAATGTGGACATGTGCTTAAGATTCGCAATAAGTGCGATCAACCACCAAAATACGAATGTTGTTCCCCGAAACCGGAGGGCAAAAAAGCTAAGTGTTAATAATTAACCAAAGTGATACAATGTCCGAAGTTCAACCCATTCATCGGTCACAACTTGCGACCAAGATTTTCAGACTTGGCAAATAAAACAAACCCTACTTGACGGTAAAAACACCACAAGTACACCAGACTGAAAACCAAAACACTACAAACAATTAAGCATAAAAGAAATGAGAATTGAAACAAAGAAATTGAATTTTATTTCAACTAACTGCATGTGAAGATTCATGTACAAGTTCTTTCAAAAAATTCCTACCAGCAGGGGGCCAAGCCTGCATCTATACATAGCCTATGAAAGGAAAATAAGAGTGACTTCCTAAGCTGCCAAAAATGCACTAGAAGGAATCATCTACTTCTTCTTCTTCGGTTTCCTCTTCAACGCGGAACCACCGGAGTCACTAGCAGTTTTCCGCTTCAACCTCGTACTTTTAGGCGGATCTTCCTCTGACGAGGGCATGATATCAATATACTCCTACAAACTTGAACTTAAAGGAATATTCCCTTCCCGAGGAGTCTGAGGAGTCGAGTCTACCACCAGGGGAGGAACGGGCGCGCTGGTTCCGACTAGCGTATCCCTAGAAGATGTCAACGCAAGAGGAGTGGGATCAACCGCCGTCGTAGCACATTCAGAATTACCACCGTGTGCTGCCGCTTCCATCTCCGCTTCGATTTAGGCGAGTATCTCAGCCTCACGAGCAGCACGAGACTCACGATAGGTGGCAGTAGACTGTGACGATGCAATAGAAGCAGGTGGGAACGTGCCGAGAACAAATGTCATATCAACAAAGGGGTCACTGTGCTGGCTCAAGAGTTCATTCATCATCTGTTCATCGAAAGTAATTGAACCCCCCTGTGTCACCTCAGTCGGCGCGGCTATCGTCGTGGCGATTGCTTTAGTAATGATGGCCTCCCGTTCTTGATGTGGCTCTTGGACTGCAGGAGGCACCGTCGATGTTACTTTATTCACTGAGCAAGAAAGAAAAGAAGTGTCAGAACATGCTTCTATACAAGTACTTCAGTTCGAACACGTAGTAGATTTATGCCGAATACCTTCCTCAACTTGACTCGTAGCTGACTGAGCAGCTTCAGAAGAGTGCTCCCTGATGGGAGATAAGCGTGGCTGCTCAGGGTCGTAGCCTGGGACCAACTATGGCTCAGACGCTGGGGTAGGCTCCGTTCCAGATGAAGCGATCGTCTCTGAACTTGTAGGTGGATGCGCAACGCCAGACCCTTCACCAACTTCCAAGTGTTTGGTACCCAGCTTCTCTCTAGCATGAGAGACCTTGAAATCATCGAGAACCTTCTTCTCTTCATCAGTCAATATGCGGTTCTCTAACTCAAATTCATCAAAAACTTCGCCTGGATGTGATGCTCTCTCTTCTTCAACTAGTAAATTCCAGGCGTTGAACAAATGCGTCGGATAATCATCATGCCATGTCAGATTTCTGTGCCTCGGCACATTAGCATTATAAGTGACGAGAAGTTCCTCTATCTCTGTCTCCAGCTTAGTCTCTGCTTGACGAACTTTCTCATCGACTTTGGCTTCTGTCTCACGGACCTTCTCCAAGGCCGCATCTCTCTTTTTCCGAAATTCCACCGCCTGGTCACACGCTTCCAGTGCAGAAACGTTAGCGGTGTCTCTTTCCTTCACAATCTCTACAACTTTGGCCTTGAGCTCATTTAGCTCTTTCACGGCCGCATCCTGCTTAGCAGTCACGATGGTATTTCGGTGGCCCATGTCTTCCACTGTAGCGTAATGTTCACGCTTCTTCCTATCCATCGCTGCCTGAGCCTCATCTGCTCTTCTAAGAGCCTCAATCTTCGACTTTCGGGAAGATTCGGCCTCACTACCGAGCGCCTGAATGATGCGGTCCTTTTGACCAAGTTCTTTCTCCAACTTCTCGATCATGGCCGCTCGATCAAAGGCCACTTTCGATGCTTTCTTAGCGGTCTTCGACCACTCTTGATACTGGAAGAATACGTCCGAAAGATAATCGTGCATCATAGGAGCAACTGTCGACGGTATCCTCTTCAGATGCGGGGGAAAAACGAACCCGTCAAAACAAATTTCAGGAAATTCTTTCCTCAGTTGAGCAAGACTAACCGCTCCTTCCCCCGAAGGCTCCGTTAATGTCTGTTCTGTTGATGGGGAGGCCGCAATCTCCATTCTGCGGTGAGTATCAGACCTCGATGGTTGGGAAGGCGGCTTGGGCCGTGAAATTTCTGGAGGCGGTGCGTGAGCCCTAGGAGGTGGCGTAGGAGATCGAGATCATCGCCTATAATCTTTTTCTCTGTCAGAGCGCTCGTGGCTCGAGCGCCCATAGTCATAATCTCTGTCTCCTTCCCTCCTATAGGACTCGTAATACGAAGAAGACTGGCGTTTCTTATGGAGACTGCCAAGCATCGAACCTCTGCCAGACATAGTACCTGTGAAACATAAAGCGAAATTAGTAATCTCTCACAGTGAACGTATTACACTTAAAAATCGTGTAGTGCCATGAAGTGTGAATATGGGTGCAACCCCCCGACCAACCAGATGTGTCAACCGCACCAGTGGGCAGAGACTCGCTCAAAACTAAGGCTTCAGAAAATTCTTCCAATCCGGCATCATGCCGAAAGGACACATCATCCGGAATTGGAATATCGACGAGCCCCTCATAAAGATTTTCAGTTCTCGAAGGAGATGACTCCGAAATTCTAACCCCGGGAGCGGATCGAGCCGTGACAACCAATTTCCATCTTCCCTTTTTAAGTGGCTTAACAACGGCTGCCTTGCCTTTTCTTGTTCTTCGGTATCTTGAGCTACATCCGCAGATCCACCCAAGGGCTCGTCGTCTGTATGAGTTCTCTCCGAGTCAGCCTCCTCAATTATGACAACCTTAGGTTTTCTTCGTTTGACTCGTTCTTTCGAGACGGTTCTTAAGACACCGTCAAGTAGTATACTCTGCCTCCGCTCAATCAACCCAAGGATTCTGAGATTACTATCTGTCAGTAGCAACTCAATGTTCCTCTCTTCGCTTGGGATTCCTTGAAATACCCGAACTATCTCTTTGAAACGCTCACCTTCAGGTCACTGAATTACGGCCGAAAAAAGAAAAGAGACGTGAGTTCGACTTCAAATACATCAGTTCCATCAACTACCCGAAAAGATAGCAATACTTACGTCTAAATGGCCATCGTCGAGCGAACCTCGGGGGGCATCTGACATAAAACCATTCCATCCTGAAGTAGCTTAATCTTGTCCAAGCCCCCGTGATCACTTGGCAATTTCTTACAGCCTACAAGAATGTGAAAGATGGACTATCGGCCCGGCTCTTGAAGTTAAACAAGTATCTGATCTCGATCGGAAGTGGCGGTCGATGGAGATATTCCATCAATGCAATGAACAAGCTATTGAGCGACGCGTATCCGTTCGGGTGCAGTTGAGATGGGCCGATCCTCAAAAATGACAATACTTCTCTTATATACTGGTTAAACGGAGGAAGTGTCCCAGCTGCGCACGCGTGGCGATTGAATGCAGTATATCCCTCCAGTGGATTGTGCGGTCTATCATTTGGCCCCGGCAGTAGCACGTCTTCCAACGACAAGCCATGCCTTTTCCAAAATGTTAGACGGAACAGAATCTGATGGGTTACTAATGAAGGATGCGTCAGGTAACTCGTCCGGAGCTGGACCAATAACTTCAATCTCAATCTCCGGTACTTCAAGCATGGGAGGGACTGAACTCTGAGTTTCTTGCGGTTGCGAACTTGAAGTTTCCATAACTAGCTAACTCATGAGAAATCATCATTAGATGCTAAAAAGCCTGTGCATTCCCGATGTAAAGTGCATGTGTCGTGTAGTGCAGTACATTACTTGAGCAAATTCTATGGAATAAACTATAGCATATGAACGACAAAACTCTGAAAACCAAACCGGAAATGACCGTCATCGCTTACCGTCACAACCGTGCCATCCACTTGCAAACAATCGACCCAAGTTGAAGTTCGTTAACATTTTTGTTAAGTTACAGTTCCATCGGCGAGCTTTGAAAGGTAGTTCAATATGCAGTTCTACGGTCAAGTTCAATCATGCAAAATAGAAGCTCGGCGGAGTAAAGTATTTTTATGTGCAAAAAATTCTCTAAATTTCATTTAATTTCAACTTGGAACTGGTTGCCGCAGTTCAAATTCGTATTGAATCGAAGAAAAATCGTCAACCATGTTCGAATCGATACGCTTCGTATCGATAAATTTCGAATCGATACACTTCGTATCGATCGCGTACGACTCGATACATTTCGTATCGATCAGTTCGAAACGGTGAGTTTCGAATCCATCCAGTTCGAAACGATGAGTTTCGTAACGATCCAGGGCACGCCATGCCGTATCGATTCGAGGATACCGGCTCTGCATCGATCGCTGTTCTCATATTCGTATCAATACGAAGTCGCATGATTTCCTTCGATTCGAAAGTGCCACAACTCCTTCTTCTCCAAAACAGGGCCTCGACTCCATGGCCACGCATCCATCCACAAACTTGCTCCCATTTGTCCAGATCTTAAAGTTATCAATACCGACCGTGAAAGCAAGGAGGATGGATTAAGATCTTCGAGTTTCATCGTTCTAAACATGATACTACCCATTAAATTACCTGATTTTAATGTTTAACTTAGGAGAATCAAAGAACTGGATCGATTCGAAGACGTGACAAACTGCTCTCGAAAGCTTCGAATCGATGCAAGGGCACAGAGAGTAAGAGACAAATAGTAAAAGTAAAAAGTGAAAAGATGGCCAGGTGAGAAGTATTTATATGAGGCCATAGAAGAACCGAGACGATTCGCCTCCCAGTAAAACTTGACCGGTCGCAACCAGTCAAAACACCATCGGTTCGAAAGCGCCGTTCGAACCCATTTGCCTGAGGCCTTGTCGATGCGAAGTTACCCTCACACTTCATCGATACAAAGTGTATAAACTAACGCTGTGCAGAGGACATTGAGCGCCATCGATGCGAAGTGCACAGAGAGCACATCGACTCGAAGCCCCTGTTCACATCAACAAACTCACAACTCCATCCACAACCTACCGATACGAACGACGACTTCGCATCCATCAATACCTATCGATACGAACGGCGATTTCGTATCCATCCTTTCTCATCGGTACGAATGGACGATTCGTACTCATCCACGCCATCGATACGAATGTCGATTTCGTACCCGTCATAGCATAAGCATACTTCATCAATACGAATGTTGATTTCGAATCCATCGATGCTCATACCCATCGATTCGAAATATTACGTTCGCGCAACACAAAGTCGATTACTTCAACCTTCTATATCGGTTCAGGAGAGGATCGATACGAAGGGACTTTTCAAAACAACCATCAAGCGTTGTCTCAACTCAAATTTCCAAATAGATTCAGGAGAGAATCGATACGAAATTCAACAACAAACAAAACTAACAACGACTCATGGATGCACGACGTTAACAAGGGTCGAACTAACATATATGCATATATGTCAGACTAACATTCGACTTTAAACATTCACAGGGATCGAATACTCATCTGGTTACGATTACAACAACCAGCAGCCAGGCACTATTCTGCTGCAATCAATCATATCAAAGCAAGGTTACAACCTTCGACAAAAGAGCAATGATTGTTAAGAGAGAAATCGCAGCTTTTCAAAGCACGTCATGTTCCACAAGACGTACTTTGGGGGGCAAATGTTATCCCTTTTTTGGCAAAGCCGTGATACCAAAAGATCGATTGAAAACAGAGGACAGTTCGTCTCAAAGATTGGTCATACTATGCTTCATTATGGATATTGCTAGATTTTGTCCGAGTCCAGATTAGGCTACAATTGATAGGACATGACAAGAAAGATCATAGAAGTTAGCATCTCAAATTTCAAGTCAATCTGAGTTCATACGCTCGAGTTATGATCGATTCAAGTTGGAGGAAATAACCCTAAGATCGAATCCATCAGGAGAGCATGAGTTCGAATCCATCGGCTTCCTCTTACTTCGAATCCATGGGACTACTTCGCTTTGTATCCCTCAGGATGAAGACCTTCGAATCCATGGGACTACGTTACTTCGTATCCTTCAGGATGAAGACCTTCGAATCCATGCAGAAGAGTCGCTTCGACTCCATCCTGTAACCTCACTTCGACTCCATCCTGTAACCTAGCTTCGACTCCATCCTATAACCTCACTTCGAATCCATCCTGTAACCTCACTTCGACTCCATCCCATGACTTGCCTCGAAACCATTCAGTTAGGAAGCCTTCGTATCGATCAACTATGGAATACCCTGATCGATACGAAGGAACATCCATTCGATTGATTCGAAGGAACATATCTTCGAATCCACTACTTCAAATCCACAAAGTCAAGGCGGCTAAAAACCATGGATGAGACCCAGCAAACTCGAAGACAAAGCAGGATCAACCCGAGAAGCACGCGCCACATCACCATTTGCACACGCGAGCCATCGATTCGACCCTAATCGATTCAAAGGAGATCGATTCGAACGAGACGCATCAACTGAAAATGCAATCTTGAATCGATCATAACTCGAGATCTGCTAGTCCAAATGCTATGAAATTTTCACAGGAGCTTACGAACACGCTGAAGAATGTCCACACCAAATTTCACCTCAATTGGACACATTCTTGATCGATTCGAACCCGAGTTCGAATCGATCCCAAAGTGGGCCTGGATTTCCAGAATCCGGGCGTGTGGGCCCCCTCACGTGCTAGAAGCGGTCTCCCCGGATTTTAGGTGAAATATCAGCCTCCTACACCTATAAATAGAGCCCCTGGTCATTCATAAAGGGGATCGGAGAATTCTTGGAGATAAAGCACGCCCGAACGCTGCCAAAATCACTCCATATCATCATAGCTGACATTGATTTCGAATTTCCAGTTGTAACTCGCCGTTGATCGCCGTAACAACTTGTAATCATTGAAAGAGAATCAATAAAATGTAAAAATACTTCACAGTGGACGTAGGCGACACGCCGAACCATTATAAATCGCCTGTCTATGCTTTTACATTACTGTTGATTGGAGTTTTTGTTAGATAATATTTGTTTTGAATTTACATTCTTCATTATTATCTCTTCAATGACTCCCGAAGAGTGTTGTGACCAATTTTGGTGCAAACATCATTGGTTGGTACCTCCTCCTTCCTCTTCCTACCTTTTGCGGCTTCTGCACCCTCTTATTCTTTGCTATTACATACGGTAAATTTTCGATTTCCTTGTTTGTATTAATATTCTCCTCTATTTTCACTAGTTGTCACTGACTCTTTGCTTCGCAGTAAACTTGTCATAAAGTTCAATTGAGTGACTGAAAACTTTGCAAGTGGTACAAATATCGGATCTCCATAGGTACTTAACGACAATTTTCTGTGTTCCTCTAACCAACTGCACCATGAAATCATCGACAAAGTCAGTGTCTGGTTCAACTTTGATTGGACATTTCACGTATTCTAACCTCTCTTTCCTTTCAGTCATCTCATCGAGATAAATCAGTTTTCCTAGCCTATTCACTAACCAATTGATTCCAAGCGACGGCCATGCAAACATGGGTATATTATGGAACTGAACCCACACTGGAACTGTAGTGACAGCTCCGAATAAGTGGTATAACAGATAGAAGATACGAAGTATATCAAATACGAGAGCTTTTACAAATGCGGGCTGTATTAATCACTTGGGCCAACCCGCAGCCCATTTTTATTTTCTTTATAAATACAATAGTATAGAAAATGTACCGAGTTACAATATTGTACTAGAAAGAAAACTGTGTTTTGAAATAAAGCATTAAATAAAGCATTAAATCATCATATCAGTTTCTTCAACTTGGTATCAGAGCCAAGAAAATTGCTTAACAGCAAAATTGGTTAATATAGTTACTCTCATCAGAGAAGTATCATCACGTGAGAGCATTGTACACAAGCAGACAACTGTGTACAGTCACTTATCATAAAATTCATCATTTGAATTCAGTGCCTGCCAAGAAGAAGGCGTTTCAGAGAATTCTCATCATCAAACACCATCTCGGCTGCACCGATTCATCAGAATTTTCAAAGTTCTGATTATCTTACCCACTGTGTCGTGCCAAGAAGAGGTGTCAGAAATCCTTCATCATTCACCTAACTTCGGCTGCACTTCTTGCTTCTCTCCAACTTTCCTTTCTATCCATCTTCAGATTTCTCACAGTTTCTGATCATCAAAATGGATGAAGAAAGTTGTAATACTACTGCATCACTAAGATCTGATTCAAGAACTGCTCAAGATCAGTCAAGTATCACCCAAGATCTCATCAAATCCATCATCAAACCACAGAGCCAAGTCATCACTATACAGTTAGACGAATATAACTATCTGCTATGGAAGTTTCAGGTTGAGACAGCCATAAGGGGCTATGGCTTGCAAGAATTTGTTTATGGCACATTGATTACTCCATCAAGATTCACTGCAGACATGAAGGAAAGTTAATCAATAATAAAGATTACATCACCCACGAAAGACAAGATAGCATGATTAGTTCTTGGCTACTGTCTTCCATAGGCACAAATCTATTGCCACAGTAAGTTGAATGCAAGACTGTCCATGAAATTTGGCATACAATTGAACAGATATTTAGTTCTCAATCTGCGGAAAGAATAATGCAATACAAAAGGCAGTTACAAAAGTTGAGGAAAGATAATGCAAGTATGAGAGATTATCTGTCCAAGGCCAAAAGCAAATGTGATTATTTGGCTTGTGTTGGTCATAAAGTAACAGACATAGAACAAATACTGTGCATACTAAGTGGTCTAGATGATGAATATGAAGAAGTTGTGGCCATAATATAATCTAATGAAAAACTGCCATCACTTCAGAATGTCTAATCAGTGCTTATTGCTCATGAAGGCAGACTAGAGCAAAAGAAGCCAATAAACTGGGAATACAATGTTAATCATGTCTCAGCTAACAAGAACAGGAATCAAGAAAAAAAATCAAAGTAACAAAAACCAGTCAAGTAATTACAGAAGTGGTCAAGCCAGCAGAGGCAGAGCTAGAGGTGGTAGATGAAAGTACAATAATAATAACAAACCATGATGTCAAATATGTGAAAGACATGGCCATACTGCAAACAAATGCTACTTCAGGTTTGATGCAAACTTCACTCCAGCACAACAGAATAACAACACAAGATCACAAAATCTTAGTGCTAATATGGTGAACATACATCAAGAATCAAAATTAGAGAGTGCAGACACTAGCACAGCAAGGATTGAGGACATTCATGATGACAGTTGGTATCCTGATTCTGGTGCAACCAACCATGTGACTAACAACTTGAGTTAGTTAAATCTTGGCAACAGGGAATATAAAGGTAAGCAATTATTGTATATGGGTAATGGTAAATCTACATACATATCTCATATTGGAAATGCAAGCTTTAATGATACCAGAAAACTCTATCTCAAGAACTTACTGAGGGTACCATTAATTAGAAAAAATTTGATGAGTGTATCACAATTTGCCAAAGATAATAATGTCTATTTTGAGTTTCACTTAGCATACTGCCTAGTGAAAGATAATCTAACTGATGAAGCTCTTTTGCAGGGTAGAGAACATAAGGGGTTATACAAATTTGATGTCACAAGCTCAAGAAAAATCTAAGTATGAAAGTAAATAGCGTCATGCATCTGAAACAAGGAATGCTGAAAAGTACATTGAAAAATTTGATGCTTGGCACTGTAAATTAGGACATCTTAGTATAAATATTGTAAAACATGTACTGAGTAAATGTGATGGTATTCTTGTTGATAAAATTCCCACCTCTTACATATGCACATATTGTCAGTTAGGTAAAAGTCAAAAACTTGCATTTCCAAACTCTGAGATTGTGTATAATAATACTCTCAAACTAGTTGCAGCAGATCTCTGGGGACCTGCTCCAATTAGTACTGATTATGGTTATAAATATTATATTTCATTTATTGATGCTTACACTAGATTTGTGTGGATCTAGTTCTTGAAATCAAAATCTGAGACTAACAATGCAGTGATGCAATTCATTGCAAATGTTGAAAGACAAACAAAAACCAGGTAAAAATCTTTCAGACAGATGGAGGTAAGGAATTTCTGCCACTAAGAAAACTCTTTCAAAGCAAGGGAATCACACATAGAATCACATGCCCCTATACTTTAGAGTAAAATGGTCTCATAGAGAGAAAAGATAGACACATTGTTGAAACAGGTCTAACTTTACTAGCATAAGCATCTATGCCACTCAAGTTCTGGCCAGATGCTTTCTCTACAGCAGTCTACTTAATTAATAGACTGCCTACAAAGACTCTTGAATATAAGGGTCCTTTGGAAGTTCTAACCAAAGCTAATCCAGACTATCAAAACCTAAAAGTGTTTGGATGTCAGTGGTTTTCCAGTTTAAGACCATACAACTCACATAAACTTGATTATAGATCAAAACCATGTACATTCATAGGTTATCCTATAAATCAAAAGGGCTATAAATGCCATGATAATAATGGTAGAGTGTATATATCCAGACATGTTATATTTGATGAGAATGAATTTCCTTTTAGCAATGCAGATATCATCTCAGAAGATATACAATACCAAAAATTCCATACCTCCAATATCATTCTCACCTGAGATAATCATATCAATTCAAAGTGAAGGTGATGATGATGAAGAAGATCCCTGCTCACAACACATGATGCTCAACAGTGAACTAGGTCATGAGCAAACTGAAGAATCATCAAAGACTGGCAATACTAAATCAGACAGCAATTGCTCTGGTGATCCATGCTCAGTATTGAATTACCAACAGTCAATCAATACTCAACAAGAAATCATTAATGATGATAGAGATCAACCAATTGTTCCTGCAAACTCTGGTCATCATATGATAACTAGGGAAAAAAGTGGTATTTTTAAACCAAAAATATATAGTACTGAACTTGATACAAGTGAGCGAAGCACTTATCAACAGGCAATTGTTGATGGCAATTAGAAAAGTGCCATGGCAGAGGAATATGATGCATTAATCAAAAAAAAAACTTGGGATCTCGTTCCACTACCTAGAAATAAAAATGTCATATGATGTAGATGGACATACAAGTTGAAGAAAAATCCAGATGGCTCAATTCTTAGGTACAAAGCAAGATTGGTGGCAAAAGGGTATTCACAACAAAATGGATTTGTCTTTAATGAAACTTTCTCCCCAGTTGTGAAACCCACATCAATCAGGATAATATTAACAATTTCTTTGCATAAGAATTGGGATATTCAATAATTAGATGTTAACAATGCTTTTCTTAATGGTGATTTGCAAGAATGGAGCAACCATATGGATTTATAAAGAAAGGCAGTGAGCAACTGGTGTGAAAACTTAATAAATCACTCTATGGTCTTAAGCAAGCACCAAGAGTCTGGTTTGACAAGCTTAAAACTATACTATCCAGTCATGGATATAATCAAACAAAATCTGACAATTCTTTATTTACTAATTTTTTTAATCATACAATGACTTATGTGCTAATTTATGTAGATGATTTTATTATTACAGGAAAAAGCAAGTTGGAAATCTATCACATAACACAATGTCTAAAGAAGGAATTCTCCATTAAAGAATTAGGAGAGATGAATTATTTTTTGGGCATTGAAGTTAAAAAAAATGTCAAACTCAGAGATACAGTTAAATCGGAAAAAATACATCAGTGAAATTCTAATAAGAGCTAAAATGGATAAAGAAAATCCACTTCCCACTCCAATGACTAGCAACTTGCATCTATCAAAGAACAAAGGAGAACCAATATTAAATGACAAACAGTATAGAAGTATAGTGGGAGAACTTCAGTATGTCACCATAACCAGGCCTGATATATCCTATAGTTTCAATAAAGTGAGTCAGTTCATGCAAAGACCACTTGACAACCATTGGAAGGCAGTAAAAAGAATTTTAAGTATCTTAAAGGATCAATCAATCAAGGACTAATCTTGCAATCACGTTCATCTCTATATATCAATGGTTATTCTGATTCAGATTGGGCAATAGATCCAGATGACAGAAGATCTACTACTAGCTATTGTGTGTTTTTAGGCAACAATCCTATATCATGGTGTGCAAAAAAACAGCCAACAGTGTCTAGATGCAACACTGAAGCTGAATATTGTAATATAGCTAGCACCACTACTGGGATTATGTGGACAAAATCTCTTTTAAGTGAATTACATGTTACTTACAACACCAGAGCCACTATATGGTGCGATAATTAAAGCGCAATTGCACTTACTATCATCCCAGTTCTACATTCTCGTACGAAACACATGGAATTAGATTTATATTTCGTACAAGAGCAAGTTATTAAAGGAGATCTCAAAGTTAATTACGTGCCTTCTACTTGCCAGAAATCCGACATCTTAACCAAACCACTTTCAAGGCCAAACTTCATTCGCTTCAGACATGAGCTTCATGTTGATGAAGCTGACATTAATTTGAGATCTAAATCTTAGATCTATGTTCCTAAAGCACTACAAGTAAAGACTAAAGCATCTGACCGTTCGCTAATGGTCAAACTTCAATCACCTCAAACATAAGCTCAACATCAACGATGCTGTCACTAATCAGTGACTTGATACTCAGATCTATGTTTGTGAGGCTCTATGAGTGACAACTAAAGCATTCATCAGACACTTCCTCAATTCGAGCTCGAAGTCGTGATTTCTCATAGATCTTCTTACTGTCTGAATCTATGAAATTGGCCAGAGCCTGTTACATCAGAAATTCCATCTCCATTCTCTCAAAAAAAAATTAAACTCAGTAGCGAGATCTGAATATCACTCGCAAATCCTAACCCTAGCTTGGGTTTGAGGGGGCGAATAAGTGCTATAACGGATAGAAGATACGAAGTATATCTATACGAGAGCTTTTACAAATGTGGGTTGTATTAATCACTTGGGCCAACCCATAGCCCATTTTTATTTTCTTTATAAATACAATAGTATAGCCAATGTACCGTGTAACAATATTGTACTGGAAAGAAAACTGTGTTTTGAAATAAAGCATTAAATCATATTTTCAGTTTCTTCAGCTCTCCGCACGCATTGCTTACAGTCAGGTCGCATGGCTTAACTATGAATAACTTATTTTTCATTATGATTTGATCCTCCTATAGAATTCTCTGTTTATCATCTTCACAGAGAGGTAGAACATGAAAAGAACTCCATCAGACCGCACCTTAATGGAGCCCCGCAGTTTCCAAATCATTTTAAGTCTTTAAATGACCACTATGTGGGAGAGTTGATGATTAAGGAAGAAGCCAACCAGGTGACCTTCCCATTCTTTAAAACTGGCTTGAACAATTGCTTTGCTGAAGGGTATCACCTACGAAGGAGGGTGGAAGATCAACAGGTATGTACTTCCCCGTATTAGAAGATTTGTTCTTGAACAAAGAAGTCCATGCACATTGACTGGAAGTGGAAGAAGGGGGATCGGGTCAGCGGGAAGAGATGTGGAAGGCCATTGGAAGGAGCACGAGAATGGTCGATGGTCGGTTTAGAAGGGTCGGGTAGGGTTGGCGGGGGTTCAAAAGGACGGGAGACAATGAAGGAGGTGATAATTGGTGGGCTCAAGGCCAAAGTGGGGTCAGAGAGTAGGCATGGTGGTGATGTATGAGGGAAAGGCTCTACTGCCATGAAAAGGAGAAAAAAAGAATGGATTTAATATATTATTAACGAGGTTCTAAAGTTTCTATTTTGAATGAGGTATAAAGATAATCAAATAGAAGGGTGTTTAATAGTAATTTGTTAGTTAAGGTTATTTTAAATAATTTATGGTTATCAATGCAAATTTATTGACTTAAAACATTTATTAAATAAGTTTGGTTTTAAACGAGGGAAATTTTGTAGAAGAATTTTTATAAATGGATTCGAATATTTGAAAAGAAGTTTTGTAAATGATTTGGAAAAAAGATTAATAAATAAACATAGAGATTTATAAAGTGTTTTGTAAACGAATTTGGAGTTTAAATAAAGAGATTTCATAAATGAAAGAGGTTTAATTAAAAGGATTTCTTGAAGAAATTTATTAAAGAAATTGAGATTGGATTTTGTAACACCCCATATTTTTAGTAACATTATTTAGAATATTTAATTAGTTAAATTAAATATAATAAGTTTTGATTAGGGGATTGAGATTTGATTTTAACTAAGGCATAGCCATGCCATTTAACCAATAAATAAAAAGAAGAGTTAAAATGAAATAGAGGAGGGATAAAATAGGAAAGAGGACATTCTTATACCCTAAACCCTGGCTGTGTATTCTATACACTTCCATTCCATTTGATAAAAAAATTCAAACTTGAGGCCGGCCACCATTAACAATAGCAAGTGGAAAAGGATAAAGAAAAGCTAAGGAAGAAGCATAATCATATCAAATCCATTCAAATCTCAAACTCTATAATCTCTAAAGCTAAGGTGAATAATAACTACATCTCCTATTTTTATTTTTTTCGGTTTTAGGGTGAATCCGAACTTATTTGTAATGATTTTCCATATTTTTGAACAATGGAATGATTATATATTCTTGTTGATGCTTTATGCTTGTTCATATAGATTTTATGATATGTTTTAAGGTGAAAACCCTATTAAATGACATCCAAATGCCTTGCAAATTTATTTGCAGACCAGAAATGATATTTTAGAGATGGATTTCAATTTTCTAAATTTTCTGAATTTATGTGGATTTATATGAATTTTCTAGTGAAGAAAATGTTATTTTGGGTTAATAATTAATTGCGGCTAAATTATATTGGCTTAGGGTCAGAAATTTATACATGTTGGAAAACATATTAAAAGTGATTTTATGGAATTCTTGTATAATTTTCCCAAGTGTTTTAATGGATATATAAAATTATTTAAGGTATGTGACTTAAATGTTTTATATATTTATAAAATGGAGAAGGAGCATTTTGTAAATAATTCAAGTTGTATTTAGGGAAATCGGTAGTACTTTTGGAAAAGAAGAATTTGCAACCAATCACAATTTGACAAATATGGCAGGTTAGGTACTAAGGAATAGTTTAAAAAGTCAAATCTACATGTTTTTTTTCCTATTTCGATGCTTTCGGAACAAGGCTTCTGACTCCTTACCCCGCCTCCACCTTAGTCAAAACCAATGAGTCTGGTATCAATTCATTGGTACATAGCGCATTGGATAAAAGATGGAAGGTATTGGGTCAAAACCAGGGGTTCCGAAGGGGCTGAAGCGATACTTTGCTTTTAAATGAAAATGCGCCTGCTTTGCTTTCGACTGGATTGTTTTCGACTTGTTTGGCTGTCAAACAGGTCAAATGGTTTTAAAGGAATAGTTTTGAATGGGTTGCGCCTTTTGATTTTTAGTAAATGCTTTTGACTAGGTCGAAACCCTTGACTGTCACTTTTTACCTTTCGCCCAGATTAGTTTTGAAAGGGTTACTTTGTTTTTAAAACTTGGTCACTTCTCCAAGGATTTTAAAGGGATGATTTCGGCACCATCATTTCTTTATTTAGAAAATGCTTTCGAAAGGTATGCTTTCGGCTTAAATTTTTTAATGACCTTGTTTCTCTGATTGAAGTATAACCCAAATGATTTCGAAAGAGATGGTTTTAACGATTTCGAAAGGTGTTTCCACATGTTATAAATTGAACCCAAGTGCTGTCGAAAGGATGAAAGTTTTTATGCTTTCGAAAGGTTTTAAATAGTGGTTTCGAACGGGTGGTTCCTCGACGATTTTTGTAACGACCCACCCAACCGGAAAAAGCAAAAACAGTTCATATTTCCTATTTGTATTGCATAGGCGTACCTTATTTAGCATTTTAAGCATGCGGCTTATTTATTTTAGCAATTAGTGCAATCCAAATCCAGCCAAACGGCCTTCAGGTACCTGTACTTACTCAATTAAAATATGTAAGTGCCATATATAGAAAATTTATTAGCATTTTACTTACTTTCAATAGCTAAACACATGTATTACATACACAACAAGTGCCAAACGCTTCCCATAAGCGATTCATAAGATTTTAAAGCTTATTCAATTGTTTCAACCAAATTTATATGCCATTTCATTCAATTTTAATGGCTTGCAACACAATTTCTTACATCCAATTGATTTTAAATCCAAACAAGCTCATATTCAATTTAGTTGATTTCAAAATTAATTAATTTAATCTCTATCATCCCATAGAATTTTAATTACTTTTATTTACGTCATACAACGATTCATTCTATACCAATTCGTCAATATTCGCTTAATAGAGTATTTATTTAGTTTATAACTACTTTAAACTACTTTTCAACTCATCCTGTAATTAATTCCACTTCATTTCTAATTTATTCACCAACCATTCATTGCATTTCATTTCATTTCCGTAATTGTTCCATTCAAAACAATTTGTTAAGCTTGGCACATCCAATACTTATAAATTAATAACCATTTCCCAAATTAATTCAATTCAAGTTTTTATTGAATGGGCTTTCACCCTTATTCGAAGCCAAACTTCCACAAATTTTAAACTTAGGTGAATTTACTTTAATTTATTCCAACATCAAACTTAAGTTTGCTTCTATTTGATTTTCATTTAAGCAACTTCCATTAAATTCAGTTAGCCCATCCATTTTAAATTTTAATTTCAAATTCACCTTCTCAATTTATCAAAATAATATCCAAGCACATACTTAACTCATTTATACTTCAAATTAATATACCACCAAATTTAAGTTCAGTCTGATAATCCAATTCCAATCACAACTTAATTTAGTTTTTTTTTTCAATCAGACTTCATCCAATTGTTATTGAATTCAATTAACCCATTTTTAAAATTTTCATTTACTTACTTAATTCGTTTCGAATTTATTTTATTAATACAAGTCATTTTCAATTTATTCTATTCACTTGGGTTTTGTTGCAATTCAAACCATGTCTATTATAAATAAATTTCATTAAATATTATTCAAATCACCCTTGAATTTTATTTGTAATTCAAACCATCACATTTTTCAATCCAACTCTATTTTATTTTTATTTTACAACATCTCCTCTTATTTAATTCATTATCAAATCTAAGTCGAATTCTATTTAAAATTCGAATTCATCCCCAAACCCATTATTAACTTACAATCCATTTATTTAACCAAGTTAAATTTTATTAACATATTTTATCAATTAATTATTTAGTTCATTAGCTTATTTTCAACTTTTAAATCAATATTTGATTTTATTACAAAAACCACTTCATTAAATTTTCTTGAGTTCAAATCTTATTTTATAATTCCAGTTTGGAATTTCCCTTTTATTTTCCAAAATTCCAACACCTTTATGTAAAATTTTAGAAATGTTTTAAATTCACATCATACTAATAAAATAACTCTTTATAAAAATACTTTTTATAACTCGATGTCTCAACCAGTCCATCCTTGTTCTCAAAGAAATTCAGTTATACATTGATCAGGCGTAGGACTGAAAATCTATAAGTACTTGGTAAACTCGTTTTCAACACCCGGTGAAAATACATGGAAATTAATTTTATTGAAAATATAGAAAATAGTTTTTGAAAATAGAGGAAATATCTTTGGTGAGAATGCTCTGGAAATCATCGCCCTCATCCATGGTCACGGTTACATCAAGGGTTACGTTGCCATCGCAGCAAAAGTCCATGTAACTACAGGATCTCCGCGGCCTCTCGATTACGCCATGGATCCCACACAACAAATCACAGTTACATCCAGGGTTACGTTGCCGTCGCAGCAAAAGTCCATGTAACTACAGGCTCTCAGCAGCCTTTGATTTTCGCTGTCGAAATGAAACCTCTCCACTCCTACATAGGTCGCAGTCTGCCAATATAAAATCAAACGCAGACTGTTGGCTCTTAGCGGCACACACGACTTTCGTTATGTTATACCATAGGTCGCAGTTACATCCTGGGTTACGTTGCCATCACAGCAAAAGTCCATGTAACTGTTGGCTCTCAGCGGCACACACAACTTTCGCTATGGTATACTCAACTCATAATCCTCAGGAACTAGTTTTGTCCGGACTCCTCGTAGGATCAACTTTAGAAACCCCCCTTGGGGCTCAAGGCTGCACCACCTTGTGGCACTCCTGAGAAGTTCATTTCAAGGGAGCGCCTTTTTCCCTAGAGCCATCATCAAAACATTTTATACTATACATATATAGTATCTTTCAAATCATACACCTAGTATGATCTCATACAAAGCTCCTTTACACAAAATCAATTTTCTCAAAATTGATAATTCTCAAACTAGGCTTTACAAATTCCAATATTGATTTTACCCAAAAATCAAAAGCCTTTCCAAATCCAAAGATTCCCAAAATCCTTTTCCAAGATCCTCATAAGATCCTTTATATATATATATATATATATATATATATATATATATATATATATATATATATATATATATATATTCAGATATATATAATTTTTAAAAACTTTGGATCTTTTCAATCTTGTATAAAACTCTTTTTATACTTCAAACACCTTCAAAAACCCTTTTCTTTCGGTAATAGATTTAACAAGGAAAGATTTATCTTATATAACAAAGATATATAACTTTGTTTATCCAAAATAAAATATTCAAATTTGATTATTCTTTTCAATATCAATTTCATCCAATCCGTACGATGTACACATATCATTCGTACGCCATACCAATCTGATCGCTCACTCGATCACACAATTTCATTTTTGAACTAGTATCGTCCACCCGAATTCCTAGTGCGGACACAGATCTGGTTTCTTGATCAAAACCGTCATTCTCCTTACATAGTCATAACTATGATAGAGAATATCCAGAACCAATCAACAACCCATATCCAGATTCGCCGTCGAAAATCGAGTGAAAAATCCCAACTCGGATCGACAAACTATCTCAAAATTCTGTGCTCGAATCTGGATCAATCATTATGCGAATAGAATAATATACGTACATCCCACGTATTTATTTCCATTGATTTTTAGCCAAATCAATTTCCTTTCTATTCACAATTCCTATAATTCCCTTCTACTTATTTACAATTACCTTAATTCTCATTGAATTATCACTTCAATTCTTTCTCTGTTGGGTATTTAAACCAATAACAGTTTGAACTCCGACCAGTTTATATTTAGAAAATAGCTTGAAAATTATAAAAATAGATAAGTAGTTGAAAAATAATTATTAGTTTGCAAAATAGCTATAAAATAGTTAACTAATTGTAAAATAGTCAGAAAATAGTTCAATAGTTTCAGGAATTTTAAATAATTGCAAAATAGTTGGAAAATAATAACTTATTTGTAAAATAGTTGAAAAATAGTCATTAGTTTAGAAAACAGTTGAAAAATGGTTAAATAGCTCCAAAAATAATTGTAAAACAAGTATAAAATAATTTGGCTTTAAGAAAAAAAAGATTGTATATATTTAATAGCTTAGAAAAATAATTTTATATTAAAACAATTTATATTGAAACTAGTCGAGGGTCAACTGTTCACTTCCCCAACAATCCAATATAAATTTACACTTAATTGACTCAATTCTAACTTGAATAACTTCAATTTCTATTAAAATTTATTTAAACCCAATTCAAGTCGAATCAATCTTGATTCCCTTCCCAGTTTAAATCAAATTCCATTTAATTTCAATCATGTTCAACTTATATTATAATTTGAAATTATTCCAATCAATGTGAATTATTATCAATTGAACCCATTTCAAATTCAAATCATTTCAATATAATCCAAATTAATTTCCCATTAAAATTTTTAAACTTATACATCTTCAATCACAAACCCGATTAATTCAAATCAAATTAAATTTGAACTGATTCTATTTCAATCAACATTTTAAACCATCTCGAATTATATAAATTCGAGTTAAATTCTCAAAGGTTGGTTTACCACTTTAAACCAAATTAACTTTTATTCAAAGTTTTAATCAATTTAATTTCTGAGTTCAGTCCTCAAAATCCCATTTTAAATTATCTTTACTTATGTATTTCAAGGTTCAAATAAGAATTCAATACAATTTTATTTTAAAATTTTAATTTATTATTAAAATTTATCTTCCAGTTCGAAGCCAGTTCTTAAACTAATTTAATTTACAACTTAATTATTCAAATTTATTTTAAAACATCCATCCATTTTCAATTTTTAAATCTCAAACCCGTTTTGAGATCACACAAGTTCCCAATTCAAATCAACCATTTAACCTTCCAAGTTAAATTCCAATTTCATCTTGAAATTTCCAATTCTGGTTGCTTTTTCTACTCTTATTTAACTTTTCCAAAGTTAAATTCCAATTTACTTAATCCAATCAACCTTACTCAATTTGAATTTCTGCTTCAAACTTCAAAATTCTTTCCCTCTTATAAGTTCAAAACTTATATTACTTTGGGTTTTACATCACACTTCAGGGGAAAATCAAAACTCAACCTCTTAGAGTTTATTTCAAATTATCTTTGATATCATGTATATTGTTATCCTGCTTTTTGGCAAAGCCGTGATACCAAAAGATCGATTAAAAACATAGGACAATTCGTCTCAAAGATTGGTCATACTATGCTTCACTATGGATATCGCTGGATTTTGTACGAGTCCAGAATGAGCTACAATTGATGGGACATGACAAGCAAAGCCATAAAAGCCAACGTTCCAAATCTTGAGTCAATCCGAGTTCGTACGCTCAAGTTATCATCGATGCAAGTTGGAGGAAATGGCCCTGAGTTCGAATCCATGGGCAGAGCTCCTGACCGAATCCATCAAGTTCCCCTCTGCTTCGAACCCATCGCTGCAACGCATGTTCGAATCCATCATGTTCTCACTGCTTCGAATTCATCGCTGCAACGCATGTTCGAATCCATCATGTTCCACCTGCTTCGAATCCATCGCTGCAACGCATGTTCGAATCCATCATGTTCCCCCTGCTTCGAATCCATAGGTGTTACTGGGCTTCGCATCCATCCAAGACACCCCCGCTTCGACTCCACGAATGACAATACGTTCGAATCCATCTCACTACAATAGCTTTGTATCCATCGACTAAGGCTCACCGTGATGGATACGAACGAGCATCCATTCGAATCCCTTTGTGGACGAGGCCTTCGAATCCATTATCTTGAGGGTGACGAAAATCGTGGATTCGACCCAGTCAACTTGGAGTGAAAGGCAGATCGTTACGAAGAAAGCGCGCCACGTCAACAACATTACGCACTAGGCCATCGATTCGACCCTATTGATACGAAGGAGGTCGATTCGAACAAAGCACATTAACCGGAAATACAATCTTGAATCGATCATAACTCGAGATCTACAAGTCCAAATGCTATGAAATTTTCACAGGAGCTTGCATGCATGTAGAAGAATGTCCACACCAAATTTCACCTCGATTGGACACTTTTTTGATCGACTTGAACTAGAGTTCAAATCGACCCTAAAGTGGGCCCTGATTACCTAAGGCCGTGCATGTGGGCCCCCCTCACGTGCCAGAAGCGGTCTCCCCGGATTTTAGGCGAAATATCAGCCTCCTACACTTATAAATAGAGCCCCTAGACATTCAGAAAGGAGATCGGAGAATTTAGAGAGAAAAAGAACGCCCGGACGCTGCCAGGATCACTCCATATCGTTTTCACTATTGCTGATTTCAAATTTAAGTCTATTATCTTCTGTACTTAGCTCTAAAGCACTTGTAATCTTCAAGTATTAAGAAATAAAGTGATAAAACTTCATAGTGGACGTAGGAAAAACGCCAAACCACTCTAAATTACTGTCTTCCGTGCAATTTACTTTTCTGTGACTTGGAGTTTTTGTTTTTTCAATTTAGTTTCTTCATTTATTATCTCTTCAAAAACTTCCGAAGGGTGTTGCCCAATTTTGGTGCAAACACTTTGGTGCTTTCACTGAGAAAACTCACTTTTTCTGCTGCTCATTGGATCTGTCATCGATACCGGATTGCATAAATCTAAGAGAGAGATCCAAACTTCAATTTCAGACTCCTTCCACACTATTCAAATTTACCAAAATCTAGGAAAGGATTCTACACCTCAAGATGGTTAGTACGAGAACCACTTCTACTGCCGTCGGCCAAGACGGCCGAGATAGACATAATCCTCCGCAACTATCTCCACCCAATCAAGATGATACCGGGCATTCAGATCCATCAGGTCTGGTCACTCGACAGGAGTTCCAGACATTACTCCAGGAACTAACCGAAAGTCGAAAACAGCTGACTGAACAATTACGCCCCAATGTTGAGTTGACTAATCAACTGAACCGCCAAAGGCGTAGAAGATCCAAAAGGGACCAAGCCCCTCATTCCTCCACCGAAAGCTCTGCCTCGTCTGATTACAGCGGCAGATCTACTCGTCCCAGGCTAGACGGAAGTCACGTGCATGCTAATGGTCACCCACAAGCATTAACTGTTGGGCAGATAAGGGATGGCCCTTCTGCCATTTTTCATACAGGACCCTCCTCCCGAGAAGGCACTGTCCCACAACATACTACGGATAACCAAGCCACCGCCACCGCAGTTGACATAGGAGTTGATACCCGAAATCACTCCAATCAGAACTACCACCAGCAGGAACACGTTCCAGGGCCATATGTCCCAGAAGACATCGAGCCAAGGAGGCGAGATACGGATCGTCGACAGCGCCCGATCCTACCTCGCATTGTGGACCCCAACCACACTTTGGCTCGCCACCCTCCGAATATAGCAACACCTGATCTCTCAGCTATGGTACGCCAAATGATTCGCGAAAGTCAGGGCTTAACAAATGACGATTGGGGAATTTCCCATAGTCATACTCCGTTCACTGATGACATATTGTATGCTGAACCCCCTCGGCGATTCAGGATGCCGACTCTGCCCATGTATGAAGGAAGTTCCGACCCTAATCAACATATTCTGAAATACGAACGGTCGATGACTGCTGCAAGAGCTGATGATGCAGTAAAATGGCGTAGTTTTCCCATTTCTTTAGGGGGAATTGCGACGATGTGGTTTACACGATTACCACCACGATCGATCTCTACATTTGACCAATTGGCTACTAAGTTTGTTAAACAGTTTCGTATGCACATTGCTAGGCCTAAGGATGTAAATACTTTATCTAGTGCCACTCAAGCTCCAGGAGAGACACTCCGGCGATATTTGGAAAGATTCAATGCCGCTTGTGCAGAGATCACTAACCCCAATGATAATTCAATCTTGATGGCCTTAACTAAAGGGATTGACCCCGACTCTGAATTTGGAAATTGGCTAGCTGGGAAACCTCCCGCATCGTTGGATCGTTTCTACTCCAAAGCCGCCCAATTCTTAAGGCGTGAGGATGCGAAAAAATCTAGGAAGCAGGACGATGTGAGACCCAACAATGAAGGAATTCAAAGCAATGTGGCAGTTAAACAGTCAGGGGAGAGCTCGGGAAAAGTACAATTGAATATTCAAAACAAACAAACCCAGCCGAGAAACGGCGATAATAGAAATAAGAAGCAGGATCAGAATCGTGGCCCGTGGCGTAGGGCACAAATGTTTGAAAGCTATACACCACTGAATACGTCACTGGAGAACGTATATCTACAGACTTGTAACGCGATGCAGTATAAGAAGCCGACTCCGAAACCGTCGTCGGAGAGACAGATTCAAACGGGGAAGTTCTGTAGATTCCATGAAAGTTATGGATACAATACCAATGATTGCCGGCATTTGCAAGATCTTATTGAAAAATTGATCAGGGAAAGGAAGTTAGATCAATTCGTGCGGGCACCGCAGGCTGGTGGTGTGGGCCCGTCAAACCAAAATCGTGCACAAAACCAAGAGAGACAGGAGGAGCCCGCTCGTACAGGCGGGAGATTGGTCATAAATACAGTTAGTGGTGGTCCTTATCCAGCGGACCGAAGCTGGAGGGAAATGGAATCATACGCCAATTCGATCAGGCATGTGAATTTCGAGAGTTGCAGTACACTTGATGAAGGGGCTCCGGCCAAACAACAGAGGACGATGGCAGATGACATCGTATTTAGAAGCCAAGATGCCGATAAGGTCGAAGCCCCAACTATAGACCCACTAGTCATATCTGCCCAGGTTGGTCCTGCTTGGATGAAAAGGATCCTGGTGGACAGCGGGAGTTCAGTGAATATCTTGTTTAAGAGAGCATATGATCAAATGAAGATGGAAGCCAAATATTTAAAGCCTTGTCAATCTAGAATCCATGGCTTTGATGGAAGTGCTAATATACCCACTGGAGTGGTGGAGTTGCCAGTAGAGTTGGGAGTTGGAGAACGCCGAAGAGTCCGAATATTACAATTTGTTGTCCTAGATATCCACTCTCCATACAATGCTTTTTTGGGCCGACCGGCCCTTGCCGAATTCAGGGCGGCAATCGCCCCATGGTGCTTAACTTTGAAATTCCCCACTAATCATGGGATTGGGGTCATTCAAGAAGATCAGGCTGCATGGAGAGCCTGTTATGTTGCCGAACTGCGAGAAGCGCAGAGAAAGGAGAAAGGAAACGGCGCGAAGGAATCTCTCTGCGTCTGTTTCGCCAATGATTGACAATTAGTGCCTGGGCCTCGGCCCGGGCACCGTGGCCAATTCCAAAAGGATCTTGACCCCAGAGACACTAAAGATAATAATGAATCCAAAGAAAGTCAAGCTTCCCCAGCCGAGCTGACGATTGATGTTCCAATTGATGATGATGCTGATGATTCAAAAATGCTAAAAATTGGGTCTCAGCTAAACCCGCAAGCACAAAACGAATTGGTCGAATTTCTCAAAGAAAATCTAGACGTATTCTCTTGTACGCACTCTGATATGTGTGGGATCTCACCGGACATCGCGAGCCACACCTTAAATATTGACCCACGGTATATCCCGGTCAAGCAAAAGAGACGCGATATGGATCCAGAGAGATCTGCCGCCCTCAAGGAAAAAGTTGATAAGTTAAAGACGAATGGGTTTATCCGGGATGCCTTGTACCCAGAGTGGGTATCCGACCCTGTACTTTTCCGAAAACCGAATGGGAAATGGAGAACATTCATCGATTACTCTGACTTAAATAAGGCTTGTCCGAAAGACAGCTTTCCACTTCCCCGAATCGATCAACTTGTGGATTCAACGGCCGGACACGAATCACTATCTTTCATGGATGCTTATTCTAGTTACAATCAGATACCCATGCATGTGCCCGACCAAGAACATACGAGCTTCGTAACTGACCTGGGAATATACTGCTGCAAAGTCATGCCTTTTGGGTTAAAGAATGCCGGAGCAACTTACCAACACTTAGTCAACCGAATGTTTGCCGACAAGATCGGAAAGACTATGGAAGTTTATGTAGATGATATGTTGGTAAAATCACGATACTCCACTGATCACGTCAAAGACTTAGAGTCAATGTTCAATGTCCTCCGGAGATACGGAATGAAGCTTAATCCGCTAAAATGTCATTTTGGAGTCGCATCCGAAAAGTTCCTCGGGTTCATCATCAACGCCCGAGGAATAGAGGCCAACCCCAAAAAGATTTGGGCGATCAGGAATCTTCAAACTCCAAGGACCATAAAACAGGTTCAGAGCCTTAATGGAAAGGTTGCAGCACTGAGCAGGTTCATCTCAAAATCAACTGACAAATGCATACCCTTCTTCGACCTGATCCGAAAAGGGAAACGAAACTTTGAATGGACTACGGAATGTGAGGGCGCATTTCAGTCACTAGTTCAGCATCTTTCCACACCACTGATTCTTTCAAAACCTGTTGATCACGAACAATTATACCTCTATCTGGCCATATCTATAAACGCAATCAGTGCTGCATTAGTTCGAGAGGAAGACCGAGTGCAGAAACCAGTCTACTATGTCAGTAAACGGTTAACCGGGGCAGAGAGGAATTATCCAAGGTTAGAAAAATTGGCATACTGCCTAGTCATCGCCTCGAGGAAGCTCCGTCCATATTTTCAGGCTCATCCCATCACTGTGTATACCGATCAGCCGTTACGACAAGTCCTCACACGACCTGAGACGTCTGGCAGATTACTGAAATGGAACATTGAACTAAGTCAATTCGACATCACATACACTCTGAGAAGAGCCATACACGGTCAAGTCCTAGCGGATTTCATTGCCGAATTAACTGTTCCTGATGACTTACCTGAAACTAGCAAATCCCCCGAATACATATGGAAGCTGTATACTGATGGTGTGTCCAACGATCGGTGCTCGGGCGCAGGAGTAGTGCTTGAAACCCCCATGGGCCGATCCATATGCTACGCTTTAAAGTTTGATTTCCGTGCAACCAACAATGAAGCTGAATACGAGGCTTTGCTTACTGGATTGAAGTTAGCCCGTGACCTAAGAATTATCGCTGTGGAAATTTACTGTGATTCCCAGTTAATCGTATGCCAAGTTCGAGGTGAATACCAGGCCAAAGATCGAAGACTAGCCGCTTACTTAGCCCGAGTCCGAAAGATGCTTGATCAGTTCGATTATTATACCATTTTCTACGTACCCCAAGAGCACAATCAGAAAGCCGATTCGTTGGCAAAGTTGGCAAGCGTGGGCGAAGCTCAACACTTAGGACTCGTTCCTGTCGAAACTTTATCATCTCCGAGCATTGATCGAGCAGAGAATGAATTCGCATTTGAAGCTACTTCCCATAGGGAATCGTGCATGACCCCTACCAAGATTACATTGAACGTGGCATATTACCCGAGCGTCGAAGTGAGAAAAGACAAATTCTTCGAAAAGCTTCACGATTTGTCATTCAGAATGGAGTTATGTATCGAAGGGGATATTCTATTCCTCTCCTCTGGTGTATCGCACACGACAAAGTCAAACGAGTGTTACACGATGTGCACGAAGGAGAATGTGGCGATCACACTGGGGGGCAAGCACTTGCCAAGAAAATACTCCGATATGGATATTATTGGCCTACCGTAAATCGCGATGCTACGGACTATGCCAAAAAGTGTGATAAATGCCAAAAACATGCTCGAATTCCCAGAGCTCCGACCACTGAGATAATCCAAATGGTCAGTCCATGGCCATTTGCAATATGGGGAGTTGATATAATTGCTGCATTGCCTTTAGCTAAAGGTGGCGCGAAGTACGCCATCGTCGCAGTTGATTACTTCACCAAATGGGCTGAAGCTGAACCCCTTGCAACAATTACGACAAAGAAAGTAATCAACTTCGTGGTACGCAACATCATCTGCCGGTTTGGTCTCCCGCATACTATTATCACCGATAATGGAGCCTAATTCGACAGCGTTGAATTCAAGAACTTCTGTCAACGATTTCACATCCACAAGAAATTCTCTGCAGTAGCACACCCTCAAGAAAATGGTCAAGTTGAAGCCGTCAATAAAGTTATCAAGTCTATTTTGAAGAAACGACTGGAAAAAGCCGGGGGCAAGTGGGTTGATGAACTGCCTATGGCTCTATGGGCTTATCGAACGACTCACAAGACTACAACCGGACGCACTCCATTTTCTCTATCCTATGGCTCTTAAGCCGTTATTCCAGTCGAATTGGAAGTTCACTCTCATCGTGTGATGTATTATGATCCGAAAACAAATTCCATATTACTTGCTGAATCTCTGGATCTACTTGATGAGAAGCATGAAGAGGCTGATTTGAGGGCAGCCGCATATCGGGGTCGAGTCGCTCGAATGTACAATGCCAAGGTCCGACCGCGAACCTTTGAACCCGGCGATCTCGTACTCAAGAGAATTTATCCGGTCCCTTCGCACATGAAGCCAAATTAGGAAGGGCCGTATGTGATTTCACAAAAGCTCGGAGATGGCACGTTCAAGTTGTCAACCATTGACGGTCTTACTTTACCAAGAGCCTGGAATAGCGAAAGTCTCCGTCGCTACTACACATGACAGGCTTTATTTATCTATTTTTAATCAATTTCTTCCTTTGCATTTTATTTTTGCATTTTGAAGTTTGAACTTGTAATAAGGCAACAGATTTTTCTATATTTCTTTTATTTCAGCAATAAAATGCCATCTCTTCGAGCCAAAAGTTGTGATTCACTGAAAATGACGTATAATATCACGATGCACAGAGAGCTAAATTCCATCACGCGGTGGGATTTATTCAAATAAGGAGTGACTGTGATACGACCGGTCACTCACTAAGTGAAACCCGAGCTCGGGGACAGAAAACTACACCAGCATTTACAAGGATTGATACAAGACAGTCCTTTTACTGACTCCAACTTCCCATGGTGCGAATTGGAGTATAAGCATTCAATAAGTCGTTCCCAGAGCGTGAACGGACTCCAACTTCCTAGAGTGTGAATTGGAGTATAAAAATTCAACAATTTGTTCGCACTCCGTCGTTCCCAGAGCGTGAACGGACTCCAACTTCCTAGAGTGTGAATTGGAGTATAAAAATTCAACAATTTGTTCCCGGAGTGCGAACAGACTTCAACTTCCCAGAGTGTGAATTGGAGTATAAACATTCAACAATTCGTTCCCGAAGTGCGAACGGACTCCAACTTCCCAGAGTGTGAATTGGAGTATAAACATTCAACAATTCATTCCCGGAGTGCGAACGGACTCCAACTTCCCAGAGTGTGAATTGGAGTATAAACATCCAGCAATTCATTCCCGGAGTGCGAACGGACTCCAAATTCCCAGAGTGTGAATTGGAGTATAAACATTCAACAATTCGTTCCCGGAGTGCGAACGGACTCTAACTTCCCAGAGTGTGAATTGGAGTATAAACATCCAACAACTCGTTCCCAGAGCGCGAACGGACTCCAAATTCCCAGAGCGTGAATTGGAGTATAAACATAAAATCCACCGTTCCCGAAGCGCGAACCGTGTTACAAATATCGATAACTCTCAAATTCTCGGAGTGCGAACCGAGTTATCGATCTCAGATTATCCTAAATACCCAGAATGTGAACATGTGATTAAGATTTGCAATAAATGCGATCGACCACCAAAGTACAAATGTTGTTCCCCGAGACTAGGGGGCAAAAAAGCTAAGTGTTAATCACTAACCAAAGTGATACTATGTCTGAAGTTCAACTCATTCATCAATCATGACACGAAATTATGTTTTTCATACTTGGCAGATAAAAAACAAACACTGCAAAACACTTAAGCAAAAGAAAAGAGCAACTTCTCATTCCATCAACTAACAATAGCAGGTTTGGTTACATGGAAAGTCAAAAGGTTTCAATTAAGTGGAGGCCGAATCCACACATATACACGGCTCTGAAAGAGCAAAAGAAGAGGCAAAAGAATTGCTATTCATGGCTACATGATAAAACAAGAAGCTCACTCCTTTTTCTGAGGCTTCTTTTTCGGAGTCGAGCCGCTGGACCCACTACCCGGCTTCCTACGGGATTTCTCGCCCTTCTTTGGAACATCCTCCGGATCTGGCATAATATCAATATCTTCCTCAGAGCTGGAGGGGACAGAGTCCTTTTGGGAGGACGAACTAGAGGCATGGGAACGGTGACAGGTGTTTGTTCAGCAAGCTCGAGACGGTTACCGTGCCACCGGGAGAGATCACCATTAGAGAGGATAAGCCTGAGGGGGCGGTGTCGCTTCCAGGACCACCGACCGTTGTCATCGTGGCCATCTCAGCGCTTATCTCAGTTAAAATCTCTTCTTCTCGAGACAACTGAGCTGCGCTGCATACGCTGGTGGTCGTCATGACAGAACTGAAAACTGGAGCAGCTCCACTCATCGCAAATAAAGGATCAGGAATGGGGTCAAGAGAGTGACCAAGTAGCTCTTCTATCATTTGAGCATCGAATGACATCGAGCTTCCCTCTCCAATATCACCGGCCATGGCAGCAGTTGAAATCTCCTCGGTGATAATAAATCCATGTGCAGGATATAGAACCGGAGGAACTGGGGGCACGAATGCGGCACTCTCAGTCACTGAACAAAGGAGAGCAAAAGTAATCAGTCCAGTAAATTCTCTCAAAAAATCGATACTTTAAGACATGAGGGAAATAATCAAAGTACCTTCTTTACCTTGCCTTGGAGCTTGAACAGGCTCGGAGACAGCAGTCTTACTAGAAGATAACCCCGGTTGGTCCGGGTTGTAAGCAGGAATAACTTGTGGATCAACCGCGGCGCCAACTTCGGACGAAGTCGGGATAGGGACTTCGATATTCTTACTATGATGCGTGACACCTGAACCTTCGCCGATCTCTGTTTTATGGATGCCAAATTTTTCTTTCTCAACAGAAATTATCGCCTCGTGAAGGGTTCTCCTCTCATCCTCGCTAAGCAGACGTGACTCGAGCTCAAACTCATCTAATATTCCATCTGAGCAAGACATCCCCTTTTTCTCCACTAATTTGTTCGAGGCATTGTAGAGAGGCATAGAGTAATCTCCTAGCCAGGCGAGATTTATGTGCTCTAACACGTCGGCATCATATGTGTCCAAGAGTTCGTCAAATTCGGCCTCCATCTTGAATCTCTCTGCCTGGACTTTCTCCTACACTTCCGTTTCAACCTCCTTAACCCTTGCGACTACCGCAACACGCTCGGCCCGAAGAGACACAGCCTGCTCACACGCTTCTTGTGCGGCCGTATTAGCATCGTCTTTTTCCTTGTTTATATCGGCAAACTTAGCCTTTAATTCCTCTAGTTCTTTGACTGCCGCATCCCGCTCGGCCTCAACATTTTTGTATCGATGGCCCAAGTTTTCAACTAAAGTGCAATGTGCCTGTTGCATCTTTGCCATCTCAACTAATGTCTCATCAACCCTTTTTAGCGACTCAACTTCGGCCTTACGGGAGGATTCCGCCTCAGATTGAAGTATATCGACAATACGGTTCTTTTGAGCCAAGTCGGCTTCCAGTTTCTCGGTAATTTTAGCCCGATCAAAGGCTGCTTTTGAAGCTTTAACAGCCGCTTTATACCATTCTTTGTACTGAGCATAGAAATCGCGGGTATAGCTAAGTGCTGTGGTCACGGCGTCTTCGGGAATTCTTTTAAGATTAGGAGGAAAAATACAAGCGTCGAAGCAGATTTCCGGGAAGTCCCTCTTTAATTGAGCAAGTCTGATAGCCCCTTCACCGGATGGTTCAATAGGGGCCACCTCCGCAGCCGTGGTCGTAACGACCTCAGTTCTAGAACGATGTGGCTCAAGCCTCGAAACCTACGAAGACGGTTGATGTCGCAGAGGCTCAGACACCTAAATATGGCTTCAGGGTGGCGGAGGAGAACGAGAAGGGGAGCGGTATCTCCGATCTCTGTCCGATCGCTCCTGACTGGAGTAACTACGATGATGATCCCTTGCATAATATTCCTGGCCATGATGCCTCCATTCACGATCACGATCAGAGTCTCCACGTCGAGGTTCATAATAAGACGAAGGGTGGTGCACTCTTCGGAGTTTGTCTAGTGTAGATTGACGGCCAGATATAGCACCTAAAAAAGAGAAGCAATTCAGTTAAATACCAGGCGAAAGCAATACAATTTGTGCGGAAGTCGTGTAGTGTTATGAAAGTGTATGCAAATGTGCAAAACCCCCAACCAACCAGAAGTGTCGACTGCACTAACAGGTAAAGGCTCGCTTATTTCTAACGCTTCCCGGAGTTCATCCAACTCGGACTCGTGGTGGAGAGATACGTATTCCGAGATGGGAATGTCATCCAGTCCTATAAAAATGTTTCATGATTGACAAGGAGCAGCGTCAAAGGTAGTAATTCCGGGGATCAAACGAGATACTACTACAGACTTCCTCTCTTAAGTTTAGGGACAACAGCCTTGCCTTTCCGCTTTTCTTCTATTCGAGAAAGATCAGCCGCTAACTCAGTATCGGTGGGCGTCCTCTCGTCATCGCTCATTTCTCTTATCACTATGTCGGGTTTTCTTTTCACCGTGTTCTTCTTTGTCTTCGAAGCCGGTTTCGCCAACCCCTCGATAACAATACTCTGGTTCATCTCAATTAAACCCAGCTCCTTAAATTATCATCAGTTAACACCGAGTCGGTGTGCCGCAAATCACTCGGGACCTCTTGTAAACTTTGGACAACGCCTTTGTAGTGTCCACCGTCAGGCCCTGAGATGATAGCTGCAAGAAAAACGCTTGATATTAGTTCAAGTGTTGATAACGACTGTTAAAGAAGGCTTATGCGATTTACGACACTTACGTCTAGACAGCCATCGCCTAGCGAACCTTAGGGGGCATCGAACAAAAAACCATTCACTTTTAAAATAACTGAGTCTGGTCCAAGCTCCCGTCACAATCTAGCAGTTTCTAACTGCTTCCAAAAAGGCGAAAGATGGGCTGTCGCCCCTGCTCTTGAAATTGAATATGTGTCTAATCTCGGTTGGCCTTGGCGGACGAAAGAGATGATCCATAAATAAAACGAAAACACTGTTCAGCAATGCGTGTCCACTGGGATGAAGTTGTGAGGGGGCGATTCCAATGAACGATAACATCTCCCTGATATATTGGTTAAATGGAGGGAGACTTCCAGCCGCACAGGCGTGACGATAGAAAGCAGTATACCCCTCGGGCGGGTTATGAGGTCTGTCGTCAATGCCCGGTAGCAAAACGTCGTCTGGGGATAAGTTATGTTTCAAGAATATCCGGCCCAGTAAGGCTTCAGAAATACTGGATGAAATGGAGTCGATAGGACCATCGATAAATATGGCTTCCAGCACTTCGTCCGGAGCCGGCCCAACTACTTCGGGAGGAATGTTAGGGATTTCAAGTATTTCCGGAGGAGGCGAACTCTGTACTTCTTTTTGTTGACAGCTCGAAGATTCCATAACTAACTAACTCATCAGAAAGCAACATTAAGTACATAAAAAACCCATTCATCCCCAGTGTAAAGTGTGTGCAGTGCAGTGCAGTGTTGTGCATTACTTGGAAAAATTCTACAAAGTTAGAGAAAATTTGCAGACAGCAAAGACATCAGAGATCCGGTCGAGATGACCGTCGTTGCTGACCGCCATCACTGAACCATCCCGATATTGACAGTTGATTCAAGTTAAAGTTTGTTGTCACGGTGATAAGTTATAGTTCCATCGACGAGCTTCGAAGGGCAATCAAGTATGCACAATAGAAGTTTAGTCTAGATATGCAGAGATAAAGCTCGTCGGAATTATGCCGCTAAATATGCGAAAGTTATGTATCCATATAAGTCACTTCGAATCGATCGAAGGGATAATACTTCGAATCG
Source organism: Allium cepa (assembly GCA_030765085.1). NCBI lineage: Eukaryota > Viridiplantae > Streptophyta > Magnoliopsida > Asparagales > Amaryllidaceae > Allium > Allium cepa. Next base: position 698,503,751 of record CM060942.1, on the reverse strand, counting down.
ATCGAAAAGATAATCCTTCGAATCGATCAGGGACAGGTTTCAATTGTTCGAGTCGACCGAAGAGACGAAGCTTCGAATCGGCTCCATTCGAATCGATACGATTCGAATCGATGGTAACTGGAACCCTTCGTATCGATCAGCAACTCAAGCATTGCATCCATCCTCAATAAAGGCAAAGAATCGATCACCAGCAGCAAAAGACAGATGAAAGACTTGAGCTTTGTATCGATCACATAGGCAAGATGTTTGAATCGATCGCAAAGGATCGATACGAAGGACCCATCCATGTTCCTTCTCCGGCCAGCCAAGATCGAAACGAACGAAACACGATGGAAAGGATTGTTTTTTAAGTCTTCGAATCTAAAAAATTTCGTCTACCTGAATGTATAACTCGATTCAAAAGAAGTTGGATATCGCCTCGACTCGAAGGAAGGAGAATCATTCAACCTGATTCTTGAAAGATCGAGATGGGTTCGAAGACACAGGAAGGCGAAGATAAAAAGTAAAAAGTGAAAAGTGAATGAGGCGTCAGTATTTATAAGGGTACTGTGGCGATTCGTATCCCGGTGAGTATGACCGGTAGCAACAGGTGAAGCCATCGGAGCGATTCGAAGCAGCAAGTTCGAAACCATAAGCTAGAGTACTGGAATCGATTAGAACTCCAGCTTGCATTGATACAGAGTCCAACTTTGAATCCATTCCCCCGAGTCCATCGAAAATGATTCGAAGCATGGTGTTAGTTAGACCTAAGGAGCGTTCGACTCCATCGATTCGAAGTGTTCATCGACTCACAGTGATGCGCGGCCAATCGATATGAACGATCATCTCGTGTCCATTGATTATTATCGATACAAACCCGGGTCCACCATCACATCGAGTCGAAGGATGCTTTCGAATCCTTCATCAAAGAGTTCCATCGATTCGAAGCTTATGTTCGATTCCACCCACTGCATATCAATACGAAAAAGCGTTTCATATCCACTAAATTCTAAATTCACCAGTACGATGTTGGTCCTTCAACCTTCTATATCGGTTCAGGAGAGGATCGATACGAAGGGGCTTTTCAAGACAACCATAAAGCATTGTCTCAACTCAAATTTCCAAATCGGTTCAGGAGAGAACAGATACGAAATTTAATATCGGATGGAACCGACAATGACTCGTGGACACACGACATTAACAAGATTCAATCTAACATATGTGCATATATGTCAGGCTAACATTCGATTTTAAACATTCACAGGGATCGAATACCAATCTGATTACGATTACAACGACCAGCGGCCAGGTACTATCCTGCAACAATCAATCATATCAAAGCAAGGTTACAACCTTAGACAAAAAGAGCAATGATTGTCAGGAGAGAAATCGCGCTTTTCAAAGCACGTCATGTTCCACAATACATACTTTGGGGGGCAAATGTTATCCCACTTTTTGGCAAAGCCGTGATACCAAAAGATCGATTAAAAACATAGGACAATTCATCTCAAAGATTGGTCATACTATGCTTCACTATGGATATCACTGGATTTTGTCCGAGTCCAGAATGAGCTACAATTGATGGAACATGACAAGCAAAGCCATAAAAGCCAACGTTCCAAATCTCGAGTCAATCCGAGTTCGTACGCTCAAGTTATCATCGATGCAAGTTGGAGGAAATGGCCCTGAGTTCGAATCCATGGGCAGAGCTCCTGACCGAATCCATCAAGTTCCCCTCTGCTTCGAACCCATCGCTGCAACGCATGTTTGAATCCATCTTGTTCTCCCTGCTTTGAATCCATCGCTGCAACGCATGTTCGAATCCATCATGTTCCCCCTGCTTCGAATTCATCGCTGCAACGCATGTTCGAATCCATCATGTTCCCCCTGCTTCGAATCCATAGGTGTTACTGGGCTTCGCATCCATCCAAGACACCCCTGCTTCGACTCCACGAATGACAGTACGTTCGAATCCATCTCACTACAATAGCTTCGTATCGATCGACCAAGGCTCACCGTGATGGATACGAACGAGCATCCATTTGAATCCCTTTGTGGACGAGGCCTTCGAATCCATTAGCTCGAGGGTGACGAAAATCGTGGATTCGACCCAGTCAACTTAGAGTGAAAGGCGGATCGTTACGAAGAAAGCGCGCCACGTCAACAACACCACGCACAAGGCCATCGATTCGACCCTACCGATACGAAGGAGGTCGATACGAACAAAGCGCATTAACCGGAAATACAATCTTGAATCGATCATAACTCGAGATCTACAAGTCCAAATGCTATGAAATTTTCACAGGAGCTTGCGTGCATGGTGAAGAATGTCCACACCAAATTTCACCTCGATTGGACATTTTTTTGATCGAATCGAACTAGAGTTCAAATCGACCCTAAAGTGGGCCCTGATTACCTGAGGCCGTGCATGTGGGCCCCCCTCACGTGCCAAAAGCGGTCTCCCCGGATTTTAGGCGAAATATCAGCCTCCTACACCTATAAATAGAGCCCCTGGACATTTAGAAAGGGGATCGGAGAATTTAGAGAGAAAAATCACGCCCGGACGCTGCCAGAATCACTCCATATCGTTTTCACTATTGCTGATTTCAAATTTAAGTCTATTATCTGCTGTACTTAGCTCTAAAGCACTTGTAATCTTCAAGTATTAAGCAATAAAGTGATAAAATTTCATAGTGGCCGTAGGCAAAACGCCGAACCACTCTAAATTACTGTCTTCCGTGCAATTTACTTTTCTGTGACTTGGAGTTTTTGTTAGATAATCGTCATTTTCAATTTAGTTTCTTCATTTATTATCTCTTCAAAAACTTCCGAAGGGTGTTGCCCAATTTTGGTGCAAACATTTATCTATACATATATAAATATTTATTTCTTGGCGCTCCCAGCCATGTTTTAAATTTTAACCCACCTTTGGTTTTAAATTCAAATTAAATTTCAAACAACCCATTGTTTGCAACAAGTCCCAGTTATCCAAATAATACTTATTTATTATTTTCCATTACTTTGAAACAAAATTTCCGAATTCTGGGACCAGATTTAGAATTTCATTTTCAATCCATTAAATTTCAATTTGGTTGTATTTCTATTTCTACTTAATTTAAATCCAATTCATAACTTCAGTTTGGTTGTATTATATTACTTCTTAATTTTAATTTCAATAATTAACAACCAATCACCTTAATATTTATTAGAAGGAAATATTGCTTTATATATTAAAACATATATTTTATATAAAATCATTTAAAATCTTTATATAAGAAAATAACAAGTACGTGCTCATATATATATATACACTCAACTCATCCTAGAGTACTTTAGACTCTATTTAATGAGTAATCCCCACCAGAGCCAAGGTTCTTGCTTAACCTTTCACCTCTGATACCAAATGTAACGACCCAAAATTTTCTAACCCGAAAATTCCAGATAGTTATGAAAAAGAAGAAAGAGATAGAAGAAGAACATAAACACCAAACATCTCACATTCGCAGATGATAAAATAAAATAATAAATAATAACAGTCTACAAGAGAATATTATATCTGTCAGTGACATTCTAATACATCAGAGTTTCACATTGTATACAGTCACTGAATATTTACAATTATCATGTCTCAGATTAACAACAATATAAATATAGCAGAAAATACTCTATACGCTCCTGCCATCTAGCTCACCCCCTGAGTTCCAGAACGTACCTACCTGAAAATCTGTAATACTCGGTCTGACCCGAGCATTACACCAAAGTAACACCCGGGTTAGGCTGGAAACCAGCGTGAGTAAACCAATTTAACAAGGAATACAAAGTACACAACTTAAATAAACCCGGGGTAACTCGAATCAATTCACAAGTTCACAATATGTTATAGACTTCACTTATTTCACACATACATTTCCTAAATACCAAGGCTTAGATTTAAATAGTCCAATTTTCTTTAAATCACTTCACTCCAGCATATAGTTTTCACATCTCAACCTATAAAATAGTCGAAGTGGTTTCGGGTATTTCCTAATACCCGACTCCGGCCTCTTCGAGACTTGTGTCTCCCAAACCCAAATTATCAAAATGAAATACTCAACATTTCATATCAGGAATATCATCTCATTCAAGCATCCAATACCAATCAATCATTCATAAGCAAATTTTATCGCTTCCAAATTAATTCAATTGATTCTAATTGAATTTCTGACCTCCAATCACTTAGATTCCTTCATTTAATATTAATTAATTCCAAATCAATTGATTAATCAACCCTCTGTTATTCATCTTAATCAATCGCCCTGGATTAATTATCCTTCAATTACATTCTAGTAAATATCTTTAATCAATTTCACGATATTGATTATCCTTAACCAAAATCAATAAGTAATCTTACTTATTCATAATTTAATTAACTATATTAGTTACATTAATCCTTAATTTCTCATAAGCCTCTTATTATGGATTAATCAGTTTTAATTTATCAATCTTTGATTACTTCATTAATTATATCAATTAATGATTTTCAATTATATTTTAATTTATCCAAGTCAAATTTAATTACGTTAATTAATACGCAGTATTAATCATTTCCGATTAATCCCAAACTGTAATTAACTATCTTTTATTTTATTTCATTCATAAATTAATTACTCCTTACTAAACTATCTTGATTAATCTCTTGATTAATTTCACAAACTAATTATATTTTATTAATTTCATTAAGTAATTATTTATCACACCAACAATTTATTTATTCTGAATTACTTACACTTAGATAATTAATTTACAACTTAATTTATTATTTATTCAAACCTTTAATTACTAAATTAAATAACCCAAATCATTAATTAACCGAATTAATTAATTATCCATTTTAATTACCCTACTAATTTAATTTATCACAAATCATTAAGCCTTTAGTAACTTTAAAACGGAAACATTGTCTTATTTATGTTTTAAGTTTAAAATAACTTAAAATTTCTAATATTTCGAGTTAAGCAACAATTAACTCGAGAGCCATCCAAAACCAAAATTACCAGATCATCAATTCACAGTGCATATCAAATCAACTCAATCATTCGACCAAATATTTAAATTTAACCATTTAAATTTAAATAGAAATCCAACAGAGTGAGATTTACTCACCTTTGCCCCTTAAATTTGCAATCCACTTCATTCTCGATTAATTTCCTTCGGATTTAGACCTTGTATAAACAGTTATACGATCTTATTAATATACGAACAATTTGAATAATTAATTTCCACTTATTTATTTAATTTAAACCAATAGTTTGGCGTTAAACTAATATATTAAATTTTAAACAAAATTTCTTTTTAATAAAAACATTTCCAAATCAGATCCTTCTTACATACATATATATTAAAAACAGAATTTCCTTTTTATTTCTTACCTAAAAAAATTTCTATTAACCTCTATATATATCAAAACATACATGTATACTTTCCTTTCAGTTTTGCAACTAATATGTTTTCAACTTCTTCCTTTGTCAATAATATTTTACTAACCAAATTTTAAGATCCAAAGTTTACCTTACAGCATCCACCCTATGAAATCAACCTCGGCAAGCTTCCCTTCGACTTCGGTGTGCCCCTCGTACGCGTGCGCACGAAACCCGAACACGAGCTTCCCACAACGCAGCCTCGACTCCAAGCCATGCGCGAATCCACTCGATTCCATCCCAAAATTCGCTAAAAACCAACCCTACGCGTGCGACGAGCCACCACGGCTAACGTTTCCCCTTTCTTCATCGCGACATTCCAAAATTTCCGCGAACCCTAGCTCACGTGAAAACGCGATTCAATCGCGTGCCTCCCCTTTCCTTGACTAGTCTTGAAATCGAGCACAGAAGCATCGACGAAATTCAGATTCCCCCTTGCTTTCGACTTCCCTATGAATGCAAGGGCTTCGGCCATTTTCATTTTTCTCCCCCACTTTTTTTCGTGAATTTTAGATTTCTGTTTATAAAAGTTAGAGAGGTCGGGAATAAGGTAAAGGGTTGAAGAAGCTTCCTGAGAACGATTGTGGATAAAAATACCTTTGACTTGTTGACTTTAAATTATATTATATTATAAAGCTTTCAAAATGCCTCATTGCTTGCTATTAAAATTTTGAACTCCTCTTAAGGAATGCCGCGAGGCGATTTTAAAGCTTTACCCGTATTTCGAACACAATAGAACGTGTTTCGGAAGCTAATTTAATTGTATGCGTGAGTTACGGAAGTAAACAATCAATTTTAAATTAAATTGATTAGAATAGTTTTACGTGTTTCGAACCGCTAGGGTCAAACGACGACTCCGATTACGAAGAAAATTGAAATCCGATAAAAACTAACTATTACGGATCCAATGGAACCGGTTTCGTCGAATTCCGAGACTATGCCTCAAAAGGCTATTTTTAAATTCAGTTTTAAACGGTATATTTTCAAAACGGAACTAAACATTTCCAAATTTGATTTTAACACTTTTACTACATTCAGTATCATCATTATAAATTTTATAAGTCTTCAAATTATTTTTAACACGCTTAAAACTCCAGATTCAACAGTTTACCCAATTTTCAATTATTAAATCCAATATTTAAACTATATAATTCAATGATTTAATTACCAAGTAAATATTGATATCTGGAATCCAAGTTAAAATTAACCTTTTAAATATTTAAAATCAATTAAATATCCCAATTTAAATTGTTCAAAATTCTGGGTCGTCACAGTTTTGAAAGGTTTGTAAAGAAGATTTCCAATGAATTCGAAAGGTCTAAAAGGAAAGGTTTTCCAAAGGTTTTGAAAGGCAATATTCAATTGTTTTAAAGATAGGATGTCAAAGGTTTTAAAGCTTTTGAAAAGAAGGCTTCGCCTCTCGGCCTAGGTTAGATAAAGGGTTTCGCATGGTTTCAAAAGAGGTACTTTCAACATTTTCGAAAGGGGTACTTTCAATGGATTTGAAAGGGTTGTTTAAAGGTTTTAAAAAAGGGTTTCGAATGTGTTAACTAGGCAGTATAGCCTAAGTGTTTTCAATTTAAAATGAGTTTTAACTTATTTTAAGGGGATAGGTAATCCTCATTCTATTTCATCAACATTATTTTCGATAAAGTCTATATAACATGGAAAATGGCTTAGAGTAAAGCTAAGAATGTATTTTCCTTATATAAGTATGGTTTAAAAGGTTAAATCGTTTTGAGAAGGTTTTCAAGGAAAATGGTGAAAGGTAGTTAACCCTAAGAAAATGACTCTGATTAGAAGACCGGTTGGGACTAGTGTAGGGTCACGCCCTATACTCATTACTATCAGCCCCTAGCTAATTTAGTTCAGAATTCCAGTGTGTAAGGCTTAGTCATAGGTAGGACTAAAATGATGATTACACACAGAAAGGAATATTTATGCATAAAGATAGGTTATTGTTGAGCCCGCAAAACCATTATGATCAGTAGTCCCTTGGAGAAGTAAGTTAAGGACAGACCGTCTAGAAGTTTATCAAACAGATGGTTAGAATAATTGATATTTTGTCTGGTAGGCCCAAGTCGGTCCAAATAAAACTACATTTATTCAAATAGATAGTCCATTTATTACCTGTGAATAGATAGTCCATTTTACCTATTTTATCAGCATAAAGGATATTGCTATTATTAACATGATTAGTTTGATTTACCAGTTTGGTTGCATGAAAAGATTTGCAAGAGATATGTTCTAAAAGGATGTTAGTGAGGGAAACCCATTCCTCGAAGCGGCATGGTCTTACTTAACATTAAATAACTAAAATGTACAGTATTATTAATACAAGGCTTATTATCTGACTCAAAGTTTCTATTTTTCCTTTAAACTCTTGGGTGCTCAAAATTGATTTCAGTAGGCTGTGGATTGAGGTTTTCAGGTTTTAGTAGGTTGGCGAAAAAAGCTTCTGGAGACGAGAAAGTGGCTAATGGATAGCTATTTAGGAGTAGCTATTTTTCATTTATTCCTCTCTGTTGTGTTAAGTCAAATATGACTACATTGACTCTGGTCAACCAAGGGGCGCCACCATATGTCGCTCTTGGTGTATTATTGTAATAATTATATTTGGTCTTTACATGGGAAACGATTATGGGATTATGTAATTTTGAATATCGAACATGTTTTGGAAATGTAATCAGAAATATTGTTGTTTTTGAGAAATCTATGATTTTGTTTCATATTCAAGTGTCTCTAATATTATGGGTACCATTAGCATTATTGTATTTTGTCACTAGAAGTTAATATTATAGTTAACTATAGCATCTGTAGCACTTAACTTTTGGCCTTCGGATATGGGATGTTACACTTGGTATTAGAGCATAGGTTTATGAAAAACTTTAACTGAGAATGATTTGGAAAACATAATCCTAAATAATTAGAGTAATATCGAGGTACGGGATAACGCTACAGTAACTTACTTGTATTTGCTATATATAATTATACGCTTTATTTCTAGCCTCCTATCTTTATTAGGTTATTCTTCTGTATCTCATAAGGTTTGAATACAGATATGGATGTTAGAAGAGGATTGGAGGGGAAGGCACCGATGGGAATGCATGACCTAATACGAGGAGAAAGCAAGTTCAGGCACAAGTAGAAGATATGGGTGTTGGAGTCCCGCAAGTGGATATGGGAGTTATATATCTGTTTTTCGTGAATATGATGCAAGCTGCAATTGCTGCTGGAGTGGTTGGAGGAAATGCTGCAGGAGGAGTTTGAGAAGCTTCGGTAGTTAATCATTATGCTAAGCTAATACGCTAAGCTTGGAGGGAAGCCATTTATCGGAACTGAGGATGCTATAGAGGTGGAGAACTAATTGTTGCACTATGGGAGGATATTTGCAAACATGAGGCTCAATGATGAGTAGAAGAGGAGGCTTGCATCGTGACAGCTTCAGGGAGGAGCTTTATTCTGGTGGAATAGTTTACCGACTGGTGTGGATAAGGAAACATTGACATGGGTAGAATTTAAGAGGAGGTTCTAGGTGAGATTCACGTCTGTGATGGCACAGTCTGCTCGGATCCAAAAGTTTTCTGAGTTAGAGCAGGAAGAGATGTCTATTTTGTAGTATGCCCGAAGGTTTGAGGAGTTAGCCAGATATGGGTAGGCATCGGTGGATACCGTGATGAAGAGGAATAAGAAATTTATCAGGGGGTTAAAGCTAAGTTAGCAAGGGCTATGTTTGTACCAAAATTGGGCACAACACTCTTCGGAAGCCTTTGAAGAGATAATAAATGAAGAATGTAAATTGAAAATGAGGATTATCTAACAAAAACTCCAAATAACAGTAATATAAAGGCAAAGACAAGCGATTAATAGTGGTTCGGCGTGTTACCTACATCCACTGTGAAGTTTTTGCAATTTTATTGATTCTCTTTCAACGTTTACAAGTGATTACAGCAAGCAACAGCAACTTACAACTGGAAATTCGAAATCAACAGCAAGAATATGATGTAGGATGATGGAGATCTCGATCCGGAAGAGTCTGGGCGCTTGAGAATCCAAAAATCCTTTTTCTGTTGGCTCTGGGGCTCTATTTATAGGCGTAGGAGGCTGAGATCGTGCTCAAATCTCGGAAGACTTTTTCTGGCACGTGAGTGGGCCCACGCGACCAACCTCAGAAAGTTTCAAGTCGATCCGTGATCGATACGAAGTCATTTCGTATCGCTCAAGATGATGTCCAATTGGGATGAAATTTGGTGGAGACATTCTTCATCATGCATGCAAGCTCCTATGAAAATTTCATGGCATTTGGATCAGTAGATCTCTAGATATCATGGATACGAATGGAGTCTTTCGGATGCTGTTTGGTTCGAATCGATTCCTTCGAATCGATTATTTCGAACCGATCAACTCACGTGGTCATTCGATGACGTGGCACGCATATCTCGAGCCGATCCACCTATTTTTCCATTTTGGTCGCATCGCATCCATATATCTCGCCCCATTCGAAATGAAGATCATTGTTTAGACCAAGTCCTTTTGACTCGAACGAACCATTGGTCATGGGTCCGAACGAGAGACTTTTGATGGATTCGAAGTAAGATCCTCTGATGGGTTCGAAGAGCAGAGGCTCGATGGATACGAACTTAGGTTATCAGATGGATACGAATAGCACTGCCTAGATGGATTCGAAGTAGACACTAGCTGAATGTTACGAGACACGTCATCTGCTGATGGATACGAATTCGATCGATGCGAACTCGATGGTTTCGAACCCTACCCACTTGATCGATACGAACTCATGAAAATAGACCGATGCGAAGCAGAGGATGGACACGAGCTAGATGGATACGAAATGGAGGTCCACTGATGGATACGAACTGATGCTTCCCTGATGGGTACGAAGCAGTGACTATTGCCTTATTTAATGGAGGCGAAGCAGGGAGACGTCAATGGATTCGAATGCGATCGAGTCGAACTGAGGTATCCGATGGATTCGAACTCGATAGATACGAATTGAATTCCCTCAACTGATTCGAAGCCGTTGTTCCTCTGATCGATTCGAAAACTATCGCTTCGAAATGAAGCTTGGGGATGGATTCGAAACCGAAGCATCTTCTCTCAAACTGAATCGATCATAACTTGAACATACGAACTCGGATTGACTTGAAAATTGGAACGTTGGCTCTCTTGGCCTTGCTTGCCATGTCCTATCAATTGTAACTCAATCTGGACTTGGACAAAATTCATCGATATCCATAGCGAACCTGTGTATGCTCGATATCCAGGAAGAGTAATCCTCGGTATCTCGACCTTGCCAAAAAGGTGGGATAACATTTGCCCCCCAAAGTACGTCTTGTGGAAACATGATGTGCTTTGAAAAGCTGCACTTTCTCTCTGAACAACCATTGCTCTCTTTCGCTAAAAGTTGTGCTCTGTATTGCTGTAACCTTGCGTTGATACAACTGATTGCTGTATAATAGCGATTGGATGCTCGTTGTTGCAATCGTAACAAGATGAGTATCTGATTCCTGTGAATGTTTAAAATCGAATATTAGTCCGACATATATGCACATATGTTAGTTTGGCTCTCGTTAACATTGTGTGTTCGCGAGTCGTTGTCAGTTAGTTTGTTTGCCATATTGAATTTTGAATCGATCCTCTCCTGAACCGATGTGAAATTTGAGTTGCAACAACGTCCGTTAGTTGTTTTGAGAAGTCCCTTCGTGTCGATCCTCTCCTAAATCGACATAGAAGGTTGAAGGAATCGACTTTGTGTCGATGAATTGAAAATCCAATGGGTATCGAATGCCCATTCGTGTCGATGCTTAGCAATGAAGAAATAAGAATTTGCTGTGCCGTTCGCATCGATGATAGTGTTTGTGCTACGATGGATACGAAACTGCCATTTGTATCGATATGTAGCAGAAGGTGTTGTGAGTCTACAGGCGTGAACACACGCTTCGATTCGATGGGATTTATCGTTCGATTCACATCGATGCAGATTCTGGTCCGCTGGGTTCGAACAAGGCCTCCGACTCAGTTTTCGGGCTTGACCGGTTGTGACCGGTTAGGCGAGCTGGGAGATGAATCGTCCCGGTTTCACCTCATGCTCCATATAAATACTCCATACCTAGCCATTTTTTTCACTTTTTCACTTTTTACTGATGCCCTTGATTTCTCGCATCGTTTTAGAACTTGGAGAGATGGTAGCCTTGTATTTTCGACTCGATTGATTTCAATTCTCCAGATCTTCAAATCCCCACCTTAAACTAGGTAATCGACCACGAACCTAAATGACGAAGCCGCCTTAGTTCCACTCTTTCTTCATCAATCATCCACTCTAGGAATTGGTAAAACCAGATCTGGCAATGGCCATGGCGGTTTTTCATTTATTATTTTTTGTAGATTGGAGAAGAAAGAGTGGAAAAGGCGAGAATACATCGATCCAAGGTGTGTGTTCGAATCGATGAGAGCAATGATATTTTCCTGGATCTCGTGTCGATTCTTGAGACAAACCAGAGGGCGGTCCGTACCGTTGGTCATGATGGTTGATAGTATCGATACGAAGTGATCGATACGAAAAGATAGGTTAATGATCATTACGAAGTCCTTTGCTTCAGATCGATGCGAATCTTGTTATTACGATCGATATGAAAAGTGTCGATTAATGCGTCGTCGATGTCAAGCTAATACTTTCCCGATCGGTACGAACTAGGTAACCAAGGATCGATACGAAATCATCGGATTTTATCGATACGAACTCGGCTCCAGATGATCGATTCGAAACATGTTTATCGGCATCGACTCGATGATGGGTTCGAACGAACTCCATGTGATCGATTCGAACCGATATCATGATGGATTCGAACGAACTCCATGTGATCGATTCGAACTGATATCATGATAGATTCGATTGAGCTTCCTTTGATCTATTCGAACTTCCCACATTGAATACGAAATTTTTGACGTTCTTCAACACAATTCTGACTAGCTTCATTCTCGCATATTTGGACTTGATTAAACTGCATACTTGACTATATCTTAAAGCTCGCCGATGGAACCATAACAACCTTAAATGCTTGCACATCTTTTTTAACTTTGCACAAATTTATTCAAATAATGCATTGCACTGCACAACACACACTCGTACACTTTACATTGAGGAATGCACGGGCCCTTTGTCGTCTAACGATAATTTCTCATAAGTTAGCCAATTATGGAACCATCAAGTTCGTAGCCGCAAGAAAACCCGCAAGAAATCCAAATTACAGTTCCTTCGAGACTAGAGGTTCCAGACATTGAGCCTGAAAGCATCGGTCCATCCCCGGACGAATTTCCCAATGCGTCTTTTATTGCCAATCCATCGGACTGCGTTTGGTCCAATGTTTCTGAAGATATGCTGGGGAGGATATGCTTAAGGCATGGCCTGTCAGTGGACGACGTGAATTATTACCGGGAGCAAATGACAGACCACACAATCCGCCAGAGGGATACACCGCATTCAATCGCCACGCATGTGAGGCCGGGACACTTCCTCCGTTCAATGAGTACATAAGAGAAGTATTGTCTTTTTTGGGGATCGCCCCATCTCAACTACACTCGAACGGATATGCTTCAGTGAATAGCTTGTTCATTGTCTTCATGGAGTATCTTCATCGACCACCGATCCCGACCGAGATCAGATATCTGTTCAACTTCAAAAGCCGAAATGATTACCCCTCCTTCACATTTTTGGAAGCGGTGAGGAATTGTCAAGTGGTCACCGGGTCCTGGACCAGGCTAAGCTATTACAGGATGGAATGGTTTTACGTTAGATGTCCTCCAGGGTTTGCCCGGCGATGGTTATTCAGACGTGAGTATAGCTAAGTTCTCAAATAATTACTAAAGCAATTGCAGTTGAAGTGAAATTTATATCTTTTCCTTATTACAGCAACGATTCAGCGACCCGAAGGTGAACACTTCAAGGAGATAATGCGGGTACTCCAAGAAGTCCCGAGTGAAGAAAGGGATATTGAATTGCTTTTGACGGATAGGAATCTTTGGACTCTTGGGTTGATCGAATGGGGCCAGAGTATAAAGTTTGACGGGGCTCTAAGGACCATCTTGAAAAAATGAGTCAAGCATAAGAAGCCCGAAGTTGTTATAGCCGAGGAAGCTGATTCTGAGAGAACCCATGCTGATGATGAGCCATTGGCCGGGCCTACAGATGTAGTTCAGGTTGTCGTAGAGTAGAGAAAAGGAAAGGCAGCCGTTTTTAAGTCGCCTGAAAAGGGAAGACGGAAGTCGGTCGTCAAGTCCCGGCTCACCCTCGGAATTAGAATTTCGAAGAGGTCTCCCCCAAGAATAGAAAGCCTCTTTGAAGGGCTTGCCGATCTTCCAATCCCGGACGATGTGTCTTTTCAACATGATGCCGGGTTGGAGGAATTCCATCATACTCTAGAATTGAGTGAGCCTTTTATTACTAGCGTGGTCGACACTTCCGTTTAGTCGGGGGGATTCATATTCATATACATTTCACGACACTACACAACCCTTAGTCGTAGGTCATTGGTTTCGAAAAGCCACTAACTCTACTCTCATTTTGCTTTGCAGATATTATGACTGGACGCAGTTCGATGTTCGGAAGTCTGCGACAGGCTCGTAAATCTTCCTCGTATTATGAGTCGCAACGAAGGGAAGGGGATAGAGATTACGATCGCAGGTACTCCTCTTATTCTAGCCAAGAACGACATGATAGAGATAGGGACTACAGACGTCGGTCTCGATCTCGCACTCCTCCTCCCAAAGCCCCTATACAACCTCCTGCCTATGTTTCTCGTCCTTCCGAATCTTCTCGATACAAGTCAGCTTCTCAATCTTTCAGGTCCGAGCCCCATCATTCCATGTCTGAGGCAATGACCCCAATAGGGGCGGAACAGCCTCCTACTAAAATTTCGAGGGAAGGAGCAATCAGGCTTGCGCAATTAAAGAAGGACTTCCTGAATATTTGCTTTGATAACTACATTTTCCCTCTTCATTTGAAAAAAATCCCGCCGGAGGCCGAGCAGATGGCGCACGATTATGTGCATGACTTTTATGTCCAATACAAGGCGTGGTATAAAGCGGCCGAGAAAGCGTGGTCATTAGCCTTCGAACGAGCGGCTATCATCGAGAAGCTACAAGCCGAGTGGGCTCAAAAAGACCATATCATACAAGTACTGAACACAGAAGCCGAATCATCTCGAAAATCAGAGATGGAGGCTCTTACGAATGCCGATGAAGCTCAAGCGGCTATGGATAGAATGAAAAAAGAGCATTATGTCACGGTGGAAGACATGGGCCACCGGAACACCTTCGTCACCGCCGAGCGAGATGCGGCTTTGAAAGAGCTTAATGAGCTTAAGGCTAAAGTTTCTGAAATCATGAAGGAAAGGGATACAGCCAATATTTTTGCACAGGAGGCATGTGATCAGGCGGTAGAATTCCAGACCGAGCGTGATGCTGCGATGGCTAAAGTAATGGAGATCGAAGCCGATGTTGATAGAAAAATTAAAATTGCCGAGTCCAAGCTGGAGGCCGACATTGAAGACCTCCTCGTCACTTATAATGCTAATGTGTTAAAGCACAGAAATTTGGCTTGGCTCGAGAATTATCCGGTACATCTTCACAGCGCCTGGAGCCGGTTGATTGAGGAGGAGAAAGCGGAGCATCCGGATGAATCGATTGACCAATTTGAGCTTGAAAACTGATTGCTGACCGAAGATGAAAAGAAAATCCTTCATGACGCCATAATTTCTCATGAGAAGGAGACGGTCGGCGCCCGACATCTGGAAGTCGGGGAAGGTTCTGGTGTTGAACATTGGGCTGCAGTTCTTGAGATCACCGCTCCACTCCCGTCAGAGCCCACATCTGCGGTTGATTCACAGTCTGTCCCAGCCAATAATCCAGAGCAACCGCAGCTATCTCCTATCCGGGAGCATGTTTCTGAAGTTGTTCAGTCGTCAGCAGGCCAAGTTGAGGAAGGTATTCCGAACTTATCTCAAGTGTATACCAAATAGAGAGTTTGTTTTGAAGCGATTATTAATAACTTCTTCTTATCTTTTCTCAGTGACTGGAGTTGCGCCGATTGCTACGACTCAAGAATCAAGTCAAGGGCAGAAGGCCATCACTACCGAGACGACTGTTGTGACAACAGCAGTGTCAACTGGGATGATGCAGGGGAGCGCACTATCTCTTGATGAGAAAATGGTGAGCGAGCTGCTCGGCCAACATGGTAGCTCCTTTACAGACTTGTCGTTTATCGTTAGTGACTCCCGCCAGACTCTAGCTCTTCAAGGCAGACTGCAGATGCCACCAGCCAGGCCCAAGCGATTCGTGATGAAGAAATTCTGGCCGAGATTAATGCAGAATTAGAGGCCACGGGGCAAGGTGGTAGTATTGGTGGTACTACGGCGGTGCACAGCCCAGCGCCTCTAAGGATGATATCACCGGGCGGCACTATCCCATCTTCCGTTGCAGATCCAGTCCCTCCAACTCCTCCGGTGGGCAGTATACACCTGGAATCAAGTTCAGAGGAGGACGTCGACATTATGCCCTCAGCTGGGGAGCAACCATCAGAGGGGAGAGGCTCGAAACGGACGATTTCTAGTGAGTCGGAGGGTTCCCCGTTGAAGAGAAGGCGAAGAAAGAAGAAGTAAGTTGTCTACTTAAGTAAATTTTTTAATAGATAGGAATTTGTTTTTGCTTCTTATTTGTAGGCCGTGTATAGATGCAGGTTCGGCCCCTGCTAGTAGGAATTTTTGGAAGAACTTGCACATAAGCTCTTGTTTC
Source organism: Allium cepa (assembly GCA_030765085.1). NCBI lineage: Eukaryota > Viridiplantae > Streptophyta > Magnoliopsida > Asparagales > Amaryllidaceae > Allium > Allium cepa. The sequence continues at coordinate 698,487,510 of CM060942.1, read as the reverse complement.
CAGTTAATTGAAATAAAATTTAGCTTTTCTTCATTTCAACTGTTTTTTCTTGCTTTACTTGTTTAAGTGATGTGACGATCAGCATGTGACCGCACCTATTACAGATCTTGAGTAACCGTCCGCGCTTCGGGGACTTAGAATAATTCGCAAGCGATAATTTGATTCGCACTCGGGGAACCCGATAGTTATCGATGTCTATGACATAGTTCGCACTCTGGGAATTTCGAGTTAATACTCATACTTTAACTCACACTCTGGGAATTCAGAGTTAGCACTTACGCTTTGGTTCGCTCTCCGGGAACCTAAAGTCAATGTTTATGTCCCCAATTCGCACTCCGGAATTTGGAGTAAGTATCTATGCTCCGGTTCGCACTCCGAGAACCTGGAGCTGATGTTTATTATTCCAGTTCACGCTCTGAGAACTTGAAGTTAGCCGACAGATGGTCAGTCACATCCGTTTGAGATTTTTGAGAATTCGTTCACACTCTGGGAACGATGGACTTATCGGGATCGTGGATGGTCGGATCACATCCACCCCGAGTTAACAAGCAAGGTTGCTAGATGGACGGGTCCATCCTCCTCGAACTTGTTTAAGATACGGTCGAAGTCGTTAGGAGGACGGATCCACCCTCTTCGAAACCGCATTTACATGTTTATACCCCAACTCGCACTCTGGGAGTTTGGAGTTGGTTCACACTCTGGGAACGACGGACTTTATGATTATACTCCAATTCACACTCTGGGAATTTGGAGTCCATTCACACTCTGGGAACGATGGATTTTATGTTTATACTCCAGTTTGCACTCTGGGAATCTGGAGTTAATGGAACATTGCTGTGTATCAATCCTTTTAGGTGTTGGTGTGGTGACATGCCCCAGAGCTTGGGTTTCACTTAGTGAGTGACCGGTCGTATCTCAATCACTCCCTATTTGAATAAATCCCACCGTATGATGGAACTTAGCTCTCCGTGCATTGTGATGTTTTGTGTCGTATTCAATAAATCACAGCTTTGGCTCGAAGAGATAGCATTTTATTGCAGAAATATGAAAATATGGCAAAGTCAGTTGCCTTATTACAAGTTCGAATTTCGAAATGTGAAAATAAAATGCAAAGGAAATAATGGGCTAAAACAAATAAAGCATGTCATATATAGTAGCGACGGAGACTCTCGCTATTCCAGGCTCTCGGCAGAGTAAGACCGTCAACGGTCGATAACTTGAACGTGCCATCTTCGAGCTTTTGTGAAATCACATATGGTCCCTCCCAATTAGGTTTCATGTGCGAAGGAACAGGATAGATTCTCTTGAGCACGAGATCGCCGAGTTCAAAGGTTCGCGGGTGGACCTTGGCATTGTATATTCGGGCGACTAGACTCCGATACGCGGCTGCCCTTAGATCAGCCTCTTCATGCTTTTCATCTAGTAAATCTAGAGATTCAGCAAGTAGTATGGCATTTGTTTTCGGATCATAGTACGTCACACGATGAGAAGATACTTCCATCTCGACTGGAATAACGGCTTCCGAGCCACAAGATAGAGAAAATGGAGTGTGTCCGGTTGCAGTCTTGTGGGTCGTTCGATAAGCCCATAAAGCCATAGGAAGTTCATCAACCCATTTTCCCCCGGCATTTTACAGTCGTTTCTTCAGAATAGATTTGATAACCTTATTAACAGCTCCGATTTGGCCATTCGCTTGAGGATGTGCAACTGCGGAGAATTTCTTATAGATATGGAACCATTGACAGAAATTCTTGAATTCAACGCTGTCAAATTGGGCTCCGTTATCGGTGATAATAGTATGCGGGAGACCGAACCGACAGATAATGTTGCATACTACAAAGTTGATTACTTTCTTCATCGTGATTGTTGCAAGAGGTTCAGCTTCATCCCATTTAGTGAAGTAATCAACTGCGACGATGGCGTATTTCGCGCCACCTTTGGCCAAAGGCAATGTACCAATTATGTCAATGCCCCATACTGCAAACGGCCAAGGACTGACCATTTGGGTTATCTCAACAGGTGGGGCTCTAGGAATCCGAGCATGTTTTTGGCATTTATCACATTTTCTGGCGTAGTCTGCTGCGTCACGGTTAACAGTGGGCCAGTAATACCCATATCGGAGTACTTTCTTGGCGAGTGCTTGCCCCCCAGTGTGATCGCCACATTCTCCTTCGTGTACATCATGTAATACTCGTTTGATTTCGTCGTGAGCGATACACCGGAGGAGAGGAACAGAATATCCTCTTCGATACATAACTCCGTTTTGAATGATGAACCGCGAGGCTTTTCGAAGAATCTATCTCTTCTCACTTCTACGCTCGGGCAATGTCCCATGCTCAATATAATCTCGGTAAGGGGTCATCAATGATTCCTCACTGGAAGTAGTTTCAAAGGTGAAGTCAGTCTCCATTTGATCAATGCTCGGAGAGGATAGAGTTTCAACAAGGACGAGCCCTAACTGTTGAGCTTCGCCCGTACTTGCTAACTTTGCCAACGAATCAGCTTTCTGATTATGCTCTCGGGGTATGTATAAAATGGAATAGTAATCAAACTGATCAAGCACTTTTCGGATATGAGTTAGATAAGCAGCTAGCCTTCGATCTTTCGCCTGATATTACCCCCGGACCTGGCACACAACTAATTGGGAGTCACAATAAATTTCCACAGCGGTAATTTTCAGATCACGGGCCAGCTTCAATCCAGCAAGTAAAGCTTCATATTTGGCTTCATTATTAGTCGTACGGAACTCGAACTTTAAAGCATAGCATATGGATCGGCCCTCGGGGGTTTCAAGTACTACCCCAGCGCCCGAGCACCGATCGTTGGATGCACCATCAGTGTGTAACTTCCAGATGTATTCAGGAGATTTTCTGGTCTCAGGAAAGTCTTCTGGAACAGTAAACTCGGCTATAAAATCTGCTAGGACTTGACCGTGAATAGCTCTCCTCAGAGTGTAAGTGATATCGAATTGACTCAGTTCGATGTTCCATTTGAGTAGCCTACCAGATGTCTCAGGCCGCGTGAGGACCTGTCGTAACGGCTGATTGGTGTATACAGTGATGGGATGAGCCTGAAAGTATGGACGGAGCTTCCTCGAGGCAATGACTAGGCGGCAGGCTAATTTCTCTAGCTTCCGATAGTTTCTCTCAGCTCCGGTGAGTCGTTTGCTAGCATAGTAAACCGGTTTCTGAACTCGGTCTTCTTCACGAACAAGGACAACGATGATTGCATTTTCTAACACTGCCAGGTAAAGATACAACTGTTCGTGGTTGATAGGCTTTGAAAGAATCGACGTTGTGGAAAGATGTTGAACCAATGATTTGAATGCGTCCTCGCACTCCGCAGTCCATTCGAAGTTCCACTTCCCTTTTCGGATCAAATCAAAGAATGGGATGCACTTATCGGTGGACTTTGATATGAACCTGCTCAGCGCTGCTACCTTTCCGTTGAGACTCTGGACTTGCTTCATAGTTCTTAGAGTTTGTAAATTCTTGATAGCCCAGATCTTTTCGGGGTTGGCTTCTATCCCTCTGGCGTTGACGATGAACCCAAGGAATTTTCCGGATGCGACTCCAAAATGACACTTTAGAGGATTGAGCTTCATCCCGTGTCTCCGAAGGGTATTGAACATTGAATCCAAGTCTTTAATGTGGTCGGTGGAGTATCGTGACTTTACCAACATGTCATCCACATAAACCTCCATTGTCTTTCCGATCTGGTCAGCGAACATCTGGTTAACCAAGCTTTGGTAAGTTGCTCCGGCGTTCTTTAATCCGAAGGGCATGACTTTGTAGCAGTATAGTCCCAGATCGGTTACAAAGCTTGTATGCTCTTGGTCGGGCATGCATGGGTATTTGATTGTAGCCCGAGTAAGCATCCATGAAAGATAACAATTCATGTCCGGCGGTTGAATCTACGAGTTGGTCAATTCAAGGAAGTGGAAAGCTGTCTTTCGGACAAGCTTTGTTCAATTCAGAATAATCGATGCACGTTCTCGATTTCCCATTTGGTTTCCGAACAAGTACAGGGTTGGATACCCACTCCGGGTATAGAGAATCCCAGATAAACCCATTGGCTTTCAGTTTATCAACTTCTTCTTAAAGGGCGGCAGATCTCTCTGGATCCATACTGCACCTTTTCTGCTTGACCGGGATATACCGCGGGTCAATATTCAGGGTGTAGCTCGTGATGTCCGGTGAGATCCCATATATATCAGAATGCGCCCAGGCGAACACGTCGAGATTCGCCTGGAGAAAATCAACCAATTCCTGTTGCATTTCTTGGCTCAGCTGAGAACCAACCTTCAACATTCTCGAATCATCATCATCTTCACCATCGATTGGAACATCAATCGTCAGCTCAGCCGGGGATGCCTGAATTTCAATAGATTCTTCCTTGTTTTCATTGTCTCTCGGGTCAAGATCCCTGTGGAATTGGTTGTGGTGCCCGAGCCGAGGCCCAGGCATTAATTGTCAATTATCTGCAAAACGGACGCAGAGAGATTCCTCTACGCCCTTTCCCTTTTCTCGTCGCTGCGCCTCGCGCAGCTCAGCCACGTAGCAAGCTCTTCTAGCAGCCTGATCTCCCTGTACAACTCCAATCCCACGATCAGTGGGGAACTTCAAGGTCAAACACCATGGGGCAATCGCTGCCCTGAACTCAGTAAGGGCCGGTCGGCCAAAAAATGCATTGTATGGAGTGTGAATATCCAGAACAACAAACTGTAAAATCCGAACTCTTGGCATTCTCCCAATCCTAACTCCACTGGCAACTCTACCACCCCAGTGGGTACATTAGCACTCCCATCGAAGCCATGAATTCTAGATTGACAAGGCTTTAAATCTTTGGCATCCATTTTCATCTGGTCGTACGCTCTCTTAAACAAAATATTCACTGAACTCCCACTGTCCAATAGGATCCTCTTCATCCAAGCAGGACCAACCTGAGCAGATATGACAAGTGGGTCAATAGTCGGGGCTTCGACCCTATCAGCATCCCGACTTCTGAATACGATGTCATCTGTTATCGTCTTTTGTAGTTTGGTCGGGGCCCCTTTATCGAAATTACTACAACACTCAAAATCCTCATGCCTAATAGAAATGGCATATGACTCCATTTCCCTCCAACTTCGATCTGCTGGATGGGGACCACCACTAACTGTATTAATAACTAACCTCCCGCCTGTACGGGCAGGTTCCTCCTGTCTTTCTCGAGTTTGCGCACGGTTTTGATTGGATGGGCCCGCACCACCAGACTACGGCGCCCAAACGAACTGATCTAGCTTTCTTTCTCTAATCCACTTCTCAATGAGGTCTTGCAAATGTCTACACTCATTGGTATTATGTCCATAACTCTCATGTAATCTACAGAACTTTCCTGTTTGGATCTGCCTCTCCGATGATGGCTACGTAGCAGGTTTCTTATACTGCATAGCGTTGCAAGTCTGTAAATACACGTTCTCCAGCGACGTGTTCAGTGGTGTATAATTGTCAAACATTGGAGCCCTACGTCGCGGGCCACGGTTCTGATCCCATTTTCTGTTCTGATTATCACTGTTCCTTGGTTGTTGAGTTTGTTTATTATGAATATTTAGCTGGACTTTTCCTGAACTTTCACTAGATTGTTTGACCGCAACATTACTCTAAATCCCCTCACTGCTAGGTCTTACATCGTCATGTTTCCTAGACTGTTTCGCATCCTCACGCCTCAAGAATTGAGCAGCTTTGGAATAGAAACGGTCCAACGATGCGGGAGGCTTCCCAGCTAACTAGTTTCCAAACTTGAAATCAGGGTCGATCCCCTTAGTTAATGCCATTAAGAACGAGTTATCATTGGGGTTACTGATCTCTGCACAAGCGGCATTGAACCTTTCCAAATATCGCCTGAGCGTCTCTCCGGGAGCTTGAGTGACACTGGATAGAGTATTAACGTCTTTAGGCCTGGCGACGTGCATATGAAACTGCTCGACAAACTTAGTAGCCAACTGGTCGAACGAAGAGATTGATCGAGGAGGCAATCGTGTAAACCACATCGTTGCGATGCCCCCTAAATAAATGGGAAAACTATGACACTTTACTGCATCATCAGCTCTTGCAGCACTCATCGACCATTCATATTTCAGGATATGTTGATTGGGGTCGGAATTCCCTTCGTACATGGGCAGAGTCGGCATTCTGAATCGCCGAGGGGGTTCAGCGTATAAAATTTCATCCGTGAACGGAGTATGACTTCGGGAGATTCCCCGATCGTCATTTGTCAAGCCTGACTCTCGCGAATCATTTGGCGTATCATGGCTGAAAGGTATGGCATCGGAGTGTTTTTTGCACGTTTTTCCAAAGTGTGGTCGGGTTCCACAATGCGAGGTTGGACTGGGCGCTGTCGATGGTCTGTGTCTCGCCTCCTTGGCTCAACGTTTTCTGGAACGTACGGTTCAGGAGTACGCCCTTGTTGGTTATGGGTATCGATCCCTATATCAGCCGTGGCAGCAGTGGCACAGTTGTTCGTGGTGTTTTGTAGAACAGTGCCCCCTCGGGAGGAGGGCCTGGTATGAAAACTAGCAGAAGGGCCAACTCTTAACTGTCCAACGGTCAGTGCTGGCTGGTGGTCAATTGCCTGTGCATAATTTCCCTCTAGCTTGGGACGGGTAGATCTATGATTGTAGTCGGATGAAGCAGAACTTTCAGTGGAGGAGCGAGACGCATGATCCCTTCTAGATCTTCTACGCCCTTGACAGTCTAGTTGATTAGCTAATTCAGTGCTAACGCGCAACTGCTCAGCTAGCTGTTGCCGACCTTGAGTTAGTTCCTGGAGCAATGTTTGGAACTCTTGTCTAGTAACCGGACCTGATGGATCGGAATGCCCAGTATCATCTTGATTAGGTGGAGGTAGTTGCGCGGGATTCTGTCTATCCCGGCCTTCTTGACCAGCGGCGGTAGAAGCGGTTCTTGTGCTACCATCTTGATAAGTGGACTCCTTTTCTAGATCTTTGCAAATCTAAACAGAATGGAAGGAATCTGAAAGTGAAATCTGTATCTCTCTCTTAGATTTATGCAATCCGGTATCGATGACAGATCCAACGAACGGGAGAAAATTTGGGTTTTTCTCAGTGAAAGCACCAAAGTGTTTTTACCAAAATTAGGCACAACACTCTTCGGAAGTCTTTGAAGAGATAATAAATGAAGAATGTAAATTGAAAATGAGGATTATCTAACAAAAACTCCAAATAACAGTAATATAAAGGCAAAGACAAGCGATTTATAGTGGTTCGGCGTGTTGCCTACGTCCACTGTGAAGTTTTTGCAATTTTATTGATTCTCCTTCAACGTTTACAAGCGATTACAGCAAGCAATAGCAAGTTACAACTGGAAATTTGAAATCAACAGCAAGAATATGATGTAGGATGATGGAGATCTCGATCCGGTAGAGTCTGGGCGCTTGTGAATCTAAAGATCCTTTTTCTGTTGGCTCTGGGGCTCTATTTATAGGCATAGGAGGCTGAGATCGCGCTTAAATCTTGGAAGACTTTTTCTGGCACGTGAGTGGGCCCACGCGACCAACCTCAGAAAGTTTCAAGTCGATCCGTGATTGATACGAAGTCATTTTGTATCGATCAAGATGATGTCCAATTGGGCTGAAATTTGGTGGAGATATTCTTCATCATGTATGCAAGCTCCTGTGAAAATTTCATGGCATTCGGATCAGTAGATCTCTAGATACCATGGATACGAAATAGAGTCTTTCGGTTGCTGTTTGGTTCGAATCAATTCCTTCGAATCGATTGTTTCGAACCGATCAACTCACGTGGTCATTCGATGACGTGGCACGCATATCTCGAGCCGATCCACCTATTTCTCCAGTTTGGCCGCGTCGCATCCATATATCTCGCCCCATTCGAAATGAAGACCGTTGTGTTAGACCAGGTCCTTTTAACTCGAACGAACCATTGGTCATGGGTCCAAATGAGAGACTTTTGATGGATTCGAAGTAAGGTCCTCCGATGGGTTCGAAGAGCAGAGGCTCGATGGATACGAACTTAGGTTATCTGATGGATACAAATAGCACTGCCTAGATGGATTCGAAGTAGACACTGGCTGAATGTTACGTGGCATGTCATCTGCGGATGGATACGAATCCGATCGATGCGAACTCGATGATTTCTAACCCTACCCACTTGATCGATACGAACTCATGAAAACAGACCGATGCGAAGCAGAGGATGGACACGAGCTAGATGGATTTAAAATGGAGGTCCACTGATGGATACGAACTGATGCTTCCATGATGGATACGAAGCAGTGACTATTTCCTTATTTAATGGAGGCGAAGCAGGGAGACGTCAATGGATTCGAATGCGATCGAGTCGAACCGAGGTATCCGATGGATTGGAACTCGATCGATACGAATTGAATTCCCTCAACTGATTCGAAGCCGCTGTTCCTCTGATCGATTCGAAAACTATCGATTCGAAATGAAGCTTGGGGATGGATTCGAAATCGAAACCTCTTCTCTCAAACTGAATCGATCATAACTTGAACATACGAATTCGGATTGACTTGAAAATTGGAACGTTGGCTCTCTTGGCCTTGCTTGCCATGTCCTATCAATTGTAACTCAATCTGGACCTGGACAAAATTCATCGATATCCATAGTGAACCTGTGTATGCTCGATATCCAGGAAGAGTAATCCTTGGTATCTCGACCTTGCCAAAAGGTGGGATAACAGGCTACATTACCTTATATTAAAGACCCTTCTAACGTTGCAGTGGAGATGGCCTTAAGTCATGAGGAGATGCTTAATTCATTAGAGAAGAGTAAGGCTAAGGAGGCTCGAGTGGGGCTGAGTCAAAAGAGGAAATTCTTTCCAAAGAAGGGTGCTTAAAAGGTTAGAGCATCTAAAAAAGGTAGGTCTACGATTGTTTATTTTAATTGCGACAAGAAGGGGAATTTTGCTAATGAGTGTCATGTTGGAAAGACAAAAGAGTTGACTGGGAAGAAGAATATCAAATGCTTCAACTGCGATCAGATTGGTTACTATAAGAATCAATGCAAAGAGCCCTCTATAGATGGAAAGAGCAAGGTGTATGCATTGGGGCCTGCTACTTTGAAGCCTACAGCTCAGGAGAAGGGAAAGGCAGTTTTGGGAGGTACGCTTCAAATCCATGGTATGTCTAATAGCATTTTATTTGATATTGATGTATTGCATTCTTTTATATCTAGATTCTCGATAGATAAACTTAACATAGAAGCCATATATTTAGTTACTTCTTTAATGGTTTCGAATCCAATAAGAGGGTATGCAACTCTTGGGTTGAGATGTGACTAGTTAGAGTTTGACTTATTAGGTCATGATTTTTTTTTTCAATTTCATGTGTTTGATTTTGTGGGGTTCGGAATTATTCTTGGTATGGATTGGTTAAGTGAGTATGATGCTAAAATATTTTGCCATGGTAGGAAAATATCACTTAGACACCCTAATTGTAGCGACAGGATTGTTCATACCGTAGAAAGCCATAGTGGTGAGGTGAATGCCTAGTTGGGTGTTGTGGATTTGGAAGATGAGCTGAATCGAGTTTTCGATGTTAGAGGATTCACAGAAGTTTTTGAGCCTGTAGTTGGATTGCTACCAAAACAAGCCATTGATTTTTGGATAGATTTAGTTCCTGTAGCAGAACCAGTGAGTTGGCCACCAAGCAGAATGACACATACAGAGATGAGGCAATTAATGGTGCAGTTGGTGGATTTAGAGGGCAAGAACTTTATCAGGCCAAGAATTTCGCCTTAGGGAGCAGCCGTAGTGTTTGCTAAGAAGTCGGATGGGTCATTGAGGCTGTGTATTGATTGTCGTAAGTTGAATGATAGGACGATAAAGAATCAATATCCATTGCTAAGAATTGATGATATGTTCGACCACTTAAGTAGAGCTAAGGTATTTTCTCAATTAAATTTAGCAACAGGTTTCCATCAACTCAGAATAGAAGAGAATAGTATACCTTTGACTGTGTTTAGACCAGATATGGATCATACGAATGGTTAGTTATGTCGTTCGGACGAACTAATGCGACGGCATTCTTTGTGGATTTGATGGACCGCGTTTTCCGAGAGCACTTAGATAGGTTCGTGTTGGTTTTCATAGATGATATCCTGATATAATCAAAGGATGAAAGAGAGCATGAAGTTCATCTTAGAGTGTATCTTGAGACAATGAGGCAGCATCAGCTAAAGGAGAAGTTTTCGAAGTGTCATTTCTGGAAGAACGATGTGAAATTTCTTAGTCATGTAGTCCTAAAGAAAGAGTTATCTGTAGCTCTGACTAAGATTAAAGCGGGAAATAGTTGGAAGATCCCCAAGATAGTGACTGAGATAAAGAGTTTCCTTAGATTAGCTGGTTATTATCAGAGATTCACTATGGATTTTTCATGGATAGCAACACTAATGATCAAGCTAATGCAAAAGGATATGAAGTTTGTATGGACTGATAAGTGTGAGGAAACATTCCAGAGCTTTAAACACTTATTGATCTATACACCTGTGTTGGTTGTTTCGGAAGGGAATCAGGATTTGGTAGTTTATATATATGCATATGGAATAGGTTTATGAGCTATGCTGATGTAGAGAGGTAAAGTGATTGTATGCTTCTAGACAGCTTAGACCGCAGAGGTCAGATATCCAATGCATGATTTGGAATTGGCTGCAGTGATTTTTGCATTGAAGGTGTGGAGATATTACCTTTTGTAATAAGTTTTGAGTTACATATAGATCATAAGTCGTTGAAGTATTTGTTCTCCCGAAAGGAGCTGAACATGGGACACCAGGGATGGTTAGAGTTTATAGCCACTTATGATTTTAGGATTGAGCACACACCAGAGGAGGTAACAAATTTGCAGATGCACTTAGCAAGAAGCATCAGTTGTGTTGGCAATGATTGCTGAGTAAAAAAGATTTAGAAGCATTGTCAGCTTGAAGAGTGCAGTAGAGATCCGAGGCTGGGTCTAGTGGAGAAATTGTTATGTTGTGTTATTTAGAAGTCGGACCAGTAATGATTGAAAAGATTGCTTCTAAACATAAGGAGGATCCAGTGTTAGCTGAATAGGTCAGGAAGTTGAGAGATGGAACCGAGAACGATGACTTAAAGGATTTCAGTCTTGACTAGAATTGGTGGCTAAGAAAGAAAGGAAGATTATATATTTCGAGCGTAGGAAACATAAGAAAAGAAGTTTCGGAAGAATGCCATCTGTTAAAAAAAACCTTGTCAACATCGCCAATACCTTTTATAAGATAATTCTATTTGAACATGACCATGTTGTCAGGAGGATTTTCGCCTTCGAAAGCATATATCTCAAATAAAATGACTCAATCGAAAGAATTTGAGGTGATAGCTCTAGCTTTCGACCAAATCGACCTGGTTGAGAGGAATAGTAAATTGCCAAACCTTTCGACCTTGTCGGAAGGGATAACAAGGCCATCCCAACCTTTCGACCAAGTTGGTATAATCAAATTACCTCTAAGAATTGTTCATAATATATGGTTCTGAAATCAATAATTTATTGGGTCCCTTCCCCACAGGGAATTGAAAACAATCAATCATCGATGTCTTCTGCCCCCTCTCGATCGCGTCTAAAGGAGACATCCGAGACCTTTCGACTTTTTCAAAAGGGGATGCTTACTCTATCAACATGTCTCGATTGCTTTCAACACCATGTTCGTTCCATGGAATTCCTTTGAACGGCTAACTGATGCTTCAAAGAGTAAATTCCCCTCGAATGAATTTCATCATGAATGATTGTTAGCCAATATAAACCAAGATTCCTTTCGGAAGTACTCCTTTCGACTAGGTCGAAAGAGTTCTTCCTTTCAAAGCGGTCCTAATTTACGATTGTCTACTATCAACTGTACCCTCTTTATATAAGATCAATTTAGGTATTCCCAAAACTCATGCACTCAACATGGTCGACACCCCATCGTCGCTTTTATTTTCGATATTATACATAGGTTCCGATGATGATGTGTTCTAATTGGAAATGCCTAAATCGATCCTACATATAGCATTTACTAAAGAGATTATGAGCATAGATTAGAGCCATTCGCAATTGATCATTAGTCTAGCTAATGATCTAAATGATCTTCCTCGTTGCCAATACACTTTACGAACAAGCCATCTCCTTTTTTATCCACAATATGGAATGAGTTACAAGATATCGAGCTTTTTCCCTAATTCAATTTAGGGTTTCTTCTAAGTACCATTATCATTAATAATATAGAGCAAAGAAAATGAATTTAGAACTCCCCTCCCCTCCAATTCGATCCCTAAAACTGGACCCCTCAGGTATTATTTATAGATGTAGGTCGGCCCCCTTCCATGCTTTTGCTTTCGACTAGGTCGAAAGACCACTTTTAGATGCCGCCTTAAATCCTTCCACTTAATCGAAAGGTCATGAACCTTTTGATGTTGTCGAAAGGTATTCTCTTGTGCTTCTTGGTTTATCCTTTCGATTCCTTGCCTTCAAATGGGTCGAAAGGTCTTGTAGTTTTGAGTCTTTTTTCCTAGTCGAAAGCCATGAAACCTTTCGATGTTGTCAAAAGGCCATCCCCCTTTCGATATTGTCGAAAGGCCATCCCCCTTTTGATGTTGTCAAAAGGTGTTATTGCTCTTCTTGCCATATCGAGCGTTCCTTCATTCTTGAAAGGTCCTTTATCATCCTTTCGACTTTGCTGATTTCCAAGCATTGCTTTCTTTTCAGCACCTTTCGACCTTGTTGAAAGGTGTCCTGAATGATCTCCAGTTCTTTTGTCGCTAGTGGAAGTAAGCTTGGAGCTTTCGACACTTTCGATAGGTTGACTATATTAGTTTCGAAGAGATTCACTTGTCCACGGTTCCGATGATGTTGAGTAGCCCCGGAATAGATGCCCATGAACTGATGTGGGACCCTCTCTTATTATTATGAACCTTGACCGACTCGAAAGGCTTGCTATGCTTTCAAAAAGGCTGCTATGGGGGTGAAACCTTTGACTTCGAAAGGTTTGACATGTAGTTGGGAGAGCACTATCGACTGCCTTCGAATGAGGTTTCGAAGTCATCATTGCTTGTTCATCTATGTCGAAAGGTTGGTAGCAGTGGATGTGCCTGTCTTTTTTTATCTGGGTTGAAGGCCTTTAAACTGTATGAGTAGTTGGTGCCTTAGACTCCTTTGATAACTACTCAATGCCTTTGAAACATCCTTTTTATGTCTTTCATGATGACTTGGCCTGTTTCTTCATCAAAACTTCAATCTTATTAACCTTCTTTCATTCTTCTGCTATCAAGTAGGTTTTATGGCTAACACCATCATTTAAAGTTCACTATTCATCCAGGAGGGACTAAGATGTATCAGGATATGAAGAGAAGTATCTTTTGGAAAGGCATGAAGAGGAATGTTGGCTTATGGGTGAAGTAGTGTTTGAACTGCCAACAGGTAAAAGCTAAACATCAGAAGCTGAGTGGGTTGCTTCAGCCTTTGTATATTCTAATATGGAAATGGGGTTCTATTTCTATGGATTTTATTGATGGATAGCCAAGGTCTAATAGAGGAAATGAAAGTATATTGGTCATAGGGGACAGATTGACCTGGAGTGCCCATTTCATTCCAGTTAAGTCAATAGAACAACACATGTTTTAGCGAAGTTGTTTATGAAGGTTGTGGTTAGATTGCATGAAATTCCTATTAGTATTATAAGCGATAGAGATTCCTTATCTACTAGCGAGTTCTGGAAGAGTCTATAGAAATTTTAAGGAACCAAGCTCAAGATGAGTATCGCTTACCATCCATAGAGATATAGGTAAACGGAAAGAGTTAACAAAGTCTTGGAGGACTTGTTAAGATATTTTGTGTTAGATTTCGGGGGATCATGGAAAGAACATCTGCATTTAGTCGAATTTTCTTGTAACAACAGTTCTCAGAGTAGTATTGGGATGGCACCATTTGAAGCTCTGTATGGAAGGCCATGCAAATCTCTTGTTTATTGGTTGGAGACCGGGGATAGGTTAGTTCTTGGTTCAGATTTAGTTAGAGAAGCTGTAGAAAATATTAAGATCATTCGAGCTAGAATAAAGGAGGCTCAACCTAGGAAGAAGAGTTATGCAGATAGCAGAAGGAAAGACTTATAATTCTCTGTTAGAGATTAGGTATTTATTTTGGTGTCACCGATGAAGGGTGTAATCCGATTTGGGAAATAAGGAAAGTTATCACCTAGATTCGTTGGACCTTTTTCTATTGTTTAGAGGATCGGGAAACTCACAAATAGAGTTGAGTTACTGAGCATTTTGGTAGGATTCAATGATGTTTCTCATCTTAGAAAGTGTATTTGAGACCTAGAGACTACTATTGCACCGATTGTGCTAGATGACTTAGTAGTAGAACTGAACTTGACTATAGTGAGAAAGTTGATCTGTATTGTCGTGAGAGATCGGATGAGGCTTAGAACCAAGGCAGTCGGATTAGTTAAAGTCCAGTGGAGTGACGATGACAGGGGCTATACATGGGAGATTGAGAGCAAGATTAGAGATACTTGTCCTGATTTTTTTTATGGCGTGTTTTAACTTTTTGATTGATTTGTTTTGTATCTTATCGTAATTTCGAGGATGAAATTTTTTGAGGGGAGTCTGTAACACCCCATATTTTTAGTAACATTATTTAAAATTCTTAATTATCTAAATTAAATAAAATAATGTGTTGATTAAGGGATTGAGATATGATTTTAATAAAGGGGTAGCCGTGTCATTTAGCCAATGAACAAAAAGAAGAGTTAAAATGAAACAGAGGAGGGGTAAAATAGGAAAGAGGTCAATCTTTACCCTAATCTTGGCCGTGTATTATATACACATTCATTTCATTTGATAAATAAATTCAAACATGAGGCCAGCCACCATTAATAAGAGAAAGTGGAAAACGATAAAGAAAAGTTAAGGAAGAAACTTAATCAAATCAAATCCATTCAAATCTCAAATTTATAACCTATAAAGGTAAGGTGAATAATGATTATATCTCATATTTTTATTATTTTTAGTTTTAAGATGAATTTGAACTTATATGTAATGATTTTCCATGTTTTTGAATGATGGAATGATTATATATACTTGTTGATGTTTTACACTTGTTCATATAGATTTTATGATATGTTTTAAGGTGAAAACCCTATTAAATGACATTGAAATGCTTGCGAATTTATATGTAAACCAGAAATGAAATTTTAGCGATGGGTTTCAATTTTCAGAATTTTATGAATTTATGTGGATTTTATATGAATTTTCTAGTGAAGAAAATGTTATTTTGGGCTAAAAATTAATTACGACCAAATTATATTGGCTTAGGGTATGAAATTTACGTATATTAGAAAAAATATTAAAAGTGGTTTTCTAGAATTTTGTAGAATTTTCTAAAGTGTTTTAATGGATATATAAAATTATTTAAGGTAAGGGACTTAAATGTTTTACATATTTATAAAACGTAAAAGGGGTATTTTGTAAATAATTCATATTATATTTTCGAAAAACGACAATACTTATAGAAAAGAAGAATTTGCAACCAACCACAATTTGAAAAACAAGGTAGGTTAGGTACAAAGGAATAGTTTAAGAAGTCAAATCTACATGTTTTTTTCCCTATTTCAATGCTTTCGTCATCAGGCTTCCGACTCCTTAACTTGCCTCCATCTCAGTCGAAACCAACGTGCCTGGTATTATTTAGTCAAGAATTCTAGTATGTAGGGCATAATCATAGGTAGGACTAAAATGATGATTACACACAGAAAGGAATATTTATGTACTGAGATAGGTTATTGGTGAGCTCATAAAACCATTAGGATCAGTTCATCCTTAGAGAAGTAAGTTAAGGAAAGACCGTCCAGAAGTTTGTCCAACAGATGATTAGACCATTTGATATTTTTTCTGGTAGGCCCGAGTCGGCCAAAGGTTAGTAGTTAGCCAAATAAAACTATAGTTTTTCGGACAGATATATTACCTGTGGACAGATTGTCCATTTGCTACCTATTTTATTAGAACAAAGGATATTAGAATTATTAATATAATCAATTTGATTAACAAGTTTGGTTGTAGGAAAAGATTTGCAAGAGACATGTTTTAAAAGGATGATAGTGAGGGGAAACTAGTTTCGCTAAGCTTCATGGTCTCACTTAACATTAAATAATTGAGATGTATAATATTATTCACACCAAGCTTATTGTCTTACTCGAAGTTTTTGTTTTCACCTTAAACTCTCGGGTGCTCAAAATTGATTTGAGTAGGTTAAGAGTTGAGGATTTTAGGTTTTAGCAGGTTGGTGAATAATGCTTCCGGAGACGGGCAGGTAGCTGATGGATAGCTATTTAAGAGTCGCTATTTTGCTTTTATTCCATTGTGTCACGTTAAGTCACATATGACTATATTGACTCTGGTCAACCAAGGGGGCATCGTCATATGTCTCTCTTGGCATGTTATTGTAATAATTATGTTTCATCTTTACCCAGGAAACGACTATGGGATTATGTAATTTTGAATATGGAACATGTTTTGGAAATGTAATTAGAAATGTTTTTGTTTTTGTGAAATATATGATTTTGTTTCATATTCAAGTGTCTCTGATATTATGGGTACCATTAGCATTATTATTCGCCAGAAGTTAATACTATAGATGACAGTTGTATCTGTAGCACTTAGCCTTTGGCCTCTAGATACAGGATGTTCTAGATTTCCTTTAACTGACCTCCTTAATTATGATGGTATGGGACATTAATTCCACATTTTACATTGGAGGAATACCATTTGGGTTTATCTTTATCTTCATTTAAACAACATTTAGGTTTGATCATTTTAATAAGATTTTGGAATACAAATCCTTTCTATGTGTTTTTGAGACTATACTTATACCATTTTATAAGTATATGAAAAAGGGTTTCCAACTTTAAAAGGGATGGTTTGTGAATATACTTATACTAATGAGATAAGTTTATGAATATTTTAATAAATGTTTTGGAAGGAGATTTAATCAATCAAAGTGGCTTAGTGGTTTCTGTGGGAAATGTAATCTTTGTTTCGAATGTTTGTTTATTTGAGAGTTAACTAACCAACTATCAAATCTTTTCCTAAATATGTAATCCTTCATGATTTGGATGATACAGAAATATTCCCTACTTAACATGAAAGAATTTTAACTTTGGAAATATCTAAGGGAAACACAAAATATATGGTATGATTACCATCGGCGGTGCAATACTATGTGTATAAACTCGTTTTATTCTTCTAGGACAAATGATGAGGAGATCCATCCACTTAAACAGTTAGGGGGTGTTCCTGCTCTTATGTATTGTCTGATTATTTCCTAAAGAATTGGCATTGAGCAATCCAAAAAATTGACGACTTGTTTTGGGGCACATGATAAGAAGTGTGTGTACTCGCAAGAGATGGATCATACCGTAACCACTCCTAAAGCCGTATACGGTTCAATGGAGGAGTTTCGTGATAAATTAAGATGTTTGAATCCATGTGTGATTCTGAGACCCGTTAGGGTGTGGGAATCCTTGTGTGATTCCGAGATTTGTTTTGGATATTGGAATCAATGTGTGATTCTGAGACCCGTTGGGGTATGAGAATCCATGTGGGATTCCATAATCTATTTTGATGGAAGTGTGTGAGCTGGAACACGAGACATAGCCTCATCAGCGGCAATGGCTAAGACCAAAGATAGAAGGCATAGCCAATAGGGTTAGTAAACCCATAGGGTGAAGTTGGCTCCATCTAGATGATACATACAGTTATTATGCATGCACAGAGTGATTCGCTTAGTCTTAGCGAGACCAAATATGTTTTTCTTATTGTACATCACTAGGGATGTATGCTGCTTTGGAAGAATATCTATGATCCTTGGGCACAAGGATCGTTCTTGAAGTACTAAGGACACCTCTATCGAATCCTACATAATTAACGATCACATCCTATCAAATTTTGATTATGTGCCTAGTATTGTTCTGATGTACACTCATGAGCATCATAACTACTTGATTATTATTATTATTTTCACCTTAGACATTATTATACATAACCGGATTTTCTAATATAAATGTTTTGGTTATCGTAAGGTAAAAACCCATCCATGTTTATGTGCGGTGTGGTCTTAAGAGATATCTTTGATTTCAAACGATTTCACAAGTTACAATAAATAAATTCCTTGTTATTTGAGTTTCTCACGATGGTTTTACCAGATTGAGCTGGGCGTTGTTTTTTTAATTCTCAATTCAACCCGAGCATATTTTCCAGATTTAGCTGGATACTTTAGAGCTTTTAGGAGAAAAGCAAGATTTTCCAAGACATATTCAGATATCTTATATTTTCCACTATTTTCTTGTCCTTGATTTTTGTATGTATTATCAGTAATTGTAAGGATAGGTTGTTATAATTGTCTAGGATGAAATAGGTTAGTGTGCTCTGATTTGTGTCATGAATGTATATATAAGATGATTTCTCTTTGTAAAGGTCATGTGTGTATTGTATATTTATCTCGTCACGATGTGCGATTC
Source organism: Allium cepa (assembly GCA_030765085.1). Classification (NCBI taxonomy): domain Eukaryota; kingdom Viridiplantae; phylum Streptophyta; class Magnoliopsida; order Asparagales; family Amaryllidaceae; genus Allium; species Allium cepa. The sequence continues at coordinate 698,468,967 of CM060942.1, read as the reverse complement.
CATTTTTTTCTTTTCTTTCTTTCATCCAAACAATCTATCTTTTCGGCACTTGAATACTCGACACGTGAATACCATGGATGTGTTAGTGTCAATTTTTAAGGGTCGAAAAGGTGGGTCATTACACATGGTATCAGAGCATAGGTTGAGAAAACACCTATGCCTTGGTAGGGTAAACTCATTATTGATAAGGTTAGTAATGCCCTAGAATGAGTAACTCATTAGAGGTAGGATTAGTAATATCCTAAAATTAGTTTGAGAGTATATATAAGAGCGCATATTTTTATTTTCACAAAAATGTTTTATATTGTGTTGTTTGGTCTATTCAGTGGATTATGATTCTGGTCGATGCATTTGGCCAATTTTATCGATAGGGATTCCTAAACACTTGAACAAGTCCAACCATCACAATATTGTTTTAAAATTGGTAAATGAGATAATTTTACCTAGAAATGTATTATATATATAAGAATAATTTTTCAAAAATTTAATATAGTTATTCTTTTTTGTGCTTGGTTTATTAGGAAATGATAATATTTTATCATTATCATTTGGATTAGATTATTCATGCTCTCCCAGTTTTGAGCATTGACTGTTGTTTTTTGATCTATTTAGAATCTTCCTTTTTGAAACTTGATTTGGATAGGTATGAAATTTGGGAATACTGAAAATGAATACATTGTGAATTATGTTACACAATTTGACTATAAGGTGTTCGTTGATATGCTGGGTTAAAATTCGACTTCAATATAAGTTGTTTATTTTAAGTAAATTTAAATATTTTAAACTAAATATTTCGGAATGATTTTGTATAAAGTTGATTTTATAAAAAATAGGTATTAATAAATCTTGTTTTGTTAAATAGGAAGTTAGAATATTTTTCAAAATAAATATTTGAGAAATAATTTTCTTTAAAAGAAGTAATTATATATATAAACGAGTTTTATAAATAAAAGGAATTTGAGAACTTAAATTCTGGTGCTTTTGGAAAATGGTTTTCGAAGTTTTAAGAAGGTCTAATAGTATTATTTGAAGATGTTTTACTAAAAAGGAATTTTGATATAGATTTATTTGGGTAGATTTTTGATTAAATCCCAAAAGCATGATTTGGTACACAAAAGGAAAAATGTATATTATTAATTCAAATGATTTATGGGAAAAGAAGTAACTTTACTTGCAAGAGTTTAAAGTACAAATATTTTAGGAAATAGTGGCAATAGTTTACTTAAAAATAATTTCAAGTATAAATACTTTTGAAAGAAAATATTTAAAAGAAAGGGTAGGGAATGAATCCCGATTTTCCCGATTTCTTTTATGGCGATCGGATGTTTGTTTAGGCGAATAGTTTTGTGCACTTAGTAAATTATTCTCTTTGTCATTGTACGATAGGAATGAGTTCGAATCTGAACGAATCCAAAGTGAAAATTGAAATTAGATATTTCAGTGAAAATATTTAGCTAGAAATATATCTGTGATTTTGTTTAAAAAGGGGATTTGAAAAGAAGAAAAGTGATTTTAGTTTAAGTGGCTCAAAAATAACAAAAATGTGCGAATGATGTGTTAGGATGGTAAACACTTCTCTTAAGTATTATCCTTCTTGGTAAGGGAATATATAATATTGTTTGGTAGTATCTGGCTCATTGGTTTCATTTTGGGTTATTCGAATTATATATATTTGTTATAGATAAAAATATATACGGTATCATTTAAAAAAAATGAAATAAATATCTAGGTATTTGACCCTTAAATTTCCAAATATAAAGGTATCCTGATTTAAAATGGGTTAATTAATGAAGTTTTAATTAGGTCAAATTTATTAAGAAGGTTTAAATAAACATTGTTTTATTAAACCTTGTCTTTTGATTTTAACATTTAGTAAATTAAAAAACATTTTGTAAATTAAAAAATTATTTGATTTTATTGTGTCGGCTAATAAGCATTTTTACCTCTGGCTAAAGAAAAATAGACTCTGGAATGGAGTTTGGATACCAGCATCCTACTCTTCTTAGCTACTTACCATACTAAATGGGTAAATGAGTTTTTTTGATCGACTCGGTTTTAAGACCTCAGGTTATTTTGATTTACGTCTAAATAATTAAAATTGAACAGAATTAAAATTTTGATGTTTCGTATATACTCTTAGAATGTAGAAGAGTATTTATAAAAGTCAAATAAAGAAAAGTAGTTTTGTGAAAAGGTTTCACAAAAAATGTTATGTCATTTTAAAATGTTGAACCCAAAGCGGAATTTTGTGAAATGTTTTCATTGAAATTTTTAGTACTGGTGAGGACCAATAATGTAAGTATGTAGGTCGTATGTAGATCATTTTCCTTTCTCATAGAGTTTTCGATCTAAGATTCAAGTACATGAGTTGAGGTGCTCACACCATTCCAAATAGGATTTATCATTCGATTTTTGATAGCGAACGCTTAGTGAGGGTTCTTAATGTGGAACCAAAAGTATTCTATCATAGTTTAGGGCTATGTAAGAGAATGGAGGTTTTTGATTGAGAAGCCTGATCAAAGTCTGCAGAAGAAAATCGGATGAGCAATATTAGTTTGAAGAAAGTTATAGTATTCGAGTGGTGATTGAGTCAGACTTTGTATATGAATGATCTATGAACATCATGTGGACTTATGAATAGTATTAGGTGTTTATATGGTTAAATTTCAGAAACAAAATTCTTTTTAAGAGGGAAGAGTGTAACAATATGTAATTTTATCACTTTGATTTTTGAGACATTTAATTACTTTTAAATTTTTGATTTGGGGTTTTTATAATAAAATGATTGTTTCAAATGACTGTCCGGTTTTTGATGACATATCTTCAATTCAATTTATAGAATTTTCCAATAACTTCTAGATTGGAAAATAATTTTTTGTTTGACGTATTCTACGTTGAACATTAGAATTTTTGAAATTTAATAGAATTTGATAATCGGTGTTTTTTATTTCTATTTGTAATCGTGTCACATTTCTGTACGTGATATATATTTTTTTCATTAGCGGCTCTTGTACGACGCGATATGGATTGGCAGGGCACCAGGACTTTTCTATTCAATTTCAAAACAATCACTATGCACAGCCCCCTTTTTTCCCTCAAATCTACACTACACAACACCCTTCTTCTACACTATAATCTGCCACCTTTGTCCCCTTGCTCCCTTGTCCCCCTTCACCATAGCCTTTACTTTGTCCCTATGATTTATGCTGCCAAGATCGGTAGCGAACATGGTATGATCTGCAATGACTTATATGTGTGTGTACATACATAAATGTATAGACACACTCAAGGCCTCTTCTTCTTCTATCCTTTGTCTTTTAAAAGTTTAAAATTTCACAATCCTCTTCAAGCTTCAAAAATCAAACACCCATCAATCCGTTGATTTTTAGCCTAAAGCCCTAACGTAAAAGTTGCCCATCTTTGTCCGTGGTATTTTCAGAAATTAGTTGCTCGTGATTTCATTAAGCAATGAATGAGATATCGTCATTTTACTGTAAGTGGTAAAATTTTGTTCATAACTTCAAATTTTGTTTACTCTTGATAGGAGAAGAATTTGATGATAGCGTGTGGACTGTAGTATTTTTGGTGAAAGTTTGGAGGCATTCCATGACGATGATCAACGTTGATCAAAAACTAGGTTGGCAATGGCTAGGGATTTGGCCATCATTAGCTTGAACGAAGGCGGTCACTTAGTTCATGGAGGAGAGGGGCTCCTTGCAGATGAATTTGGCGGAGCTTGAAGCATGGATGTTGGTCGCAATTGGCTCGCGTGGGTGTACTTTAAGCGAGTTTGAAACAGGGGTAGGCTTGGTCCGAATTAGATCCAAGCAAGGGAAGGAGGATCGAAGGGGTGTAGTAGGGTGAGCTCGTGAAGTAGGATTAGTTTGTAGGGTTGGTCAATGATTCGGTAGAAGAATCGCATGTGTAGGTGCAAGGGTGTCCAAGTGTATTCGTGCACTAAAGCATTTTGTGAATGGAGAAGGGAATTTAGGGAGAAGATGGGGTACTGTGTGTATTAGATGTGGGTAATTGTAGTTTGGGCCTTATGTTGATTTGTTTTGGGTGAAGTAATTTATTTAAATTGGTTATTTAATATTAATTAAGAGTTTAAAGCTTGAAATTTAATATCTCGCTTACACTAAATTCGTCTGACCTATGGATTTTTGCGTTATACTCTTATTGACGAGTATAACATTATAGTGTAGTCTGTTGATAAATTTGATATTTTATAAAATTATGACATATTAAAATAGGCTGAGATTTAATTATGTTATGTTTAATTATTAACATCGTCAAATTTATATACCTTAATCGTGCTATGTATTTGGCTAAATAAACACCGTACTGCAAAAATGAATTGAATACGGTAATCTGAACATCTGTTTAGCAGAATAAACACCGTTCCGCTAATTAAATTTACTTGACATTTAATTAGCAGAATAAATTCCGATTCTGCTTTTTCATATATTTGGATATCTAATTATATGCCTTTAACTGATATGACAATTAGAATAAGTAATATGTTAAACAGCGATGGTTAATTGTTTAAATAGATATTGATTATGTAAATGCTAATAATTAACTTAGAAAGTTAAATTGAATGATATACCTTGCTTACATGCCGTTTTGATCGTTAAGCTTCTTTCAAATTTGAACAGTTACTTATTGATTTGAAAGATAATTTAAGAATAATTATTATCTATTATAAGGTTTTAAAAATAAATGTTATTTAGTAATAAGATTTAAAAAGTAATAACTATTTGTTAGTAAAATAATAAATAATTGTTTTAAATAATGATTTAAAGTTAATCTTTTTTAATATGATTCTTAAAGATTACTTCTTAAAGTTATTTAATTATTATTTTAAAATTATTTAGTTATCGTTTTAAAATGATTTTAATTATATTTTAGTTATTTATTTACACTGATTTAACTATACTTTAGTTTTTAATTAAAATTATTTAATTATATTGATTTAAGTTATTTAATTGTATTTATACGTAAATAATTACCATATTAATATCAGTTAAAAGTTAATCGGTTATTATATTAATAACATTTTAAAGTTAACTAATTATTATATTAAAATTTTTTGGAGTTAATTTATTAGTACAATAAAAGCGCTTAAAATTAATTTAATATATCATTAACGAGGTTCTAAAGTTACTTTCTTGAATGAGGTTTAAAGATAATTAAATAGAAGGGTGTTTAACAATAATTTGCTATTAAATTTATTTTAAATAATTTATGGGTATCAATGAAACTTTGTTGACTTAAAAAGTTTATTAAATAAGTTCAGTTTAATTAAGGGAAGTTTGTAAAAGAAGTTCTATAAAGGATTTTGGATATTTGGAAAGAAGTTTTATATATGATTTGGAAAAGGTTTTATAAATAAACTTGGATATTTATAAAGTGTTTTATAAATGAAGTTTGAGTTTAAATAAAATAGGTTTCATAAATGAAAGAGGTTTAATTAAAAGGATTTCTTGAAGAAAACTATAAAAGAAATTGAGGTCGTATTTCCTTTAACTGACCTCATTGATTACGATGGTATGGGACATTCCTTCCACACTTAACATCGGAGGAATAGCTTATGAGCTAATCTTTATTTCCATTTAAACCATATTAGGGTTTGATTATTTTAATATTATTTTGGAATAGAAAATCTTTTTAAGTGTTTTTAAGAATACAGTTATACCATTTTATAAGTATATGGAAAAGGTTTTCCAAGTTTGAAAGGGATGGTTTGTGAGTATATACTAATGAGATAAGCATATGAATATTTGGATAAATGTTTTAGAAAGAGATTTAATTAATTAATGATTGATTTTAAGGGGCTTAGTGGTTTCGGTGGAAAACGTAATATTTGTTTAGCACGTTTGTTTACTTGATAGTTAAATAACCGACTATCAAATCTTGACCTAAATATGTAATCCTTCTCAATTTTGGTGGTTCGGAAATGTTCCCTACTTAACACCGAAGGATTTTAACTTTGAAAATATCTAGGGGAAACATGGAAATTATATAGTACAGTTATTGTCGGTTATGTTATACTGTACGTATAAACTCGTTTTGTTTTTCTAGGACAAATGATGAGGTGATTCCTGCTCTTATGTATTGTCAGATTATTTCCCAAAGAATTGATATTGAGTATTCCGAAAAATTAAAGATTGGTTTTCAGGGATCTCGGTAAGTGGGGGAGTGTGCTCGTAAGAGATGACTCATACTATAACCACTCCAAAAACCATTTACGGTCCCATGGATGAGTTTTGTAATATATTAAGATGTCTGAATCCACGTGTGATTCCGAGATCAGTTGGGGTTTGAGAATCCATGTGTGATTCTGGGATCTGTTTTGGATATTGGAATCCATATGTGATTCTGAGATCCGTTGAGGTATTAGAATCCATGTGGGATTTCATGATTTATTTTGATAGTGGTGCCCAAGCTATAACGTCGGATGTAGCCTCGTTTGCAGTAATGACTAAAACCATAAATAGGAGGCACGACCAGTAGGTTTTGCAAATCCATAGGGTGCAGTTTACTCCACCAAGACGATGCCTATAGTTATTATGCATGCATGGAGCGATGCACTCGGCCTTACCGAGACCGGCTATGTTTTTCTTCTAAACATCAATAGGGATGTATGCTGTTTGTGCCAAAATTGATCACAAACCCCAGAAGTAATAAAAGCACCAGTTTTTGTACATAAATCCACAATATCCAAACATAGATCTCAGATGCAGTAAAGTAGAGAATAATAAATGAAGAAATAGCAAAATTAAAGTGTAAGAAAGCAAGAAAGAACACAAGATTTATAATGGTTCAGCTATCTCTGGCCTACGTCCACTTTGAATCAATCCTTTTATTCCTTTTGTATTAAGATCTGTGCAGTTAAAGCGCTCGGCTGATTCAATGCGGCGGAGGTGCAAAGAATCATAGCGGGTATAAAGCGAGATATAAAGGATGACTTTAAAATTGCATATAAAACTCGTACTTAATGTTTTTACAAGTATATAAATGGTAATTAGATATAAAATTAACATTCAATTAAATTATAATCAATACATAAATAATTTTAAATAAAAATATGTGCGAATATATTGTAAATAAACGTAAAACTATTATATAACATAATTGAATTTAGTGGAATATTAGAATATTTTCATTCTTGAAAATATATTAAAATTTTAATTAAATAGCTTAATTTCATAATTTTTATAATGTATGATTGTCATTTTTCAATTCATTTCTTTTAAATAAGATATAGAAGAAATAACATAATATAGCAGGAATAACGGGATATAGCGGAAATAGCGGGACTTAAAGCGGAAAGACTATATTTGGGGCTATATGGAAATCGTGGCGGTAGAAATTCACTATTAGATATAGCAGGGTAATAGCGAGGTAATAGTGAGGTATTAACTACACAGATTGAGATTACAATTACAAGCCTTTGACCATTAACCAACAAAACAGCAGAGTTTCGGCGTAAAAAGCAGAAGAAGATCCTCTTTTAGTTACATAAGACCGCTATTTATAGGTGTAGATCCGAAAATATCCACCCCAAAACCTGGAACATCCCTTCTCTGGCACGGGTGGGCCCGCCAGATCGATCCAAAGTGATTTTGGATTGATCCAAATATAATTCGTATCGACCCAATTTGGCTCCATTTGAGTTGAGATCGATCATGGAGGTCCATGAGTGCATAAGCACGGTTCTGTGTAAATTTTATAGCATTTGGATTTATAGAATGAAAGTTATGACCGATCCAAGTTTGAATATGCGAGTAGGCTGGAACCTCCGTATCCATCGAACAATGCGTATCTATCATACTCCCCTTCTTCGTATCGATCTGATGTCGTCCAAGGAAGCACGTTCCTTTGTATCCATCAAGTTCATATCTATCCTTCTCATATAGATCTGAATCTCATGCACAGATCCATTGTAACGGCCCGCAAATCCGTACCCCTTTGAGCTGACAATATTCCACATCTATTCAACTCAAAGTGGAACAAAAATACGAGCCTTTAGGGTTAAAGAAGAAAGAGGTAGAAGAAGAAGATAAAACAACATCAGAATCTCACAATCGTAGCGGAACAAAATACAATATATAATAACAGCTTTTAAATACAAAAAAATATGTATTGTTACATCGTACAATCATCAGAGTACATTTAGCAACAGACAATCTAGACAATTTAATAGCTTGTCCTTACACAGCGGAAATAATAGTCAAATACGGAAGTACGCTCTGCCATCCAGCTCGTCTCCTGAGCTCCTTAGCTTTTTAATTCGAATCTATACAACTCGGTCTTACCCGAGCATCATAATAAAACAACATCCGAGTCAGTCTGGAAAACCAGCATGAGAAAACCACACTCAATTGGATTATTAAAGTTTTAAAAAGCCTTTAAAAACAAAGGTATCTCGTAATACCACGCCACAAATAAATATGTCGGGTTTTACCTTATGATAACCAAAACATTTCCTATCAAATCCTATGATATTATAGTAGCGTCTAAATACAAATACTTATTCAAATAACCGAAATTGCTACATTCATTAAATTCCAGCATAATAGGAATACAAACCAGTCCGAAAACACTTATTGGAGATTGGGTGTCCAGACAATGGCAGGGCTACTGGGGCACCGCCCGTCACAGTACCTGGTCTAGATCAGAGTAACGAGGACCACTCTCGATCCCATACAACACAAGGCCGGAGCTACCACTTACTGGGTAGTCCGAATAAGATCACCCGCTGTTGGAGCTAACAACCGCCCACTAAACTGAAATAAAAGGGGCCTCTAAACAAGGGAAATCTTACCCAAATTGGTTGCTAGCCACTTAGCCTTGCTGCACCTCCCCTATTTTATCCATTCCTGGTTGATGAGACTTGAGGCTATGCGTTACCTATTAAGAACACATTTAGCTTAGATTGCTCATCGTCCTCCTAACGATGTTCTGGTAGCATTCATCCATACAAGTTGCCTTGGTTCTGGACAAATCGAATCACCGTCTTCATCATCTTCACGGTCTTCATTCGTAAACATTTCAGACCGGATCGAAGTGGGTTTCGGATAATCATATCCGATCTCAGCCTCTTCGAAACGATCAGCGCATTTGGCCAATATTGATAGTTGGTTATTTAACTATCAAATAACGTTCACAAGCAAACATCAGGCCTTAAATAATTTCCCAAATTATTTTTCTCAAAAATATCTTCACAGGATATTATTTCCCTATTTCAACACTTTGAAAATAGTTTTCAAATCACTTTTATTCTTACGGAATAAATTTAAATCTTTTTCCCAGTACTTTGAATATTTTCCTACTTCTTTTAATATTCAACACTTGAAACTCTTCATTTTATTCCTTATTCTTTCCTAAAAATCATTTACAACTTTATTTGTAAATTCCAACTTGTTCTATACAAATTCTATAAATTCTAGGATTCCTTAATTAATTTCCATTAATATTTCCAAAGCCATTTAGCTTAAGTTAAAAATTCAGGTTTTCCTCCTACTCTCCTTGTGAATTTTATTTCACCCTCGAAATTCACTTATCTTATGCCTTAGCAGTTAATTAAGTTCCTGAAACCGCTAAGATCTTCTTCTAAAATCTTATTTGATTTGCTAAACTTAGCTTACCCTTTCAAGAGGATTTTGTAATTTAATATTAAAACATTTAAAAACATATATAACTATAAAATAAGAAAAATGATTTTATTTTCAAAATAGGGTTTAAGGTAAAAACAAACTTTGAGATATTCTTAATCCAATAATAGTTTATAAAAATTATATAGTATAGTAATTTACTTAAAGCAATTTCTATCACTCGAAAAAAGTCTATTTTTTCCTTTAGAAAATCCAATATTCACCAATTCAGTTTATAAATTCCTCTTGATTCCTATTTCATCGTTCATATTCTCCATTCTCACATTCGGAATACTTTCATTTATTTCTTCCAAAACTATACTCCTAACTCCATATAAGTTTGCGCCATCATATATACCCCGTTTATAAATTCTATATACTCCACTGAGTTTTTCTTCTATTTACAAAACAGCTTCTATTTAAAAGTCTGATTTTTAATTTCCTTCCTTACTAAATTCCAGTTTATCCATTTTTAATATTTTCTTAAGTTTCTTTCCATCATTTCAAAACATTGTACAAGTTCTTTTATATAATTTATTTCAAAAATCTCTACTTGAATAAAGTTTACGAATGATTAAGTATAGTCCCCATTAGTTAATATATTTTTTATTCCACTTAATTTTCCTTTAGAATAAATCCAATTAACAATATAAATATTTACCATTCAAATTTCCTTTTTAAATTCCTTTAACTTAATTATTTGTGATATTTAAAATGCCCATTTTATATTCCAATGCCATTTAACATTTAATAATTCAATTCACACAAACCATATCAATATATCCAACATATCATATGTTAACATATATATATGAGCAATAAATATTTTTGAGGAATCCAGTTGGATCCCTCCAACATGGTTTTTCCTGCATCCATATATGTTAGTCAGCAAATAAAATACCAAATCCCACTTCGAGGAGGATATCGTGGTATAAAGGGTCGTCCGCTGTTATGCGAGGTGCATAGGTTCTCTTCCGCTATATAATGCAGGAATATCAATCACTCCAATATATCTATATATAAATAACATCCAACAGATAATTATTTAATTCATCCAAGCACATCCAATAATTCAAATTTATTCATTTAAATTAAACTAGGCAATCCAAATGAGTGAGAAGATCTCACGATTGCTTTTTGTTTGCAATCCCCTTCAATCTCGACTCGGTTTTCCCGATTTTTGACCTTGTATAACATTATATGATTTTATTAATATTTGAATAAATCGAACAATTGATTTTCCATTTGATAAATTTAATTTGCTAATTATTTAATTTAAACAATAATTTTCTTTCAAAACTATATATATACTTAAAAATAAATGATAGATTTCAAAAATATAGTTTTGTATAAACTTTCAAATATTTTAGAATTCATATTTATTTTCAAAAGTCTTATATATGTACCTTGAACTAAAATAGGTATGTGTGTATATATATATATTTATTTATACTCTTCCTTTAGTGTATATATATTTATATTTCTTTTTTGTAAATAAACAAACAGAAATTTCTTTAGTGTAAAATTCTTGTTTTTCTTTCTTTCCTGTTTTCTGTATAAAATCTGAATTCAAAATCCTTCCATTTTCCTTTTCTATATATATACATATATGTATGTATATATAAAAATCTTTAAACTGATCAAAATAAATTGTCCTATATACCTTACTTTATATATTTTTTTCTAGATGTATTTGTACTTGTATTTTTTTTCTTTTCTGTAAATCAAAAACAACAGTTCGCTTTACTATATATGTATACATATAGATGTAAAAATATTTAAAGTGAAATAAATAAATAAATATTGTTTATACCTTATTGCCTTAACCCTCACGACCCAACAAGCTCGTGTCTTCACTCGTGCTCGACCATCTCTTCAGCTAACCCTAAAATCGCGAAGCCCATCCCCATCACCAAAGCCCTAATTGACCGAACCTAAGTCGCTCCTCCACGACATTGCCACGGGTTCGACCCCCTAAAATTCGCGAACACCTTAGCATTGCCGCAATCCTCTATGGCCACTGCCACTGCTCTTCACTTCCAGGTCGAGCCCCCCTCCCTCAACGATTTTGACTTCGGCGGCCACTTCGAACGCGAGAGCCTCCCTTTTCTTGAATTGAGCTGGCGATGTCGATTCACTTGACGCGATTCGATTACTTTTTTCTCTTTTTTTTATGGAACGAAATTGCTTCATAAATTTTCGTTTTGAAGGGAAAAGGTTTTGAAATTGATCTGCTTTAAGAAGAGGGAAATTTATCTGAGTTGAATACGAGCGGCCCTTTCCTTTTCATTCGAATGAAAACTTTGAAGTTGGACACCATCTTTTTTTAAAATCGAATTTTTGAAGAATGAAAGGGGAAGAAGATAAGGTACACGATTTATTCATCGACCATTATTCATTTTCTATTTTGGTTTTTCTCTGAACGATCGGGTTGTTTTTAAAGAAGAGGGATGGGACAAAGAAAAATATGATGAGATGCTTGCGTGTAGAATTTTCTTTGCTACAAGGGAGGCAGAAAGTTGTGATGGTGAAAGGAAGCAGGCTGGTGAAGGAATCTCAACTAGATTAGGGTATATAAATATATATTAGTTAAATTCAAATTCAAATTTCTCGATAAACGCAACTTAAAATTTCGAACTCCTATCGAGGCGTGCCATCAGATGTTCATAATGTTGTACCCCTATTCCGAGTGCAATGGAAAAGGTTTCGAGTCCTAATTCGATCGTATGGAGAAGATAGCTTTTTGGACCCATTCATTATATTAAATTTCGATGTTCATTTCAGACGAATCGTACGATCACACGACAACTCCAAATGCTATGAAAATTGAAATTTGATAATAATACAATATTATAGATCCAATGAAACTGGTTTCGCCAAAATCCAAGACTGTGCCTCGGAAGGCAATTTCTAAACGTCAATTTAAACGATATATTTTTAAAACTGAGCAAATCACATTTAAATTCACTTTTAACATTTTTATTACCTTCAGTATCATCAATATATATTTTACAAGCCTTTAAAATACTTTTAACCATCTTAGATCTTGGATTCCACAATCTAATCAATATCCAATTACTAAATTGAATAATCATATCATCCAACAAATCTCTATATTAAATCATGAATCTGTTTTACTAAATAAAACCCAAACCTTTCATATTCAAAATAAATTTATATTCCAAATTAAATATTTAAAACCACTTAAATATCCCAGATTCAACGTTGAAAAATCTGGGTCGTTGCATTCCTTCCCCCTTAAATGAATTCCGTCCCCAAAACTGCTAAGGCAGAAAGAATGCCCCAAACCCATTAATTACTAAAACTCACTTAGTAAAAATCTCGTATTCACTTTTCTAACCCTTTAGTTCCAACTAAACACTTATTTTTCAATTCCAATTCCAATTCCTTTTATTTCAATTTCAATTTGAAATTAATTCGTCGTTAACAAAAAAAATCTAACTCCAAAATTTTCCAGAAATTTTTGGCAGCGTCTCCTTTGTACGGAGGAGCTTTTGTAATTTTACAAGAGCGATAAATATATATACATCGACCCGCACTGTCGGAAAATCAAAAAAACAACAACATTTCATATTTCCTATCTTGTATTGCGTAGGCGTACCTCTATTTAGCATTTTTAAGCAAGCGGCTTATTTATTTAGCAATTAGCACAACCAAAATCCAGCCAAACGGTCTTCAGGTACCTATACTTACTCAATTAAAACATGTGAGTGCCATATATAGGAAGTTTATTTACATTTCACTCATTTTCAATAATTAACACATGGATTTCATAAGCAATGTACCCAAAACAATTTCCATAAGCAATTTATAAGGTTTCGATACAAATTTAACTGCTTTAAACCGATTCGTATACCATTTCATTCAATTTCAATGGTTTACAATTCAATCTCTTATGTTAAATTCATTTTTAAATGAAACGAACTCATTTTCATTTCAATTGATTCCAAAATCAATTCTATTTGCTTCTATTAAGTCGAATTTTATATAATCTCGTTTTCGTCAAACGACAATTATTTCCATGCAAATTTGGCAATATTCATGTGAATAAACAATTACATAAGCTTACAACCATTTTAAATTGATTCCAACTCAATTTATATTAATTTCATTCCATTTCTAATTTATTCACTATCCATACACTCTCATTTCCATTCCATATTCACCTTCATTTCATTTGAAACCATTTTATTAAGCTTGGAAACATTCCATATTAATATATTAAATAACCATTTAACAATTCACTTAAGCCGACTTCTCTTAAACATTAACTCAATTTAATTTTTTTCCAGGTAAACAATTACCAATTTAAATACGTGATTTGATTTTTATTTAATCAAAACCATTCCATCTACAAATTTAATTCAATTAGTTTATTCACTTATCCATTCTAAATTTCCATACTAAATTCATCCCAAATTTATTTTATTAATAACAAGGCCAATTTCAATTAATTTCTACTTACTTGGATTTTATTTATAATTCAAACCATCACTATTTTAATCCAATTCCATTTCATTCGACAACAACTTTGATTCATATTTAATTCACTTACAATACACGTTGAATATTAATTATAATTCAAGTTCTATTTCGACCATTCACTTTTAATTCACAATCCAATTTTATTAACTCACAATTCAACTTCTATTTAACCAATTTAAATCTCATTAACATATTCAATTAACAAATTTATTCCAAATTAGTCTACTCCCACTTTCAATTCAATATTTGATTTTTATCTACAAAATCACTTCATTATTTTTCTTGAGTTCAATTCTATTTTGTAATTCAAGTTTGGATTTCTATTTCATTTCCCAAAATACAAAACAATTTTATTTTGGACTTATTTATTCCACTTTTAAATTTTATAAGTCATACACTTATTTATATCCACACTTCCATACATTTACAATCAATCCCATTCACATTTTACTTTTAACTCGGGATTATATATTTTTATTTAGCCAAGTATATTTTTATTCTAACGCTTTTCAATTCTTTTATACCCCATCAAAACCTACTTGTCCCAATTCAAATTTTTCTTTCTTTAACACGGCTTATGCTAAAATCACTTCATACATTCTTCTGAATTCATTCGAGTAAGAATTTAATTCCATTTAATATCGTCTACAGCTCATTTCAATTTCATTGCAATTCTATTCTATTCAACTAAATTTTATTTTCAGTTTAATTCAAATCCAACTCAATTTTAAACTTAGCTTAAGTTCATTTAATTCGACTCACTTCCATTTACTTAGCTTAAGTTAATTTCAATCCAATTTAATTTTATTTCTCAATCCAATTTATTTTCCAATTCAATCACATCCAAAATTCAAATCCATTTAACTAATCAACTTCACTAATTTATTTCATCCAAATCACCATTAATTTAATTTCAAAAAGTTTAATTTTTCTTCTTCTTTCAACTTAATCCAAGTTAAATTTCATTTTTAATCTCCTCATTTTAAATTTTGATTCAAATCGCATATTAGTTATGCAAACTATCTTAAATTTTATAATCTTGTTCGACTATAATATTACCATCCAAACATTCAACTATATATAATAATTTTAGAAAATTATTTCTTTTTATATCAAAATATATTTTTGGGTAAAATTATTTCATTTACCCACTTCAAAACAATACTATTTCAGTTTGTCGAGTTTAGTGTTTATAAACTCTTATTGAATTAGCTACGCCACTACTCGATCAGAATTCATATACCACTCAACCAATAAGTCAACACAATATTAAAACAATTTGTATTCACTAACAAGTACACGCTCGTATCTATTAATACTCTCAAACTCATTTTAGAGTTCTACGGACTCTATCTCTAATGAGTAATCCCTACCAAAGCTAAGGTTCTTGCTTAACCTTCAACTCAGATACCAAGTGTGACGGCCTACAAATCCGTACCCCTTTGAGCTGACAATATCACACATCGATTCAACTCAAAATGGAACAGAAATGCGAGTCTTCAGGGTTAAATAAGAAAGAGGTAGAGGAAGAAAATAAAACAATATCAGAATATCAAAATCGTAGCGGAACAAAATACAATATATAATAACAGCTTTTAAATACAAAAAAAATATGTACTGTTATATACTTACAATCATCAGAGTAAATTTAGCAACAGACAATCTGGACAATTTAATAGCTTGTCCTTACACAGTGGAAATAATAGTCAAATACGGAAGTACGCTCTGCCATCCAGCTCCTCTCTTGAGCTCCTTAGCTTTTTAACCTGAATCTGTACAACTCGGTCCGACCCGAGCATCATAGTTAAACAACACCCGAGTCAGTCTGGAAAACCAGCGTGAGAAAACTACGCTCAATTGGATTATTAAAGTTTTGAAAATCCTTTAAACACAAAGGTATTTCGTAAGACCACGCCACAAATATATATGTTGG
The DNA here is from genome assembly GCA_030765085.1 of Allium cepa. Classification (NCBI taxonomy): domain Eukaryota; kingdom Viridiplantae; phylum Streptophyta; class Magnoliopsida; order Asparagales; family Amaryllidaceae; genus Allium; species Allium cepa. Next base: position 698,452,869 of record CM060942.1, on the reverse strand, counting down.
TTTTTTACCTTATGATAACCAAAACACTTCTTATCAAATCCTCTGATATTATAGTAGCGTCTAAATACAAATACTTATTCAAATAGCTGAAATTGTTACAATCATTAAATCCAGCATAATAGGTATAAAAACTAGTCCGAAGGCACTTATTGGAGATTAGGTTTCCATACAATGGTAGGGCTACTGGGGTACTGCCTGTCACATTATTCGGTCTAGATTAGAGTACCGAGGATCACTCCCGATCCTCTACAACACAAGACCAGAGCTAACCCTTACTGGATAGTTCGAATAAGATCACCCCGTGATTGGAACTAACAACCGCCCACTAAGATGAAATAAAAGGGACCTCTAGACAGGGGAAATCTTACCCAAATTGGTTGCTAACCACTTAGCCTTGTTGCACCTCCCCTGTTTTAGCCATTCCCTGTTGATGAGGCTTGAGGCTATGCGTTACCTTTTTAGAATACATTTCACTTAGAACGATCATCGTCCTCCTGACAATACTCTGGTAGCATTCGTCCATGCAAGTTGCCCTTGGTCTGGACAAATCGAATCACCGTCTTCATCATCTTCACGGTCTTCATTTGCAAACATTTTCAACCGGACTAAAGTGGCTTTCAAATAATTAAATCCGATCTCCGCCTCTTCAAAACGATAAGCGCATTTGGCCAACACTGATAGTCAGTTATTTAACTATCAAATAACATTCACAAGCAAACATCAGGCCTTAAATAATTTCCCAAATTATTTATCTTAAAAATATCTTCACAAGATATTATTTCCCTATTTCAACACTTTGAAAATAGTTTTCAAATCACTTTTATTCTTATGGAATAAATTTAAATTTTTTTCCCAATACTTTGAATATTTTCCCACTTCGTTTAATATTCAACACTTGAAACTCCTCATTTTATTCCTTATTCTTTCCCAAAAATCAATTACAACTTTAATTGTAAATTCCAACTTATTCTACAGATTCTAGGATTCCTTAATTAATTTCCATTAATATTTCCAAAGCCATTAGCTTAAGTTAAAAATTCAGGTTTTCCTTCTACTCTCCTTGTGAATTTTATTTCACCCCCGAAATTCACTTATCTTATGCCTTAGCAATTTATTTAAGATCCTAAAAACCACTAAGATCTTATTATAAAATCTTATTTGATTTGCTAAACTTAGCTTCCCCTCTTAAGAGGATTTTGTAATTTAATTTAAAAACATTTAAAACCGTATATAACTATAAAATAAGAAAATTGGTTTTATCTTCAAAATAGGGTTCAAAGTAAAAACAAACTTCGAGATATTCTAAATCCAATAATAGTTTATAAAAATTATATAGTATAGTAATTTACTTAAAGAAAATTCTATCACTCAACAAAAGTCTATTTTTTTCCTTTAGAAAATCCCATATTTACCAATTCAATTTATAAATTCCTCTTGATTCCTATTTCATCGTTCATATTCTCCATTCTCACATTTGGAATACTTTCATTCATTCTTCCAAAACAACTCTCCTAATTCGATATAAGTTTGCACTATCAACGTATATTTTACATATCCACTGATATTATCTTATCTCATTTTTAAGCCCCATTTATAAATTCTAAAACTCCCCTAAGTTTTTTATCTATTTACAAAATAGCTTTTATTTAAAAGTCCGATTTTTAATTTCCTTTCTTACTAAATTCCAGTTTATTTCAAATCCATTTTTAATATTTGCTTAAGTTTCTTTCCATCATTTTGAAACATTCTGCAAGTTCTTTTATATAATTTATTTCAAAAATCTCTACTTAAATAAATTTTACGAATGATTAAGTATAGTCCCTATTAGTTAATATTTTTTTATTCCACTTAATTTTCCTTTAGAATAAATCCAATTTACAATATAAATATTTACCATTCAAATTTTCTTTCTAAATTCCTTTAAGTTAATTAATTCTGATATTTAAAATGCCCATTTTATATTCCAATGCCATTTAACATTTAATAATTCAATTCACACAAACCATAACATCATATCCAATATATCATATATCAACATATATATATGAGCAAAAAATATTTTTGAGGAATCCAATTGGATCCCTTCAACCTATTTTTCCTATATCCACAGATGTTAGTTAGTACTATATCCCACTTCGAGGGGGATATTGCGGTATAAAGGGTCGTCTACTACTATGCGGGGCGCATAGGGTCTCAACCGCTATATAATGCGGGAATATTAATCACTCCAATATATATATACATACATACATAACATCCAACAGATAATTATTTATTTCATATAAGTACATTCAATAATTTAAATTTATTCATTTAAATTAAACTAGGCAATCCAAATGAGTGAGAAGATCTCACATTTGCTTTTCGTTTGCAATCCCCTTCAATCTCAACTCAGTTTTCCCATTTTTTGACCTTGTATAACATTATATGATTTTATTAATATTTGAATAAATCGAACAATTAATTTTCCATTTGATAAATTTAATTTACTAATTATTTAATTTAAACTAATAATTTTCTTTCAAATCTATGTATATACTTAAAAATAAATGATAGATTTCAAAAATCTAATTTTATATAAACTTTCAAATATTTTAAGATTCATACTTATTTTCAAAAGTCTTATATATATATATACCTTGAACTAAAGTAGGTAAGTGTGTGTATATATATTTATTTATACCCTCCTTTACTATATATATATATATATATTTATTTATTTTCTGTAAATAAACAACAGAAATTTCTTTACTATAAAATCTTATTTTTCTTTCGTTCCTGTTTTTTGTATAAAATCTGATTTCAAAATCCTTCCATTTTCTTTTTCTCTATATATGTATATATGTATATGTATATATAAATCTTTAAACTGAACAAAATAAATTTTTTTGTATACCTTACTGTTATATATTTTTGTTTAGATGTATTTGTACTTGTATTTTTTCTTGTATGTAAATCAAAAACAATTGTTCGCTTTATTGTATATGTATACATATAGATGTAAAAATCTTCAAATTGAAAAAATAATAAATAAATAAATAATATTGTTTATTTCTTACAGCCTTAACCTCACGACCCAACAAGCTCGTGTCTTCACTCGCGCTCGACCATCCCTTCAGCCAACCCCGAAGTCGCGAAGCCCATCCCCATCCCCAAAGCCCTAATTGACCGAACCTAAGTCGCTCCTCTACGACACTGCGATGGGTTCGACCACCTCCAATTTGCGAACACCTTGGCATCGTCACAATCCTCCATGGCCACTGCTGCCGCTCGTCACTTCCAGGTCGAGTCCCCCTCCCTCACCGATTTCGACTTCGGGAGCCACTTCGAACACGAGAGCCTCCCTTTCCTTGAATCGAGCTGGCAATGTCGATTCGTTTGACAGTGATTCGATTTCTTTTTTTTTTAGGAACGAAATTTCTTCATGAATTTTTGTTTTTAAGGGAAAAGGTTTTGAAATTGATCTGCTTTAAGAAGAGGGAAATTTATCTGAGTTGAATATGAGCGGCCTTTTCCTTTTCGTTCGAACGAAAACTTTGAAGTGGGATGTTATTTTTTTAAAATCGAATTTGTGTAGAATGAAAGGGGAACGAAGATAAGGTAAACGATTTATTCATCGACCATTTTTCATTTTCTACTTTGGTTTTTCTCTGAACGATCGGCTTGTTTTTAAAGAATAGGGTGGGGACAAATAAAAACACGATAAGATGCTTGCGTGCAGAATTTGTTTTGCTACAAAGGAGGCAGAAAGTTGTGATGGTGAAAGGAAGTAGGCTGGTGAAGGAATCTCAGCTGGATTAGGGTATATAAATATATATATATATAAAAAAAAATTAAATTCAAATTCAAATTGTCTCGATAAACGCAACTTAAAATTTCAAACTCCTATCGAGGCATTCCGCTAAACATTCATAATGTTGTACCCTTATTTCGAGTGCAATGGAAAAGGTTTCGAGTCCTAATTCAATCGTATGGAGAAGATAGCTTTTTGGACACATTTATTATATTGAATTTCGATGTTCATTTCAGCGCGTTTACAAACCGTACGATCACACGACAACTCCAAATGCTACGAAAATTGAAACCCGATAATAATACAATATTATGGATCCAATGAAACTAGTTTCGTCGAAATCCGAGACTATGCCTCAGAATGCTATTTTTAAACGTCAATTTAAACGATATATTTTTAAAATTGAGAAAATCACTTTTAACATTTTTATTACCTTCAGTATTATCGATATATATTTTACAAGCCTTTAAAATATTTTTAACCAGCTTAGATCTTCGAATTCCACTATTTAATCAATATCCAATTATTGAATTGAATAACCATATTATCCTACAAATCTCTATATTAAATTCTAAATCTGTTTTATTAAATAAAACCCAACCTTTCATATTCAAAATCGATTTATAATCCAAATTAAATATTTAAAACCATTAAATATCCCATATTCAACGTTGAAAAATCTAGGTCGCCACATTCATGTTTCGCACCTCATTCTGACCGCTTCCTTTGTATCGATCGATGTGGACACGATCGATATGAAAATGACTCATGGATCATTCGTATCCATCGGTATCCCTGTTGTTCATATCGATCCAACCTTTGTTCCTTCGTATCGATCTAAATCTACCGCTTTTCATGTGTGTCCTTCATATCGATCTTGATGCTATCCATACGAACTACTATCGGCCCAAAACAAACGTACAAGAGAGAGTGTGGGTTACCCATATTCGTATCCATCTCGATAACCCTCGATTGATACAAATGACATCCATAGATCCAAAGTAATTCATGTTGATTGATACAAACCACATCGATCCAAAGGTACCGATGCTAACCATTTCTCTTCAACATTGGTCCATCCATAAATTGAGCAGACGAACTTCGATTGACCTGAAATTTGAAATGTAGACTTTCCAAGCCTTGTTTATCATTCCCAATCGATCTCACCTTAATTTGAGCTTGGTCCATATTTGACGGTATCGATCATATCCTTGCTTTCCTATCGATCTCTAATCCGCACATCCATCCGTTTTAGCTAATTTTGTTGATGTCCCGATCTTGACCAAAAGGCAGAGTAATATTAGCCCCCCAAAACACGCCTTGCGATAGGAAGGCGTGTTTTGAACAGCTTCAAGTCCAATGTCCAAAGTCCACATTCCATCCATAGCCATACCTGTGCAGTTAAAGCGCTCGGCAAATTCAAAGCGGTGGAGGTGCAAAAAGTCATAGCGGGGATACAGCGAGGATATAGCGAGATATAGCGGATAGCTCTAAAATGGCATATAAAACTTGTACTTAATATTTTTACAAATATATAAATGGTAATTAAATGAAAAATTATCATTCAAACTGAATTATAATTAGTACATAAATAATTTTAAATAAAAACATGTGCGAACATACTTTAAATAAACGTAAAACTGTTATATAACATAATTAAATTTAGTAGAATATTAGAGTATGTTCATTTTTGAAAATATATTAAAAATTAAATCAAATAAATTAGTTTCATAATTTTTATAATGTATAAATGCAATTTTTCATTTCATTTTATTAAAGAAGATATAGCAGAAATAGTGGAATATAGCGGTAATAATGGGATATAGCGGAAATAGCGGGGCTTAAAGCGGAAAGGCTATATTTTGGGGCTATATGGAAAAATCGTAGCTGTAGAAATCTGCTATGAGATATAGTGGGGTTATAGCGAGGTAATAGCGGGGCATTAACTACACAGAGCCATACCATCCGATCCATAATCCAATCCACTACCAAGCGAAATCCTAGTGTCGTAGTCATATCCTTATCCAAATCCGGGACTGCTTCGAGTCGATGTCCGATTCCGAATCCAGTAACCAATTCCTTAGCCAATTCCATAGCCATATGAACCCGCCAACTGACTTTTAATCCATTCATATCCGATAACCAATAACCAAATCCATGACCTCTCCGGGTCGACATCTGAATCCAGGACCACTACTGGCCCATGTCCAAATCCTTAACTGTTCACAGCCAATATCTGAATCCATAACCTCTTTGGGATCTTGCCAAGCGCCATCCACACTCGATGACCCATGTCAAGAAATGCCTTGCTCAATGTTGATCCTAGTTCAGTATCCCTGAATGCTAAGCAATGTTGTGGCTTAAGTCCTAAGCCAAATACTGGTCACTCTGGACCCTTGTCGATTATAGTCCATACTCGATGACTTGTATTAACAGATGATAGGTAATATGGGTCCTAAGTCCTAGGCTGAACCTTGGTCTATTTGGACCCTTGTCGAGCATAGTTCATACTCATGACCTGAATAAGCCGATTTTCCATGTTCAGGCAAAGCGACTTACCTCTTGTCACGTACAATCCATACCTGACGACCATTTACCAAAAATTAGATAAAAATCCAATCAAAATCCAATCTAAAATCCACATTAAATTAGAAAAAAAAATCCATACCAGAAATCCAAACTAATATCCAAACCGACCATACAAAAAAAACAGGAGTTCAAACCAACTCCGAAACTAAACCTGAAAAGAGCAAATGACCAAACCAAAAAGAAAAGGTAGATTTCACAAACTAAAGCATTGTGGTTTACCATCATCTCAGAGCATGCCAAGGGGCTATCTCCATTCCATACATGAGTAAGTGGCTTAGCCGTTTGCCCAGAGTTTTCTACTTATTCCATGCCATCCCTCTCAGTCGATAACCAATTGGCCATCATCCCCGGGCCTCGCGCCATCGTCATTTTAGGGAGACGGTGGCTGCCATTATCCTGCCTTTTGGTCAAGTCCGGGATATCAACAAATTGGCCAACACGGATGGATACGAGCATTAGAGATCGGTAGGAAAACATAGCTATGATCGATACGTCAAAATTTGACCAAGCTCCAATCAAGGTGGGATCGATTGGGAATGATGAATAAGGCTAGGAGAGGCTACGTTATAAATTTTAGGTCAAAGCGGAGTTCGTATGCTCGAGATAGGGATGGATCAACATTGGAGAGGAACGGTTCGGTATAGATACTTTTGCATCGATGCAATTCGTATCGATCGGGATGGAGTTGGTCATCTACTTCGGATCGACAAACTTCATATTGACATAATGCAAATCAATTGGGTGGATACATAGGTGCAATTCATGTCGATAAGCTAGATCGATACAAGGGATAGAACAACCAATGGACACGAGGTAATGACTGCATGGATAGAAGAGCACTCCATATCGATCAATACTGATCGATACGAAGGGCATGCATGGAAGCAGGTCTGAAGGATACGAAGGTATGTGCTTTCGAGGTGTTCAAGGATCGATACGAACAAGGCAGCAAGATGAAAAGAGGATCGATACGAAAAGGACAGCAGGCATGTAATCGATACGAATAGGGATTGATAAATGGATACAACAGTGTATATCTATGGATATGAAGACTGTAGACTGATGAATGAGAAATGGTGGATATGTGGTAGTGGGATATGATGGATACGAAACATTGATGGATACGAAGATGGGGATCAATACGAAAGTGAGGGATACGAGTCATGGATATGAAGAAACCAGCCTACTTGGAAAACACGAACTTGGATTGATCAGAACTCTCATTCTACAAGTCCAAACGTCACGAAACTTTCACATAGGCTTACTTATGCATTCGAGCACCTCCATGATCGATCTCAACTCAAATGGGGCCAAATTGGATCGATACGAATTGTACATGGATCGATCCAAAATCACTCTAGATCGATCTGGCAGGCCCACTTGCGTAAGAGAAAAGGTATCTTTGGTTTTGAGGTATATATTTTTGGATGTACACCTATAAAAAGAGGTCCTATGGAAACTAAAAAGGGAATCTTTTCTGCTCTTTACGCCAAATCTCTACCATTTTGTTATATGATGCTAAAGGCTTGTAACTATAATCACAATATAAAAGGAATAAAAGGATCGATTCAAAGTGGATGTAGGCCGAAGATAGCCGAACCACTATATATATCTTGTGTCTCTTCTTACTTTCTTTTTTTTTAATTTTTTTATTTCTTCATTTGTTACTCTCTACATTATCTGGATCTGAGATCTGTGTTTGGATATTGTGGATTTGTGTGTAAACATTGGTGCTTTCATGGCTTTTGGGTTTTGTGATCAAATTTGACGCAAACACTTTGGTGCTTTCACTAAGAAGGACTAACACCCGCTGCACCAGACTTGGAGTTCAGATTTGGAAAACTAAAGGATCAGATCTAGAAGGAACCATGGCCAAGAAATCGACCAAAACACAAATAATCGAGAGGAGCCACCACGAAGGAAGCCAGGAGGCATCCTCGTGAGCTAATCAGGATTCAATATTCATCACTAGAGATGGGATGGAAACGATGTTGAAAAGATAGAAGGAAATAATGCAAAACCTTTTCAGACAGTTTAGACAGGTAGGAACAGCCGGAGCTGCTGGATTTCTGATCCACGAAGCTGGAGCAGCAGAAGCAGAGGCAGTTCAGAATCCGGATCGAGAAAACACAGCAAATAGGTGCAGGACAGAGCAGGACCATCGGGAGCAACTCCTGTGCTCGGGGGCATGCCTTTGGATCATGTTGACTCGATTCCAGAAAGGATACCAGGCGGCGCTGTGCAATTTGAAGTTGATCGGGATATGAACACTCATCCAGAAAGATGGGTTTTTGGATTCCCTCATGAACTTGGGGGCGAGCTGGATATGGCAGGTAGAGGCTACCTCTTGATGGCAATGACAGATAAGCGAACTTGATCAGACGGGCTTTGGGGGAAGGATTAGTGAATAGAGACTTGGAGGATGTGAATAGGAGTCTCTTTGCTCCTGTGATCAGGCAAGCTAGGAAACCATCGGATTTCAGACTACCAACACTGGAGATGTACGACGGGAGAACGGATCCTACTATTCGTTTGACAAGATACATGAGACACATGGAAGTTCTAGGGGCATAGGAGGAAATCATAGCATAGTGCTTCCCATTGTATTTGATAGATATAGCAGCATTATAGTTCAGACAGCTGGAGAGTGGCTCTATTGGCGCATGGACGGAGCTGATTGAGAGGTTTATGAGGCAATTTCGGGTCCACCTAGTCAGACTGAAGAACGTGATGACTTTGACATCGATCAAACAATGGAAGGGAGAGTCGCTTAGGTATTTATTAACAAGATTCAATGCGGGGTGGCTTCGGTGGATCGGCCTGATCCATCGATGGTTTTGATGGCGGTAGTCTCAAGAATTATAGATAATTCAGATTGTGAGATATCGTTGGAGCGGGATCCACCGATGGGTCTCGCGGAGTTCTACCATGAAGCGGAAAGATTTCTAAGGCTGGAAGACACGCAGGCTGAGAGAGAAGAGAGAGAGAGGCTGAAGCTTATGCGGTGAAAGGTGAAGGTCCACCCAGGGAGGATCCAAACAAAGACGATAGAGGCAAAATGAAAATGAATAACAATGGCAGCACTTCGAAAAGGCCACGGAGGGAGTCAAAGTTTTCCTCTTACATGGATTTAACTAAAACTCTAGAAAGGATTTACTTGGATACTCAAGGGCACCTCCGGTATCAAAGGCCGGCAAAAAGGGAACTTTCTGAATACGAGCAGGCATCAGGAAAGCATTGCCTATTCCATAAGCTTGATGGGCACTGTTATCCCACCTTTTGGTTAAGGCTGGAATATCAAAAAAATGAGAAGGAATGATGGATATTGGGATTGGAGATCGATTGGAATCAAGGTTGCAATCGGTGTCGTCAAAATTTGGTTGGGCTCCGATCGGGACGGAATCGATTGGAGATGATGATGAGGACAAGGAGAGGCTATGTTTCAAATTTCAGGTAAATCGGAGTTCGTATGAAGGAAATATGATCGATGCAAGGTGAAAGGAGCATGCTGTTCGTATCCATCGGCGCACAGGGATGGTTCGTATTGATACATTTCGTATCGATCAGGTATTTGGTGTTTTGTATCGATCGGTTTCGTATCGAACGGCAGAAGTTCGACTCGATGGGGTTCGCATCGATCAGATGTTGGTTCGACTCGATAGTGTTCATATCGATCAAAGGCAGAGCAGGGTGAAGGACTTCGAATCGATACTGTTCATATCGATCATCATGGACACGACTCTGTGGTTTCGTATCGGTCAGGATGGGAAGAGGCGGCATGTCTCGAATCGATACTTTCGTATCGACTGCGGAAGGGTTTGGCACTTTCGTATCCATCAGGTAAGGCTTTGTTCATATCCATTAGGTGCGTTCTCGCTCGTATCCATCCTCCACTTCATCACAACCACTTCGTATTGATAACCCCCATGGTCATTTCGTATCGATCAATTCATGAATGATCGCCGCGAAGTGTACTCCTGGAATCGATGCAAAGAGAAACACGAATCGATGGGTACGAGCTTGGCCGTTGCGAAGTTATGGATATGAACATGCGTAAAACATGGATGTAAGCCCACGTCTCTAGGAAAGAAACGGTCAATGCGGCGAGGAGTATGGATCGAGCCTTGGAAGAAGCGCCACGTCATCGACGCGCACGTGCCTCCATCGAGTTGAAAGTGATGGATTCGAACGGATGGATTCGAAGACGACAGCCAACGGAAAAACCAAGTTTGAATCGATCATAACTCAAGATCCACTGATCCAAATGCAACGAAATTTTCACAGCAGCTTGCATACAAGGTAAAGAATGTTCCTGCCAAGTTTCAGCTCGATTGGATCATTTTTTGATGGATACGAAATCATTTCGTATCGATCACAGATTGAGTCAAAACTTGGTGGGGTCGGTCGCGTGGGCCCATTCACGTGCCAGAAGAAGTCTCCCGAAGTTTGAGCGCGATCTCAGCCTCCTACGCCTATAAATAGCCTCCTGAAGCCTATAGAAAGGGGACCTTTGGGCTATTGGACGTCGAGACTCTGCCGGATTCATTTCTACACTTCAATATAACGATTGTACTCGAAATTCTTCATTACTACTGCTGTAATCAACTATAACCAGCAAGGATAATCAATAAAAGGATAAAACTTTGAAGTGGACGTAGGCCGGAGATAGCCGAACCACTATAAATCTTGTGTCTTTGTTCATTATTTCTGAATTGCTCTTTGTTATTTGCTAAGATCTAATATTTGTGCTTGAATATCGCTGATTTGTGTTCACATACTGGTGCTTTCACGGTATTTGGGGTTTGTGATCAATTTTGGCGCAAACACTTTGGTGCTTTCACCGAGAAGGACTAGCACCCGCTACATCGGATTCGAAGTTCAGATTTGAAGAGTTTGAGGAGTTTTGACTTGAAGACAATGACTAGGAAAAATAGTAGAAGGCAAAGGGCTGAGAGAAGCCAACAGGAAGGAAGCCAAGAAGCATCCTCCAGAGCTGGAGAAGGGCAAGCTTCCATCTACATCACCAAAGACGAAATGGAAGCTATAACAAATTCACTGCAAGAGAGGTTGTTGAAGAGCCAACAGGAAATGATGCAGACTTTCTTTGAGCAGATGAGAGCTGCAGGGACGGAGAGCTTAGGAACATCTACAGCGGCTGTGGATGCAGGACAAGGAACTAGGGTTATGGAACCCAATGGAGGACAGGATACAGAGCCAGAAGGCAATCAACAGGGGCTTGGGGGCAGGCCCGCAGGATCCAACACAGGAGGAACTTTGGAAGGAGTTCAACAGGCTAGAGCCGACGTTGCTGCAAATGAGACACATGAAGAATATGTGTCGGAGTTCCCTCGGGGGCAACCCCTGACAGACAATGTTGGATTGGTAGAGATAATCAGGAAAACTATACGAGGTGGCTTGACCAATAGAGACTTGGAAGGGGTGAACAGGAGTCCATTCGCTCGGGAAATTAGGATGGCTCAGAATCCACCTAAGTTTAAGTTACCTAGCGTGGAGGTATATGATGGCAAGGCAGACCCAACTGATCACTTGGTGAGGTACACCAGACACATGGAGGTGCTGGGGGCATCGGATGAAGTAATGGCCTGATGCTTCCCTTTGTACTTGACGGACTTAGCTGCAATGTGGTTTAGACAGCTGGGAGAAGGATCTATCAGGACTTGGAGGGAATTGGTGGATAGGTTTTTGGGGCAGTTTCGGGTTCATATCAAAAGGCCAAAAAATGTAATGACATTAATGTCGGTAAAGCAGAGGATGGATGAATCACTTAGGGCTTTTCTAACCCGATTCAATGCGGTGGTTGCTTCGGTGGATCGGCCGGATCCATCGATGGTTTTCATGGCTGCAGTATCAGGAATCAGAGAGGATTCAGAATTTAAGGTATCTTTGATATGAGATCCCCCATGGGATCTCAAGGAATTCTTTCACGAAGTCGAAAGGTTCCTTCGGCAAGAAGATGCGAGTATGGATTTAAAGTTGAAGGAGGTAAATGCAATTGAGGGTGGAGGACCATCCAGTAAAGGTTCGGATAAAGATAAAGGAAAAAGGAAGTTGGATGATGATTCTGGAAAAGCTAAGAAGCGATGGAAGGATCCCAAGTTTTCCACATACACAGGATTCAATGAGACGTTGGAGCGGATTTACTCGAAAACTCGGAATCGCCTTCCTTAACGAAGGCCGGCAAGGAGAGAACCATCAGAACGGGAGAGGGCATCAGGAAGGCACTGTCTCTTCCATGATTTAGATGGACATGATACCAACATCTACAGGCACTTAAAGGGCATAATTGAGGAGCATGTAAGGAATGGACAATTGAGGCAGTATGTTGGGACACGGAATGCAGCGGTGGAGCAGGAGCAACCACCGCCTACCTCACACCATGATGATGTGAGGCCCAGGAATGATGGTCGATTGATTATCTATTGACCAAGATAATATGAAATAAGTAACAAGCTACTAGCAAACGTCAAAGTCATTTACACATGTATGGGGATGGAGATAGCCCCTAGGCATGCTCTGAATGATGATAAACCGCGATGCTATGGTTTGTGAAATTTTTTTTTTTGCTTTCGGATTGGACGCTGATTTTTCTGGTTTGGTTTTGGAGTTTGGACTGAACTCCTGGTTCTGTTTTCTTTCTAATTTGGATTTTCCTTTGAATGGTTGGTTTCTGTTTTGGATGCTGGTTTGGATTACTGATTTTCTGGTTTTGATTTGGATTTTGGATTGGATTTTGATTGGATTTTTATCTGGTTTTTGATAAAAGGTCGTCGGGTATGGATTATGCCTGGCAAGGGGTGAGTCGCTTTGCCCGAACGTGGTAAATTGACTCATTCAGGTCGCTGAGTATGGACTATGCTCAGGAAGGGTCCGGAGTGACCAGGATTCGGCATAGGACTTAGGCCCTGTATTATCAATTGTTATTTTCAAGTTGCTGAGTATGGACTATGCTCAGAAAGGGTTCGGAGAGACCAGGATTCGGCCTAGGACTTAGGCCCTCATATTATCGATTATTGTTTCAGGTCGTTGAGTATGGACTAAACTCAACAAGGGTCCGGAGAGACCAGGATTCGGCTTAGGACTTAAGCCATGGCATAGTACAACATCCAGGGACACTGGACCACGGTCGTCAAGTGTGGATTGCGCTTGGTAAGAACCCAGAGAGGTTAGCTCAACGTCCAGGGACACTGGACCATGGTCGTCAAGTGTGGATTGCGCTTGGCAAGAACCCAGAGAGGTTAGCTCAACGTCCAGGGACACTAGACCACGGTCGTCATGTGTGGATTGTGCTTGGTAAGAGCCCAGAGAGGTTATGGATTTGGATATCGACCCGGAGAGGTCCTGGATTCGGTTATTGGCTATTGGATAAGGATAGATTAGGACTCGGTTGTCGAGTTCGAATGGACATGGAATTGGAATTGACTATGGACTTCGGATGTCGGATTCGTAACTATTCAAAACATGCCTTCTTATCACAAGGCATGTTTTGGGGGGCAAATGTTATCCCACCTTTTAGTTAAGGCTGAAATATCAACAAAATGACAAGGAACGATGGATATTGGGATTGGAGATCGATTGGAATCAAGGCTGCAATTGGTGTCGTCAAAATTTGGTTAGGCTTCGATCGGGACTGAATCGATTGGAGATGATGATGAGGACTAGGAGTGGCTATGTTTCAAATTTCAAGTTAATCGGAGTTCGGATGAAGGAAATATGATCGATGCAAGGTAAAAAGAGCATGTTGTTCGTATCCATCGGCGCACAAGGATGGTTCGTATCGATACATTTCGTATCGATCAGGTAGTTGGTGTTTCGTATTGATCGGCAGAAGTTCGACTCGATGGGGTTCGCATCGATCAGATGTTGGTTCGACTCGATAGTGTTCGTATCGATCAAAGGCAGAGCAAGGTGAAGGACTTCGAATCGATACTGTTCGTATCGATCATCATGGACACGACTCAGTGGTTTTGTATCGGTCAGGATGGGAAGAGGCGGCATGTCTCGAATCGATACTTTTGTATCGATGGCAGAAGGGTTTGGCACTTTCGTATCCATCAGGTAAGGCTTTGGTGTATCCACTAGGTGCGGTCTCGCTCGTATCCATCCCGAGGATGAGCTTCGTATCCATCCTCCGCTTCATCACAACCACTTCGTATCGATAACCCCCATGGTCATTTCGCATCGATCAATTCGTGAATGATCGATGCGAAGTGTACTCCTGGAATCGATGCAAAGAGAAACACGAATCGATGGGTACGAGCTTGGCCGTTGCGAAGTTATGGATATGAACATGCGTAAAACATGGATGCAAGCCCACGTCTCCAAGAAAGAAGCGGTCAATGCAGCGAGGAGTATGGATCGAGCCTTGGAAGTAGCGCCACGTCATCGACGCGCACGTGCCTCCATCGAGTCGAAAGTGATGGATTTGAATGGATGGATTCGAAGACGACAGCCAACGAAAAACCTAAGTTTAAATCGATCATAACTCAAGATCCACTGATCCAAATGCAACGAAATTTTCACAGTAGCTTGCATACAAGGTAAGGAATGTTCCTGCCAAGTTTCAGCTCGATTGGAACATTTTTTGATGGATACGAAATCATTTCGTATCGATCACAGATCGAGTCAAAACTTGGTGGAGTTGGTCGCGTGGGCCCACTTACGTGCCAGAAGAAGTCTCCCGAAGTTTGAGCGCGATCTCAGCCTCCTAGGCCTATAAGTAGCCTCCTAAATCCTACAGAAAGGGGACTTTTGGGCTATTGGACGTCGAGACTCTGCCGGATTCATTTCTACACTTCAATATAACGATTGTACTCGAAATTTTTCATTACTACTGTTGTAATCATCTGTAACCAGCAAGGATAATCAATAAAAGGATAAAACTTTGAAGTGGACGTAGGCCGGAGATAGCCAAACCACTATAAATCTTGTGTCTTTGTTCATTATTTCTGAATTGCTGTTTGTTATTTGCTGAGATATGATATTTGTGCTTGAATATCGCTGATTTGTGTTCACACACTAGTGCTTTCATGGTATTTGGGGTTTGTGACCAATTTTGGTGCAAACAGGAACAGCATGAACGACTGCATGCATTTAAAGGATATCGTTGAGGAGCATGTGAGGAACGGTCATTTGCAACATACATAAAGAATCATGCTGTGGTAGTGGAACAGGAGCGGCCGCCGCCCGCCTCAAACGAGGATGGCACTAGATCTAGGCATCATCAGCTTGTTATCAACTGAATGAATTTATGGCTTTGAATAAGTAATATAACTCGAAGTAATACGGCTAAGTAACTTACACATGTACGGAATCGAGGACGATCCCTAGGCATGCTCTGAGATGATGATAAACCGTGATGCTCGAGCCTATGAAATCTTGTTTTCTTTCTGTTTTTCTGCAAACTTTGGTTTCTTTATTAGTTGTACAGACATTTATTTAGTTTTTCCTGGTTATAGAGACTTTTACTTTGTTAATTGGATTCTATGATGAGTGGATTTGGATTAATTTAATAAGTAATACAAGTCACACGATTACGGTCCCGATTGTAGAGACAGGACAGTGATCACAAGTTGCGGGGCCCTTTGCCGAAGAGCGATGGAATGGACACGAACACTATATAAAAGTCCTCGATTGGAGAGTGACGCCGGAGAATATGAAAGTCCTTGACCGAAGAGTCGAGGCTGGAGAATGTAAAAGTCCTTGACCGGAGAGTCGAGACCGGAGAATACAAAAGACCTTGACCAAAGAGTCTCCGGTCGGGGCCAGAGAATATAAAAGTCCTTGATTGGAGAGTCGAGGCTGAAGTAAGATAAAACGACCAAGCAAGGTCTATGGATTTGAATTTAGACCCAGAGAGGTCATTGATTCAGATTTCAGCTTCGAACAGCTAAGGATTGGCTAAGGAACCGGAATGATCTCGGATTTGGCTACAGGCCTGGAGCGGCCTCGATTTTGGATATTAACCTGGAGAGGTCATGAATTTGGCTATTGGCTACTAGATATGATGGGATTAAAACTCGATTATGGGTTCGGATGGCTATGAAATTGGCTAAGGATTTGGTTACTGGATTTGGAATCAAACATCGACTCGGAGCAGCAGCGGATTTGGATAAGGATATGGCAATGGCACTTGGATAGGATGACTTGGTAATGGATTGAATTATGAATCGAATAATATGGCTACGGATGGAATATGAACTTTGGATGTCGGATTCGGAGCTATTCAATACATGCCTTCTTACAACAAGGCATGTTTTGGGGGGAAAATGTTGTCCCGCCTTTTGGTCAAGGCTGGGATATCAACAAATTGACTAAAAGGGATAGATATGGGGATTAGAGATCAATAGGAAAACATGGCTATGATCGATACCGTCAAAATTTGACCAAGCTCCAATCAAGGTGGGATCGATTGGGAATGATGAATAAGGCTAGGAGAGGCTACGTTTCAAATTTTGGGTCAAACAGAGTTCGTATGCTTGAGATATGGATGGATCAATATTGGAGAGGAATGGTTTGGCATAGATACTTTCGTATCGATGCAATTCATATCGATCAGGATGGTGTTGGTCATCTACTTCAGATCGATAGACTTTGTATCGATGCAATGCAAATCAGTTGGATGGATATGTAGGTTCACTTCATATCGATCGAAGCTAGATTGATACAAGGGATAGAACAACCAATGGACACGAGGTAATGACAGCATGGAGAGCACCTCGTATCAATCATTATTGATTGATACGAAGGGCATGCATGGAAGCAGGTCTGATGAATTCGAAGGCATGTGCTTTCGGGGTGTTTAAGGATCGATACGAACAAGGAAGCATAAAGAACAAGGGATCGATATGAAAAGGACAGCAGGCATGTGTGGATCAATACGAAGGTGGATTGATGGATGGATACAAATAGTGTATATCTATGGATACGAAGATTGTAGACTGATGAATGCGAAATGGTCGATACGTGGCAATGGGATATGATGGATACAAAACATTGATGACACGAAGATGGGGATCGATACGAATGTGAGGGATACGAGTCATGGATGCGAAGCCACCATCCTACCTTGGAAAACACGAACTTGGATCGATCATAACTCTCATTCTACAAGTCCAAACGTCACGAAACTTTCACGGAGGCTTACTTATGCACTCGAGCACCTCCATGATCGATCTCAACTCAAACGATGAAGTGTACATGTATCGATCCAATCACTCTAGATCGATCTGGCGGGCCCACCTGCGCAAGAGAAAATGTATTCCTGGTTTTGAGGCGGATATTTACGAATGTACACCTATAAATAGCGGTCCTATGGCAATTAAAAAGGGGATCTTTTATTCTCTTTACATCGAATCACTGCCATTTTTGTTATTTGATGCTAAAGGCTTATAACGGTAATCATAGTATAAAAGGAATAAAAGGATCAATTCAAAGTGGACGTAGGTCGGAGATAGCCGAACCACTATAAATCTTGTGTCTCCTCTTACTTTCTTTCCTTTTAATTTTTTATTTCTTCATTTTTTTACTCTCTACATTATCTAGATCTAAGATCTATGTTTCGATATTGTGGATGTGTGTAAAGACTGGTGCTTTCACAAGGGGGAGGGGGTTGACCAAATTAGGCGCAAATAGTTGCTCCTGTTCCACCACCGCATTTCGAGTTCCGACATATTGCTGCAATTGACCACTCCTTACATGCTCCTCGATTATATCCTTTAGATGCCTACAGCCGTTGGTATCATGCCCGTCCAGGTCGTGAAATAGATAGTGCCTTCCTGATGCCCTCTCGCACTCCGAGGGTCTCTCCTTCCCGGCCTGCGGTAGGGAAGGCGATTCTGGGTTTCCATGTATATCCGCTCCAATGTTTCATTCAATCCTGTGTAAGTGGAGAATTTTGGCTCTCCCCGGCGTTTCCTTGCCTTGCCAGAGTTGTTATCTAACTTCCTCTTACCTTTATCCATATCCTTACCCGAGCTTCCACCGAATGGTTTTCTATCCTTAACCTTATTTACTTCCTTTAGTTTAAAATCCAGACTTGCGTCCTCCCGTCGAAGAAATATTTCGGCCTCGTGAAGATCCATTAGTGGATCCTGTATCAATGATACTTTGAAATTCAAGTTGTCCCCAACTCTTGACACTGCCGCCATTAGAACCATTGATGGATCTGGCTGATCCACCAAAGTAACCGCTGTATTGAACCGATTTAAGAAAGCCCTGAGCGATTACCCTGTCCTTTGTTTTACCGACGTCATTGTCATCACATTTTTCAGCCTTTTGATATGAACCCGAAACTGCTTTAAAAACATATCCACCAATTCTTTCTATGTCCTAATAGATCCATCTTCCAATTTCCTGAACCACATATCAGTTATATCCATCAAGTACAGAGGGAAACACTAGGATATAACTTCCTCTGATGCCCCAGCACTTCAATGTGTCTCGTGTACCTCATCAAATGATCGGTAGGATCAGCCCTACCGTCGTACACCTTCAAAGTAGGTAGCTTGAACTCTGGTGGATTCCTAGCCACTCTGATATCATAGGTAAACAGAATCCTATTTACTCCTTCCAGATCTCTGTTTACTAAACCTCTACGCATAGCTCGCCTTATAATCTCAGCTAATCCGGTGTTGTCCACCAAGGGTTGCCCCCCGAGTCCCCGAGGGAGTTCTAGTAAATACTCTTCATCGCGTACTCTTGTGCTCCGGCTAGCATCCTGTTGTGCGGTGTCACATGGAATCCCTCTATGAATTGGTCTATCATTACACGGTGGCGTGCCCTTGAGTCTGAATCAATCCAGATTGATAGTTGTGTGCTGATTGGGGCTGCGCCCTGTTGCACTGCTCCATCTGATTGCCTGTTGAGTCCTTCTATTCTAGCTCCGCGGATCTGAACTCCAGCAGATCTTGTTGTTCCTACCTGTCAAAATTGTCTAAGAAGGTTATGCATCATTTCCTCCTGCCTTTTCAGCAACTCTTCCTGCATAGCTTCCATCATCATCTTCATCTCATCTCTGGTGATGAAAACTGAGGCCTGATTTGCTCCTAAGGAAGCATCCTGACTCCCTTCATGCTGACCCCTTTCCGCTCTTTGTTTCCTTGTTGATTTCTTCTTCATGCTTCCTTTTAGATCCAAGCCTTTCCAAATCTGAACTCCAAATCCAGTATAGCAGGCGTTGGTCTCTCTCATTGAAAGCACCAAAGTGTTTGTGCCAAAATTGGTCACAGACCCTAGAAGTAATAAAAGCACCGGTGTTTATACACAGATCCACAATATTCAAACACAGATCTCAGATCTAGATAAAGTAGAGAATAAAAATGAAGGAATAGAAAAATTAAAATGTAAGAAAGCAAGAATGAACAAAAGATTTATAGTGGTTCAGCTATCTCCAGCCTACGTCCACTTTGAATCAATCCTTTTATTCCTTTTTTATTGAGATTACAATTACAAGCCTTTGAACATTAACCAACAAAATAGCAGAGTTTCGACGTAAAGAGCAAAAGAAGGTCCCCTTTTAGTTTCCATAAGACCGCTATTTATAGGTGTAGATCTGAAAATATCCACCCTAAAATCTGGAACACCTCTTCTCTTGCGTAGGTGGGCCCACCGTATCGATCCAGAGTGATTTGGATTCGATCCAAGTATAATTCGTATCGATCCAAATTGGCTTCATTTGAGTTGAGATCGATCATGGAGGTCCCTAAATGCATAAGCAAGCTTTTGTGAAAATATCGTAACATTTGGACTTATAGAATGAAAGTTATGATCGATCCAAGTTTGCATTTGGAAGTAGGCTGGAACCTCCGTATCCATCTAACAGTGTGTATCCATCATACTCCCTTTCTTTGTATCGATCTGATGCCATCCTGGGAAACACATTTTTTCATATCCATCAAATCCATATCTATCCTTCTCATATTGGTCCGAGTCTCATGCATAGATCCATGTTTCGCGCCTCATCCTGACCACACTACGCCATATATGACCTTATGCAACATTTTTGCAAGGTGTTGCTAGCTAAAATGTTGCGACAGCTATAAAATTTTGGCCCTACTGCAACGTTGTATTTTTGGTGTTACCTTAGCCATAAAAATGTGTTGCTCTAGCTAAACAAGTGTAACACGATGCAATATTTTTATATAGTGTTGCCATAGATATATTCTAATTAAAAAAATTAAAAAAAAATTACACCTCAGCGATCCACACCACCATTTAAAACAAAATCTCAACCGTCGATTCACACCATCGATCCACACCTTACCAATTTCCATTTCCCGCTTTACTTTTCTTTCTCATTCCTCTCTGTGTGAAAATTAGGGCACGCGATTTTTCTTTCTCGTTTCTCTCTGTGAAAACTAGGGCACGCGATTCCAGTTGCTTTGATGCTCTGATTGATCGAATCTAGTGTAAGAAACGTTCCTGGTAGCTTGCTCCTTCGTTCTCCTTGATTGATTGCTCGAATTGCTTTGACTTCGTCGTCGGGTGCGATGTGATATTATTTGGTATGTTTTCTGCCTTCTGGTTTACTTGATTATTCTCAATTTTGGTTACACTCGCACGCTTTTGCCGATGATGAATTGGGATTTATTTATAGGCTTTATTTCCTATAATCTCGAGTTTAATCTTTCTGTTGGACTTTGAGAAATTTGGTATGTTGGATTGCGATGATGTATTGGTATGTTGGATTTTGGTCCACTGGCTTGATTTTGCTTTGCCGGTGATGAATTGCCATGTGAATTAATTTGGTATATTGGATTTTGGTTCACTGGCTTGTTTTTGATTTCTGATCTGAGCTTGTTAGCTCCTTTCTGCTGCATTTGTTAAACCAGAACTTGAACCTTTGTTAAACTTGTTCACATACCTTTGTACCTTGCTGCATTTGTTAAACCAGAACTTGAAGTATTTGTATTCTGCTGTCCTCTTGAAAACTGCTTCACTTGAAAACTTCTGCATTTTTGAAAATCAGAACTTTGAAAGTGATCTTTGGTTTTATTAAATTGTTGACTAATCTGAACATTGAGTTTTGATTTCCACGATATATACAAACATATGTGTGTTGAGATTTGTTGGTTTTGCTTGGTCTGGACTGAACTGGTATCATGCTAACCTTGTTCTTTAACATGAACTAATGCTCCAAGTCCTCTGTATATCATATTACTGCCTCTGTTTCTCTTGTACATGCCTGATGCATTCACTGTTTTTGCTTGATGGGCTGCCTATGTGTACTGCTGTGTTTCTTGCACTAGCTTGTCTGCATTTTGTTGAACCTGGTACTTGTTTGTTTTGTTGGTTGCTTGGCCCTGAGTTGAATCCAGTCGATGACTCGGGTTTGAACTTGTGCCGCGTCCATTTTTTGGCTTATCTACATATCTGGCTGCACTTGAGTATGAACTTGCACTTGAGTAGTTGCACTTGAGTAGTTTCTTGTACCAAGCCTTATGATGCATGTATGTTCATCCATGTACATGCATTTCTTGGTCATGTTATGTTGCTTGCTGTGTTGAGTACTACTTTGTGCACTTGGCTTCTCCTTTGTGCATTTTTGCCTGAACTGTTGCTTGCTGTCTTCCATACTGTCTTGTATCCATGTGTTGCATTCATGTTTGGCTTATGCACTTGTGAACAGCTGACTTGTGCATTCACAGGTTGTCCGTGCAAATATTTGGTCCCTGTCAAAAAAAATATGAAAAGAAACAACCCAAATACCTGAGGCAAATAATATAACAAAATTATTTTCATTTTATGTTCGAGTTATATATTATTTTCTAGATTACTGCTTTTGAATTATATGTGACAGGTATTGAAGACTGGACAGCTGGATACAAGCTTGAAGACAGAGTCAAATCAAATGTGCATGAGCTTGAAGACTGGACCCACTACTCGGCTCGCCTAGACCTGTCAAAATATGACCCAACCCATTAACCCAACCCATTTACCCTACTTTTAAGTGGGTTGGGTCAACCCATTTATGAATTTTATTAAATGGGTTATGGGTTGGGTTGACCCATTTTTAAAAGGTTATAAGTGGGTAACCCATTTACCCATTTATTAAAAACATTAAATTTTAATATAAATTTGAAAAATAAGAATTTTAAACATACAATGTAGTTTCATGAAAATTGACAGTTGTACTTAAAAAATAACAGGCCACTGCATCTTCATATTTGAACTTC
The DNA here is from genome assembly GCA_030765085.1 of Allium cepa. Taxonomy (NCBI): domain Eukaryota; kingdom Viridiplantae; phylum Streptophyta; class Magnoliopsida; order Asparagales; family Amaryllidaceae; genus Allium; species Allium cepa. The sequence continues at coordinate 698,430,294 of CM060942.1, read as the reverse complement.
ACCTACTGTTGAAGCCGCTATTTTTTCTGTTCAGACTGCAATTAAAATTTCTAATTCCAAATTATAAATTCGAAATTTCCAAAAATTTCAAAATTTAAATTTCAAATTTTCATATTCCAAATTTCAAATTCGATATTTCCAAAATTTTGAAAATTTAAATATCAAAATTTCAAAATTCGAAATTTCCAAAAATTTCAAAATTAAAAATTTCAAAATCCGAAATTTCCAAAAATTTCAAAATTTAAATTTCAAATTTAAAATTTTAAAATTTTCGAATTTCAAAATTCGAAATTTCCAAAAATTTCAAAATTTCAAATTTAAAATTTTCAAATTTCGAAATTTCAAATTCGAATTTCAAAATTTAAATTTTAAAATTTTCAATTTTTAAATTCAAAATTGAAAATTGAAAATTGAAAATTGAAAATTTTAGAATTCAAATTTTCAAAATTCGAAATTTTAAAATTTCAAAATTTAGCAAATTTCAAATTTTCAAAATTCGAATTTTGAAATTTGAAATTTTAATTTGAAAATTTAAATTTGAAAATTGGAATTTGAATTTTTAAAGTTCAAAATTTTGAAATTTCAAATTTTAAAATTCAAAATTCAAAATTTTGAAATTTGAATTTTGAAATTTTGATATTTGAATTTTAAGATTTTGAATTTTGTACTGTGAAATTTTTAAATTTTGAATTTTCGAAATTTCGAAATTTGAAATTTTGAATTTTGAAATGTGAAATTTTGAAATTTGAAAATACATTTTTTTAGAATTTTTTCATATAAAAAATCGACTTATGTGAGTCGAAAAGCAAAAAAAAATTGTTTTTGCAATAAGTTGAAAAATGACTTTTAAAAGTCGGTAGATTTTGTTTATCCATATTGACTTTTTAATTTTTTCATTTTATAAGCAAAAAACAACTTATTTATTGTAATACAAACGGCCCCTAAATCTTTAAATGGGTTAAATGGGTAACCCGCTTATTAAACGGGTTGGGTCATATATGGCTAGGGTCATAAGTGGGTAAAAAATAATGGGTCATAAATGGGTTGGGTCAAACTCGACCCAACCCATTTTGACCCAACTCAACCCATTTGACAGGCCTAGGCTCGCCTTCGGCTCGGCACTCGGCTCGTCATATATTTGTCAGTGTCGATGTCTGTATAATTTGAAACTGCATATGTAATGAGTGAACTGAGTGATGTAGCGAGGAATATCTATATATGTGAATATCAGTGTTATATATCATTGAATTGTAAAATATTGGAGTCGGGAATTTGTACTATTTCAAATGTTGAAATAAAATATTTATTTAAATAAATTACTGTTTGAATATCAAATTCTGTGCAATAGCATTTTATTAAATAAATATTTATTTCAATTAAAAATCAAATATGCTCTACATTGTGGGCCCCACAAATTCAGAAAGTTAATATCTATAGCAACATTTTGGAATGTTGCTACAGACACCCATGGATGTTGCTATTGACCCAAATAGGGTTCTATTGCAACAATATTACTTATGTTGCCTTAGACAGTAAAAATGTTGCCTTTGAGGTCTAAGGCAACGGCAAAAATTGCATCACCCCAAAGGTGTTTCCATAGACCTATGGCAACATTTTTTGGGCCTGACCCAACAATTTTTTTTGTGTTGCAGAAGGCCATTTATGGCGTAGTGCCACTTTCTTCGTATCGATCGATACGAACACGATCGATACAAAAATGGCTCCTGGATTATTCATATCCATTGGTATCCCTATGGTTCATATTGATCCAACCTTTGTTCCTTCGTATCGATCCAAAGCTACCGCCTTTTATTCGCGTCCTTTGTATCGATCATGACGTTATCGATACGAACTACTATCGGCCTAAAGCAAATGTACAAGGCAGAGTGTGTGTGTTACCCATATTCGTATCCATCTCGATATCCCTCGATCAATACGAACCATATCGATATGAACGACATCCATCGATCCAATGTAATCAATGTTGATCGATATGAACCATATCGATCCAAGGGTACCAATGATAACCATTTCTCTTCAACATTGATCCATCCATAACTTGAGCACATGAACTCCGATTAACCCGAAATTTGAAATGTAGCCTTTCCAAACCTTGTTTATCATTCCCGATCGATCACACCTTGATTGGAGCTTGGTCCAACTTTGATGGTATCGAGCATAGCCATGCTTTCCTATCGATCTCTAATCCCCATATCAATCAATTTTAGCCAATTTTATTGATATCCTGGCCTTGACCAAAAGGCGGGGTAACATATGTACTTCAAAAGGGTATCTCTGATCCTTGGGTAGGAGGACCATTCTTGAAGTGCTAAGGGCACCTCCATGGAATCCTACACAATTAGAAAATGGGCCTTATTGGTTTTTTATTATATACTTAGCACTATTATGATGTACACTCACGAGCATCATAGCTACTTCATTATTATTATTTTCACCCTTAGACATTATTATAATATCACTAGATTTTCTGATATAAATGTTTTGGTTATCTTAAGGTAAAACCCCATCCGTGTTTATTTTCAGCGTGGTCTTAAGAGATACCTTTGATTTTAAAGAATTTTACAAGTTATAATAAATAAATTCCTTATGATTTGAGTTTCTCATGCTGGTTTTACCAGACTATCCCAGGGGTTGCTTTTTCTATAATGCTCAAGTCAGCCCGGGCATATTTTCCAGATTAGCCGGATACTTTGGAGCTTTCAAGAGATGAGCTGGATTCTCTAGGACGTATTCAGATATCTTATATTTTTTGCTATTTTGTTGTTCTTGATTTCTGTTGTATTATCGGTAATTGTAAGGAGATGTTGTTATAATTGTCCAGACTGAAATAAGTTAGTGTGCTCTAACTTCAGTTATGTATGTATATATAAGATGATTTCATTTTGTAAGATCTTATGTGTATTATATATTTATCTCATCATGACGTGAGATTCTTTTCTTTCTTTCATGCCAACAATCTATCTTTCTGGCACTTGAATATTCAGCATGTGAATATCGTGGATGTTAGTGTCGATTTTTAAGTGTCGAAAAGGCGGGTTGTTACATAAGGTGAGTGAGAATAAGTTTAGTTAGATGATTATTTACAGCTAAATTTACCATGTTCTATCTGATCTAGGATGTTAGAAAATCCAGTTGTAAATTGTAAAGTCCTAAATTGAAACCTGTAATCTATGGTAGAAATTGAAGACACTGTAATTTGATAAATTTGATGTTTAATGCTAGTATGCCCCTTTGTTATTGAATTATGAACCCTAAAACTTGTAAACCCTGGATTAAACAACTCAAATTCTACAAATTTGTGAAATTTAAAAATATTGACCAGTTATTATAATAACTTTCTTAGTTTAAATGTTGTAATGAACAAATGTTGTAATAATCAACAAACATTAACATTAATAAAAAACGAAATCGAAAAACTGGAAAACCTTGATTTTTTGAACATGGACTGGTCGACCCCCTCCTTGAGCGGTCTTATGATCGACCAGTTAGAGCTAGTGGTCAAACGGTTACCCCTTTAAATGCACAGTCTTAACCTTGGTCTAAGGCCCAGGTTAATAATAAAATTTAATATAAACGTTAATTATTGGGTGAGCCTATTTGAGGCTATTTGTATATATTTTACGAGTTGTAAGGAAGCTAATTCCCTATGAGATGACGCTAGGACATTGAAGTATTGGGTGAATGTTCTTTACCGAATGGGAAGTCAATTATTCGACTGAGAGCGATTCTTATCGCAAATGGCACTCACAAGAGGTTTTATGTTGGACATATGGCACTGAGTGATGCTTGATGAAGTGTGGCTCGGAACAAAGAGAGTCCTGGTATGCACAGATGCTAACACGACATGGTACATTTGAAATGTTGGATCATAGAGTACGCAATAAGAGGTATAGGCTACGATCGAGAGGTGGATACAAATGTAGACTATAAGGCACGACGACGAGTCGACATTACGGGTTCCCCTCGAGTGTGGTTGGGTTACGAGTAGCCCTTGCTTGGGGAAGATTCGGTCCCAATAGCCTAGTGGAAATTTTTCCATGATGAGCAGCTCTAGGAGCAATAGCTAATTGTTAAACATCAAGGTTCGATCTATAGTTCAATCCATTGTAGTAGCCTGCACACAACATAGGTGTAGGTGTGTGTTGGACCAAAATCCTTAAGAAGTAGACCTTAAGAACACATTGGCACTTAAACTACACCCAATATCATCTAGAGTATAAGTTAACTGCACATTATCATCACATATTAAATTTGTACTCATTCACTGGAATTTTGTTTAACTCACTCTTTTTCCTTCTTTTGCTCACCACAAATGGATAGGGCCATAAGTGATTGGCCCATTTTTGATACTTGGAGAGGCGAACCCATCCTTGAAGTTGCTTCTTATCATATTTACTCTCCATTTATCTATCTATTTTTTAGTACATTTTATTTCCTGTGTCAGACTTGGAGTGATATCTTTTGTACACTTTGTGTTGGACCATGTACTGATTTTCTAAGACTATGATTTGGATATTTCATGGAATGATTATTTTTCTATGTTATATGCTTTGTTCCTCCCACCGTGAGTTCTGAAAATGTAGCATATCTTGGATTATATCTTCTTATATTAGTCTCTATGTTACAAAACCTAATGGCTCGTATTTCTCGGTTTGATGGAGTTTGAACGTCATTGGATCAGTGTGTCGGAAAATGCGGGTTTTCACATTTCTTATACAGAATTCAAGTTATATTGGATTTAGCTTTTAGATTTACCAGATTTTCCTATTTTCTTTTTCCTGTACAATACATGTTATTGATAGTGCATGTTCTTGATAGTACATGCTTGCAAATAAATTGGCACATACGGTACATGTTTTTTAGTGTATGTAACACCACACCTCTATACTCATACTGTCTAAGAGTTTTATATAGTAATACTGTCAGATAATACGAAGAATAAGGCTATATGGGGTACACACAAGAATATTCCCTTGGACTAACACTGGCACACATTAAAATATCAACTATATAACTTACATTTACGTACACAGTATCGGTACAAAGCAATAGATACATGTGCCTCTAGGACAGAACAATACATAATACATAATATAGCACAGAGAACATAGAGCAATCGCAATGACAACATATAATATAAATTTATTTATGTTATACAATAAAATTCATATGTCAATCAATTATATATATATACATATAATTAAACAATGTCAAACAAATTTCATGTAATAATCCTAATATAGAACTCCTCTTTAAACCCAATGAAATACATGCTGGTCAAGTTGTTCCCATATTTGAAATGTCTTGGACTGACCCGAGTATTATAAAATAACACATGGGTTAGACTATGTCTAATCAAGGGTAAAAAATAACAATGGAAGCGTAATATAACCACTGAATAATAAAATGTACATAAATATATAACCATAAATAGTCATCAAGGCATCACAATACCCAAATAACTATAATCTATATGTTATAGTCACTACCGGTTTCAAAGATGTCATCACCCATAATGAAATACATCGAATCATAAAATCAAAATAAGTGGGTGAATCCTACATATCTAGAAAATCGTCATCAAATCCAAAATAATCGGTATTGAGAAATACTTAAGTGATATTGGGCACTAATGAAGCAATACCCACTATCTCTCTCAATCTCATATTATAAAAGATAGACTGTTTTCCTAAGAAGGATACGAGACCATACTCTGGACACACTCTCAGGTATAATCTCATATATACGTAGTATATGTCTATCTACCGCCCGCATACATCTTCCGAAAACAGATGGGAGACTGACAGCATGTCTACTTGCTCAGGAGCTATACATGGTCCATATGACCGACTCCTACAATCGTTAGTTACCATTACCTCTCCACTTTCAATATCTTGATAATAATCCCCATATGCTCGATAACGCGTAGCCACTTCGGCCACGACTACCAACATGTGACCCTATATGGTAACTGATTGCTGGCCTATGCATCATAAAGGGCACCGACTACCTATCTCTTGACGTGCATCAAATAATATAAACAACAATGGTGTCGCAGATCTAGGACGCGACCCCATGATCAAGCCGTTAGGGCGATACCGAACAATCTGGTTTACACCTGAAACATAAAGGGAGTCGGTGTATGGTAGATAGACATATAATGTACGCGGCCTATGTTGCTAACAAGTAGCCTTAATACGTGCTCACCGCAGTGAGCCACACATGTTATATACCCCTGTATAAGTGTCATGCGCGAGCAAAGAATAACTAAATAAATAACACATCAGCGTCCAATGCCACCGACTGTTAATAGTCTATTTATTCAATGCTCATACATCACACTCAACCTTCTACATGCCAAAAGAATAACCGAAAAAATGTTATGAAAGTCTCATACCATATGGTATCACTAAACAATTTATTCTTTCTCGTCACACATAGTAAATAATAAATTCATAACGAAGATGTCATCACCGTATCATATTAAAACACTAATCAACAAAATTGCGATGGTGAATCATCGATGTAATCTTGTCCAATATAAAAAAGACTAGAAAGGTAAAATAAAATAGATTAATAAAAATATAAATAACAATCAATACAATAAATTATTCACAACATATAATTTCATTTTACAGAAAGAATAGTAAGAAATGGATATAATTACATATCTTAAAACAGATATAAAATTATATACTTCATATAAAAATCATTACATATATTCCAAATCAATATATGTTAAAGAATAAAACAAGAAAAACTATGAAATAGGAAATCTGAATGCTTCTATCATAAATTTATAACTAAGCTTAAACAAGAGCACGTATATTCAAATTACATAAAACTTCTCCATGAGAAAAATACATTTACACATAATACATATTTATATAAATTATATAAGATAAGATTTAAGTACATTATATAGATAATAATGTATATACTTTGGGCAAGGAGAGATTGTAATAGAAAGGTTCAAACTAAAACAAATAGCAAAAATGAATCATAAAAAATAGACATCATAACACTTCTACAATGCTTACATACATTACTTATAATAGCAATACTACACTTATATACATTTATACAAGTGCATTTCCTTACAAATATTACTATATCATCCTCATGCACCAAACAGATAGACAAGTACATTTATATATGTTTTACATCCACACACACCCAATGATTCACGCACACCCTCACCTATAACACATGCACTATAACTAAAATGCACACACCCATGTACGTTGGCACAACTACACCTACTAGCATATGCACATACACGTATATGTAAATACATATACATGCAAATATACACACTACTCATACAACACTATCACACACTACACACACACAGCTAATACAAGGTAGCAAGAACCCAGAACACATAGGAGAATACTTTATATTATAATTTAATGTGTGTGCATGTATATATACACTATATATATATATATATATATATATATATATGCGCTTCTCCTATGTTAATATTCAAGTCAGATGTGCTAGTTAATAAATGAAACCAGAGAGTACAAAAAAAGTTACTATAAAAAATATATATTGTTTATAGCTTCCTGAAGCATGCCCATGCATAGGCATGTGCTTACGCACCAAAGGGAGCCAATTTAACTCACTTTATTAATTCACTAAATTCATACTTACATTCATATAATATAGATTTTAAGTAAATATTTAATTCAGTTTACCTTAGGAGTGGAAATTTATATTATATATATAATTAGGCTTTTTTATGTTTAATTTTATTTATTCTAAGTGCAATAAACCAATAATAATATACATATATGTTTGTGTGTCTATATATATGTGCGAGTGTTCGCGTGCTACATAGTAAATATGTCAACATGATTTTGCAAGTTTGAATAAAATATATGTATCAGTAGCTATAAGTACAATGATTAAATAAACGGTTGAGAAATGGAACTCATGGCAATACAAAGTTAGATATCTAAAGCATAGGCATCTATAGAGCATAGTATTACTCTACGCACACTTATACTAGCACCTCACACACTCAGTAGCCCCCGTGCACACACTACACAACATTCACATTCTAACACTTGTACACACTGGCACAAATATTCAAAGATCCTACCCACACAGCCAACACACACACTCTCACGCACTAACACATTCTCATATACAATATATAAGTATATTCACACTAATGATTAAGTAAATTATCTTTCCTATATTCATTTTGATTTATTTCATCTTTAACACATAAAAAATAATAATATAAAATTTAGTTTTGAAATATATTTAGAAACTTAATATTTGCTTCACAAATGCACGTCAACTCCCCTTCATTTGACAACACACATACACATTTACCAAAATCACACACACTACCATACAAGCTAACAATACAACATGCAATTTCCCCTATAGGAGAAAAACATAAGGAAGCAGTAAAGCAAGTCACAAAAATATGCAGACCCACTTATATAAAAATGCTTGTACACACATTATACATTTATATATTTACACTAACAGGCATGAAATTGCACAACCACCTAACAATACGTATATATTTAGACGCAGCAAAATCATACAAATATATATAAATATACACTAAAAAACACACACTACCACATGCATACACACACACGCGCATCCAAGAAAACACACACGCATACACTCTCAGCTTTGCCGCAAAGAAGAAGGCACTACCCAGTTCAAAAGAAGGTGAAATCATATGCTTAAGTTACACACACACATTCATTCACTCAATAAATAGGCAAGGATTCCAAAAGAAATGTGATAGATTAGCATAGATTTGTGAGACAATTCCAACCTGAATGCGCGACTTCTTCATCCTCTCTCCCTTAGGTGACAAACGCATAAACACCATGCCTTAGCATTGCATCACATATGACTTGAACTATAGATACTTGATGATGTAAGAAGTCATGTTCTCAAGTCTGGGAAATTTACGTAATTTATTAGATTTAATGGTAAATTTTGAGGGAGGAGATAGTTTTAATTTTAATAGCTTTAGGGGAAAGCTTCTTCCAGGGGAATTTTTTTTCCGTACATGATATATTGAGCAAAAGAGAAATCTGGAAAAGATAATGGACTGGGTACAAAGTTTTTGGGCCTAAATAAATAAACGTATATTTTCCTTTTTCTTTGCTTTAAAACAATATTTCCATTCAATATTAAATAAATACAAATTCCTATTTAACAATCATTTCTTCTCCAAACTATTATTTTATCTCATTTCTGTTGATTTTAAAAATATTATTTTCCACTTTTATAGCTTAGTTAGATTTAAATACCCAATATTCTCACTTCAAGCCCAAAAATCTGAATAATTTCTAAACTATTTTATTACTTAAATCTCCAAATTTCAATTCAGTTAAATAATTTACTATTGTTAACACTACTTAAAGATGGTTTGTTACCGTGTACAAAAAATAATATCTCATACAAGGTAATTGGTAGGTAGATGTGAGTAATCGCATATATTTTATTTCTTTAGCCATAAAACGTTTAATATCTTAAAACCGATGCTAAAAATCGTTAACAATGCCCTTTATCAATTGACATTCTCTTTGTAGTGAGTGTTTAATAAATTTACATTCAAATAAGTTAACAAATAATAATAAAAAACTTTGGTATGGACATATGATCATAATCAACATTATGTTTTTTAGTGCTATACATGAAAGAAACCGATATGCATAACTAATTTAATCATAATTCAAATGCATAAAATCAAGAAAATAAAAAGGAAATGACAAGATGTTATTAATTTTTACACAGTGGAAAAATATATATATTAACATAACTTCACATATGACTACAACAAAATTTGGACAATATTGATGTTTTTCGGGATGGATAATTTATTTCTGTTCTGTTATCCCATTTTTTGGTCAAAACTGGAATATCAATGTTGTGTGCATTTCCACCACGACCGGAGCAAGAAGAAGCAAGCAAGCGTACATAAGTCAGGGATTTCACTCAAGGTTCAAATATAAAAGTTCATTCGGTGAAGCCATGCGAGAGTCCATTCGGTGGTCAAGTTTCGAGTTTCATTCGGCATTAGAGGTTAAGGCTTCATTCGGCAGCTTCATCCGGCATTCCCAATGCCAAAGTCCATTCGGCATTCCCAACCCCCCAAGCCAAGCCGAACCAACTCACCTCTCATCTACCACCGAATCACCACAACTCCATGCACTACCGGACTAACTACTACCGGACCAACTCCATGCCAAGCCAATCCACTCACCACCGAATCATGTCCCACCGAACCAAACCAAGACCGGACCACCCAACTCCGAACCAGGTGACCACCGAACTAAGGCTTCTCCATCCTTCTCTCCAAGCACGACCGAACCAAGCTCCGCCGAACCAGATGTGCCAGTCCAGATTGCATCAGCCCAGGCCCGCCAGCAGCTATAAACATCCAAGACCCCTGCCCCCAGCCTCACTCTATAAATAGAGGGGCAGGGGTACAACAATGGTAGACAAGTTTGAGAGCTCAAGCCTGGAAGGAACTTTCAAACAACTTTAGATACTTGTAATCAAAGCTTTGTACTTGTAATCTGAAGAGAAAAGGAGAATAAGATATAAAGTGGACGTAGGCACGTTCTGGTCGAACCACTATAAATCTGTGTGTCTTTTACAGTTTAGTCCCTGCTTTTTATATATTTGCATAAATCACCTAAATCACTAAAAACAACATAAAATCGACTAGTTCACACGACTTTGGGTGTTTCAGGCCATTTTTTGCGCAAACATGTTCTTTTTCGTAGTTGGCAATTGATGAATTGTGGAAATAACATCTTGTCTAATCTACGTGGAATAAATGAAAAAGGTAAATACAACTTACAATTTATTTTATTAGCATCATTTAAAATTTACTAAGCCATATTAAAAATAATTTATAATTTGTAATACACGAAGATTGCAAGGATGTGTGCACTTTCTGAAAACAAATAGTAGTTTTATAAAACATAAGCTATGGCTTTCTTAGTGTTGTTAAATTTCATAAAACTTAAGAAAAAATATATACAATAAAAATTTACTTGTTAAGTGTAAATTAATATTTACAATGTATTAAAAGTGCAATCAAACGTGCACTTTCCAAAAATTAATTTGCAAATTTGTAAAATTTAAAATAAAAATTATTTAATATATAATTTAATTTTCATCAAACTTAAGAAACTATATTTACAATAAAATTTTACTTTGTCATTTTAAAGGTAAATTAAAATTTGAAATGCATGAGAAACACAAACAAGTGTGTGCTTACTAAACTTAAGAAAATTTCTTTCAGTTAAAAATTTACTTTTCCTGTAACAGCCCGCAAATCCGTACCCCTTGAGTCAACACTGTTCTACTTCAATTAACTCAAGTGGAACAGAAATATGAACCATTAGGGTTAAAGAAGAAGAGATAAGAGAAGAAGAAACTAAACAATATCAGAATCTCACAGTCGCAGCGGAATAAAATATAATAGTAAATATAGAACTTTACACAAAATGAAATCTTTAACTATTTTATACATCGTATCATCAGAGTATCTCATACACACAATATTTACCGGTCAGACAAATCCATACAATCACAGCAGCGGAATATATATATATGTATAGATAATACATCACGGACTCCAGCTCCTCTCTTGCTCCATAGCATCTTGTCCTGAACAAATAATACTCGGTCTGACCCGAGCATTATAATGAAATAACACCCGAGTCGGTCTGGAATACCAGCTGATAATAATGCATCCAAATTGATTATTAAAGTTTCAAAATTCCTTTTGAAAACAAAAGCATCTCGTAAGACCACGCCACAAATAAACATGTCGGGTTTTTACCTTAAGATAGCAAAATCACTTTTTATAGAAATCCTCTGATATTATAATAGGGTCTATATACACATACTTGTAAAATAGCCGAAATTGTTACATGATTAAATTCCAGCTACTAGCCACAAAGTGGGTAATACAAAAAAAACTCGTACAAGGCTCGTAGGGAGAATGGATTCCAACTAATGACTAGGCACTGGGTACCACCTGTCACAGCACGGGGCCTAAATCACCGTACCGAGGACCACTCCCGATCCCCTGCAACACAAGGCTGGACCCATCCCTTACTGGACAGTTCCTAATAAAATCACCCCACGGTTGGGATCAGCAACCGCACCACTAAGCCGAAATAAAAGGGACATCTAGACAGGGATGACCTTACTCTCAAGTGGGGCTACCCACGAAACCTTGCTGCATATCCCCTGATTTTCAGTCATTTCCATTTGATGAGGCTTGAGGCTAAGCATTACCTTTTAGAACGTTTCACTTAGAATGCCCATCGCCCACCTGACGATGTCTCGAAAGCATTCATCCATACAAGTCCGTTCCGGGTTCGAACGGAACCGAAGGCGCTACTCCTACTACATCCATTTTGGAAATATTCTCAGGATTAGTAGCGACTAGCCCTTGCACTTCACTGCTCCATCTTCGACTCCAAACACGTTTTTCCCGCGAAACGTACAAACCGGATCGAAGTGGTTTTCGAGAAATAAATCTCGATGCCGGTGTCTTCGAAACGATTAACGCATTTGTCCAATATTGATAGTCGGTGATTTAACTATCAATTAACATGCACAAGCATCCATCAATCAATAAATAATTTCACACATTATTTATTTGCCTCAAATATCTTTACAAGATATAATTCCAAATTTTCAAAGCTCGTTTGAAAACAAGTTCCCAAAGTTCTTCCTTTACGAGGTAAATCCTTTACTATTTATTCCCATTGGAAATAACCAAGTTCAAAAACATTTAGATTTAAAACCAATTTAAAAACACTTTATTCTGCAATATACTTTAAATATATAAATTTACTTCTAGTTATTACTCAAAAATATAATTTCAAATATGTAAAATAAAACTATTTATTAAACAGGAGTTTTGTTAACTAAATTTAAAAGTAGTGCTTTTAAAGGTTTAGTGCTATGTTTCAAATAACTTAAATCATCTATCCTTTAAATAAATCCATTTATCAAATAAAATAATAACAATATTCTTAAAAACTCTTCCTTAAAACAAATTAAACTTAACTTTTCAAACCTGATTTAAATCACGAACTCAGTTTTTTCCCAGGGAAACATTTCCATTGAAACAACCCAAAGAATCTTCCATATAGATCCCGCCCGATCTATCCCAACCCAAATTTACGTTAGTTATCGTAAATTATTTCCAAGCTTAAAATAAACTCCTTTTGAAGTTTAAACACCCTTTTCCATTCCCGGAAATTCCATTTTCAAAGTATAGGTTTAAAACATTTTTAAGCAAAACAAATGAGAGTTTATTAAAGGAAAATAATACTTATGAATTACTTAACTAAAATTCCAAGAGTGAAAAATGCATTTCAAAACATTTGATTTACATTTACAATTTTTAATTTATATTTAGAAGCTTCGTTGAAACATAATTTAATTTTTCGGAAAACACTATTCATTATCAAGAATAACCCATCATTATTTTAACACTTTATATCTTCTTATAGAATTTCTCACCCAAATCCATACTTTGCATTTATCAACTAATAATTTCCCGCTCTATTTAAAATTCCCATTTACAAATTTCATTCTTCATCCGAACCAAATCCAAATTTTATTCGTTTAAATTCTTTATATAACAATTTCTTTCATTTCTTAAATCCCAATTAAATCCATTTATAATAAAAATTCTAGATTTATATTTATTTCAACAATATCACAGTACAATTTAATTTCAGATTTATGAATCACAACATAAAAATAATTTGCATTATCAATTCTAAAAATAATCACTATATTGTGAGGAATCCCGTTGGATCCCTCCAACCTGTTTTTCCCTGCATCCACAAATATTAGCACATCACATATATAAATATCAATCCAGACTGATAAAAACCAATATATTCAACCAATCACACAGATATTTAAATATTGACTATTTAAATTTGATAGCATCCAGATGTGAGTGAGAATAACTCACCTTGAGTTTTCGGCGAGCGTTCAAATTTAAATTAAACCGAACGACGTTCGATTTAACTCAAATCCCTACTTGCTCGGAATGATTCCCGAACTGCACTACAGCGTAGTACGCATCTCTGCGATTCCGGCGCCGCAAATTTCGTTCGAATCTGATTTCATACGAAAAAGTTATTCAAATTTAAAGATTTGAATTTAAATTTAAAACAATTTCTTTTTTTTTTATTTCTTTTTTATTTACCAAAACAACGGCCGAAGGACCGCCTACCCTTCTTCCTCTCGTAACCAAAACACGGCATCAGGTCGTTCGAACCCATCAACACCGTGAAACCCTACATGCCGCAACCACTAAACTCGACCAAAAATCGATCAAGCACCACCAAAACGAAGCCCATCGTCGACTCGACTTCCATCATGAACGCGCACAAGCTCGGCCTCCCATGTTTCTAGAAAATCTCGCACGAACGACGACTGTCTCGACCTCGATTCTGGTCACCACGATGAATTCTGTGCTACTCCGCCGTATGGATGGGTAGAGCTCGAGATGATCTACAACTTCCTAGTTGGGAGTTCCTTCAAACGAAACGTGTATTGATCGATAATTGAAAATGAAATTAGGAGGGTTTCGGCCATTGAGATGATATATATAAACGGCGGCCTGGGAATAAATTAGGGTTTTGGATAAAATGTTTATATATATATATATATATATATATATATATATATATATATATATTATTTAATATTATTTAATTAATAAAATTCTCAACTTAACATCGTGTGCAAACGAATTCCAAACTACGCATTCCGACAGGCGTTCCTAAGGTTTCTCCACGTTCTGGACACAATGGAATAGGTTTTGTAAGCTAATTTGATCATGTATGCGAGTTACGGAATTAAACGATCAATTTAAAATTAAATCGGTTAAATCGATTTCTATGCGTTTCGAGCTGCTACGGTCAAACGACAACTCCGGTTGCTACGAAAATTGAAATCCAATAATAACTAACTATTACGGATCCAATGGAACTGGTTTCGTCGAATTCCGAGACTGTGCCCCGGAAGGCTATTTTAACTTGTCTATTAAATCGAGTGATTATCGAAATTGTCGAAAACGCTTAAAATTTTACTTTTAAAATTTTACTAACTTAATAATAAATTACAAAAAATTTATAATCACATTAAAAATCATCCTGGCTCATTCCAGACCAAAATCCGATTAAATTGCATTTTAATAATATTAAATCCATTATTAAATTAACATAAATTTCCCAATAATAACTTATCAACTTTTAAATTCTTCTAATAATTCAACAACACTTTTTAAAATCCAAATGGACTAAAAATAAATCTTAAAAACATTTTTATCACTATTTACATCTAAATTCCCAAATTGTTTCAGTCCAATATTTAATTACTATTCAAAATTGAATTAAATTATCATATTTTAAAACCTATAACTTATTTTATAAATTAAACCCGATTCTCTTTGTTCCAAAATTAATTAAAAATCCTCGGTGAACATTTAAAATGAATTAAATGTTCAAAATTCAATGGTTCAAAAATCCGCGATGTTACATTCCTCCCCCCTTATAAAAATTTCGTCCCCGAAATTTGCTAAGGTAGAAGAATGCTTCCAAACCCAATAACAAACTTACTTGGTGAAATCTAAATTTCTCTTCGCTCAAATTCACTTTGCCCAAATCCTTTAGTTTCAAATCGAAACCACTAATTCAATCCTATTCCAAAATACTTTATTTTCAATCGTAATTTGAAATCAACATGTCGTTAATGAAACAAATGCTCCTACACTCATTAACTTATCCCAAACTTCTTTAGTTAAAAGCTTATATACACTTCCCAAAATCCTTTAGCCCAAATCCAAACTCATTTGCTTTAATTATACTCAAAAGTTTTAATTTTACCAATTTCTTAGCAAATCCAAAATCCCAAAAAATTTCTAACTCCCAAAATTTCCGGAAAATTTTAGCAGAGTCTCCTTTGTACGGAGGAGCTTTCGTGATACAGATAGATATATGTACATCGACCCACACGGTCGGAAACCAAAATATATCACAATATATATATCATTTCCCAATTATATTTGCGTAGGCGTACCTTTTTAGCAAATTTTAATAGCAAGCGGCTAATATAACGCATATACGCGCTCCAACTCTCTCGAACGCCTCCCATACCTGTACTTACTCAACAAACTCATCTGTTTTCAAGGATATGAAAATTTTAATCAACATTTCCAATATAAATGTAAGCCAAACATATCCATTTCATAATCCAATCAACATTTGCATGATTTCATAAGTAAATCATATTTCATAACATGTACTAAGTTTCTTTTCTAATTCCAAGCTCCATTTTATTTCACACAAATGATTTACATACAAGTTTACCATTTCAATTTATAATTACCACCACCAATTCATATTCACTTCAATATTATGAATATATGCTTTTAATTCATTTACCTTTCTTTTTAATTAACCTGCATTTACATACAAACCCACTACATAGATTCCAATCCATTTCCCATTATTCATATCAATTTCATTTACTCCTTTTAATTCATTCACTTAAGTTTAACGACTAATTTCTATGCCGGTTGTGGTTATTCAAAAAAATAACATATTTTTAAGCTTATAACCAGTTAAAATTAATTACAACTTAGATTCATATTAATTTTATTAAATTTTGCATGGTTCACAATCCAAGCATTCTCATTCCATTGCCGTTTTTAACTCAGTTTCTTATTTTCACTTCAAGATCATCATTTAAGTTTAAATTAATAACATCACATTCTATATTATCTACAGCCCAAACATTCTTGCTTTATCACAATTATTGAGTTAAATCTCAAATCTTACATTGCCAATTGATTATCCATATAGGTTTATATTAATATCATTCAATTATGGGTTATATACAACTCATACGTTCTTATTTCCCGCGAAACGTACAAACCAGATCGAAGTGATTTCGAGAAATAAATCTCGATCCCGGTCTCTTCGAAACAATTAACGCATTTGTCCAATATTGATAGTCGGTGATTTAACTATCAATTAACATGCACAAGCATCCATCAATCAATAATTAATTTCACACATTATTTATTTGCCTCAAATATCTTTACAAGATATAATTCCAAATTTTCAAAGCTCGTTTGAAAACAATTTCTCAAAGTTCTTCCTTTACAAGGTAAATCCTTTACTATTTATTCCCATTGGAAATAACCAAGTTCAAAAACATTTAGAATTAAAATCAATTTAAAAACACTTTATTCTGCAATATACTTTAAATACATAAATTTACTTCTAGTTGTTACTCAAAAATATAATTTCAAATATGTAAAATAAAACAATTTATTAAATAGGAGTTTTGTTAACTAAATTTAAAAGTAGTGCTTTTAAAGGTTTAGTGCTATGTTTCAAATAACTTAAATCATCTATCCTTTAAATAAATCCATTTATCAAATAAAATACTAATAATATTCTTACAAACTCTTCCTTAAAACAAATTAAACTTAACTTTTCAAACCTGATTTAAATCACGAACTCAGTTTTTTCCCAGGGAAACATTTCCATTGAAACAACCCAAAGAATCTTCCATATAGATCCCGCCCGATCTATCCCAACCCAAATTTACGTTAGTTATCGTAAATTATTTCCAAGCTTAAAATAAACTCCTTTTGAAGTTTAAACACCTTTTCCATTCCCGGAAATTCCATTTACAAAGTATAGGTTTAAAACATTTTTAAGCAAAACAATTGAGAGTTTATTACAGGAAAATAATACTTATGAATTACTTAACTAAAATTCCAAGAGTGAAAAATGCATTTCAAAATATTTAATTTACATTTACAATTTTTAATTTATATTTAGCAGCTTCGTTGAAACATATTTTAATTTTTCGAAAAACTCTATTCATTATCAAGAATAACCCATCATTATTTTAACACTTTATATCTTCTTATAGAATTTCTCACCCAAATCCATACTTTGCATTTATCAACTAATAATTTTCCCACTTTATTTAAAATTCCCATTTACAAATTTCATTCTTCATCCAAACCAAATCCGAATTTTATTCCTTTAAATTCTTTGTATAACAATTTCTTTCATTTCTTAAATCCCAATTAAATCCATTTATAATTAAAATTCTAGATTTATATTTATTTCAACAATATCACAGTACAATTTAATTTCAGATTTATCAATCACAACATAAAAATAATTTGCATTATCAATTCTAAAAATAATCACTATATTGTGAGGAATCCCGTTGGATCCCTCCAACCCGTTTTTCCATGCATCCACAAATTTTAGCACATCACATATATAAATATCAATCCAGACTGATAACAACCAATATATTCAACCAATCACACAGATATTTAAATATTGACTATTTAAATTAGCTAGCATCCAGATACGAGTGAGAATAACTCACCTTGAGTTTTCGGCGAGCGTTCGAATTTAAACTAAACCGAACGACGTTCGATTTAACTCAAATTCCTACTTGCCCGGAATGATTCCCGAACTGCACTACTGCGTAGTACGCATCTCTGCAATTCCGGCGCCGCAAATTTCGTTCGAATCTGATTTCATACGAAAAAGTTATTCAAATTTAAAGATTTGAATTTAAATTTAAAAAAATTCTTTTTTTTTTCTTTTTTTTATTTACCAAAACAACGGCCGAAGGACCCCCTACCCTTCTTCCTCTCGTAACCAAAACGCGGCATCAGGTCGTTCGAACCCATCAACGCCGTGAAACCCTACATGCCGCAACCACTAAACTCGACCAAAAATCGATCAAGCACCACCAAAACGAAGCCCATCGTCGACTCGACCTCCATCATGAACGCGCGCAAGCTCGGCCTCCCATGTTTCTAGAAAATCACGCACGAACGGTGACTGTCTCGACCTCGATTCTGGTCACCACGATGTATTCCGTGCTACTCCCCCGTATGGATGGGTAGAGCTCGAGATGATCTACAACTTCCTAGTTGGGAGTTCCTTCAAACGAAACGTGGATTGATCGATAATTGAAAATGAAATTAGGAGGGTTTCGGCCATTGAGATGATATAAACGGCGGCCTGGGAATAGATTAGGGTTTTGGATAAAATGTTAATATATATATTATTTAATATTATTTAATTAATAAAATTCTCAACTTAACATCGTGTGCGAACGAATTCCAAACTACGCATTCCGACAGGCGTTCCTAGGGTTTATCCGCGTTCCGGACACAATGGAACAGGTTTTGTAAGCTAATTTGATCGTATATGCAAGTTACGGAATTAAACGATCAATTTAAAATTAAATCGGTTAAATCGATTTCTATGCGTTACGAGCTGCTACGGTCAAACGACAACTCCGATTGCTATCAAAATCGAAATCCGATAATAACTAACTATTGCGGATCCAATGGAACTAGTTTCGTCGAATTCCGAGACTGTGCCACGGAAGGCTATTTTAACTCGTCTATTAAATCGAGCGATTTTCAAAATTGTCGAAAACGCTTAAAATTTTACTTTTAAAATTTTACTAACTTAGTAATAAATTACATAAAATTTATAATCACATTAAAAATCATCCTGGCTCATTCCAGACCAAAATCCGATTAAATTGCATTTTAATAATATTAAATCCATTATTAAATTAACATAAATTTCCCAATAATAACTTATTAACTTTTAAATTCTTCTAAAAATTCAACAAAACTTTTTAAAATCCAAATGGACTTAAAAAAAATGTTAAAAACATTTTTATCACTATTTACATCTAAATTCCCAAATTGTTTCAGTCCAATATTTAATTACTATTCAAATTGAATTAAATTATCATATTTTAGAACCTATAACTTATTTTATAAATTGAACCCGATTCTCTTTGTTCCAAAATTAATTAAAAATCCTCGGTGAACATTTAAAATGAATTAAATGTTCAAAATTCAATGGCTCAAAAATCCGCGATGTTACATTCCTCCCCCCTTATAAAAATTTCGTCCCCGAAATTTGCTAAGGTAGAAGAATGCTTCCAAACCCAACAACAAACTTACTTAGTGAAATCTAAATTTCTCTTCGCTCAAATTCACTTTGCCCAAATCTTTTAGTTTCAAATCGAAACCACTAATTCAATCCTATTCCAAAATTCTTTATTTTCAATCGTAATTTGAAATCGACATGTCGCTAATGAAACAAATGCTCCTACACTCATTAACTTGTCCCAAACTTCTTTAGTTAAAAGCTTATATATACTTCCCAAAATCCTTTAGCCCAAATCCAAACTCATTTGCTTTATTTATACTCAAAATTTTTAATTTTACCAATTTCTTAGCAAATCCAAAATCCCAAAAATTTTCTAACTCTCAAAATTTCCGGAAAATTTTGGCAGAGTCTCCTTTGTACGGAGGAGCTTTCGCAATACAGATAAATATATATACATCGACCCACATGGTCGGAAACCAAAATATATCACAATATATATATCATTTCCCAATTATATTTGCGTAGGCGTACTTTTTTAGCAAATTTTAATAGCAAGCGGCTAATATAACGCATATACACGCTCCAACTCTCTCGAACGCCTCCCATACCTGTACTTACTCAACAAACTCATCAGTTTTCAAGGATATGAACATTTTAATCAACATTTCCAATATAAATGTAAGCCAACCATATCCATTTCATAATCCAATCAACATTTGCATGATTTCATAAGTAAATCATATTTCATAACATGCACAAAGTTTTTTTCTAATTCCAAGCTCCATTTTATTTCACACAAATGATTTACATACAAGTTTACCATTTCAATTTATAATTACCACCACCAATTCATATTCACTTCAATATTATGAATATATGCTTTTAATTCATTTACCTTTCTTTTTAATTAACCTGCATTTACATACAACATCATCCAATTTGCTTAAGTTCTTCCAATTTTCACAATATTTTCATTGTCTTCTTATACCAATTTCATTTTATTTTCATTTGATTCTCATCCAAATCAATTCCAATCCATTTACTTGCATTCCAATTTTATTATCTAAACAAATTTCATGTAAATCTATTTCATAAGCTTAACAATAACCATCTCACCATTTTCTTAAATGATTTAAATTCCATAATATTTCAATTTTAATTGATTCTTACCCAAACCAAACCATTTATAAATTTTAATGCACTTTGTTTATTTATTTTATCCATTTTTAGATTTATTTTATTAGCAAAGAAACCACTTTAAATTATTTCATTCCTTTAAATTTATTCACAATTCAAACTATCACCATTATAATCTAATTCCATTTTTCATTCACACTTCAATATTTGTTACCACAAATTTAAATCCCATGCCACAATTGGATTTTTATTTAATTTCCAAATTTTGACCAAACTATCAAAATTCTATTCATGACAATACCAATTCCATTTAATTTAGCTTACACTAAATTCATTCTCAAACAATTCCTTTGAATTTAGTTGAGTTAAAACTTTATTCACACAATATCATTCTTACTTTCTAAATTAATTTCCTTTCAGTTTAATTCTTTTCCAACTCTAATTCAAGTTCGACCAAATTTAGTTAGCCATCTTGAATTTATATCATTCTCTTCACTATCTTAAATAAGAATTAAATTCCATTCATTTCTACTCATAACACAATTGAATCTTGATTTTAATTAAATTCAAATTCATCTCAATTCCATTTAATCAAAGTTAAGTCTAATTCAATCCAATTTTAATTCTCCATATACAAGTTCAAATTTATTTACTAACTTAAGTTCATCCACATCCTTTTTTTTATACTTTCATCATCTTATTTCAATTCCCATTTGTGATCATCATTTCATTTTCTATTTATCAGTTCACCCAATTATTTACTTCAAAATTCATATTGCTCATTTTAATTCATTTACATCTTATAATCACAATTCCAAATTATATATATATATATATATATATATATATTGCTGAATTCTTGAGGATATAGATTTTCTTTCACCTTAATCCTTTGCAAATTTTAAATCCTCAATTTTCAGATCACAAGTATAACACTTAATAGCTTACGAGTATAATTTATTGTACAATGACCCATGATTACCAAGTTATTTTACATTTCAATTTAATCCAAATCAATTTAATTCTAAGTTCAATTTATTTAACTTATCCCAAGTTAAATTCAAATTTTCTATCCACTTCAATATACTTTATTCACTTTTAATAACTCAAGTTAAAATTTTAATTCCAAGATTAAAAATTTCATTTCCTTTTTATTAATATCAACTTCATTTAATAAGTTCAATGGTTGATTCAATTTAACCCTACACATTATTCAAATAGAATTTTCCAGAATTCAATTACCCGGTTTTATCCCAAAACCATTTTGAAATAGTAAATAACTCATACTCTCCTGGTATATCAAATCAAATCTCCAGATTTCCAAAACAACTTGGTATACTAAAACCATTTTCCCCATTTTGAAATTTCCAAAACACTTGTTATACCCAACAAGTCCCAAACAATATCATAACCAATCATTTTGGTAGCAATCCATCACTTTAGAAATTTGAAAATGAATTCTAATGATGTGGCCAGCATCATCAGGATTATTTTCCAGCGACTGAAGTGAGTTCAATGCTTCTTACTTTCCCAAATTCATTTCAAAACAGTTCCCATTCGAAAATACTTCCCAAATCAATATTCCAATATACCCGTCAAACACTTTAGCAAACATTTCTAACTTTCCCAGGCATTTAAACTTCCAAACCTTTATTTTCATTACATTTAAAATCCTTTCCAAAACTTCCGGGATTTAAATGCTGCTTCAATTCAAATTTAGTTATCCTTCCTTTTATATAATTTATATTTGAAGAATTTTATCTACATTATAACTATTTCAAATTTCAGATTAAATTTTAGATTCTTATTTTATTTAGACAATAACAACCAATCATCCAAATATATATATAATAATTTCAGAAAATTATGTCTTTTATATCAAAATATAATTTTGAGTAAAATTATTTCATTTACCCACTTTAAAAACAATACTATGTCGGTTTATCTTTTTTAAAAGTTTAGAACCCCTATCGATACGGTTGTACTTCCCGTACCGACCAGAATTCATAAACGCTCAACCGATAAGTCAACACAGTATAAAAACAATTTTATATGCACTAACAAGTATGCTCTCATAGCTATTAATACCCTCAACTCATTATAGAGTACTATTGACTCTATATCTAATGAGTAATTTCCCCCACCAAAGCCTAGGTTGTCGCCAACCTAAGCTCTGATAACAAATGTAACAGCCCGCAAATCCGTACCCCTTGAGTCAAAACAGTTCTACTTCAATTAACTCAAGTGGAACAGAAATACGAACCATTGGGGTTAAAGAAGAAGAGATAGGAGAAGAAGAAACTAAACAATATCAGAATCTCACAGTCGCAGCGGAATAAAATATAATAGTAAATATAGAACTTTACACAAAATGAAATCTTTATCTATTTTATACATCATATCATCAGAGTATCTCATACACACAATATTTACCAGTCAGACAAATCCATACAATCATAGCAGCGGAATATATATATGTATAGATAATACGTCACAGACTCTAGCTCCCCTCCAGCTCCATAGCATCATGTCCTGAACAAATAATACTCGGTCTGACCTGAGCATTATAATGAAATAACACTTGAGTCAGTCTGGAATACCAGCTGATAATAATGCATCCAAATTGATTATTGAAGTTTCAAAAATCCTTTCGAAAACAAAAGCATCTCGTAAGACCACGCCACAAATAAACATGTCGGGTTTTTACCTTACGATAGCTAAATCACTTTTTATAGAAATCCTCTGATATTATAATAGGGTCTATATACACATACTTATAAAATAGCCGAAATTGTTATATGATTAAATTCCAGCTACTAGCCACAAAGTGGGTAATACAAACAAAACTCGTACAAGGCTCGTAGGGAGAATGGATTCCAACTAATGACTAGGCACTGGGGTACCACCTGTCACGGTATGGGGCCTAGATCACCGTGCCGAGGACCACACCCGATCCCCTGCAACACAAGGCCGGACCCATCCCTTACTGGACAGTTCCGAATAAGATCACCCCACGGTTGGGATCAGCAACCGCACCACTAAGCCGAAATAAAAGGGACATCTAGACAGGGATGACCTTACTCTCAAGTGGGGGCTACCCACGAAGCCTTGCTGCATATCCCCTGATTTTCAGTCATTCCCATTTGATGAGGCTTGAGGCTAAGCGTTACCTTTTAGAACGTTTCACTTAGAATGCCCATCGCCCACTTGACGATGTCTCGAAAGCATTCATCCATACAAGTCCGTTCCGGGTTCGAACGGAACCGAAGGCACTACTCCTATTACATCCATTTTGGAAATATTCTCAGGATTAGTAGCGACTAGCCCTTGCACTTCACTGCTCCATCTTCGACTCCGAACACGTTTTTCCCACGAAACGTACAAACCGGATCGAAGTGGTTTTCGAGAAATAAATCTCGATCCCGGTCTCTTCGAAACGATTAACGCATTTGTCCAATATTGATAGTCGGTGATGCACAAGCATCCATCAATCAATAAATAATTTCACACATTATTTATTTGCCTCAAATATCTTTACAAGATATAATTCCAAATTTTCAAAGCTCGTTTGAAAACAATTTCCCAAAGTTCTTCCTTTACAAGGTAAATCCTTTACTATTTATTCCCATTGGAAATAACCAAGTTCAAAAACATTTAGATTTAAAACCAATTTAAAAACACTTTATTCTGCAATATACTTTAAATATATAAATTTACTTCTAGTTATTACTCAAAAATATAATTTCAAATATGTAAAATAAAACTATTTATTAAACAGGAGTTTTGTTAACTAAATTTAAAAGTAGTGCTTTTAAAGGTTTAGTGCTATGTTTCAAATAACTTAAATCATCTATCCTTTAAATAAATCCATTTATCAAATAAAATATAATAATATTCTTAAAAACTCTTCCTTAAAACAAATTAAACTTAACTTTTCAAACCTGATTTAAATCACGAACTCGGTTTTTTCCCAGGGAAACATTTCCATTGAAACAACCCAAAGAATCTTCCATATAGATCCCGCCCGATCTATCCCAACCCAAATTTACGTTAGTTATCGTAAATTATTTCCAAGCTTAAAAGAAACTCCTTTTGAAGTTTAAACACCCTTTTCCATTCCCGGAAATTCCATTTTCAAAGTATAGGTTTAAAACATTTTTAAGCAAAACAATTGAGAGTTTATTACAGGAAAATAATACTTATGAATTACTTAACTAAAATTCCAAGAGTGAAAAATGCATTTCAAAATATTTGATTTACATTTACAATTTTTAATTTATATTTAGAAGCTTCGTTGAAATATATTTTAATTTTTCGGAAAACTCTATTCATTATCAAGAATAACCCATCATTATTTTAACACTTTATATCTTCTTATAGAATTTCTCACCCAAATCCATACTTTGCATTTATCAACTAATAATTTTCCCGCTTTATTTAAAATTCCCATTTACAAATTTCATTCTTCATCCGAACCAAATCCAAATTTTATTCCTTTAAATTCTTTATATAACAATTTCTTTCATTTCTTAAATCCCAACTAAATCCATTTATAATTAAAATTCTAGATTTATATTTATTTCAACAATATCACAGTACAATTTAATTTCAAATTTATCATCACAACATAAAAATAATTTGCATTATCAATTCTAAAAATAATCACTATATTGTGAGGAATCCCGTTAGATCCCTCCAACCTGTATTTCCCTGCATCCACAAATATTAGCACATCACATATATAAATATCAATCCAGACTGATAAAAACCAATATATTCAACCAATCACACAGATATCTAAATATTGACTATTTAAATTAGCTAGCATCCAGATGTGAGTGAGAATAACCCACCTTGAGTTTTCGGCGAGCGTTCAAATTTAAATTAAACCGAACGACGTTCGATTTAACTCAAATTCCTACTCGCCCGGAATGATTCCCGAACTGCACTACTACGTAGTACGCATCTCTGCGATTCCGGCGCCGCAAATTTCGTTCGAATCTGATTTCATACGAAAAAGTTATTCAAATTTAAAGATTTGAATTTAAATTTAAAACAATTTCTTTTTTTTTATTTTTTTTTTATTTACCAAAACAACGGCCGAAGGACCCCCTACCCTTCTTCCTCTCGTAACCAAAACGTGGCATCAGGTCGTTCGAACCCATCAACGCCGTGAAACCCTAAATGCCGCAACCACTAAACTCGACCAGAAATCGATCAAGCACCACCAAAACGAAGCCCATCGTCGACTCGACCTCCATCATGAACGCGCGCAAGCTCGGCCTCCTATGTTTCTAGAAAATCGCGCACGAACGGCGACTGTCTCGACCTCGATTCTGGTCACCACGATGAATTCCGTGCTACTCCCCCGTATGGATGGGTAGAGCTCGAGATGATCTACAACTTCCTAGTTGGGAGTTCCTTCAAACGAAACGTGGATTGATCGATAATTGAAAATGAAATTAGGAGGGTTTCGGCCATTGAGATGATATAAACGGCGGCCTGGGAATAGATTAGGGTTTTGGATAAAATGTTAATATATATATATATATACATTATTTAATATTATTTAATTAATAAAATTCTCAACTTAACATCGTGCGCAAACGAATTCCAAAACTACGCATTCCGACAGGCGTTCGTAGGGTTTTTTAGCGCTCCGGATACAATGGAACAGGTTTTGTAAGCTAATTTGATCGTATATGCGAGTTACAGAATTAAACGATCAATTTAAAATTAAATCGGTTAAATCGATTTCTATGCGTTTCGAACTGCTAAGGTCAAACGACAACTCCGATTGCTACGAAAATTTAAATCCGATAATAACTAACTATTACGGATCCAATGGAACTAGTTTCGTCGAATTCCGAGACTGTGCCCCAGAAGGCTATTTTAACTCGTCTATTAAATCGAGCGATTTTCAAAATTGTCGAAAACGCTTAAAATTTTACTTTTAAAATTTTAATAACTTAGTAATAAATTACATAAAATTTATAATCACATTAAAAATCATCCTGGCTCATTCCAGACCAAAATCCGATTAAATTGCATTTTAATAATATTAAATCCATTATTAAATTAACATAAATTTCCCAATAATAACTTATCAACTTTTAAATTCTTCTAAAAATTCAACAACACTTTTTAAAATCCAAATGGACTAAAAATAAATGTTAAAACATTTTTATCACTATTTACATCTAAATTCCCAAATTGTTTCAGTCCAATATTTAATTACTATTCAAAATTGAATTAAATTACCATATTTTAAAACCTATAACTTATTTTATAAATTGAACCCGATTCTCTTTGTTCCAAAATTAATTAAAAATCCTCGGTGAACATTTAAAATGAATTAAATGTTCAAAATTCAATGGCTCAAAAATTCGCGATGTTACATTCCTCCCCCCTTATAAAAATTTCGTCCCCGAAATTTGCTAAGGTAGAAGAATGCTCCAAACCCAATAACAAACTTACTTAGTGAAATCTAAATTTCTCTTCGCTCAAATTCACTTTGCCCAAATCCTTTAGTTTCAAATCGAAACCACTAATTCAATCCTATTCCAAAATTCTTTATTTTCAATCGTAATTTGAAATCGACATGTCGCTAATGAAACAAATGCTCCTACACTCATTAACTTGTCCCAAACTTCTTTAGTTAAAAGCTTATATACACTTCCCAAAATCCTTTAGCCCAAATCCAAACTCATTTGCTTTATTTATACTCAAAATTTTTAATTTTACCAATTTCTTAGCAAATCCAAAATCCCAAAAATTTTCTAACTCTCAAAATTTTCGGAAAATTTTGGCAGAGTCTCCTTTGTACAGAGGAGCTTTCGCAATACAGATAAATATATATACATCGACCCACATGGTCGGAAACCAAAATATATCACAATATATATATCATTTCCCAATTATATTTGCGTAGGCGTACTTTTTTAGCAAATTTTAATAGCAAGCGGCTAATATAACGCATATACACGCTCCAACTCTCTCGAACGCCTCCCATACCTGTACTTACTCAACAAACTCATCAGTTTTCAAGGATATGAACATTTTAATCAACATTTCCAATATAAATGTAAGCCAACCATATCCATTTCATAATCCAATCAACATTTGCATGATTTCATAAGTAAATCATATTTCATAACATGTACAAAGTTTTTTTCTAATTCCAAGCTCCATTTTATTTCACACAAATGATTTACATACAAGTTTACCATTTCAATTTATAATTACCACCACCAATTCATATTCACTTCAATATTATGAATATATGCTTTTAATTCATTTACCTTTCTTTTTAATTAACCTGCATTTACATACAAACCCACTACATAGATTCCAATCCATTTCCCATCATTCATATCAATTTCATTTACTCCTTTTAATTCATTCACTTAAGTTTAATGACTAATTTCTATGCCGGTTGTGGTTATTCAAACAAATAACATA
The DNA here is from genome assembly GCA_030765085.1 of Allium cepa. Classification (NCBI taxonomy): domain Eukaryota; kingdom Viridiplantae; phylum Streptophyta; class Magnoliopsida; order Asparagales; family Amaryllidaceae; genus Allium; species Allium cepa. The sequence goes on along the minus strand of CM060942.1, from coordinate 698,401,669 downwards.
TTTTTAAGCTTATAACCAGTTAAAATTAATTACAACTTAGATTCATATTAATTTTATTAAATTTTGCATGGTTCACAATCCAAGCATTCTCATTCCATTGCAGTTTTTAACTCAATTTCTTATTTTCACTTCAAGATCATCATTTAAGTTTAAATTAATAACATCACGTTCTATATTATTTACAGCCCAAACATTCTTGATTTATCACAATTATTAAGTTAAATCTCAAATCTTACATTTACAATTCATTATCCATATAGGTTTATATTAATATCATTCAATTCTGGGTTATATACAACTCATACATTCTTATTTCATCTCAATAATTAATTAAAATTCTTTTTCACTCGCATTTCAATTTTATTATCTAAACAAATTTATCCAAGACAACATCATCCAATTTGCTTAAGTTCTTCCAATTTTCACAATATTTTCATTGTCTTCTTATACCAATTTCATTTTATTTTCATTTGATTTTCATCCAAATCAATTCCAATCCATTTACTTGCATTCCAATTTTATTATCTAAACAAATTTCATGTAAATCTATTTCATAAGCTTAACAATAACCATCTCACCATTTTCTTAAATGATTTAAATTCCATAATATTTCAATTTTAATTGATTCTTACCCAAACCAAACCATTTATAAATTTTAATGCACTTTGTTTATTTATTTTATCCATTTTTAGATTTATTTTATTAGCAAAGAAACCACTTTAAATTATTTCATTCCTTTAAATTTATTCACAATTCAAACTATCACCATTATAATCTAATTCCATTTTTCATTCACACTTCAATATTTGTTACCACAAATTTAAATCCCATGCCACAATTGGATTTTTATTTAATTTCCAAATTTTGACCAAACTATCAAAATTCTATTCATGACAATACCAATTCCATTTAATTTAGCTTACACTAAATTCATTCTCAAACAATTCCTTTGAATTTAGTTGAGTTAAAACTTTATTCACACAATATCATTCTTACTTTCTAAATTAATTTCCTTTCAGTTTAATTCTTTTCCAACTCTAATTCAAGTTCGACCAAATTTAGTTAGCCATCTTGAATTTATATCATTCTCTTCACTATCTTAAATAAGAATTAAATTCCATTCATTTCTACTCATAACACAATTGAATCTTGATTTTAATTAAATTCAAATTCATCTCAATTCCATTTAATCAAAGTTAAGTCTAATTCAATCCAATTTTAATTCTCCATATACAAGTTCAAATTTATTTACTAACTTAAGTTCATCCACATCCTTTTTTTTATACTTTCATCATCTTATTTCAATTCCCATTTGTGATCATCATTTCATTTTCTATTTATCAGTTCACCCAATTATTTACTTCAAAATTCATATTGCTCATTTTAATTCATTTACATCTTATAATCACAATTCCAAATTATATATATATATATATATATATATATATTGCTGAATTCTTGAGGATATAGATTTTCTTTCACCTTAATCCTTTGCAAATTTTAAATCCTCAATTTTCAGATCACAAGTATAACACTTAATAGCTTACGAGTATAATTTATTGTACAATGACCCATGATTACCAAGTTATTTTACATTTCAATTTAATCCAAATCAATTTAATTCTAAGTTCAATTTATTTAACTTATCCCAAGTTAAATTCAAATTTTCTATCCACTTCAATATACTTTATTCACTTTTAATAACTCAAGTTAAAATTTTAATTCCAAGATTAAAAAATTCATTTCCTTTTTATTAATATCAACTTCATTTAATAAGTTCAATGGTTGATTCAATTTAACCCTACACATTATTCAAATAGAATTTTCCAGAATTCAATTACCCGGTTTTATCCCAAAACCATTTTGAAATAGTAAATAACTCATACTCTCCTGGTATATCAAATCAAATCTCCAGATTTCCAAAACAACTTGGTATACTAAAACCATTTTCCCCATTTTGAAATTTCCAAAACACTTGTTATACCCAACAAGTCCCAAACAATATCATAACCAATCATTTTGGTAGCAATCCATCACTTTAGAAATTTGAAAATGAATTCTAATGATGTGGCCAGCATCATCAGGATTATTTTCCAGCGACTGAAGTGAGTTCAATGCTTCTTACTTTCCCAAATTCATTTCAAAACAGTTCCCATTCGAAAATACTTCCCAAATCAATATTCCAATATACCCGTCAAACACTTTAGCAAACATTTCTAACTTTCCCAGGCATTTAAACTTCCAAACCTTTATTTTCATTACATTTAAAATCCTTTCCAAAACTTCCGGGATTTAAATGCTGCTTCAATTCAAATTTAGTTATCCTTCCTTTTATATAATTTATATTTGTAGAATTTTATCTACATTATAACTATTTCAAATTTCAGATTAAATTTTAGATTCTTATTTTATTTAGACAACAACAACCAATCATCCAAATATATATATAATAATTTCAGAAAATTATGTCTTTTATATCAAAATATAATTTTGAGTAAAATTATTTCATTTACCCACTTTAAAAACAATACTATGTCGGTTTATCTTTTTTAAAAGTTTAGAACCCCTATCGATACGGTTGTACTTCCCGTACCGACCAGAATTCATAAACGCTCAACCGATAAGTCAACACAGTATAAAAACAATTTTATATGCACTAACAAGTATGCTCTCATAGCTATTAATACCCTCAACTCATTATAGAGTACTATTGACTCTATATCTAATGAGTAATTTCCCCCACCAAAGCCTAGGTTGTCGCCAACCTAAGCTCTGATAACAAATGTAACAGCCCGCAAATCCGTACCCCTTGAGTCAACACAGTTCTACTTCAATTAACTCAAGTGGAACAGAAATACGAACCATTGGGGTTAAAGAAGAAGAGATAGGAGAAGAAGAAACTAAACAATATCAGAATCTCACAGTCGCAGCGGAATAAAATATAATAGTAAATATAGAACTTTACACAAAATGAAATCTTTATCTATTTTATACATCATATCATCAGAGTATCTCATACACACAATATTTACCAGTCAGACAAATCCATACAATCATAGCAGCGGAATATATATATGTATAGATAATACGTCACAGACTCTAGCTCCCCTCCAGCTCCATAGCATCATGTCCTGAACAAATAATACTCGGTCTGACCTGAGCATTATAATGAAATAACACTTGAGTCAGTCTGGAATACCAGCTGATAATAATGCATCCAAATTGATTATTGAAGTTTCAAAAATCCTTTCGAAAACAAAAGCATCTCGTAAGACCACGCCACAAATAAACATGTCGGGTTTTTACCTTACGATAGCTAAATCACTTTTTATAGAAATCCTCTGATATTATAATAGGGTCTATATACACATACTTATAAAATAGCCGAAATTGTTATATGATTAAATTCCAGCTACTAGCCACAAAGTGGGTAATACAAACAAAACTCGTACAAGGCTCGTAGGGAGAATGGATTCCAACTAATGACTAGGCACTGGGGTACCACCTGTCACGGTACGGGGCCTAGATCACCGTGCCGAGGACCACACCCGATCCCCTGCAACACAAGGCCGGACCCATCCCTTACTGGACAGTTCCGAATAAGATCACCCCACGGTTGGGATCAGCAACCGCACCACTAAGCCGAAATAAAAGGGACATCTAGACAGGGATGACCTTACTCTCAAGTGGGGGCTACCCACGAAGCCTTGCTGCATATCCCCTGATTTTCAGTCATTCCCATTTGATGAGGCTTGAGGCTAAGCGTTACCTTTTAGAACGTTTCACTTAGAATGCCCATCGCCCACTTGACGATGTCTCGAAAGCATTCATCCATACAAGTCCGTTCCGGGTTCGAACGGAACCGAAGGCACTACTCCTATTACATCCATTTTGGAAATATTCTCAGGATTAGTAGCGACTAGCCCTTGCACTTCACTGCTCCATCTTCGACTCCGAACACGTTTTTCCCACGAAACGTACAAACCGGATCGAAGTGGTTTTCGAGAAATAAATCTCGATCCCGGTCTCTTCGAAACGATTAACGCATTTGTCCAATATTGATAGTCGGTGATGCACAAGCATCCATCAATCAATAAATAATTTCACACATTATTTATTTGCCTCAAATATCTTTACAAGATATAATTCCAAATTTTCAAAGCTCGTTTGAAAACAATTTCCCAAAGTTCTTCCTTTACAAGGTAAATCCTTTACTATTTATTCCCATTGGAAATAACCAAGTTCAAAAACATTTAGATTTAAAACCAATTTAAAAACACTTTATTCTGCAATATACTTTAAATATATAAATTTACTTCTAGTTATTACTCAAAAATATAATTTCAAATATGTAAAATAAAACTATTTATTAAACAGGAGTTTTGTTAACTAAATTTAAAAGTAGTGCTTTTAAAGGTTTAGTGCTATGTTTCAAATAACTTAAATCATCTATCCTTTAAATAAATCCATTTATCAAATAAAATATAATAATATTCTTAAAAACTCTTCCTTAAAACAAATTAAACTTAACTTTTCAAACCTGATTTAAATCACGAACTCGGTTTTTTCCCAGGGAAACATTTCCATTGAAACAACCCAAAGAATCTTCCATATAGATCCCGCCCGATCTATCCCAACCCAAATTTACGTTAGTTATCGTAAATTATTTCCAAGCTTAAAAGAAACTCCTTTTGAAGTTTAAACACCCTTTTCCATTCCCGGAAATTCCATTTTCAAAGTATAGGTTTAAAACATTTTTAAGCAAAACAATTGAGAGTTTATTACAGGAAAATAATACTTATGAATTACTTAACTAAAATTCCAAGAGTGAAAAATGCATTTCAAAATATTTGATTTACATTTACAATTTTTAATTTATATTTAGAAGCTTCGTTGAAATATATTTTAATTTTTCGGAAAACTCTATTCATTATCAAGAATAACCCATCATTATTTTAACACTTTATATCTTCTTATAGAATTTCTCACCCAAATCCATACTTTGCATTTATCAACTAATAATTTTCCCGCTTTATTTAAAATTCCCATTTACAAATTTCATTCTTCATCCGAACCAAATCCAAATTTTATTCCTTTAAATTCTTTATATAACAATTTCTTTCATTTCTTAAATCCCAACTAAATCCATTTATAATTAAAATTCTAGATTTATATTTATTTCAACAATATCACAGTACAATTTAATTTCAAATTTATCATCACAACATAAAAATAATTTGCATTATCAATTCTAAAAATAATCACTATATTGTGAGGAATCCCGTTGGATCCCTCCAACCTGTATTTCCCTGCATCCACAAATATTAGCACATCACATATATAAATATCAATCCAGACTGATAAAAACCAATATATTCAACCAATCACACAGATATTTAAATATTGACTATTTAAATTAGCTAGCATCCAGATGTGAGTGAGAATAACCCACCTTGAGTTTTCGGCGAGCGTTCAAATTTAAATTAAACCGAACGACGTTCGATTTAACTCAAATTCCTACTCTCCCGGAATGATTCCCGAACTGCACTACTACGTAGTACGCATCTCTGCGATTCCGGCGCCGCAAATTTCGTTCGAATCTGATTTCATACGAAAAAGTTATTCAAATTTAAAGATTTGAATTTAAATTTAAAACAATTTCTTTTTTTTTATTTTTTTTTTATTTACCAAAACAACGGCCGAAGGACCCCCTACCCTTCTTCCTCTCGTAACCAAAACGTGGCATCAGGTCGTTCGAACCCATCAACGCCGTGAAACCCTACATGCCGCAACCACTAAACTCGACCAGAAATCGATCAAGCACCACCAAAACGAAGCCCATCGTCGACTCGACCTCCATCATGAACGCGCGCAAGCTCGGCCTCCTATGTTTCTAGAAAATCGCGCACGAACGGCGACTGTCTCGACCTCGATTCTGGTCACCACGATGGATTCCGTGCTACTCCCCCGTATGGATGGGTAGAGCTCGAGATGATCTACAACTTCCTAGTTGGGAGTTCCTTCAAACGAAACGTGGATTGATCGATAATTGAAAATGAAATTAGGAGGGTTTCGGCCATTGAGATGATATAAACGGCGGCCTGGGAATAGATTAGGGTTTTGGATAAAATGTTAATATATATATATATATATATATATATATATATATATATATATATATATTATTTAATATTATTTAATTAATAAAATTCTCAACTTAACATCGTGCGCAAACGAATTCCAAAACTACGCATTCCGACAGGCGTTCGTAGGGTTTTTTAGCGCTCCGGATACAATGGAACAGGTTTTGTAAGCTAATTTGATCGTATATGCGAGTTACAGAATTAAACGATCAATTTAAAATTAAATCGGTTAAATCGATTTCTATGCGTTTCGAACTGCTAAGGTCAAACGACAACTCCGATTGCTACGAAAATTGAAATCCGATAATAACTAACTATTACGGATCCAATGGAACTAGTTTCGTCGAATTCCGAGACTGTGCCCCAGAAGGCTATTTTAACTCGTCTATTAAATCGAGCGATTTTCAAAATTGTCGAAAACGCTTAAAATTTTACTTTTAAAATTTTAATAACTTAGTAATAAATTACATAAAATTTATAATCACATTAAAAATCATCCTGGCTCATTCCAGACCAAAATCCGATTAAATTGCATTTTAATAATATTAAATCCATTATTAAATTAACATAAATTTCCCAATAATAACTTATTAACTTTTAAATTCTTCTAAAAATTCAACAACACTTTTTAAAATCCAAATGGACTAAAAATAAATGTTAAAACATTTTTATCACAATTTACATCTAAATTCCCAAATTGTTTCAGTCCAATATTTAATTACTATTCAAAATTGAATTAAATTACCATATTTTAAAACCTATAACTTATTTTATAAATTGAACCCGATTCTCTTTGTTCCAAAATTAATTAAAAATCCTCGGTGAACATTTAAAATGAATTAAATGTTCAAAATTCAATGGCTCAAAAATTCGCGATGTTACATTCCTCCCCCCTTATAAAAATTTCGTCCCCGAAATTTGCTAAGGTAGAAGAATGCTCCAAACCCAATAACAAACTTACTTAGTGAAATCTAAATTTCTCTTCGCTCAAATTCACTTTGCCCAAATCCTTTAGTTTCAAATCGAAACCACTAATTCAATCCTATTCCAAAATTCTTTATTTTCAATCGTAATTTGAAATCGACATGTCGCTAATGAAACAAATGCTCCTACACTCATTAAATTAACCCAAACTTCTTTAGTTAAAAGCTTATATACACTTCCCAAAATCCTTTAGCCCAAATACAAACTCATTTGCTTTATTTATACTCAAAAGTTTTAATTTTACCAATTTCTTAGCAAATCCAAAATCCCAAAAATTTTCTAACTCCCAAAATTTTCGGAAAATTTTGGCAGAGTCTCCTTTGTACGGAGGAGCTTTCGCGATATCGCGATACAGATAAATATATATACATCGACCCACACGGTCGGAAACCAAAATATATCACAATATATATATCATTTCCCAATTATATTTGCGTAGGCGTACCTTTTTAGCAAATTTTAATAGCAAGCGGCTAATATAACGCATATACGCGCTCCAACTCTCTCGAACGCCTCCCGTACCTGTACTTACTCAACATACTCATCGGTTTTCAAGGATATGAACATTTTAATCAACATTTCCAATATAAATGTAAGCCAAACATATCCATTTCATAATCCAATCAACATTTGCATGATTTCATAAGTAAATCATATTTCATAACATGTACAAAGTTTCTTTTCTAATTCCAAGCTCCATTTTATTTCACACAAATGATTTACATACAAGTTTACCATTTCAATTTATAATTACCACCACCAATTCATATTCACTTCAATATTATGAATATATGCTTTTAATTCATTTACCTTTCTTTTTAATTAACCTGCATTTACATACAAACCCACTACATAGATTCCAATCCATTTCCCATCATTCATATCAATTTCATTTACTCCTTTTAATTCATTCACTTAAGTTTAACGACTAATTTCTATGCCGGTTGTGGTTATTCAAACAAATAACATATTTTTAAGCTTATAACCAGTTAAAATTAATTACAACTTAGATTCATATTAATTTTATTAAATTTTGCATGGTTCACAATCCAAGCATTCTCATTCCATTGCAGTTTTTAACTCAATTTCTTATTTTCACTTCAAGATCATCATTTAAGTTTAAATTAATAACATCACGTTCTATATTATTTACAGCCCAAACATTCTTGATTTATCACAATTATTAAGTTAAATCTCAAATCTTACATTTCCAATTCATTATCCATATAGGTTTATATTAATATCATTCAATTCTGGGTTATATACAACTCATACATTCTTATTTCATCTCAATAATTAATTAAAATTCTTTTTCACTTGCATTTCAATTTTATTATCTAAACAAATTTATCCAAGACAACATCATCCAATTTGCTTAAGTTCTTCCAATTTTCACAATATTTTCATTGTCTTCTTATACCAATTTCATTTTATTTTCATTTGATTCTCATCCAAATCAATTCCAATCCATTTACTTGCATTCCAATTTTATTATCTAAACAAATTTCATGTAAATCTATTTCATAAGCTTAACAATAACCATCTCACCATTTTCTTAAATGATTTAAATTCCATAATATTTCAATTTTAATTGATTCTTACCCAACCAAACCATTTATAAATTTTAATGCACTTTGTTTATTTATTTTATCCATTTTTAGATTTATTTTATTAGCAAAGAAACCACTTTAAATTATTTCATTCCTTTAAATTTATTCACAATTCAAACTATCACCATTATAATCTAATTCCATTTTTCATTCACACTTCAATATTTGTTACCACAAATTTAAATCCCATGCCACAATTGGATTTTTATTTAATTTCCAAATTTTGACCAAACTATCAAAATTCTATTCATGACAATACCAATTCCATTTAATTTAGCTTACACTAAATTCATTCTCAAACAATTCCTTTGAATTTAGTTGAGTTAAAACTTTATTCACACAATATCATTCTTACTTTCTAAATTAATTTCCTTTCAGTTTAATTCTTTTCCAACTCTAATTCAAGTTCGACCAAATTTAGTTAGCCATCTTGAATTTATATCATTCTCTTCACTATCTTAAATAAGAATTAAATTCCATTCATTTCTACTCATAACACAATTGAATCTTGATTTTAATTAAATTCAAATTCATCTCAATTCCATTTAATCAAAGTTAAGTCTAATTCAATCCAATTTTAATTCTCCATATACAAGTTCAAATTTATTTACTAACTTAAGTTCATCCACATCCTTTTTTTTATACTTTCATCATCTTATTTCAATTCCCATTTGTGATCATCATTTCATTTTCTATTTATCTGTTCACCCAATTATTTACTTCAAAATTCATATTGCTCATTTTAATTCATTTACATCTTATAATCACAATTCCAAATTCTATATATATATATATTGCTGAATTCTTGAGGATATAGATTTTCTTTCACCTTAATCCTTTGCAAATTTTAAATCCTCAATTTTCAGATCACAAGTATAACACTTAATAGCTTACGAGTATAATTTATTGTACAATGACCCATGATTACCAAGTTATTTTACATTTCAATTTAATCCAAATCAATTTAATTCTAAGTTCAATTTATTTAACTTATCCCAAGTTAAATTCAAATTTTCTATCCACTTCAATATACTTTATTCACTTTTAATAACTCAAGTTAAAATTTTAATTCCAAGATTAAAAATTTCATTTCCTTTTTATTAATATAAACTTCATTTAATAAGTTCAATGGTTGATTCAATTTAACCCTACACATTATTCAAATAGAATTTTCCAGAATTCAATTACCCGTTTTTATCCCAAAACCATTTTGAAATAGTAAATAACTCATACTCTCCTGGTATATCAAATCAAATCTCCAGATTTCCAAAACAACTTGGTATACTAAAACCATTTTCCCCATTTTGAAATTTCCAAAACACTTGTTATACCCAACAAGTCCCAAACAATATCATAACCAATCATTTTGGTAGCAATCCATCACTTTAGAAATTCGAAAATGAATTCTAATGATGTGGCCAGCATCATCAGGATTATTTTCCAACGACTGAAGTGAGTTCAATGCTTCTTACTTTCCTAAATTCATTTCAAAACAGTTCCCATTCAAAAATACTTCCCAAATCAATATTCCAATATACCCATCAAACACTTTAGCAAACATTTCAAACTTTCCCAGGCATTTAAACTTCCAAACCTTTATTTTCATCACATTTAAAATCCTTTCCAAAACTTCCAGGATTTAAATTCTGCTTCAATTCAAATTTAGTTATCCTTCCTTTTATATAATTTATATTTGTAGAATTTTATCTGCGTTATAATTATTTCAAATTTCAGATTAAATTTTAGATTCTTATTTTATTTAGACAATAACAACCAATCATCCAAATATATGTATAATTTCAAAAAATTATTTCTTTTATATCAAAATATATTTTTGAGTAAAATTATTTCATTTACCCACTTTAAAAACAATACTATGTTGGTTTATCTTGTTTAAAAGTTTAGAAACCCCTATCGATACGGTTGTACTTTCCGTACCGACCAGAATTCATAAACACTCAACCGATAAGTCAACACGGTATCAAAACAATTTTATATGCACTAACAAGTACGCTCTCATAGCTATTAATACACTCAACTCATTATAGAGTACTATTGACTCTATATCTAATGAGTAATTTCCCCCACCAAAGCCTAGGTTGTCGCCAACCTAAGCTCTGATACCAAGTGTAACAGCCCGCAAATCCGTACCCCTTGAGTCAACACTGTTCTACTTCAATTAACTCAAGTGGAACAGAAATACGAATCATTAGGGTTAAAGAAGAAGAGATAGGAGAAGAAGAAACTAAAAAATATCAGAATCTCACCGTTCGCAGCGGAATAAAATATAATAGTAAATATAGAACTTTACACAAAATGAAATCTTTAACTGTTTTATACATCATATAATCAAAGTATCTCATACACACAATATTTACCAGTCAGACAAATCCATACAATCACAGCAGCGGAATATATATATGTATAGATAATACGTCACGGACTCCAGCTCCTCTCCTACTCCATAGCATCCTGTCCTGAACAAATAATACTCGGTCTGACACGAGCATTATAATGAAATAACACCCGAGTCAGTCTGGAATACCAGCTGATAATAATGCATCCAAATTGATTATTAAAGTTTCAAAAATCCTTTTGAAAACAAAAGCATCTCGTAAGACCACGCCATAAATAGACATGTCGGGTTTTTACCTTACGATAGCTAAATCACTTTTTATAGAAATCCTCTGATATTATAATAGGTCTATATACACATACTTATAAAATAGCCGAAATTGTTACATGATTAAATTCCAGCTACTAGCCACAAAGTGGGTAATACAAACAAAACTCGTACAAGGCTCGCAGGGAAAATGGATTCCAACTAATGACTAGGCACTGGGTACCACCTGTCATAGTACGGGGCCTAGATCACCGTACCGAGGAACACTCCCGATCCCCTGCAACACAAGGCCGGACCCATCCCTACTGGACAGTTCCGAATAAGATCACCCCATGGTTGGGATCAGCAACCGCACCACTAAGCCGAAATAAAAGGGACATCTAGACAGGGATGACCCTACTCTCAAGTGGGGGCTGCCCACGAAGCCTTGCTGCATATCCCCTGATTTTCAGTCATTCCCATTTGATGAGGCTTGAGGCTAAGCGTTACCTTTTAGAACGTTTCACTTAGAATGCCCATCGCCCACCTGACGATGTCTCGAAAGCATTCATCCATACAAGTCCATTTCGGGTTCGAACGGAACCGAAGGCACTACTCCTACTACATCCATTTTGAAAATATTCTCAGGATTAGTGGCGACTAGCCCTTGCACTTCACTTCTCCATCTTCGACTCCGAACACGTTTTTTCCGCGAAACGTACAAACCGGATCGAAGTGGTTTTTGAGAAATAAATCTCGATCCCGGTCTCTTCGAAACGATTAATGCATTTGTCCAATATTGATAGTCGGTGATTTAACTATCAATTAACATGCACAAGCATCCATCAATCAATAAATAATTTCACACATTATGTATTTGCCTCAAATATCTTTACAAGATATAATTCCAAATTTTCAAAGCTCGTTTGAAAACAATTTCCCAAAGTTCTTCCTTTACAAGGTAAATCCTTTACTATTTATTCCCATTGGAAATAACCAAGTTCAAAAACATTTAGATTTAAAACCAATTTAAAAACACTTTATTCTGCAATATACTTTAAATACATAAATTTACTTCTAGTTATTACTCAAAAATATAATTTCAAATATGTAAAATAAAACTATTTATTAAACAGGAGTTTTGTTAACTAAATTTAAAAGTAGTGCTTTTAAAGGTTTAGTGCTATGTTTCAAATAACTTAAATCATCTATCCTTTAAATAAATCCATTTATCAAATAAAATACTAATAATATTCTTAAAAACTCTTCCTTAAAACAAATTAAACTTAACTTTTCAAACCTGATTTAAATCACGAACTCAGTTTTTTCCCAGGGAAACATTTCCATTGAAACAACCCAAAGAATCTTCCATATAGATCCCGCCCGATCTATCCCAACCCAAATTTATGTTAGTTATCGTAAATTATTTCCAAGCTTAAAATAAACTCCTTTTGAAGTTTAAACACCCTTTCCCATTCCCGGAAATTCCATTTTCAAAGTATAGGTTTAAAACATTTTTAAGCAGAACAATTGAGAGTTTATTGCAGGAAAATAATACTTATGAATTGCTTAACTAAAATTCCAAGAGTGAAAAATGCATTTCAAAATATTTGATTTACATTTACAATTTTTAATTTATATTTAGAAGCTTCGTTGAAACATATTTTAATTTTTCGGAAAACTCTACTCATTATCAAGAATAACCCATCATTATTTTAACACTTTATATCTTCTTATAGAATTTCTCACCCAAATCCATACTTTGCATTTATCAACTAATAATTTTCCCGCTTTATTTAAAATTCCCATTTACAAATTTCATTCTTCATCCGAACCAAATCCAAATTTTATTCCTTTAAATTCTTTATATAACAATTTCTTTCATTTCTTAAATCCCAATTAAATCCATTTATAATTAAAATTCTAGATTTATATTTATTTTAACAATATCACAGTACAATTTAATTTCAGATTTATCAATCACAACATAAAAATAATTTGCATTATCAATTCTAAAAATAATCACTATATTGTGGGGAATCCCGTTGGATCCCTCCAACCTGTTTTTCCCTACATCCACAAATATTAGCACATCACATATATAAATATCAATCCAGACTGATAAAAACCATTATATTCAACCAATCACACAGATATTTAAATATTGACTATTTAAATTAGCTAGCATCCAGATGTGAGTGAGAATAACTCACCTTGAGTTTTCGACGAGCGTTCAAATTTAAATTAAACCGAACGACATTCGATTTAACTCAAATTCCTACTTGTCCGGAATGATTCCCGAACTGCACTACTACGTAGTACGCATCTCTGCGATTCCGGCGCCGCAAATTTCGTTCGAATCTGATTTCATACGAAAAAGTTATTCAAATTTAAAGATTTGAATTTAAATTTAAAACAATTTCTTTTTTTTTATTTTTTTTTATTTACCAAAACAACGGCCGAAGGACCCCCTACCCTTCTTCCTCTCGTAACCAAAACGCGGCATCAGGTCGTTCGAACCCATCAACGCCGTGAAACCCTACATGCCGCAACCACTAAACTCGACCAGAAATCGATCAAGCACCACCAAAACGAAGCCCATCGTCGACTCGACCTCCATCATGAACGCGCGTAAGCTCGGCCTCCTATGTTTCTAGAAAATCGCGCACGAACGGCGACTGTCTCGACCTCGATTCTGGTCACCACGATGAATTCCGTGCTACTCCCCCGTATGGATGGGTAGAGCTCGAGATGATCTACAACTTCCTAGTTGGGAGTTCCTTCAAACGAAACGTGGATTGATCGATAATTGAAAATGAAATCAGGAGGGTTTCGGCCATTGAGATGATATAAACGGCGGCCTGGGAATAGATTAGGGTTTTGGATAAAATGTTAATATATATATATATATATATATATATATATATATTATTTAATATTATTTAATTAATAAAATTCTCAACTTAACATCGTGTGCAAACGAATTCCAAACTACGCATTCCGACAGGCGTTCCTAGGGTTTTTCCGCGTTCCGGACACAATGGAACATGTTTTGTAAGCTAATTTGATCGTATATGCGAGTTACGGAATTAAACGATCAATTTAAAATTAAATCGGTTAAATCAATTTCTATGCGTTTCGAGCTGCTACGGTCAAACGACAACTCCGATTGCTATGAAAATTGAAATCCGATAATAACTAACTATTACGGATCCAATGGAACTAGTTTCGTCAAATTCCGAGACTGTGCCCCGGAAGGCTATTTTAACTCGTCTATTAAATCGAGCGATTTTCAAAATTGTCGAAAACGCTTAAAATTTTACTTTTAAAATTTTACTAAATAATAAATTACATAAAATTTATAATCACATTAAAAATCATCCTGGCTCATTCCAGACCAAAATCCGATTAAATTGCATTTTAATAATATTAAATCCATTATTAAATTAACATAAATTTCCCAATAATAACCTATTAACTTTTAAATTCTTCTAAAAATTCAACAACACTTTTTAAAATCCAAATGGACTAAAAGTAAATGTTAAAAACATTTTTATCACTATTTACATCTAAATTCCCAAATTGTTTCAGTCCAATATTTAATTACTATTCAAAATTGAATTAAATTATCATATTTTAAAACCTATAACTTATTTTATAAATTGAACCCGATTCTCTTTGTTCCAAAATTAATTAAAAATCCTCGGTGAACATTTAAAATGAATTAAATGTTCAAAATTCAATGGCTCAAAAATCCGGCATGTTACATTTCCATATTAAAAATCTATTACGATTTGAAATATTATAAAACCACAAAAAGTATGCACTTTATATAATTCTTATATACCCAAACAAATAGTAATTTTGTTTCACAAATTAGCTTCACAATATGTAGAACAACAAAGGCCACTCTCCGCTAAACCAAAGTTCTAACTTTCTCACTATTATTGGCAATTTTAGCCTGTTACTAGAAGCCTAAAAATAAAATTACATTGTGAAATTCAAACTGCAGAAACCATATTCCCCTTAAAAAAAGGATCCCCATTCATCAATGAATATCCACTCACCAAAAATAACTTTATCACAAGCCTTTTAAACTAAACCTACTCAATCAGTTCTATTATAACCATAATCAAGCCGTTCAGTTTAAACTTAGTCGATTAAATCAAACAAACTCAAACACCAAAACAATTTAAACTTGGTCGATTATATCATAATTGCAAAAACATAAATTTAATAAACCCAAAAACACCGAAAGAGTTTAGTCTTAGTCGATTAAATCATAATAGCAAAAACATAATTCAAACCAACACAAACACCAAAACAGTTTAAACATAGCCGATTAAATAAAAACTGCAATTTTTTAAGAAAATGAATAAACCGTAAATAAATTCATTAGTAATTAAATAAATCGACTGTAATAAACCAGAGAATTAGCGTTTGATCGTATTTTTTTATCGACGTTTTCCTTCTCTGACGCCTTTCCATATCAAGGTCGATTTGTATCACATTTTGTTTCGTTTTAAATTTTAGATGAACGGCAGAGTTTTTCATATCGGACAATAATTGAGAAAGATTGCTGTATGTATGTTATAAAACATGGACCAAACTTTTAAATTTATTGGATCAGATATGTTTGTGAATGAGCTTTGGAAACCAGGACTCTTGGTTGAAAGCCTGATATCCTTTATAATAATCTCTGGTTGATGGTTCCAAAAAAAGGGAACCCAAGTGGAAAAGGCAGGGGAAGATGCAGAGGTTGTATGAATCCATATTATTATTAAACTGAAGGGATCAATGTCCAAGATTTCGAGGAGACCAAAAGTATTTCCTAGATTAACGAGAATATATGGTAGACCCACTCCGACTCCATTGTCGATTTATTCCCATTCCTTTTACTACAAATTCTCAAGCATCTATCTTTCTGTTTCCCATCCCTCCTTTGATCCTAAAACCCTAATAATTTTTACTATCTGCTCATCATCCTTTATCAACAGCCGACATGCCGTTCTGGGGTACGAATCCTAACCGTTCTTATTAACCAAAACAACCCTTAACGAAATGGATTTTTTAAGCGTTTCGTACCTTTATTTTCAAACTAATAACAAATCTTACAATAATTGTAAAGTATTAACTTGTCTTTCGCTTTCTGTCAATTGAAATTCTTCTCTTGACTGAGTAATTGTGTTTGCTGTTAGGAATTGAGGTTAAGCCAGGGAAATCATATGCTTATCCAACCGGTAGTGCTCGCACTAAGCTGCGGATTACTCAGGTATTTTCACCCAATTTCTCATCACATATAATATCCAGGCTGCATAACGTTATAATTTCTGGTAAATTATGCATGCAGGCTTCCATTGGAACCGGTAAAAGCAGTGCTAGAAGCACGTTACAGATTAACGTAGGGGACAACAAACCAGTTGTACTGTGTAATTTGCTCCCTAATGTCTGCGAAAACTTTAGTATGGAACTGGAATTTCAAGAATCTGAAGCTGTGCTTTTTTCTGTGCTCGGGGAAAGAAGTGTTCATCTTGCTGGTTATCGCATCAATACTTTACATCATAAATTGGATGGGAACGACTCGTATCCTTTTTATGTTGTTTATTCCTTGATTTTTTTTGTACCGGTTTAGCTTCATCAGCTCACATAAATTTTTAATGGAAATTTTCTCTCATATAAGGCAAACAAATCCAAATGCACGGTTCACTAGCTTTAGTAAGTCGTCGGTAATACAACATTCATGTTACTTGAAGTGGTGCTTTGTCTATTGAGTAGAAAATTTTTCACAATTTCATTTTTTTAAAGGTCAAATCCATTGTAAAAAAAAACTTCCTTTGTGAAGGACCTGCAAGAACAGGTATAGATTGTAAAATTTTGTCATTTCAAATTTGTTGTCTTCCGATAACAAATTTTTGTGACATGATGTCATGCTCTTGTTAGCTCAGGTGATGAAAATGGTTGAAAATCTAAAAAACAATAAGAAAACAAATAGCTACTTTGTTAAGAGCATGTTTGACAACTCCTTAAAAGTAGTCAAACTACTTGCGAGTAATTCATTTTAATTTTGTTGTTTGCCAACTTCTTATAAGTAGTTTGCAAAAGCAGCTAACAAGTATAAATTTCAAAGCAACTATATTTTATTGCTTATGACTTATGAAGCAATTTTATATCCAATTATCGCCTAACATATCTACTTTGAATTCAAATTACATTCGAACACTTGTACTTATAAATCACTATTTAATACTGCTTAGTAGTTACTATTCAAGATTCATTTTGAGGAGTTTCGAAATACATTGTTGACAAATGAGATCCAAGTCACAGTGGGTCATTTGCAATTCAATCACCGTTCACACGTTGACATGTAATTGAACACATTTAAACAACCATTTGTGGCAATTGTTCAGTTAAATGTTTTATTTGATTTTCTTGACTGGATTCAGTGATTCTACTGGTGAAGACATAGGCCATAGTGCAAGTTCAGGAAGTGATGATGATTGTAGCGATTTAGACAGATATGAATCAGATTTCATTGATGATGATGATGATATTACAAATTCACCTTCGCTTAAGTATACCAGTAAAGGTGATTTCAAATTTTGGTGATAACAATGTATGTTTTACAAAGCTACTGTAGTGATCTTCTAAGTTTAACCTGTTAACATATCACCAACAAATCCATAGTCCCAAATGCTATGAATGTTGGAAACGTGACTTTTTGGTAATTTAATACTATGATTGAGTAAGGCGCTATCATATGTGCATGACTAGGTTGTGCACAAGAAAATTTAATAGATGCAAGGCCGACCCATTCAGTTGTTGCCCAAGCCCAACTAAAACAAGCAAAAAAAGGAAACAAGTAAAACTGTAAAAATTATGTTCCATGGCAGAATTGAGCTTAGTTCGTTTCACTCCTGTATACACAGGACAAACCACATAGCTACGTTCGTGATTGGTAACAACTTGTCCCTAACGGTATGAATATAAATAAAACATTCAAATTGTTGTCCCAACCTATGTTTTACCCTAGGCCCAAGCCTTGGTTGCCTGCCCCTTGGGCCGGGCCCGAATAGATTGCATGATTTAGTAATAGGTATCTATTTGTTATCACTTATATTTTTCAGAAAAAAAATACATATATGAGGAAAAATACATGTACGATGTCCGCTTATGATGTTATATGTGAATTGTTAATTACATTTTCCATGTGAATTTTTTTAATTGTAAAATGTATTTTTTTTAAGTTTAAGTTCCTTTGGTTTATGGTTCTGCAGCAATCGTTGGCCTGATTATATTTCATAGGTTTTTTTAATGATTATATTGGAATCGCCCATGTTATATTTGTACCATCACACAAATGTACGGAATGCTTACTGTTGCTTTACTAGGGAATATAATTTTTGAACAAATGATAGTTGCGTCACATTATCTGTGGGAAAAGCCCTCTTTTTTTTTTTGAAAATTAGAAAATTGTAGCTACATGGTTTATACAAATATCTTTTCCAAATGAGATATTTTAATCTTTTGGAAAACCATGATGTTTTAAACTTTTCCTTCTTAATGGAAATAGTAAGTTTATATTTTTGTGTAATAAATCGCTGGAGGTATTTTTTTTTTTGGAATATGACTGGTGCATTATCTAAGCAGACCACTCATTGTGATGTCTCGGATGTTTGAACCGCTTGAACTATTGATCTTTAACGTTGGTGATATTTTTTAGTATAATTTCATAATATTCTAAAACTTGAAAATATCCAAATTTTAAATGATTGTATTTTAACCAATTGTGGAGATAATTTTCAGAAAGTGTACTTTGCTAGCTATTCCTATCTGGGGTACTTCGGTTGAATTGCTTTTCAGATATGGTTTAAGGAAGTCTTTCCCTCAATTTTATTAAATGAAGTTAAAATAGGATGTTCAATTGGACTCAAATTGGATGGAAATTTTGAATTATTTGCCATGGTAAGGAGTATTTGTTAAATACTGTACTGGGCAATTGTCTATTGGCCTTCTTTTTTCAGGGCAAATCATCTGTTTTGACTTCTCCATTTATTTTTTAAGTAAATTTCAACCCCACAATGTTGATCTTAATTTTAACAGAAATGCAATGCTCGTAATTGGGTTTTACACCATGAATGTTATTATTAGTATGAATTTAGAATTATCAAGCCTAATACCAGAATTACATTCTAATTATCTTGTTAACACATTTCTAGTTTTGGATGAAAGTCTTAAAATTAAATTTTGACTGTCTATTTTGGAAATGTTTACATGACATATTCGTACTTGTAGTGTGAGCATTATACATACCTTTTGTATGCACTTTTAAAGCAATTAGTGTTAACATTTCATTCATGAAATTTTTGCAATATTGTTGTTAAAAATATCAGTTTATTTAAGTTTTAACATGGGTTATGGTACTTGAATATGTATAGATAAACGATTAATTCCTAAAGAACATAATTTATGTTTTAAGGATTTATTAAAACCAGCTTAATGCTGTAAAATGACTAACTAGTCGCTTTTTAGATATTGTGCAGATACTAAAGTATAATGATATGAACATTTTGGAAAATCTTAATTGTAAACCATTTTCATTTAGTAGTGCAGTCACAAAATGGTTTAATGTGCTAAGTGCAATAGATTTTGGTCGCCCTGTAGTTGAAAATTGTATTTCAACGATTGTTAAATTGCTTTTCAGGTATGGTTTAGGGAAGTCTTTCCCCCAATTTTATTAAATGAAGTTAAAATAGGATGTTTACTTGGACTTAAATTGGATGGAAATCTTAAATTATTTGCTATGGTAAAGAGTATTTGCTAAATACTGTATTGCGCAATTGTCTGTTGGCTTTTTTTCCTCTAGGCAAACAATTTGTTTTGACTTCTCCATTTGTTTTTAATGTAAATTTCAACCCTCCAATGTTAATCTTAATTTAACAGAAATGCAATCTCATAATTGGGTTTTACACCATGAATGTTATTATAGCTATGAATTTAGAACTGTCAAGTCTAATATCGGAATTTTTGTTTAACAAATTTCTAGTTTCAGATGAAAGTCTTAAAATTAAATTTTGACCGTCTATTTTGTAAATTTTTACATGATATATTCGTGTCTTAATTGTAGCTTGAAAACCATTTTCATTTAGTAGTGCAGTCACAAAATGGTTTAATGTGATAAGTGCAATAGATTTTGGTCGCCCTGTAATTGAAAACTGTATTTCAACGACTGTTAAACCTTGAATACCAGCTTTTTGCTGGGTTTTTTTAATACGACATGCGTACCTTTTGAAATAGGAACATTTAGTGGATGACATGTATGTGACTTTGATTTCTGATAAATATAACAGAGCGTAAGAAGCCATCATGTTGGAATGCATCTTCTCGTCGTTTGAAGAAGACGTATCAAATTAGCGATTACGATAACTATGAACCTTTTGATGGAACGAAGACTGCTAGCATTTTCGATTTAGAAAGTGACGATAGCTATGATTCTATACCACTATCTTCTATTCAGAAAAAGAAGAAAAATGAGAAAAAGAAATCCAATGCCGTAGTAAGTTCGAATGCTGACAATCCTAGAGTAGTGGTTGTGGATGAGGAAGAGACGGTTCTTGCTTCAGAAAGGTTAGTATTTGCTGGGGTAATCATCCAGTTCCTTTGTTTATTGTGCACTTTTTTATTTATTGAAATCATTTATCAGTTCTCCAAGCAAGGAAACCAAGGTTGGGCAAGAGAGTATAGAGAAGACAGAGAAGAAAAGGAAGAAACAGAAGAAGGGCAAGGAAGAAAGAGGCATTGTCGCTGTATCTCCTGCAGGCGTGGAAGAAGATGGTTCTACGGCAGATATGAAGGCACATGATGAAACTGATAAGAGGAACGACGCAAACAAGCAAAAAGAAACTAGTGACAAGGATGGAACTGGAGTGGAAGAAAATCAAAAGGAAGAAGCAAGCGAACACGATGAAAGCGGGAAGAAAAAGAAGGCAAAAAAGCAAAAAGAAACAGGTGCAGTGGATAGTACTGACAATATAGATGATAAACATCATGTTTCTGAAGCTGTTCACAGGTTAGCAATTAGACCCATTTTTATGGAATAGTGGTTGTGTGGCCGGTTGGCCACCTTCTTCTATATATACATACACCTTAATTCTGCATGTTTTCTGAATTTTTATACATATGTTTATGAAGTAATAATGATGGAGGTGGTAAGAAAAGGAGGAAGGCAAAGCGGAAAGGAGAAACAACAACTGAACCTATGATGGGTGAAAATGCTCTTGTTGCAAAGGCTACTACTGATTGGTTTGAAATATTTATCTTTCTTTAGGATTTGTGCTACAAGTTTACTGATATGATATACCACATGCAGCGAAGTTTCTGCAGTTCCTACTGATACTAGTCAACGAAATGCTATCAAGGGTAGTAAGAAGGGCAAGAAAAGAAGCAAAGATGTCAGGTATTTTTCTGCTGTTTCAAATATTTTATCAAAAGCGTGTTAGCATATTTTTTGAACCGTTCATATGCTTTCAAACAAATAGGCCTCGGGACTCTAAAGTTGCTTATGTGGACCATTTGGACGCAAAAAAACCGAAGAAAGGAGACGCTATTAAGGAAGACAGAAAGTAGTTTGGGTATGAGATCGCGGTGGTTCATTTTGCTTTTTGTTGTCTTTAAGAAGGGCGTCTGTCTAAGCTTTTGCCTATTTATTAGCTTTAGAACACCTTTTGTGTATTTTTGTTTTCCCCTGTCGGAAAAATATGAGAATGATTTTGGATGTTGATGACTTAGCAACTGTAAACTTTTATGATATGATTATAGTGAGTAGGGCCTTCTCTTAACTGTAGCATCTCACCTGTTCACAAAAAGTAGAAACATAATTTTCTTACCCATCAAAGGAAGCAAGAGTACTAGAAGCTTCAATCTGTCTGGAAAGCGAACTGACTTGACTTGATTTGAGCCCGACTTAAGTCAGCAATGAAAGTTTTGAATCTGCTATAAGGCAAGGCTTAAATCAGTATCTTCAACATGATTCTGGAATCCTTATAAGAAAAATCATAGAATACATTAAATATATCTGAGAATGTCAAGACGATGGCACATGGGAAGTCATGCATTGCCACAAGGTTCACTTAAGAACTTTTGATATTAATTTTCCGTTTTTTTAATATGTTACAAATTGCAGTGAAATAAAATAGGTTTGATGATCAGGTTCTTGGAGGCATGGTGGAAAGTATTTTTGGGGCAGCATTTATGGACACATACCTTTGTTTGGTGTGGTAATGCATGGGTTGAAAGTTAAATCACATATCGTAAGAACTATAACACATAACATGATATATATATTGTTATGCGTTATGGACCAAAATACTCTACTACCTATGGATGCTCAATTATTCACGTTTGTGTTTTGTCATGTCCAAAACCCTGCTCGTGGGGAACAATTTTATGTTACCCATCACCAAGCCAAAGTGCCTTACCGCACCAATTTGAAGCTGTGCAGGTCCTGTTGCTCATGCAGATACTCCAAACGATATTGGTGTAATGCTTACCATGGAAAGCATAGTGCACATCTTTCATCAGATACAAATTTCAAATTAAAATTAAAAATTAATTTTGAATCCGAAGATTTAAGACCTAATTTTAAATCACTATTCTGAATCTCTATTTCTTTAAGTATATCAGTAAATAAAATGGCAGCAAAAGTTTATCATGCATGAATATTGACACATACACGCACACATATATAGATTCCCTAATAAGGACATAAATAATGATTTCACATATATAGATTCCCTAATAAGGACATAAATAATGATTTCAGTGTGATGAGGTCCTTGCTGCAAGGCTACTTCAAATATAATAACCCAAATCTGATCTCTTACAAAATGAAGACTTTGTTTCCATCATGATATTAATTGTAATGTCTAGTATTACAGAATAGCGAAAGCAATTCATTTAAATATAGCAATGACATAGAAAAGATTTAGTTTTGGCTTCATTAATAATCGAAATATAAACCAAACTTAGGATATAGACTTTCAATAGCTAATCAGTTTTTTGATTCTTTTTTTGGTTCATAAGGTGTTCTGCAGACCTTTAATTTGAAAATGAAGGTCGCCTAATACTGAGAATTGCGTTGGGTATCAAAATAAGATGAATATTTTGATATTGTTGGAGGTTTACTTTTTTTCTTCACAAATCATTAGTTATCATTCTGACTTTTGTGCAACTAAGCACATGTTATTTGAGAATTACATCATAGCTCCTCACAACTTAAGCTTTTATCCATGTTATTTTCACTACATTTATGTCCACTTTCACTCATTATTTACACATATTTATACTACTAGAAAAATACAAATTGTCTATGTTAAGTAGGCATGTGACACGCAGTCGATTTCATTGCATACACTTGCTTATGAATTTTGATGACATAGGCAACCAAAGTATCAACTAAAATTCATAATGCACCTTCTATTGTTAACGTAAAGAACCCCTTTTTTGGGTGCATCGTAGCGTCATTTCTGTAAAAAATTCCTTAAATATTGAAGTCTGAACTAGTTTTGCTCCATTTATGTCCTAATTGCTTATGCCGTGCTTATATAATTTGTTAACCATAAAACCCACTTAAGAACAAAGGTATGAAAGAAGATTAATGAAAATGTCAGACTCTTTTAAAATTACAGGCATGGGTTTCGACAAGGATCATGGAAGAGTGTTTCGAAGGCATAAAGAGAGCTTTCGAAGGAGTTGCAAGCACCAGACACTCTCACAAGTGATAAACAGTGTAAAGAGCTTTCGAAAAAGATCAAAAAGAAAGAGGGGTTACCCTTCCACCTCATTCGAACCTTACGATGCAGATGAATTCACAGATATAGAGGAAAGAAAGACGAGTTCAAAACCCCTTTCGAGGGCAAGGAACAATATAACCTTTAATATGCACGCAAACCTTTCGAAACCAAGGGTTTCGCCTACATTCAAATTACTCAAAATAGCCCTTTTGAAATTATAGCCAAGCCTTTCGAACCGGTCATAGCCAATAACATCAAGGGAAGGTTCTGCATCAATCCATAAACATGCATTCAGAAGCTACCTACTGCATCGAAACCATCAATACTTCGACACTCTTGAAATCCTAGTTGGGAGTAGAATTCTTCTTTCATTTAGACACTACCTTTAACGGTCAAAGCCTCTGTCCATGCCGAGTTGGCCAGGGCAAAGCACCCCCTAGATGGAGGAGTGTAAGCCTTTAGCTGCGCTTTGCTATAGCCAGGCTAAAATATGGACAAGCCCTTGGCCGCGCCTCAGGTCAGGTCAAGGCATCTTCTGAAGGGAGGAGTGCAAGCCTTTAACTGCGTCACGCTATAGCCAGATTAAAGCATTGATAAGCCCAGTCAGTGCCATGCTATTACAGGGAAGGGCACCTCCTGGAGAGAGAAGTGTAAGCCTTTATCCGCATCATGTTATGGCTAGGTTAAAGCATCGACAATCCCTTGGCCGCGTCTCTGGTAAAGTGAAGGTGCCACCTAGAGGAAGGTTGGGTAAGTCCTTAGTCCCAGCCTTTGAGAATGAGCTAGCCAAGAGCACTGAACAACAATGGACTAAGACGTCCAAGCTCAAGAAGAGGCTCATCAAACAATGGACTAAGATGCCCAAGCCTAGGGGGCAGTATATCTACAAGGGACTAAGACGTACAAGCTCAAGAAGCTGCTCATCAAATAACGGACTAAGATGTCCAAGCCTAAGAAGCGGCAAATAATGGACTAAGACATCCAAGCTCGGGAAGCAACCAATCAAACTACAACTACATATGAGGCCTAGAAGGGTTTATACATGTCGAAGAAGACAAAATCTAGAGAGTAGAATGGAACTCCATTTATTTATACATGAATTTGGTTTTCGGGTCTTTCACTTTTGGACTTTATATTTTAAAAACCAAAATATGGGTTTTGGGTCTTCACTAATCACTTACGGTCTTCCACATACCCGAATATAGGTTTCGAGTCTATTATCCAACGTCACCTATTAGTGCCCGAATATGGGCTTGAGATTGCTATTATAAAGATAATTACTATGGATTTCTGATTATCTAACATATGCCCTAATTTGGGCAGGAAATTTCTATTATGAAGAAAATTATTGTGGATTTTCGATTGTCCAACATATGCTCTAATCTAGGCTCGTAATTTTTGTCTTGAAGAAAATTATTACAAATTTTTGATTATTGACCACTAATACTTGAATCTAGGTCTGAGAATCCTCTTTTGAAGACTATTTCTGAATCTCACTCATTAAAACCTGAATTTGGGTTCTAGACATCTTACTATTAACTTCTAAACTTCACTTGATGATACCTTAATCTGGGTTCAGTTTACATAATTTTCCAGTGCCTGAATTTGAATTTCAGGTCTTTTATCATCAGTTTTGGATTCTATCTATCGATTCTCGAATTTGGGTTTTAAAGCAGTAGTATTGAGGCTACAATAAACATCTAATTCTTCAACCAAAAACTTTGGGCTGGTTTTCTTGACACCTAAATTAGGGTTATTAGTTTGCAACTCTAAATGACATTCACCAACATCTGAATTTAGACTTTGCGATTATTTTTATCTCTTAGGGGAGTTTCTTAATACACATTAAGATTTATGGATTTCCAGATAATAGCTTATGACCTCCAATTTTCGAATAATGGCTTTCTCCAACTAGAAGTTCGTAGACTTCGGTTATTATATAGATGGATAACTATTAATTACAGACCTCATATCCTTTATTAAATCAGGATTATGATTAACTAGCCATTTAAATCAAGAAGCGCTGCTATGCTGACTTATCATGAAGCATATTTATAAGATAATGAGTTAGCAATGGAAAATGTCACTTGCTTTGAATTTTTGCAGGAAAACAGGGTTATTAAGAGTAAAGAAGTTGTGGAATTTTTGTCCTAAATAACAAATGCTTCTTTCGGGAGGGGGGGATAAAATGTTAACCATAAAACCCACTTAAGAACAAAGGTATAAAAGAAGATTAATGAAAATGCTAGACCCTTTTGAAATTACAGGCATGGGTTTTGACAAGGATCATGAAAGAGTGTTTCGAAGGCATAAAGAGAGCTTCTGAAGGAGTCGCAAGCACCAGGCACTCTCACAAGCGATAAACAATGCAAAGAGCTTTACCCTTCTGCTTCATTCGAACCTTTCGATGCAGATGGTTCATGGATATAGAGGAAAGCAAAGACGTGCTTGGAACCCCTTTTGAGGGCAAGGAACAATAACCTTTAATATGCGTGCCAAACCTTTCGAAACCAAGGGTTTCGCCCACATTCAAATTACTCAAAACACCCATTTCGAAAGCATAGCCGATCCTTCTGAACTGGTCGAAGTCAATAACATCAGGTAAAGGTTCCACATCAATCCACAACCATGCATTCGGAAGCTACCTATCGCATCGAAACCAACGATACTTCAACACTCTCAAAACCATATTAAAAAATCCATCAATACAGTCGGAAACTCTTATCTGTACCTCTTATGACAACAAAACAACGCGAAGAGAAAAGTGCAACTATGGCCCTTTCAATGACATCGATAGTAGTTTAAGGAAAAGCAGAGAGGAGGAGTACTTAAAACTTAACAACAACGAAAGGTGGACAAAGGACCCTTTTGACAAGATCGAAAGGCCTAGAATAAGAAGATGAGAAGAGCAAGGATTCGTTAGAAAAATCAAAAGGAAAACCTTTTGATAGCATCGAAGGCTAGCGAGGCTTTTCGACCTTGTCGAAAGGAATAAGGCGGAAGATAAAGAGACGTTTCGACGGGTCGAAAGCATTGCACAAAAGGGGACTGACCTATATCTATAAATAAGACCCAAGGGGTCTGATTTTGGGGACTGGATTTTGGAATCCAAAGCTCATTTCTTTTACATCTACTTCTTTGCAACAACAAAATCTTTGTAAGCCTAAATCAATTTAGGGAAAAGATCTCAAAATTGTAACTCATTTTGGATTAATAATAAGGGAGAAATGCACGGATTCATTAAGGATTTTGATTAAGAGGAAGATCATTACGATCATTAGCTAGACTAAGGATCAATTGCACATGATGCTATCTTATTCTCTTAACTTCTTCTTGTTTATGCAAATCAATAGGATCGACTTGGGTAACACACCGGTGAAACGAATCATCATCGTGACAAACACTAATGACAAATAAGGATGGTGATGATGTTTCGACACTGATAAGTTCATAAAACTTAAAAATATCTAAGACGTCCTTATATTTAGTATAATAAAGGAAGCTTGAGCAATTGCAAATCAGATCTGTTTCAGAAGGACAAATTCCCTTTCGACTAGGTCGAAAGGGATGTCATAAAAAATCTGGTTTGTTAATTGGCAAGCAATTGTGAATGGAGGAGTTCATCTGAAAGGAACCTACACCCAATTACATTAATAACCCTTTCGAAGGGGTTCATCCATAGAAGAAGCAAAATCAATAATGTCGAAAGCATTTAATTATTTTTGAAAGGCCGAACACACCTCCTGACATGGTCGAAGGGAATAAAAGGCATGTTTCGACATGGTCAAAAGGGATGGGCATTCAGCATGAATAGTTGCTTTTTAACTCATACGAAAGTGGGTTTTGAGTAAGATGCTTCCCCTTTACCTTCATCTTGTTGAGGTCAATTCGATTAATGAATTACTTGCAATATATCAGTTGTACTCCGATAGTGATTCGACCAAGTCAACTTGATTGAAAGAAGAGTTTCGAAGGAAGTAATCTCTTTCAATCTTCCTTCAAGAGTCCTATTTCGTTACACAAATAATCCCTTTTGCCATAGTTTTGAGGATGTTGAAAAGTTACTTTTTAAGCTAGAAGGACGGCTTGAACCTCCGGCTTTGTTACTATCTTATAGGCTAATTATGGATCGTTTGGCTTGATATATGAATATGAAATCTAAGAGACTCAGCAGAATGGATGAAGAGGCCATCCACACTGCAACCCTTCAAGAGAACATAACTCCAACCTTCAACATGGATGGGGTTGTTCAGGGGAAACCTTTAACATCAGCTCAGCATGACGATAACACCGCCAAAATCAAGCATTTAGAGTTGCAACTGCAGGAAATGTAGGAACTTCTTCAAATGGCGTTGTCTCAAAAGTCTTCAAAAACAGCGAGGCCAATACAGAGGGATGAGGCAGTCTCACTAAGAAGGAACTTGAAGCTTCAGTCAAATGAAAACAAGAGCAAGAATGAACTTAGATCTTCAAAAAAGAAAGAACGTCCTCAAACTAAAGCTGTTCATCAAGGAAGGGTATTGGATAAATCGCTTAAGCAGTCTGGAAGCTCAACCTTAATAGAATACTATCTAGACAAGAAAAAACTATCATGACATTGAAGCCTATCTAAAGGATGCGACGGAGAAAGCAATCAAGGATGTGCTAAACACAAAGGGAAAGAGAACCTTGGATTCCGACTGTGAAATATCATGGAATCACTAATCCAGATGACCACTTAATGGATTTAGATAGTTAGATGGATCTATATAATGCGTCAGGGGTAGTTCGATGCAGATTATTTCCTTTTATTCTCCAAGGGGCTGCAGCTAAATGGTATAGACAATACCGAGAAAAGACCATCTACTCGTGGAAGCAATTTTCTGACGAATTCTCTGCTAAGTTTTGCATATGCAAAGACCCAACCATTGATTACGCAATCTTGGCTAACATAAAACAGAGGCAGGGAGAGTCCTTGGGAGACTATCTTGAAAGGTTTTACACTAAGGCACTAAAGGCTAAGGACATGAATGACCGAGATAAGATCATAGCAGTACACTCTGGGTTGATAGAAAATACTCCATTCTGGAAGTAACCTTTTGTTAGTGGATGCAAAGATCTGCAAAATTTCCACATTCAAGCTGATAAGTTCATTCGAATGGATGAGTTGTATCATGCAAAAAGAAAAGAAATTCCTAAAAAGGAAGGAGGCAATTTGGGCTGGATCGAGGGCATAAAAAGGCGAGATAGGAAGAACCAATTGCTAATTCAATCACTTTGAACAAGCTATTGTCTTACGCCTATGCTATGGCAGAAGAAAGAGTTAATTTCCCAACTTCCTTCAAGGCTAAGAACTACCCAAAGCAAAGAAAAGAGACGACTACTGTGTATACAATAAAGCAAATGGTCACAAGACCGACGAGTGTAAAGTCTTAGCAGGAATCATCTAGAAGCTGATTGGTGAGGGTCATTTAAAGGAGTTTATTCAGGATAAGCCGAAAGCCCCATGAAGGAGAGATGGTCAACAAAAGTTTCCTAATAATGTTGTTAAAGTTTGGGAAGAAGAAAACCCTCTGAGCTTAAGCTCACCGTTGAACAGAATCGATGTAATTCACGGGGGGCCCCATCTCGCGGGAAGTAGCGCAGGGGTAAGAATCAAATTTATTAAAGAGGCTAGAGAGTGTGTATTCTCAGTTTAGGGAGATCCCCGTTGAAGAATCCACGACTCAATATCCCAATGTTGAATCTTGTCATCACCCCTCAAGAGATGAAAAAGGGAGTTCATCATCCACATAACGATACCTTAATGACCACAACCCAAATTGGACTGTCCATCATGTCCAAAATTCTTGTGGATACAGGGAGTGCGATCAATGTTATCTTTAAGCATGCTTTAGATCAGATGAACATCCCTGAGGATAAGTTGGAGCCCAACATGGAACCAATCTTGGGATTCAATAACAAATGGTCAACTCTGGTGGGACAAGTAAAGCTGCTAGTGTAAATGGGGGAGCCACCATTTTGCAGAACTTTTGAGATTCTTTTTTGATCATCAACCAGCCATTCTACTATAATGCTTCCTTTGGAAGACCCGTGCTTGATGAAATAGATGCATTTGTCTCACCAAAGTACCTGATGGTGAAATTCTTGACAAAGAGAGGTTGGAGCACAGTCCGAGAGGAGCAGTTCAGCTCTCGAGAAATGTATTTTGCTATAACTGATCAATATAAAAGGGTGTCTTCTGCTTATTTTGATTCTTCCACTATTTTTCAGCCTTTGGATGATGGATTTTTGCATCTAACATTTGAAGAAAAAATTAAAATTAATAATTTTAACAAACTCATGTATGAAAGGTACATTCCTTCTGGAGGCAATAGGAATAGAATCGATGCTAATTCTACTGAACAAAGCCTAATCGTCACTGAATTTGATTGCCGAGGGGAAATAGAAAGAATAAAACCTATAGAACACCTTTAAGAGGCATGCATAGATACAGATGATGCCACTAAAGTAGTCAAAGCGGGAAAATAATTGGATAACAACTTGAAGAATGATTTAATCCAATTTCCTAAGATCAATGAGGATGTATTTGCCCGGTCTCATTCAAATATAGTGGGAATTAATCTGTTAGTCATGTGCCATGTACTAAACATCAATCTAGAAGCAACCCCCATTAGACATAAAAAGACAGCTATATAGAGCACGATCTGTTGGTTTGAAAGAAGAAGTTGGAAGACCCCTCAAAAATGGGTTTATTTGGGAAATTTACTACCCAAAGTGGCTAGAAAATCCCGTGTTAGTAAAGAAATCAAATGGAAATTGGAGGACATGCATTAATAATACTACCTTGAACAAAGCTTGTCCAAAAAACCATTTCCCATTACCGTGAATTGATCAGTTGGTTGATGGAACTAGTCGACAAATTATTATCTTCATGGATGCATACTATCAAATACCTATGTTCAAGATGGATGAGGAGCACACTACTTTCATTACTGATTGGGGATTCTTCTATTATAAAGCGATTCCTTTCAGACTAAAGAATGCAGGGGCATCAAAGGCTAGTCAACCAGATGTTTAAAGAGCAGACTGGCCAAAACATGGAGCTTTACGTGGATGACATGCTAGTGAAGTCCAACGAGGCTAAATATCATCTTAAAAATCTAAAAGAGATGTTTAAGATACTACGGAAATACCAGATGGAAATGAACCCACAAAAATGCTCTTTCGGAGTACAACCAGGGAAATTTTTAAGCTACCTTGTTAGTGCTAAAGGGATTACAGCTAGCCCAGATCAAATCCATGCTATCAAGGATATGGCTGAACCCATAACTAGTAAAGAGGTAATGAGTTGAACGGTAAGATAGCCGCTCTGAGAAGATTCATTTCCAAAGAAACTGATAAGTGTTTCTATCCAATTTTTCGACGTAATTAAGAAGTAGAAAAACTTTGAATGAGGGGAAGATTGTAGAAAAGCTTTTCAGGAGTTAAAAGGCCATTTGGAAAAGCCACCGATACTTTCTAGTCCTGAGAATGAAGAAATCTTGTACTTATACATGGTAGTTTCGGAGTATGCAGTCAGTTGTGTTGACTAAAGAAGGAAGTGGGACTCAACTTCCTGTGTATTATGTAGCAGGTGATTAAAGGATGCGGAAATTGATACCCAGTGATAGAAAAGCTAGCTTATTGTTTGATCTCGACGGCACGAAAACAAGCATACTTTCAAGCACATTTGATCTGGGTATTGACCAATTTACCCCTCAAACAAGTTTTTAGTAAGCCAAAATCTTTAGGTAGGCTGGTGAAGTTGGGAATTGAGCTTAGTCATTATGATATTGAGTTTCAACCATGAGCCACTATCAATGGACAAGCATCAGCGGATTTTACTAACGAGTGTACTAACTTCATTAAAAAGCAATCAGAAAAAGAAAAGGATCAGAAACCTTTGTGGTAGTTATTCGTAGATGGTGCATTAAATGAACAACGAGCCGATGCTAGATATATGATAATAACACCGGATGGACATCGCTTACATTGTGTCATGAAGTTAGGGTTTCTCGCAACAAATAATGTGGCCGAATATGAAACGATGGTGGCAGGGTTAACTTTGGCATTAGAACTCAAAATCCCACAAATTCAGATTTTTAGTGACTCCCAACTAATGGTAAATCAAGTAAAGCAATATATCGGACAAAAGACTCTAAGCTATCTCTATATGTAAAGAAGATACTGAAAATGCTTGCTTTGTTTGAAGACTTTTCCATACATCATGTCCCGAGGAAAGAAAATGCACATGCACATTCTTTAGCAAAGTTGGCTAGCCCAAAGGGAGCCTCGAAAACTCGGATTGTGCTAGTAGGATATCAAGAAAATATGGGTATAGAAGAGGGGTCATATGAACAAGGAAGGGAATTTCTAGTCATAACCAGATCCCAAGCCATGTCGCGAGAAAGAAAAGAAATCAAAAGGGAAATGTAAAATGAAAGGTTTAACCAGCCAAGGGCGGACAATTATTATGATAACACTTGGATGGTACCTATTATAGAATATCTTTTGATGGAAAAATTGCTATCTAATAAGGGGGAATCTAGGAAAATCAAGTGTCAAGATCCAACTTTTACGATGATGGATGGGATTCTATACAAGAAAGGATATGAACTGCCTTATTTAAGATGTGTAAGCTTGGAGGATGTAATGAAATTAATAGTAGAAGCACATGAAGGATTCCGTGGAGACCACCCAAATGGAACAAAACAAACAAAAAAGATAACGAGACAGGGTTTCTGTTGGCCTCATATGGAAGTCTAGCCATAGAATATGCAAGGAGATGCGAGAAATGCCAAAAGTATTTGAAGATCCCTCGATTTCCACTAAGCCAGTTAACCCCAATTTCAAGTCCATGGCCCTTTGACGTATGGGGAATTGATATAATCGATCCGTTGCCCATTTCTAAAGGGGAGCAAAATATGCTGTTGTCAACATAGACTATTTCACTAAGTGGATTGAGGCAGAATCGCTCCCCAAGATCACCTCTGGGAAAGCACTCAAATTTGTCATCAAAATCATTAAAACCAGATATGGAATCCCCTATAATATTATAGGCGAAAACGGAACACAATCCGAGAGTGAAGAATTCTCTCGGTTTTTCCATAAGAATGGAATTACCAAGAGCTTTTCCTTCGTTGTGCATTCGAAGGCAAATGGGGCAGTTGAGGCTGCAAATAAGACTATAAAGACGATTTTGAAGAAGCAACTGAACAAAGCTAAAAGAAACTGGGTAGAAGAGTTGTCACTTGTATTATAGGCTTATCGAACATCTACCAAAATGGCAACGGGTCATACTTCCTATTCATTGACATATGGGTATGAGGCAATGTTTCCTTTTGAGATTAAAATAACCTCACATCGAAGAATCGCATATGCATTTGATTTAAACCAAGATTTAAAAAGAGAATCACTGGATTTAATACATGAGCGGAGAGATGAAGCAACAATCAGAATAGTAGAATGTCAAAGAAGGATTTCAAAGTATCACAACTCAAAAGTAAGAACGCGGTCATTTCAAGAGGGAGATATGGTACTCCTAAGAGTAATGGCGATCACAAAAAATCCCGCGGACAGACCGTTGGGACCAAATTGGAAGGACCCTTAATCATTTACAAAGTAATCCCCTTTGGAGCTTACAAGTTGTGCCGACCACACGGTAATATGGTTCCTCGAACATGGAACACAAAACATTTGAAACCATATTTTCCTACGATGAATCAATGAAGCATCTCTTTCTTCAAAAGAAAAATCTACATGGTTGGGAGTAGAATTCTCCTTGCATTTGAACACTACCTTTAACGGTCAAAGCCTTTGTCTACATTGAGTTGGCTAGGGCAGAGCACCTCCGGGAGCGAGGAGTGTAAGCCTTTAGCAGCGCTACGCTTTGACCAAGTTAAAGCGTCGAAAAGCCCTTGGTCGCGCCTCTGTTCAGGTCAAGGCACCTCCTGGAGGGAGGAGTGTAAGCCTTTTTCCACGCCACGCTATGGCTAGGCTAAAGCATCGACAAGCTCCTGTTCGCGCCACGCTATGGCCAGGGTACATTTGCAATGTTGGATCATAGAGTACGCAATAAGAGGTATAGGCTACGATCGAGAGGTGGATACAAATGTAGACGATGAGGCACACCGACGAGTCAACATTATGGGTTCCCCTCGAGTGTGGTTGGGTTACGAGTAGCCCTTGTTTGGGGAAGATTCGATCCCAATAGCCTAGTGGCAATTTTTCCATGATGAGCAGCTCTAGGAGCAGTAGCTAATTGTTAAACATCAAGGTTCGATCTATAGTTCAATCCATTGTAGTAGCCTGCACACAACATAGGTGTAAGTGTGTGTTGGACCAAAATCCTTAAGAAGTAGACCTTAAGAACACATTGGCACTTAAACTACACCCAATATCATCTAGAGTATAAATTAACTACACATTATCATCACATATTAAATTTGTACCCATTCACTGGAATTTTGTTTGACTCACTCTTTTTCCTTCTTTTGCTCACCACAAATGGATAGGGCCATAAGTGATTGGCCCATTTTTGATACTTGGAGAGGCGAACCCATCCTTGAAGTTGCTTCTTATCATATTTACTCTCCATTTATCTATCTATCTTTTTAGTACATTTTATTTCCTATGTCAGACTTGGAGTGATATCTTTTGTACACTTTGTATTGGACCATGTACTTATTTTCTAAGACTATGATTTGGATATTTCATGGAATGATTATTTTTCTATGTTATTTGCTTTGTTCCTCGCACCGTTAGTTCCGAAAACGTAGCATATCTTGGATTATATCTTCTTATATTAGTCTCTATGTTACAAAACCTAATGGCTCGTATTTCTCGGTTTGATGGAGTTTGAACGTCATTGGATCGGTGTGTCGGAAAATGCGGGTTTCACATTTCTTATACAGAATTCAAGTTATATTGGATTTAGCTTTTAGATTTACCAGATTTTCCTATTTTCTTTTTCCTGTACGGTACATGTTATTGATAGTGCATGTTCTTGATAGTATATGCTTGCAAATAAATTGGCACATACGATACATGTTTTTTAGTGTATGTAACACCATACCTCTATACTCATACTGTCTAAGAGTTTTATATAGTAATACTGTCAGATAATACGAAGAATAAGACTATATGGGGTACACACATGAATATTCTCTTGGACTAACACTGACACACATTAAAATATCAACTATATAACTTACATTTACGTACACAGTTACGGTATAAAGCAATAGATACGTGTGCCTCTAGGACAGAACAATACATAATACATAATATAGCACAGAGAACATAGAGTCAATCGCAATGACAACATATAATATAAATTTATTAATGTTATACAATACAATTCATATGTCAATCAATTATATATATACATATAAGTAAACAATGTCAAACAAATTTCATGTAATAATCCTAATATAGAACTCTTTAAACCCAATGAAATACATGCTGGTCAAGTTGTTCCCATATTTGAAATGTCTCGGACTGACCCGTGTATTATAAAATAACACATGGGTTAGAATATGTCTAATCAAGGGTAAAAAATAACAATGGAAGCATAATATAACCACTGAATAATAAAATGTACATAAATATATAACCATAAATAGTCATCAAGGCATCACAATACCCAAATAACTCAAATCTATATGTTATAGTCAATACCGGTTTCAAAGATGCCATCACCCATAATGAAATACATCGAATCATAAAATCAAAACAAGTGGGTGAATCCTACATATCTAGAAAATCGTCGTCAAACCCAAAATAATCGGTATTGAGAAATCCTTAAGTGATACTGGGCACTAATGAAGCAATACCCACTATCTCTCTCAATCTCATATTATAAAATACCAATATCAAATCAATAAAATCAATAAGGAAAGATTTTAGCTAGGTCATAACTATATCTATATATATTCAATAATAAGTAGGCCGTTTGGCTGCAAAAGATAGACTGTTTGCCTAAGAAGGATACGAGACCATACTCTGGACACAGTCTCAGGTATAATCTCATATATACGTAGTATATGTCTATCTACCACCCACATACATCTTTCGAAAACAGATGGGAGACTGACAGCATGTCTACTTGCTCAGGAGCTATACATGGTCCATATGACCGACTCCTACAATCGTTAGTTACCATTACCTCTCCACTTTCAGTATCTTGATAATAATCCCCATATGCTCGATAACGCGTAGCCACTTCGGCTACGACTACCAACATGTGACCCTATTGGTAACTGATTGCTGGCCTATGCATCATAAAGGGCACCGACTACCTATCTCTTGACGTGCATCAAAGAATATAAACAACAACGGTGTCGCAGATCTAGGACGCGACCCCATGATCAAGCCGTTAGGGCGATACCGAACAATCTGGTTTACACCTGAAACATAAAGGGAGTCGGTGTATGGTAGATAGACATATAATGTATGCGGCCTATGTTGCTAACAAGTAGCCTTAATAGGTGCTCACCGCAGTGAGCCACAAATGTTATATACCCCTGTATAAGTGTCATACGCGAGCAAAGAATAACTAAATAAATAACACATCAGCGTCCAATGCCACCGACTGTTAATAGTCTATTTATTCAGTGCTCATACATCACACTCGACCTTCTACATGCCAAAAGAATAACCG
This sequence comes from Allium cepa, assembly GCA_030765085.1. Classification (NCBI taxonomy): domain Eukaryota; kingdom Viridiplantae; phylum Streptophyta; class Magnoliopsida; order Asparagales; family Amaryllidaceae; genus Allium; species Allium cepa. The sequence goes on along the minus strand of CM060942.1, from coordinate 698,364,860 downwards.
AAAAAGTGTTATGAAAGTCTCATACCAGATGGTATCACTAACAATTTATTCTTTCTTGTCACACATGGTAAATAATAAATTCATAACAAAGATGCCACCACCGTATCATATTAAAACACTAATCAACAAAATTGCGATGGTGAATCATTGATGTAATCTTGTCCAATGTAAAAAAGACTAGAAAGGTAAAATAAAATAGATTAATAAAATATATAAATAACAATCAATACAATAAATTATTCACAACATATAATTTCATTTTACAAAAAGAATAGTAAGAAATGGATATAATTACATATCTTAAAATAGATATAAAATTATATATTTCATATAAAAATCATTACATATATTCCAAATCAATATATGTTAAAGAATAAAACAAGAAAAACTATGAAATAGGAAATTTGAATGCTTCTATCGTAAATTTATAACTAAGCTTAAACAAGAGCACGTATATTCAAATTACATAAAACTTCTCCCTGAGAAAAATACATTTACACATAATACATATTTATATAAATTATATAAGATAAGATTTAAGTACATTATATAGATAATAATGTATATACTTTGGGCAAGGAGAGATTGTAATAGAAAGGTTCAAACTAAAACAAAGAGCAAAATGAATCATAAAAAATAGACATCATAACACTTCTACAATGCTTACATACATTACTTATAATAGCAATACTACACTTATATACATTTATACAAGTGCATTTGCTTACAAATATTACTATATCATCCTCATGCACCAAACAGATAGACAAGTACATTTATATATGTTTTACATCCACACACACCCAATGATTCACGCACACCCTCACCTATAACACATGCACTATAACTAAAATGCACACACCCATGTACGCTGACACAACTACACCTACTAGCATATGCACACACATGTATATGAAAATACACATACATGAAAATATACACACTGCTCATACAACACTGTCACACACTCCACACACACAGCTAATACAAGGTAGCAAGAACCCAGAACACATAGGAGAAAACTTTATATTATAATTTAATGTGTGTGTATGTATATATACACTATATATATATATATATATATATATATATATATATATATGCTTCTCCTATGTTAATATTCAAGTCAGATGTGCTAGTTAATAAATGAAACCAGAGAGTACAAGAAGAGTTACTATAAAAAATATATATTGTTTATAGCTTCCTGAAGCATGCCCATGCATAGGCATGTGCTTACGCACCAAAGGGAGCCAATTTAACTCACTTTATTAATTCACTAAATTCATACTTACATTCATATAATATAGATTTTAAGTAAATATTTAATTCAGTTTACCTTAGGAGTGGAAATTTATGTTATATATAATTAGGCTTTTTTATGTTTAATTTTGTCTATTCTAAGTGCAATAAACCAATAATAATATACATATATGTTTGTGTGTCTATATATACGTGCGAGTGTGCGCGTGCTACGTAGTAAATATGTCAACATGATTTTGCAAGTTTGAATAAAATATATGTATCAGTAGCTATAAGTACAAATGATTAAATAAACGGTTGAGAAATGGAACTCGCAGCAATACAAAGTTAGATATCTAAAGCATAGGCATCTATAGAGCATAGTATTACTCTACGCACACTTATACTAGCACCTCACACACTCAGTAGCCCCTGTCCACACACTACACAACATTCACATTCTAACACTTGTACACACTGGCACACATATTCAAAGATCCTACCCACACAGCCAACACACACACTCTCACACACTAACACATTCTCATATACAATATATAAGTATATTCACACTAATGATTAAGTAAATTATCTTGCCTATATTCATTTCGATTTATTTCATCTTTAACACACAAAAAATAATAATATAAAATTTAGTTTTGAAATATATTTAGAAACTTAATATTTGCTTCACAAATGCACGTCAACTCCCCTTCATTTGACAACACACATACACATTTACCAAAATCACACACATGACCATACAAGCTAACAATACAACATGCAATTTCCCCTATAGGAGAAAAACACAAGGCATCAGTAAAGCAAGTCACAAAAATATGTAGACCCACTTATATAAAAATGCTTATACACACATTATACATTTATATATTTACACTAACAGGCATGAAATTGCACAACCACCTAACATACGTATATATTTAGACACAGCAAAATCATACAAATATATATAAATATACACTAAAAAACACACACTACCACATGCATACAATTCACAGGCTGACACACACACACACGCATCCAAGAAAACACACACGCATACACTCTCAGCTTTGCTGCAAAGAAGAAGGCACTGCCCAGTTCAAAAGAAGGTGAAATCATATGCTTAAGTTACACACACACACATTCATTCACTCAATAATTAGGCAAGGATTCCAAAAGAAATGAGATAGATTAGCATAGATTTGTGAGACAATTCCAACCTGAATGCGCGACTTCTTCATCCTCTCTCCCTTAGGTGACAAACGCATAAACACCATGCCTTGGCATTGCATCACATATAACTCGAACTATAGATACTTGATGATGTAAGAAGTCATGTTCTCAAGTCTGGGAAATTTACTTAATTTATTAGATTTATTTGTAGATTTTGAGGGAGGAGATAGTTTTAATTTTAATAGCTTTAGTGGAAAGCTTCTTCCAGGGGATTTTTTTTCCGTACATGATATATTGAGCAACCGAGAAATCTGGAAAAGATAATGGACTGGGTACAAAGTTTTTGGGCCTAAATAAATAAACGTATATTTTCCTTTTTCTTTGCTTTAAAATAATATTTCCATTCAATATTAAATAAATACAAATTCCTATTTAACAATCATTTCTTCTCCAAACTATTATTTTATCTCATTTCTGTTGATTTTAAAAATATTATTTTCCACTTTTATAGCTTAGTTAGATTTAAATACCCAATATTCTCACTTCAAACCCAAAAATCTGAATAATTTCTAAATTATTTTATTACTTAAATCTCCAAATTTCAATTCAGTTAAATAATTTACTATTGTTAACATTACTTAAAGATGGTTTGTTACCGTGCACAAAAAATAATATCTCATACAAGGTAATTGGTAGGTAGATGTGAGTAATCGCATATATTTTATCTCTTTAGCCATAAAATGTTTAATATCTTAAAATCGATGCTAAAAATCGTTAATAATGCCCTTTATCAATTGACATTCTCTTTGTAGCGAGTGTTTAATAAATTTACATTCAAATAAGTTAACAAAATAATAATAAAAAACTTTGGTATGGACATATGATCATAATCAACATTATGTTTTTTAGTGCTATACATGAAAGAAACCGATATGCATAACTAATTTAATCATAATTCAAATGCATAAAATCAAGAAAATAAAAAAGAAATGACAAGATGTTATTATTTTTTACACAGTGGAAAAATATATATTAACATAACTTCACATATGATTACAACAAAATTTGGACAATATTGATGTTTTTCGGGATGGATAATTTATTTCTGTTCTTTTTCGTACTTGGCAATTGATGAATTGTGGAAATAACATCTTGTCTAATCTACGTGGAATAAATGAAAAAGGTAAATACAACTTACAATTTATTTTATTAGCATCATTTAAAATTTACTTAGCCATATTAAAAATAATTTATAATTTGTAATACACGAAGATTGCAAGGATGTGTGCACTTTCTGAAAATAAATAGTAGTTTTATAAAACATAAGCTATGACTTTCTTAGCGTTGTTAAATTTCATAAAACTTAAGAAAAAAATATATACATTAAAAATTTACTTGTTAAGTGTAAATTAATATTTACAATGTATTAAAAGTGCAATCAAACGTGCACTTTCCAAAAATTAATTTGCAAATTTGTAAAATTTAAAATAAAAATTATTTAATATATAATGTAATTTTCATCAAACTTAAGAAACTATATTTACAATAAAATTTTACTTTGTCATTTTAAAGGTAAATTAAAATTTGAAATGCATGAGAAACACAAACAAGTGTGTGCTTACTAAACTTAAGAAAATTTCTTTCAGTTAAAAATTTACTTTTCCATATTAAAAATCTATTACAATTTGAAATATTATAAAACCACAAAAAGTATGCACTTTATATAATTCTTATATACCCAAACAAATAATAATTTTGTTTCACAAATTAGCTTCACAATATGCAGAACAACAAAGGCCACTCTCCGCTAAACCAAAATAAAAACCAAAGTTCTAACCTTCTCACTATTATTGGCAATTTAAGCCTGTTACTAGAAGCCTAAAAATAAAATTACATTGTGAAGTTCAAACTGCAGAAACCATATCCTCCTTAAAAAAAAGGATCTCCATTCATCAATGGATATCCACTCACCAAAAATAACTTTATCACAAGCCTTTTAAACTAAACCTACTCAATAGTTCTATTATAACCATAATCAAGCCGTTCGGTTTAAACTTAGTCGATTAAATCAAACAAACTCAAACACCAAAACAATTTAAACTTGGTCGATTATATCATAATTGCAAAAACATAAATTTAATAAACCCAAAAACACCGAAAGAGTTTAGTCTTAGTCGATTAAATCATAATAGCAAAAACACAATTCAAACAAACACAAACACCAAAACAGTTTAAACATAGTCGATTAAATAAAAACTGCAATTTTTTAAGAAAATGAATAAACCGTAAATAAATTCATTAGTAATTAAATAAATCGACTGTAATAAACCAGAAAATTAGCGTTAGATCGTATTTTTTTATCGACGTTTTCCTTCTCTGACGCCTTTCCATATCGAGGTCGATTTGTATTACATTTTGTTTCGTTTTAAATTTAGATGAATGACAGAGTTTTTCATATCGGACAATAATTGAGAAAGATTGATGTATATACGTTATAAAACATTGACCAAACTTTTAAATTTACTGGATCAGATGTGTTTGTGAATGAGCTTTGGAAACCAGGACTCTTGGTTGAAAGCCTGATATCCTTTATAATAATCTCTGGTTGATAGTTCCAAAAAAAGGGAACCCAAGTGAAAAAGGTGGGGGAAGATGCAGAGGTTGTATGAATCCATGTTATTATTAAACTGAAGGGATCAATGTCCAAGATTTCGAGGAGACGAAAAGTATTTCCTGGATTAACGAGAATATATGGTAGACCCACTCCGACTCCATTGTCGATTTATTCCCATTCCTTTTACTATAAATTCTCAAACATCCATCTTTCTGTTTCCCATCCCTCCTTTGATCCTAAAACCCTAATAATTTTTGCTATCTGCTCATCATCCTTCATCAACAGCCGACATGCCGTTCTGGGGTACGAATCCTAACCGTTCTTATTAACCAAAACAACCCTTATCGAAATGGATTTTTTACGCGTTTCGTACCTTTATTTTCAAACTAATAACAAATCTTACAATAATTGTAAAGTATTAACTTGTCTTTCGCTTTCTGTCAATTGAAATTCTCCTCTTGACCGAGTAATTGTGTTTGCTGTTAGGAATTGAGGTTAAGCCAGGGAAATCATATGCTTATACAACCGGTAGTGCTCGCACTAAGCTGCGGATTACTCAGGTATTTTCACCCAATTTCTCATAACATATAATATCCAGGCTGCATAACGTTATAATTTCTGGTAAATTATGCATGCAGGCTTCCATTGGAACCGGTAAAAGCAGTGCTAGAAGCACGTTACAGATTAATGTAGGGGACAACAAACCAGTTGTACTGTGTAATTTGCTCCCTAATGTCTGCGAAAACTTTAGTATGGAACTTGAATTTCAAGAATCTGAAGCTGTGCTTTTTTCTGTGCTCGGGGAAAGAAGTGTTCATCTTGCTGGTTATCACATCAATACTTTACATCATAAATTGGATGGGAACGACTCGTATCCTTTTTATGTTGTTTATTCCTTGATTTTTTTTGTACCGGTTTAGCTTCATCTGCTCACATAAAATTTTAATGGAAATTTTTTCTCATATAAGGCAAACAAATCCAAATGCACGGTTCACTAGCATTAGTAAGTCGTCGATAATACAACATTCATGTTATTTGAAGGGGCGCTTTGTCTATTGAGTAGAATTTTTTTCACAATTTCATTTTTTTAAGGTCAAATCCATTGTAAAAAAGAACTTCCTTTGTGAAGGACCTGCAAGAAAAGGTATAGATTGTAAAAATTTGTCATTTCAAATTTGTTGTCTTCAGATAACAAATTTTGGTGACATGGTGTCATGCTCTTGTTAGCTCAGGTGATGAAAATGGTTGAAGATCTAAAAAACAATAAGAAAACAAATAGCTACTTTGTTAAGAGCATGTTTGACAACTCCTTAAAAGTAGTCAAACTACTTGCGAGTAATTAATTTTAATTTTGTTGTTTGCCAACTTCTTATAAGTAGTTTGCAAAAGCAGCTAACAAGTATAAATTTCAAAGCAACTATATTTTATTGTTTATGACTTATGAAGCAATTTTATATCCAATTATCGCCTAACATATCTACTTTGAATTCAAATTACATTTGAACACTTGTACTTATAAATCACTATTTAATACTACTTAGTAGTTACTATTCAAGATTCATTTTGAGGAGTTTCGAAATACATTGTTGATAAATGAGATCCAAGTCACAGTGGGTCATTTGCAATTCAATCACCGTTCACATATTGACATGTAATTGAACACATTTAAACAACCATTTGTGGCAATTGTTCAGTTAAATATTTTGTTTGATTTTCTTGACTGGATTCAGTGATTCTACTGGTGAAGACATAGGCCATAGTGCAAGTTCAGGAAGTGATGATGATTGTAGCGATTTAGACAGATATGAATCAGATTTCATTGATGATGATGATGATATTACAAATTCACCTTCGCTTAAGTATACCATTAAAGGTGATTTCAAATTTTGGTGATAACTATGTATGTTTTACAAAGCTACTGTAGTGATCTTCTAAGTTTAACCTGTTAACATATCACCAACAAATCCATAGTCCCAAATGCTATGAATGTTGGAAACGTGACTTTTTGGTAATTTAATACTATGATTGAGTAAGGCGCTATCATATGTGCATGACTAGGTTGTGCACAAGAAAATTTAATAGATGCAAGGCCGACCCATTCAGTTGTTGCCCAAGCCCAACTAAAACAAGCAAAAAAAGGAAACAAGTAAAACTGTAAAAATTATGTTCCATGGCAGAATTGAGCTTAGTTCGTTTCACTCCTGTATACACAGGACAAACCACATAGCTACGTTCGTGATTGGTAACAACTTGTCCCTAACAGTATGAACATAAATAAAACATTCAAATTGTTGTCCCAACCTATGTTTTACCCTAGGCCCAAGCCTTGGTTGCCTGCCCCTTGGGCCGGGCCCGAATAGATTGCATGATTTAGTAATAGGTATCTATTTGTTATCACTTATATTTTTCAGAAAAAAAATACATATATGAGGAAAAATACATATACGATGTCCGCTTATGATGTTATATGTGAATTGTTAATTACATTTTCCATGTGAATTTTTTTAATTGTAAAATGTATTTTTTTAAGTTTAAGTTCCTTTGGTTTATGGTTCTGCAGCAATCGTTGGCCTGATTATATTTCATAGGTTTTTTTAATGATTATATTGGAATCGCCCATGTTATATTTGTACCATCACACAAATGTACGGAATGCTTACTGTTGCTTTACTAGGGAATATAATTTTTGAACAAATGATAGTTGCGTCACATAATCTGTGGGAAAAGCCCTCTTTTTTTTTTTGAAAATTAGAAAATTGTAGCTACATGGTTTATACAAATATCTTTTCCAAATGAGATATTTTAATCTTTTGGAAAACCATGATGTTTTAAACTTTTCCTTCTTAATGGAAATAGTAAGTTTATATTTTTGTGTAATAAATCGCTGGAGGTATTTTTTTTTTGGAATATGACTGGTGCATTATCTAAGCAGACCACTCATTGTGATGTCTCGGATGTTTGAACCGCTTGAACTATTGATCTTTAACGTTGGTGATATTTTTTAGTATAATTTCATAATATTCTAAAACTTGAAAATATCCAAATTTTAAATGATTGTATTTTAACCAATTGTGGAGATAATTTTCAGAAAGTGTACTTTGCTAGCTATTCCTATCTGGGGTACTTCGGTTGAATTGCTTTTCAGATATGGTTTAAGGAAGTCTTTCCCTCAATTTTATTAAATGAAGTTAAAATAGGATGTTCAATTGGACTCAAATTGGATGGAAATTTTGAATTATTTGCCATGGTAAGGAGTATTTGTTAAATACTGTACTGGGCAATTGTCTATTGGCCTTCTTTTTTCAGGGCAAATCATCTGTTTTGACTTCTCCATTTATTTTTTAAGTAAATTTCAACCCCACAATGTTAATCTTAATTTTAACAGAAATGCAATGCTCGTAATTGGGTTTTACACCATGAATGTTATTATTACTATGAATTTAGAATTATCAAGCCTAATACCAGAATTACATTCTAATTATCTTGTTTAACACATTTCTAGTTTTGGATGAAAGTCTTAAAATTAAATTTTGACTGTCTATTTTGGAAATGTTTACATGACATATTCGTACTTGTAGTGTGAGCATTATACATACCTTTTGTATGCACTTTTAAAGCAATTAGTGTTAACATTTCATTCATGAAATTTTTGCAATATTGTTGTTAAAAATATCAGTTTATTTAAGTTTTAACATGGGTTATGGTACTTGAATATGTATAGATAAACGATTAATTCCTAAAGAACATAATTTATGTTTTAAGGATTTATTAAAACCAGCTTAATGCTGTAAAATGACTAACTAGTCGCTTTTTAGATATTGTGCAGATACTAAAGTATAATGATATGAACATTTTGGAAAATCTTAATTGTAAACCATTTTCATTTAGTAGTGCAGTCACAAAATGGTTTAATGTGCTAAGTGCAATAGATTTTGGTCGCCCTGTAGTTGAAAATTGTATTTCAACGATTGTTAAATTGCTTTTCAGGTATGGTTTAGGGAAGTCTTTCCCCCAATTTTATTAAATGAAGTTAAAATAGGATGTTTACTTGGACTTAAATTGGATGGAAATCTTAAATTATTTGCTATGGTAAAGAGTATTTGCTAAATACTGTATTGCGCAATTGTCTGTTGGCTTTTTTTCCTCTAGGCAAACAATTTGTTTTGACTTCTCCATTTGTTTTTAATGTAAATTTCAACCCTCCAATGTTAATCTTAATTTAACAGAAATGCAATCTCATAATTGGGTTTTACACCATGAATGTTATTATAGCTATGAATTTAGAACTGTCAAGTCTAATATCGGAATTTTTGTTTAACAAATTTCTAGTTTCAGATGAAAGTCTTAAAATTAAATTTTGACCGTCTATTTTGTAAATTTTTACATGATATATTCGTGTCTTAATTGTAGCTTGAAAACCATTTTCATTTAGTAGTGCAGTCACAAAATGGTTTAATGTGATAAGTGCAATAGATTTTGGTCGCCCTGTAATTGAAAACTGTATTTCAACGACTGTTAAACCTTGAATACCAGCTTTTTGCTGGGTTTTTTTAATACGACATGCGTACCTTTTGAAATAGGAACATTTAGTGGATGACATGTATGTGACTTTGATTTCTGATAAATATAACAGAGCGTAAGAAGCCATCATGTTGGAATGCATCTTCTCGTCGTTTGAAGAAGACGTATCAAATTAGCGATTACGATAACTATGAACCTTTTGATGGAACGAAGACTGCTAGCATTTTCGATTTAGAAAGTGACGATAGCTATGATTCTATACCACTATCTTCTATTCAGAAAAAGAAGAAAAATGAGAAAAAGAAATCCAATGCCGTAGTAAGTTCGAATGCTGACAATCCTAGAGTAGTGGTTGTGGATGAGGAAGAGACGGTTCTTGCTTCAGAAAGGTTAGTATTTGCTGGGGTAATCATCCAGTTCCTTTGTTTATTGTGCACTTTTTTATTTATTGAAATCATTTATCAGTTCTCCAAGCAAGGAAACCAAGGTTGGGCAAGAGAGTATAGAGAAGACAGAGAAGAAAAGGAAGAAACAGAAGAAGGGCAAGGAAGAAAGAGGCATTGTCGCTGTATCTCCTGCAGGCGTGGAAGAAGATGGTTCTACGGCAGATATGAAGGCACATGATGAAACTGATAAGAGGAACGACGCAAACAAGCAAAAAGAAACTAGTGACAAGGATGGAACTGGAGTGGAAGAAAATCAAAAGGAAGAAGCAAGCGAACACGATGAAAGCGGGAAGAAAAAGAAGGCAAAAAAGCAAAAAGAAACAGGTGCAGTGGATAGTACTGACAATATAGATGATAAACATCATGTTTCTGAAGCTGTTCACAGGTTAGCAATTAGACCCATTTTTATGGAATAGTGGTTGTGTGGCCGGTTGGCCACCTTCTTCTATATATACATACACCTTAATTCTGCATGTTTTCTGAATTTTTATACATATGTTTATGAAGTAATAATGATGGAGGTGGTAAGAAAAGGAGGAAGGCAAAGCGGAAAGGAGAAACAACAACTGAACCTATGATGGGTGAAAATGCTCTTGTTGCAAAGGCTACTACTGATTGGTTTGAAATATTTATCTTTCTTTAGGATTTGTGCTACAAGTTTACTGATATGATATACCACATGCAGCGAAGTTTCTGCAGTTCCTACTGATACTAGTCAACGAAATGCTATCAAGGGTAGTAAGAAGGGCAAGAAAAGAAGCAAAGATGTCAGGTATTTTTCTGCTGTTTCAAATATTTTATCAAAAGCGTGTTAGCATATTTTTTGAACCGTTCATATGCTTTCAAACAAATAGGCCTCGGGACTCTAAAGTTGCTTATGTGGACCATTTGGACGCAAAAAAACCGAAGAAAGGAGACGCTATTAAGGAAGACAGAAAGTAGTTTGGGTATGAGATCGCGGTGGTTCATTTTGCTTTTTGTTGTCTTTAAGAAGGGCGTCTGTCTAAGCTTTTGCCTATTTATTAGCTTTAGAACACCTTTTGTGTATTTTTGTTTTCCCCTGTCGGAAAAATATGAGAATGATTTTGGATGTTGATGACTTAGCAACTGTAAACTTTTATGATATGATTATAGTGAGTAGGGCCTTCTCTTAACTGTAGCATCTCACCTGTTCACAAAAAGTAGAAACATAATTTTCTTACCCATCAAAGGAAGCAAGAGTACTAGAAGCTTCAATCTGTCTGGAAAGCGAACTGACTTGACTTGATTTGAGCCCGACTTAAGTCAGCAATGAAAGTTTTGAATCTGCTATAAGGCAAGGCTTAAATCAGTATCTTCAACATGATTCTGGAATCCTTATAAGAAAAATCATAGAATACATTAAATATATCTGAGAATGTCAAGACGATGGCACATGGGAAGTCATGCATTGCCACAAGGTTCACTTAAGAACTTTTGATATTAATTTTCCGTTTTTTTAATATGTTACAAATTGCAGTGAAATAAAATAGGTTTGATGATCAGGTTCTTGGAGGCATGGTGGAAAGTATTTTTGGGGCAGCATTTATGGACACATACCTTTGTTTGGTGTGGTAATGCATGGGTTGAAAGTTAAATCACATATCGTAAGAACTATAACACATAACATGATATATATATTGTTATGCGTTATGGACCAAAATACTCTACTACCTATGGATGCTCAATTATTCACGTTTGTGTTTTGTCATGTCCAAAACCCTGCTCGTGGGGAACAATTTTATGTTACCCATCACCAAGCCAAAGTGCCTTACCGCACCAATTTGAAGCTGTGCAGGTCCTGTTGCTCATGCAGATACTCCAAACGATATTGGTGTAATGCTTACCATGGAAAGCATAGTGCACATCTTTCATCAGATACAAATTTCAAATTAAAATTAAAAATTAATTTTGAATCCGAAGATTTAAGACCTAATTTTAAATCACTATTCTGAATCTCTATTTCTTTAAGTATATCAGTAAATAAAATGGCAGCAAAAGTTTATCATGCATGAATATTGACACATACACGCACACATATATAGATTCCCTAATAAGGACATAAATAATGATTTCACATATATAGATTCCCTAATAAGGACATAAATAATGATTTCAGTGTGATGAGGTCCTTGCTGCAAGGCTACTTCAAATATAATAACCCAAATCTGATCTCTTACAAAATGAAGACTTTGTTTCCATCATGATATTAATTGTAATGTCTAGTATTACAGAATAGCGAAAGCAATTCATTTAAATATAGCAATGACATAGAAAAGATTTAGTTTTGGCTTCATTAATAATCGAAATATAAACCAAACTTAGGATATAGACTTTCAATAGCTAATCAGTTTTTTGATTCTTTTTTTGGTTCATAAGGTGTTCTGCAGACCTTTAATTTGAAAATGAAGGTCGCCTAATACTGAGAATTGCGTTGGGTATCAAAATAAGATGAATATTTTGATATTGTTGGAGGTTTACTTTTTTTCTTCACAAATCATTAGTTATCATTCTGACTTTTGTGCAACTAAGCACATGTTATTTGAGAATTACATCATAGCTCCTCACAACTTAAGCTTTTATCCATGTTATTTTCACTACATTTATGTCCACTTTCACTCATTATTTACACATATTTATACTACTAGAAAAATACAAATTGTCTATGTTAAGTAGGCATGTGACACGCAGTCGATTTCATTGCATACACTTGCTTATGAATTTTGATGACATAGGCAACCAAAGTATCAACTAAAATTCATAATGCACCTTCTATTGTTAACGTAAAGAACCCCTTTTTTGGGTGCATCGTAGCGTCATTTCTGTAAAAAATTCCTTAAATATTGAAGTCTGAACTAGTTTTGCTCCATTTATGTCCTAATTGCTTATGCCGTGCTTATATAATTTGTTAACCATAAAACCCACTTAAGAACAAAGGTATGAAAGAAGATTAATGAAAATGTCAGACTCTTTTAAAATTACAGGCATGGGTTTCGACAAGGATCATGGAAGAGTGTTTCGAAGGCATAAAGAGAGCTTTCGAAGGAGTTGCAAGCACCAGACACTCTCACAAGTGATAAACAGTGTAAAGAGCTTTCGAAAAAGATCAAAAAGAAAGAGGGGTTACCCTTCCACCTCATTCGAACCTTACGATGCAGATGAATTCACAGATATAGAGGAAAGAAAGACGAGTTCAAAACCCCTTTCGAGGGCAAGGAACAATATAACCTTTAATATGCACGCAAACCTTTCGAAACCAAGGGTTTCGCCTACATTCAAATTACTCAAAATAGCCCTTTTGAAATTATAGCCAAGCCTTTCGAACCGGTCATAGCCAATAACATCAAGGGAAGGTTCTGCATCAATCCATAAACATGCATTCAGAAGCTACCTACTGCATCGAAACCATCAATACTTCGACACTCTTGAAATCCTAGTTGGGAGTAGAATTCTTCTTTCATTTAGACACTACCTTTAACGGTCAAAGCCTCTGTCCATGCCGAGTTGGCCAGGGCAAAGCACCCCCTAGATGGAGGAGTGTAAGCCTTTAGCTGCGCTTTGCTATAGCCAGGCTAAAATATGGACAAGCCCTTGGCCGCGCCTCAGGTCAGGTCAAGGCATCTTCTGAAGGGAGGAGTGCAAGCCTTTAACTGCGTCACGCTATAGCCAGATTAAAGCATTGATAAGCCCAGTCAGTGCCATGCTATTACAGGGAAGGGCACCTCCTGGAGAGAGAAGTGTAAGCCTTTATCCGCATCATGTTATGGCTAGGTTAAAGCATCGACAATCCCTTGGCCGCGTCTCTGGTAAAGTGAAGGTGCCACCTAGAGGAAGGTTGGGTAAGTCCTTAGTCCCAGCCTTTGAGAATGAGCTAGCCAAGAGCACTGAACAACAATGGACTAAGACGTCCAAGCTCAAGAAGAGGCTCATCAAACAATGGACTAAGATGCCCAAGCCTAGGGGGCAGTATATCTACAAGGGACTAAGACGTACAAGCTCAAGAAGCTGCTCATCAAATAACGGACTAAGATGTCCAAGCCTAAGAAGCGGCAAATAATGGACTAAGACATCCAAGCTCGGGAAGCAACCAATCAAACTACAACTACATATGAGGCCTAGAAGGGTTTATACATGTCGAAGAAGACAAAATCTAGAGAGTAGAATGGAACTCCATTTATTTATACATGAATTTGGTTTTCGGGTCTTTCACTTTTGGACTTTATATTTTAAAAACCAAAATATGGGTTTTGGGTCTTCACTAATCACTTACGGTCTTCCACATACCCGAATATAGGTTTCGAGTCTATTATCCAACGTCACCTATTAGTGCCCGAATATGGGCTTGAGATTGCTATTATAAAGATAATTACTATGGATTTCTGATTATCTAACATATGCCCTAATTTGGGCAGGAAATTTCTATTATGAAGAAAATTATTGTGGATTTTCGATTGTCCAACATATGCTCTAATCTAGGCTCGTAATTTTTGTCTTGAAGAAAATTATTACAAATTTTTGATTATTGACCACTAATACTTGAATCTAGGTCTGAGAATCCTCTTTTGAAGACTATTTCTGAATCTCACTCATTAAAACCTGAATTTGGGTTCTAGACATCTTACTATTAACTTCTAAATTTCACTTGATGATACCTTAATCTGGGTTCAGTTTACATAATTTTCCAGTGCCTGAATTTGAATTTCAGGTCTTTTATCATCAGTTTTGGATTCTATCTATCGATTCTCGAATTTGGGTTTTAAAGCAGTAGTATTGAGGCTACAATAAACATCTAATTCTTCAACCAAAAACTTTGGGCTGGTTTTCTTGACACCTAAATTAGGGTTATTAGTTTGCAACTCTAAATGACATTCACCAACATCTGAATTTAGACTTTGCGATTATTTTTATCTCTTAGGGGAGTTTCTTAATACACATTAAGATTTATGGATTTCCAGATAATAGCTTATGACCTCCAATTTTCGAATAATGGCTGTCTCCAACTAGAAGTTCGTAGACTTCGGTTATTATATAGATGGATAACTATTAATTACAGACCTCATATCCTTTATTAAATCAGGATTATGATTAACTAGCCATTTAAATCAAGAAGCGCTGCTATGCTGACTTAGCATGAAGCATATTTATAAGATAATGAGTTAGCAATGGAAAATGCCACTTGCTTTGAATTTTTGCAGGAAAACAGGGTTATTAAGAGTAAAGAAGTTGTGGAATTTTTGTCCTAAATAACAAATGCTTCTTTCGGGAGGGGGGGATAAAATGTTAACCATAAAACCCACTTAAGAACAAAGGTATAAAAGAAGACTAATGAAAATGCCAGACCCTTTTGAAATTACAGGCATGGGTTTTGACAAGGATCATGAAAGAGTGTTTCGAAGGCATAAAGAGAGCTTCCGAAGGAGTCGCAAGCACCAGGCACTCTCACAAGCGATAAACAATGCAAAGAGCTTTACCCTTCTGCTTCATTCGAACCTTTCGATGCAGATGGTTCATGGATATAGAGGAAAGCAAAGACGTGCTTGGAACCCCTTTTGAGGGCAAGGAACAATAACCTTTAATATGCGTGCCAAACCTTTCGAAACCAAGGGTTTCGCCCACATTCAAATTACTCAAAACACCCATTTCGAAAGCATAGCCGAGCCTTCTGAACTGGTCGAAGTCAATAACATCAGGTAAAGGTTCCACATCAATCCACAACCATGCATTCGGAAGCTACCTATCGCATCGAAACCAACGATACTTCAACACTCTCAAAACCATATTAAAAAATCCATCAATACAGTCGGAAACTCTTATCTGTACCTCTTATGACAACAAAACAACGCGAAGAGAAAAGTGCAACTATGGCCCTTTCAATGACATCGATAGCAGTTTAAGGAAAAGCAGAGAGGAGGAGTACTTAAAACTTAACAACAACGAAAGGTGGACAAAGGACCCTTTTGACAAGATCGAAAGGCCTAGAATAAGAAGATGGGAAGAGCAAGGATTCGTTAGAAAAATCAAAAGGAAAACCTTTTGATAGCATCGAAGGCTGGCGAGGCTTTTCGACCTTGTCGAAAGGAATAAGGCGGAAGATAAAGAGACGTTTCAACGGGTCGAAAGCATTGCAGAAAAGGGGACTGACCTACATCTATAAATAAGACCCAAGGGGTCTGATTTTGGGGACTGGATTTTGGAATCCAAAGCTCATTTCTTTTACATCTACTTCTTTGCAACAACAAAATCTTTGTAAGCCTAAATCAATTTAGGGAAAAGATCTCAAAATTGTAACTCATTTTGGATTAATAATAAGGGAGAAATGCACGGATTCATTAAGGATTTTGATTAAGAGGAAGATCATTACGATCATTAGCTAGACTAAGGATCAATTGCACATGATGCTATCTTATTCTCTTAACTTCTTCTTGTTTATGCAAATCAATAGGATCGACTTGGGTAACACACCGGTGAAACGAATCATCATCGTGACAAACACTAATGACAAATAAGGATGGTGATGATGTTTCGACACTGATAAGTTCATAAAACTTACAAATATCTAAGACGTCCTTATATTTAGTATAATAAAGGAAGCTTGAGCAATTGCAAATCAGATCTGTTTCAGAAGGACAAATTCCCTTTCGACTAGGTCGAAAGGGATGTCATAAAAAATCTGGTTTGTTAATTGGCAAGCAATTGTGAATGGAGGAGTTCATCTGAAAGGAACCTACACCCAATTACATTAATAACCCTTTCGAAGGGGTTCATCCATAGAAGAAGCAAAATCAATAAAGTCGAAAGCATTTAATTATTTTTGAAAGGCCGAACACACCTCCTGACATGGTCGAAGGGAATAAAAGGCATGTTTCGACATGGTCAAAAGGGATGGGCATTCAGCATGAATAGTTGCTTTTTAACTCATACGAAAGTGGCTTTTGAGTAAGATGCTTCCCCTTTACCTTCATCTTGTTGAGGTCAATTCGATTAATGAATTACTTGCAATATATCAGTTGTACTCCGATAGTGATTCGACCAAGTCAACTTGATTGAAAGAAGAGTTTCGAAGGAAGTAATCTCTTTCAATCTTCCTTCAAGAGTCCTATTTCGTTACACAAATAATCCCTTTTGCCATAGTTTTGAGGATGTTGAAAAGTTACTTTTTATGCTAGAAGGACGGCTTGAACCTCCGGCTTTGTTACTATCTTATAGGCTAATTATGGATCGTTTGGCTTGATATATGAATATGAAATCTAAAAGACTCAGCAGAATGGATGAAGAGGCCATCCACACTGCAACCCTTCAAGAGAACATAACTCCAACCTTCAACATGGATGGGGTTATTCAGGGGAAACCTTTAACATCAGCTCAGCATGACGATAACACCGCCAAAATCAAGCATTTAGAGTTGCAACTGCAGGAAATGTAGGAACTTCTTCAAATGGCGTTGTCTCAAAAGTCTTCAAAAACAGCGAGGCCAATACAGAGGGATGAGGCAATCTCACTAAGAAGGAACTTGAAGCTTCAGTCAAATGAAAACAAGAGCAAGAATGAACTTAGATCTTCAAAAAAGAAAGAACGTCCTCAAACTAAAGCTGTTCATCAAGGAAGGGTATTGGATAAATCGCTTAAGCAGTCTGGAAGCTCAACCTTAATAGAATACTATCTAGACGAGAAAAAACTATCATGACATCGAAGCCTATCTAAAGGATGCGACGGAGAAAGCAATCAAGGATGTGCTAAACACAAAGGGAAAGAGAACCTTGGATTCCGACTGTGAAATATCATGGAATCACTAATCCAGATGACCACTTAATGGATTTAGATAGTTAGATGGATCTATATAATGCGTCAGGGGTAGTTCGATGCAGATTATTTCCTTTTATTCTCCAAGGGGCTGCAGCTAAATGGTATAGACAATACCGAGAAAAGACCATCTACTCGTGGAAGCAATTTTCTGACGAATTCTCTGCTAAGTTTTGCATATGCAAAGACCCAACCATTGATTACGCAATCTTGGCTAACATAAAACAGAGGCAGGGAGAGTCCTTGGGAGACTATCTTGAAAGGTTTAACACTAAGGCACTAAAGGCTAAGGACATGAATGACCGAGATAAGATCATAGCAGTACACTCTGGGTTGATAGAAAATACTCCATTCTGGAAGTAACCTTTTGTTAATGGATGCAAAGATCCGCAAAATTTCCACATTCAAGCTGATAAGTTCATTCGAATGGATGAGTTGTATCATGCAAAAAGAAAAGAAATTCCTAAAAAGGAAGGAGGCAATTTGGGCTGGATCGAGGGCAT
Source organism: Allium cepa (assembly GCA_030765085.1). Classification (NCBI taxonomy): domain Eukaryota; kingdom Viridiplantae; phylum Streptophyta; class Magnoliopsida; order Asparagales; family Amaryllidaceae; genus Allium; species Allium cepa. The sequence goes on along the minus strand of CM060942.1, from coordinate 698,346,543 downwards.
AAAAAGGCGAGATAGGAAGAACCAATTGCTAATTCAATCACTTTGAACAAGCTATTGTCTTACGCCTATGCTATGGCAGAAGAAAGAGTTAATTTCCCAACTTCCTTCAAGGCTAAGAACTACCCAAAGCAAAGAAAAGAGACGACTACTGTGTATACAATAAAGCAAATGGTCACAAGACCGACGAGTGTAAAGTCTTAGCAGGAATCATCTAGAAGCTGATTGGTGAGGGTCATTTAAAGGAGTTTATTCAGGATAAGCCGAAAGCCCCATGAAGGAGAGATGGTCAACAAAAGTTTCCTAATAATGTTGTTAAAGTTTGGGAAGAAGAAAACCCTCTGAGCTTAAGCTCACCGTTGAACAGAATCGATGTAATTCACGGGGGGCCCCATCTCGCGGGAAGTAGCGCAGGGGTAAGAATCAAATTTATTAAAGAGGCTAGAGAGTGTGTATTCTCAGTCTAGGGAGATCCCCGTTGAAGAATCCACGACTCAATATCCCAATGTTGAATCTTGTCATCACCCCTCAAGAGATGAAAAAGGGAGTTCATCATCCACATAACGATACCTTAATGACCACAACCCAAATTGGACTGTCCATCATGTCCAAAATTCTTGTGGATACAGGGAGTGCGATCAATGTTATCTTTAAGCATGCTTTAGATCAGATGAACATCCCTGAGGATAAGTTGGAGCCCAACATGGAACCAATCTTGGGATTCAATAACAAATGGTCAACTCTGGTGGGACAAGTAAAGCTGCTAGTGTAAATGGGGGAGCCACCATTTTGCAGAACTTTTGAGATTCTTTTTTGATCATCAACCAGCCATTCTACTATAATGCTTCCTTTGGAAGACCCGTGCTTGATGAAATAGATGCATTTGTCTCACCAAAGTACCTGATGGTGAAATTCTTGACAAAGAGAGGTTGGAGCACAGTCCGAGAGGAGCAGTTCAGCTCTCGAGAAATGTATTTTGCTATAACTGATCAATATAAAAGGGTGTCTTCTGCTTATTTTGATTCTTCCACTATTTTTCAGCCTTTGGATGATGGATTTTTGCATCTAACATTTGAAGAAAAAATTAAAATTAATAATTTTAACAAACTCATGTATGAAAGGTACATTCCTTCTGGAGGCAATAGGAATAGAATCGATGCTAATTCTATTGAACAAAGCCTAATCGTCACTGAATTTGATTGCCGAGGGGAAATAGAAAGAATAAAACCTATAGAACACCTTTAAGAGGCATGCATAGATACAGATGATGCCACTAAAGTAGTCAAAGCGGGAAAATAATTGGATAACAACTTGAAGAAAGATTTAATCCAATTTCCTAAGATCAATGAGGATGTATTTGCCCGGTCTCATTCAAATATAGTGGGAATTAATCTGTTAGTCATGTGCCATGTACTAAACATCAATCTAGAAGCAACCCCCATTAGACATAAAAAGACAGCTATATAGAGCACGATCTGTTGGTTTGAAAGAAGAAGTTGGAAGACCCCTCAAAAATGGGTTTATTTGGGAAATTTACTACCCAAAGTGGCTAGAAAATCCCGTGTTAGTAAAGAAATCAAATGGAAATTGGAGGACATGCATTAATAATACTACCTTGAACAACGCTTGTCCAAAAAACCATTTCCCATTACCGTGAATTGATTAGTTGGTTGATGGAACTAGTCGACAAATTATTATCTTCATGGATGCATACTATCAAATACCAATGTTCAAGATGGATGAGGAGCACACTACTTTCATTACTGATTGGGGATTCTTCTATTATAAAGCGATTCCTTTCAGACTAAAGAATGCAGGGGCATCAAAGGCTAGTCAACCAGATGTTTAAAGAGCAGATTGGCCAAAACATGGAGCTTTATGTGGATGACATGCTAGTGAAGTCCAACGAGGCTAAATATCATCTTAAAAATCTAAAAGAGATGTTTAAGATACTACGGAAATACCAGATGGAAATGAACCCACAAAAATGCTCTTTCGGAGTACAATCAGGGAAATTTTTAAGCTACCTTGTTAGTGCTAAAGGGATTACAGCTAGCCCAGATCAAATCCATGCTATCAAGGATATGGCTGAACCCATAACTAGTAAAGAGGTAATGAGTTGAACGGTAAGATAGCCGCTCTGAGAAGATTCATTTCCAAAGAAACTGATAAGTGTTTCTATCCAATTTTTCGACGTAATTAAGAAGTAGAAAAACTTTGAATGAGGGGAAGATTGTAGAAAAGCTTTTCAGGAGTTAAAAGGCCATTTGGAAAAGCCACCGATACTTTCTAGTCCCGAGAATGAAGAAATCTTGTACTTATATATACATGGTAGTTTCGGAGTATGCAGTCAGTTGTGTTGACTAAAGAAGGAAGTGGGACTCAACTTCCTATGTATTATGTAGCAGGTGATTAAAGGATGCGGAAATTGATACCCTGTGATAGAAAAGCTAGCTTATTGTTTGATCTCGACGACACGAAAACAAGCATACTTTCAAGCACATTTGATCTGGGTATTGACCAATTTACCCCTCAAACAAGTTTTTAGTAAGCCAAAAACTTTAGGTAGGCTGGTGAAGTTGGGAATTGAGCTTAGTCATTATGATATTGAGTTTCAACCATGAGCCGCTATCAATGGACAAGCATCAGCGGATTTTATTAACGAGTGTACTAACTTCATTAAAAAGCAATCAGAAAAAGAAAAGTATCAAAAACCTTTGTGGTAGTTATTCGTAGATGGTGCATTAAATGAACAACGAGCCGATGCTAGATACATGATAATAACACCGGATGGACATCGCTTACATTATGTCATGAAGTTAGGTTTTCTCGCAACAAATAATGTGGCCGAATATGAAACGATGGTGGCAGGGTTAACTTTGGCATTAGAACTCAAAATCCCACAAATTCAAATTTTTAGTGACTCCCAACTAATGGTAAATCAAGTAAAGCAATATATCGGACAAAAGACTCTAAGCTATCTCTATATGTAAAGAAGATACTGAAAATGCTTGCTTTGTTTGAAGACTTTTCCATACATCATGTCCCGAGGAAAGAAAATGCACAGGCATATTCTTTAGCAAAGTTGGCTAGCCCAAGGGGAGCCTCAAAAACTCGGATTGTGCTAGTAGGATATCAAGAAAATATGAGTATAGAAGAGGGGTCATATGAACAAGGAAGGGAATTGCTAGTCATAACCAGATCCCAAGCCATGTCGCGAGAAAGAAAAGAAATCAAAAGGGAAATGTAAAATGAAAGGTTTAACCAGCCAAGGGCGGACAATTATTATGATAACACTTGGATGGTACCTATTATAGAATATCTTTTGATGGAAAAATTGCTATCTAATAAGGAGGAATCTAGGAAAATCAAGTGTCAAGATCCAACTTTTACGATGATGGATGGGATTCTATACAAGAAAGGATATGCACTGCCTTATTTAAGATGTGTAAGCTTGGAGGATGGAATGAAATTGATAGTAGAAGAACATGAAGGATTCCGTGGAGACCACCCAAATGGAACAAAACAAACAAAAAAGATAACGAGACAGGGTTTCTGTTGGCCTCATATGGAAGTCTAGCCATAGAATATGCAAGGAGGTGCGAGAAATTCCAAAAGTATTTGAAGATCCCTCGATTTCCACCAAGCCAGTTAACCCCAATTTCAAGTCCATGGCCCTTTGACGTATGGGGAATTGATACAATCGATCCGTTGCCCATTTCTAAAAAGGAGCAAAATATGCTGTTGTCATCATAGACTATTTCACTAAGTGGATTGAGGCAGAATCGCTCCCCAAGATCACCTCTGGAAAAGCACTCAAATTTGTCATCAAAATCATTAAAACCAGATATGGAATCCCCTATAATATTATAGGCGAAAACGGAACACAATCCGAGAGTGAAGAATTCTCTCGGTTTTTCCATAAGAATGGAATTATCAAGAGCTTTTCCTTCGTTGTGCATTCGAAGGCAAATGGGGCAGTTGATGCTGCAAATAAGACTATAAAGACGATTTTGAAGAAGCAACTGAACAAAGCTAAAAGAAACTGGGTAGAAGAGTTGCCACTTGTATTATAGGCTTATCAAACATCTACCAAAATGGCAACGGGTCATACTTCCTATTCATTGACATATGGGTATGAGGCAATGTTTCCTTTTGAGATTAAAATAACCTCACATCGAAGAATCACATATGCATTTGATTTAAACTAAGATTTAAAAAGAGAATCACTGGATTTAATACATGAGCTGAGAGATGAAGCAACAATCAGAATAGTAGAATGTCAAAGAAGGATTTCAAAGTATGACAACTTAAAAGTAAGAACGCGGTCATTTCAAGAGGGAGATATGGTACTCCTAAGAGTAATGGCGATCACAAAAAATCCCGCGGACGGACCGTTGGGACCAAATTGGAAGGACCCTTAATCATTTACAAAGTAATCCCCTTTGGAGCTTACAAGTTGTGCCGACCAGACGGTAATATGGTTCCTCGAACATGGAACACAAAACATTTGAAACCATATTTTCCTACGATGAATCAATGAAGCATCTCTTTCTTCAAAAGAAAAATCTACATGGTTGGGAGTAGAATTCTTCTTGCATTTGAACACTACCTTTAATGGTCAAAGCCTTTGTCTACATTGAGTTGGCTAGGGCAGAGCACCTCCGGGAGCGAGGAGTGTAAGCCTTTAGCAGCGCTACGCTTTGACCAAGTTAAAGCATCGAAAAGCCCTTGGTTGCGCCTCTGTTCAGGTCAAGGCACCTCCTGGAGGGAGGAGTGTAAGCCTTTTTCCACGCCACGCTATGGCTAGGCTAAAGCATCGACAAGCTCCTGTTCGCGCCACGCTATGGCCAGGGTACCTCATGGAGAGAGGAGTGTAAGCCGTTATCCGTGCCACACTATGGCCAAGTTAAAGCACCGACAAGCCCTTGGCCGCGCCTCTGGTTAAGTAAATGTTCCTCCTAGAGAGAGGTTGGGTAAGTCCTTCGTTCCAGCCTCTAAGAATGAGCTAGCCAAGAGCACTAGACAATAATGGACTAAGATGTCCAAGTCAAAGAAGAGGCTTATCAAACAATGGACTAAGATGTCCAAGCCTAAGAGGCGGTATATCTAAAAAGGACTAAGACATCCAAGCTCAAGGAGCGGCTCATCAAATAACGGACTAAGATGTCCAAGCCCAAGAAGCGGCATATCAAATGATAGACTAAGACGTCCAAGCTAGAAAAGCAGCCAATCAAACTACAACTACATATGAAGCCTAGAAGGATTTACACATGTCGAAGAAGACAAAATCTAAGAAGGAGAAAAAACTCCATTTATCTAAGAAGGATTCACCTGGGTTTTGGGTCTTTCACTTCTGGACTTTATATTTTAAATACCCGAATATGAGTTTCAGGTCTTCACTAATCACATAGTTTTCCTCATACCCGAATCTAGGTTTTGGGTCTATTATCTGATGTCACTTATTAATGCCCGAATCTGGGCTTGAGATTACTATTAAAAATATAATTACTATGGATTTCTGATTATCCAATATATGCCCTAACCTAGGCCAGAGATTTATATTATGAAGAAAATTATTATGGATTTTTGATTGCCCGACATGTGCTCTAATCTGAGCTTGAAATTTTTTTCATGAAGAAAATTATTACAAATTTTTGATTATTCACCACTAATATCTGAATCTGGATCAGAGAATTCTCTTTTGAAGACTTTTTCTGAATCTCACTTATTAAAACCCGAACTCTGGGTTTTGGACATCTTACTATTAACTTCTAAACTTCACTTGATGATACTCTAATCTGGGTTTAGATTGCATAATTTTCCGGTGCCTGAATTTGAATTTTAGGCCCTTTATCATCAATTTTGGATTCTATCTATCGATTCTCGAATTTGGGTTTTAAAGCAGTATTATTGAGGCTACAATAAACATCTAAGTCTTCAACCAAAAACTTTGAGTTGGTCTCCTTAATACCTAAATTAGACTTATTAGTTTGCAACTCTAAACGACATTCACCAACATTTAAATTTGGACTCTGGGATTATTTTTATCTCTTAGAGGAGTTTCTAAATACATATTAAGATTTAAGGAATTTTAGATAATAGCTTATAACCTTCTCTTTCTAGACAATGGTTGTCTTCAACTGGAAGTTCGTAGACTTCAGTTATTATATTGATGTGCACGTAAATGTGTTTATTTTTACTTTCATATTTAATCTAATTTAATTAAATAAATGAGCATATAGGGTATTTTAACAAGTTTAAACTCAAATTTAAATTATTTTCAAAATCCTCATTTATCCATCTTCATATAGGGGCAAAATTGGCATTTTCATATATGATTTAATTTGAGAAAAGTTACTTGGACATTTTATGTTGTTTGTAGAAATTTGGATTCAAATTGAAAGAAGTCCTCATGTATTCATGCATGCATAAGTGAAAGAAGACAAATAAAGATGAAAATAAATCATTTTATGCCACATGGAGGACCTAATCTACCTACTTACCATGATCTTCAATTAGGAGCTAATGCATATGTTAGTGGAGATTAAAAGCACATGCATATTTAACGGAAGTTTAATTACATGCTAATGACAACTTGGCGGCCACACTTCCTCAAGAACAATTTGGGTAGTCCCCTAAAATATGCATTAGGGTTTTAGGCATGTATAAATACACTTATTTTTCATGTAATTAAGCTCTTAGCACCACCTTCTCTTTAGTTTAGTGGTACCCAGAAATGTAACATAAACTTGCTTTCTTTCTAATGGCTTCTTAGAATTTTCTTCATGTAATTTTCTTATATGCAATTTTAATTCATGTTCTTTTCTTGTTTATTTCTTCTTATGTTAGTAGTTTAGATCTCTTTCTTTTATGCAAGTAAATTAGCTTTTAGTTTATTTCAATTAGCTCGCCTTTTCCTTCTGTTTATGTTTATGTTGCAATCTACATTTGTTGAAATGATAACAAATATAAGAAGCCAAATCCCTTCAATTTAGGGGTAATGAAACTCTCTTAATCATGTAGATTCAACATATTTGTTGATTTTTGATATCTTTTTGTGCTTAATTGAACGTTTGATATGCTAAAATTTTTGTTGTTTAACTTTGAATTTGATAGCCTATGTTGTTGACACCAAATAGGCTATGTTTAAACAAACATAAACACAAATCACCTCTTCATCTACATATGATGTTTGTAATGAAATAGATTTTAGAATCATAATTTGATGATCTATATTACTAATATATAGTAAATAGATCATGCTTATAATAGATTTTATTTTTTAACTTTGCTTTCATGAGAGTTAAAAAGTGGTTTGAAGGGTGTGTTAAAGTTTGATGTTTTATGTTGGGCTAATTAATTGTACAAATAGACCATACTTATTATAAACACATCAACTAAATTTACAAAAGACCAAAAAGAGCGATCATAATTTCACTATGTTGATTTATGTGATCATGAGAAGAGATTTTCCTCTAAATTGCCCTCTATTCTTATATTTTTATTCACTCTTACTTGTAGCTAGTTTTTACATTTTCTTTAACTTAAAACAATTTCAAACTCCTTGGTTAATTTGATTGAGAAGGATTTAAAATCAACTGAATTCCCTATGGATCGGCCCGTACTCGCCACATCTAAAATTGTACGTCGTACACTTGTGGTTATTTTTATTACCATTTTTCGGTGATTCTAAATCGATAGAAAATCTGTCGATTTAAACAAGTTTTTGGCGCCGTTGTCAGAGAATTAATTTGATTTTATTTTCTATTCTTCGAATAATTTTTTGTTTGATTTTATTATATGTTAATTTTATGTGTTGAATTGCATTTAAAAAAAGAAGAAAAACTGTTGTTATGCGTTTTTGTGAAATTTTTGTTGTTATTTTGTTTGTGTTTGTTGCTTTTCTAGCTGCATTTGCATTTACATATTTAAAAAAGACATACATAATTTCAAAACAAAAAAATATTTTATTAATTTACATTTTCATTTGCATTTATATTGCATTTATTATGCACTGTGCATATCCTCACTGTACATAAATCTACTCCCCATTGTCTACTTCATTTCACTGCCATCAAAAAGCCTATCAACCCCCAGCCTGCATAGTGCCACACAACCATCCTCCGACCACTCCATAAACATTCACTGTTTGCCTTCAAACTGTGCACATCCCCTGTGCAACTAGGCACCACCGTACAAACACTAGTCTTCTGTAAACATCCAACTGCACTTACTTCAAATACATTCACCATCATTTCAACCACCCTGCCCAGACTTCTCTGCCTGTTACTAGGACATACTTCACTTGCCACCATTGCTGCCACCATAGACTCCATCTGCTGCTGCCATCTGAATATCACCACTGTCCCACCGCCTGCCATTACACATCTGCCACCCTGCTTACTGCCATCACCTATCGGTTCACCGAATCCAACCATTAACAACTTGCATATCACCTCTACAGCAAACCATCTCCTCTGCCTCAAACCTGAATTAACTGCACATAAACTTTACATACAAAACCACATCATACCCACCACCCACATATAAAGTTGCCAGTCATCTCCTGCCACTAACTAAACCACTTTTGCAATAATTTCCACAACCTACCTGACGTCCCCATCTGCTGGCAGATCATCCACATCCCCACCACCTACCTCATTTCTGCATCTTACCTACCTCTTTCAGATTAACATCAGTCAACAACCGAACATTTCTTCTATACCACTGCAACCACCTACTCTGACCATCTTGCTGCTAACTGCTCCACCATATTTCCCTTCCTTCTCACACAGTCACTCTTCAACCTCCTCTATACAACTAACCAACAACCACTGCATCTCCACTTCCCCTGACCATCAACAACACTTGCCTCTGACCACCAAACCATTCTCGCTGGAAGTACATTTTGTCGAGTACATCATGAAGCACTTGCAACAGAAAGTCAATGCGAATGGACACATGCGAAACCAGACTCAAACAAGTGAATAACTACATGAAACAGTGATGCAAATAGTGAACAACCAGACAACATCAAAATTCACGAATGCAATGTTCAAGTAGAGTTCAGGTTAAACCAACCAGAGGAGATGGCCAGAGACGAAGCTCATAGGGAACAGAAAATCAAAGTCATAATACACAGTAAAGTCGAAATCATGTGGAAGCATACAGAAGTCAACAAGGAAATTCAATGAAGACAGTAATTGAAGCCGAGAAACAATGTACCAAAGATCAGATGACAAGTTCGAAGTCAAAGCAGAAGTAATCAAGACAAAGAAATATAAATGCAGACCAACTAAGTAATATCGTAAAATAAAATCAAGTGCGTATCTTTGAAATAGTCAAAGAAAATCAAAAGAGGAAAGTTTCGGCCGTATGACTCAAGAAAAATGGAACGCTTCAAAATCAAATCCGCGTGAATCAAATAAGTCGCAAATATCAAGCAACCGAGAATTAGGAAAGTGACGAATTGATATGAACAAATTCAAGGGTCTCTGAATCCATATAAATATTCACCCAAAATCATCATAGTCCGTGCGAAAAAAGAACAATCTAATTCAAGAAATCAATCCAGAAAGCAACAAATAACATACCAGAAGAAAAATCAGATTCGATCGTTTCGAAGCAACCAAGCCCTAATTTTACAAAACGATCAACAGAGGAGCAGCTGCGAATGAGCGCAAGTAAAGCAACCAGAGAATCAATCATCAGAAAAGCAGCGAGCAAGGCTACACGCAAACCAGAGTATCAACATAGGCGTGCTTCAAAAAAGCCCTAATTTGGATCGAAAAATTCAAGCCCTAATTTCAGAGCGCAAAGAAACCAAGGCCGCAATTTTTCAATAGCAAAAGAAAAAGGAACGGGCAGAAGAAAAATTGGGCCGGCCTTGTTTTAATAAAGGCTTTAGTTTATATTTTAGGGTTTTAGTTTTAAATTGTTTTAAATCTGTTTTTTTTTGAATCAATTCTTGGTAAATCACCACCTAGGTTTTAGGTTGTGTCAGATTGTCTAGTTAGGATTAGTTCAGCGAGCAGGGTGTGCGAGTTTGCAAAACTCTATAGGCGGTAGTGTTCGTCGACGAAATTCTATCGGTTTAGAAAACCGTCAAACGAATTTAAATTTAAAAATAACCGCAAGCGCATGGTGTACGAATGTAGCACGCGGCGAATGCGGGTCGATCCGCAGGGAATTGATGATTTTAAAATTTCCTACTCAATCAAATTATACTAAAGTCGAGAGTGTGTTTAAGCTAGAAAATGAGAAAATGAACTAACTAACAAAAAGAAAAGAAATGCAAATATGAGAGTTAAATGACAATTTAGAGAATAAATCCACTCTCTAGATCATGTAGTTCAACACATGAAATCACGATCTCTCTTTTATGGTCATTAGTGTTTTAATTGATGTGTTTATCATAAGTATGACATATTTGAGCTATTGATTAGCAAACATAAGCCATCAGACTATAACACACCCCTTAAAACACTTACTAACTTTCATGAAACTTGACAAAGAAAATGAAAATGAAATCTATTTTAAGTATGGCCTATTAATTATTGATTAGAAATATAGACCATCAAATTTTAATTTCAAATCACTTTCTTATGCCATAATCATATATTCATGAAGAGGCATTTGTGTTAGTGATTGTTTAAGCATAGCCTATTTGGTGTCAACAATATAGACTATCAAATTCAAAGAAAAGACAACAAATTAAACCACTTCAATCATTCTCATTAAGCACAAAAAGAGAGCATGAATTGACAAAATATTGAAGCTACATTAATTAGAGAGCTTCATTACCCCTAAATTGAAGGGTTTAGCCTCTCATATTTGTCATCATATGAACAAATGTAGCAACAACATGAAAGCAAAAAGAAAGAAAAATGAAAGCAAATGAAAAGAAAACTATTCTACTTGCATAAAAGTAAATCTACACTACTAGCATGAAAGGAAATGAACATGTAAGTAAAAGGAAACACTAATTAACATTGCATAAAAAGAAAAGAAAATTACATAAAATAAAAATGGCTAAGTAGCCATGAAAAGAGAAAGAGAGCTTTCTTTTATTTGATCTAAACTAAACTAAAGAGAAGGGGGCCTAAGAGAGACTAAGAGAAGAGATAGATATTACATGAAACATATGGGTATTTATTAATGTATGAAACCTAATTCATATTTTGGGGAATGCCCAAAATGCCCTTGAGGAAGTGTGGCCACCAAGTAATCATTAGCATGTCATAATCCCCTACTTAAATGTGCATGAAGCTTTAATGACCTTTAGCATGTGCATTAGCCTCTAATTTGTACATGAAGGTGGTGGGTAGGTGGAGTCCTCCATGATCTTCACTTTGAATTATTTCCATCTTCATTCCTTTATATTCTTTATGCATGCATATTCCTTCATGAAACCACTCCTATTTGAGACCATTTTCCTACAAAAATATATATAAATTTCCAATCAATTTTTCTCAAAGAAATATATGCACTTAAATGACCGTTTTGCCCCTATATGAAGATGAATATGTGAAAATTTGGAGTTAATATGAATTTTGGTTAAAACAAGTTAAAATACCCAATATGATCATTTATTTAATTTAAATAGAATAAATATGGTGGTAAAAATATGCACATTTACGTGCACATCAAATACCCCCGCACTTATCTTTTTATTCGTCCTCGAATAAAGAAAAACTAAGATATATCCGTTTTCGTAGGGAGCACGATTGCATTGAGCGTATGCAACAAGCCGTTAAACCTCTGGGTGTCCCCAGTAGGACGAATGTTGTCTCGTGAGGGTTTTCAGCGGATACTACCCATAAAATCCACATGCATGATGAAAATATTTACAAAATGCAAGATTTATTTACAAAGAGATGAATGCGAATTTTTGAAAATATTTACAAATGAAGAATTTATTTTTAAATTAACACGAATAAGTTAAATATAGGTTTTGGTCATTATCTTGAAAATTTATGTCATTTACTCGTCAAAATTTCCAACAAAAATCAAGTTATCATAACAAATAGACTATAGTATAACTTGTTGTTTCGGTAGATAACAAAGTGTAATTATAAAATGGATCCTTAGTTGATTATCAAAGTTTATCAAAGTGGTATTTTCATTTCTTTTCAATAATAAATCAAATCAAATAAGTAAAAATAGTGCTAGGATTTCAATTGCTTGCTCTCTCATTATTTGTAAGAAAAATTACACACCTAGCTTAGGTAAACTGAGGCCAGATATACCACCCATGCACTGCCTTTCGGGCTTATGTGAGGGGAGTACAAAGCATGGCGAGTGCATACACTTTCATGCATACACTATCGACCGTAGGTGGTTTTTATTAAGTCTTTTTTTTACATGTGTTCCATACATCATAACCGTGAGGACTTTTAAATGAGTGTGAAAGCACATAATCAAAAATTCCAAGTAATCACCCATGCATAACCGTGAGGACTTTTAAATGAGAGTGAATACTTGGATGTTATTATTTTTTATTTTTATATTTTTTTGAGTGGGAGTTTTGCAAAATCATCATGGCACCATTTAACTTAGAAGACAAAAAAAATGTTATATCCTTTACTTTAAATCAACCACTTTTTAAAACAAAGATTTTCAATTAGGACGTACTTCATAATTAACACGTATGAATCTTCCTATATACTAGTTAAACCATTATTATTTGTAATCAAACTTCAATTTTATTTTTGTTAAGACAAATAAATTTTCAAAAATTTTAATTTAATAAACCAAAACCGTACATTTATCTTATAGTGTTTCTTTTAAAAATAAATCAAAAGAAAATTTACTTTTGGGATTTTTTTAATTTTTTTTTGAGATAATAAAGCAAAAATAAACCATGAAAAAAAATTGTAGATGAATCTCTCCCTACACTTGATTTTGACTGTGTCCCTACAATCAACCTAAGTGGAAGGAAAAAAATAAAATAAAAATCTTATATTTACATGAAAGATTATTATTTACAAGAGATGAGAAAGTATGTAGTCAAAAAGTAAATGAAACGGTCTTCCAAAGACCGATTCATTTGTCTCGTCAAGTATACAAGACACAGATTAAGCTCGAAAAACCAAACCATCAAAGATTTCAAAGTTGAATGTTGATTTGGAAAAACGAATATTGTTTTATTGAAAATTGAATGGGTTGTTTTGTTTTCGATGATTTTTGGGGTTGATAAAACAATTGATTGAAATTCAAGTTTATTTTCACCAAGTTGAAGTTCAAACTTATCACTGAAAACTTCTTCCAAATTATCGATTTCAAAGTCAAAATGGTGATCGAAATCTTCCCCATCATAATTTGATGACTCATTTTCAAAAAGTCCATAAAACTCGTATTTGTTAAAGTCATCTTCCTTCATTGAATTATCAACAACTTCATCACATATATCCATTTCAAAATCCAATGTTGTTGCATTCAAATTTTCAGAAAAAGGAAGATCGAAATTTAAATCGAGTTTCTCACCCTCAAAAGAATTGAAATCCAACTCAACTATCGTCTTTTCAACAACTTCGTTAAGATCATCATTTTCAGTTTCAAAGTTGTTGTTTGAAAATCATCGATTTGGATAAAAGATGGATTATCACTTGACTCGTCACACGTTGAAATTTGATTTTGTTTCTCACGAAAATTTTCCAATGTTTTAATCAACAAATTCGTGTGATCATCATAAATTTCATTCATTTCCTCGACAAAGTCAAATTTGTAATTATTAACTTGAAATTTTTCGATTTGGACTTGTTGAGTACAAGAATTGTCAATTTCGATAAACGGTAGATTATTATTTGATTCTTCGCAAGTTGAGATTTGATTATGATTTTTACGAATTTTTTTGTATTTTTCAAGTAATAAATCCCCGTTATCCTTTTCCATTTGGTCAACAAAATCAAATTCATGATTATTAATATGAACATTTTCATTTTGAATTTGTTGATAACTAAAGTTTTCAATCGTAACATTATTGAAACAATTCCCGTTGTCAAAATTATTTGAAAATTGGTTCACATTTTCGTTTTGATTTTGAAATCCATTTTGAAACTCGAAATTGAATTGGCATGGGTTACACTCGAAATCATTTGAATTTTGAAGTGAATTCAAATTTTGATTATTTTGAAAACTTTGATTCGAGTTATAGCATAAATATGAATTGCACAACTCATTTATCTCTTGATTTTGTTGCGTAGAGAGTTCAAGTAACGACGAAATGCTATTTTCAAGAGTTGAGGGTTGACCATTATTTTGGAAATTTTGTGGTTCAAAATTCGAATCGTCTAAACAAAAGTTGTTGTTAAAATATCCATACGAATTTGGAGTGAACTCATATGGATTATATTGATTTTCACAACCAAATTCAAGCGAGTAAGAAAAAGGAAGCTCGGACATTTTCAAGATTTTTTTTTTGTAAAGAAAAATATTTACAAAGAGGAATTATTTTTCAAAATGAAAAATTGATTTTTGTTTTGTATTTTGGATTTTCATTTTTTTTTGAAACGATTTTTTTTTTGGATTTTTGGTTTTTTTTTTTGGAATATTGATTTGAAAATTTTCAAAGGTAAAGAAAAAAAAAACTAAGTTAAGAAATATTTACAAATTTTTCTTAGTTTTGGATTTTGATTTTTTTTTTCAAATATGCATGAACTAATGCAACTAAATGAATGCAAGGGTCTAATTACAAATTATTTATCCTAAGTTAACGCAAAATTGTATATTCACACTTTGTCTTAGATAAACAAGATAGTTCTCAGCCAGGTAACGGGCATGATTTATCGGTGCACCACGAATCACCGTAGCAATGCAGCCGAAGGTTTAAGTACCTTCAGAGGAACAACCACTATAATATTTACGAATCACCGTAATAGTTATAAATGGTTATTACTCTGCCGTAGCCTAGACACCAAGAAATTAAATTGTTCAAAGAAAACAAATTGTCAATACACAATTAAGTGTTATCAATGTCTAACCGTTATTTTTAACAAACTCTAGGATGAAATGCAAAACAGAAATTAAACGTGTAGTAACATTGCAACTACGAATGGATATTTTTTTTGTTTTTCTTTTAACCGCAAGCAAAAAACTATAAAATGCAAATAAAAATAGATATATACAATGCAAGGCAAATAAAGAAAAATTTATAAGCAAGCAAGCAATTAATTTTAGCAAGTGGCTCCTTCCTTTAATCTGCTTTGGCAACCTGAAAATAAAACAAGATATATACAAGTTTTTTTTAAATGAAACTTAAACAAAACAAAAGGAAAATAAACAAAAAGTTAAACAGAAGGATGGAAGTTTAAATAATAATAAAACAAAATGAAAGAGAATGAGACTCAACTCAATATTATCCAAATCAATCTAAAGCAATTTTTTTATATTTTTTTATGGTTTTTTTTAAAAAAAAGGATGAAACTTAAATGTATTTCAAAGAAGCTAACACAAAAACAAACTCACCATTCAAAATAAAAAAATTAAAGCCCGGCGGAAACCAAACGCACCCTGCCCTAAAAATAAGAAACCAATACCAACTGTCGAAATCACTCTTCTTCTTTAAAAAAAAAAAATTTAACATCGAAATCAAAGAGATTAAGAATCGAATTTTAGAAAAATCAAAATCAAAATAAAAAAAAGCCAGCTGATGTAGGTATTGTGTTGCGGTGAGGTCGACTGGAGTTTGGGTGAAGATTTGTGCTACTGGGTTATGGTTTTGATGGTCACGGTTTTGGGATTTGCAGAGATACTCAGTTTTGTGGATGAGGTGATGAAGGCAAGGATGCGAGGCCGTAGATTGATTAATAAAGTGGGCACAGGCAGTAGGTGGTGAATCGAGACTTAGGGGATTGGGTTGTTCCTCTGGTCAGTGTTGCTCGCATTCGAGCGTAAGTCGTGTTGTAGGGTTTTTCTGTTCGTGGTTCGTGATTCGAAGCTGGGTTTGGTAGGCGATTGGTGGTGTTTGAAGTAGGAAGGTTGCGTCGCTGTGTGAGGTAATTAACAGAGAAGTGGTTGAAACGGTGATGCACGGTAGAATTGTTTTGTTGTAGTGCGGCAGTAAGCAAATGGTTGTAGTGGTGACCGAAACTTGATGAGCGGTGAGTGGTTTTGCGTTGGTCAGCAATTGTAGTGGAGGTTCAGGAGGAGGTGGGAGAGGTAAGTGTGGTAGTTGAAGTTGTCGACTTGAGGGGAGTTAAGGGAGGTGCCTGCAGTGTTGATGTTCGATTGGGAAGTAGTTTAGGCGATTGCTGGTGGTTCACTTCTAATCGATTGGTTCACGCGATTGGGTTTGGGGGCAATGATGGTGACAGTTGAACTGATGCCGTGGTGAATCGTTTAAGTGATCGGGTGAATGGACAGTGTGGTATCAATGAAGGCGATAGTGTATGTAGAGTCAGGTTGCTGTTGTTCGAAATGTTGTTGAGTTGATTGGGTTCGGGCAGTTCGATGGTGATGATTGCGGCTGGCTGTTGGCGGGGGTTCGCGAAGTTCTGAAGGTCGTGAATTGGGTTCTGGTCGATTGCAAGCTTGGGTATGTTTGAGATGACAGAGAGTTTTTTCTTGTATGTCAGTGGAGGAAGGGGCAGTGATATGATGATGGTGAAACAGTTATGATGATGGAGGGGTTGCAATTTGATGGTCAGTTTGATGTTAGTGAGGAATTGGATAAGGCAGTGAGAATTGTGTGAAGTGGTGGATAGATTTGAACTGAGAAGTGCAAGTATGCTATGGCGTTCGACAGAGGGGTTGGTTTGCTATTGAATGGAAGTAGTAGTGGTGGATGAAGTTAAGCAGCAGTGTGTTGAAAGCAGCAGTGGTGTTGACAGTTTGGTATGTGGAGTGAGCGATATGAGCAGTTTGATTGAATAGAAGGATGAAGTGTTGGTCGAAGGAAGGTTGCGATGGCAGTATTTGAGGCGGTGAAGTATGGTCGTGGAACTGAAGGTGAATATCAGTGGAAAAGGAGTAGATAGTTTGAATGTTGAGTGACAAAGATGATATGCAGTATGCGCTGTTTTGGAGATAACTGCAGTAACTTGTAGTAGTGGTGGGCTATGATGTTGCTTGAGTCTCAGGTTTCAGGTGATAGGCGCAGTGTATGGAGTGGTTAGAACAGTGGATGTTTGTAGAGGCAGCAGTGTTTGGGAAGGGGGTAGTGGTGATGTGAGGCTGAGGGAACGATGATAAGCAGTTGTATGTGACAGAGGAGCTGCTGCTGTTGGAAGTTGAGGGAAGGCAATTAGATGGTGGAGGAAGTGTACTGTTGTATTGATGGAAGCACTGGTGAATATGTGAAGGGGATGCAGTGTTGACGGTGAATGTGAGTAGAGAACAGAAAATGCAAACAGTGAAGGAAAATGCAATGTAACACTGTTGTTTTTTTTTCTTTTTAATTGTAAATTGTAAATGGAAAAGAAAAGGAAATGGAATAAAATTGAAGATGAATGCAATGTTTTTTATTTTTTTTTTAAAGTATGATATGCAATGCAAATGGAAAATAAAATAGAAAACAAGCACACAACACAATGTCACCAAAAATCACAAAACACACAATATTTTTTTTCTTTTTTACAAAAAAAATGCAAACATACACAAAATAACAACACACAAAAATCAAAGAAAACTAATTCGAAGAATAGAGAATTAAAATCAAAACAATTCCCCAGCAACGGCGCCAAAAACTTGTTCGTCGACGAAATTCTATCGGTTTAGAAAACCGTCGAACGAATTTAAATTTAAAAATAACAGCAAGCGCATGGTGTATGAATGTAGCACGCGGCGAATGCGGGTCGATCCGCAGGGAATTGATGATTTTAAAATTTCCTACTCAATCAAATTATACCAAAGCCGAGAGTGTGTTTAAGCTAGAAAATGAGAAAATGAACTAACTAACAAAAAGAAAAGAAATGCAAATATGAGCGTTAAATGACAATTTAGAGAATAAATCCACTCTCTAGATCATGTAGTTCAACACATGAAATCACGATCTCTCTTTTATGGTCATTAGTGTTTTAATTGATGTGTTTATCATAAGTATGACATATTTGAGCTATTGATTAGCCAACATAAGCCATCAAACTATAACACACCCCTTAAAACACTTACTAACTTTCATGAAACTTGACAAAGAAAATGAAAATGAAATCTATTTTAAGTATGGCCTATTAACTATTGATTAGAAACATAGACCATCAAATTTTAATTTCAAATCACTTTCTTATGCCATAATCATATATTCATGAAGAGGCATTTGTGTTAGTGATTGTTTAAGCATAGCCTATTTGGTGTCAACAATATAGACTATCAAATTCAAAGAAAAGACAACAAATTAAACCACTTCAATCATTCTCATTAAGCACAAAAAGAGAGCATGAATTGACAAAATATTGAAGCTACATTAATTAGAGAGCTTCATTACCCCTAAATTGAAGGGTTTAGCCTCTCATATTTGTCATCATATGAACAAATGTAGCAACAACATGAAAGCAAAAAAGAAAGAAAAATGAAAGAAAATGAAAAGAAAACTATTCTACTTGCATAAAAGTAAATCTACACTACTAGCATGAAAGGAAATGAACATGTAAGTAAAAGGAAACACTAATTAACATTGCATAAAAAGAAAAGAAAATTACATAAAATAAAAATGACTAAGTAGCCATGAAAAGAGAAAGAGAGCTTTCTTTTATTTGATCTAAACTAAACTAAAGAGAAGGGGGCCTAAGGGAGACTAAGAGAAGAGATAGATATTACATGAAACATATGGGTATTTATTAATGTATGAAACCCTAATTCATATTTTGGGGAATGCCCAAAATGCCCTTGAGGAAGTGTGGCCACCAAGTAATCATTAGCATGTCATAATCCCCCACTTAAATGTGCATGAAACTTTAATGGCCTTTAGCATGTGCATTAACCTCTAATTTGTACATGAAGGTGGTGGGTAGGTGGGGTCCTCCATGATCTTCACTTTGAATTATTTCCATCTTCATTCCTTTATATTCTTTATGCATGCATATTCCTTCATGAAACCACTCCTATTTGAGACCATTTTCCTACAAAAATATATATAAATTTCCAATCAATTTTTCTCAAAGAAATATATGCACTTAAATGACCGTTTTGCCCCTATATGAAGATGAATATGTGAAAATTTGGAATTAATATGAATTTTGGTTAAAACAAGTTAAAATACCCAATATGATCATTTATTTATTTTAAATAGAATAAATATGGTGGTAAAAATATGCACATTTACGTGCACATCAGGTAGCAGGGTGTGCGAGTCTGTTGGAGTGTTTGTAAGCGGGAGACTGTTTAATCCTAATAGAAATCTGGGAATACAGCAGTAGGCAGGGGTTGCCGAAGTTGGGTGAATTTTGTGTGTGATTTACTTTTCAGCATATCTATTTCTCTGCAGTTTGTTTTTTGTGTTTAATTCAAGAAAATTTGCTATAACCCTATTCACCCCCCCTCTAGGGTTAATCTAGATCCTACAAGTGGTATCAGAGCACAGTATTTTTCTTTAACTCTAGAGTCATGAATGCACCAAATAATG
The DNA here is from genome assembly GCA_030765085.1 of Allium cepa. Taxonomy (NCBI): domain Eukaryota; kingdom Viridiplantae; phylum Streptophyta; class Magnoliopsida; order Asparagales; family Amaryllidaceae; genus Allium; species Allium cepa. The sequence goes on along the minus strand of CM060942.1, from coordinate 698,326,985 downwards.
CTTTTTCTGAGGGGTAATCTATTGCTAGGCCACCCATGTTTAATGGGAATGATTATGCTTATTGGAAAGTTAGGATGGGTATTTATCTTAGTTCTGTTGATTATGATGTTTGGGACATTATTGAAACTGGCTATAAATCTCCCAATATAACTGTTGGTGATACTGAGATTCCTAAACCTAAGGATAGGTGGGATGTTAACGATAAGAAATTAAAAACTACAAATGCTAAAGCCATGAATGCTCTGATCTGTGCTCTTGATAAGACTGAATTTAATAGAATTTCTCATTGTAAAACTGCACAGGAAATTTGGCATACCTTGGAGGTGACACATGAAGGAACTTCTCAAGTCAAGGAGTCTCGTCTAGCCCTATTCAGTAATGTATACGAGAACTTTGTGATGGACAAAGGCGAGAGCATAAAGGACACGTTTGGACGCTTTTGGACTTTGGTGTACAACGCTAGAGCGCTTGGGAAGGTATTCACTGAGGTAGAGCTTGTGAGGAAGGTGCTGCGAGTCTTACCGATGAGGTTTGAGGAAAAAATCACGACAATACAAGAATCGAAAGATCTGAGTTAACTAAGCATGGAGGAGTTGATCGGCAACTTGATGACATATGAGCTTGAGTTAAAAGCAAAGGAGGAACGCAACAACTCCGAATCAAAGAAGAAGGCCTTTGCAGCGACTTGGGATGATGGAGAAGGAGAGGAAGTTTCGAATAATAGCTCAAAGGAGGCTAATTTGTGTCTCATGGAAAAATCAGATGCAGAAGCAAGCTCAGAGGAATCTAGTGAGATAGGTGACTATTCTTATAAAGAACTTGTTTTTATGTGTTGTGATCTTACTAAAATAGTTGATACTCTTGAATCTAAAATTGAAAAACTAAAATCTGATAGGAGAGAACTTGTCCATGAAAATTCTAGGTTAGAAACTGAACTTGAAAATATTCAAAACCTAGACTGTAAAAAATGTAAAATTTTAGATTCAGAATTATCAAGACTTAAGAATAGCTTTGAGAATCTTGAAAAAGAAAACTTGAGCCTTAAGGAAACCATTGACACTAGGAAAAAGGATTTTATAAATAGATGCACCTCACTTGTAACTGAGAACACAACACTAAAAACCAAAGTCCAAAATCTTGAGAAATCTCTGAATAACTTTTCAAGTGGAGAAAAATCATTCAACATGTTATTGGAAAATCAAATTTTTACTAACAACAGAAAAGGACTAGGTTTTGGGAAAACACAAGCTGATGATAATGCAAAAGGTAAGAGTGTCTTTGCTAGATGTGAAATAATTGGACATCGTGTTGAAAATTGTAGTCATAGGAACAAGAACACAAAATTTATACAAGTTTGGGCTCCTAAGAATTCTACAAACAAATTTTATGTCTATTGGAACAAGAATAAAAGGATTAAACAAGTTTGGGTTCCAAAGGGATTGTTTATTCACAATGCTTCTGCCACTAACAACCATGGACCTATAAAAACAAATAGGTCACAAAAATCTTTCATCGCGTAGGTATGGTGGCAGGCTAAAGAACAATAACAGTGTTCTCTGGATTTTGGCTGTTCCAGAAACACAACGGGCAACGAAGCAAAGTTCCTTAGCCTAGTACAAAGGTGACAGAATCACAATGAGCAACCACGAAAAATTATCGTAAAGGTAAAACAGGTGAAGGTATATTTATTTGATCGATATATTAAATGTGATAAACTGCATCATTTTTTGAATTAAATCAGCCAATAATGATGTGATAATAAAGAGATGATGATTTTTTTTCTGACTTGTTCAACATAGTTGGCCAATTATATTTATGCCAAAAACACTATTCTTTGAATTACTTCATACATATACATTTGGATTAAACATAGTGTGTTGTTGGATGATAATACATTAGGTTATAACTCGGCTAACTCTATATTCACAGTTTCTGATTTTTTACACGACTTCAATTCAAATTCAAGAATGCTATAAAAAATTTGAGCTTGAGTTTTTGTGCACACTTCATGGTCTGGTTTATCAAATTTAATTAGTGATGTTTTGAAGTGAAAGAGAAATTCAGATGCAGATCATATTGGTAATTTAGTTGACAGAAAACTTACTAGTTGAACGTGATTTATGGTGAGACATTTAGTAACAGCATCGTTTTTCAAAGAAAATATCTGCATATTTTTCATTACAAATAATTTTCAAATAGCAGAATTTTTTTCTCTCATATAACCCCTTCGAGAAAATCTTTTTTTTGACCATATTTTCAGATTAGTCATTTTATTGATTTTAAATGACAAATTTTGACTAATCCGACTCCCTACTAATTATCAAAAAGATAAATAGTGAATGAGAAGGTGATAAATGTTGATATTTAACATACATTACTCAAGACAGTATATTTGAAAATTTTCTTTAGGAATTCAAACAAGAGTTATAAAAACATTTTGTTGGGTAAATATTCCATAACCATTTCTATGTCTATCATATTTCTATCAACCATCGCTCATCAAAAATTCAATATAGTTTATCGATATGTGGTACTTTAAACAGGAATCATTCGTTTTTCATTTTATAAAACAAAATAAAATCCAAAGTATTCACTCTCATTTAAAAGTCCTCATGGTTATGCATGAGTGAATTACTTGGAATTTGTTATGTGCTTCCATGCTCATTTAAAAGTCCTTACGGTTATGCATGTATGGAACGCATATCAAAATTGATTTATTAAATAAACAAGTTGATTCTAATCCCATTTAAAAGTCCTCACGGTTATGCGTGATTAGAAGATACTTGAATTCATTTTTAAAATTAAATTGGAACACTACTAATCTCATTTGAAAGTCCTAACGGTTATGCATGATTAGTAGATATTCAAATCCCAGATATAAATGTACCACAAGTAGATGCAACTGTATGTTTTTATATGATGACATCATTACCATCATTCTAAAAGTGGAATATGCTCCTAACATGGGTAGTTATGATTTTTGTTTGATTTTTATTGAAGTTTAATGTTTATATTCAAATTGAGTTTTAATGTTGGATAATATCGATCACTTTATCTCTATTTTATCTAACACTATTATTCTTTTGCTGATAACAAAAGGGGGAGAGAAAAGTTAAGATTTTGTCAAATAAAATCAAGCAAAGGTCAAATAATTTTCCATTTGCATCTAGGCTCATTTGTATATTTCTATTTATGCATATATGTAGGGGGAGCATCGTGTAGAGAGGAAGCATTTAAATAGGGGGAGCAATTAGAGTGTTATCATTTTTCAAATACATTTAACACAATCAAAATCTTAAGTATATGTTTGTTATCATCAAAAGGGGGAGATTGTTGAATATGCGCTTATATGATTTTTTTTTGATGATAATAAACATATATATATATATTCATTTAAATGTATTTGTTAATATACTATTTTATTTTTCATAGATAAATAAATATTTGTTGAATAAAATAAATTACACAGAATTTGAATTCAAACAGAAATTTTATTCAAACAAATATTTATTACAATTTTGAATAGTACAAATTCAAGATCTCACTATACATATACAATTTTTATTCTAATTACATCACAAGTCTATTTACATAAATTCCTCACTACATATCACTAACACTCATAGTGTATCTTCAACTTCATTCCAGTTAGAATCCAGCATCTGAGCAATCTGCAAAAATATTCACTAACGCAGTAAAATTGAAAAAGAAATATTTTTGCAATATAAAATAAAATATGGATTTTGAAAATATTATTTGCCTCAGTTATTTGGGTTGTTCGTCATCATTTACATTTGAATTCATCATACACGAACAATGTGACATGCACAGTGTATCACTGTACATGCCACAAGGCCGTGTACATCGATATACACTTGATAATGCTACAGGGACAGGTGAGCACAGGTCAAACCCAAATGAAAAGCCGGGTTCAACTCACGTGCAATATAAATAAAATCACGACACGAGCACAAGGTAAAACCCGAGTTTTTAAAACTGGGTTCAACACAAGATCACAAAGACAAATGCACATGTCAACAGCACCAAACTGCAACAAGACCAACTACAGAAGCAAATCATACCAGACTTGAAATGGAAGCCCAACTGAGAAGACTTGAACCAAATAAACAAATGAACACAGACTTCAGCCACAAAATGTATGTGCTCAAAGCTAACAACAAAGAAACACTTCAGGATAAGATGCAAACTCAAAATGGAAATCAAAGTGTGCAAGCTAGTCTACAGTTACGAGATATGACATCACAGCAACCAGGCACTTATATATGCAGATGAGCAACAAAATATCAGAGACAAAATATGATACAAGAGAGGTGAACAACAAGTGCAACAAGCAGCAATGTGCAAAATGAAGCAACTGTGAAACTGGACAGTTATACTAATGTGCCAGAGAAAGGAAGATCACAACGTAGCATCAATAATGCAAACAACATATATACAAGCTACAAATCCATGAACCAGATGATATAATCAAGTTCAAGCTAGCCCAAGTATACAACAAGTGAATAAACCATGCAACAGAGAGATATACACAATCCAGGCAAAGCAGGATGATCACAAACATATCAAGCTTAATGAAACAGGCATCACAAATACAAGTTGCCAACATACAAACAACCAAGCATGCAACTCGAAGTGATATAACAGCAAATACCACAAATATCAAATGATATAATAAAGCAACTCAACAGGAATGCATGCAACAGAGACCAGAGCTCAACATACATCACCTACAATATAATGCAGACCTGAGTAAAACAAAGGAAGTACATTTTGTCGAGTACATCATGAAGCAGTTGCAACAGAAAGTCAATGCGAATGGATACATGCGAAACCAGGCTCAAACAAGTGAATAACTACATGAAACAGTGATGCAAATAGTGAACAACCAGACAACATCAAAATTCACGAATGCAATGTTCAAGTAGAGTTCAGGTTAAACCAACCAGAGGAGATGGCCAGAGACGAAGCTCACAGGGAACAGAAAATCAAAGTCATAATACACAGTAAAGTCGAAATCATGTGGAAGCATACAGAAGTCAACAAGGAAATTAAACGAAGACAGTAATTGAAGCCGAGAAACAATGCACCAAAGATCAGATGACAAGTTCGAAGTCAAAGCAGAAGTAATCAAGACAAAGAAATATAAATGCAGACCAACTAAGTAATATCGTAAAATAAAATCAAGTGCGTATCTTTGAAATAGTCAAAGAAAATCAAAAGAGGAAAGTTTCGGCCGTATGACTCAAGAAAAATCGAACGCTTCAAAATCAAATCCATGTGAATCAAGTAAGTCACAAATATCAAGCAACCGAGAATTAGGAAAGTGACGAATTGATACGAACAAATTCAAGGGTCTCGGAATCCATATAAATATTCACCCAAAATCATCATAGGCCGTGTGAAAAAAGAACAATCGAATTCAAGCAATCAATCCAGAAAGCAAAAAATAACATACCGGAAGAAAAATCAGATTCGATCGTTTCGAAGCAACCAAGCCCTAATTTTACAAAACGATCAACAGAGGAGCAGCTGCGAACGAGCGCAAGTAAAGCAACCAGAGAATCAATCATCAGAAAAGTAGTGAGCAAGGCAACACGTAAACCAGAGAATCAACATAGGCGTGCTTCAAAAAAGCCCTAATTTGGATCGAAAAATTCAAGCCCTAATTTCAGAGCGCAAAGAAAGCAAGGCCGCAATTTTTCAATAGCAAAAGAAAAAGGAACGGGCAGAAGAAAAATTGGGCCAGCCTTGTTTAATAAAGGCTTTAGTTTATATTTTAGGGTTTTAGTTTTAAATTGTTTTTAAGTCTGTTTTTTGTTTGAATCAATTCTTGGTAAATCACCACTTAGGTTTTAGGTTGTGTCAGATTGTCTAGTTAGGATTAGTTCAGTGAGTAGGGTGTGCGAGTTTGCAAAACTCTATAGGCGGTAGCAGGGTGTGCGAGTCTGTTAGAGTGTTTGTAAGCGGAAGACTGTTTAATCCTAATAGAAATCTGGGAATGCAGCAGTAGGCAGGGGTTGCCGAAGCTGGGTAAATTTTGTGTGTGATTTACTTTTCAGCATATCTATTTCTCTGCAGTTTGTTTTTTGTGTTTAATTCGAGAAAATTTTCTATAACCCTATTCACCCCCCCTCTAGGGTTAATCTAGATCCTACAGTTTCACGTCAAACACTTATAGATATTTCAATGACAACTATTGTATGAACAATTTGGATTTTGCAGAACAAACTTCTCAAAATGATGACCAACCCTCGACTCTTGAAAATAGTATTGAAACAATTTGGTCTTTGCATGAACAACAAAGTTAATTGATAAATAATTTGAGTAATCTGTGCAATAGCTCAAGTCAAGGATTTCAAAATAATCAAAATTGGTATTCACTTCAAAATCAAATGATTTCGATTATAACTCATGCCAATACAACTTCGTACTTCAAAATGAATTTCAAACTCAAGATGGAAATGTGAATCACTATTTAAATGATTTTGGCAATGAGAATAGTTTCAATCATCGTGAAAATTTTTACACTCAACAATTTCGAATTGAATATTCTTAAGTTAATAATTATGAATTTGATTTTGTTAAGCAATTGGAAGAAAACGAGAAAAATGTAACGACCCGCAAATCCGTACCCCTTGAGTCAACACTATTCTACCTAAATCAACTCAAGTTGCACGGAAATACGAACCATTTTTGTTAAAGAAGAAGAGGTAGAAGAAGAGAAACTAAAACAACATCAGAATCTAACCATCGCAGCGGAATAAGATATAATAGATAAACAATGGTCTTTACACAAAAACAATTATACATCTGTTTCATATATATATATATATATATATATATATATATGTACACACATCATCAGAGTACATCAATCACAGCTCAACATCAATATCATACAACTAGATACACAACTACTTAACACAGCGGAATATATACATATAAAACAAGTACGAGAATACGCATCGTCGTCCAGCTCATCTTCTGAGCTCCACAACATCATATCCTGTATCCTATAATACTCGGTCTGACCCGAGCATTATAGTTAAATAATACCTGAGTCGGTCTGGAATACCAGCGTGAGAAAATCACACCCAATTGATTATTAAAGTTTCAAAATCCTTTGAAAAACAAAAGCATCTCGTAGGACCACGCCACAAATAAACATGTCGGGTTTTTACCTTACGATAGCTAAAACAATTTTTATAGAAATCCTCTGATATTATAATAGGGTCTATATACAAATACTTATAAAATAGCCGAAATTTTTACATTCATTAAATTCCAGCTACTAGACACAAAAGCGGGTAATACAAACAAAACTCGTAAAAGGCTCGTAGGGAGAATGGATTTCCAACAATGACTAGGTACTGGGGTACCACCTATCACAGTACGTGGTCTAGATCACAGTACCGAGGACCACTCCCGATCCCCTGCAACACAAGGCCAGACCTATCCCTTACTGGACAGTTCCGAATAAGATCACCCCACGGTTGGGATCAGCAACCGCACCACTAAGCCGAATAAAAAGGGACATCTAGACAGGGATGACCTTACTCTCAAGTGGGGGCTACCCACGAAGCCTTGCTGCATATCCCCTGATTTTCAGTCATTCCCGGTTGATGAGGCTAGAGGCTAAGCGTTACCTTTTAGAACAATATCTCTTAGAATGCCCATCGTCCACCTGACGATGTTTCGCAAGCATTCATCCATACAAGTCCGTCCCGGGTTCGAACGGAACCGAAGGCACTACTCCTACCACATCCATTTTGGAAATATCCTTAGGATTAGTAGCGACTTGCCCTTGCACTTCACTGCTCCATCTTCGACTCCGAACTCGTTTCACGCAACGTACAAACCGGATCGAAGTGATTTTCGAGAAATAAATCTCGATCTCGGTCTCTTCGAAACGATCAACGCAGTTGGCCAATATTGATAGTCGGTTATTTAACTATCAATTAATATTCACAAACATCCATCACACAATAAATAATTTCCCAAATTATTCATTTATCTCAATATCTTCACAAGATATATTTCTATTTTCAATCCTTTGACAACAGTTTTCAAAACCATCCTTCCTTTCAGAATAAACTTACCCAAATATTTTCTATCTTGTCTGAAATCACCAAGCACAAAACTAGATTTTAAAAATAATTTAAAACACTTTACTTTGAAATATTCTTAAAAAAAATATTTATTTTAAAACTACTTCATTGAAAAAAATATACATACTATATGAATATTTGAAAATAAGGTTACTAAATAAAATATAAAACTAGATTTTTACTTTTGAAAACAAAATACTAAGTCACTCTTTAAATAATTACTACTATAATAGATTTGAGAAAATACATACTTTAGAACTTAAATATTAGCCAAAACATGCTTTTTACAACAACTTTAAAACCTTTAAATTTATTTAAAATTTACTTTAAAAAAATGTACTTGGTTATCCAGAGAAAATCCCAACTTAAATCAATTTTCCAAATTGATTTCCAATTTATTCCCTTTTTAATTCAGAATCTATTAATTTCAGATTTCCTTTCTTGACTATGATTTAAAAATACTTTAACTAAAAATTCCAATTTTTAGATTTCTCAATTACTTCTTTATTCTTTAAAAAAATTTAAACTTTGGATTTTATATATAATTCTTTATTTCTTTAATTGATATAACTTAAATTTACAATTCATCAATTTCATTTTATTCAAAATTCTATTTCTCTTCATACTTGAAGTTATTTATTATCATTTTCATATTACTTCTATTTCCTTTCAATTCATTCTTAATTTATTCAAACTTTCTAGAATTATTTCGCTCACAAATTTACTTCCTTTTAACTTCTTTTCAACAATCCAATTCATATATTTTGGTAATTCATTATACCCAAATATCTAATCAAACCATAACATTCAATATTCCAATATAAATCATCATAGGAGATCAAATAATCACAACAGAGAATATTGAATAATTTAAATAAATGTGAGGGGTCCAGTTGGATCCCTCCAACCTGTTTTCCCTGCATCCACAAATGTTAGCACAATATAATATGCCAATTCCAAAATATCATACTATATCGCATCAATCAATTCAACTATTCAAACAATTATTTAAATTTAATCATTTAAATTTAACTGACTGAGATTAACTCACCTTTGATTTTGCTGTTTGCAATCCAAACTGTCTTGTTTGCTTGATTTTAAACCTTGTATAACAATTATATAATTGTATTAATATTCGAAACAATCAAATACTCAATTTCCATTTGATAATTATAAATGTTCTAGTATGTTAACATTCTCAACTTATTTAAACCATACTTCATTTGGTTCTTATTTATCCCATCCATTTATTTATTCAATATAATTAGTTTATCCCTCAATCCATTTGAATTTTCAACTTCTTAAATTTTATTTACAACCCATCAAATTCTATTTCAATTCAAATATATTTTCGCTTGATTTAAACCCACCCTAAAGTCATTAAATTTAGTTTAAGTTGAATTAAATTCAACCCTCTTCGATTTATTCAGCTTAAGTCAATTTACTTCAATTTATTTAAATTTTATACTTAAGCTCATTTTCATTTTACAAGAAAATTTTCCTCTTTTATACTCAACTTAACTCAATTGATTACAAGGCCATATCCAATTTATTTCCATATATTTGGATTTTATCCACAATACAAACCATTATTATTTTAATCCAATTTCATTTTTAGTCGATACCTTTCCAATCATATTAAATTTGTTAACACTTCAAGTTAAATTTAAATTAATAACTCAAGTTCTGAATCCTCTATCCGTTCTCAATTTATAAGAATAATATCCAAGAACATATTTAACTCAGTTATACTCAAATTGGATTTTATTTGTAACTTAAATCATTTCTATTATAATTCGATTCCATTTTATTTAACCGAGTTAAATTTTGTTAACATACTCTATCATATGATTTATTTAGCTAATTAGCTTACTTCCAATTTTTAAATCAATATTCGATTTTATTACAAAAATTCGCTTCATTTATGTTCTCTCCTATTTTGGAGATGGTCAAATAAATGATATATATATTTTTTCTTGACAAAATTTCCCCCATTTATGTTCTTGTTGATTGTCAGCAAGTTGTTCCTAAATAAATCCTCTTTACACTAGTGTCTGTTTTAAAACTCCTTCAGGTATACCAATCACAATTTCTTTGCACTTCTGAACCATTTTTTTTCTTCGGAAAATAGAATTCTGAGCGAACAATCAAAACCCTGCTAACATTTTAGCACCACTTCAGCTTCAATGCTTTTGCTGCATTTACAACACTCCTAATTACACACTACTGCAACACTACCCCCCTTGCTAGTACATTGTCCGGCCTTCAACACTTACTACTGCCTCTGGCACTATTACTACACTGCCAACTATCATACTTCATTCACTGCTACTAATCTTGATACCACACTTACATTAGGTAACCAGTGTACTAATCACCACATTGCCTTCTGCCTTCATCACTGTTGCATCTCAATCACAACACTTCTTTCACCATTTACATCAAATGCCCCAACTGTCCATCACCTTACATTGTATACCTCTGTCACAACACTTCACCAAGCAATTACAACTTACTTTCATTACCTTAACATCACCGGAACACTACAACTTCATTTCAATACCTGTTCATTTCAATTTTTGGGCACCCAACTGACCATTCACATACACCAGTCATCCCCATACTTAATCACATATTCCCCGACCATAACAACAGCCAAACACATTTTCACTTCTATTCCACTTTTTATTCAACTAGATTTTATTTCATTTTAATCCCACTCACCAACACAATTTCATTGTTTTAAGTTAAAGTTAATTTCAATTCAATTCCAACTAAAAAAAATTCATTCTATCACAATCAAATCTCATTTTTAAATCTACAATTTCTTTTGATTAGTTATTATAAAATTTAACTTTTCGGATTCAACTCATTCAATTTATTTCAAGGCCATTTCCAATTTAAAATAATTTGGTAGCAATTTCTCTCTTGGAAACTCGAAAATGAACACCAATGATGTCGCGATCATCATCGGAATTATTTTCCAGCGACCGTAAGAGTTCAATGCTTTTATCTCTTTAAAACATTTCAAATATTCTTAATTTCAAGTCACACCAGATTTTAAATCCAATTCAAAATATTCCTTAAATATATACTATTTTTCCCAACCTTTTTGAGAATTTTTCTCAAATTCATGGGAATTTAAATTTCCAAATTTCAAATTCCCAATCCTTTAATTCTATATTCAAATATTATCTTGAAATTTATCATATTATTATTATTATTATTAATCATGCTATAATTCACATTCATAATTTACATTTACAAATTTCATTTGTTTATGAATTTGTTTCTTAGTTTATAAATGATTTCTATTCCTTATTCAATTTTGAATCACATTTACAAATTTTATTTGTTTATGAATTGATTCCTTAACCTTTGGTTATCATTTCAATTTCTCATTCACTTTTACACATTGATAATAATTTAACATTATCATTTCTAACAACCAAGGATTCATATATAACTATAACAATTATGAAAAATCATTTCTTTTCTATACAAAAATAATTTTGGGTAAAATTATTTCATTTACCCTATTTAAAACAATATTGTATCGAAATGTTCTATTCAAGCGTTTAGAAACCCCTTCGATACAGTTGTCCAGACTGTGTCGACAAAGGTTCATATGCCACTCAATAAACCAATCAACACAATATAAAACCATTTTTAAATCCACTAACAAATACGCGCTCATATCTATTAATATGCTCAAACTCATTCTAGAGTACTACTCACTCTATTCTATGAGTAATTACCACCAGAGCCAAGGTTATCACCAACCTAAGCTCTGATACCAAGTGTAACGACCCGCAAATCCATACCCCTCGAGTCAACACTATTCTACCTAAATCAACTCAAGTTGCACAGAAATACGAACCATTTTGGTTAAAGAAGACGAGGTAGAAGAAGAGAAACTAAAACAACATCAGAATCTAACCATCGCAGCGGAATAAGATATAATAGATAAACAATGGTCTTTACACAAAAATATATATATATATATATATATGTGTGTGTGTGTGTGTGTGTGTGTGTGTGCACACATCATCAGAGTACATCAATCACAGCTCAACATCAATATCATACAACTAGATACACAACTACTCAACACAGCGGAATATATACATATAAAACAAGTACGAGAATACGCATCGTCGTCCATCTCATCTTCTGAGCTCCACAGCATCATATCCTGTATCCTATAATACTCGGTCTGACCCGAGCATTATAGTTAAATAATACCTGAGTCAGTCTGGAATACCAGCGTGAGAAAATCACACCCAATTGATTATTAAAGTTTCAAAATCCTTTGAAAAACAAAAGCATCTCGTAAGACCACGCCACAAATAAACATGTCGGGTTTTTACCTCACGATAGCTAAAACAATTTTTATAGAAATCCTCTGATATTATAATAGGGTCTATGTACAAATATTTATAAAATATCCGAAATTGTTACATTCATTAAATTCCAGCTACTAGACACAAAAGCGAGTAATACAAACAAAACTCGTAAAAGGCTCGTAGGGAGAATGGATTTCCAACAATGACTAGGTACTGGGGTACCACCTATCACAGTACGTAGTCTAGATCACAGTACCGAGGACCACTCCCGATCCCCTGCAACACAAGGCCGGACCCATCCCTTACTGGACAGTTCCGAATAAGATCACCCCACGGTTGGGATCAGCAACCGCACCACTAAGCCGAATAAAAAGGGACATCTAGACATGGATGACCTTACTCTCAAGTGGAGGCTACCCTCGAAGCCTTGCTGCATATCCTCTGATTTTCAGTTATTCCCGGTTGATGAGGCTTGAGGCTAAGCGTTACCTTTTAGAACAATATCTCTTAGAATGCCCATCGTCCACCTGACGATGTTTCGCAAGCATTCATCCATACAAGTCCGTCCCAGGTTCGAACGGAACCGAAGGCACTACTCCTACCACATCCATTTTGGAAATATCCTCAGGATTAGTAGCGGCTAGCCCTTGCACTTCACTGCTCCATCTTCGACTCCGAACTCGTTTCACGCAACGTACAAACCGGATCGAAGTGATTTTCGAGAAATAAATCTCGATCCCGGTCTCTTCGAAACGATCAGCGTAGTTGGCCAATATTGATAGTCGGTTATTTAACTATCAATTAATATTCACAAACATCCATCACACAATAAATAATTTCCCAAATTATTCATTTATCTCAATATCTTCACAAGATATATTTCTATTTTCAATCCTTTGAAAACAGTTTTCAAAACCATCCTTCCTTTCAGAATAAACTTTCCGAAATATTTTTTATCTTCTCTGAAATCACCAAGCACAAAACTAGATTTTAAAAATAAATTAAAACACTTTACTTTGAAATATTCTTAAAAAAATATTTATTTTAAAACTACTTCATTGAAAAAAATATACATACTATATGAATATTTGAAAATAAGGTTACTAAATAAAATATAAAACTAGATTTTTACTTTTGAAAACAAAATACTAAGTCGCTCTTTAAATAATTACTACTATAATAGATTTGAGAAAATACTTACTTTAGAACTTAAATATTAGCCAAAATTTGCTTTTTACAACAACTTTAAAACCTTTAAATTTATTTAAAAATTTACTTTAAAAAAATGTACTTGGTTATCCAGAGAAAATCCCAACTTAAATCAATTTCCCAAATTGATTTCCAATTTATTCCCTTTTTAATTCAGAATCTATTAATTTCAGATTTCCTTTCTTGACTATGATTTAAAAATACTTTAACTAAAAATTCCAATTTTTAGATTTCTCAATTACTTCTTTATTCTTTAAATAAATTTAAACTTTGGATTTTATATATAATTCTTTATTTCTTTAATTGATATAACTTAAGTTTACAATTCATCAATTTCATTTTATTCAAAATTCTATTTCTCTTCATACTCGAAGTTATTTATTATCATTTTCATATTACTTCTATTTCCTTTCAATTCATTCTTAATTTATTCAAACTTTCTAGAATTATTTCGCTCACAAATTTACTTCCTTTTAATTTCTTTTCAACAATCCAATTCATATATTTTGGTAATTCATTATACCCAAATATCCAGTCAAACCATAACATTCAATATTCCAATATAACTCATCATAGGATATCAAATAATCACAACAGAGAATATTGAATAATTTAAATAAATGTGAGGGGTCCAGTTGGATCCCTCTAACCTGTTTTCCCTGCATCCACAGATGTTAGCACAATATAATATGCCAATTCCAAAATATCATACTATATCGCATCAATCAATTCAACTATTCAAACAATTATTTAAATTTAATCATTTAAATTTAACTGAGTGAGATTAACTCACCTTTGATTTTGCTGTTTGCAATCCAAACTGTCTTGTTTGCTTGATTTTAAACCTTGTATAACAATTATATAATTGTATTAATATTCGAAACAATCAAATACTCAATTTCCATTTGATAATTATAAATGTTCTAGTATGTTAACATTCGAACACATCTGCCTAATTAATTTGCATTTGATAAATTTTATTTAGTCTAATAACTGCAAATTTGAATCCGATCTCTTTTTTTTTATAAAATCTTTTAGTATCGAAAATAATCTAAGTACGCAAATTATTCTCCAAATCTATCATTTTAAAATAACTCGTACACTAAAAATGTGTATATAAGTATATCATAAATATTTCTATTTTAAACATTTCCAACTTCAAAAATCGTATCTCCACATATATATATTACTGTAGGAATTAAATCGTAAACCAAAGGCAGAAATACCTAGAGAGATCGAAGATCATCACGAAACAAACTGTTGACCCTCTCTCCTCGATCTGCAGTGGTTTATGCGAGCTTCTCAAGACGCCGGAGATTCCATAGCCTCATCATCGAACCCCAGTTCGGCCTCTTCAAGCTTCGGTTACGAAGCTAAACCCTCGTAGAACGAAGTATATGATTCTATTTTGTCTCCTCGCATGCGTATAGCACAGCCGCCGCATTTCCCCCTTTCGCGAACACGAATCGGAAAATTTCTCGAATGAATGAATCAATTTATGAAAGGGGAACTAGGGATTTTAGATGAGGAGTCGGCTTCGGCCATGGATTCGAATTTGATTGATATTTTTTTTTGAATTGATTTTAAAATGAAAGGAGGGAGCTTGGCTTCAATTTGGCACTCGCGTTTCTCTTTTCTTATATTTTTTTTTTGGTCTAAAAAACAATATAAGGATGAATGAATTAATGGGGAGGGGAGTGGTGTATAAGGGAAGGAACGGTAGGTGGCTGATAGGAAGGAAAGTAGGCAGATGTGAAAGGTATGGTCACATCAAATCCATATATATATAAAATTTAAAATTTCAAACCGTCTCGATGAAATTTCCATCGCTTTTTTATAACGTACGCTCACACAACAACTCTAATTACAACAAAATTTGAAATCTAATAATAAAACAATATTACGGATCCAATGGAACTGGTTTCGTCGAATTCTGAGACTGTGCCTCGGAAGGCTATTTTTAAATTCAAATTTAAACTAGAAAATTTTTAAACTTAACAAACCATTTTTAAATTTGATTTCAGCACTTCTACTCTCTTTAGTATTATCAATATAAATTTTATAAGCCTTCAAATTATTTTTAATAGGCTTAAAATCTCAGATTTCATATTTTATTCAATTTCAAATTATTTAATTCAATAATTTAATTATCAAATAAATCATGATATTCGTAATTCAAGTTAAAATTACTCTATTGAATATTTAAAATCAATTAAATATTCCAATTTTAAATGCTTGAAAATCCCGGGTCGTCACCTTCCTCCCCCCTTAAAAGAATTTCGTCCCCGAAATTACTAGTTAGGAATAATGGTCCAATACCCGTTTACTTATTCCCAAAACCAAACAATCCATCATTTTACTAACTATCTTTTTATAAACGACCCATTATTATTCTTATTAACTTCTCAACTTCCCATAGTTTCAAACTATACCTTCGTTTAATCATTCTAGTTCCAATTTAAAACCAAATTTTGAATTATCAAAATTTTCTCAAAATTTTTCTAACTCCCTAAATTTCCGAAAAATTTCGCCAGCGTCTCCTTTGCGCGGCTAGCTCGGTACAACTACAAAATGGCTCTACGGCCTCCCAAATCCAAAAAGAAAACAAAAAGCCAAGTGGCTCAATCCAAATCCCAATTAAATTTCATTCCAAAATTAAAACATACCTTTCTGTCGAGCATTTCAAATTTATCTTTTGAAATCAAGAACCAATTTTCTTTTCTCTTTATAATACCTGCATATCCTGTTTAGCACTAATATCCAATCACAATATCCCAAAACATTTATCGACTTTTTCACAAAATGCCAATAGTTATTCATCCAAATATTAACTTGGAATATATCTATATCAATTTCCAACTAAGAAATTCACCATTCCTTACTTAAGTTAACATAAGCATTTTATATGTTTCTTACATTCATTTTCATCTCCCAGTTTAGTTTATATCTATTTCTATTCAAATTGATTCCTTCATTATCATATGAATTTAATTTATCTTTAACTCTGCATATATAAATTTTATTTGTCATTTATTACTAACTCATGTCATTACATTAAATTGGTTTCCTTTACTAATTTATTTTAGTTTCCGATTTGAATTTGTTTGTCGTCAACAAAATTTTTCAAAAAAAAAAAAAAATTTCAAAAATTTTCTAACTCCCAAAATTTCTGAATTTTTTTGGCAGAGTCTCCTTTGTACGGAGGAGCTTTTGCAATTTGACAAAAGAGATAAATATATATACATCGACCCACACGGTCGGAAAACCAAAGACAGTTCATATTTTCTATTTTAATTGCGTAGGCGTACCTTATGTAGCATTTTAAGCAAGCGGCTTATTATTTTTAGCAAATAGCACAACCAAATCCAGCCACACGGCTCCCAGATACCTGTACTTACTAAATTTAAACATGTAAGCGCCAAATATATGCAGTTTAACTATATTTCACTTAGTTGCAATGGTTAAAACATATAAATTCTAAAGAAATGCACATCCAACATTTTCCGTAATAAATTTTTATAGTTTCCATGATAATTCAACTGTTTCAATTAATTCATAAACCATTTTCATTCCATTCGAAGGGTTTTCAATCCATTCATATACAACCTCATCAATTTGAATGTTTTAAAACTCAATCGCTTACATTTAATTTATTTTTAAGCAAACTGAACTCATATTTAATTCAATTGATCTCAAAAATCAATTTATTTTACTTCTATCAATTCATAGAATTTTAATTACTTCCATTTATATCTAATAACAATTTATTCTATGCGACTTGACGAGATTTATGTGAATAAACAAGTATTTATGTTTTATAACCAATTTAAATGGATTTTAACTCAATTTATTCTTAATTCTATTCCATTTGAAAATTTATTCACAATCCATATACTCTCAGTTTCATTGTATTTCAATTTTATTAACCAAATTAGTCCATTCAAAACCATTAACAACTTAGGTTCCATCTCCATTACCAGTTAAATTTCCTTCTTATTTTAATTCATTCACAATTATTTATTTAGCTCGACACATTCCATTTAAATTTCATTCACAATCCATTCATTTACATTCCATTCCATATTTGTTTATTCCAAACTATTTAATTTAGCTCAAAACAAACCATGTTATATCCTTCAATAACCATTTCTCAACTTATTTAAACCATACTTGATTTGGTTCTTATTTATCCCATCCATTCATTTATTCAATATAATTAGTTTATCCCTCAATCCATTTGAATTTTCAACTTCTTAAATTTTATTTACAACCCATCAAATTTTATTTCAATTCAAATATATTTTCGCTTGATTTAAACCCACCCTAAAGTCATTAAATTTAGTTTAAGTTGAATTAAATTCAACCCTCTTCGATTTATTCAGCTTAAGTCAATTTACTTCAATTTATTTAAATTTTATACTTAAGCTCATTTTCATTTTACAAGAAAATTTTCCTCTTTTATACTCAACTTAACTCAATTGATTACAAGGCCATATCCAATTTATTTCCATATATTTGGATTTTATCCACAATACAAACCATTATTATTTTAATCCAATTTCATTTTTAGTCGATACCTTTCCAATTATATTAAATTTGTTAACACTTCAAGTTAAATTTAAATTAATAACTCAAGTTCTGAATCCTCTATCCATTCTCAATTTATAAGAATAATATCCAAGAACATATTTAACTCAGTTATACTCAAATTGGATTTTATTTGTAACTTAAATCATTTCTATTATAATTCGATTCCATTTTATTTAACCGAGTTAAATTTTATTAACATACTCTATCATATAATTTATTTAGCTAATTAGCTTACTTCCAATTTTTAAATCAATATTCGATTTTATTACAAAAATTCGCTTCATTTATGTTCTCTCCTATTTTGGAGATGGTCAAATAAATGATATATATATTTTTTCTTGACAAAATTTCCCCCATTTATGTTCTTGTTGATTGTCAGCAAGTTGTTCCTAAATAAATCCTCTTTACACTAGTGTCTGTTTTAAAACTCCTTCAGGTATACCAATCACAATTTCTTTGCACTTCTGAACCATTTTTTTTCTTCGGAAAATAGAATTCTGAGCGAACAATCAAAACCCTGCTAACATTTTAGCACCACTTCAGCTTCAATGCTTTTGCTGCATTTACAACACTCCTAATTACACAATACTGCAACACTACCCCCCCTTGCTAGTACATTGCCCGACCTTCAACACTTACTACTGCCTCTGGCACTATTACTACACTGCCAACTATCATACTTCATTCACTACTACTAATCTTGATACCACACTTACATTAGGTAACCAGTGTACTAATCACCACATTGCCTTCTGCCTTCATCACTGTTGCATCTCAATCATAACACTTCTTTCACCATTTACATCAAATGCCCCAACTGTCCATCACCTTACATTGTATACCTCTGTCACAACACTTCACCAAGCAATTACAACTTACTTTCATTACCTTAACATCACCTGAACACTACAACTTCATTTCAATACCTGTTCATTTCAATTTTTGGGCACCCAACTGACCATTCACATACACCAGTCATCCCTATACTTAATCACATATTCCCCGACCATAACAACAGCCAAACACATTTTCACTTCTATTCCACTTTTTATTCAACTAGATTTTATTTCATTTTAATCCCACTCGCCAACTCAATTTCATTGTTTTAAGTTAAAGTTAATTTCAATTCAATTCCGACTAAAAAAAATTCATTCCATCACAATCAAATCTCATTTTTATATCTACAATTTCTTTTGATTAGTTATTATAAAATTTAACTTTTCAGATTCAACTCATTCAATTTATTTCAAGGCTATTTCCAATTTAAAATAATTTTAGCAATTTCTCTCTTGGAAACTCGAAAATGAACACCGATGATGTCGCGATCATCATCGGAATTATTTTCCAGCGACCGTAAGAGTTCAATGCTTTTATCTCTTTAAAACATTTCAAATATTCTTAATTTCAAGTCACACCAGATTTTAAATCCAATTCAAAATATTCCTCAAATATATACTATTTTTCCCAACCTTTTTGAGAATTTTTCTCAAATTCAAGGGAATTTAAATTTCCAAATTTCAAATTCCCAATCCTTTAATTCTATATTCAAATATTACCTTGAAATCTATCATATTTTAATTATTATTATTATTCATACTATAATTCACATTCATAATTTACATTTACAAATTTCATTTGTTTATGAACTTGTTTCTTAGTTTATAATTATGATTTCTATTCCTTATTCAATTTTGAATCACATTTACAAATTTTATTTGTTTATGTATTGATTCCTTAACCTTTGGTTATTATTTCAATTTCTCATTCACTTTTACACATTGATAATAATTTAACATTATCATTTCTAACAACCAAGCATTCATATATAACTATAACAATTACGAAAAATCATTTATTTTCTATAAAAAAATAATTTTGGGTAAAATTATTTCATTTACCCTATTTAAAACAATATTGTGTCGAAATGTTCTATTCAAGCGTTTAGAAACCCCTTCGATACAGTTGTCCAGATTGTGTCGACGAAGGTTCATATGCCACTCAATAAACCAATCAACACAATATAAAACCATTTTTAAATCCACTAACAAATACGCGCTCATATCTATTAATACGCTCAAACTCATTCTAGAGTACTACTGACTCTATTCTATGAGTAATTCCCACCAGAGCCAAGGTTATCACCAACCTAAGCTCTGATACCAAGTGTAACGATCCGCAAATCCGTACCCTTTGAGTCAACACTATTCTACCTAAATCAACTCAAGTTGCACAGAAATACGAACCATTTTGGTTAAAGAAGAAGAGGTAGAAGAAGAGAAACTAAAACAACATCAGAATCTAACCATCGCAGCGGAATAAGATATAATAGATAAACAATGGTCTTTACACAAAAACAAATATATATCTGTTTCATATATATATATATATATATATATATATATATGTACACACATCATCAGAGTACATCAATCACATCTCAACATCAATATAATACAACTAGATACACAACTACTCAACACAGCGGAATATATACATATAAAACAAGTACGAGAATACGCATCGTCGTCCAGCTCATCTTCTGAGCTCCACAGCATCATATCCTGTATCCTATAATACTCAGTCTGACCCTAGCATTATAGTTAAATAATACCCGAGTCAGTCTGGAATACCAGCGTGAGAAAGTCACACCCAATTGATTATTAAAGTTTCAAAATCCTTTGAAAAACAAAAGCATCTCGCAAGACCACGCCACAAATAAACATGTCGGGTTTTTACCTTACGATAGCTAAAACAGTTTTTATAGAAATCCTCTGATATTATAATAGGGTCTATATACAAATACTTATAAAATATCCGAAATTGTTACATTCATTAAATTCCAGCTACTAGCCACAAAGTGGGTAATACAAACAAAACTCGTAAAAGGGTCGTAGGGAGAATGGATTTCCAACACTGACTAGGCACTGGGGTACCACCTATCACAGTACGTGGTCTAGATCACAGTACCGAGGACCACTCCCGATCCCCTGCAACACAAGGACGGACCCATCCCTTACTGGACAGTTCCGAATAAGATCACCCTACGGTTGGGATCAGCAACCGCACCACTAAGCCGAATAAAAAGGGACAACTAGACAGGGATGACCTTACTCTCAAGTGGGGGCTACCCACAAAGCCTTGCTGCATATCCCCTGATTTTCAGTTATTCCCGGTTGATGAGGCTTGAGGCTGAGCGTTACCTTTTAGAACAATATCTCTTAGAATGCCCATCGTCCACCTGACGATGTTTCGCAAGCATTCATCCATACAAGTCCGTCCCGGGTTCGAACGGAACCGAAGGCACTACTCCTACCACATCCATTTTGGAAATATCCTCAGGATTAGTAGCGACTAGCCCTTGCACTTCACTGCTCCATCTTCGACTCCGAACTCGTTTCACGCAACGTACAAACCGGATCGAAGTGATTTTCGAGAAATAAATCTCGATCCCAGTCTCTTCGAAACGATCAGCGTAGTTGGCCAATATTGATAGTCGGTTATTTAGCTATCAATTAATATTCACAAACATCCATCACACAATAAATAATTTCCCAAATTATTCATTTATCTCAATATCTTCACAAGGTATATTTCTATTTTCAATCCTTTGAAAACAGTTTTCAAAACCATCCTTCCTTTCAGAATAAACTTTCCGAAATATTTTTTATCTTCTCTGAAATCACCAAGCACAAAACTAGTTTTTAAAAATAAATTAAAACACTTTACTTTGAAATATTCTTAAAAAAATATTTATTTTAAAACTACTTCATTGAAAAAAATATACATACTATATGAATATTTGAAAATAAGGTTACTAAATAAAATATAAAACTAGATTTTTACTTTTGAAAACAAAATACTAAGTCGCTCTTTAAATAATTACTACTATAATAGATTTGAGAAAATACTTACTTTAGAACTTAAATATTAGCCAAAACTTGCTTTTTACAACAACATTAAAACCTTTAAATTTATTTAAAAATTTACTTTAAAAAAAATGTACTTGGTTATCCAGAGAAAATCCCAACTTAAATCAATTTCCCAAATTGATTTCCAATTTATTCCCTTTTTAATTCAGAATCTATTAATTTCAGATTTCCTTTCTTGACTATGATTTAAAAGTACTTTAACTAAAAATTCCAATTTTTAGATTTCTCAATTACTTCTTTATTCTTTAAATAAATTTAAACTTTGGATTTTATATATAATTCTTTATTTTTTTAATTGATATAACTTAAGTTTACAATTCGTCAATTTCATTTTATTCAAAATTCTATTTCTCTTCATACTCGAAGTTATTTATTATCATTTTCATATTACTTCTATTTCCTTTCAATTCATTCTTAATTTATTCAAACTTTCTAGAATTATTTCGCTCACAAATTTACTTCCTTTTAATTTCTTTTCAACAATCCAATTCATATATTTTGGTAATTCACTATACCCAAATATCCAGTCAAACCATAACATTCAATATTCCAATATAACTCATCATAGGATATCAAATAATCACAACAGAGAATATTGAATAATTTAAATAAATGTGAGGGGTCCAGTTGGATCCCTCCAACCTGTTTTCCCTGCATCCACAAATGTTAGCACAATATAATATGCCAATTCCAAAATATCATACTATATCGCATCAATCAATTCAACTATTCAAACAATTATTTAAATTTAATCATTTAAATTTAACTGAGTGAGATTAACTCACCTTTGATTTTGCAGTTTGCAATCCAAACTGTCTTGTTTTCTTGATTTTAAACCTTGTATAACAATTATATAATTGTATTAATATTCGAAACAATCGAATACTCAATTTCCATTTGGTAATTATAAATTTTCCAGTATGTTAACATTCGAACACATCTGCCTAATTAATTTGCATTTGATAAATTTTATTTAATCTAATAATTGCAAATTTGAATCCGATCTCTTTTTTTTTTATAAAATCTTTTAGTATCGAAAATAATCTAAGTACGCAAATTATTCACCAAATCTATCATTTTAAAATAACTCGTACACTAAAAATGTGTATATAAGTATATCATAAATATTTCTATTTTAAACATTTCCAACTTCAAAAATCGTATCTCCACATATATATATTACTGTAGGAATTAAATCGTAAACCAAAGGCAGAAATACCTAGAGAGATCGAAGATCATCACGAAACAAACTGTCGACCCTCTCTCCTCGATCTGCAGTGGTTTATGCGAGCTTCTCAAGACGCCGAAGATTCCATAGCCTCATCATCGAACCCCAGTTCGGCCTCTTCAAGCTTCGGTTACGAAGCTAAACCCTCGACGAACGAAGTATATGATTCTATTTTGTCTCCTCGCATGCGTATAGCACAGCCGCCGCATTTCCCCCTTTCGCTAACACGAATCAGCAAATTTCTCGAATGAATGAATCAATTTATGAAAGAGGAACTAGGGATTTTAGATGAGGAGTCGGCTTCGGCCATGGATTCGAATTTGATTGATATTTTTTTTTGAATTGATTTTAAAATGAAAGGAGGGAGCTTGGCTTCAATCTGGCACTCACGTTTCTCTTTTCTTATATTTTTTTTTGGTCTAAAAAACAAGATAAGGATGAATGGATTAATGGGGAGGGGAGTGGCGTATAAGGGAAGGAACGGTAGGTGGCTGATAGGAAGGAAAGTAGGCAGATGTGAAAGGTATGGTCACATCAAATCGATATATATAAAATTTAAAATTTCAAACAGTCTCGATGAAATTTCCACCGCGTTTTTATAATGTACGCTCACACAACAACTCTAATTACTACGAAATTTGAAATATGATAATAAAACAATATTACGGATCCAATGGAACTGATTTCGTTGAATTCTGAGACTGTGCCTCGGAAGGCTATTTTTAAATTCAAATTTAAACTAGAAAATTTTTAAACTTAACAAACCATTTTTAAATTTGATTTCAACACTTCTATTCTCTTTAGTATTATCAATATAAATTTTATAAGCCTTCAAATTATTTTTAATAGGCTTAAAATCTCAGATTTCATATTTTATTCAATTTCAAATTATTTAATTCAATAATTTAATTATCTAATAAATCGTGATATTCGTAATTCAAGTTAAAATTACTCTATTGAATATTTAAAATCAATTAAATATTCCAATTTTAAATGCTTGAAAATCCCGGGTCGTCACAAAAAATCACATGGATTTATTGTTTGAAACATATATGAGACAACATGAGAAACAAAATCAAAAACCACTGATTGACGAGTCAAATAATAATCCATCTTTTACCAAACTTGACAATTTTCAAATAACAACTTTTGAAACTGAAAATAACAATCTTAATAAAGTTGTTAAAAATGCGGTAATTGAGTTGGATTTCAATTCTTTTGAGAGTGTGGAACCAAATTTAAAATTCGATCTTCCTTTTTATGATTTTGAAAATTTCAATGCAACAACTTTTGATTTTGAACATGTTACATACAATGAAGTTATTTATAATCCAACGAAGAAAGACGAATTTAGTGAACACAAATTTTTTAGACTTTCCAAAAATGAGTTGTCGAGTTCCATAGGGGAAGATTTAAATCGGCATTTTGATTTTGATATAATAATTCTGAAGAAGTTTTCAACGATAAGTTGGAATTTTAATTTGATGAAAATAAACTTGAACTTCAACAAATTTTCCTATATATCCTAAAAATCATTGGAAATAAAACAAATCATACGGTTTTTAATAAAACGACATTCGTTTTTCCAAATCAACATTATACTCTGAAATTTTTTATGATTTGGTTTTCTGCACTTAAGCTATGCTCTCATAGTCGATGAGATAAATGAATTGGCCTTTGAAAGACTGTTTGATTTACTCTTTAACGATATAATTTCTGATGTTATGTAAATAATAACCGTTTCATTTTCATGTAAATATAAGTCATAGTTTTATTTTTTTTCCTTTCACTTAGGTTGACTGTGGGGACATAGTCAAAATCATGTGTGGAGGGAGTCTCATCTTCATTTTTTATTTTTCATGGTTTATTTATTGCATTTTCTTTCAAAAAAAAAGAAAAAACCTCAAAACAAAATTTCTTTTTAGCATTTCGATTTATTTTCGAAGAAACACTATAGGATATAAGTTTAGGATTTGGTTATTAAATTGAAATTTTTGAAAATTTATTTGTCTAAATAAAAATAAAGTTTGATTACAAGTAACAATGATTTAATTAGTATATAGGAAGGTTCATGGGTGATAATTATGAAGTATATCCTAATTGAAATTTTTGTTTAATAAGTGGTTGATTCAAAGTAAAGACGACGACATTTTTGATCTTCTAAGTTAAGTGGTGCCAAGATGATATGTAAAAATCTCTCTCCATAAAAAAAAAGAATTTTTTTTGTGTACATGTATATATTATTAACACCTAAAGTCGTGTGTTTACTTGTAAGTGTGTACACTCGCCATGCTCTCTACCCTTCTTACATAAGCCTGTAAGGCAGTCCAAGATTGGTGTACTTGACCTCAGTTTATCCGAGTTAGGTTGATGTATATAAAAATTATTTTATTAATAATGCCGATAGGTGTACACACTTGTGTGTTCACTCACCATGCTCTGTATTCACCTCACATAAGCCCGTAAGGCAGTGCATGGATGGTATATCTGGCATCATTTTTTTGAGTTAGACATATGTAAATATTGTTAACATCAAAAAACTTTCAAATAAGATAAAGTAAGCAATTGAAATCCAAGCACTGTTTTTACTTGTTTGATTTTACTTATTATTCAAAAGAAATAAAAATACCACTTTGAAAAACATTGATAGTCAACTAAGGATCCATTTCATATTTGCATGATGTTATTAATTGAATCAACTAGCCAAACTATAGTCTAATTGTGATGATAACTTAATTTTTGTTGGAAGTTTTGATGAGTAAAAGGACTTAAGTTTCTTGATAATGACCAGAACTTACATTTAACTTATTTACGTTAATTTAAAATTAAATTCTTCATTTGTAAATTTTTTCAAATACTTGCATTCATCTCTTTGTAATTAAATCTTGAATTTAAGAATTTTTCATGTTGCATTTGGATTTTGTGGGTAGTATCCGCTGAAAATCCTCATGAGACAACATTCGTCCTACTAGGGACAACTTTAGGTTTAACAGCTTGTTGCATAAGCTCATTGCAATCGTGTTTCCTACGAAAATGGATTTATCTTAGTTTCAGTTTATTCGAGGATGAATAAAATGATAAGTGTGGAGGTATTTGATGTGCATATTTTTACTTCCATATTTAATCTAATTTAATCAAATAAATGAGCATATATAGTATTTTAACATGTTTAAACCCAAATTTAAATTATTTTAGGGGCAAAATGGTCATTTTTGAGTATGATTTAATTTGAGAAAATTTACTTGGATATTTTTATGTTGTTTTTTAGGAATTTGGATTCAAAATGCAAGAAGTCTTCATGTATTCGTCCATGCATAAGTGAAGGAAGATAAATGAAGATGGAAACAAATCATTTCATGCTACATGGAGAAACTCACCTACCCACTTATCATGATCTTCAATTATGAGCTAATGCACATTTTAATGGATATTAAAAGCATATACATATATAATAAAAGATTAATTACATGCTAATGATAACATGGTGGCCCAAGTTCCTCAAGGGCAATTTAGGTAGTCTCCTAAAATATGCATTATGGCTTTAGGCATGTAATGAAGCTCTTAGCACCACCTTCTCTTTGGTTTAGTGGTAGCCAAAAATGTAACATAAACTTGATTTCTTTTTAATGGCTTCTTAGCCTTGTCTTCATGTAGTTTTCTTACATGCAATTTTAATTCATGCACTTTTAATTCATTTTCTTTTCTTGTTTATTTCTTCTTATGCTATTAGCTTAGATCTCTTTCTTTTATGGAAGTAGATTAGATTTTAGTTTATTTCAATTAGCTCTATTTTTCCTCTTGCATATGTTTATGTTGCAATCTACATTTGTTGAAATGATAACAAATATGAGAAGCTAAACTCCTTCAATTTAGGGGTAATGAATCTCTCTTAATCATGTAGATTCAATATATTTGTTAATTTTTGATCTCTTTTTGAGCTTAATGGAATGTTTGATGTGGTAAATTTTTTGTTGTTTAACTTGGAATTTGATAGCCTATATTGTTGACACCAAATAGGGTATGCTTAAACAAACATAAATACAAATTACCTCTACATCTACATATGATGTTGGTAACGAAGTGGATTTTAGAATCAGAATTTGATGATCTATATTACCAATCAATAGTAAGTAGACCATGCTTAGAATAGATTTTATATTCTAACTTCATTATCATTTTCATGAGTGTTAACAAGTGGTTTGGAGGGTGTACTAAAGTTTGATGGTTTATGTTGGTCTTATTAATAGCACAAATAGACCATACTTATGATAAACACATCAACTAAATTCACAAATGACCAAAACGAAAGATCACAATTTAATTATGTTGATTTATGTGATCATGAGAAGGGATTTGCCTCTAAATTTCCCTCTAACCTCATATATTTTATTCATTCTTGCTATTAGCTAGTTTTTACATTTTCTTTAGCTTAAAACAATTTCAAATTCCTTGGTTAATTTGATTGAGTACGGTTAAAAATGAATTCAATTCCCTATAGATCGACCCGTACTCGTCGCGTACTAAAATTATACGCCGTGCGCTTGTAGTTATTTTTATTACAATTTTTCAGTGGTTTTCTAATTCTATAGAAAATCTGTCAATTTCAACATATACGCATGGATAACTATTAATTACAGACCTCAAATCCTTTATTAAATCAGGATTATGATTAATTAGCCATTTAAATTGAGAAGCACATCTATGCTGACTTGTCATGAAGCATAATTATAATATAATGAGTTAGCAATGGAAAATGTTACTTGCTTTGAATGTTGCAGGGAAAGCAGGGTTATTAAGAGTAAAGAAGTTGTGGAATTTTTGTCCTAAAGAACAAAAGCTTCTTTCATATTGGGGGGGGGGGGAATGTTAACCATAAAACCTATTTAAGAACAAAGATATGAAAGAAGATTAATGAAAATGCCAGACACTTTTGAAATTACTGGCATGGGTTTCGACAAGGATCATGGAAGTGTGTTTCGAAAGCATATAGAGAGCTTTCGAAGGAGTCGCAAGCACCATGCAGTCTCACAAGTGATAGACAATGCAAAGAGCTTTCAAAAAGATGAAAAAGGAAGCGGGGCTATCCTTCCGCTTCATTCGAACCTTTCGATGCAGATGGATTCATGGATATAAAGGAAAGCAAAAACAAGCTCGGAACCCCTTTCGAGGGTAAGGAACAATAACCTTTAATATGCGCACCAAACCTTTCGAAACTAAGGGTTTCGCCTTTATTCAAATTACTCAAAACGGTCCTTTCAAAAGCATAGCTAAGCCTTTTGAACTGGTCGAAGCCAATAACTTCAGGGGAAGGTTCCGCATCAATCCATAAGCATGCATTCGAAAGCTACCTACCGCATCGAAACCATCGATACTTCAACACTCTCGAAATCCTAGTAAACAATATATTGACCGAGTTGGAAGCTCTTATCTGTACCTCTTATGACAACAAAGCAAAAGGAAGAGAAAAGTGTAACTGTGGCCCTTTCGGTGACGTCAACAGCAGTTCAAGAAAAAGAAAAGAGAAGGAGCACTTAAAACTTAACAACAACGAAAGGTGGATGAAGGATCCTTTCGACAAGGTCGAAAGGCCTAAAAAGATGAGAAGCGCAAGGATTAGTTAGAAAACCCAAAGGGAAACCTTTCGACAGCATTGAAGGCAGGCGAGGCCTTTCAACCATGTCGGAAGGAATGATGCGAAAGATAAAAAGACCTCTCAACTGGGTTGAAAGCATTGCGCGAAAGGGAGCAGATTTGCATCTATAAATAAGACCCAAGGTTTCCAATTTTAAGGGCTGGATTTTGGAATCCAAAGCTCATTTCTTTTACTTCTACTTCTTTGCGACAACAAAATCTTTGTAACCCTAAATCAATTTGGGAAAATCTCTCAAAATTGTAACTCATTTTGGATTAATAATAAGGGAGAATTGCATGGATTTATTAAGGATTTTGATTTTGAGGAATATCATTATGACCATTAAATAGACTAATGATCAATTGTATATGATGCTATCTTATTATCTTAACTTCTTTTTATCTGCGCAAATCAATAAGATCGATTTGGGTAACACACAGGCGAAACACATCGTCATCGTGACAAAAACCATATAATGACAAACAAGGATGGTGATGATGTTTCGACACTAATAAATTCATAGAATTTACAAATATCCAAGACGATCTTATATTAGGTATACTAAAGGAAGCTTGAACATATTCAAATCAGATCTATTTTTATAGGACAAAATCCCTTTCGACTAGGTTGAAAGGAATGTCAAGAAGAATCTGGTTTGCAATTGGTAAGCAATTGCGAATGGAGGAGTACATTCAAAAAAAACCTACACCCAATTACATCGCCAACCCTTTCGAAGGGGTTCCTCCATAAAAGAAGCATGACCAATGAAGTCGAAAGCAATTAATTCTTTTTGAAAGGCCGAACACACCTCCCGACATGGTCGAAAGGAATAAAAGGGACTTTTTGACATAGTCAAAAAGGATGGGTATTCAACATGAATAACTGCTTTTTAACTTATGCGAAAGTGGGTTTTGAATAAGACGCTTCCCTTTTACCTTCATCCCGATGAGGTCAATTTGATCAATGAATTACTTGCAATATATCAAATGTACTCCGAAAGTGATTCGACCAAGTCAACTTGATCGAAAGAGGGGTTTCGAAGAAAGTAATCCCTTTCAATCTTCCTTCAATAGTCTTATTTTGTTACTCAAATAATCCTTTTTTCCATAACTTTGAGGATGTTGATAAGTTTTCTTGTTAACATAACTATTTGTATATGCACTACCAACGGTATAGGTTCATTTTTTTGGTTTTTAAATAATAAATAAAATGTTCTTATATCTTTCTTGTACAATGCTTAATTATGAATTTTTTATGTAATTTTAACCAATATTAGTGGCTTTCACTTCGTCTATCATAATTCAGTTGGGATGAGCCAGCGTTAGGTTGATTTTGTTGAGTTTATGGTAAAAAATGTCAAAGCATTCTGGAATCCAAAAGGACAATAAAATAAAATCACGTTGGATTAATCCGAGTAGTCCGAGAAAGGGATGTCATAGTTCAATCAGCTCAACATAGAACACAAATTAATGATTAGATTTACTTTGTACCATTTCTAATTTCATGAACAATATTGATCTATTTTCCATGTATAAAGTCTATTGCGATCACTAAGTCAGTTATAAAAGCTATAATATCGAAGGTTTTGGCAATATAATAAAAGCTCTATTACATAGTTAAATCGACGATCAACTAAAATTATTTTACAAACCAGCATAAAGTAAATCAACTTAGTATGCAAATCAAACCGACCAAAATAAACTAGTTATATTGTTTAACTCTTTTTTTAGTATACTTAAGAGAACTATGACAGACCAGTAAACTCCTGAGGGGAATAATTTTTAACTCTTTTCTAATTAAATATACCTCACCATTACTAAATCACTATATTTGCCAAACAAGTAACAATACACACACATACAAAATGGATGAATTTATTACCATTTGAAAGAGTAGCGTTAGTTATGGGCATTTTGTATAATATCTCACAAACATTTTAGATATATGTTATTTTACAATAATTTATTTATGCATTCAACATAATATTCACAACTGCTTGCAATATTACTTTTCTTCAAATGATCTCCTATGTTTTCAATATGCATTTTGAATTGCATTTTCATAGTTACTTAGAACTGTTGTAAAAAGACAAGAACATAAGAGCTTACTGATATTCACTGTGATTACATATAAAAATAATAAAAGCACAAAATTTTGTATCAAGTTATATATAGATTTGTAATATACTATTCTAGTTAATAGAAAGAGTGAATAAGCATGCACACGGATTGCTCGAAACTGATGATAGTATTGTGCCACTGATGTTTGAATTCAACAACATGAGGTTTTTGATCTAGGGAAAAGAGCGAATATAGGCTGAATTTTAGGTAGCGCGGCGGAAGGGCCGAGTAATGTTACACAAATGTGAGTGTACAATGCACTATGGTGAACTTATATGTATTTACTATGTCCCCCTGGCAATATTGACATGTAAATAATAATGCATATGTTGGAGAAATAATGAATTGCTATATGGTAGCATTTTGCATTGTCCTTTATTTCAGTTTATATGTTGGAATAAGCTTGTTGTTTGAAATTTTAAACAAAAATTTATCCTGTAAACCCACCTTGATTGAAAGGGTAATAATGATAAACAAGCATGCAAACTTATATGAAGACGAGGATATGCAAGCATAGGAAAAATCCCTCTAAAAATTATAGTTCTTGCCTAAAATATTGGTTGAAAAAAAACATAAAAAATTAGTTATTGCCTTGCCTACAAGATTGATGGAAAAAAACACAACATAATCAATGAGCATATTTGAGTTATTGACATCACAAATTCAAGGATTCACTAAAAAAAGAAATAAATAACTTCAAGAAACTCCATCAAATTTATGTATAATTTCAAGAAACTCCATCGAATTTGATATGTTGTGGAAACAAGGGATGATAGTTGACAGTGCATGCATGAAAGGTCTATACTTAGCGATCAATCTATATAAAGTGGAGAGGTGTGAGAAACTTCATATGTTGCATAATTTTTTTTTCAACTACGTTTCGTTTTTCATTTATAAACAAATGGAATTTCAATTAGGGTTAGGTGATTAAGTAGCAAACTATTGAAAGGGATCATAGTGGCAACATAGAATAAACATTGATAGAATATTTTGATCATTTTAACTCAATAGAATAATTTACATATTTTATCAAACACATTAAAAAAAATCAGATGTATGGGAGGGACAATTATATTTCTCAAAGTTTAATCCATGAACAATTCATTTATTTATTTACAAATATGTGAACATCCTGGATGATTCATTCATTATTCAAATATATATGACATTATTTAACCAATGGTGATATTGTATTACATCATATGATACTATTATGGTACAATTTACCGAATTTTATGTAAAATAAACCAAAAATCTTGAAACACATAAAACTAATAGCTTTCCCTAAAAATGAACGTAATATATAATATTTGTGATCGCTAAGGCAATAACTTGAAAGTAAGCCAGTACTATGAAACTAACTATGACTTAACCTATTGCAGCAAAAATACATTTTCTCCCACTACTTTAAAACTCATGTTCACATAAAAATGAAAGAACGAGTGCAAAAAGTGGAAGGAACAAAACCAAACAAAAGACATCATTCAACTTTGTAAGTTCAACAAAACTTGAACACTAAAAGTTGAAGTAACAAAACCATTAATTACCAAAAGTCTAGTTTAAACAAATTTGTGTAGTTTTCACTTTTCAGCATATTTATGCAACTTGGAAGCATTTTTGATGCTTAGTACTGCATATTATTATATTTTTCATCATATAATCTTGGTATATCAGGTACACACAAGCGCACGCGTGCGCATGCACACCCGTACACATTATAGTTTTCAAGATCCTTATAAATTCAATATGAGATGATAATGTGACAGTTATTTCACATAGAATAATAAGGATGGCTAACGAATGACTTTTATCTGTAATAATGGAATGATTATAGAAGGTGATGGTAACAAATAACACATAAAATCCATACATGTATGATTTTTTTTTCAAAATAGTAAAAATTACACATTTCAAACTGATGTATTACTAATTTAAAAAGTTCATGATAATAAAATGGAATTTTCAACATAAAAATTGGCTCAACATATAATAATTTGCCTTTCTTACACCTAAAGACGACACCTAATACATCCTCGGTGTTAGTATGTCGATCATTCAAGTGTCTAGAAGATAGATCATTTGGGATGAAGAAAGAAAAGGATAAAACAGAATCTCACATCATGATGAGTAATGTATAATATGAAAAAGTCTTTACAAAATAAATCATCTTTATTATACACAACATAAGAGTACACTAAAATATTATTAGCTTGGACTTTATAATAGCCTGTCCTTACAATTGCTAATTAATACAGAAAAACAAAACAAACAAAAACAGTGGAAGATAGAAGATATGTGAATACATCTTAGAGAATCCTGCTCATCTCCTGAAAGCTCCAAAGGATCCAGCTAAATCTGGAAAATATGCTCAGGCTGACCCGAGAATTATAGGAAAACAACTCGGGGTAAGTCTGGTAAAACTAGCATGAGAAAAGCTTGAAACAATTCGTATAGATTACTATATTTGAAAAACCTTTCAAAATAAAAAGTATCTCGTAAGACCATGCCGCACATAAACAAGGACGGGTTTTACTTTAAAATAACTAAAACATTTTATTATAAAAATCCAATGATATTGTAATAATATCTAGGGTTAAGTTAATATTGAATCATAGCCGAAATTGTCACATTAAATAAATTCCAACATATTAGGCTCTACAATCAAAACTATAAAAGTACGTATAGAAGTTTGGGTTCCAACTATGGCAAGGTAAGGGATTATCTTTTGATGATACACCTCTAGAAAATGTACCTGACGGCTATAGATGCATCTACCCCTCTGCTGCATAGAGCCAACTACCCCTTTAACATGACAGGCCAGATTACCACATCCCTTGACACCGAGGCAGCAAACAATACCCCTCGATGCCTACGTGAAAAAACAACTCTAAGGGGACAAATCTAGAATGGGATGATGGCTCCTAATGGTAGCTAACCACATAACTCGGCTGCATACCCTATCCATTCTTCTGAGTTGTGAGTCTTGAGGCCACACTTTTACCTTTTCTACTAGCATACCATTTTGGAATGCTAATACTACCCTCTAATCAGAGATGCAGTGCTATCATTCATACATACAAGTTGTTCCAGGATCAAACTAGCATTCAAAATTTTTACTATCTTCCATTTTGGAATCAACCTTTCGAAGAATAGTATATCTTCGTATCATACTTCATTACGTTCACGAATGTTATTAGTTTGGAGTGGTTTAGATAAATTCGAAAAACCATTGTCTCCAAACTAAGCGATGATTTTTGGCTAACTCAGTTTCGGTTTTTTGGAAGTATAAAATAAGTATTCGAGTCCTCACCAGGGAACTCGAATGTACCAAACATACTTCCTGAGTTAAAATAGGTCTAGATTTGATAGTCGGTTATTAAACTATCAAATAAACAAACAACAATAATTAAGAGATTTGATTATCCATGGTAACCACTAAGCCTCAAAACAATTCTTCCATTTATTAAAATCTCTTTTTCAAAAGTGTTTATAAAAAACATCCATATACTTATCTCACTGATATAAGTATACTCAAAACATTTGTAAAAAGTTTCTCATATAAAAATCATATCAAAGGATCAAAACAAAATTTTATTTAAATTGGAGATAAAGATAACCTCAAACATTATTCCTTTGGTGTTAAGTATGGAAAACGTCCATACCACCAGAATTAAGAATGTCAGTCCAAGGAAATACCATCTCAATTTCTTTCATAATTTACTTCTATAAATCCTTTTAACAAGTTTCTTTTTTTATGAAATTTCTTTTAAATAAATTCCAAATTCATTCATAAAACACTTTATAAATCTCCAAGTTTATTTATAAAACTGTTTTATAAATGCCTAAAACCATTTTGTAAAGCTTCTTTTATAAATATTAAAACCATTTATAGCACTCTTTATAAATCTCCAAATCATTTATAAAACTTCTATATCTAAAAAAAACACTTTAATAAAGCTTAATCCATAACATTTCCTTAATAAAATCAATTATTAAAACACCTTTAAATAAAAAAAATTATTTTTTAAAATATTCTTTATTTAATCATTTTAAACCATATTAACAAAACCATGATTTTAAATAATCATTTAAAATTCAAATATTTAATAAAATAAGTGTTAAACTATACTTTGAATATTATATTTATATTTAAAATAATAATAAACTTTAAACCATTTCAAAAAGGGGTGAAATGAAATACTGCACTTCGTAAAATCAGAAGGAGGCTTAGTGACCACAATGGTTCATTTAATTGGGTTTGACGTATCAAAGTTATAACATGAGTATTACATGACAAACATATATGTAAAGGGAATTTGCTAATAACAATCAACCAACATATGGATACATGTCAAGGTTAATAAAATAGCAAAATGGGAATTTTTCTGCTTAATGGACGTCAACATAATCTGCCTAGTAAATAATGGCAGAACTATGATTTACTCTATCGAACAGATGTCATTGGGTTTCATATTCAAATTGGGGTTACTTAAGGGTGATTAACACAGTTCCCTTGAATTTAAAAACATACTTTAAAAGGAAAGTTACTTTAGAACAAAACCGATCTTTAGAATTACACTGGTTTAAAACTTTATTTATTTAATAATTAACTATTAAATAAATAATTAAACAATAATTATCCTTAAATAAATAACTAAATAATAGCAAGGTATTAAATAGGTAATTAAACCATTTTTATTCTTTAATTAATTATTAGATAATACTTTAAAATTTTAAATAATAATTAATTATTAATCAATCTTAATTAATTAATTAATTAATTAAATAGTCATTAAATAATAAATTAAAGCTTTATTTAAAATTATTAAACCATAATTAAGTTTTAATTAGTTCTTAACTTGAATTTAACTTGACTAGAAATTAATTAATAATTAAACCCTTTCTTAAATAAATAATAATGTAGTTAATATTGATTAAATAATAATTAATTATTAAATATTATTTAATAATAATAATTAACCTTTTATTAATTAACCAATTATAATTACTTACTTAAAATTAATTAAGTACCAATTACCTTAACTTAATTAATGATAATTACTAATTAGTCTACTTAATTAACTAACAAAATAATCATTAAATAAATAATTGATTGATTGACTAAATAATTACTTTTAAACAATTAAAATATATTTTGGAAACACTTTTCAAAATATATTTATGTTAAAGCATTTTAAATTTGAAAAGAGTTCATTTTTCACGAGCTGCATTTATAGTGAATATCGCTATACGGCCTGAAATTTTAATTCTTGTCTTATACTCTAAATAGCTTTCAAACCTATATCCTTTATGATTAACTTACTTTTACAAACCTAGAATAAAGTTTATAAAACAAAGATAAGATTTTTAAAACTTTTATAAAACATTTCGAAAAAATAAAATTAGAAAACCATCTTTCGAATCAAAGAATCTAGATGTTGCAATTAATCATGTTACATAAACTATAAGGCATGAACACAATATATATACACATATACACATATATATGCCATCACATTGTACAAAAAAAAGATCCTTAACTTTTAACCCTCACTAAACCTTTTAACTTTAACTTCTATTTCAAATCTAAATCACAACATACATACACACATGTACGTCCATACAAACCAACACCATATCAACCAATCAAGCAATGAATTTACACCAAAGAATACATCATATTTCCCAAACAACATACTTTTCAACCAATTATGAGCAATAAATTTCCAAAATTTTTATAGTTCTAAACTTAAGGTAAAAAGAGTTTTTTCTCACCAAAGGTCGACTAAATCAAAGAACCTTCCTTTAGAACTTGAATATGACCTAGAAATGTGCTTTGGCTTTAGAAAATTGTGATTTTTGGAGGCCTTTAAGGCATATGGTGGTTTGTCCTAGGGCATAAATACTCTACCTAAAGTGTTTTTTTTGAAGAAGCTAGGCTTGCTTTTTGAGAAAAAGAGTTGTAGTAGTAAAGGAGAATGATTTTAACAAATGTTTTAAGTATTTAGAAGTAAATAAAGTATGGATTTTTAAATTTTTGAAACTGGAAAGAAGCTATGGAAATATTTGAAGAAGATGGAGGAATTCTCGAAATGGAAAAAATGAAAAAGAAACTAAGAAATTTGGTTTTATAGGAAATGAAATTACTAATTTACCAAAATACCCATGTACTTTGCCCTCCACTCCCCTTGCTCCACCTCACCATGTCCTTCATCCAGCCTAATCCATTATTCCACCTTGCCCCCTTCATGTACCTTACCCCAATATGTACTAAATGCACTTGGTTTAGACATGTTTTTCACCTTAGGTCTTTTTATGTTTCCATAAGCATCTTTATATTATATACTTAAACATATGTACACACACACACACACACACACACACACACATATATATATAAGTGTTATAAAATTTTAACTTAAACATAAATGTATGTGTATATTTATATCATAGTGTATACACTAATGATATAACAATTCCGACATCTTTTAGTTGACGAAAAGTCGACAATTCAGAAAACGAATTCCGACCACATTTTCGATTTTTTTTCGAATTAAATATTTTTGTAGACAAATATTAAAACCTATTTCATCACCATTATTTATTATTAAAAAGGAGTTTATTTTAATTGTAAAAACCAATATTTGAATATTTAAAATTAATTAAACATTCACAAATTAAAGCAGTGATATTCCGAGTCGTTACACTCCCACCCTTAAATGAATTTCATCCCTGAAATTTTACCGCAAGTCTAACCCAGAAACATCAATCCCAAGCATAACTAACACTATACACCAGTCTATATGATGTACATAGGTCATTCCGATGCAGAATTTGATTTGACCACTTATTCGAATGCATAGCTTTATCTCCAAACCAGTATCTCCCACCCTGTGCGGTTAATACCTCGCTATTACCCCGCTATAACCCCGCTATATCTCATAGTGGATTTCTACTACTATTATTTTTTCATGTAGCCCCAAATATAGCCTTTTTGGTTTATGCCCCGCTATTTTCGCTACATCCCATTATTCCTGCTATATTCCGTTATTCTGCTATATCTTCTTTAAAAGAATTGAATTGAAGATTGACATTTATACATTATAAAAATTGTGAAATTAATTTATTTAGTTGAATGTTTATTATATTTTTAGAAATGAGAATACTCTAATATTCTACTAAATTCAGTTATGTTATATAACAGTTTTACGTTTATTTAGAGTATATTCGCACATGTTTTTATTTAAAATTATTTATGTATTAGTTATAATTTAATTGAATGTTAATTTTTCATTTAATTACCATTTATATATTTGTAAAAATATTAAGTACGAGTTTTATACGCGATTTTAGAGTCATCCGCTATATCCTCGCTGTATCTCTGCTACGACTTTTTGCAACTCCATCGCATTGAATTTGGCGAGCGCTTTAACTACACAGCTCCCATCGGACTTCCTGGTGCGGATTCTGATTAGGCTTCTTGATTAGAAACCTCCATTCTCCTTGCATAGCCATATATTATGATAGAAAACTTGGGTTTCATATTAAGAACCCTCATCAAGTGTTCACCGTCAAAAATTGAGTGATAAATCCTTATTCGGAATGGTGTGAGACACTTTAAGTCATATACTCGAATCTTGGATCAAGAATTATATGAAAGGAAGAAGGGTCTACGTACAACTTACATACTTATCTAAGGGTCCCTACTACATAATTACTTTTTATTCTGCCAAATCATTCTTATGAAAACATTTCATAAAAATTTCAACTTAAATTAAAACATTTAAAATGTTATAACTTATTGAAATGTTTCATAAAATCATTTTAAATTTATTAAGTAGTACAGTACTCTTCTACATCCTAAGAGTATATACAAAACATCTGATTTTAAGATCCTATTCACTTTTAGTTATTGAAATGTAGGCCCAAAATAATTTGGGTCTCAAAATTAAGTCAACTAATATAACCTCTTTACCCAAGCTGGTTTGGTAAATAGCTACGAAGAGTGCGACGCTGGTATCCGAAGTCTGTCCTAGGGTTCACTTCTCTTTAGATACGTCTAAGGTAAAGGTGTTTATTAGTCGGCTTAATAACATTAAAAAAAATTTACCTCCTAGTTTTTAAAAGTAAAAAAGACACTTCTTAATAAAATCAAGCTTATTAAATCTTCTCATTAAATTAATTCAATTTGACTTTATTTATTAACATACTCTCTAATTAAAATACCTTATGATGGGTCAACCCTTACCCTACCGAGTTTGACACAATATAAAGTCATGAACCATATTGGTTCAAGTCCTAGTCTATCTACATGGCTAAGAGAGATAAAACTATGATAACAACCAATATCAAACAAAGGACAACAAAAGGAACATTATATTTGTTTATATAACATCGTATAAACTAAACAACCCTAGATAAAGTCAGGCAACTCCAACACAAAATGGAAGTACACTCCAAAAGATATGATGCAATAGAAGATACTAAACAAGGAACTACTTAGGATACTATTTCATAATACTAACCTTAAATCTTCCTAGTGCTAAACTAACCTTTCCATAACCTCCTTTCCCTTTGTTACTGCTGAAGTGGATGGTGCTGAAATGAAAACAAAGGGTCTAGGCTGCTCCTTTTTCCCGAGTATAGGACAATCTTTGACAAAATGTCCTTTTTGGCTATTCTCTAAGTTTAAAGAATTATATTAGAAAAACCAACAATAACTGCATATCACTCAAAACATATTATACATTATTTTCTAAAAACACTGTATATACTAAGGGTTCTTTCCAAAGATCTTATCTAAACTGCGGTCCTCCATATCTACCCATGGGTACTTCCCTCATCTTTTTCCTCTAGTAGGGGATGATATCTTAATAATTCCCCTAGCTTGTCATACCATTTTTGAAATAAGGCAACTCTTCTTGATGCGCCTTAGCCGATGACAGAAAAAGCAATGTTTTTTCCAAACTTTGGGAAACCTCGACCCCCTTACTCCTTCTGTACAATAATCCTGCCCTATTTTATGACACAAGTAGCAAGCAATTTCTTTTCCCTTTTTGAAATACTTCCTTTACGTGGCACCATCTTCCAATTTGTTCTCTCAGGTCCTCTTCCAATGCAGCAGAAATTTCCTCTTTTTGCGGTTGCTGATACCACTTTCTGGAGAGGTTGTTGGCTTCTTTTGATCGTCAATAATTTCTACCTTCTAGTCCATAATTGCTTTGATGACTTGACTACCAGCCCTATCATCCTTAAAGACTATCCTATTTGATCCCTTTTCCTATCTGCGTTGTAACAAATTGCCCTTTCAACCCCCGTATGTCGATACTAATACATCCACGATATTCGTGCGCCTTACATCCGAGTGTTAGAAGGACAAATTGTTATGGTGAAATAAAAAGACAATGAACAAGGAAGAAGAGAATACAATATCAGAATCTCATAACCGAACGATAATAATTAATATCAAAGGAACAATACAAAGGGTTACTCCGATAAAGAAATCCCTAAGTTACAAAACCTAAGTACCATCACAGGCCTGGAAGTTATAACAACCCGTCCTCACAAATGCTGATATGTACAATATAATGTTGCAACGAGAATAAGAATACTATGATAGATAAAACAACCATCTCGTCTTTTGATTTCTAATCGAAGAAAACCTATCTTTCTCAAGCTACTCGAAAGAGCATGCAAAGAATTTTGGGAAAAAAAACTAAGCATCAGACATAAGTCTGGTATGAGAAACTCAACAAATATGTGGCCAACATATAATAGTAATTTTGAGACCGCGTGGAATGCCATAACGGTTATCACCTCAAAAAACCACCATCTAATTGGTACATATGATTGTATAGTAGATAATGTCTAGGGTGTAGAATATAAATATTATAACATAGCTGGAATTGCTACATTGGCTACATTCAACAGTATATTAGAGGGTACAATCAAAACTGATAATGGATGTTCGCATAACGGATTTTCCGTGGAGACGCCTCCAATAAACTGAAGTAGATCACCCTGCACAAGAATCAGAAAATACCTTATGAGCGTCTTATATCTCTAGCTAAAATATACCATAAGGTAAACATAACTGGCCCATGTCTAAATACGTGATCCCGAATACCATCACTCCCACACGCAACAACGATATGCTAACTCTAGATCTAGAGTGATAATATCCTGTAGTGGGTTAGCAAAAACCCATAGTATGCTCCTACTCTATTTTTAGCCAATTTTGATGTTGAGGTCATGTTTGGCATCTTTCAAATGAGTTTTCATCACTTAACAAAACACGAATCCCAAATTGAATCCTCACATCTCGAATAGATCTTGAAACTACACATGGATTTCCATATCTCAACAAATCTCGAAATCAACACATGGATTCCCACATCCTGAATAGATATCGAACAACTACATGTGTTCAAGCATCTTAAACAGATCTTGAATTTCCACATAGATT
The DNA here is from genome assembly GCA_030765085.1 of Allium cepa. Classification (NCBI taxonomy): domain Eukaryota; kingdom Viridiplantae; phylum Streptophyta; class Magnoliopsida; order Asparagales; family Amaryllidaceae; genus Allium; species Allium cepa. The sequence continues at coordinate 698,285,337 of CM060942.1, read as the reverse complement.
CCCATGTCTCGAACAAATTCACTTCCAAGAGATAGAACATGTATCTCAGCATTGAAGTGGTTTTCAGTAAGTAAAACACCTACAGATCCTCGTATTTCCAAGATTGAATCGAGGAGTTTGGTCATTCAATGATAATGAGAACGATCACATATGGAAATCAAGTTTCATATACTTATCACATTTTGGATATTTTCATATCACACTATCTCTTGATCAAGAATGAAGCTGGTAGGTTGGAGCTCTGTTGCTCATATTCCTACACAAATATCAGTCTTAATTCCCACGGATAGACAAACCTACTTCATCGGCTTTTAGTTCCAGTATACGAATAAACGTATTCCATAAATGATGAAACAAACAAAGCATGACCAAGTCACAAAAAAACATAATCAAGTCATACAAGGGACTGCTAATACCCTTTTTGTTTAATAATCTTTTATTAATTAAAACATCTTTTATTAGTAAAACTTCTCATATCTACTTAAACATCATTTATGCATTTTTACTATTCATTTGTACTCTTTCCATACTTTAAAAGTATTCATATACTTATCTAAAATGGTATAAGTATATCCACAAATTATTAACAAGACTCTTACTAAAAACCTTTACTCTTTTTATACTTAAAAATGTATTTATATACTTATTGCAAATTGTATAAGTATATTCACAAATCATTAACAAGATTCTTTACTTTAAATCTTTACTCCTTTTATCTTTAAAATATCCATTTTAAGGATCTAAGTACTTTCACTAATCCATTCAAAAAGTTTTAAGACTAATGTTATTTAAACATTGTCACTACAAAACAAAATCCATTTTGCCTATGATTATCTTTAAGCATTATTTTAAAGATCTATTTACATTCATAATTATAATCGAAAAGGGTTAAAGATTAATGTAATTAACACATTGCCACAACAAACCCAAATTATTTTGTTTATGCTTATCTTTAAGACATTCTTTTAAAGATCCATTTACATCCCTAACTATAATTGGAAAGGGTTAATGACGTATGCAATTGATACATTGTCACAACAAAACCAAATCATTTTCCTACTTATTACTATCTTTAAAACATCCTTTAAAGATCTAAGTTTAATAATATGTTAAGTTCGGTAGTCGATTAATTGATTATCTAGTTAAAACAGTTGCTTATACAAATTAGTGCTTGTATACTTAATTCGTTTTCGACATTCTTGACTTAACTATTTCTCGTTTAAGAGGGAATCCCAGTAGGTTAAAGCTCTATTGCTCCATCCCTAATCGACATCAATCTTTAACTCTTAGAAATAGATAAATCTACTTCGTTGGCTTTTAGAGTTAATCAAATTAATTAACTTTTTTAAACAAGTAAGTAAACAACAAGATTAACATGTTTTCGACATTTCAACTTAACGCATCCCTCATTCAAAGTGAAACCAAGTAAGTTTGGGCCTTATTTGCTCCAAACCTTGCTTAAACACCTCATTATTGAATGTCACAAAAAGACAAGTTTACTCGTCGGCTTATTAGTATTAAGCATAGTCAATCACCTTTGTCACAACTTATATATATGTATATATATAAAATAATAATTTAGAAATACTTATATATAGATTTTAAATACCTATGCAAAATATTGCTTGAAAATAACTAATTTAGAAGTTTGATTAAAAACATGTTTTATATTTTGCAGCACTTTTACTTTCAAAATTCGTAAATAATCACTAAAGCTATATTTAAACTTCTAATCTTTTTTTCATACTCAAATACATTTTATAATAAATTCAATCTAAATATTTTATAAGGAAAGAAAATAGGAACAATTTAAATCATGAAAAAATGACCAAAGCATCGCATTTTAAACAAACAATAAGTGACTTACTAAAGCATTTATAAGTGCTATAAAGTCCTTGTTAAAACAACATTGAAAAGCACAATCTTTGCAACTAGTTTTGACCACTTAAACAAATGATTTATGGTTTTAAATATTTAAAGTAAGTACTACCATTAGGATACCTAAAAACCGTGGAAATAAATCCCTAAGAATATCTTTTTATTTATTTATAAAAATTCCTGAAAATAAGGGATTCCAAAGTGCACTTATAACGACTACTCTTGTTTCAAACACTTTCGAACTTACTTTATTTAACGTACAAGTTAAACAACCATTTAAACATCAAGTCAAGGCCATGACACATATTTAAGAGGGCAATAGAAATGATGTAATACAATATAAATTTATCGTTTGTATTCGAAAGAAAGAGGGGTCAAACGTTTATAACTTTACTTAGTTAATGTCACATTTACTTTATAATTTGCACATAGCATATACATACACAATATATACTTAAGAGATATTGAGATAACTCACTTAGATCCATGCCTAACCCAAACATAAAGCCACGACAACCAAAGACCACCTCCTTCCATTAACACAAGTCTAAAGGTGCCACCTTTAGCACTTCCAAACCAAAACCACCTTCCTTCTCCTCCTCCTCCTCCATGCTCACGGCTCTTCCATGAATCCACCTCTTCATCTTACCTCCTCCCACTTATTACTTGCTAATCATGCTTTCCATGATGTCTTAGGCCCAATTCCAAAGTTTCGCAGAGGTTAGAGAAGATTTGGTTAACTTTTGAAAAAGTTAGAGGGTAATTAGTGGATTGGTGCTTAAACACTTCCACCATTTTCAACCCTCCTACTTCATCTCAAGCTTAGGAATTTATTTGTGATTATCAAGTGAACCCCTTACCCCTATTTATAGGCTTCAAGTGGTGAAGCATAAGCATACTCTTACCCCCTTGGAAAACTTACCTCCCATCACATCTACTTTATCATTTGCTTAACACGTAAGCATTTCCGTTTATGCTTACTTTTATCTTGTGTAACTTCTTTTTTAGGCTAATTACTTTTCTAATAAGGCTCCCACTATTATTTTATGTTTCTCTAAACCCCAAGAGGAAACATAAAAGTCTTTCAACTTTACTAGTGGGTGTTAGGACTCATCTATCTTGGATTTCTGACCTTGATTTTTCTTACAAGTCATAGCTCCCCAAACGATGGTAACTACTTATCGGTTGTATCATATACCACTCCTAAGCCATAGTTTCTTATCCTTATCTTATTTCAACCTTGAGTTTGCTTAACAAATCGAAAGAGGTTATTCACTTGTACCTATCATTTCGCAATGGCCTAAGTATAATATATTTACCTTGAGTTTTCTCAATAAATACATATAGTTATCTTACATCGTCTATTTAATATATTAATAATACTACACATAATATCTCTAGCTTTAGTTTGCTCAACAACCATAGGGTATGCAAAGAATTTACTAATATATAAATGGTAGAGGACAATATTTATACTAAAGATTCATAATCTTCAATATATTTAATTGAGTGGTATCAACTAATGGAATAATGTATTACTTATGAAGTACCTCACGATTCAAGTGTCAAACACATTGGAAATCATGGTATACATACCATACACATGTATTTATTTTTTAAGTCTATTCTGGTTTCTCACTATTCCACGTTTAATTTATACACTAGCGTGTAGCCCGTGCTACGCACATGGGCAGTGTATATGTATACTGTGATATTAGTTTTTACTAATGGGATGTACAAATTTATTCATTATTTCTCTCGTTCTAATCTTTTATCTATCATTGGGATTTGAAAGAGTGTGATTAATATGTGTGTCCTATCGTAAATCTTCCTAATTTTGTATTTGTTTAATAGTTGCACATTTGATGTTCAGATGTTGGATCTGTTGCACCTTGTGACATTGGTACATTAAGCTATTTTCAAATTAGACTTTAGTTGACTTTTTACTTTGGAAGATTACAATAAAATATGATAGTAAATTCATGTATAAACTTTTTCAAGCACCATATTTAGTTGCATCGACTTAGGATGGATTGTCTATTGATCATTAAAAGGACCTCTATCATGGGGCATAGTAATTAATAGTCAATTAATATGAAACATTAAAATCTTCATGGATATCGCTAACCAACTGATTAATAAAATAATTTTTTACAATGTTGCAAAAATTGAAATTTAGTAGTCAATTTGTAAGATTGTGGTATAATTTAATCATTTTTTGAAAATAAGCAGCAATACGTTTTACCAAATAATATATGATTGGTAGAGATATGCAAACCAAAAAATTACAAAGATTTAGGTATCATTTGTATAATTCATATAAAAGTAATTTGGCCAATCTATACACACACAAGTGCATGCTCTTTAATTATACTGTAAGAATCAAACTAAACCTTTCACATTTCACCATCTTGAAACTTTAATTTTAACAATGATTTCAAGAACTATACTATACTAACCCTTCCACCATTGTGAAAGCCATCGTACAAATGATTTATTTTAATTTTTAATACTTTATATTTCTGCAGCTTTATAACTACCTTCAATCCATGATTTTAAAGTGTGACTCTTCTCTCTACTAAGTACAATAAAGATGTCAAAACCTTTTTATAACTATTTATTTTGTCGTTTACACTAAGCATTCCTATTTTGAAAAAAGTATTTAACATAAAATTGGCTATAATGCTAATAAATCACCCACAATCAACTTTATTCCAAATTACAATGAACCTAAATGAGATCATGAAAAAAGAAAAGATGAAAATAACAACAAATTATATTAAAAAAGCAAGGTTCAAATGTATCCATTAAACTTATGAATCAATTTGTTATGTTCATTCACATGTTTAAAGTCTATTTAATGTACATATTGATATACAGATATTTCAGAATATGGTATAAGTAAGCTCCACAACCACTTCTATCTATGAAATAACAATAATTGTTTGTACCAAATTTGGGCACAACATTTTTTGACGTATTTGAAGAGATTAAAATGAAGAATTTAAATGTAAAAAGAGGATAATCTAACAAACACACCAATTCAAGCAAACAAAAATCGAAAAAGACAGATATTTATAGTGGTTCGACGTTGTAGCCTACATCCACTTTGAATGCTTTGATCTTTATTGCTGATTGCTAATTGATTACATTAGAGAATAACTCAAACACTCAAGTTACAATGGATCTTTGGTAGAGTAGCGGCATAATGGAGTCAAAAGTCCCTTTTCTGTTAGCATTGAAGTACTATTTACAGGTGCAGTCTGGAACTATCCGGCTTAGATCTTGGAATACCCTTCTCACACATAGGTGGGTCCACCAGATCGATCCGAGGTCATTTGGGATCGATCCATGTGCATTTCGTACCGATCAAGATTTGCATCTTTTGGGCTGAGATCGATCAGAGATGTTCTTGTGGTGGTAAGCAAGCTTCTGTAAAAATTTGGTAGCATTTGCACTTGTAGATTTTGAGTTATGATCGATCCAAGGTTGAATATGCAGTTGGATGGAATGTGCGTATCGATATGCTCGTATTGATCAATATTCATGTCGATCATTGTTCGTGTTGATCAGTGCATATCGAAGATCTGTTGATGACGTGGAGCGATGACTTAGGGGAGATCCCCTTTTTATGCTGAGTGACCATTTCCTCTGGTTAACCAAGCTTTTTTTGTATCGATCCTGGAGGTTTCTCTTCGTATCGATGCTCCGCATTCCACTTCGTATCGATATCTGTTTATGCTCTTCATATCGATCTTTAGCTCTCTTCTTCGTATCGATACTTTCTTGTACTCTTAGTATCGATGATTGAAGGATCTCTTTGTATTGATCATTTGGTAGCAGGTTTCCTATCGATACGAAATGTTTGGATGGGGGATCGATACGAACAGTGTTGAGGCCAAGTAGATGAAACCTGATCGGTGCCAGCACTTGATGGATACGAAGGAATTTGATGGATACGAAGGAGAATGAAGGTCAATGGATATGAACCAATTCCACTTTCGTAGACTTTGACCGATCCCTAACTTGTGCATACGGACTCCGATTCACCCAAAATTTGGAACGCTGACTTTCAAAGCTTTGCTTGTCGAGTCATGCTAATTATAGCTCGTCCGGCTTGGACCAAATTTGCTAATATCCATAGTAGACCTATGTATATCCGATCTTAGAGTTGAATTGTCTTTGGTTTCCAGTCAAGTCATTGGTGTCAATGCCTTGCCAAAAGGCGAGATAACATTTGCCCCCCAAAGTACGTCTTGTGTGAACATGGCGTGCTTTGAAAAGCTGCACTTTTTATTTCAAAATATCTCTATCTAATTTGTCGAATATTCATTGCCTTTTCATCAAGAGATGTAATCTTTGATCGATTTCCAGTAATATAGATGCCGAATTATTATCTGCCAATGATCATGTAGTGTCTTGTTGTAACTGAGTATTGAGTGTTAGCGATCTGTTGTTCACTGTTTTGATTGTCATTAGGTGAGTGTTCAATCCCTGTTAATTTTGAAAATTGAATGTTAGTCCGTCATGTATGCACGTATGTTAACCTCACTCCTGTTCACGTTTGTACGTTCACGGGTCGTTGTTAAGTTCTTTATTTTTTTTTGCTTGGATCGAGTTTTGTATCGATCCTCTCTTGGATCAATGTGAAATTCGAGTTGTAACAACGCTCGATGGTTGTTTAAATTGTAATTCCTTCATATCGATCCTCTCCTAGATCGATTTGAGAAGTTGGAAAACATCCTTTGTATCGATGGCTATCGATATGAAATAGTTAGTTCTTTGAAATGCTTTGTATCAATGGATACGAGATCTTGTAGTCTTCAAGGGGATGGATACGACATTGACTTTTCGTATCGATGGAATTGGACGATCTAAATATGACTTGGCAGTGGCGTTACATATCGATAGGCTTGAAGATCGATCGTTGATGGATACAATCAGCTACACTGCAGATCAATCTGAACGAATGGATACGAAGATGGGTCTTCGTACCGATGACATTTGAGACCGCTTTTTCAGTTCTTAGCATTGGGAGACGGAATGTTTTTCTCTCTCGTTTCTCATCCATATAAATACGATTTGGACTTTGAAAAATTTCTCTTGCCTTCGTATCGATAGAGAACCCAAGAAGAAATAAAACCGTCTTTGTCTCCAAACCATTCAACCCACTAACCTTTCGAACCGATTACTTAAATTAGATAATTAATAAATCAAAACCATCCCAAAACGATAAGACTCGATTCTTATGCCAATTCGTCCAAATTCGCGGCCGATTCCTGTGATGTTGATGCTGAAGTTGGGTCGGAGCAAGGTTGAGGAAGGAGGAAATAGCGTCTGAGCCACTTTAGGAAGAAGAAGTGTTGATGGATACGAAGGAAACACTGAAACGTGTGGAAGGGGTTCACATCGATCTGAAAACAATGGAAGTTCGTATCGATGGAGGGAGTACCTTCGTATCGATTCGGGATGAGGAGAGTTCGTATCGATCCAGAGTGATCGATACGTGGATCGATACGAAGACCTGACCATGCGATCAATACGAAGATGTGGCTGATGAACGATATGAAATTGAAGGTTCGGGATCGATATGAACTGATTTTATAGTGATCGATATGAAATCCTATTTTCCTTGATCGATACGACTTGGACTTATGGTGATCAATCCAAGTTCGAACTTTGATGGATATGAAATCTTTGGACATTCAAACATTTGACTCCGACAAGCTTCAGCCTTGCACCTCTAGACTTAACTGTTAAACTGCATATTTGACTGCCCTTCGAAGCTCGTGGATGGAACTATAAACTGACAAACTTAACGAACTCTAACACGGATCGTTCTCGAAGTCAGGATGGCATGGTTGCGATGGTCAGTGATGACGGTCGCTCCGATTGAATCTCGAAGTCTTGTCATTTTAACATCCATCCAACTTGAATAAATTTAAAGTATTATTTAGCACTACACTGCATGACACGATCACTCACTTCACAATCACGGGGGGAGTATGCATTTCTTGCCATATAACAATGGTTTTTACTGAGTTCAATAGCTATGGATCCCAAAAGCTTGTAGTCGTAGGATATCCAAAGTCCTTCCCTTCCAGAAATACAGATGCCAGAGATTGTAGTTGAAGTAATAAGTCCCGCTTCGGACAAGATACTGGATGCATCTTTTATCATGAATACGCAGGATTCTGTCCATTCTAAAATCTCTAAAGACGTGTTAGGCAGGATTTTCCTTAAGGCACGAGCTATCTATGGAAGATGTCTTGGTACCGGGAACGGAAGACGGAGCCCATAACCCCCCAAAAGGGTATACTTCTTGCAACTGGTTCATGTGCATTGCTGAAATGCTGCCTCCTTTTAATCAATTCATTCGAGAAGTGCTACTCTTCTTGAGAATTAGTCCATCTCAATTACATCCGAATGGATATGCTCGGCTTACAGCTTGTACAAAATCTTCATGGAGCACCTTTTTCGACCTCTGATAGTCGAAGAAATCAGATATCTATTCAACATTAAGAGTCGCATGGACAACCCTTCTTTCACTTTACTGGAAGCAGTTAGAAATTGCGAAGTAGTGGCAGGAGCCTGGAGCAAGCTAAGTTACATCAAAATCGAATAGTTCTTCATTCGGTGTCCACGGGATTTGCCAGACGGTGGCTAGTTAGACGTAAGTGTTCTAACTTCTTCGTCAATTAACTTAGTAAATCAAGTTGATGTTGAGCCTAATACTTTGCATCTTTTACAACTTCGAGCCCACGGCTTGAAGGATATGGATTCAAAGAGATTGTATGATCTCTCCAATAGGTGTCGGTTGAGCTTAAAGAGATTGATGTTATCATTGACAACAACTTAACCGCTATTGGGCTTATATAAAGAGGCAAAGGACTAGATCAGCAGATGCCCCAGAGTGGATCTGATGAGGCATGGAGGAAGAGAAGCCCCTAGAATCATAATCACAAAATAGGGCGGTGATGAGAATTCGCCCGTTAGAGATGAGCCCGTAGCTGTGCCTCCGCTAAGTCCTCGATCTTTAGAGTTGAAGAGAAAATGCAACACTATTGCCTATAAATCCACGAGTTGAAAAAAGTTGTTGTGATATCTCCGCCCATTACAACTTGTATAAGTGCGGAGACTTCTCTTCTACAAATGGAGAGTTCGCTAAAAGGATTGGCGGATAACCCCATCCTAGATGACTTAACTTCATATCAAGACCTTGGACCAGAGGGGCTTCAAAGTGCCTTAGATATAGGGGATCCAATTCCTTCGAGCACGGCTGCCACAACCACTTGGTTGGGGGCATGCTTCACGACACCACACAACTTCTAATCACATGTTTCTCAATTTTCGAAGATAATTGACTTTTTTTCTCTTTTCATTTTACATATATGATGGTGAGAAAGGGATCTATGCTCGGCAGTCTTCACTCTGCATGCCATTTTTTTAGCTTATATTCAGAATCCCATAGGATTAAGTCTGAAAGAGACCATGATCGCGGCCGCTCCAGCCAAGAATAGAAGCGTTATGAAAGAGAAATGGAGTGGGAGAGGCAGTATCAAAGTAGGCGCCGTTCCTCGTCACATTCTCCACCAGCTAGAGGTCCCTCTAAAACCTCCGGTTTTGAAAAACAGTCTTCTAAAACTTCACATCAAACAACGACTCCCTAAACTTCGAAATCCATTGAACAACGCCGCAGAACCGAGGCAGATACTCCTGTTGTCACCACATCAACTACTGTGGAGCCCACGAGAAAGGGAGCCATCAGAATAGCTAAGTTAAAGATGGATTTCCCAAACATTTGCTTCGATGGCTTCCATTTCCCCCCGAACTTAAAGAGAATCCCTAATGAGGAAGAACAGTCAGTACATGATTATGTGTACAATGTCTGCAATTAGTATCAAGAATGGGTGAAAATGGCAGAGAAAACTTTAGCGGTGGCCTTTGTTCGAGAAAAAATAATCGAAAAACTGGAGAAAGACTACACTCAGAAGGACTGCATAGTACAGGTGCTTACCAATGAGAATGAATCTTCCTGGAAGTCTGAAATGGAGGCCCAAAAGATAGCCGAGAAGGCAAGTAAATCTATGGAAAAAATGCGAAAGAAGCATTTGGCCTTGATCAAGGAAATGGGCCATAGGATCACCACTGTTGTGGCAAAAGAGATGCCAAGCTCAAAGAGATTAAATGGTTAAGAGCTAAATTTACGGAGGTCGCCAAGGAAAGAGACGATGCCAACAAAGCTGCCCAAGAGATATGTCAGTAGACAGTGGCCCTCAAGAATAAAAGGGATGCGGCAGTTTTTAAGGCTCAAGAAGCCGAAGCTAGAATTGAAACTGAGGTTAAAACGGCGGAGGACAGGATGGAAAGTGATATTGAAGATCTCCTAGTCACTTATAATGTCAATGTCTTGAAACACTACAATCTAAGCTGTCTTGAAGACTACCCAATCCATCTATATAATGCTTAGCACCGCCTGGTAAAGGATGAGAAGGTAGACCACAACACTTCAACTATTGATGACTTTGAACTTGAAAACGGATTTTAGTTTAATATGAGGCAAAATTTCTTCACGATGTCATCGTTGCCTTCGAAAAGGAAGAATTAGCCGCCAAGTCCCCAGATGTTGGGGAAGGGTTCGGAGTCGAGCATCATAAAGTAAGCTCTAAAATTCCTACAATGACCCAACCTGAGTTTACTTCTACAATTGATCCTCCCAGCGTTTCGGCGTACGGCCTTGACCAACCACGCTTATCTCCAATACATGATCATCATCTTGAAGGCGCAGCGGCTCAACATGTGAGTCAATCTGAGGAAGGTACTCTGAACACTTCTTTCATTCGCCTAAATGCAGGAGCATTGTCGCAAGATGTCACTAATATCTTCTCTTAACTTTATTCAGTTATAGATTCTGCACCAGCCGATCCTCCTACAACCCAAGAACAACATCATGAGCAAGAGGCTGTTATGATGGAAGCGAAGACTACATCGGTGGCCGCATCGGCCGGGGAGATGCATGAAAGTAGTTGCGTATTCGACGAACAATTATTGGAAGCGCTCCTCAGCCATCAAAGCAACCCTATCACCGAAATGCTATTCCATGTTGATGAAGATGTTACAATTACAGGCACTTCTGGCCTAACCAGTAGTATTCCAATGAGCATCCAGGCGGAGCAGGCCGAGGATACAATGGAAGGGATTAAGGCCTAGATGGCACAGGCGGAGCTGGATGGTGGAGTTGGTGGAATGGCTGGTCCTGGCCCAATCCCGATATTTGTCATTGCTCTTGGTGGCACTGTTATCGAAACTTGTGCGCCTCCTTCCGCTATCGTAGAAAGTGCCAGCATCCCTTCAGCACCGCATACGGAATATGCTCTGGTTCATGTGAGCTCTGAGGAGGAGATGGATGTATTCCCTCGCCCGAAGACAAATAAGCTAAAGAAGGCCGGGGAAGTAAAGGCTCGAAGAGAGGATCGTAGGGCGATACAAGTGGGTCTACGCTGAAGAATAGCAAGAAGTATAAGAAATCAAAGTCGTAGACCTGCACTCGTACTTCTTCTTTTTGCAGATAGTCTAGAATAAGATGTTCGTTTTGCTTTTTGTAGGCTGTGTATAGATGCGGGTTCGGCCCCTGCTTATAGGAATTCATTGAAAATATTTTTGTACTTGTCTTTTTTCCAAGGAATAACATGAATAAAATCTCCTTTTGTCTTTATCATAACTCTGCGTTTGTTTCTTAAGTATTTCAGCATTCGTACTTCTATTCAATGTACTTGTGATACTTCAGTCTCTGAGTCGAACTTGAGTCCGGTCGTTAAGTCCCAAAGCCGTGGCTTCGGGTCATAACCAATCATCGAGTTGAATTTCAACGTTGCACTATCTCGATCAATGGCTGGTACTTGAGTTATGCTTCCAGTTCTGGGGAGAATTGAAGTAGTTGGTATACAGTCACTTTTCGCCTTTACTTCCTTTGCTTTAACTTAGCTGGAACATAGTTAAAGGATAATGAGTTTGAGAGGTCTGATCACACTCACTCATTTGTTGGTATTCACATCCTCACTCCAGGGATTAAACCTGCATGCCGGTGGTCGGTCATGCTTGCTTAATGTTCAAAGTCATATCCACACTCTGGGGACTTAAGTTATTTCATGGGTGGTCAGTCGCACCCATTTAATTCTTAGAATTATGTCTGCACTGTAGAGACTTTGGTTGATTTGCGGGTATTCAGTCACACCTTATTCATATTTATACTCCGGTTCGCGCTCTGGGGAGTAGAGTTGTCGATGGGTGGTCAATCACACCCATTTTAATGTTTATACTCCAGTTCATGCTTCGGGAGCCTAGAGTCGGTTGACAAATGGTCAGTCACATCTGTTTAAGTATTAGGATCTCATTCACACTCCAGGAACGAGGAGTTGATCAGGTTTATGGACGGTTGAATCACAACCACCCCGAATAGGCAAGTGAAGTCATAGATGGACGAGTCCATCGTCCTCGAGCTTGTAAAAGTGGAGATGAGGTCATGGATGGACGGATCCATCCTCCCTAAGTTTAAATTGAATACGGGCGAAGTCTTGGGTGGCAGATCCACCCTCCTCGAGCCCATGTTTTGGAGCTCGTACTCCGGTTCACACTTCGGGAGCCGAAGTTCTTTAGAGGATTGTTGTTTATCAATCCTTTTGGCTTTTGCATGGTTGCATGCCCCCGAGCTTGGGGGTTTCACTAAGCGAGTGACCGGTCGGATCACAATCACTCGCTATTTGAATAATCCCACCATAAGATGGAACTTAGCTCTTTGTTTATTGTGATGGTCGCATGACGCATCAAGAGTCGCCACTCTGGCTTGACGAGTTTGTATTTTATTGTTGAAATAAGAAAGTACGGAAAATTCAGTTGCCTTATTACAAGTTCATATTTCAAAATGCATAAAAAATTTCAAATGGAAAGCAGACTAAATGAATAAATAATGCCTGCTATGTGTAATAGCGATGGAGACTATCGTTGTTCCATGCTCTTGGTAAAGTGAGACCATCAATAGTTGATAATTTGAATGGGCCGTCTCCAAATCTCCGCTCGATAACATACGATCCTTCCCATGTTGATTTCATATGTGAAGGGAACAAAGAGATTCTCTTGAGTACGAGATCGCCAAGTTCAAAGGTCCTGGGTTGGACCTTAGCATTGTATAATCAGGCAACTCGACTATGGTGTGCGGTTGCTCTCAAATCAGCCTCTTCATGCTTCACATCCTACGAATCAAGGATTCAACAAGTAAAATGGCAAAGGTACTTCCAATTCAACTTGGATAACGACTTTAGAGCCGTAGGAAAGTGAAAATGGAGTGTGGCCGGTCCTAGATTTGTCGGTTGTTCGATATGCCCACAGAGCCATGGAAAGTTCGTCGACCCATTTGCCTCCAGCCTTCTCCAGTCATTTCTTCAGAATGGACTTGATAACTTTGTTAACATCTTTGACTTGTCCACTTGCTTAAGAGTGAGCAACTTCCAAGCCTTCTTTTGGTTGTGGAAATGTTGATAGAAATTCTTGAACTCGACACTACCGAATTGGGCACCATTGTTAGTGATGATTTATGTGGGAGGCCAAAATGACAGATAATGTTGCATACAACAAAGTTGATTACTATCTTTGTCGTGATAGTAGTAAGGGGCTCAACTTCCGCCAATTTAGTAAAGTACTCAACTACAACGATGGCGTACTTCGCACCACCTTTAGCCAAAGGTAATGACCCAATTATATTGATACCCCATGTGTGTTGAATATACTATATGATTTTTGTTTGATGATAATAAACATATATATATATCCTTTTAATTGTATTTGTTATTGTACTATTTTATTTTCATAGAATTAAATAAATATTTACTGAGTAAAATAAATAACATAAAATTTAAATTCGAATGGATATTTTATTAAAACAAAAATTTATTACAATTTTGAATAGTACAAGTTTGAGTTCTCACTATATATATACAAATTTCAATTACATTACAATTTCAATCACATCACATTTTTTTTCACTATACACACATTTGCACCTCACTACAGTTCATTAATTCACTCGTACTTGATCTTCAACTCTATTCCAGATTGATTTCAGCATCTGAGCAATCTGTAAAATAAACACTAACGTAGTAAATTGTAAAGAAAATATTTTTGCAATGTAACATAAATGTATTTTTGAAAATATTATTTGCCTCGGTTATTTGGATTGTTCGTCATCATATTCATTTTTGAATTAATCATATACGAATAGCTTGTGACATGCACACTGATATAAACTTGATAAAATTGCAAGGACAGGTGAGCACAAGGTCAAACCCAAATCAAAAGCCGGGTTCAACTCAAGTGAAATAATTATTAAGTCACGATATCAGCACAAGGTCAAAACCAAGCTATAAGCCAGATTCAACTTAGGCGCATGCAATACAAATCAATGTATTAAGATTCCAAGCAAACTACACAGACCAGGTTACTGAACATAGTAGTTCAAACCAGCAAGTGGGTAAACATCTCATATACAAAGCATGATACAGTGATGCAATATACATGTGCACAATGATATGGATTGATACAAGTAGCAACTCAATGCAAACGGAGGATGTATCAGTTCAATATGCTTTGCAACCTGAACCAATGACTACAAGTACATAATATCACAATGAGACAGCAGACTCCATGAACACAAATAGTAATCCACAAAGACCACTGACATATATGGTATGGGTAAAAAGATTTCATATGTACTGGGTCGAAGTAACATGTATACAACACAATGAAAACATGAAATGAGTCAAAGCAATACATATGACAAAGTGCACATCAACTCTATGCAAACCAGTACAGTTGCAAATACAAGTCGATGAGCAAATACAAATGAAGACATATACATGTGCATCGAATCACAGAGCAGTTCGAACAAGACCGCAATGGGACAACAAGCACGTGAAACCAAGTGCATGACCATGAAAAATAATGCAAGCTTAAATCAAAGCATACACAGAGTAGCAGCAAGCTTATGGAAATATAAGCGAATCATCACAAATCGAATACATATGTACTCGAGAATCACCAGACAACATGTAGTGAAAAGAGCAAGAGCAAGGTACATGGCATATGCACTGACAACAGACCAGTTTCATCATCATTAATGATGAAACAGAGAAATTTCCAAATGACCGAAGTTTCAGGTTTTTACACAAATCTAGCTACAAAATGTACACATATATGGTGGACACTATGCTCAATAGTAAATGATCATAGTAGAGACTCAAATGCACAAGTATAGGGCGGGACAAATCGAGCAGGGAATTTCAAAATGACCGAAGTCAGATAATATAATATGAACTGAACAAGTCAATGATATCTCATCTCAAAAATATCATCACAAAATCAAAATGTCTAAGTTAACATAGTTTCAAATCAGAAAATTCAAAGCCATGATGGTCAAGGAAGTCGAACAAGTCAGAAACCAAAGCCGTGATAACCAAGCAATCACAATGTATACGAATTGAAAAATTCAATACAAATCACATCATTAAGTCATAATCAAGTGGCCGAGATAAATCAGTTGACGAATTCAAGTAAATTAATTCAAATGAAACTTAAGGGTTTTGAACCCTATTTAAACCCATCTCATCATCGATTACAAATTCAATCGAGTTCAAGCGAATCAACAGGAAAAGCAAAAGGAAAATCACATATCAGATTGAAGTTAATTCGAAGTTGATTTGTCGAAGCAGCTGTGTGCAAATTGAAGAAACAATCGATCGTCAAAACACTCACGAGAACATCCATTTGATCGATCAACAACATCGGCTTCTTCGAATTTCCAAAGCCCTAATTTTATCAGAGAGGAACGAACAAGTAACAAACAGGAAGCAGCCTTAATCGCAAACAAAAGAAAAGGAACGAGCCGATGATATAAAAGATAAGGTGATTGTTTTATCACTTCAGTTAATTATTGGGCTTGCATTTTCTATTATCATTTGGGCTTTAATATTTTTAAATTAGGGTTTATTTTTTTTAAAATTTTAGTTGGTATTTTGTTTTCAAACTTTTGTAAATTCTAGTCGTGTGACTAGGGGACGAACTACGGTGGTGTAGTTCGAGAATTCGCAACTCAGTGGCTATGTTGTGGCAGGGTTTTGAGCGTAGAGTTAGATTAGTCGATAGTGGATGCCGCGAGTTTACGTAAGCATCTGGCTGCTTAATTTCCAGTAGAAACCATGGGGGCAGCACGTAGGCAGGGTTTTGTCGAAGCTGGATAAATCTATGTGTTCTATTTTCTGCTTTTATTTTTCTGCTATTATCTTTGCTACTATTATTCTGCTATTAACAGTGCTGCAATAATTTTATATACTTCCGCAATAAATTTTTATAATTAATAGTATCACCCTATTCAGCCCCTCTAGGGTGAAATCGATCCTACAAGTGGTATCAAAGCTAGGAACAAAAGCCATTTTTGTTTTAAAATTTTTGATTTTACAAAACCAATTTTTGTTTTAAAAAATTTGAATTTTTAAAATAGCTTCTTTTAATAATGCTTTTACTGAGGGTCGATCCAATATTATTCCTCCCGTTTTTGATGGAACGGATTTTTTGAATTGGAAACTAAAAATGGAATTTTATTTAAAATCTGTTAATATTAAATGTTGGGATATTATTGATAATGGATGTGACATAACAGACGAGAAAATTACTTCAATTAATGCTCTTCCTATGCATATACTATATTCTCATATTAATCAAGATAATTTTAACTTTATCTCTCATTGTGAAAATGCACAGGAAATCTGGAATACTTTTGATGCAATATATGGTGTAAAAGTCAACGGCAATGAGAAATCCTCCACAATTTACTCAGTTAAAGAAATGTGCTTAACAGGATTGGTAAAAGGCAATAATGATGAGGATGATGATGATGGAGCAGCTGAGCTTGCGCTACTAATGAAGAGAATCAAAAAGTGGAACCGCATATACAGAAATCCAGCTCCAAATCAGCAAATGAAAAGCATAATAGTCAAAGCACTAGACAACTCAAAAGAGCAGAAAATCATATGTCACAAGTGCAATAAACCCGGTCATATCAAGCCCAATTGTCTCCGAATTCAAGTCGACCAAGGGAAGAAACTGAAAAGAAGAAATTTTACAGCCACGTGGAATAAAAGTGATGATGATTATAAAAGCACTAGCAGTGAGAGTGAAAGAGAAGATCTGTGCCTTCGAGGTGATATAATTGATAGCGATGATGACGAGCCAAGCGAGGTATCCAAACTTACTCACTCAGAATTACTTATATATTTCGATGAAGTAAATGGTTGTTTTGAACGACTTAGGGAGATATATGCCAAAATTGAATGATAAAGAGATAGTTTGATAGGATCAAATAAATAGCTTGTCAGTTGGTTAAAAACTATCAAACTAAGAGCCCTAAGTGTGGTAAGTGTCCAATATTTGAAGAAGAGATTAAAAAATCAGAAACTAAAACTAAATTGCTTGAAAATGAAATTCTGATTTTGAAAGAGAGTGAAAATACTAGAAAGGAAAATGCTATTAAAAAGTGCACTCAATTATTAAATGAAAATGAATCGCTCAAAACACAAGTCCAACACTTGTCTATAACTTTAGGAAAATTTTCCAAAAGAGAAAGATAATTGAATATACTGTTAGGGAAACAAACTGTTAATACAGTTAGACAAGGACTTGGATATAATCAATCTGAACTTGTTAGAAGAAAATTTAATCAAGTCAAAACCGAGTGCACAATTTGCAGAAAAATTGGACACAATCAAAACTTTTGCTAGTATAGACCCAAAAATGTGAAAACCATACCAATTTGGGTTCCAAAAGGCAATAATATAAAATCCCTCAAAGTTAAATAAATATGGGTCTACATAAACTTATTTTTCAAAATCCGTTTCCACTAACAACCGTGGACCTATGAAAACAAATATGTCACAATTTTTTTTCCCATGTAGGTGTGGTGGCGGGCTAAGGAACAACAACAGTGTTATCTGGATTCTTGCTGTTCCAGGCACACAACGGGCTACAAATCAAAGTTCCTTAGCCTAGTATAAAGGTGGCAGAATAACAATGGGCAACAATGACAAATTATCGTAAAGGTAAAATAGGTAACTGCATACATCTTGAAAGATATATTTAATGTGATAATACGCACCCTAATCTGATTCAGCCAGTTATGTGATAATAAAACAAATGTTGATTTTGATTCTGACTTGGTCTTATTTGATATGTTCTTATTTGACTTCTTCTTATTTTTGATTTTAAAAATGTTAACCAATCATCTTTGAACTATTGCTTGGACTAACAATGTTGGTTGATGATCACTCAAGATATTCATGGATATATTTGGTCATTATGTTCACTGATTTGTTTGTTTGCACGATTCCAGTTTAAATGCTGTAAAAATGATTTCAAGGTATTTGTTGCAACTTCACGGTCTGGTCTATGACATTGATGCAGATAATATTGGTAATCTAGTTGATAAAAAAATTACTAGTGGGACGTGATTTATGTTGAGAGATTCATTAGCTGCATAGCATTTTCAAAGAAAAAATATGCATATTTTTCATTTCAAATAATTTTCAATTAGAAGACACTTTTATTTTATAAAACCCCTTCCAGAAAATGGTTATTGTTGACCTTGGTTTAGATTGTCATTTTAGAAAAGTTGATTTTATAATTATTTTTGGATTTGATCTAAATGACTATATTAACTAATCTGACTCCCTACTAATTATCGAAAAGATAAATAGCGATTGAAAAAATGATGAATGTTGATATTAATCATATATTATGACTTGAGACAGTATAATTAAAAAAATTCTTTAGAAATTTAAACAAGAGTTATAAAAACTTTTTGTTGGTAAAAAATTCCATGACCATCTCTATTTCTAACGACCAACACTCATCATAATCCAATATAGTATGTCAATATGTGGTATTTTAAACGAAAAAAAATTTCGTTCTTCATTTTATTATATTTTTAGCAAAAAAACATCCAAAGTATTCACTCTCATTTAAAAGACCTCACGGTTATGCATGGGTGATCAATTACTTGGAATTTTTGATTATAAGCTTTCATGCTCATTTAAAAGTTATCACTATTATGCATGTATGGAACACATATCAAAACTGATTAATTAAATAGACAAGTTAATTCTAATCCCATTTAAATATCCTCACGGTTATGCGTGGTTAGAAGATACTTGAATTCGTTTTAAAAAAAATTGAGAATACTACCAATCTCATATAAAAGTCCTAACAGTTATGCATGGTCAGTAGATATTCAAATTCTTGAGATAAATATACCAAAAATAGACACAACTATATGGTTTTGTATACCGACATCATCCCTATCACTCTATAGCGGAATACACACCTAACAGATTCTTTTTTTTTTGTTTGATTTTTTTATTGAAATTTAATATTTATACTCTATTGGGTATTAATGTTGTATTAATGTCTATCACTTTATCTCTATTTTTCTAACACTATTACTCTTTTGCTGATAATAAAAAGGGGGAGAGAAAAGTTAAGATTTCGGCAATTAAAGATCAAATATTATTTTATTTGCATCTAGGCTCATTTGCATATTTTTATTTATTTTCTCATGCATATATGAAGGGGGAGCCTTGTTGTGGAGAGGGAGCATTCAAATAGAGAGAGCAAATTGAATAGCAAATTGAATAGCAAATTGAATGATCAAATACATTTAATAAATTCGAACTCTTAAATATATGTTTGTTATCATCAAAAGGGGAAGACTGTTGAATATACTATATGATTTTTGCTTGATGATAATAAATGTATATATATTTATTTAAATGTATTTGTTATTATACTATTTTATTTTCATAGAATTAAATAAATATTTGCCGAATAAAATAAATAACATAGAATTTAAATTCAAACGGATATTTTGTTCAAACAAATATTAATTACAATTTTGAATAGTACAAATTTGAGCTCTCACTATATATATATACACAAATTTCAGTTACATTACAATTTCAGTCACATCACATTTTTTCACTATACATACATTTGCACCTCACTACAGTTCACTCCTTCACTCGTACTTGATCTTCAACTCTATTCCAGATTGAATCCAGCATCTGAGAAATCTGCAAAATAAACCCTCACGCAGTAAAATTGAAAAGAAAATATTTTTGCAGTGTAAAATAAAATCTATTTTTGAAAATATAATTTACCTCGGTTATTTGGGTTGTTCGTCATCATATTCATTTTTGAATTAATCATACATGAACAGCTTGTGACATGCACGGTGTGTCACTACACAAACCACAAGGCCGTGCACACTGATATACACTTGATAAAATTGCAGGGGCAGGTGAACACAAGGTGAAACCCAAATCAAAAGCCGGGATCAACTCAAGTGAAATAAATATTAAGTCACGGTATCAGCACAAGGTCAAACTCGAGCTATAAGCTGGATTCAACTCAGGTGCATGCAATACAAATCAATGTATCAAGACTCCAAGCAAACTGCACAGACCAGGTTACTGAACACAGTAGTTCAAACCAGCAAGTTGATCAACATCTCATATACAAAGCAAGAAACAGTGATGCAATGTACATATGCATAATGATATGGATTGATACAAGTAGTGACTCAATGCAAACAAAGCATGCATCAGTTCAATATGCTATGCAACCTGAACCAAAGATTACAAGTACACAATATCATAATGAGACAACAGACTCCATGAACACAACCAGTAAATCCATAAAGACCACTGACTTATATGGTATGGATAAAAAGAGTTCATATGTACTGGCTCGAAGTAACATGTGTACAACACGATGCAAACCAGAAATGAGTCAAAGCTATACATATGACACAATGCACATCAACTTTATGCAAACCAGTACAGTTGCAAATACAAGTTGATGAACAAATACAAATGAAGACATATACAAGCGCATCGAATCACACAGCAGTTCGAATGCAATGGGACAACAAGCACGTGAAACCAAGTGCATGTCCATGAAAACAATGCAAGCTCAAATCAAAGCGTATATAGAGCAACAACAAGCATATGGAAATACTAGTGAATCATCACAAATCAAATACATATGTACTCAAGAATCACCAGACAACGTGTAGTGAACAGAGAAAGTGCAAGATACAGTATATATGCACTAACAACAGACCAGTTTCAACATCAATAATGATCAAACAGAGAAATCTCCAAATGACCAAAATTCCAGGTTTTTACAAGAATCAAGCTACAAAATGTACATACATATGGTGGACAACATGCTCAATAGTAAATGATCATAGTAGAGACTCAAATGCATAAGTACAGGCCGAGACAAAATCAAGTAGGGAATTTCAAAAATGACCGAAGTTAGATAATATAAGGAATACAAACTGAACAAGTCAAAGATAAAATTCTCATCTCAAAAATATCATCACAAAATCAAAGTGTCGAAGTTAGCATAGTTTCAAATCAGCAAATTCAAAGCCGTGATGGTCAAGGAAGTCGAACAAGTCAGAAACCAAAGCCGTGAAAACCAAGCAATCACAACATATACGAATTGAGAAAGTCAATACAAATCACAGCATTCATTCATAATCAAGTGGCCGAGGTAAATCAATTGATGAATTCAAGTAAATTAATTCGAACGAAACTTAAGGGATTCGAACCCTATTTAAACCCATCTCATTATCGGCTACAAATTCAGTCAATTTCAAGTGAATTAACTAGAAAAGCAAAAGGAAAATCACATACCAGATTGAAGTCAATTCTAACTTGATTCGTCGAAGTAGCCGTGTGCAAATTGAGGAAACAATCGATCGTCAAAACACTCACGAGAACATCCACTTGGTCGATCAACAACGTCGACTTCTTCAAATTTCCAAAGCCCTAATTTTATCAGAGAGGAACGAATGAGTAAAAAAAAAGGAAGCAGTCTTAGTCGCAAACAAAAGAAAAGGAATGGGCCGAAGATATAAAAGAGAAGGGGATTGTTTTATCACTTTAGTTAAATATTGGTCCGACATTTTCTAGTTTCATTTGGGCTTTAATATTTTTAAATTAGGGTTGTTGTTTTTAAATTGTTTTTAATTGGTATATTGTTTTTAAACTTTTGTAAATTCTAGTCGTGTGACTAGGGGACGAACTACGATGGTGTAGTTCGAGAATTCGCAACTCAGTGGCTGAGTTGTGGTAGGGTTTCGAGTGTAGAGTTAGGTTAGTCGATAGCGGGTGTTGCGAGTTCACGTGTGTAAGCATCTAACTACTTAATTTCTAGTAGAAACATTGGGGGCAGCACGTGGGCAGAGTTTTGCCGAAGTTGGTTAAATCTATGTGTTCTATTTTCTGCTTT
This sequence comes from Allium cepa, assembly GCA_030765085.1. Lineage (NCBI taxonomy): Eukaryota > Viridiplantae > Streptophyta > Magnoliopsida > Asparagales > Amaryllidaceae > Allium > Allium cepa. The sequence goes on along the minus strand of CM060942.1, from coordinate 698,263,062 downwards.
TATATATTCTGCTATTATCTATGTTGCTATTATTTTGCTATTAATAGTGTTGCAATAATTTTATATACTTTCGCAATAATTTTTTATAATTAATAGTATCACCATATTCACACCCTCTAAGGTGAAATCGATCCTACAATATGGTGAATGGCCATGGACTGACCATCTAGGTGATTTTAGTAAGCGACGCTCATGAAATTCTGGCATGCTTTTGACATTTGTCATATTTCTTAGCATAGTCCGATGCATCTCGGTTCATGAACAACCAGTAATATCCGTACTAGAGTATCCTCTAAGCAAGGGCTTGCCCCCTAGTGTGATCACCACATTCTCCCTCATGCACATCATGTAACACTCATTTGACCTCGTCATGGGTGATACACCAGAGTGAAGGAATAGAGTATCCCCTGCTGTAATATTCTGAATAATGAATCGCGAAACTTTTCGAAGAACCTGTCTTTTTTCACTTCCGTGCCCTGGAAAAGCTCCATGCTCAAGATAATTTCTAAATTGGATCATCCATGACTCCTTTACGGGTGTTGCCTAATGCACCCAGTCTGTCTCTATTTGATCGATACTCGAAGAGGTAAGTGTCTCAACAGGGATGAGCCCCATTTGCTGTGCTTCACCAGTGCTGCCTAGCTTTGCTAAATAATCGGCTTTCTGATTGTGCTCTTGGGGTATACAGTAGATAACATAGTAGTCTAACTGATTCAACACTTCCTAAACCGGAGTAAGATAAGCAGCCAACCTCCGGTCTCTAGCTTGATATTCTCCCTGAACTTGGCATACGACCAATTGTGAGTCACAATGAACATCCATAGCAATAATTCCCAAGTCTCTGGCAAGTCTAATCTAGCGAGTAAAGCTTTGTACTTGGCCTTATTGTTTGTTGCACGGAAATCAAAATTCAACTAGCGCCTGAGCAGTGGTCATTTGATGCACCATCAGTGCATAGCTTCTATATGTATTAGGGAGATTCACCGATTTCAGGCAATTCCTTTGGTGTAGTTAATTTAGCTATAAAGTCTGCTAGAACTTGTCCTTATATGGTTCAACTTGGTGTGTAAGAAATATCAAATTGACTTAACTTGATGTTCCACTTGAGCAACCTTCCAGACGTCTCAGCTCGGGTAAGGACCTGTCGTAACGGCTGGTCAGTGTAGACGGTGATCAGATGAGTCTAGAAATAAGGACGAAGCTTTCTCAAGGCAACGACGAGGCAATAAGCCAGCTTTTCTAGCTTGGGTAGTTTCTCTCCTCCCCTATCAGTCGTTTTCTAATATATTAGACTGGTCGTTGAATTCAATCTTCCTCCCGAATTAGCGTAGCACTAATCACATTCGCCGAAACTGCTAGATAGATATACAATCTTTCATGATCAACTAGCTTTGACAGAATAGGTGGCTTCGCCAGATGTTGAACCAATGCTTAGACTGCGCCTTCACACTCCTCCATCCATTCGAAATTCTGCTTTCCTTTTCTAATCAGATCGAAGAAGGGAATGCACATGTCTGTGGATTTGGAGATGAATCTTCTTAAGGCTGCCGCCTTCCCATTGAGGTTTTGTACTTGCTTAATGGTTCTAGGAGTCTCGAGATTCCGAATCGCCCAATCCCTTGAGCATTGAGAACGAATCCAAGGAACTTTTCGGATGCGACTCCAAAGTGACACTTCAATGGGTTGAGATTCATTTGGCACTGTCGGAGGATGTTGTTGCCAAGTCTTTGACATTATTGATGGACAATCGTGAATTCATGAGCATGTCATCCACATACACCTCCATTATTTTTCCAATCTAGTTAGCGAACATTCGGTTGACGAGCCTCTGATAAGTTGCTTTAGCGTTCTTGAGTCCAAACGACATCACTTGTAGTAATAGAGTCCCAGATTGGCGACGAAGCTAGCATGTTCCTGATCAGGTAGGTGCATCGGTATTTAATTGTATCCGGTACGCATCCACAAAATATAAGAGCTCATGTCCGACCGTTGAATCCATAAGTTGATTAATTCTAGGAAGTGGAAAACTGTCTTTAGGGCAAGGTTTATTCAAACCTGAGTAGTCTACACAAGTTCTTCATTTCCCATTGGATTTCCTAACAAGCACTGGGTTGGATACCTACTCTGGGTATAATGCATCACTAATAAACCCATTTGACTTGGGTTTATTTACCTCTACCATCAGGGCGGTAGATCTCTTTGATCCATACCGTGCCTTTTCTTCTTGATCGAGATGTGCCACGGGTCAATATTCAATGCATGACTCGCGATGTCTGGCGAGATCCCACACATATCAGAGTGAGTCTAGGAAAATATGTTAAGGTTTGCCAAGAGAAATTCAACAATTCCTTTGTCATCTTGCGGCCGAGTTAAGATCCGTCCTTTATGATTCTGGAGTCATCATTATCTTCGATCGGAACATCGATCGTCAATTGTGCTGGGGAAGCCTGACTGTTTTTGACTTCCTCTTTATTATCATTATCTCGTGGATTAAGATCTTCTAGGAACTGGACATGGTGCCCAGACCTAGGCCTAGGCCCTGGCATTAGCTGTCTATTTTTAGAAAAATGGACGTAGAGAGATTCCTCTACGTCCTTGCCCTTTTCTTTACACTGCGCCTCCTATTGCTTCGCAACTGATCTCGATGAGCTACTCCAACCCCGTGTTTGTGGGGGAATTTATAGTTAAATACCATGGGGCAATGGCTGCCCTAAATTCAGCGAGGGCTGGTCGGCCTAAGAAAGCATTATACGTGAGGTTAATATCTAACACAACAAATTGTAGCATACGAACCCTCCGGCGATCTCCGATTCCCAACTCAACTTGCAACTCCACCATCCCAACGGGTATCGTTGCACTTCCATTAAAGCCATGTATGCGAGACTAACATGGATTTAGGTCCTTTGCCTCCATTCTCATTTGGGTATAAGCTCGTTTAAAGAGAATATTAACAGAGCTTCCACTATCGACCAAGATCATCTTCATCCAAGTAGGACCTATCTGGACTGAAATAACAAACGACTCGATAGTAGGGGCTTCGATTCTATCAGACTCTCGGTTTCGAAAAATGATGTCGTCTGTCATCATTTTCTGTTGTTTCGCTGGAGCCCTGTCATTAACGTTAGAGCAACACTCGAAATCCGCATGCCTAATCGAACTGGCATACGACTCCATCTCCTTCTAGCTTCGATCAACTGGATGAGGACCACCACTAACTGTATTTACAACTAACCTTCCACCAGTACGCACGGGTTCCTCGGACTTAGCCTAGCCTTGTCCATGATTCGGGTTAGATGGGCCCGCATCGCCATTCTGCGGCGCCCGAAAAAACTGTTCCAACTTCCTCTCTCTGATCAACTTCTTAATGATGTCTTGTAAATGACAAAATTCATTAGTATTGTGGCCATAGCAATCGTGGAACCTACATAACTTTCCATTTTGAATTTGCTTCTCAGGAGACTGTTTTGGAGTAGGCTTCTAATACTGCCCGGTACTACAGGTCTACAAATAAACATTCTCCAGGGATGTATTCAAAGGGGTGTATCAATCAAACATAGGAGCTCTGGGTCTGGGTCCAAGATTTTGATCTTTCTTCTTCCCCTAACCTCCGTTACCTTTCCGTTGACTTTGTTTTTTCTGTATATTCAATTGCACTTTACCGAAACTCTCACGGTCTGTTTCACAGCAATGTTACTATGAATGCCTTCGACACTGGGCCGTGCATCGTCTTGCTTCCTACATTGTCTAGCGTCTACTCTCTTCAAAAATTAGGCCGCCTTAGCATAGAAATGATCCAACGACACGGGGGTTTCCCAATCAACCAATTGCCAAACTCAGAATCGGGATCGATCTCTTTAGTTAATGCCATCAAGATAGAATTATGATTCGGGTTGCTGATCTTAGCACAGGCAGCATGAAACCTTTCCAGCTAACGCCTAAGTGTCTCTCTTGGAGCATGGGTAACACTAGACAAGGTGTTGACATCCTTTGGTCACGTAACATGCATATAGAATTGTTCAACAAACCTTAGCTAACTGATCGAAACTATAAATGGATCTGAGGGGTAAGCGAGTGAACCATATGATTGCGATACCTCCCAAGGAAATAGGAAAACTCCGACACTTAACTGCATCGTCAGCTTGAGTGGCATTAATGAGCCATTCATACTTTAATATAAGCTGGTTAGGATCCGAACATTCTTCATACATAGGCAGGGCAGGCATCCTGAATCGGCGAAGTAGATCAGCATAAAGAATATTGTTTTTGAATAGAGTACGACTCCGAGAGATTCCTCAATTGTCATCGATATGACCTTGATCTTCACGAATCATTTGGCGGATCATGATTGGAATGTCAGGCATTTAGACATTCAGAGCCAAGGTGTGGTCGGATTTCATGTTGCGAGAATGGTCCGGGCACTGTCGATGGTCTGTCGCTCGCTTCTGGATCTTTAGGGAGATAGGCTTTTGGAGTATGTATATTTTGACCAAGGGTCGAATCTGCTCGGCTTCGAATCTCAGCATCCAAGTCTATGGCAGCGACAGCGTATGGCTATTGACAGTGTGATAAAGAAGCGCCCCTCCTTGGGAGGAGGGCCCAACTTGGTGTTCCATGGAAGGACCAGCCCCGACTTGTTCGAGATTCACAGCACGTTGTTGCCTGGAGGCTTGCGCATAGTTTTTATCCAGCCGTTGGTGCGTAGATCTATGATGGAAGTCATAGGAAGCGGAGGTTTATGTTGATGAATAAGAAGCACGGTCCCTTCTGGACCTCCTTCGTCTTTCCTCATTCATTTGGTTCGCGAGCTCCGTGTTGGCATGGATCTACTGGGTGAGCTGCTAATGGCTCTGAGTTAGCTCTTGCATTAGAATCTGGAACTCATCCCTAGTCACAGGGCCATGTGGATATGGAGCTTTGGCAGATGCTTAACACGTTGTTTTCAGCTGCGTGGGATTCTGCCTATCCCTTCCTTCTAGGTCTATAGCAGTTGAAGCGGTTCTAGTGGTCACCATGGTGAGTGATGTAGCTCTTTCCTAGATTGGGTGGAATCTGAATAGAATGGAAGGAACTACTGGATATCAGATCTGGATCACCTCCTTAGATTTTGCAATCCAGTGACGATAGTAGATCCAATAAGCAAGAGAAAAAGTGGGGTTTCTCAGTGAAAACACCAAAGTGCTTGTACAAAAATCAGGTATTTGAAGAGATTAAAATGAAGAATCTAAATGTAAAAAGAGGATAATCTAACAAACACGTCAATTCAAGCAAACAGAGATAGAAAAAGACAGAGATTTATAGTGGTTCGACGTTGTAGCCTACGTCCCCTTTGAATGATTTGATCATTATTACTGATTGCTAACTGATTACAATAGAGAATAACTTAAACACTCAAGTTACGATGGATCTCCGACAGAGTAACGACATAATGGAGTCAAAAGTCCCTTTTCTGTTGGCATTGAAGTGCTATTTATAGGTGCGGTCTAGAAATATCTGGCTTAGGTCTCGGAATAACCCTTCTCACACATGGGTAGGCCCACAAGATCGATCCGAGATCATTTGAGATCGATCCCTGATCGATCTATGTACATTTCGTATGGAGAAATATTTGCTTCTTTTGGGCTAAGATCGATCAGAGACGTTATTGAGGTGGTAAGCAAGCTCCTGTGAAAATTAGGTAGCATTTGCACGTATAAATTTTGAGTATGATCGATCCAAGGTTGGATTTGAAGTTGGCTGGAACATGCATATCGATACGCTCGTATCAGTCAATATTCATATCGATCATTGTCCATGTCGATCGGTGCGTATCGATCGTCTGTTGATGACGTAGAGTGATGATTTAGAGGAGATCCACTTTTTATGCTGAGTGACTGTTTCCTCTTGTTGACCAAGCTTTTTTCGTATCGATCCTGGAGGCTTCCCTTCGTATCGATGCTCCGCATTCCACTTTGTATCGATACCTGTTTATGCTCTTTGTATCAATCTTTAGCTCCCTTCTTCGTACCAATACTTGCTTATTCTCTTCTTATCGATGATTGAAGGATCTCTTCGTATCGATCATTTGGTAGTAGGTCATGTATTGATCATTGGCCAATTGATATGTAATGTTTGGATGGGAGGATCAATACAAACAATTTTGAGGCCAAGTAGATGAAACCTGATCATTTCCAGCACTTGATGGATATGAAGGAATTTGATGGATACGAAGGAGAATGGAGGTCGATGGATACGAATTGATTCCTCTTTCATAGGCTTCGACCAATCCATAACTTGAGCATACAGACTCTGATTGACCCGAAATTTGGAACGCTGGCTTTCGTAGCTTTACTTGTCTAGTCATGCTAATTGTAGCTCGATCCAGACTAGGACTAAATCTGCTAGTATCCATTGTAGACCGGTGTATAACCGATCTTCGAGTCTAATTGTCTTTGGTTTCCATTCAAGTCCTTGGTGTCACAGCCTTGCCAAAATGCGGGATAACAATAATATTCTTATCTTTGTCCCTCGGGCAATGTTGTCAGTGTTAGTATAAGAGGATTTGGTAGATGCTCTGCATAAACCTATGAACAAAACATTTGATGTACTAAATTCATAAAGCTATGAAATATTAACGAGGATATTATTTTCAACCAAAAGTTCATAATTTTGGCACATTACAAGTCATTACACATGATGGGATGTTACGGTTTATGAATAATTTCCCCACATATATTATCTAAAATATATCAAAAAGGAAAATGCATATAGTACTTCGCTCTAATTTTATATTTTCTTATAACATTTGTACCAATAATGTGAACGAATGAAGGCTCTAGACATTTGATATAGTCTTTGTTATACATACCTTAGTAAATAGTTATAGAACCTATTGATGCTAATAGTAGAGGATAATCAAAATGGAAAGTTTGGAACTAATTTTGGAGAATACTGATAGTATTTCAAAGTCCACTTTGTCAGGATTAGCTTATCGATTTACTTTTTTTTCACATTTTTCACAAGTAATGGAAAATAATACCTACAATTAAACCATATCTCATCATAGCAATGCATTTAGCAACACATTTTCCTTTATGTTTATATATGCACTGGAACCACCTTTTCTTCTATTCCATTCCAAATATTTTGCAAATACCACTGAAGCATCCTAAACAGATTCATTAGATTCATGTTTCGATCTTAAGATATTTGTAGTTGATAGCAATAGACTTGAGTGAAATAGATTATAGCTGATATGCTAGACTGCTAGTTGAGTTTAAACTGCCATCGTCCGTTGATGCTTCAATAAGGACACTCACATATGCCAACTATGATAGAAGCCATAATCAATTTAGGTATGGGAAAAAACCAATAGCATATACTTAAATGTCTACTGGAATTTCATACTTAAAAATGCTAGGGATAATACAAACAGGGAAAGAAAACTTAAATAAGGGTGCAACTCCTAGAACTAATGTACAAAACAACCAGTAACAATAATATCATAGGTTCCTTTCCCATGAACTGATCAAACCAATAATGTGAGCTTATCAAGAAAACCATCAGTACAAAAGACTTTAGCTAGAGAATTTATCAACCTTGTATGAAGCAATATAATTTGGGTCCAAGCTCCATATTTGAACCGAAAAGCTCTTATCATGAGTACAACTTACAATCTTATCCAAAAATTAAAATTCACACTATTGTATATAAGATTATGAAAGATCGGAAATTGTTGGGATTGGATGATTCCCACTTCCAAAGAAATTGGGGACAAACAAATACATATCTAAACTAAAATACGCCTACTATTAGGTGTTTACCACCATCATCTACTAAAGCTTTGGATTTCAAAGAAAAATTAGTCAGCTCCAAAATTTAGGACAATGAAACTTAATTTTTACCCAATGACATATAATTATGAATTGTATTAGCATTTTTATTTCACTATCCTTAAGAGAAATAATTTAAGTATTTTAGGCAGCCTTAAATTAAATAAATTGTAGGTGTAATAAGATGAAAATTACTGCAAAATATACAAGTTAAAGATGTGTAATATATAAGTACATAGACCCTTTTTTGCACCTTAGAAGATAGTATATGAACCATGACATAAAATATTTTCAAAGGCTTTTCTCATTTATTATACCATAGTTGAAAATTTGTAAAATATTTAGCCAATTATAGACTGCGTAGTAATATATTCCACCATGTTAAGATGGTTGAAAGGAACTGTTTATTTCCAGTAATAGCTTACAGTTTCATTATTTGGAATACATCTATTTCTGTGGTTTGAGCACTAAATATGCAATGATGTTGATACACAACAATATAGCACTTATTTAAAAAAGTTTGTACCTACGATACTCGATGAGAAAATTAAAGTTTTCATAGTCTAAAAACTGGTCACTATTCATACCATGGTCTATAATAGGAACAGATTTGCAATAACTGTGGAAAGAATGTACTTGTATCTTATGATATATAATGTGGGTGTAGAACTTCTCATTTTCTGAACTGTAATTCTTGTATTTTTCAAGAAAGCTTCATATACCAGTCTTTGGTACTTCTTCTTGAGTACTATTAGAGATTAATTGATGCTATAAAAGAATGTAGTTTGAATTTTGTAACAAAATTAGTTTGTAAATGAACGTAAAAAAGATATATATTCAATAATATTAAATATGAATTACAATAGCAGAACCTATGCAGTAACATATCAAAAGGTTTTTCAAAGTACCGGTTTAAAACCAACCATATTTACTACTGATTTTAGTAACTATTTAGAACATACTAGAGATAAAACTTACCATTTAGAAAAATGTACTAAAATCAATAATGATTTAAAGGACGTAGTTTTACCAAAAATATGTTAAACAATTAAAGCATATGAATTACTTATATGGTAAATTAAATGAAATGATAGAAGTAAAATTTGATGCTAGGAAATGATGGAGTTAAAAGAACGGTGGAATCAATCCAATGCAAATGAAAGGCAATGACATCTTTGAAAGTAAAGTTGATTGGTTTAAATTAAAAATAACAAATTACCTTTTACAAATAAGCTTTTGTTAAGCGCTTCAAACTAAGGAAAAGCATGTTTTTGTATTTTGAAATTGATATTTAAACTATTGAACGTTAGTACAGAAATCAAGGTCGGAATGATATATGTAGTAGCTTATGTTTGATCCTTCATCCACCTACTGCTCATGTAAGCAGTGTATCGAAATAACTATTATCTTTTTATTTTATTAACATATAATTAAATAGTTTGCTAACAACAATTTTTATGCAACTTTCATGCAAATTTATATTGTTTACATTTTAATGGTCACTTATATTTTCTTATAATAGGCTTCTAGGTATGCCCAATATGTATGAATATTTTTTGGAAATGGTACTTTACATACAACATGTCGATGGGAAAACATATCACGTATGAATAAACATTCGAATCACGCTACGCAAGTTTCGAACATGTGACCTCTCGCACCAAAGCTGAATCACTTAACCACTTCGACAATGGTGCTTGTCTGCCCATTATGTATATTGGGAAAATATATACGAATTAGTAGGTAATACCTGTGAATTTACTACTTGCAACTACAAACACTTTTTATCTTTGTTAATAATAAATGTAAAATAAAAAAGTTTCTGTTATATAGAATAGACAAAAAATCCATCTAGGGATTTTATGTGTGTTCATATAACTGTAAATAAGTAAGTTTTAGTTCACTGCTTCATTAAGCGCGATGTATATTTAACTAAACCAAGTTGCATACATAGTGGTTATACAAAACTATATGACAACTTGACTCATTATCATCTATAATCAAGACCATCCAATATTCATCATCTATACACTCTTGTACATAATGGTGCAAAGTTAAACTTTGAATGGAGGAAGTAAAATAGTAGGAGCATTTTTAAAAACTAAAGAATTATTGAGTATGATTAAATTAAGTGAGAAGAGAATTATGCTAAATACATGATATGAATTTCATTTACTACATATATTTAATTTTCTAGCTGCTAAATATATTTCTTTGATAAACAACTTTTTTAAAAATAATAATAGACACGTCATTTTATTTGACCATTGGTTATTCAAGAAACACAATTTTTATTGTTATTGCCTTTGTCTTGGTTTAATTAAGATGAACTGTTCCTTTGTGTTAATTATTTTTTATAATGATTGTAACATCCGAGAGAGCTCTAAATGTTATTGTTCCTGAATCTTGATACCAAGGAGTAATATGCTATTTAATTAGATTATTAATGTAATTTTAAGGTATAAATTTAATAGTTACTTTGATTGAAAGCAAGTGATAAAAATCCATTGAAGTAATAAAAAACAGTTAGAAAAAATGATATAGCATGATATATTATTTAGATTTGGTTTGCAGTACATATTAATAGAAACATGAATCAAAGACGGTTCATATATTCAAGCTGTGGTTACAGGAAGGAAAAATGGAATTTAGTTCATCCTCCGCGATCCTATTGTGGCTGTGACTATAAGGTGCATAAAGGGATATTATTTAGTAGTATAAAATATATGAATTAATTGTATTATATTTTAAATATATAAAAAGCATGAATTAATTTAAAAAAAATGTAGAAAAGATAATACCAATTATATCTAGTGAAATTAAACTTTTTGGTAAAAGCATTATATGATTTAAATGATGAGGAACACATAGAACTGGTGAGAGAAAATAAATAGCATATAGCATGCAAATTAGGGACTTTAATTTTAAGTGATTTTCTCCCCTTGTTATGAAAATACGTTTTGCTATTAAATTAGTAAATTAAATACTACAATAACATAAACCCAAATAACCAATTTCTAAATCAACCACAAATGATCAGCGAGAAATTTGATAGATAATCAAAATTGGCATTAGAATTAGTTGCGTGATTGTACTATGAAATTGCAACAATCATTTTCATTCCTAATTTCTGACTAAAGTAGCATTTAGTTTTTCTCAATTTCTCGAGATAATGCCCACATCTGAATTGCATTTAAAATTAATCTATCATATACTTAAATAAATTTATTTCAGAATGCGTACATTGATAGGTTTTTTAACAAACATACATTGACATGAAGTATAAGCTTGAAAGTATGAAAAATGCATGGATGCAAAATGCACGGATGTTATCAATCCAACGATAAGATAGGCCTGAAAAGATTGTTTGAAAAAACAGTAAAACAATTCTTCCTACCAATCACAATTGCATTTGATCAATCACGTGTATTGAATTTAATCGTAATCTAAAATGATAGGTTTGAACCGTACCATTTGTTAAATGAATATGAGAAATGGATAATTTATCAACCATATGAGATTTAAGATAAAAGAGAATTTCACAATAGTGCAACCTTCAAAGAGAATGAATATATTTTTAAAAATTATGGGTTTAAATAACCTTGGCTGACCACTTGAAATATCCAGTTTCAAAAATAAAAATAGATAAATTTGCAAAAAATAAAAGTTTTGCACTACGTGATGTGCGAAGCTACTTAGTTGGAGACTGAAATATATTGGTACTACAAATCGCCATCCTATCTACCCAAAATGACCATAGCAACCATGTCTTCAGATTTAGGAACAGTTTTACATTTAAAAGAAATAGACCACGTATGAGATAACATGATAGTAACAAATATCTTGAAATTATGTTATACCACATATCCTACCCAGTACAACATAGAATCCTGGATTTTACTTAAAATTCACCAAATCACTAAGCTTAAAAACCGTAGTTTCTAAATTTGTAGTCAAACCAATGGTTGGAGGCCAAGAACGCAGACATCGTTGACATACGAACAGTCGATATGCAAGAGATAGGGCAATAACAGGGTATCTAGATCGACGATTGAAAAATTGGGAAGTTAAGAAAAAAGGAGTTACGAGGGGTTAATTTTATGTAATGAAATTAAAATAACATTTGTGTTTACAAAACGATGGGTTTGCTTTTGAAAAATTGTATTTTAAAAATAGGACAATTGTCGCAATATAAATGATTTGGTTTCTCTTTCCTAGTATAAGTGATAGATTTGTATTATATAAGTTTCGATCAATATATAACTTTTATATTTTAACTAAATTATATAATAATCTTATAACTAACTTATATGATAATCTTATGTATCACATTCTATCAATTAAATTTTACTCAATTAATTTTAATTAATTAGCTTTTTAATTAATTTAATATTATTTCAATATAACATTTATATTGAATAATATATAAATATATACTATAGCCTTTATTGTATAACACATGCATCTTATGAATGAGTATTTTTTTTAATTAATTAACCTTTAGTTAATTTATTCAATTAATTAACCTTTAATCAATGTATTTAAATAAATCAATTTAATTAAATTATTTTAGTTTCAAAATTTATTTTATACACATACATGTACACTTATGTTATCTTAAACACCTTAAAATAACTTAAGATATATTAATATATATATAATACATGTATGTAAGTATTAATTAATTAACCTGTTTAATTAATTCATTTTATTAATATTATTAATAAATTTTAAATTTTGAAATTAGTATTTAAATATTTTCAAACATTTTGAACATATCATTATCTTTTCAACAATTTTGAAAATTTATATTATATTTTAACTTTTATAATAAGCATGTTTTTATTTTGAATTTGACTTTTAAATTAAATTCATTAATTTTTATTGAAAATTAGCTGAAGGCCAAATTCAAATTGGACCTTTTCTATTAGAGGCAACCTTTGGTCTTAATTTACGTTTCTGGTTAACCGATAACCAAGTAAGACAGGGTACTTGATTGCCAAACTCCAATTCTAAGCATTACCTTTCTTGACACCATACTAAGTGAGCAAGCTTAATTAGTCAGCCTAACAGGACTAATTTCGACCGCATAGGCGTGTGGGCTCCGACACAATTGTCGGAATTATGTCAGTCCACAATGAAAGAATTGGTTGAATTTAAAAAAATTGCCATTTTAGATCTTTGTTCGGCCTATGTAGTTCAAAATCATTCAGAAATTTTCTAAATTTTTCTTTATAAATTTTTTCATTTTGTAAAGACCTGCCTTGTCGACTGTCGAAATTCGACAACAAACACCACCGCTGAATTCCAGTGTCGCACATCCAATCGACAAAAGGGTAGATTGTTAGGGTAAATAAAAAAATAATAGAGAACGGATAAAAAAAGAATCTCATAAATGGAATCAACAACACATAATATAATAAGGACAGTGGAAACTGTCACTCCAAACATACAGTATATCAAAGTTAAAAATAAACCTTATCAGTTGGACAGTTATAAAATCCAGACCTTATAAATGCCAATAGGTATATTATATAATTCAACGGAAAATAAAATACTACTATAGGTGAATCATCAGCTTCCCTTAAAGGCCTTCATAACATTATGGACAACCTGGGAAAATACTCGGCCTGACCCGAGCATTATAAATAAATAACACCCAGATCATCCTGGATATGCCAACATGAGACAACTCAAATAATGGAGAACATATAAAGTTCTATGAGACCACGCTACTAACACGGAATGGGTTTCCATCTCACGAGAATAACGTCCATACAGGCAAGAGCAGAAATAAATATCAGGAAAAAAATCCAAATATGAATTAGCATAATTAATAATTAACCAGACTTGAAAGAAGGGAAATAAACCAGTAAAATCAAAAATAGACAGAATGGATAGAACAAGGAAAACAGTCCAACTTGATAGAATGGACTAAATATGGTAACAATCCAAACTTGATAGAATGGACCGAATAAGGTAACCATCCATCTTAATAGAATCGACAAAATAAGGTAACAGTCCAAATTGATAGAATGGACTAAATCAATACTTAAATGCCATGAGGAGTTAGCTCTACCCGTGGCAATTTAAAGATAAACAGGTTCAGGATTTTCGAATCAAATAAGGAAAGGAAATTTTCCAATAAATGACTAGGAGAGTGCGAACCACCTTAAATATAGCTATAGTAATATAGTCTTGAGAAGGTCATATCACGGTGACCTCCTTGGGAAAAGTACCAGCCAGAACCAGCCAAACCTTCCCGAGAATCCGAATATTTAACATCTAAACATAAACTATTTTTCACGTAACGGTACACAAAAATCTAGATGAGATGTGAAATAACATTTTTATGGGAGCAACCCCACATAGATGGATGGCCCTTTACTCTTTGGATTTAGTCATATCCGACAAACGATATCAAAGATCAATGAAGCAGTATACCGTCTTCGAATGACATTAATAAAGTAGCTGAAGATACCAACTTTCGAGGATACAAAATGATCGTATATAGAAATTAAGTCTTGCATACTTATCACCACTCATTAAAATCAAACTTCTACTATTTCTTAGTTATCAATAACACCAGATAAGTCAAGGTAGTGTTACCTCAAAGTCATGTCCAACGACTATTATTAACTTTTGAAATAGCGACAAGTTAACTTCTTTGATGTTTGTTGCTAATTATACAAATAAATTGTTTCCATATAAGTGATCTCTTTACGAAAATAGTTTATTTCCTTAAACAAATCAAACTTTTAATTTTAAAAACGAACTGAACTTGTGCTTGATTTCCATATTTCCACATTGGTAAAACACTTTTAGAATTAGTTCCTGATTGTAAAAACATTACGAGAATAATTTTTCCAAGTGCATGACCCCAAATGCCTAAACCAACATCAGGCCGAACACCTAGAGGATTATCCTACTTAACATCCCAATAATTGAGTTCCAGTTCCTTTTATAACTTTTAAACAATATTAATTATCCCAAAAGATAATTAAACACATTTAAAATCTCTTTTAAATAAACAAATCCACTATCTTTAATAAAATAGATAATTATTTCCAAACACATTTATAAAATTGGTAAATTAACTTTAAAATCTTTATTAAATCAGCTTATTAACATTAAATCAGTTTATTAAAGCAATTTTATTATGTTAGATAATTTACTTAAATAACTTCTTTTAAATTGATTAATTAACTTTAAATATCATTAATTACAAAGAATAATTAAATACAAATAATCATTAGTTAAAACGAATAAGTCATCTCAAGCATCATTTATTAAAACGATACGTAATTTTAAATGCCATTAAAATTAAGTTTAAAATAAATATAAATTAATTGGATTAATTAAATTCAAACTCCATTAGCTAAAATGATTAATTAAAACATCATTTCTTAAAATGATTTATTTAATTATAAAACATCATTAATTAAAATGATTTAACTAAATTCCAAATATCATTAGTTAAAACAAATAATTAAATTTAAAAAAATCATTAATTAAAATTGTTAGTAAATTCAAATATCATTAAAAATGTTTAATTACTTTTAAATATCATTGATTAAAATAATTAATTAAACTAAAATAATCATTAATTAAAATGATTAATTAAGTATAAAACATCATTAGCAAAAATGATTAATCAAATCTAAAGATAAACCAATTTTAAACATTGTTAATTAAATTGGTGAGCCAATTTCAAAATAAATTAGATTAATTTATTTAAATTATCATTAATCAAAAATGATTACTGAATTTTCAATATTCTTTTTAGTGGAAACGCAAGCTCAAGTTCATATGACAAGGTTTTAGGGATTAATTTTAATGAATGACGATATAGCAAAATCGCTATAATGACACTTAACAATTATAGTGGAATTTTAGGATTTTATTTCACTTACTATCAATATCATAGCATATGGATGTAAATAATAATTACTGACGAGAAATCCCTCAGAGTCTCCCTATTGATTTACCCCGCAAAACAATGGTTATGGATAATATTATATATATACAATCATATGGGTTTATAAAGATCAAATTAATATGTCATCCATTTTTTGAATGGAAATTCAACCAAATAAACAATCAAACAATTAAACTAACATCCAAGTTGAAAAGATAGTGTAGATCGTGCTATATGGAATTATACTATACTAGTGCAGAAATAAACTAAGATACTATACCAATGTGAATAAGTAAAATAAAACAAGCACACCAGGAATTTTTATACTGGTTCGAACTTCCCATTCTACGTCCAGTCCCTGACTCCTTCTGGAATTTCAACTAAAACAACAACCCTCACTTAACCCGGAGGAAAGGGTCTATACAAACCTTGAACAGCCGAATAAGGGACCTGAGTAGCAGAACATGATTTCGCCTCAACAGCCGAAGAGGACTTCACACGCCTGAGCAGCCAAACATGACTTATACAAAATAAAGTTTTCTTAACACTATGTGTTCTTTAATAACACGAATTTGTCAATTATAGTACACTCTTCCTATAATCTTCTCCTTTATGATATATATATATATATATATATATATATATATATGAATATGTGAAGAACAAGGAAGTAATAGAATGAATTTTTATGAAATTGAATGCACAAGAGTTTTAGAATCAAAGAATACGAGTGTAGAGTAAGAATAGATTGAATTGATGTTTTTGGAAACATGATTCTAATGTGTTTATATAGATTACAAATAGGTGCATTTGTTCGTGAAGAGTTATCATGAAGATATATGGTCATATCTACTGAAATGAAGGACGCATCTCTTCAAGAATGGAAGTGCATATTTGAAAATATAGCCGTTGTAGATATTCAGACTTCTGAATTGAATAATTCAGACTTCTGAAATTGCACTAAACAATATTCAGACTTTTGAATTTGCACTAAATAATATTCAGACATCTGAATTGAATAATACAGACATCTGAAATTGCACGAGCTCAAACCAGAAAGGAAATAGGCTAAAAATAATCATTTTCAGACTTCTGAAATTGCACTAAATAATATTCAGACTTCTGAATTGAATAATTCAGACTTCTGAATTTGCATTTAACAATATTCAGACTTCTGAATAATTCAGACTTTTGAAATTGCACAAGCTCAAACCAGAAAGGAAATAGGCTAAAAATGACTATTTTCAGACGTCTGAAATGAAAAATTCAGACGTCTGAATATTGTAAAAACAATATTCATTTTTCCAGATTCAGATGTCTGATTTGGTACATTCAGACGTCTAATACTAAAAAATACCATAGCTCAAATGGTCAGGGCACTTGCCTTCTGAAGTAGTGACCTGGGTTCAAGTCCCGCTCCATGTAATTTTTGAAAACCTGATTTTTCATTTAAAATATGAATGTTTATGTGTGTATATCATTTTGAGAAGATTTTAACATTTGTAACTCTAGACACGACACTCTATGACTAATAATACTTTGTTTGTCACCTTCGTCTCGTCTATATCGTATATATCTCTTCTTGTATCTCCATATACATTCTTTCAACCTTTTGTATTGAGTATCTTCATTTTGAACGTATTTGATTATCTCTTTTTGATGCTCATATACCTGAAAATTAGCTTAGAGATTCTTTGACATAATTGTCTAGTTGTTGTCATTAAAATCCAACAATTGAGGTTCTAATATTCTCCTCTTTTTTGATGATGGCAACTATACAATTTAAAAAAATATTCATTCTATATAAAAAATAATATTAATATGTTTACAGCTCCCCCTAAGCATATCAATATGAATATGAATTTCTCCCCCTTTGTCATTATGAAAAAGAAGGAGGGAATATAATAAATTATATAAATATCTTGTGAGTAGTGGGATAAACTCAATATTAATTATGAAGAAAAATAAAATAGATTTTACCATATTTGCTGAAGTCCATATTTCATTGTGAGCACGTAATTCTATTAAGCGTATGGATCATTCTTTAAAATTCCAAAATCTATCATTTTCCTTTTGTTTCTCCAAGTACCTACAATAAATAATATTTATTTTTTGTACCCACTTACTGTGTTAGGGTCCGGGGGGTTAGATCTTAGGAAAACATACCCATTTGGGTGTGGTTGAACCTTTATGAATATAATTTTCATCACAAATCACATTTTTATAATAGTTGCTAATATAAAGTTGTTTATCATGATCAATCATATAAGCTGGAAACCATATCTTAATACTATTAGTCATTAGCTTAGTACTTGAAGAATAATTTCTATCATTTCTAAACAAAGTACTATTATTGACCATAACTGGTTTTAAAGCTATCTTGATTACTAGTTCTAGCACTAAAATTAATATACAAGAATGCATATCCAGTACTATTTTTACTTTTAGCTTGTTTATAGCCTAAGCCGCTTTTATCATTGTGAGCTTTTGAATTCTTAGCATAACCTAATCCCTTCTTATTCGAAGCAGGTTAAGAATTTTCAATAATCCTAACTAAATTTTCTTTCCCTTTATTAGAATTGGAAATATTTTAGTAATGTCATCAAGCTTAGTTTTGAGACTAGTGTTTTCTAACTCAACATTTTTAATTTTTGTTTTTAACTCATGATTCTCAGAAGCTAGAACATTATTCTTTTCTTTTTGATCTTCTATTTCTTGACTTAATAGAGCGGGTTGTGAATTGTCAGAGAGTGAATCTTGAATTTTCTCAAGCTCTTCTTCTAGTATTTTCTTCTCGTCTTTAAGCATATCTCTTTCGAATTCTGCTTTCTTCTGATTTTCCAGAGCTTCCTTATATTTTCTTTTGAGATTTTTTAAAGTGTCTAGAAGTTCTGAATTTATTTCTATCACATCATCAAAAGTTAGATCACTAACCTTATTATCTTTTGCCGTGAAGCATTTGTTTATTTTCTCCTTCGATTTTTCTTTATTGCTCTTCCTTTTCTTATTGCCTTGACTAGATCTCTTTGTAGCCATTTATTCTAGGATGTTGTTACGATCTGTAGAATACCAGGCTTTGATACCAAATGAAAAGACAGTGCGGATCATGCTATATGGAATTATACTATACTAGTGTGGAAATAAACTAAGATACTATAGCAATGTGAATAAGTAAAATAAAACAAGCACACCGGGAATTTTTATACTGGTTCGAACTTTCCGTTCTACGTCCAGTTCCAGAATCCTTCTGGAATTTCAACTAAAACAACAACCCTCACTTAACCCGGAGGAACAACTCTATACAACCCTTGAACAGCCGAATAAGGGACCTGAGCAGTAGAACATGATTTCGCCTCAACAGCCGAAGAGGACTTCACACGCCTGAGCAACTAAACAGGACTTATACAAAATAAAGTTTTCTTGACATTATATGTTCTTTAATAACACGAATTTGTCAATTACAGTACACTCTTCCTATAATCTTCTCCTTTATGATATATATATATATATATATATATATATATATATATATATATATATATATATATAACAAGAGTATTAAATCAAAGAATATGAGTGCAGAGTAAGAATAGATTGAATTGATGTTCATGGAAACATGATTCTAATGTGTTTATATGGATTATAAATAGGTGCATTTGTTCATGAAGAGTTATCATGAAGATATATGGTCATATCTACTGAAATTAAGGACGCATCTCTTCACGAATGGAAGTTCCTATATGTAAATATAGCCGCTGTAGATATTCAGACTTCTGAATTGAATGATTCAGACTTCTGAAATTGCATTAAACAATATTCAGACTTCTGAATTGAATAATTCAGACTTCTGAATTTGCATTAAATAATATTCAGACTTCTGAATTGAATAATTTAGACTTCTGAAATTGCACGAGCTCAAACCAGAAAGGAAATAGGCTAAAAATAACCATTTTCAGACTACTGAATTAAATAATTCAAACTTCTGAAATTGCACTAAACAATATTATGACTTCTGAATTGAATAATTCAGTTATCTAAATTTGCACTAAACAATATTCAGACTTCTGAATTGAATAATTCAGACTTCTAAAATTGCACGAGCTCAAACCAGAAAGGAAATAGGCTAAAAATGACTATTTTCAAACGTTTGAAATGAAAAATTCAGACATCTGAATATTGTAAAAACAATATTTATTTTTCCAGATTCAGACGTCTGATTTGGTGCATTCAGACATCTAAATATAACTAAAAAATACCATGGCTCAAATGGTTAGAGCACTTGCCTTCTGAACTAGTGACCTCGGTTCGAGTCCCGCTCCAAGCAATTTATGAAAACTTGATTTTTCATTTAAAATATGAATGTATATGTGTGTATATCATTTTGATAAGATTTTAACATTTGTAACTCTAGACACGACACTCTATGAATAATAATACTTTGTTTGTCACCTTCGTCTTGTCTATATCGTATATATCTCTCTTCTTGTATCTCCATATGCGTTCTTTCATCCTTTTGTACTAAGTATCTTCATTTTGAACGTATTTGATTATCTCTTTTTGATGCTCATATACCTGCAAATTAGCTTAGAGATTCTTTGACATAATTGTATAGTTGTTGTCATTAAAATCCAACAATCGAGGTTCTAACATAAGTAATCAATAAACATTTACAACATCATTGATAAGATATAATAAAATTAAATGTGAGTTAAACTCACATTGATTTTTGTTTTTGCCAACACGTCCCATTTTGGACTAATGCCGAACGGTCGTCCGATTTTAGCCTAAATTTTCACTTTCTCCAATCCAACCTAACTAACTTCAAAGCATAGGCAATCCTTTTATGAGTACAACGCAACTCACCGCGTTCGATCTGGACCTTGTATGCAATAGTTATGGATTAAAGTACATTCAACAATTAATTAATTAAATTAACTAACTAGTTAAAGTTAATTACACTAGTATCAAATGATTAACCAAATCCTAATTTCATTCAAATCAAAGCCGCACCTAAAACTACTCGACAACCTGACTACCAATGCCCGTCGACACCGCCATAAGCCTCATCGTATCGCCACATTTCCACTGGAGCATGTTGTAACACCACTAATTTTAAATAAAATTATTCAAGAGATTTAATTAGTTAAATCAAATAGAATAATGTAGAGACTAGAATGATAAGGGAATTGAAATTTGAAAACTAAATAGGGTCATGCCTTAATTAAATGGATCTATGAAAAGGGTCATGAGTAAATTCATGAGAATGGTTTATAAGAAGAAAACTAAGCTAAGTAAGGCAAGGGTAATATGAGAAATAGCCGTATACCGTAATCTTATAACCCCTAAACCCTTACCTCATTTTTCATTCATACGTTCATAAACCAAAAACAAGAACTAAGGAGAACTAAGGTCGGCCATAACCCTAGGAGAAAAGGGGATCAAAAATCAACTAGAAGCTAAGGATTCAAGCAAGGAAGAATAAAGCAAGATCAAATCTCAAATTCCTTATCCAAACAAGGCTAATAATACTCTAAGCCATCTCATATATGTTTTTTAAATATTTTAATTTTGGGTTTAAGACATAAAATCCTTTAGAGGGATTAAATGATGATATGCTTTTATTTATGTCATATTCGATTTAAAAAAATATTTTATGTAAATATTTAATTCGATTTTAAGCTTAAAATTGTGCAAAATGGGTTTTGAATGCCATGAGGATTGAATATGTTATTTAAAACATTATTTTGGAGATAGGTTTAAATTTTCATAATATTCCAATTTAGGGATAATTTATTATGAATTTTCGAATGAAAGAAATAGACAATTTTGGGCTTAAATTATTTACAGCAATTAAATATTGATTTTGGGTCTGAAATTTCAATATGTTTGAAAACATATTATAAATTAATTATTTTGATTTTTGGGGTTTTTTCCTAAGTGATTTGCTATGATAATTAAATTAGTTAAGTTTGGGGACTTAAACGTTTTAATTGTTTTATTAAGGAGAAGTGCTCCTTTGCTAAGCTATTTTCATTTATTAATTGGTGAATTTGGTAGCTCTTTTAGAAAAAAATTTGATAAAATTTTTGGCAACTAATTATATCATGACAAATAAGGAAAGTTAGGTGAAAAGAAGTTTTTTTGTAAAACAAAAAATTAGTATTGATATTGTTTACGCCAAAATTAGTCGCAAGCCCCAAATTTTGTGAAAGCACCAGTGTATGAACATAGATCGGCAATAAATGATCACAAATCACATATTTAAGTAATGTAGAGGACAAAAAATGAAGAATAATAAACTTCAAACGTAAAGAAATAGATAGAGGCATAAGATTTATAGTGGTTCGGCTATCTCCGACCTACGTCCACTTCAAAATTTAATCTTTTATTGACTTTCCTTGTTGGTTACAACTGATTACAGTGGATTACAATGATAAAATTCGAGTACGATAGCAACCTTATAGTGCAAAGATGGTTTCGACAGAGTCTGGACGTTGGATAGCCAAAAGATCCATTTTCTGTAGGCTCTGAAGTGCTATTTATAGGCGTAGGCTGCAATTATCTCGCTCAAATCTCGGGAGACTTCTTCTGGCACGTAAGTGGGCCCATGCGATCGATCCTAGATGATTTCGACTCGATCCGTGATCGATACAAACGAATTTCGTATCGATCAAGATTTGACCCAATCAAGTCGAAATTTGGCATGAATATTCTTTAGGTTGTACGCAAGCTCCTGTGAAAATTTGGTGGTATTTGGACTCGAAAATCTGGAGTTATGATCGATACGAATTAGGGTGTTCCTGAGATTTTTAGTTCATATCGATCAATTTCGTATCAATACCACGCACATGCTCGTTGGTGATGTGGCTCTATTTCCAAGGCTCGATCCCATTTTCATACCGAGTTGGATTCTTCTTCCATGGAATAAGGCTTGCCCCTCATTCATGTCCAAGATGTGCTTCGCACCCATTTATTCGTGTCCATTACTTTGTATCCATGAAACCTACTCTCTTCGTATCGCTCCCAAGCGCCTTCTTCGCATCGATCCACAAGCGATCGATATGAAATGTCCAATCAGAGTCCTGAAATCATTGCTTCCCCTTCATATCGATCCAGCAACGATCGATACGAAGTACACCTGTGTATCCATCCAACCGGTTCGTACTGCATCGATGCGTAGTCTACCGGTTCGAAGTATGCTGCTGTGTTCCATCCCTTCTCCCCGATCGATATGAACAACGTGCTCATATTGGTCCTAGCAATCTTCTCCGTATCCTTAATTTGCATCGATCATAAGGCTTGATCGATATGAAATCACATCGAATTCAACTACGTTGAGTCGAACAAAACATCAGATGCCCGTTTATTCAATCCAAGTCCACAGCCATCGAATCAGAAACCACTTAACCTTTCTATGTGATCGATGCGAACGTCTTGTTCGTATCCATAAGCATCGATACAAATAAGGCTTCCTTATGAATGCATCCATCAATATCTCAAACAAATGAACTCCGTTCGACTTGCAATTTGAAATGTAGCCTTTCTTAGCCTTGCTTTTCATTTTCTAGCAATTTCACCTCTATCGAAGCTTGGCAAAATTTTGACGACATCGATCACAGCCTTGTTTTCAATCAATCTCCCATCCTGATATCCATCCGTTCCAGCTAATTTGTTTATATTCCAGCCTTGATCAAAAGGTGGGATAACAGATATAATTTACCACTTCGCTACTTCTATTTTCTCGCTTCCGAAACCATGCCCAATAGGCCTTTCGAACCCATTCGAAACCAATACAGAGGGTATCAAGTAATTGGTATGTAGTGTATTGGAGAAAGACAAAAAGGATGGTGTCGAAGGCTTGCTTTTGAAGGGTTGAAGTTATTCTTATAAGCTTTCAGGTAGAGGCTATCCTTATAACTTTGAATTAGTTTTTTTTATAAATGATTCCTTCGAAAGGGCAGCCGCCTTTCTAGTTTAAGAAAAGCTTTCAACTGAGTTGCCGCTTATTTAAGTTTTGAAAAGGAGCTTTCAAAAGGGTAGTTGCATTTGAACCTAGTCGAAACCTAGCTACCGTCTTCATACCTTTCAAATTGGTTAAAAGGCGTCTTTCTTTATTGCCTTACAACAATGAGTTTGAAAGGGAAGTTTTTTTCTACGTTGAAGCGACTTCCCAATGCTTTTGAAAAGGTCCCAGTAGCCACTCATATTAAAGGATTCGAAGGCAATGGTTTTGAAAGGTCGTTTCAAAGCTATCCTTTTCGCCAATTATTTTACTTAAAGATCATTGCTTTCGAAAGGGTAGGATCGAAGCCATCTATTCCCCAAATTCTTTTACTTGGAGATTAATGTTTTTGAAATGGTTACTTTCGCTTATGTTCACTTTGATCCAAAAGTTATATTTAAGGTCAAACCAAATGATTTTGAAAGAGATACTTTCAATTGGTTTCAAAGCTATGCTTCTATAAATCCTACTTAAACTAAGTGGTTTTGAAAGGTAACCTTTAATACTTTTGAAAGGAATGTTTTAATGGTTCCGACAGGAAGATTGCAATGCTTTCGAAGGAATGTTTTGAGTGTTTCTAAAGGTATATCTTTAAGATCTTTGAAAGGAAGGTTTGAATACTTTCAAAAGGTATGTTTTAATGGTTTAGAAAGAAAAGGCCTAAGGTTTTGAAATCCTTAGTTTTCAAACAAGAAACCCAGAGTCATTTTTAAAGGATAACCCATGGCAATATGAAAGAGTTTTGAAATCGCATTTAACTTTGGAGTTTTTAAAGATGCTTTCCTTGCTAAAGATAATAGGTTAAAGGTATTGACCATGTTTCGTTTGAAAAATGATTACAAGGAAATTAAACCATAGATGTTTGTATTATTATGTTATGATCAGTTATCATGTATGTTTATTCTATAAACTTATTCACTGTATAATTAACCCATATATGCATTTAGGGGTGTTAAGATCAGAATAACCAACTAGGTTGACCCAATAGTGAATATTTATTGAGTTAGCTCTGTGTGAGTAAAATTGCATCCATGAGGTCAAGTAGATTAGAATATAGGATGCCCAATGACTGATCAAAGGATTATTGGTTTGAACAAGTTCTTAGTAAGCCCATGAAATCTATATATGGAAATTATTATTGGCAATGGCCAATAGTTTCTTAGTGATCCCATGAAAATTATATCTGGATTAAGTTATTGACAGAGATCAATAGGTTCATAGTAGACCCATGAAAACTATGACATGAGAAAAGTTATTGGAGAACCCAATAGGTTCATAGTGAGCCTATGAAAACAATAATTGGATGAAGTTATTGGTAGATACTAATAAGTTCCTAGCGATCCCATGAAACTATGAAACCAGACATAAGTCTGTAAATTTTGAACAGGTTAATAGTCAACCCATGAAAACTAATAGGTTAATAATGACCCTAGAAATTATAACTGAGACAGATTGTCAAATGAATGAGGTTGGGAAATCCTGAATATATTGCATGTTTGCATATCGTCATGATATATTTTATAACATTATGTTTTAGTAATCGTGAATGCAGGTGCACAGTATATGGTTATTGAAATTTGGGTTATGGTTTTCAAGTTCTTCTTTAGATGAATGAGCTTCTGGTGATGTGCATGAGGCAAGCTAGCTATTAGGAGTTCTTTCTGTTTGATTCCGTTGTATTTTGGTTGAAATGGCAAAGTTGTTTAATTGCCTATGTTTAGACTCTGATCACCTAAGGGCCATCTTCATATGTTGCTCTTGGCGTATTTTGTAATAATTATATTTCTCTAAATGTGATTTACAAATTGGAATTATGTAATTAATTTGAAACATGATTTGAAGTTGAATGATAAATCTATGATTTTAAAATTGTTTCATATTCCTATATTTCTGTTATATCAATGTATCTAACTTACCATATTTGGTCATCGAGAATTAATAACTATGGATGACTGCAGCAGCCATTAGTTTTGGGCCTTAAATAAGAGGACTTACACATGCCCTGACCTCGAGCCATCCAACGTCGTTGGACCCATCCTCTAACTCACCTCTGACGCGATGAAAAACCCACCCAAACTGCCACCGTCGAACTCGAATTTTCCACCACCACAGGCGATCATGCCTCAATCGCGTAATTCAACTTATTCGCCACCTTAGGACGTGTGACTTTGCTGTTGGGACCTATGATCATCTCGGCCTCCAGTGGTCCATCGCGATCATGGCCGTTCGATTTGCCTTTGTTTCGAATTTGAGAAAAATGGACAAGATCTTATCTGTTTTCTTATTATATTAACAAGTAGAAGTATGGAGGTATGGGCAACACATATGTGGTTATGGGCTAGGTTAATGGTAACCATGACTAATAAACATTTATATTTTTTAATTTTAAAATTATTCCACAAAAACATAACCAAAAAATCTCAAACTCCAAACGAGACGTGTCGCCTAGCGTTCTATATGTTATACCTCTATTCTGAATACAATGAAACTAGTCACGGAGTCTAATTCGATTATATGCAGAAGATGACTTTTTAAATCCAGTTATTGTACTAAATTTTCAATATTAATTTCAACGCGCTTCGATCTCGCACTACCAAACGATACATCCAATCGTTACGAAACTTGGCCGTATATTATAATTCACTATTACGGATCTAATGAAATTGGTTTCGTCGAAATCCGAGACAATACCCCGAATGACAATTTTCCAGTTATAAATATCATTTTTATATTTAATTATCGATATTTATCCGATCTATTTATATTTGTAAATAAATTTACAAATTGAATTCAACAATTTTATTTATTGGTTTACGGGAGTTTAACAAAATTATTAAATCCATTTAATTGACATTTAATTCACAATTCAAATTTTTAATAATTCCCTATATTTTAATTATAATTTATAAAATTCTATAATTCAATTATTTAAATATTTAAGATTAATTAAACATTTAAAATCAAATGACCAGAATTTTAGATTGTTACACGTTTTATTATAATTTTTTAAAACTAGTTTAATTCAACTTTAATTAGTTTTATGATGAGCACATTAAATGCACCTATGTGTAAAGTGTAAGCGCAACATATGAAGATTGTACATAATTAATATGAATGTTGTTTAGGTGCTGGATTTACACAACAACAAACATATTTCCACTCTATACATGACTTTATCTTCTTAAACTAAGAATTTTTCTTTCTAAATTAAATAAATACACACATATATCTATGTGTGATCACATATATAAATATGTATACATAAAAATTAAATATTTTACATAGTAGTTTACTTTGAAATATTTTATATTATATGCAATAAATCCATGTATACAATGTCTAATTAAAGTAGTTTAAAAGTTTACTGCTATAATTTCCACAAAACCCTTTTGAAACATTGAGTTAGATAAAATTATACAATAAACATAAATGTATGCAAACTTATATTCAAAGACAAATCAAAGCAAGATTTGAAATAAAACAAAAATCATATCTAAGAAGTTTGTGAAATAGAATGTCTGCCATTTTAACAATGATTTAGTACTAGTTTAAATACAATTGTAAAACAGGAAATAAACCACCAAATTCATGTTTCCTCTTTTAATTAATTAATGTAATTGTTTTCAAGTTTTATTTATAAAGCAATTTATATGAAACATTCAAATCTAAATATTCTAATATGAAAATTGTCTTATTTACAAGATTATTCCAAAAGTTGATTCTTTTTTATGATAATAGTAAAATTCAACGACATAGGCATATGTAGATTTGTGATAAGAAGCTCTAGCTCTAGGTTAAACACTAGATAAGTAAATATACAAAACAGAGAAAAATGAAATAATCATTGTTCAATACAAATAAATAAAAAAGGACACAAAGCAAGTTTTTTAACACGATAAGAATATATAGCATATTCAAAAGGGATATTGAGACATATAAATCAAAATCCGAAATTCACATGTATGAACAGAAGGGAGAGATAAATTAATGAGTTGAAACAAAATTGAAAGATATATAAATATAGAATTAACTTAGGATAAAGCTAGCAGAAACACCTCAAACGAAAGAACAATTCCTCAATCTGATAGATCAATCTCTAGATCTGCAGCAATCAAGAGATAACCACATGTTTTTGTTTGATTTTGGTTGATAAAATTATTGAACTTTTAAAGCTTTTCCATTTATGGAAAATTCGGCCTAGATTTTCTGTAGAGAGAGCAAAGAAATGACAGAGAGAAATCTAATTAAAGGAGAAAATGTGTAATGAATATATGGTCTTTTTCTCTCATTTAATTAAGATTACCCTTTCATTTCAAATTCAAAAGAACCTCCCCTCCTCTACACCACAGCCCCCCAACATCTTGGGTATTAGGTCAAAAAAAAATCCATAATCTAATTGGTATTATCTCCATTTAAATTTAATTTAAATTTTCTATCGATATCGTATACTGATGGATGTATTTATAACTTTTTATATATGTACATTATTAAATACCAATGGAAATCAAAAAATTATAAGAAATATTTTTAACAATTAATATTTTATAAATATTAATCAGTTTAGTTTATTTAAAGCCCCTTTCAGTATTTATCTTATTTAAATCGAATTTAAACATTCTATAAATATCATATAGCGATATGCGCATTTATAACTTTTATATATGCATTTTACTAAATAATGAAATCAAATAAATAAAATAAAATTTTATAGTTAATATTTCATAAATATTATTAATTAAATTAAGTTTGCATAGTTAAAAATTAATTAAATCATGTTGTTTATATTGAATATTCATCATTTCGGTTGTGTGACTCAGGTGTAAATTCCATTAGCGATTAATATTGATTTAGTATCCTGAAAAATATAAATAACTTATATACAAATATAATATTATTTAACTATTTGAATTTTGAATTAAATATTAATTAAATGGATTGAATAGCTTTTTTGAACTACTTTTAATAAATAAATAATAATGGTGAACCCATTTTATAAATTTATTTACAATAATAAATAGTTCAAACAAATAATAAGAAAATCAATTATTGATAAAACAACTTGATTTTTAGTGATGTATTTTTAAACGAATTTATAGGGTTTTTCCATAATTTTTAATTTGAAAAATATTTAAATTATCGTTTGACGTATTTTTGAAAAACGATGGTATTTTTGAAATTTCACAGAATAAGGTAACAAGTGTATTTTATTGTTGTTTGTGATCGTGTCGCATTGTTTTGCGCGATCGTATTTTTTTCTTCTGTCGTTCGTGGTTCGTACGCGAACGAAATGTTGCGTAGCGAGATACCGTAATTTTAGAAATATCATAACCAAGTTTCAATTCCCTCTTTTTTCTATATTTCATCCTTTATTTGCCCGTAGAAAGAAAAAAGTAGCCTCCTTCCATCAACAATTAAAATCTTCAGTTGTAACCAAAGAAATCGAATATCATTTAATCCATTGCAATCGTACGATGTTTAGCTTCAAATCTATGGCCTAGAAGTAATGTGCGATGGGTTCGGCCATGATAGACATTTCACGGCGTGAATTAGGGTTTAGATTTGTAACAACCTGATTTTTAAGTGGTAATTAATTTAAGATGATTATAGGCACTTGATTAATTAAATAAGAATTTGGAAATTTATTTGATAAATTAAATTTGAAATTATTTTAATAAGTTGAAATGTGAAAATAATATTATATAAAAGTGATGAAAATAGAAATGTAATATTTTGATTGGACAAAGAAATGATCTAAAATGTAAATTGTATTTATTTAAATTAAACAGAAATTTGGATTACAATTAAAATTGAAATATAAAATGGAGTATGGGATTGTTTATTTTTGAATTTGGCCCAAACCCAAGAAACTCAAGCCTAAAATTTTGTTATCTGGACGGTTCATGTCTCTATACACTTCCAATTCGTGATTCTTCCTTTCCCTCATCAAATAACAGTTCGCGTAGACTCATTTCATTTTTTACCCCACTTCCTGTACAAAATTTGGAAATCCTCCCCACTTCTAAATTTAATAACAAATCATATAAATTAAAATAAATTATCAAATTCAAATATGTGCTTCTCTATATCATTAAGCACTACAGCGTGAATTTAGTATGTTGCGGTGCTGAAATTGTCTTGTGCTTTTGATATGAGGAGGTTTAGGATGATGTATATGCGAGTGTCAAGTAAGTGAATACCACTTACACATCCATGCTCCAATCATTTAGTCCATTTTAAATCTAGTTTTCTTTTATATAAATCAACTCACTGTGATGGATAAACCCATTATGTACATCTCGTCTCAATGTTTCGAGCATAGCATAGGGATGCAACGCCATTAGCAAGCGACTATCCTCGCCGAGAACAAGCCTCCACTGGTCAACCTATGATGACCACCGGTCGACCGGTCGACCTTAAATTTTTATGTTATTGCCGCTGTTCGTCTTAGTGGGTAGGCGTTGGTCGAGGGAGATTGTTGCATGCCTGTATAAGTTTATGTTGGTGTAGCTGATGATACATGTGAACTTCAATACATACACATATGCGTTTGTGAAGTCTGTAGTTACTTAAAACCTATGCATGCTAGCTACATGCTTTTATAACCAACCTTTTACTGTAATGGTTTGAGCACCATATTTAGAGCATTATTTTGGTGAATAGTTTTAGTATTCCTTCCTACTATTTTCCTTGAATGCCATGTGACGAACTAATTTTTACTTTGCTTCCTTGGAGCATTCCTTTGGTTCATATGCCTGATGACTTCTATGATTTTATCAACATGTTGGATTCTTTGATATAAGCATGAATACTTGTACAATGTTATACGTAGATGGGTTAGTTTAAATCTTTTGCTTTTTTAAACCTTGCCATTGATTTATATCTTGCCGAGGAGCATCTTATGTTTCAATTTACTTTGCTTTTAGTCTTGTTAATTCAATTACTTGACTATTACATGGTGCTATACATATATTTATAGTGATTGTGAGGTCTACGGCTACTACTTAAACTTATGTAAGCTAGTTTATATACCTTTAATAAAGGATATTTTTTATGTGTCAAATTAATATTTAATTAAGTCATCACTTCGATAATGGCTACCAGGCCCTTACCCCTTCCCATTCTTTCTTTTGAATTCACCATACCTTCTTCTCCTACCATCACTTCTGCCCCCACCTATCCTACCCCTCCCCTCCCTGATCCTCCCGATCCTCCTCCTTTGCTTCCTCTTATCTCTTTGTCGTCTCTCCCCTCTACTTTCTCTAGCTCACTTTTGGCCAAGCTCCAATTGCTTCCGACCATCTATCTCATGGTCACAAATCTTGGTCCTTGCTTTTCAAATCTCTCCCTCGTAATACAGGCACATATATCCCGAAGCACTTTGATATTCAACATGATGGTTACAATTCTTGCTCCTCCATAAGAGGTAATTTATGAAGGAATACCATATTGGGAAGATCACATTGTAGGTTTCTTTCTCCGTGAGAAAGTTAACTATATGGCTGTAATAACTTTTATCATAAGATACCATTACTGTAATAAATGCAGAAGCCTCTAAGATATCGTTCAAAGCACTTTAATTGCCTCTTTTAACCCATTTTTTTGCTTTAGATAGTTTGGAAGATGGGGAATTTATTTCAGATTTGGAAATAATTCCTCTAAACAATTCATCTATCTCCAATTCTCTTCATTCATCTAGTACTCGGATTACCGACCACATTCCCATAGTGCACACTGTTAATGTACATGCCGATACCATACACAACGATAATGTGCACACTTCAGTTTCTACAACTCCTAATATCTCTACCAGTCCATACTCCAAAGTTTAACCTCCTAATAATATCCCTATCTTTCCTGCTGCCAATCTAAACCAACTCATGTCTACTACCCCTAACATCATTTCATCCCCCTAATCAAATTCAAGCAACCAAATCTGGTCAGGGACTCAACAATATACCTAAAGTCAATGATGCAACTAATAGGAATTCAGGGCTTGATTACACTCCCGATCAGACTATCCCTTAAAACCCAAAACATTAGAAATCAACTAGTAAATCAGATTCTTTGTTAACCAGGCTAGCTGCCTCCAAACTCAAAAATTCATCATGGTGCAAAGCATTGGTGTTTGGAACATTAGAGGAGCACATGATATTTCAAAATGCAACGACCTGGATTTTTCGACATTTAATTTTGAATATTTAAATGGTTTTAGATATTGGATTTGGAATTATAATTGAGTTAGAAAGTTTTTAAAACTAAAATTTCAAGTGATTTCATAAATTTTTGAAATTGTCGATTTAATTGACATGTTAAAATAGTAATCCGAGACACATTCTCGAAATTCGACTAAATCAGTTCAAATTTCGTAGCATTTGGATTTACGGTTTGATCGTGCGATCTGAAAACGCATAGAATAATTTAATTTAAACAGTCGATTCAAAAAACAATCTTCCCCATGCGATCGAATTAAGCTTCGAAACTTGTTACATTGCGTTAGAAATAGTGGTATGCCGTTAGGAACGGCAGGCGGCACACCTCAATAAGGGTTCGAAATTTCTAGATATGTAAACGAGATATTTTCAATATAAAAATTTATAGATCAAATCAAAGTCAGCTTCAGCTCACCTAACCCTTCACCTCAGCGACCCTACTCTCGGGTACAAGCCACCTCCCTTTTCCTTCTAAATCGTCAAACTTTTCCCCCTTTCCTTATTCAGTTTGAATGAAACGAGAATACACACACGTACACACAAAAATATGTACCATGCGAGCTTCCTCTCTCAGCTCAGTTCAAATTCACAAACTCGATTTTGAAGAGAAAAAAAAATATACGATCGAAGGCGATCGCGATGGTAGGAGCTATGATTGTATGGGATACACACGCGCGAGTACGTTGTGCTAGGGATTTGGCTGAGGTAGGCGTCGCGACTTTGGGGGTTTACTCAATTGGAGGGATGTGCGATGCAAGGCTGCAGGCGAGGAGATACTGGTCGCGGAAGCTCAGGGGTTGAGTCGACTTCAAATCAGGTCATGATTTCATTCGCGTTTGGTCTAGGGTTTCGGCTTGAGCAATGTGGAACGACAGCGTACATGGAGACGACGCATGCTCTGGTGGAGTTGGGTGGTTGTCGGTAGCTCTGAGTAACGTGTGTACATCAGTTAGAGCTGTGATGGTGGTTCTGTGTCGCTTGGTAATTCACGAGAGGGAGAAAGGTTAAACATTTGTTCAAGCAAAATTTTAATTTAATTGTATTTATGCTAATCAAATTTTTAATTACAGAAAATTATTGTCAAGGACAAAATTTCACAGCTTTTTAGCCTCAAGGACAGATCTTCAATATTTTATCCTGAAGGACAACTTTCTGTAGGTATCAGTTTTTAGTTATTGATAGCAGTTTTTAGGTATCAGTTTGTAGTTATCGGTAGCAGTTGTTAGGTATCAGTTTTAGCTCGGTAGCAGTTTTATTGTCCTTATGAATAATTTTGAGAAATGTTTGTCCTAATGAATAATTTTTAGAAGATGTTTGTCCTTGTGGTAAAAATATTGAGGTCGTGTCCTTGAGGCAAAAAATATACAAATCTTTGTCCTTTAAATTAATTCCCCTGTTTTAATTATATCTTTATGCTAATAAAATCCATATCTTTATTGTACGACGTTCAAAATGAATAAAAACAAGTCGAATTGGTTCGTAGTTGGAAAATCTATAAAATAAAATTTAGTTTGGGATTTCTTTGGAGACATCAGAGATTTTAGACAATTTAAAATCTGAATGTTTGGCAAATTAAAAATCAAAGTAAGTAAATCTCACTCATTTGGATTAGAATTTAATTTAAAATAGTTGAATTTAATTATTGAATGATTAGTTGAATTTATAAATTATTATCAGTTTGAATGTTTTGTATATATAGTAGTATATATTAGCAATTGGATATTTTCCCGCCGATTGGAGCGGATGCGATCCTATGCGCCCCCATAATACCGAATGACCATTTATTACCGCGATATCCCATGCGAAGTGGGATAGGTATTTTATGTTATCTAAGACCTATGGATGTAGGAAAACGGGTTGGAGGGATCCAACTGGATTTCTCAAAATGATGATTTTTAATTTCATATATAGTGATATATGATTATATGATTGGTATGTATAATCTGTTATAGATTTGTGATTTGAATTATTGGATGTTATAGTAGCACTGGTCTTAATTTTGGTATTTCAAATATCATAAATATTATTTTTAAATTTGAAGGATTTAAAGTGAGATTTTGAATATAGAAATATTTATATCGAAATTTGGATTATTTTTAAGGAAATTGATTTGGAAAAAACAATAATTTTTAGGTTATATTATTCATAAAAATATTTTAATTAGAGATTTTAAAATAATTTATGTAGAGGGTTTTTAAACGATGGATTTTAAAATGATATTTCTAGAAAATACAAAAAGGAGTTGAAATCGATATTTTAAATGGATTTGTGAAATAAATGGAATTTATTAAGAAATAAATTTATAAAATAAGATTTTATAAATGGGATTAGTTTTGTAAAAAAGTGAAACTCAAATAAGTTATAAGTTTATAAAGGATGTTTATAAGTAAGGGAAATGAAATCAACTGATAAATTGGAATATAATTTTCACAGTGTGAATTATATAGAGATATGAAAATAGGATTTTGGGAGAAACAAAGGATCCTGTTTTGAAAAAAAATGAGAATGGTTAGGGAATCGGAATGAAATTGTCGTGTTGTAAATCAAGAGAGATTTATAAATTGAAATTTGGTTATTGGGATTTTAAAAATATATTTTTATTAAGAAGTTAAGTTTTATTTTAAAAAGGAAGTTTTATTAATTAAACTATGTAAATTTAAAGTTAGTTAGTATTGAAATACTTCGAAAAGTGGATTATATTTGATACTAATTGAAATAAATTCTAATTTTATAATCATCTTCGGAAATCAATTTGTTTTTTTAAAATGAGTTGGGATTGAATAACAGATGTTTTAATTAATGAGAATTGATATTTTAAATAATTGCTTAAACGTGTTTTGAAAATAAATTACTATTCTCTAAAAATATTTATTTTTATATATATTTAGATTTGGGAAGTGATTAGAATTGATTTATAAGTGCTCTCGAGATTTATAAACGGAAGGTGTTAAATGGTTATGGTTTTTATAAGAGAAATCTTATAGTAGAACTCTGGAAAATTAAAGGAAATTTCCAAATCGTTGAAATAAGAGAACTTTAAAAAATGAATTAGAATTCATAAAAGTAGTTACAAATGGTGTGAGAAATGCGGATTAAGGATCTTAAGGCTAGGATAAACACTAGAGGAGGGGCTGAATAGTGTTCTAGAGAATTGTTAAATCTTTTTGAGCTTTTGTTAATTTGAACACAAATGTATGCAATATTCAGACACAGATATGATCACAGAATCAAACAAAGATGCAAATATAAAGTAAAAGCAGTAAATGAAAGAACACACCGGATTTTATACTGGTTCGGAGTTACCCTACATACAGTCCCGCACACAAGTACAAATTTCCTTTTAAAAATAATCTTTACAATTACACCCTCAATTTCAAGGCAACGAGGTACACCCTCCAGATTCACAATCCTATGGGTAGAGATACTTGATTTCCTGAGCAACAAGTTCACCCAATTGATTTTCAAGGCTACAATGACACTTATCTCGCTTGATTGATTTCCAAGGCCACAATCACACCTTTTCTTGCTAAGTTGATTACAAAAAGCCTATTACTCTAAATAGCACTGAGGATCTTGTTGAGATAGTGATAGAGAATCAAACCAGAGATAATCTAGTTAGATTCAATGTTGATTTCGGCAGAGTAATGGTAAGAATATGTATATAGAAATGTGGAAGAAGAAGAGGAGTGAAAATCCAGAAAATCTGTTATTAAAATTCGTTGAAAACATCCCCTATTTATAGAGGAACAACAGCCATGTCTATTCGTGAAGAGATATGACGAATAGACACTTCTTTTGAAATTTAAATTTTGAAACCAACTGACACTATGTCGACATGGTTCCCTTGGGTATGTCGACATGCCAAAGGAAATTTTGGTTATACATTTTTCTTTGAAAATAACTTCTATCTTATGTTAAAACTATTTTAAACTTTATAATATACTTGTCAATATTTAAAATACATAAGTAAATATATAGAATAATATATACAAAATTTTACTATAATTTTATGTTTAAATCTAAGTATAAATATTTAATAATATATTATTATTTAAAGATAGTTAAAATTACGGATAATTTGATTTTGAAATTAAAGATTATTTTGAGGCTAAAAGTATTTGAAATCGGGACAGATGTTTTTGATGCTTTTAAAAGGAAGGTTTTGAAAACATTCTGAAAACATTTTGAAAACAAGATATAATTTTGTAAAAATCATTTTGAATAAAAATTAGCGGATACAAAACAATGTTCCATTAGATTTTTCGTAGGTTCCATCCTACTTAGGGTTCCATCCATTTAACAGGCTCAAAGTGGATTCCATTCCACGAATAAATTGGATTTTAAGATGACAGCGCTTTTCTAGGCGTTTTAACAAAATTTCTAATTAAAAGATAAATTATTTGAACTCTTGAACTCTTGATAATCTTGGTACTCATGAGTCTTCAATCTTGATATCTTGAATCTCTATACTATACAGTCTTCATTCTTGGTACCTGCATGGTTAAAATCCTGCATATACATATATATCTAAACTTATACCGTTAGTATTTATATTTTATAATATATTCTAAGGTTGTTGTCATCAAAACCATCATCTCAAGAACTAACAATCTTCCCCTTTTTGACGGTGACAACCTTTTTTATAAAATATTACTTCTATCCTAATAACTCCCCCTTCATCTATACCTAACTACCTTAATCTATGCCTAACTACCATATTTTATATTTCTCCCCCTTTGTCAACAACAAAAACTAACTCCAAATATATCAACAAAATCTATATCACTCCCCCTAAATCTAATACTCTATGACATGTGATTATAATGATAGTGTTATCATAAATAATCAACACTTAGATCTAGAAGTAGAACTTAGTCCTAAACTATTAATTATCGTAACTAAGTATTCATATAATAAGAACACAAATTATTCATTAATTATATTGTTGTATTTACATTTTCGTGGGAAACGCAAGAAAGATCATACACTAAAAGGAAAAAGAGAAAAGAAACTAATGAGTGTCTTTGAAAATGGGAGATCTATGAATCGAACAGTTGGGATAGTGGAAACAGAAATTTCCACGTTGTTCGACAAGATTTCCATCTTTGTCAAAGCACACTTCTCCAATGCAAACGACTTTGTCGTCATCTTCCGCGTGCACTTCTTCCACGTGCACTTCTTCTTCTTCTTCTTCACTGGCCTCTTGTATTTCGCTATTATAATAATGTCTATTATAAAATAAACTTACTTTTAAATAGCATTAAGGAGTTATCCAATCTCCCCCTTAACACAATAATAGTCCCAGTAGTCCATCCAGTATCAGCGCATCTCCAGATCGGGAGACAACCCTAAATACTCCATGGGCTACGGGAGAAAACCAAACTCGTACAAGGTACACTAGGGTAGGTGACACGGCACAACTAGGCAATGCCAGGGTAGATATACCAATTTCTATACAGGTTGGTGGTAACGCATAGCGCGCAACTACCTCCCACCTCGAGCCACACCCCCAAATAAAAAAAATCAAAAGTGGCCACCGAATCAATCCAAAAGTCAAAGTATAATATCGAAGGGATGTGTCCGATCAAAGGTGCTATCTCATTGGCCCGAGAATCGCTCCTGTTTTAGGCACCTTATGCCAACTCACGGGAGTCGTGTCCACGTATTTACCTCAAAGGAAACGCCGCCACCATCCTACTTCATTCTGGAATCTCCACCGCGTACACGGTTGTTAAAGTGGTTTTCGGAGTTGGCAGAGAGTATGACAACTTCCGATCCCGGTCTCTTCAACAACCAAACGTTATTATAACACCGCAGTTCTTTTAAAATAATTATACTACAAAACCAGAATAAAATATTCATTTCAAAACCATATAAATACGATATCATTTTCGTTTTTAAAAACCAAACCAATAGGATATCATTTAAAAACCCAAATCAATATAATATCATTTTATTTCAAATACATCCTTTTCTCAAAATCATAGCATTTTCAAATCATAATACCTTGAAACCCGTAACTTTGAAACATAACTTCTAATACTTAAATGGTTTAAATACAAATTACTTTATATAATAAAATAGCTTCTTTAATTTCACAAATAAATTCCCAATACCGATTTAACCTCCAAATAAACCATTTCAATTCATATATTTCAAAGCTTTAAATATTCCACCATTTCAAAACTAATTCATTGATAATTCCATATATATCAAATTCAATTACTATTATTTAGATTTGAAATGTTTACTTAATAAATCCAATATAGTTTAAGTAAAACTTTTACTTCACCTAACTGGACATTCTTTCAATTTATTAACTTGGTATATCAACTTTATATTCATTTAAATCACTCTAAACCAAATTTGGTTATAAGAATCATACCCTTTAAAATATCAATTTTATTTAAATTTCAAATCAAATTTATTCGAGTATAATTCTTAAATAATTCAATTCAACCCAGTTTCATATTTATCATCCAACTTTAATTTTTATTTAAGTCATTAAAGCCTCTATATATACAATATCTTGAATAGGTACTTAACCATATAATATAAAACAATCAACTCCATTATTCAACTTATTTTATTTAAACAAATTTATACATGGCTTAAATTCAAGAATTTAACTATATATATATAAAATAATATTTATATAATAAAAAAATTAATATTTATTAAACCGTATATTTCTTTCCAAAACCACAGAAAATCATTTCAAAATAATTTTATATATGGACCACGGTGTCCGTATAAAATTTTCTACCCTATGGTCAAGTGATACAGATATTTATCATTTCAATCCGTAAATAAAAGTAAAAATACGGTTAATGTCATTTCAAACCGCAATCCCGAATCAAAAAGAACTTGCAGATTATAATGATATAAATAAACATCCATTCTTCCATCATAAAATCATACATCCATCACAATCATCATCCAAAACAATCAATCAATATCAATATATAACTGATAGTATTTAATAGGTAATTAACTGGCAGTTATATTCAATAATAAATTAAATAACAATTTAATTTAAATAAATGCAATTAACTGAGATGATGATTAACATATACTAAACAGTCATAAATAAATGCATAATCACAACAAAAATTAAATTTAACAAACATAAGAAATTATAGAAGTTGTGAGTGGGTTAAAACACTCACCTTTCGAATTTAAACCCAAAATTTGAACAGCCTCAGAATCCAACAATACCGGCGTCAAAATTACCGAAATTAAGATATGATCCTAAAAAAAGAAACCGCGCGTAAAATGGATTTCGTATGCGAAAGTTATCATGATTAGAACATTATACAAATTGAATTATAAAATAAATAAACAAATGAAATCTACCGTAACTCATTCTCGTTCTCCTATACGAACCCTACTCACGAACAAAGCTGAGCCGCCACCGTATCGTGAATTTTTCTGTCGCCTACAATCGCCATCGACCCAATCAAGCGACGCCATCGTCTCACCCTCCTCAGGCCGCACCCCCAGCTCCAACGCGCGGCCACGCGGCAACCTCCGAGCGCCACTGCCTACGCCTCCTTCAAACGCCAATAACGGCGAATCTCGACCCCTTGACACCAAACTAACCGTACCGATGACCAAGTCTCGACGCCCTCTTCCTTCCTACACAACCTGATCGAGCTAAAGTCGTAGATCTGCCGTTGATTGAACGTGTGGCCTATGAACGGTTGGTGATTCTTCGACGATTACCGGTCAAACGACAATCCAAAATGAAAAACTAATTGTAGATTTAGGTTGCGCTCGTTGAGAGCTTCAATATATGTAACGTTCGCGATTTTTCGTCCACGAATGCCGACATCAATACGTCCACTGTATCAACTGTCGAGCAATCGAAGGTCGGAAAACCGTACCGTTAGGGTTAAAGAAGAAAAATAATAGAAGAAGATAGAAAAAGATAGAACAGAACAGAAAGAAATAACAAAACAACATCAGAATCTCACAATTCGCAGCGGAACAACATATAATACATAAATGAATAATCTTTAAACAAAGAACTATATCAGTTATTACATTACATTACATTTCATTACATCATCAGAGTGTACAAAACAACATCAACAGCGGAAAAGAAATATCATATACTAGTAATACGCCTGCCATCCAGCTTGCCTCCAGCAACTCCTGAATTCCAGAATATCCTGATAAACCTTACTCTTGATTGCCCGTGTGGAAATTGGTGGGCACCCAGAGTTTAGGAAGGAAAACAATAAACTCCAAGTCAGTCATGTGACTGGTGTGAGAACTGAAACAGTTTATTTTTCTTTAAAATCAAAATAGAGGAATATTTTTAAAGTCAATTCGCAATTCTTTTAAAAATGAGACTACCATAAGGCCTCCGCA
Source organism: Allium cepa (assembly GCA_030765085.1). Taxonomy (NCBI): domain Eukaryota; kingdom Viridiplantae; phylum Streptophyta; class Magnoliopsida; order Asparagales; family Amaryllidaceae; genus Allium; species Allium cepa. The sequence continues at coordinate 698,222,748 of CM060942.1, read as the reverse complement.
CACACACACATTGCAAACGCAGAATCGGAGGAGATTTCTCCTTATGATAGTCAAAGATGCTTGATACGCATTAGAAAGAAACATTTGATATTATTACTAGTGCATAGTGTAGAAAAATTATTTCGAAAGTAAAGATATAAATCTTAGCCAACATACGACCATTATCGTATGCCTACTATAGCTACCATGTTCAATAGCAGGTTACCGCCACATTCCATGGCAGGTTCTACGACTAAAACCGTACAAGTCTCATATTGTTTCTTTGGATTTCCAACAAATGGTCAAGCCAAGGAACTTCCCATTGCCACATGGAAACGCCTCTGGAATGACGTCCCGAGAACCTAACCGGATCTCTGCCAACACAAGGCCGGGTTACCCCTAACTGGGTAACTACTGACACGAATATGTCATCCCCCGATCGTAAACGATCTATCCGAGGATCCTCGATTTCCAACAACCACAAAATTTGCAGCAACAACATAGGTTAAATATCTGGGCTCTATACCATGATACCACCTCTATCCAGAAGGAATGACATACACTAAAGGGGTGCTACCCCCTAATAACCTTGCCGCATCCTTCCTGTTTTGACCATTTTCGGGGTGTGAGGTCCGACGAAGTCTCGTCAACAAAGCCACGCTTTGGTACAAAGCCATGCTTTGGGTCAACAAATGATCAAAGTAATGATCACCAAGATAAATGATCAAATAAATGATCCTATCACAAATGATCAAACAATGATCATCCCACAGCAACACTCAGCAAGCCACACTACCAAATTGGGAGTATATCACTAATAACCTTCAACTACATAACCTCTGAGCTCGTATGTCTCAGAGAAGGGTGTTAAGCTAAGAGAATAAGTTCTCCGCCACCAACAGAAATATATTTGAAAGAAATCAGCTTTATATCTCAATTTGTAATGTCAGACATACAATCCATACAAGTCTGTTCCGGGCTCGAACAGAACCGAAGGCACTTCCACAGAAGTCCTTGCAATCCGGATATTCACTAATCACGATCGGACTTCCCGTCACTAAGGGTGATAAAACCTCTATATCGGAGATCAGCCGATGCAGAGTAACTCAACGGTAATCCTTCCGTTTTCAAAAATATCCGACCTTCAACACCGGCCATCAAATGTAATCCATTACGACGTATCACACATTCGGAATGGGTTATACGACCCCAAGGTCCTTTCCCGGCTAACCCGAATAGTGAGAGCTTATTCAAAAATAAGTGTGGCATTCAAATTCAAGCAATCACAACAAATACCTATTTAAAGGTAAATATTGATAGTCATATTATTTAACTATCAATAGGCGTGTTCAACATCACCAAATTCCAAATAATTTCCCAAATTATTTACTTTCCAAAATACTTTACTAGATATAAAATTTCCACTTCAACCATTTGAAAACAAATTTCAAATCATTCCCCTTTACGAGATTACTTTCATTTCAATATGGTTCATTTAAACCAATTAAATAAATCCTTAACGATTTACTTTATATTTACGTTCCAAATCCGTAAATTAATTCCCACACTTCAAAAATAAATCAATGTTTATTTTTAAACAAATTTCCCTTTCTTTCATAAATTCCATAGTGAATTTACAATTCCAAAATATCTATGAATATATGATTTCCAAATCGATTTCTAATATACATTTTCAATTTGTCTTCAAAAAGATAAATTCTCAAAATGTTTCATTCCACATTGGAAAAACATTTCCATACTTATTTATTAATAAGTAATTTACAAATTCATTTATTTTCAACACTTGGAAAATATTCAATATACTTAAATCGAAATTAAGTATATATTTCATTCTTTAAGGAAAACATTCACTTAAACACATTTATTTGGGCCAAAACGAATGTTGCGTAAAACACCGTTACGACGACCCGAAATCACTAGTATAGGGATTCGAAATTTAGATAGATATATAAATCCCAATACTATATAAAAAATTTCCTTTCGGAAACCATTTACTATAACAACAGTGTTATAGTCCACCATTTCCTTATTCCTCGAAAACGCCTATTTCAACAATAAATGTTGAAATCTATGGTTTCGATAGTTAATCCATTTTAAAACATCTTTAAATCGTTTTAATTCTATTTAAAACATCACTTCCCAAAATAAATCCATTTTGTTTAATAATATATTCACTGTCCAAAATCGTGAATATAATAATTAACTTATCAAAATAATTCGTTTTCGGATTTATAAACAATGTCTATAAATTCCATTTCTATATTTTATAACAACTTCGTTTTATAAATCTCCTTTATTAACCAATTCTATTTATATTCCATTTACATGTCAAAATCCGGTTTATAAGTAAATTACTTATAATTCATTTATTCACAAATCCATTCTTTTATATCAACAATAATTTATAAATCAAAATTTCTTATTTACTTATGAATCTAGGTTCAAACTTTATTTTAACACTTAAAAAAGCTCATTTTATAATTTCTATATTTTAATTTATAAATATCAATTTTATACAACTTTTATATAAATTGTTTATAATAATTCAAAAATCCCTATTTAAATAAACCAATCTCTTTATTAATTTACAAAACGTTATTTAAAACTTATATAACTCCAAAATTACACTTAAGTATTATTTTCCCAAAAATATAACTTTTATAACCATAAAATTAAAACGTTTATTTATTTTAACAATTCAAAATTAAATAAAACGTATACTTTCAAAAATCACTTTAAAAATTCTTTTAAAAACCAAAATCATTATTTTAAAACTTCAAAAATGGATCCGATGGTGCAACAACACCAAATAGTCAATCACGACATCCAAATATCATATATCAATACGATAATCAACAAATATCACAATATCTGTAAATAAATCAATACAGTTGAGGAATCCAATTGGATCCCTCCAACCTGTTTCCCTGCATCCAAAGATGTTAGCACAATACCAATTCCGTTCCAGTACGAAATTATCGCGGTATATGGGATTTATAAAATATTATCCACTTAATAGGCGGCGCAATAGGGTCTCATCCGCTATATAATGCAGGAAATCAACTCCAAGTACATAAATAATACCAATTTCACTGTACTATGAAATATTCGTGGTATATGTTTTTAATAAATAACATTCGCTTACTAACGGCGTATAATGTCTATTTTAACAATCAATAAATAACTATCATCATTCAAACATACATTCAAGAATTTTAAATCTAACTATTTAAAATTAAAATCGAAACCGATTCGATTGAGTGAGAAGTTCTCACCATGATTTCAATTTCGTTTTCAGCTTTTATTTCGAATAAAATTAAACGAACGTTTAATTTTACCCGAAATTCTCACTAACTCCAAACGACTCCAATCCAATTCCATAGCGTAGTGCTCGTCCATATGATTCCAACGCAATTGGTTATGTGCGTTTTCGACCTCGCATGAAAAAGATATGAAATTTTAAAGTTACACGATTTATATAAACTAAATTTACAACATTAATTTTATTTTCCAACCAATTTCAATCTGGGCCGTAGATCTCACAGCAACAAATCTTGGCCGCTCTCTTTCTCCTCTCCCCTCACGTTTCTTCTACAGCAAATAGCCGTGCACATGAACCCATCCTACTCGAACTAGGGTTGAATTTTGCTCCCTCTACGAACGTTTTGAAGGCGATCGGGCTTCGCCACTTCGAAGCTCTCGCCAAGAGCTACGCACGACCACCACCACGACGAGCTCGGCCCCCTATGACCTCGTATTGCGTGCGCGACCTGCAGGCCGTCGGCCCCTCCTAGCTCCCTCCACGTCGCGCCGTTTTCGATCATTTCCGTATGAAATTGAAGCTCTTGCATTCCTCTACAACTTTCGTGTTGACAAGTTTTTCTAAAAACGTGTGGATTGGGAGAGATTGAGGGGAGAAGAAGGGAATATTCTGGCCATTGAAACCTTAGTGGCGGCTGTAGTTTAAACCCTAGGGTTTTCTTTTAGTTTGCAAAATGAAGAGTAGAGGGGCTTATATAGAAAATTCACGCGACACTATTCACCCCGAATTTTCCGAACTCCAAACGAAGCGTGCCGGTTGGCGTTCCTAAGGTTTACCCCGTGTTCCGAACACAATGAAACGTGTTTCGGGAGCTAATTCGGTCATCTATGCGAGTTATGGCAATAAACGTTCGATTTAAATTTAAATCGGTAAATCAAATTTCTAGGCGTTTTAGCTTGCACCGGACAAACGGTAAATCCGATTGACACAAAATTTGAAACCATACAATAATATCACATTACGGATCCGATGAAACTAGTTTCGTCGAAATCCGAGACTATTTGAAAAATGGCTATTTTAACTCGCCAAATTAATATTAAAACAATTTCGATGCGTTTCGAGCTGCCACGGTCAAACGATAACTCCAATTGCTACGAAAATTGAAATCCGATAATAACAAACTATTACGGATCCAATGGAACTAGTTTCGTCCTATTCTGAGACTGTTCGAAAAATGGCTAATTTCACTAGTCGATTAAATATTAAAATATTCAATTTTCACAAATTAACTCTTAATTCAATTTTAATAGTTCTAAAATATAGTTCTAACTCCAATATGATAAAATCAAATTTTACAAATCATTTTCAATCATATTTATCCCAATTTGCAATTATTTCGGTATTTTCACTATCAAATTATCGATTTAATTATTCAATTAAATCCAATTATTCGAAATAAAATATATTCGACATATAAATTTCACTTATTAATATTTAAAATTAATTAAATATTCAAATTTTAATTAATATAAATTATGGGTCGTTACAGATTTCCTCCCTTAAAAGAATTTCGTCCTCGAAATTACCAAGTAAGAAAAATTCACAAAATCCATTAACTTTCCAAAACAAATCGTTCAAATTAGATTTTTTTACAAATCTCTTAAGTGTTTAACTTTTCCAAAATTCATAGTTAAACTTCTTACAAAATCTTTACTAAGTTTTCAAATCATACTTAGTTTTCAAAAAAATATCCAATTTTCTCAAAAATATTCTAACGCCTTAAATTTTCGGAAAAATTCGCCAGAGTCTCCTTTGCGCGGCTCGATCCAAAAAAAAAGACAGAATATATATCACAAATATACATCTCATCAAGTGATGAGGCATCCCGCAGGGAAAAAAGTGTAAAAGTACGATATTTAATCCGAGATATGTACCTTATTTATTATTAGCGAGCGTATAACGGCTAATATGGCATGAAAGCGAGCTCCAAATGCAAAGCAAACGCCATCCGCACCTACTAAACACTCAACAACAACATGGGAAACATGCATATATGAAAATAGTATCAATATACAACATATAGCAACATAGAACTACATGTGCCAACATAACAAATGCAACAAAAGTAACGAATGCAACCACCAACCAACTATCATCCATAACCAAATAAATATTCATTCATATTCTCATTAATATTCAATGAATTGGTTTTCAATTTAAATCACATTTGATTCATTTACATTGGATTTTACTAACATTCATTCATATTCAATTTTAATTAATTTGCATTCACTAATTTACATTCATATTAGTTCACTTCCAAATCAAATTCAATTCTATTCAAATTTACATATTATCCATTTGAATTCAACTACATAGCTTGCAATTTTGCTAATTCAATTTCATTAATACTTAATGAATTATATACAATCAATCCACAATCAAATAACAACCAATGTTTATTCAATACAACCAAATTTATTCACTTTACATTCAATATGGTTCAACACTTTTAATTCCAATTGGATCATATTAAATTGACTTCCATTCAATTTATTCAACTTCCAGTAACATTAGCTTTTAATGAACTTACACTTACATCCATTATTTCATATCCATTATTTACATTTAATTGATTAACATGCAATCCATTTATCAATTCAATTGCTAATTCCTTTAACAATTTAAAGTTGAATTTCATTCATATAACTCAAGTTCAAATTCTTAATGACTTCATTTCATTAATTCACTTATTAATTTACTTCGATACCAAAATCAACTTTATTCAACATCACTTAAGTTATATTCCTTTTCAACCATCTTATCAAATCCAAATCAATTTATTTAACTTTCCTTTTGTTAAGTTTCAAATCACATGTCTTTGATGACAACTCAAATTTATTTCAACTTGGATTTTATTGATTTACTTATACTTCCTTTAATTCAACTCCATCCTTTAAGTTAAATTTATTCTATTAAAACTCAAATTGTATAAGTTATCAACTCATTTATCATTCCTATAAATATTTTTTTTTAAATAGGATTCCAGAGTCTTTTCAACCTTTCAAAACTATTTTTGAAATCAATTCAAATTACCTTCTGAATTTCCAAAACCAAATCCAAACAACTTTTATTTAAAATAATTTGGCAGCAATCCCTCTTTTGGAAACCCTAAAATGAACACCAATGATGTCGCGATCATCACCGGAATTATTTTCCAGCAACCGAAAAGAGTTTAGAGCTTTAATTTCTCCAAAACGATTTTCCAAAATATCAAATCCTTTCAAAACACTTCTCTGGAATTTTATTTTCAGATTATAAATCACATTTATAAATCTTTTACTTATATAATTTCACTTCTTATATATAAGATTATTTCACAAGTGTAAATCATTTTAATTATAACTTCATACTTATAATTCAATTGCTTATACAATTCATTCTTTTTCAACTGTTGTTTTTATTTAACTCATTCAACAACCAAACAATCAATTATATACTTTAATAATTCTGAAAATTTATTCTTTTATATATAAAATATAATCAAGGTAAAATTATTTCATTTACCCAATTTAAACAATACTGTGTCGAATTGTTCTATTCAAGTGTTTAGAAACCCCTTCGATACAGTTGCGCAGACTGTGCCGACGAAGGTTCATATGCCACTCAACAAACCAATTATCATAATATAAAACAATTTAATATTCACTAACAAATACGCGCTCATATTTATTATTACACTCATACTCATTCTAGAGTACTAAAGACTCCATCTCTAATGAGTAATACTCAACAGAGCTAAGGTTGTCGCTTAACCATAAGCTCTGATACCAAATGCAACGTTCGCGATTTTTCGTCCACGAATGCCGACATCAATACGTCCACTGTATCAACTGCCGAGCAATCCAAGGTCGGAAAACCGTACCGTTAGGGTTAAAGAAGAAAAAAAATAGAAGAAGATAGAAAAAGATAGAACAGAACAGAAAGAAATAACAGAACAACATCAGAATCTCACAATTCGCAGCGGAACAACATATAATACATAAATGAATAATCTTTAAACAAAGAACTATATCAGTTATTACATTACATTACATTTCATTACATCATCAGAGTGTACAAAACAACATCAACAGCGGAAAAGAAATATCATATACTAGTAATACGCCTGCCATCCAGCTTGCCTCCAGCAACTCCTGAATTCCAGAATATCCTGATAAACCTTACTCTTGATTGCCCGTGTGGAAATTGGTGGGCACCCAGAGTTTAGGAAGGAAAACAATAAACTCCAAGTCAGTCATGTGACTGGTGTGAGAACTGAAACAGTTTATTTTTCTTTAAAATCAAAATAGAGGAATATTTTTAAAGTCAATTCGCAATGCTTTTAAAAATGAGACTACCATAAGGCCTCCGCACACACACACATTGCAAACGCAGAATCGGAGGAGATTTCTCCTTATGATAGTCAAAGATGCTTGATACGCATTAGAAAGAAACATTTGATATTATTACTAGTGCATAGTGTAGAAAAATTATTTCGAAAGTAAAGATATAAATCTTAGCCAACATACGACCATTATCGTATGCCTACTATAGCTACCATGTTCAATAGCAGGTTACCGCCACATTCCATGGCAGGTTCTACGACTAAAACCGTACAAGTCTCATATTGTTTCTTTGGATTTCCAACAAATGGTCAAGCCAAGGAACTTCCCATTGCCACATGGAAACGCCTCTGGAATGACGTCCCGAGAACCTAACCGGATCTCTGCCAACACAAGGCCGGGTTACCCCTAACTGGGTAACTACTGACACGAATATGTCATCCCTCGATCGTAAACGATCTATCCGAGGATCCTCGATTTCCAACAACCACAAAATTTGCAGCAACAACATAGGTTAAATATCTGGGCTCTATACCATGATACCACCTCTATCCAGAAGGAATGACATACACTAAAGGGGTGCTACCCCCTAATAACCTTGCCGCATCCTTCCTGTTTTGACCATTTTCGGGGTGTGAGGTCCGACGAAGTCTCGTCAACAAAGCCACGCTTTGGTACAAAGCCATGCTTTGGGTCAACAAATGATCAAAGTAATGATCACCAAGATAAATGATCAAATAAATGATCCTATCACAAATGATCAAACAATGATCATCCCACAGCAACACTCAGCAAGCCACACTACCAAATTGGGAGTATATCACTAATAACCTTCAACTACATAACCTCTGAGCTCGTATGTCTCAGAGAAGGGTGTTAAGCTAAGAGAATAAGTTCTCCGCCACCAACAGAAATATATTTGAAAGAAATCAGCTTTATATCTCAATTTGTAATGTCAGACATACAATCCATACAAGTCTGTTCCGGGCTCGAACAGAACCGAAGGCACTTCCAAAGAAGTCCTTGCAATCCGGATATTCACTAATCATGATAGGACTTCCCGTCACTAAGGGTGATAAAACCTCTATATCGGAGATCAGCCGATGCAGAGTAACTCAACGGTAATCCTTCCGTTTTCAAAAATATCCGACCTTCAACACCAGCCATCAAATGCAATCCATTACGACGTATCACACATTCGGAATGGGTTATACGACCCTACGGTCCTTTCCCGGCTAACCCGAATAGTGAGCGCTTATTCAAAAATAAGTGTGGCATTCAAATTCAAGCAATCACAACAAATACCTATTTAAAGGTAAATATTGATAGTCATATTATTTAACTATCAATAGGCGTGTTCAACATCACCAAATTCCAAATAATTTCCCAAATTATTTACTTTCCAAAATATCTTTACTAGATATAAAATTTCCACTTCAACCATTTGAAAAAAAATTTCAAATCATTCCCCTTTACGAGATTACTTTCATTTCAATATGGTTCATTTAAACCAATTAAATAAATCCTTAACGATTTACTTTATATTTACGTTCCAAATCCGTAAATTAATTCCCACACTTCAAAAATAAATCAATGTTTATTTTTAAACAAATTTCCCTTTCTTTCATAAATTCCATAGTGAATTTACAATTCCAAAATATCTATGAATATATGATTTCCAAATCGATTTCTAATATACATTTTCAATTTGTCTTCAAAAAGATAAATTCTCAAAATGTTTCATTCCACATTGGAAAAACATTTCCATACTTATTTATTAATAAGTAATTTACAAATTCATTTATTTTCAACACTTGGAAAATATTCAATATACTTAAATCGAAATTAAGTATATATTTCATTCTTTAAGGAAAACATTCACTTAAACACATTTATTTGGGCCAAAACGAATGTTGCGTAAAACACCGTTACGACGACCCGAAATCACTAGTATAGGGATTCAAAATTTAGATAGATATATAAATCCCAATACTATATAAAACATTTCCTTTCGGAAACCATTTACTATAACAACAGTGTTATAGTCCACCATTTCCTTATTCCTCGAAAACGCCTATTTCAACAATAAATGTTGAAATCTATGGTTTCGATAGTTAATCCATTTTAAAACATCTTTAAATCGTTTTAATTCTATTTAAAACATTACTTCCCAAAATAAATCCATTTTGTTTAATAATATATTCACTGTCCAAAATCGTGAATATAATAATTAACTTATCAAAATAATTCGTTTTCGGATTTATAAACAATGTCTATAAATTCCATTTCTATATTTTATAACAACTTCGTTTTATAAATCTCCTTTATTAACCAATTCTATTTATATTCCATTTACATGTCGAAATCCGGTTTATAAGTAAATTACTTATAATTCATTTATTCACAAATCCATTCTTTTATATCAACAATAATTTATAAATCAAAATTTCTTATTTACTTATGAATCTAGGTTCAAACTTTATTTGAACACTTAAAAAAGCTCATTTTATAATTTCTATATTTTAATTTATAAATATCAATTTTATACAACTTTTATATAAATTGTTTATAATAATTCAAAAATCCCTATTTAAATAAACTAATCTCTTTATTAATTTACAAAACGTTATTTAAAACTTATATAACTCCAAAATTACACTTAAGTATTATTTTCCCAAAAATATAACTTTTATAACCATAAAATTAAAATGTTTATTTATTTTAACAATTCAAAATTAAATAAAACGTATACTTTCAAAAATCACTTTAAAAATTCTTTTAAAAACCAAAATCATTATTTTAAAACTTCAAAAATGGATCCGATGATACAACAGCACCAAATAGTCAATCACGACATCCAAATATCATATATCGATACGATAATCAACAAATATCACAATATCTGTAAATAAATCAATACAGTTGAGGAATCCAATTGGATCCCTCCAACCTGTTTCCCTGCATCCAAAGATGTTAGCACAATACCAATTCCGTTTCAGTACGGAATTATCGCGGTATATGAGATTTATAAAATATTATCCGCTTAATAGGCGGCACAATAGGGTCTCATCCGCTATATAATGCGAGAAATCAACTCCAAGTATATAAATAATACCAATTTCACCGTACTGTGAAATATTCGTGGTATATGTTTTTAATAAATAACATCCGCTTACTAACGGCGTATAATGTCTATTTTAACAATCAATAGATAACTATCATCATTCAAACATACATTCAAGAATTTTAAATCTAACTATTTAAAATTAAAATCGAAACCGATGCTATTGAGTGAGAAGTTCTCACCTTGATTTCAATTTCGTTTTCAGCTTTTATTTCGAATAAAATTAAACGAACGTTTAATTTTACCCGAAATTCTCACTAACTCCAAACGACTCCAATCGAATTCCATAGCATAGTGCTCGTCCATACGATTCCAGCGCAACTAGTTTCGTTCGTTTTCGACCTCGTATGAAAAAGATATGAATTTTTTAAGTTACACGATTTATATAAACTAAATTTACAACATTATTTTTATTTTCCAACCAATTTCAATCTGGGCCGCAGATCGCACAGCAACAAATCTTGGCCGCTCTCTTTCTCCTCTCCCTTCACGTTTCTTCTACAGCAAATAGCCGTGCACATGAACCCATCCTACTCGAACTAGGGTTGAATTTTGTTCCCTCTACGAACGTTTTGAAGACGATCGGGCTTCGCCACTTCGAAGCTCTCGCCAAGAGCTACGCACGGCCACCACCACGATGAGCTCGGCCCCCCTATGGCCTCGTATTGCGTGCGCAACCTGCAGGCCGTCGGTCCCTCCTAGCTCCTTCCACGTCGCGCCGTTTTCGATCATTTCCGTTTGAAATTGAAGCTCTTGCATTCCTCTACAACTTTCGTGTTGACAAGTTTTTCTAAAAACGTGTGGATTGGTAGAGATTGAGGGGAGAAGAAGGGAATATTCTGGCCATTGAAACCTTAGTGGCGGCTGTAGTTTAAACCCTAGGGTTTTCTTTTAGTTTGCAAAATGAAGAGTAGAGGGGCTTATATAGAAAATTCACGCGACACTATTCACCCCGAATTTTCCGAACTCCAAACGAAGCGTGCCGGTTGGCATTCCTAAGGTTTACCCCATGTTCCGAACACAATGGAACGTGTTTCGAGAGCTAATTCGGTCATCTGTGCGAGTTATGGCAATAAACGTTCGATTTAAATTTAAATCGGTAAATCAAATTTCTAGGCGTTTTAGTTTGCACCGGACAAACGGTAAATCCGATTGACACGAAATTTGAAACCATACAATAATATCACATTACGGATCTGATGAAACTAGTTTCGTCGAAATCCGAGACTGTTTGAAAAATGGCTATTTTAACTCGCCAAATTAATATTAAAACAATTTCGATGCGTTTCGAGCTGCCACGGTCAAACGATAACTCCAATTGCTACGAAAATTGAAATCCGATAATAACAAACTATTACAGATCCAATGGATCTAATTTCGTCCAATTCTGAGACTGTTCGAAAAATGGCTAATTTCACTAGTCGATTAAATATTAAAATATTCAATTTTCACAAATTAACTCTTAATTCAATTTTAAAAGTTCTAAAATATCGTTCTAACTCCAATATGATAAAATAAAATTTTACAAATCATTTTCAATCATATTTATCCCAATTTGCAGTTATTTCTGTATTTTCACTATCAAATTATCGATTTAATTATTCAATTTAATCGAATTATTCGAAATAAAATTTATTCGACATATAAATTTCACTTATTAATATTTAAAATTAATTAAATATTCAAATTTTAATTAATATAAATTCTAGGTCGTTACAATATATATTTTTTTCTTAATTTTCTGAGGAGTTTGATTTTTGAATTGCAATTGATATTAGGTATTTGTTTGCCATTGAAATGAGGAGGTGAAAGAAATTGTACGCCCAGAAAAATGAGAAATAGAGGTAGGCTAGAGTATATAACAGGGTATTTATAGACAATGTTGAAAAAGAATAGATGGACCCGATTTACAAACGCACTGAACGATGAATGGCCCAAAAAGACCGTTCTGACTCCAGAACAAAACAGGGTCAACCCATATATCAACATAGATGTTTTTAAATATTTTAAACGCGATGGAACAAGTTTCACGTCCAAATTCCATCGCATGAAGAAGTTATACTAAAAACAAATTATTTCAAATCAATTTCAGGGCGTTTCACGTTCATACGATCAAACGACAGGTCCGGTCGCTACGAAACTTGAAATCCTACAATAATTCACCGTTACAGATCCGATAAAACTGGTTTCGTCGAAATTCGAGTCAGTGGCCAAATTGCTTATTTTTAGATTAATTAAATAAGTTAAAATAAATTAATTAAATCACTTTTCAATTTCAACTCTATAATTAATAAATTTTATCATCCTACATACTTTAGAAATTTAAAATCCTTTATAACAAATTCCCATATCAATTTAAAGTTAAACAATTTACCAATTATAGTATTAAATTCCAATTCCAATATATTCATAAATCATTGATTGGAATTCCAAATGAAATCTATTTATTTGATTTATAGATTTTTTTTTATTGAATCAATTATCATTTTCTGGAAAGGATTATTATTGGCTTAATTTTTATTTCATTAATAATTCACATTTCTCCCAGTTTCAATTAATATAGACTTTAATTCCAGTTACTTACCATTAAATTCATTAATTATTGATTACCTTCCAATTAAATAAAAATTGATTCCCAAATTGATTTGATTTGATTGCCACCTTTGCTAGGTCCATTATTACTTAATTACCAATTTACAATATTATAATTTCTTACTAAACATTAATTTTTATTCAATCCCCCTTTATTACGTATTATTACATCAATTTATATAACTTTACAGTCTATTTCAATTAATAGGATGTGCACTAGTTTAGTTATTGCATTAATTTTTATTAATATAACATTAAGGTTCCTTTACACTTATTGATTTCCAATTTTATTATTAAACGAAATAAACAAGTAACTTATAATAAGTGTTACCATGCCTATAATTACACACATGAATTCCCTATTATCAAGCAACCGTTACAGTTCTTAAATACTTATGCTTTTATTTAATTACCATTAACTATATTATTATTATTCCATTAGCTAATTAGGTATTTACATTCGTTTCTTCCATTTCAATCTCATACCCAATTATAACAAATTTCAATATCTCACCTGACCTTTCATTTCAATTTATCCATTAATTAAGTTTTACATTTATAAAACTTTATTTCCAAATATACTCTAATTTAACAACTTCTAACATTGTATTACCACCCATATTAATGTAACTTTTGTTTATATTTATTCAAATTTGATTTTCTCATTTCAATTAATAGACTAAATAAACAGGCAACACATAATTATTGCCTTCGTTTACTTTTACTACATTTAAGTCTATTGTTTACGGACCCAAGTTACAACATTTACATAATTTCAATTTATCGTAATCTCATTCAATCTATCAAATTTTAGTTTAGATTACATCCTTACCATTCATTTTAATTATTACATCCTTATTAAATAACAAATTCCTATTTCTCTAAATATTGGATTGCAAAATCTGATTAAATTTATTATCTTCTATTTTATGCCCAAGGGCAACAATTAACACTATTTCTTTATTGGGGTTTTACTTCTATTGTCAAAAATAAATGTGAATTACCAAGGCTACACTTGTTTCCTTATATTCAATCCAAAGACTAGTATAACATTTTACACATTTTAGTTTGTAGTAATTTCATTCAGTTTATCGTAATTTCATTCAGTTTATCAATAATTAGCTTTAATCATCATTGTACGTTTGATTATACTTTTCTTTTTCATTAATAAGTCACAAATTTTTTTACTTCAAATATTAAATCACAAAGTCTTATTCAATTAACCATTTATATTATTGAAAAATTTCGGGTTGTTACACTCTCCCCCACTCAAAACTTTTCATCCCCGAAAAGGAAAAAGGAGGGAAAAGAAAGAATTAAGGAAATAATATATCCTATTTAAAATATTAAATCTATAAAAATGAATTTACAAAATAAATTAATTTAAACAAAATATATCAATTTATAACTCTTGAATCCTTTTATATTCAAGTAAATAAAGTTTGGAAAAACTTTTTCAAAATTTTCTAAGTTTAAAATTTACGGAAAATTTTGGCAGAGTCTCCTTTGTACAGAGAGGCTCGGGAGAAAATATAATATCAAGTATAACAATATAGATCATATATCTTTCAAAATAATATATACCCCAACACGGGAAAACAATATAATAACGCAATAAAACCGTAATCCGAAAATGTACCTATTAGTCGGGCAATTAGCACTTATTTTATGAAACCAAAAGCAGTAGCAATTGCTTCCATAACCTGCATTTCACTTATATAATCTAAAAAGAGTTAACAATTATATAAAATGAAATATTTAAAGTAGTTTCAACCACAAACAAACAAATCAATACAAACATCAATCACTTGCAACAAGCAAACAACCATCACAAAAAATCAACACACATCAATTATCCAAGCAAGACAAACTATTGGTTTGTTCGGGTTAAGACACTTACATCACATAGAATGATGAATAACTATGAAGTATTACACTTACTCAACATTCTTAGATAAACTAGATAGATTATTCATACATCTAAGCAATTAAAAGTATCCTTTACCCGAACAATCATAAACCACAACAACAACAATTCAAACAATAGATCGAGTTTATTCTTATTAATTCCATTTCATAGTATTTATTGTTTGATTTCCTTTTTATTCATATAATGAGTTATCTTTTTTATTTACATTTATTTCTTACAATTTTATTTAGAAATAACTTCAACTTATTTACTTAAGTTAAAAATTTCTTTTTATTACATTACATTCATTTATCCACTACTTAATATCATACATTTACAGTATTCATCTTTCCATTTATTTTATTATCAATAACTTCAACACTTCTTAAATTTATTTTCATTTCTTTATAACTTTTATATTATATTTAATTAGTGGCCTTTTAGTCATAACTTAAGTTTATACAATTAAAACATTAAATTCTTATTAATAAAAGCAAATTCATCGGATACTTTCATTACTCCAGTTTATCTCTTGTATAATATCTATTACATTTTCTTATTAACATTTCAACTTTCTATATCTTTTGGTAAGTTATATATATGCCTTTAAGAATGTAATTGAAAGTTATACAAGTTTTTCTCAATTCTTTTAATTAATTAAATGTTCAATAATAATATCCTTTGTTTTATATGTTACAAATTTAATCTCTTATTTCCTCTAGAGGTTTCAATTATTAATTACCTATGTTCCAATTCACTGCAATGATTGAAACTATCAATTACTGGAAGATTAAGAACTAAATACCGGGTTAAATTTCAAATCGTTTTAAAATAATAAACAAATATATACTTGCAACTTACATATCCAATTATATATAAAACAATTTAAAATTTATATTTGTTTATCAAAATAAATCTACAGTAAATCTACTACAGTGGCCTTCCCACTTCGAAACTCGAAAATGAATGTCGATGATGCGTGCACTCATCACCGAAATTATTTTCCAGCGACAGAGAGGGGAGTACAGAACTTATTTCTTCTTTCAAAATTTCTTTAAAATAATTCTTTCAAATTATATTGAAATATTTATCAGAAAATACTTCTAAAATATTATTACTATATTCCAAAATCATTCGAAAGAAACATTCAAAACCCCGGAACTTAAGTTCTAAATTCCCAAATTCTTCATTTATTTTATTTTCAATCTCATTTCAACTATTATTTATAAATTTTATTACCTAACAACCAATCTATTGCAACCAAATACACATATCATTTATAAAATTTATTTTATATACAGAAAATGTAATAGGCAAAATTATTTCATTCACCTATATTAAAAACAAATATTATGTCGGTCTGTCATATTAAGTGTTTAGAAATCCCTATTGATGTCATAGCGTCCCATGCATCAACCGGAATTTATAAATACAAAACGGAACAAATTAACACAATATTAAAACCTTTTTATAACACTAAAAAATACGCTCTCTCATATATACACACTCAGCGACTCCCATAGGGTATTACTACCCTATTAGTAAAGAGTCAAACCCCACAAAGCTAAGGTTTATCGCTAAACCTGGCTCTGATACCAGATGTAACGTCCCGCCCTTTCGTACGCTTTAAACCGACGATAAACCACACACATCATACTTAAACCATACAGAAGGGCGGATTGTTATGGGGAAATAAGAAAAAGAAGGAAGAAATAAAAAAACAGAATCTTGTAGTGGAATGATAAAATATAATAATCAAATATATAGTTCATGAAGCTGTTTTACAAAATATTCGATTATCCTTATACAATACATATCAGAATTACACATACCATAGAATGATAATTAAGGCAGCGGAACAGATGTGATGCAGAGGACTAATATAATATATAATCGTAATAAAATCTTCGCCTTCGTCCTCCAGAAGTAAGGTCTTCAAATCCTGAAATGCTCAGGCTGACTCGAGCGAAATGAAAAGACAAAACACTCGATTCAGAACTAAAAGATCTTATGTAAGTTAAATCAACGGTAAAATATAAGCGGAACGGCGTCAGAGATGTTTACGGGATTTGACATCTCCTATCCAGTGTCAAACGTGAGTGTAGTAACTCAAGAGATGCTCGGGATTCACATCTCCTAAGGATCCGTTAAACTATTTGCTATGTAGTAATATTTAGCTATTATAATAATGTCTATTATAACATAAACTTACTTTTAAATAGCGTTAAGGAGTTACCCAATCTCCCCCTTAACATAATAATAGTCCCAGTAGTCCATCCAGTATCAGCGCATCTCCAGGTCGGGAGACTACCCTAAATACTCCACGGGCTAGGGAGAAAACCAAACTCGTACAAGGCGCGCTAGGGTAGGTGACACAGCACAACTAGGCAATGCCAGGGTAGATATACCAATTGCTATCCGGGCTGGTGGTAACGCGTAGCACGCAGCTACCACCCACCTCGAGCCATACCCCCAAATAAAAAAGTCAAAAGTGGCCGCCGAATCAATCCAAAAGTCAAAGTATAATATCGAAGGGATGTGTCCGATCAAAGGTGCTACCTTATTAGCCCGAGAATCGCTCCTGTTTTAGCCACCTTATGCCAACTCACGGGAGTCAGGTCCACGTATTTACCTCAAAGGAAACGCCGCCACCATTCTACTTCATTTTGGAATCTCCACCGCGTACATAGTTGTTAAAGTGCTTTTCAGAGTTGGCAGAGAGTACGACAACTTTCGATCCCGGTCTCTTCAACAACCAAACGATATTATAACACCGCGGTCATTTTAAAATAATTATACTTCAAAACCAAAATAAAATATTCATTTCAAAACCATAAAAATACGATATCATTTTCGTTTTTAAAAACCAAATCAATATGATATCATTTAAAAACCCAAATCAATATAATATCATTTTATTTCAAATATATCCTTTTCCCAAAATCATAGCATTTTCAAATCATAATACCTTGAAACCCATAACTTTAAAACATAACTTCTAATACGTAAATGGTTTAAATATAAATTACTTTATATATAGCTTCTTTAATTTCACAAATAAATTCCCAATACCGATTTAACCTCCAAATAAACTATTTCAATTCATATATTTCAAAGCTTTAAATATTCCACCATTTCAAAACTAATTCATTGATAATTCCATGTATATCAAATTCCATTACTATTATTTAGATTTGAAATGTTTTCTTAATAAATCCAATATTATTTAAGTAAAACTTTTACTTCACCTAACTGGACATTCTTTCAATTTATTAACTTGGTATATCAACTTTATATTCATTTAACTCACTCTAAACAAATTTGGTTATAAGAATCATGCCCTTTAAAATCTCAATTTTATTTATATTTCAAATCAAATTTATTCGAGTATAATTCTTAAATAATTCAATTCAACCCAATTTCATATTTATCTTCCAACTTAAATTTTTATTTAAGTCATTAAAAACTCTATATATACAATATCTTGAACAGGTACTTAACCATATAATATAAAACAATCAACTCCATTATTCAACTTATTTTATTTAAACAAATTTATACATAGCTTAAATTCAAGAATTTAACTATATATATAAAATAATATTTATATAATAACAAAAATTAATATTTATTATACCGTATATTTTTTTCCAAAACCACAGAAAATCATTTCAAAATAATTTTATATATAGACCACGGTGTCTGTATAAAATTTTCTTCCCTATGGTCAAGTGATATAGATATTTATCATTTCAATCCGTAAATTAAAATAAAAATACGGTTATATATCATTTCAAACCGCACTCTCGAGTCAAAAAGAACTTGCAGATTATAATGATATAAATAAACATCCATTCATCCATCATAAAATCATACATCCATCACAATCATTATCCAAAACAATCAATCACTATCAACATATAACTGATAATATTTAACAGGTAATTAACTTGCAGTTGTATTCAATAATAAATTAAATAACAATTTAATTTAAATAAATGCAATTAACTGAGATGATGATTAACATATACTAAACAGTCATAAATAAATGCATAATCACAAAAAAAATTAATTTTAACAAACATAAGAAATTCTAGAAGTTGTGAGTGGGTTAAGACACTCACCTTTTGAATTTAAATTGAATTTAAATCCAATTTAAACCCAAAATTTGAACAGCCTCATAATCCAACCAAACTTGCGTCAAAATCTCCGGAATTCAGATACGATCCTAACAAAAGAAACCTCGTGTAAAACGGATTTTGTATGCGAAAGTTATAACGATTAGAACATCATACAAATTGAATTATAAAATAAATAAACAAATGAAATCCACCATACACGTCATCCTCGTTCTCGTGCTCCTGTACGAACCCTACTCACAAACAAAGCTGAGCCGCCACCGTATTGCAAATTTTTCCATCGCCTACAATCGCCATCGACCCAATCAAGTGACGCCATCGTCTCACCCTCCTCAGGCCGCACCCCCAGCTCCAACGCGCGGCCACGCGCCAAACTCCAAGCGCCATCGCCTCCGCCTCCTTCAAACGCTAATAATGGCGAATCTCGACCTCCTGACACCAAACTAACCGTACCGATGACCAAGTCTCGACGCCCTCTTCCTTCCTACATAACCCGATCGAGCTGAAGTCGAAGATCTGCCGTTGATTGAACGTGTGGCCTATGAACGGCCGGGATTCTTCGACGATTACCTATCAAATGACAATCCAAAACGAAAAATGAATTGTAGATTTAGGTTGCGCTCGTCGAGAGCTTCAATATATATTTTTTTCTGAATTTTCTGAGGAGTTTGAATTTCACTTTGATTTTTGAATTGCAATTGATATTAAGTGCTTGTCTGCCATTGAAATGAGGAGGTGAAAGAAATTGTATGTGCAGACAAATGAGAAACAGAGGTAGGCTAGGGTTTATAGCAGGGTATTTATAGACAAGTTTGAAAAGGAATAGATGGACCCGATTTATAAACGCGCTGAACGATGAATGGCCCGAAAAGCCCGTTCTGACTCTGGAACGAAATTGGTTCAACCCATATATCAACATTGATGTTTTTAAATATTTTAAACGCGATGGAACAAGTTTCACGTCCAAATTCCATCGTATGAAGAAGTTTTGCTAAAAACAAATTATTTCAAATCGATTTCAGTTGATTTTATTTTATCGATTTCAGGGAACGACAGGTCCGATCGCTACGAAACTTGAAATCCTAACAATAATTCACCGTTACGGATCCGATGAAATTGGTTTCGTCGAAATCCGAGTCAGTGGCCAAATTGCCTATTTTTACATTAGTTAAATAAATTAAAATAAATTAATTAAATCACTTTTCAATTTCAACTCTATAATTAATAAATTTTATCATCCTATATACTTTAGAAATTTAAAATCCTTTATAGAAAATTCCCATATCAATTTAAAGTTAATCAATTTACCAATTATAGTATTAAATTCCAATTCCAATATATTCATAAAT
This sequence comes from Allium cepa, assembly GCA_030765085.1. Lineage (NCBI taxonomy): Eukaryota > Viridiplantae > Streptophyta > Magnoliopsida > Asparagales > Amaryllidaceae > Allium > Allium cepa. Next base: position 698,201,988 of record CM060942.1, on the reverse strand, counting down.
CATTGATTGAAATTCCAAATGAAATCTATTTATTTGATTTATAGATTTTTTTTATTGAATCAATTATCGTTTTCTGGGAAGGATTATTATTGGCTTACTTTTTATTTCATTAATAATTCACATTTCTCCCAATTTCAATTAATATAGACTTTAATTCCAGTTACTTACCATTAAATTCATTAATTATTGATTACCTTCCAATTAAGTAAAAATTGATTCCCAAATTGATTTGATTTGATTGCCACCTTTGCTAGGTCCATTATTACTTAATTACCAATTTACAATATTATAATTTCTTACTAAACATTAATTTTTATTCAATCCCCCTTTATTATGTATTATTACATCAATTTATATAACTTTACAATCTGTTTCAATTAATAGGGTGTGCACTAATTTAGTTATTTCATTAATTCTTATTAATATAACATTAATGTTCCTTTACTATAATTGGTTTCCAATTTTATTATTAAACGAAATAAGCAGGTAACTTATAATAAGTGTTACCATGCCTACAATTACACCCATGAATTCCCTATTATCAAGCAACCGTTACAATTCTTAAATACTTCTGCTTTTATTTAATTACCATTAACTATATTATTATTATTCCATTAGCTAATTAGGTATTTACACTCGTTTCTTCCATTTCAATTTCATACCCAATTATAACAAATTTCAATATCTCACCTGACCTTTCATTTCAATTTATCCATTTATTAAATTTTACATTAATAAATCTTTATTTCCAAATATACTCTAATTTAACAACTTCTAACATTGTGTTACTACTCACATTAACGTAACTTTTGTTTATATTTATTTAAATTTGATTTTCTCATTTCAGTTAATAGACTAAATAAACGGGCAACACATAATTATTGCCTTCGTTTACTTTTACTATATTTAAGTCTATTGTTTACGGACCCAAGTTACAACATTTACATAATTTCAATTTATCGTAATCTCATTCAATCTATCAAATTTTAGCTTAGATTACATCCTTACCATTCATTTTAATTATTACATCCTTATTAAATAACAAATTCCTATTTCTCAAAATATTGGATTGCAAAATCTGATTAAAGCAACTATCTTCAATTTTATACCCAAGGGCAACAATTAACACTATTTCTTTATTGGGGTTTTACTTCTATTATCAGAAATAAATGTTAATTACCAAGGCTATACTTATTTCCTTATATTCAATCCAAAGACTAGCATAACATTTTACACATTTTAGTTTATTGTAATTTCATTCAGTTTATCAATAATTAGCTTTAATCATCATTGTTACGTTTGATTATACTTTTTTTTTCATTAATAAGTCACAAAATTTTATTAATCCAAATATTAAATCACAAAGTCTTATTCAATTAACCATTTATATTATTGAAAAATTTCGGGTCGTTACAAAAACAAGCACACCGTGACTTTTTATACTGGTTCGAACTTCCCGTTCTACGTCCAGTTCCAGACTCCTTCTGGAATTTCTACTACAATAACCCTCACTTAACCCGGAGGTACATGTATATACAGTCTGAGCAGCAGAACAGACACCTGAGCAGCTGAACAGGATTTTTGCCTCAGCAGTAGAAGAGGACTTCACTAATACAAAATAATATCTGACACTTTATGTTCTTGATAACACTGATTTGTTGATGATAGTACAAACCTCCTATAATCAAATCCTCAAGAATGTGAAGTGTATGTGGAGATATGAAGACAAGATAATGCTAAGAATCAAAGATTATGAATGTTTGTTTGTAGATTCAAAGCAGTAAAAACGTTTGTTCGCTGTTTGAATGCAAATATTAAAGCACAAGAAGAATAGTAGAGAGTTAGAATGAAATTCGGTGAATGTGTTGTGTTTGGGAACATGTATATATAGTAGTTGAAGAGTCACTGCCATTGGTGAAGGGTTCTGATGAAAAGGAGCATCCATTTCCGTTTAGAAAAGAGTTGATTCCTTTCGCAGAAGAAGATGTCTTTTCGAAAATACGACAATTGGTCTCAGGCCAGTCAACTGGTCGTTATTGGTCAGTCGACTGACTATGCAATAGGTTTTAAAAATAAACAGTGCATATCGTATATGTACACAGTTAGTCGACTGGGTGATTATAGCCAGTCGACTGGTTGTATTATTTTTACACAGTATGCTCTGTTTTGATTAATTAAGAGAAATATGAAGTGCAGACTACTTGAGGATAGATTTTAACAAATTTCTAAGACTCAACCATAAGTACTAGATAGTGAAAACATAGATTAAAAGTCTTGATATAGCCATAGTCCTTTGATTATCTCTTTTTTGTCGTGAATTCTCTTTTTCTTCTAACTTGCTTTGTCATGAATCAAAACTAGTGATTCAACATTCTCCCCCTTTTTGATTGATGACAAACCTGTATATAAAAGATCCTAAAGAACAAATATAAAAACTCCCCCTGAATATATGACACTTCTTGTACCTGTATAAAAATGATTGGGACAATTCTTCTCCTCCTTTGTCATCGACAAAAAAGAGATATAGCAAAATAGTTTCAATATAAAGCGCGGAAATGAATATAAAAGTGAGATTCTCCCCCTTTTTGATGACAAACCTGTATATAAAAGATCCTAAAGAACAAATATAAAAAACCCCCCTGAATATATGACACTCCTTGTACCTGTATAAAAATGATTGGGACAATTCTTCTTCCCCTTTATCATCGATAAAAAGGAGATATAGCAAAATAGTTTCAATATAAAGTGCATAAATGAATTTAAAAGCGAGACTAATCAGTACAAGTCTCAAAAACAATTAGCAAACAAACATCCAAATGTTTAAACGTATAATAAAGTTTCAAATAAGCAAATAGTTCATACCATACTTACTCACCAAAAACCTATTCATCAAGATCCTAATTATATTCTCCTTTTGGTGCAGGCTCTTTTCCTTGTCTAGAAGTGCCTTGAGCACCACCGCCTGCTCCACTAGTGTCGCTACTAGTATGCTTCTCTGATGTAGACCATGTAAATCGAGGTGCTGGACGCTTTCCTTGGGCGACAGATGTAGCGGCAGTGGAAGAAGAACATGATAATGCATCCCATAAAGTAGAAAAGAAACCTTTGATCTTATCAAGCTTCTTATCCATTTTCTTAAGCCTTGAATCCAAAATAAGTTGATTTCTGGAGAGAATTTCAATGGATTCACTGGTGCTGGAGGAAGTAGCTAAGCGAATATCGCCTTCTTCTTGTTGTGCTTCTGGTTCTCTAATTGTAGAACCTCCAGATTGTTGTTATTGAGCTTGTTGATGCTTCCAATCTTCATATGAAGTAATAGGTGGAGGTCGTGTTGGTAGCTTCATAAGACCGATGGTCCTTTATTTATCATTCCGACAGTAGAGAATTCAGAATCTGGTTGACGAACACCAGCATCTAGAAGAAGTCTCATAATATATTCTCCAAAGTAGATAACATGCATATTCCCATGTGTGAAGGTGAGAAATTCATCCATAATACGATGTAACCAATTTACGCGTATATTTCCCCATATGGCATAGAGAGCTTTGAAATTTCTGGATATATTAATTTATATGAGCCGGTTCGTGGGAGAATAGAACGCATAAGCGTTTTGTGCAAGATTCTTGCTTTAGATCGAAGAAACTTAGAACGCAATTCAGTCATGTCGTCACTCATGAACATATGACTAATTCTATCTCTTTTTCTTGGATTGCATTCGACATCATTTAAATCTATACCATTATTTGGAGATTGAAGGATATGTGCCATTCTATCCAGAGAAAAGAAAACTTGTTGACCACAGACCAAGCTCCATACATAATTATTTGGATTAGATGGTTGTTGGCGGCCAAGATTAAGATTTGCAAAGAAAAGTTTTACCATAAGATGATTAATATTGTGGCGATTTGAATTGTAGTCGAGAAGTGACTCTAATCCACATCTCCGCATTAATTCTTGAATTATTCATCTTTTCCTATCTTTCGATTGCGGTTGCATCGTAAAGCCAATGAGCAACATGAGTATCAACAAAGGATGAGGAAGCTTGTTTTGAGCGTTTTGATCTTGGAGGAGCCATTAATTTGATGGTATTGAGAATAATTTGAAAGAAAAATGGAGGCTAGGGTTTTGGAGAAAGTAAAAAAATGAAGAAGGTAAAGTGAATAGATGGGTAAAATGGGTTAAAAAATGAAAAGACAGTAGTGATTTTGTACAGCCAGTTGACTGATCGGGTTAGGTCAGTCGACTGGTTGCTAACTCGAGAGTTTTTATCCTGTAATCAGTCGACTGGCCTATATGACTCAGTCGACTGGTTGATAACCCAAGAGTTTTTTACCCTGTAAACATTCGACTGGATATATATTTCAATCGATTGGCTGAAGTCAAAATTTGCAGTTAAGCATAAATTTGGTTTATTCAAGGATTATTAAACCAAACATATACATACAAAACATATACATACATGAAATAAAAATAAATATAGAATAATAATAACACAAGAAAATTAATTATTTAGGAGTTTTATGAGAGCATTCATGTGGTTCAACCTTGGTGATCTCAATATGAGGTCGCAAAGGAGACCAAAAGTTTTGGCGTTCCCAAGAGTTTGGAGATGCCGGAGGTTGTTGTCGAGTTTTCTCCCATTGATTCCAGCCAGATGAATTTGGTTGACGAGATGTTGAGGGTTCAACAACGTCATGCTTAGATGATTTGCCACAGAATTTGAGGGTAACTGATTCTATAAGGCTACAACGACTGGAATTCATCCATTGTTCATAATGTATCTCTCTTTGTAAATTGATTTGCTCCTTTTGATAATGATGGATATCATTAATTTTTTCTTTAGTTTTTGGAGAAACAAACAGAGATCTTTGTGACTTCTTACTTTTTGGAGAATATCCAGTGTGATATTGAGCCAGTTCATTTCTAGGGATAGGAGTTGGCAAAGACGGAGTGGAGCTACTGGAAGAATGATAGCTACTAGAGGATGTTGGTGTAGCAAAAGATAATTTGGAGTTAGAGGAGTCGTAGGAATCGTGAGTGGCCATTGAAAGATTTTGAGGAGCTTGAAGTTTAAAGTTTGAAAAAATGTAACTGTAAGGATGATTGCAAAAGTAAAAAGAATGAAGATTTATAGAGGAGATTGAGCTGAGTTTGTGTGGTCAGAAACAACAATAAAATAATAACCAGAGAAAACCTATAGAGGGAATGGACGAGAAATGGTTTAAGGATTAATGGTTATGAGCTAATGAAGAATAAGACTCAGCAAGAAATAACATATAGCACAATTGGTAAAGCATGAAGTTACTACTCATGAGACCAGAGTTCGAGCTCTAGTAGCTACATATTTTTTGTTGAACGAAATTTTCCAGAATAATTAGAACCTAGCTTCTAGTTGAAATAAGAAACATACATAGCTCAGATGGCAAAAAGAAATTATAATTCCACTACCAATAGGTCATGAGTTCAAGTCTCTCTAGATTCATAGATTTTTTTTATTTTGACCAAAATTTGAATGAAAGTTTATATACATATTTTATCGAATTGTGTTATGAAAACTACAAAAAACAAATAGTGTGTGTGTGTATATATATATTTATAAATCTTTAAAAGAGACGATTCCAAGTTCTCGTCTTAAATTGATGAAAATATTTTCATTTAAAGGTTTTGTAAAAATAACTGCCAATTGTTTATTACAGGAAATACATTTTAGATTTATCATATCCTTTTCAATATTATCATAAAGAAAATGATGACGAATGTCAATGTGTTTTGTCCATAAGTGATTGATAGGATTTTTAGATAAATTTATAGCACTATAATTATCACAGTAAATAGTTGACTTAAATAGATTAAAACCAAAATCTTGTAGTGTTTGTTGCATATAGATAACTTGAGCACAAGTCAGAGCTGCAGAAATATATTCTGCTTCACATGTGGATAATGAAACACAGTTTTATTTCTTACTAAACCATGATACAAGAGACCGTCCAATGAAGTGACAAGTCCCACTTGTACTTTTTCTATCTGTCCGGCTTCCTCCAAAATCAGCGTCACTATATGACACTAATTCAAAAGGACATTTCTTTGGATAGAATAGTCCAAAGTCCTTGGTTTTATTAAGATATCGTAATATGCGTTTCACTGCTCGTAAATGTGATTATTTGGGGTCTGCTTTTAATCGTGCACACAAGAAAACACTCATCATTATGCTAGGTCTACTAGCTATTAAATATAGTAACAATCCAATCATACTTTCGATATAATTTTTGGTCAATACTTTTGCCACTTTCATCTTTGAGTTGGTTTGGTAGAAGTATTTTCCATACCAAAGCGGCTAATTAGATGGTTACAATATTTTTCTTGATTTATAAAAATATCTTCCAATTGTTTATTACAGGAAATACATTTTAGATTTATCATATCCTTTTCAATATTATCATAAAGAAAATGATGACGAATGTCAATGTGTTTTGTCCATAAGTGATTGATAGGATTTTTAGATAAATTTATAGCACTATAATTATCACAGTAAATAGTTGACTTAAATAGATTAAAACCAAAATCTTGTAGTGTTTGTTGCATATAGATAACTTGAGCACAAGTCAGAGCTGCAGAAATATATTCTACTTCACATGTGGATAATGAAACACAGTTTTATTTCTTACTAAACCAAGATACAAGAGACCGTCCAATGAAGTGACAAGTCCCACTTGTACTTTTTCTATCTGTCCGGCTTCCTCCAAAATCAGCGTCACTATATGACACTAATTCAAAAGGACATTTCTTTGGATAGAATAGTCCAAAGTCCTTGGTTTTATTAAGATATCGTAATATGCGTTTCACTGCTCGTAAATGTGATTATTTGGGTCTGCTTTTAATCGTACACACAAGAAAACACTCATCATTATGCTAGGTCTACTAGCTATTAAATATAGTAACAATCCAATCATACTTTCGATATAATTTTTGGTCAATACTTTTGCCACTTTCATTTTTGAGTTGGTTTGGTAGAAGTATTTTCCATACCAAAGCGGCTAATTAGATGGTTACAATATTTTTCTTGATTTATAAAAATTCCATTTTCTAATTGTTTTATTTGTAAGCCAAGAAAACAATTTAACCCACCCATATGTGACATTTCAAATCCTCAAGTCATTATTTTAGAAAAATCTTGACATAGTCTTTCATTTGTAGATCCAAAGATAATATCATCAATATATATTTGAACAATTAAAATATCCTACTTATTTCTTCTAATAAAAAGAGTTTGATCAACCTTTCCAATTTCAAAACCAGAATCTATTAAATATCTTTTAAGACGATCGTACCAAGCACGGGGTGCATGTTTCAACGGTATAAGGCCTTTTTAAGCTTATAGACATGGTCAGGAAATTATTCATGTATGAATAACGAAGGTTGTTCAACATAGACATTTTCTTTTATAAAACCATTTAAAAAAGCACTTTTGACATCTAGTTGATATAATTTAAAGTTATGAAAACATGCAAATGCTAGTAAGATTCGTATTGCTTCTAGTCTAGCGACTGGAGAAAATGTTTGTTCATAGTCAATCCCTTCTTCTTGATTATATCCTTGAGCAACTAATCTAGCTTTATTTCTAGTAATATTTCCTTGTTCATCTGCTTTATTTCTGAAGGCCCATTTTGTACCAATAACTGATTGATCATTAGGCCATGGAACTAAATCCCAAACATCATTTCTTTCGAATTGGTTCAGCTCTTCTTGCATAGCGATTAACCAATTTTCATCGGTAGATGCTTCTTTAATATTTTTAGGTTTAATATGAGAAAGGAAAGCTACATGACCCATTTGATTTAATTGACTTCTTGTTCTAACAAATGAATTGAGTTCTCCAATAGCATTAACAGAAGGATGATCTCTTAATGATCTAGGTGGAGATCTTAATTCTATGTTATTGTGAATAATGTTTTCATTATTTTCAAGATTTGAAATTTCTGTATTTGTGGTATTATCAGGGAATTCTTCATCATCTCTTATACTTGGGATTTTTTTAAAATTTTCATTGAAAGATACATGAAGTGTTTCTTCGATGATATTTGTTCTTTTATTATAAATTCGATAAGCTTTGCTTCGATCCGAATATCCTAGAAAGATTCCTTCATCGGATTTTGGATCGAATTTACCAAGTTGATCTTTTGTGTTTAAAGCAAACCATTTTGAACCAAAAACTTTAAAGTAAGAAATATTTGGTTTTCGTCCATTAAGAAGTTCATAAGGAGTATCCTTAGTTAGTGGTCGAACAGAAACACGATTCAAAACATAACAAGCTGTTGCAACTGCTTCAGCCCAAAAATGTTTTGGTAACGTACTTCCATTTAACAAAGTCCTTGCACATTCTTGTAAGGTTCTATTTTTACGTTCTACAACTCCATTTTGTTGTGGAGTTCTAGGAAATGAAAAATTATGGAATATTCCCTTTTTCATACAAAAATGTTCAAAGGCTTCGTTTTCGAATTCATCTCCATGATCACTTCTTATGTTTTTGATTTTCAAACCTTTAAAATTCTGAATTCTTTTGACAAAAGTTTTGAAATTATCAAAGGTGTCACTTTTATTTTTCATAAAAATAGTCCAAGTATATCTAGAAAAATCATGAACAATTACAAACACATATCTATTATGATTATTGGATTGTACTTGTGTTGGTCCAAATAAATCCATATATAGTAATTCAAGAGGTTGTAAAGTTGAAATAACCTTTTTAGATTTAAAAGATGACTTAGTTAACTTTTGTAACTGGCATGCATCACAAATATGATCAATTTTAAAATTCATTTTTGGTAGAGCTTTTACTAAATCATTTTTAGAAAGCTTGTTTATAGTTTTGAAGTTAATATGGCAGAGTCCTTTGTGTCATAACCAAGGATCATTTTCTTTGGCTATTAAGCACATATCTGAATTATGATTTATTTTCATATTCAGAACATAGATATTTCTGTATCTATTTCCTTCAAAGAAAAGATTTCGATTTTGATCAAAAATACTACATTTGTTTTTAGAAAAGGTGATCTTGAATCCTTTGTCACACAATTGGCTAATACTAGGTAAATTATGTTTTAAATTTTTGACAAGTAAGACATTTGAAATAAGAGGTAAATTTGAAATACCATTATTGCTCACATCACCTTTGCCGATGATATAGCCTTTGGAGTTGTCTCCAAAAGTGACGGAGCCTCCATCTGAGTAAGTAATATTTGATAGCATATCTTTGTCCCCTATCATATGTTTTGAGCAATCACTTTCGAGTATCCATTTTCCTCTGTTCTTGAGTGGGACCTATAAAAGATATAAGATAACATTGGTACCCACCTTTTTCAATAGGGTTCTAAGAGTTAAACCTTAGGAAACCAAATCCAAGGGGGCTCAGTATCCCATTTAAAGATGTAATCTTTATTTTTATGAACAATTTCTAAAAAGGTGTTTATATATTTCTTCCTAATCAGACTGTTATTTGTTTTAGGAACCCAGACTTTTATGCTTTTTAGTAAGAATTCCTTTTTGTCTGTACAGTAGTGGGATTAATATTTCTCCTAATTTTATTTCTAGGTGAAGTCGTTGTTTTCCTAACATATCCTAATCCTTTTCTACTTGAAACAGATTGAGCGCTATCAATAATTATAGATGAAGTTTCTCTTCCTTTATTAAAGTTTGAAACATTTTTGGTGATGCTTTCTAAATTAGTTTTGAGACTAGTATTATCCAAATCTATCAATTTTACATTAGTTTTTAGTTCATGATTTTCAGAAACAAGAGCGTCATTCTTATCTTTTTGAGTTTCTATTTATTGACTCAAAAGAGTGAGTTGAGAATTGATATTGGAGAATGATTCCTGTAATTTTTCAAGTTCTTCCTCTAATATTTTCTTCTCATCTTTAAGCATATCTCTTTCGAATTATGCTTTGTTATGATGTTCACGAGTCTCCTTATATTTTCTTTTGAGATTTTTCAAAGTATCAACTAGCTCTGAATTTATCTCTATCATATCATCAAAAGTAAAATCACTAACCTCGTTTTCAGTAGCCATGAAACAGACATTTGCTTTCTCGTTTTCACTATCGCTACTATGATCTGATGAAGAAGTATCTGAATCATCCCATGTTACGGAGAATGCTTTCTTTTTCTTATCTTTTCTGCCCTTGTTGAAGTATTTTTTCTTTAGTTCTAGACATTCTTTCTAGATATGACCTTTCTTATTGTTTGTGTCAAAATTGGGCACAACACTCTCGGGAGTCGTTGAAGAGATAATAGTCAAGAATGTAAGTTCAAAACAGATATTATCTAACAAAAAGTCCAATCAACAGTAAAGTAAATGCGTAGACAAGCGATTTATAGTGGTTCGGCGTGTTGCCTACGTCCACTGTGAAGTGTTTTGATGTTTTATTGATTCTCTTTCAATGATTACAAGTTGTTGCAGCAATCAACAGCAAGTTACAACTGGAAATTCGAAATCAACAATGAAATTATGATGTAGAATGATGTAGATCTCGATCCGGTAGTGTCTGGGCGCTTGAGAGTCGGAAGGTCCCTTTTCTGTTGGCCCTGGGACTCTATTTATAGGCGTAGGCTGCTGATATTTCGCTGAAAACTCGGGAGACCACTTCTGGCACGTGAGGGGGCCCACACGCACGGTCTTAGGAAGTTTGGGCCCACTTTGGCATCGGTTCGAGCTCCATTCGAACCGATCAAGAATTCGTCCAATCGAGGTGAAATTTGGCATGGACACTCTTCGACGTGAATGCAAGCTTCTGTGAAAATTTCATGGCATTTGGATCAGTGGATTGAAAGATATGATGGATTCGAAATGGGGTTCACGGTGTGGCTGTGTGGTTCGAAACCATGCGTTCGAATCGATGGTTTCGAAACCATGGTGGTGCGTGGCTTCGTGGTGACGTGGAGCGCAAACTTCGAATCGACCCGGGTTTTGCTCCGAGTTGAATGCTTCGACTCCATATTCTTCGGCGCATTCGAACCGATGAAAGACACATCACCTTGGCCAGTTGACCCAGTGGGTTCGAACGAAGCTTCTTTGATGGATTCGAACAAGGCCTCTGTGATGGGTTCGAACAAGGACTTTGTGATGGGTTCGAACAAGATTTCTGTGATGGGTTCGGACGAAGCTTCGTTGGATGGATTCGAATGAGGCTCTGTCAATGGATTCGAATAAATGATGCTCGATGGGTTCGAAGGTAATGGAGTCAAACCCGAGGCGCGTTGATGGGTTCGAAGTACATGGATTCGAAGGCGATCGGTTCGAAACATTGATCAGCCATCGTTTCGAAACTTGGGTTTTCCCCTCCAAATTGACTCGATCATATCTTGAGCATACGAACTCGGATTGACTTGAAATTTGAGATGCTGACTTCTACGGTCTTTCTTGTCGTGTCCTATCAGTTGTAGCTCAATCCGGACTCGGACAAAATTCAACGATATCCATAGCGAAGCGAAATATAATCAACCTCTGAGTCGAACTATCCTCCGTTTTTCGATCGATCTTTTGGTATCGCGGCTTTGCCAAAAAGCGGGATAACATTTTGCCCCCCCCAAATTACGTCTTGTGGAAACATGACGTGCTTTGAAAACCTACAACTTCTCTCCGAACAATCGTTGCTTTCTTTTTGTTGGGACTCGTACTCTGTATGGCTGCAACCTTGCGTTGATATGATTGATTGCCACATAATAACGCTTAGCCGTTGGCTGTTGCATTCGTAACAAGATAAGTGTTTGATCCCTGCAAATGCTTAGAATCGAATGTTAGTTCGATATATATGCATATATGCTAGTTTAATCCTTGTTAACGTCGTGCGTCTACAAGTCATTGTTAATTGTGTTTGCTATTGAATTTCGTATCGATCCTCTCCTGAACCGATTTTGAAATTTGAGTTGAGACAACGCTTGATGGTTGTTTTGGAAGGTTCCTTCGTATCGATCCTCTCCTGAACCGATGTAGAAGGTTGAAGGAAATGACTCTGCGTTGCGTGATTGCAAGGCTTCGAACCGATGTGTTGGAGTATATATGGGTTCGAAATCCACATTCGTATGGATGGAGTATACTCGTGTTGTGATGGGTTCGAAACCGACGTTCGAAACGATGTGAAATGATGGGTTCGAACTAGCGGTTCGAATCGATGGGTTATGGGTGTTTACGAAGTCGTTGATGCGAACAAGGGGTTCGAATCGATGCGCCTACTATTTGTTTCGCATCGATGCAGCTTGTCACTCTGCTATGTGCTTCGCAACGGTGGAATATGGGGTGAACTTCGAATCGATAGGACCTTAGGCTGATGGATTCGAAGGCTGACTTCGAATCGACCTGGTTTTTGACCGGTTGGGTTTACTGGGATACGAAGCGGCCCGGTCACATCCCAAGCTTCATATAAATAACAGAGGGTTTCACTTTTTTCATTTTTTACTTTTTACTCTCGCCTTGTTTTCACTGTGCTACGCATCGTTTCGAAGCTTCGAAGGAGAAAACACTGCATCGCGTATTCGAACCAATCCATATCCAAGACCTTAACTCCTCGAATCCATCACATAAACTAGGTAATTAACCTCGAATCCAAACGACAAAGATATTTCGAATCCATCTCTCCATCGATTGCTCGCTTCAGTAATTGGCAAAACCAGATCTAGTTTGGGAAGGCTTCGAACCGATACGTGGATTCGAGTTCGAATCGATGATGGCGGCGTCATTTTTCTTGGATTTCGTATCGATCTCTTGGATGACCTTATGGGGGTGACACAGTTCGCACCGATTGATGGATTCGATGGTTTCATTCGAATCGATGGATTCGAACCCATCGGCTATCGGTTCGAAGTTCGCAACTCTATATCGATTCGAATAGGATCGATTCGAATGATATCGATGTCAAGTTGAGGGTTTCTAATCGGTCCGAACTAGCCAAACAAGGATCGATTCGAAGTCAACCATTTTCGATCGATTCGAACTCGACACCTGTTCATCATTTCGAAGCAAGCTTTCCAGCCATCGATTCGAAGCGATGTCAGGGTGGTTTCGAACAGGGTCCCTGTGATCGGTTCGAACCCACTATGATGGATTCCAAAGTTTGACATTTTCTAAGCATAATTCCGGCGAGCTTCTTCCTTGCATACTTGGACATATTAAACTGCATACTTGACCACCTTTCGAAGCTCGTCGATGGAACCATAACAACTTCTATCCAAATCAAATTTCCATCATACAAACGGTTCAACGATGACGGTCATTATAACTAGACTCCGTAGATTTGTCGTTTGGATATTTCTTTTAACTCTGCGATATTTATTCAAGTAATGCATGGCACTGCACAACATACACTCATACACTTTACACTGGGGAACACACGGGTTCTTTGTCGTCTAACGATGGTTTCTCATGAGTTAGCTAGTTATGGAACCGTCAAGTTCGCAACAGCAGGAGGTTCAAAGTACAGATGCTCCGAGACTAGAAGTTCCAAATATTGAACCTGAGATCATTGGTCCGGCCCCGGATGAACTTCCCAATGCGTCTTTCATTGCCAATCCGTCGGATTTCGTTCAATTGAACATTTCTGAAGACATGTTAGGGAGAATATGCTTGAGGCACGGCCTGTCACTGGATGACGTGTTATTGCCAGGGCCGAGCGATAGACCACACAACCCGCCGGAGGGATATACAGCGTTTAACCGCCATGCGTGCGTGGCCGGGACACTTCCTCCGTTCAACGAGTATATAAGGGAAGTGTTGTCTTTCTTGGGGATCGCTCCATCTCAACTACACCCAAACGGATATGCGTCCGTGAACAGTTTATTCATCGTCTTCATGGAGTACCTTCATAGACCACCGATCCCGATCGAGATTAGATATCTATTTAATTTCAAGACCCGAGGTGATTATCCTTCCTTCACATTTCTGGAAGCGGTGAGAAACTGCCAAGTGGTTACTGGGTCCTGGACCAGATTGAGCTACTATAGGACGGAATGGTTCTATGTCAGGTGTCCTCCGGGGTTTGCCCGGCGATGGTTATTCAGACGTGAGTGTAGCCGAGTTATTAAGTTATTTCTAAGGCAAATGCGGTCGAAGAGAAACTTATGTTTTTTTCTTTTCACAGCAACGATTCAGCGACCTGAAGGCGAGCGCTTTAAAGAGATGGTGCGAGTACTCCGGGGAGTCCCGAGCGAGGACAGGGATATCGAGTCGCTTTTGACCGACAGGAATCTCCGGACCTATGGGCTGATTGAACGAGGGCAGAGCATACTGTTTGACGGGGCGATTGACGACGAGCCGTTGATAGAGCCTACAGACGTGGTTCAGGATGTTGAAGAGCAAAGAAAAGGCAAGGCGGCCGTCGTCACGTCAACTAAGAAGGGGAGATGGAAGTCGGTTGTCACGGCCCGATCCTCTCCCAGAGTTAGAATTTTCGAGATGTCTCCTCCGCGAACCGAAAGTCTTTACGAAGGGCTTACCGACCTTCCAATCCCGGATGATGTGTCTTTTCAGCATGACGCCGGGTTGGAGGAGTTTCATCGTACTCTAGAATTGAGCGAGCCTTTTATTACTAGCTCACTCGACACTTCTGGTTGGTCGGGGGGAATTCATATTCATACACATTTCACGACACCACATAGTCCCTAGTCTTAGGTTATCGGTTTCGAGAAGCCACTAACTTTATTCTCATTTCGCTTTGCAGATATCATGACTGGACGTGGTTCGATGCTAGGGAGCCTACGACACGCTCACAAATCTTCCTCATACTACGAGTCACAACGGAGAGAAGGAGACAGGGGTTACGATCACAGGTATTCCGGGTATTCTAGCCAAGAATGGAGAGATAGAGATTATAGACATCGGTCTCGATCGCGCACTCCTCCTCCAAGAGCTCTTATATAGCCTCCTGTCCATGTTTCTCGTCCTTCTGATTCCTCGCACTACCAGTCGGCCTCTCAATCTTCCAAGTATGAATCTCGCCACCCCGGATCTGAGGCAATGCCTCCAGTAGTTGCGGAACAACCTCCCACTGAAATTTCGGGAGAAGGAGCAATCAGGCTTGCTCAGCTAAAGAAGGACTTTCCGAATATTTGCTTCGATAACTATATCTTTCCTCTTCACTTGGAAAGAATTCCGCCGAAGGCCGAGAAGACGGCGCACGATTATGTGCACGACTTTTATGACCAATACAGGGCGTGGTACAAGGTGGCCGAGAGAGCGTCATCATTGGCCTTTGAGCGTGGGGCTACTATCGAGAAAATGCAAGATGAGTTAGCCCAAAAAAGCCGTATTATTGATGTGCTAAATACTGGAGCCGAATCTTCTCGGAAGTCCGAAATTGAGGCCATCAAAAAAGCCGATGAAGCCCAGGAAACCATGGATAGGATGAAACGTGAGCACTACGCCGTGGTAGAAGACATGGGCCAACGAAACACCCTGGTCACTGCTGAGAGGGACGCAGCCCTGAAAGAGTTGAACGAACTAAAGTCCAAATTTGTCGAAATCGCCAAGGATAGGGACGATGCGAATAATGCAGCCCAGGAGGCGTGTGAACAAGCCGTGATTCTCCGGACTGAACGGGATGCAGCAGTGGCTAAGGTCCAGGCGGCTGAGATGGAGGTTGAGGAGAAGGTTCATCAAGCGGTGGCCAGGCTGGAGGCCGATATCGAAGATTTGCTTATCACTTACAATGCCAACGTGTTGAGACACCGAAATTTAGCCTGGCTTCAAGACTACCCGATACACCTCCGCAGCGCTTGGGGTCGATTGGTCGAGGAAGAAGAGGAAGCACGTCCGGATGAAACAGTCGATCGATTCGAACTGGAAAAACGGCTGCTGACAGACGACGAAAAGAAAGTTCTTCACGACGCCATTATCGCTCATAAGGAGGAGATGATAGGTGGCCGATCCCTGGAAGTTGGAGAGGGATCAGGCGTTGAGCACCATTCTGCGGTCACCGAGGTCACCGCACCACCGTCGTCAGTGCCTGTATCTGCGGTCGGCTCGCAATCTGTTCCTTCTTACGAACCAGAACAGCCGCGGTTATCTCCTATTCATGAGCATACTTCCAAGGCCGCTCAGTCGTCCGCAAGCCAAACTGGGGAAGGTATTCCGAACTTATCTCAAGTGTTTTCTAAATAGAGAGTTTGTTGTTATGCAGTTACTGATAACCTCTTCTTATCTTTGTTTAGTGACTGGACTTGCTTCGATTGCCGTGACCCAAGAATCAAGCAAAGGGGATAAGGCCATTACCACTGAGACTACTGTTGTAATTGCAGTATCAACCGAGGCGGCGCAGGGGAGTGGACTATCTCTTGAGGAACAAATGGTGAGCGAGCTGCTCGGTGAGCAGGGTGGCTTCTCCTCAGATCTGCCGTTCATCATTAGTGACCTTCCGCCGACCTCTAGCTCTTCTATGCAGGCTGCGGATGCCCCCAGCCAAGCCCAGACGATTCACGACGAAGAGATTCTGGCCGAGATTCAGGCAGAATTAGAAGCTGCGGGGCAGAGTGGTAGTGTTGGCGGTGGCACGGCGGCGTAGAGCCCAGCACCTGCGAGGATAGTATCGTCGGGTGGCACTAACCCATCTTCCGTTGCGGGTCCGGTCCCTCCTACTCCTCCGGTGGGGAGCCTTCATTTAGATTCAAGTTCTGAGGAGGACGTAGATATTATGCCCCCGGCCGAAGAGCAACCACCGGAGAGGAGGTCGTCCAAACGAAGGATTTCGGTTCCTAGCGATTCTGACGACGAACCACTGATAAGGAAGCCCAGGAAGAAGGAATAGATCAGCTTCAAAAGCAGATTTTTTGGGTAGATAGGAATTTGTTTCGTTTTTTGTTAGTAGGCCGTGTGTAGATGCAGGTTCGGCCCCTGCTAGTAGGGATTCTTTTTTTGGGAAAACTTATTTGCATGTAAGTCTTTATCTTCAGTTAGTTGAAATAAAATTTAGTTTCTTTGCTTCATCTCTCATTTCTTTTGTGCTTAAGTATCTGTAGTGTCTTGTTTTCAGTCCGGTGCACTTGTGGTGTTTCTACTGTCAAGTAGAATTTGTTTTTATTTGCCAAGTTTGAGAATTTTGGTCGCAGGTTGTGATCGATGAGTAACCGAACTTCGGACATTGTATCACTTTGGTTAGCGATTAACACTTAGCTTTTTTGCCCCTAGTCTCGGGGAATAACATTTATGTTTTGGTGGTTAAGTGCGTTTATTGCAAACTTTAAGCACATGTCCACATCCTGGGGACTTAAGATAATTTGAGACCGATAATCCGGTTCGCACTCCGGGAACTCGAGAGTTATCTATGTTTTTAACATGGTTCGCGCTCCGGGAAATCGGAATTGATGTTCACATTATGACTCACACTCTGCGAATCTCGGAGTTTGTATTAACATTTCAGTTCGCACTACGGGAGCTTTAATGTGGCATTTGTGCTCCGATTCATACTCCGGGAACTTGGAGAAAACATGTATGTTTGGGTTCGCACTTAGGGAACCTGGAATAAATGTTTATATTCCAATTCGCACTCTGGGAATTTGGAATCCGTTCACACTCTGGGAACGACTTATTGGACGTTTATACTCCAATTCACACTCTGGGAATTTGGAGTCCGTTCACACTCTGGAAACGATTCATTTAATGTTTATACTCCAATTCACACTCTGGGAATTTGGAGTCCGTTCACACTCTGGGAACGACTTATTGGACATTTATACTCCAATTCACACTCTGGGAATTTGGAGTCCGTTCACACTCTGGGAACGATTTATTTGATGTTTATACTCCAATTCACACTCTGGGAATTTGGAGTCCGTTCACACTCTGGGAACGATTTATTTAATGTTTATACTCCAATTCGCACTCTGGGAATTTGGAGTTAGTGTGAGGATTGTCGTGTATCAATCCCTTTAAGTGTTAACGTGGTGACATGCCCCCGAGCTTGGGTTTCGCGTAGCGAGTGACCGGTCGTATCACAGTCACTCCCTACTTGAATTAAATCCCACCGCATGATGGAACTTAGCTCTTCGTGCACTGAGATGTTTTGCGGCGTATTCGATAAATCACAACTCTGGCTTGAAGGGATAGCATTTTATTGCTGAAATGAGAAAACATGGAAAAGTCAGCTGCCTTATTACAAATTCAAATCTCAAAATGCGAAAATAAAATGCAAAGGAAATAATGAGCTAGAACAAATAAAGCCTGTCATGTATAGTAGCGACGGAGACTCTCGCTATTCCTGGCTCTCGGCAGAGTTAGACCGTCAACGGTCGATAACTTGAATGTGCCATCTCCAAGCTTTTGTGAAATCACATACGGTCCTTCCCAATTTGGCTTCATGTGAGAAGGAACCGGGTAAACTCTCTTGAGTACAAGGTCGTCGAGTTCGAAGGTCCGTAGTCGGACTTTGGCATTGTACATTCGGGCGAATCGACTCCGATATGCGGATGCCCTCAAATCGGCCTCTTCGTGCCTTTCATCAAGCAGATCCAGGGATTCGGCAAGTAGTATAGCATTCGTTTTCGGATCATAATATGTCACACGATGAGAATGAACCTCCATTTCGACCGGAATAACAGCTTCAGCGCCATAAGATAGAGAGAATGGAGTGTGGCCGGTTGCAGTTTTGTGAGTCGTCCGATAAGCCCACAAAGCCATGGGGAGTTCATCAACCCACTTGCCCCCGGCCTTTTCCAGTCATTTCTTCAAAATAGATTTGATGACCTTATTCACGGCTTCGACTTGGCCATTTGCTTGCGGATGTGCAACAGCGGAGAATTTCTTATGGATATGGAATCGCAGACAGAAATTCTTGAATTCAGCGCTGTCGAACTGGGCTCCGTTATCGGTAATAATACTATGCGGGAGACCGAACCAACAGATGATGTTGCGTACTACAAAGTTGATAACTTTCTTCGTCGTGATCGTTGCAAATGGTTCGGCTTCCGCCCATTTCGTAAAGTAATCGACTGCGACGATAGCATATTTCGCGCCACCTTTGGCCAAAGGCAATGTACCAATTATATCAATCCCCCATATTGCAAACGGCCATGGACTGACCATTTGGGTCATTTCAGCAGGCGGGGCTCTAGGAATCCGAGCGTGTTTTTGGCATCTGTCACATTTTTTTGCATAATCCATGGCATCGCGATTTACAGTAGGCCAATAATACCCATATCGAAGTATTTTCTTTGCAAGTGCTTGCCCCCTAGTGTGATCACCACATTCTCCTTCGTGTACATCGTGTAACACTCGTTTGACTTCATCATGCGCGATACATCGGAGGAGTGGAACAGAGTATCCTCTCCGGTACATGACTCCATTTTGAATAACAAATCGCGAGGCCTTTCGTAGAACTTGTCTTCTCTCGCTCTGTTGCTCGGGCAATACACCACGTTCGATATAATCCCGATAGGGAGTCATCCATGACTCCTTATCGGAGGCAGCTTCAAATGTGAAATCAGTCTCCCTTTGATCAATGCTCGGAGAGGATAGGGTTTCAACCGGAACAACCCCCAACTGCTGAGCTTCACCTGTACTTTCTAACTTTGCCAACGAGTCAGCTTTTTGATTGTGCTCTCGGGGTATGTAGAAAATGGCATAGTAATCGAATTGATCAAGCATCCCCAGAACTCGAGCTAGATAAGCGGCTAATCTTTGATCTTTGGCCTGATATTCTCCTCGGACTTGACATACTACCAGTTGGGAATCGTAGTAGATCTCTACGGCGATGATTTTCAGATCACGGGCGAGCTTTAGTCCAGTAAGTAGAGCTTCGTACTCGGCTTCGTTGTTGGTTGCACGAAACTCGAACTTTAAAGCATAACATATGGATCATCCCTCGGGGGTTTCAAGCACTACCCCAGCTCCTGAGCACCGATCGTTTGACGCACCATCGGCGTACAGCTTCCAGATGCATTCGGGAGATTTATTGGTCTCGGGCAAGTCTTCAGAAACAGTGAATTCAGCTATGAAATCTGCTAGGACTTGGCCGTGAATGGCTCTTCTCGGAGTATAAGCGATGTCGAACTGACTCAGTTCGATGTTCCACTTTAGTAACCTACCAGACGTCTCAGGCCGCGTGAGGACCTGTCGTAACGGCTGATCGGTATACACAGTAATAGGATGAGCTTGGAAGTATGGACGGATCTAGGCAATGACTAGGCAATATGCCAACTTTTCAAGCTTTGGATAATTTCTTTCGGCTCCGGTTAATCGTTTACTCACGTAATAGACATGTTTTTGCACTCGGTCTTCTTCCCGAACTAATGCAGCACTGATTGCATTTTCAGATACCGCCAGTTAGAGATATAACTGTTCATGATCAACAGGCTTTGAAAGGATTGGTGGTACGGAAAGATGCTGGATTAGCGATTGAAACGCGCCCTCACATTCTGCAGTCCATTCGAAGTTTCTCTTCCCTTTTCGAATCAAATCGAAGAAGGGAATGCATTTGTCGGTCGACTTTGAGATAAACCTGCTCAGTGCTGCAATTTTCCCATTAAGACTCTGGACTTGTTTTATGGTTCTCGGAGTTTGAAGATTTCTGATAGCCCAGATCTTCTTGGGGTTAGCCTCTATTCCTCCGGCATTGACAATGAACCCAAGGAATTTTCCGGATGCGACTCCGAAATGACACTTCAACGGATTGAGCTTCATTCCGTATTTTCGTAGAATGCTGAACATTGACTCCAAATCTTTGATGTGATCAACGGAGTATCGCGATTTCACCAACATGTCATCTACATAAACCTCCATAGTCTTCCCGATCTGATCGGCAAACATTCAGTTGACCAAGCGTTGTTAGGTTGCGCCAGCATTCTTTAATCCAAAAGGCATGACCTTGTAGCAGTATAACCCTAAATCGGTTACGAAGCTTGTGTGCTCTTGATCAGGTACATGCATGGGTATCTGATTATAACCCGAGTAAGCATCCATGAAAGATAATAATTCATGTCCTGCGGTCGAATCTACCAGTTGATCGATTCGGGGGAGTGGAATGCTATCTTTCGGCCAGGCTTTATTCAGATCTGAGTAATCGATACACGTTCTCCATTTCCCGTTTGGTTTTCGGACGAGTACGGGATTGGAAACCCATTCTGGGTATAAAGCGTCTCTGATGAACCCATTTAATTTCAACATATCAACCTCCTCTTTTAGGGCGGCAGATCTCTCCGGATCCATACCACGCCATTTTTGCTTGACCGGGACAAACCGCGGGTCAATGTTTAGGGTGTGGCTCGCGATATCAGGCGAGATCCCACACATATCGGAATGTGTCCAAGAAAATACGTCTAGATTCACTTGGAGAAACTCGACCAATTCCCGTTGCACTTGCAGGCTTAATTGCGACCCAATTTTCAACACCTTTGAGTTATCGTTACCACTGGTTGGAACGTCGACTGTTAATTCAGCTGGCGAAGCCTGACTTTCTCTAGATTCATTCTTATTCTCATTGTCACGGGGGTCTAGATCCTTCTGGAATTGGTCGTGATGCCTGGGCCGAGGCCCAGGCGTTAATTGTCAATTGTCGGTGAAACGGACGCAGAGAGATTCCTCTACGCCCTTTCCTTTTCCCTTCCGCTGCGCCTCTCGCAGCTCGGCAACATAACAGGCTCTCCCCGCAGCCTGATCTCCTTGTATAACCCCTATCCCGTGATCAGTAGGGAACTTAAGGGTCAAACACCATGGGGCGATAGCCGCCCTAAATTCAGCGAGGGCCGGTCGGCCCAAGAAAGCATTATACGGAGAAGGAATATCCAAGACAATAAATTGTAACATCCGAACTCTCCGGCATTCTCCCACTCCCAACACCACCGGCAATTCAACTATTCCGGTCGGTATCGTTGCACTTCCGTTGAAGCCGTGGACTCGTGATTGACAAGGTTTTAAGTCCTTAGCTTCCATTTTCATTAAATCATATGCTCTTTTAAACAGTATGTTCACAGAACTCCCACTGTCTACCAAGATCCTCTTCATCCAAGCAGGACCAACTTGAGCGGATATAACCATTGGGTCGATCGTGGGAGCTTCGATTCTATCAGCATCTCGATTTCTAAACACGATGTCGTCTGTCATCGTCTTTTGCTGTTTAGCCGGTGTCCCGTCCTCTGAGTTACTATAGCATTCAAAGTCCATATGCCTGATCGAGCTAGCATATGACTCCATTTCTCTCCAGCTTCTATCTGCTGGATGGGGATCACCGCTTATTGTATTGATAACCAACCTTCCGCCCGTACGAGCGGGTTCACCTTGTCTCTCCTGATTCTGTGTACGATTTTGATTGGATGGGCCCGCTCCACCAGACTGCGGCGCCCGAACATACTCGTCCAACTTTCTCTCTCTGATTAACTTTTCAATGAGGTCTTGCAAGTGTCTACACTCATGGGTATTATGCCCGTAACTTTCATGAAACCTACAGAATTTTCCTGTTTGAATCTGCCTCTCCGACGAAGGCTTCGGAGCTGGCTTCTTGTATTGCATTGTATTACAAGTCTGTAGGTATACGTTTTCCAGCGACGTGTTAAGCGGTGTATAACTGTCAAACATTGCGGCCCTACGCCTCGGACCACGGTTCTGATCTTTCTTCTTGCCTCGGTTATCACCATTTCTCGACCGTTGAGTCTGTTTATTTTGAATATTCAACTCGACTTTTCCTGAAATCTCGCCGGTCTTTTTAACCGCAACATTACTCTGAATTCCTTCACTGCTGGGCCTTGCATCGTCTTGCTTCCTAGACTGTTTCGCATCCTCACGCCTCAAGAACTGAGCGGCTTTGGAATAGAAACGGTCCAACGATGCGGGAGGCTTCCCAGCCAACCAATTTCCAAACTCGGAATCAGGATCGATTCCTTTGGTCAAAGCCATTAAGATGGAATTATAATTGGGGTTGGTGATCTCTGCGCACGCAGCATTAAACCTCTCCAAATATCGTCTAAGTGTTTCTCAGGGAGCTTGAGTACACTTGATAAGGTATTAACATCCTTGGGTCTGGCAATATGCATACGAAACTGCTCAACAAATTTGGTAGCTAACTGATCAAAAGAAGAAATAGACTGCGGTGGCAATCGCGTAAACCACATTGTCGCAATTCCCCCTAAAGAAATGGGAAAACTACGGCATTTTACTGCATCATCGGCTCTCACAGCTGTCATCGACCATTCGTACTTCAAAACATGTTGATTTGGGTCGGAATTCCCCTTATACATGGGCAGGGTTGGCATTCTGAATCTCCTAGGAGGTTCAATGTACAATATGTCGTCAGTGAACGGGGTATGACTTCGGGAGATTCCCCAATCGTCATTTGTCAGGCCTTGACTCTCGCGAATCATTTGACGTACCATGGCTGATAGGTATGGGGTCGGAACATTCTGAGGGTGGTGAGCCAAAGTGTGGTCGGGTTCCACAGTGCGAGATGGGATCGGATGCTGTTGACGATCCGTGTCTCGCCTCCTTGGCGCAAGGTCTTCCGGGACATAGGGTTCTGGAGCACGTCCCGGCTGATGATAATTTTCATTAGAGTGATCTCGGTTATCAACCCCTATGTCAGCTGCAGCGGCTGTAGGAGCTCGATCATCCGCAGTGTATTGTGGAATAGTGCCTCCTCGGGAGGAGGGTCCAGTGTGGAAACTGGTAGATGGGCCAACTCTTATTTGCCCAACGGTTAACGCCTGTTGATAGTCAGCAGCTTGCGCATGGTTTCCGTCTAGCCTGGGACGGGTAGACCTATTGTTGTAGTCAGACGAAGCAGAGCTTTCGTGGAAGAATGAGGAGCTTGATCCCTTCTGGACCTTTTTCGCTTTTGGCGATCTAGTTGGCTGGCTAACTCAGTGTTGACGCGCAATTGCTCGAAGCTAACTGTTGCCGACTTTGAGTTAGTTCTTGGAGCAATGTCTGGAACTCTTGCCTGGTGACCGGACCTGAGGGGTCAGAATGCCCGGTATCATCTTGGTTAGGCGGAGGTAGTTGCGTGGGATTTTGTCTATCCCGACCTTCTTGACCAGCTGCAGATGTGGTTCTTGTGCTAACCATTTTGGATAGTGAACCCCTTTCCTAGACTTTAGCAAATCTGAATAGAACGGAAGGAATCTGAAGATGAAATCTGGATCTCTCCTTTAGACTTATGCAATCCGGTATCGGCAACAGATCCAAGGAGCAGGAGAAAAAACTGGGTTTTTGTTCTCAGTGAAAGCACCAAAGTGTTTGTGTCAAAATTGGGCACAACACTCTTCGGGAGTCGTTGAAGAGATAATAATCAAGAATGTAATTCAAACCAGATATTATCTAACAAAAACTCCAATCAACAGTAAAGTAAATGCGTAGACAAGCGATTTATAGTGGTTCGACGTGTTGCCTACGTCCACTGTGAAGTGTTTTGATGTTTTATTGATTCTCTTTCAATGACTACAAGTTGTTGCAGCAATCAACAGCAAGTTACAACTGGAAATTCGAAATCAACAATGAAATTATGATGTAGATCTCGATCCGGCAGAGTCTGGGCGCTTGAGAGTCGGAAGGTCCCTTTTCTGTTGGCCCTGGGGCTCTATTTATAGGCGTAGGCTGCTGATATTTCGTTGAAAACTCGGGAGACCACTTCTGGCACGTGAGGGGGCCCACACGCACGGTCTTAGGAAGTTTGGGCCCACTTTGGCATCGGTTCGAGCTCCATTCGAACCGATCAAGAATTCGTCCAATCAAGGTGAAATTTGGCATGGACACTCTTCGACATGAATGCAAGCTTCTGTGAAAATTTCATGGCATTTGGATCAGTGGATTGAGAGATATGATGGATTCGAAATGGGGTTCACGGTGTGGCTGTGTGGTTCGAAACCATGCGTTCGAATCGGTGGTTTCGAAACCATGGTGGTGCGTGGCTTCGTGTGACATGGAGCGCAAACTTCGAATCGACCCGGGTTTTGCTCCGAGTTGAATGCTTCGACTCCATATTCTTCGACGCATTCGAACCGATAAAAGACACGTCACCTTGGTCAGTTGACCCAGTGGGTTCAAACGAAGCTTCTTTGATGGATTCGAACAAGGCCTCTGTGATGGGTTCGAACAAGGACTTTGTGATGGGTTCGAACAAGATTTCTGTGATGGGTTCGAACGAAGCTTCGTTGGATGGATTCGAATGAGGCTCTGTCAATGGATTTAAACAACTTATGCTCGATGGGTTCGAAGGTGATGGAGTCAAACCCGAGGCGCGTTGATGGGTTCGAAGTACATGGATTCGAAGGCGATCGGTTCGAAACATTGATCAGCCATCGTTTCGAAACTTGGGTTTTCCCCTCCAAATTGAATCGATCATATCTTGAGCATACGAACTCGGATTGACTTGAAATTTGAGATGCTGACTTCTACGATCTTTCTTGTCGTGTCCTATCAATTGTAGCTCAATCCGGACTCGGAAAAAATTCAGCGATATCCATAGCGAAGCGAAATATAATCAACCTCTGAGTCGAATTATCCTCCGTTTTTCGATCGATCTTTTGGTATCGCGGCTTTGCCAAAAAACAGGATAACACTTATGGCAATTAAAACATTCTACAACTGAAGATGACGGTTTGTTCGGAAAGTTCCTTTTTCCATTATTTCTGTTGTTTTTCCGGAATTTTAAGAACTTTTTGAAATTTTTGGCAATAAATGCTAGATCTTCTTCATCTGAATCTTCATCTTTTTCTTCTTCATCATAGAAAGCTATGTTCTTTTTATCTTGTGCTTGTACTCGTTTTGCCTGTAAATTCACTTCATAGGACATTAGATTTCCTATTAACTCTTCAGGTTTTATGGTAGAGATGTCATTAGCTTCTTCTATAGCCAAGACTTTTCTTTCCCATTCATCCGTTAAAGAGTAGAATTTTTGATACAATATCAAAATCAGTGTACTTTTCTCCTAATCCTAATAGTGAATGATAGATATCTTGAAATCTAGAGTACATATCTTTGATGGATTCATCTTGTTTCATTCTAAAGTTTTGAAACTATTTTTTGAGCATGGAGATTTTTCTTTGTTTAACTTTGTTAGTTCCTTCATGAGTGATTTTAAGCATTCTCCATATTTCATAAGCAGTTTGACACATCCTAACACGATTAAATTCATTTCTATCTAGTGCACAGAATAACATGTTCATAGCTTTAGCATTGGCAGTAGCATCTAATTTTTGTGTGTTTGACCAAGTGGAGTATTCTCTGGTAGGAAGAGTGTATTCATTTTGTGTAATATTCCATGATTCAAAGCTATTTGATTACATATAGATTATCATACGAGTAGCCCAATAATTATAGTTCAAACCATTGAAAAATGGAGGTCATGTAGTGGATTGACCTTCAATAAAATTAGTGTTAGTGACAGTGTTAGTGGTAGTGTTGGTGTTGTTTCCCATATTAGCAAAATATCAGATAACCGTGTAACAATTATAAGATGCCTTGCTCTGATACCAAATGAAAGTGTGTAGGATCATGTAATATGGAATATAATTAAATCTAAATGGGGAAACAGATGATAATAGCAAAGTAAATGGAAATAAGCAAAGTAAAACAAGCGCAACCGGAATTTTTATACTGGTTCGAACTTTCCATTCTACGTCTAGTCCCAGACTACTTCTGGAATTTTAACTACAGTAACCCTCACTTAACCCGGAGGAACATGTATATACAGTCTGAGCAATAGAACAGACACTGAGCAACTGAACAGGATTTTCGCCTCAGCAGCAGAAGAGGACTTCACTAATACAAAATAATATCTGACACTGTGTGTTCTTGATAACACTGATTTTTCACTGATAGCACGAATCTCCTATAATCAAATCCTCAAGAATATGAAGTGTATGTGAAGATATGAAGAGAAGGTAATGCTAAGAATCGAAGATTATGAAAGTTTGTTTGTAGATTCAAAGCAGTAAAAGCATTTGTTCGCTGTTTGAATGCAAATATTAAAGCACAAGAAGAATAGTAGAGAGTTGAATGAAATTCGGTGAATGTGTTGTATTTGGGAACATGTATATATAGTAGTTGAAGAGTTACTGCCATTAGTGAAGGGTTCTGATGTAAAGGAGCATCCATTTCCGTTCAGAGAATGGTTGCTTCCTTTCGCAGAAGAAGATGTCTTTTTGAAAATAGGACAGTTGGTCTCAAGTCAATCGATTGGTCCTTCTTTGGTCAGTCGACTGACTATGCAATAGGTTTTAAAAATAAATAGTGCATATCGTAAATGTACACAGTCAGTCGACTGGGTGATTATAGCCAGTCGACTGGCTGTATTATTTTTACACAGTATCCTCTTTTTAATTAATTAGGAGAAATATGAAGTGCGGACTACTTGAGGATAGATTTTAACAAATTTCTTAGGCTCAACCATAAGTACTAGACAGTGGAAACATAGATTAAAAGTCTTGATATAGTCATAGTCCTTTGATTATCTCTTTTTTGTCGTGAATTCTCTTTTTCTTCTAACTTTCTTTGTCATGAATCAGAGCTAGAACTATTTTTCAAATAAATTATTGTAATATAAACTGTTTTTCATAGCTATTTACTTAGAACCTTTCTTTTTAAACCCAAACTATATTATACTTATTTTAAATTATTTCGAAAACTAATTACTATTTTACATCGATTTTACAAACTAATCACTATTTTACAACTACTTACAAACTAATTATTATTTTACAACTATTTTTCAACTATCTGATTATTCTACAACTATTTGACTATTTTACAACTATTTTATAACTACTTAACTATTATACAACTATTTTACAATTAATAACTATTTTTCGACCACTTAACTATTTTAAACTTTTCAAGCTATTTTTAAATTCAAGTTGGTCAGTGTGCAAACTATTTATTATTGGAATGATAACCCAAATGGAAATGGAAGCAATTGTGGATAAGTGAATAGAATTCTAAATGAATGTGTTGTAAACAAAAATTGATTTACCTAATAATCAGTGATGATAAATACGTAGGATGTATGTATATTATTCTATTTTCATAATGATTGGATCCAGATTCGAGCATAGAATTTCGAGATAGTATATCGATCCGAGTTGGGTTTATTCGCTCGATTTTCGATGGCGAACCCTAGATATGGATTTTTGATTGATTCTGCAAATTCTCTATCATAGTTAGGCTATGTAAGGAGAATGACGATTTTTGATCAAGAAATCAGATCTGAGTCCACACTAGGAAGTTAGGTGGACGATACTAGTTCGGAAGTGAAATTGTGTGATCGAGTAAGCGATCAGATTTGATATTGCGTAAGGATGATATATGTACATCGTACGTGCTTAAATGAAATTGATATTGGAAATTTTGAAAGTAAAAAATGATTTTTGAGAAGAAAAGTATATTTTGAGAAATATATATGAATAAAAATGGAAGTTGGATATCTTTATAATTGAAATTCACTTTTTGAAAAGTAAGTCATATGGTAAATAATTTTATAAAAGAAATCAAATTTGAATTTTTAATTTGGTATAAATGAAGTAAGCATATATATATATATATATATATAATTGTTATATATGATAAACTTCCCTTGTTGAATTTATAGTAGGAAGAAAAGACTTTTGGAAATATTTGAAGTATAAAAGAGAATTTATATAAGTATGAAGTGATCCAGTATTTTCAAGACTTTATATATATATATATAAATGATTTTATGAGAATGATTTTGGAAAAAGGTTTTGGAACCTATGGATTTTGAAAAGGCTTTTGATTTTTGGGGAAAATCAATTTTGGAAATTTGGAAAGCCAAGTTTGGGACTATCGATTTGAGATATCAATTTTGAGTAAAGGAGATTTATGTGAATCATAAAGAGTATGATTTGAAAGATACTACAAGTGTATAGTATAAAATGTTTTGAGATTGGTTTTGGGGAAAAAGGCGCTCCCATTGAAATGAACTTCATAGGAGATCCACGGGGTGGTTCTACCTTAAGCCTTAAGGGGGTGGCTTTAAATTGGATCCTGGGAGGAAGTCCGGACAAACTGAAGTTCATGAGGATTTTGTGTTGTGGGTAGCAAAAGTCAAGGAGCACGAAGTGCCAACAGTTATCTATGGATTTTGCTGGGATGGTAACGTAACCATCGGGTTAACTGCGACCATGGAGGGGGAGATGATTTCCAGAGTATTCTCACCAAAAATAATTTCTACATTTTCAAAAATAATTTCACTAGGTGTTGAAAATGAGATTACCAAGTACTTATAGATTTTTAGTCCTACGGCTGATTAACGTATGACCGAATTTCTATGAGAACAAGGATGGATTTGTTGAGACATCGAGTGTAACGACCCGTTGTTATCCCGCATTTTTGCAAAGCCGTGATACCAAAAGGTCGATCGAAAACAAAGGATAGTTCGTATCAGAGATTGGCCATACTTCGTCTCGCTATGGATATCGTTGAATTTTATCCGAGTCCGAATTGTGCTACAATTGATAGGACAAGACAAGAAAGACCATAGAAGCTTTCATCTCAAATTTCGAGTCAATCCGAGTTCATACGCTCAAGTTATGATCGATTCAACTTGAAGGGGAAAGCACTGGTTTCGAACCCATCGAGATAGGTGTCTTCGAACCCATCGTCAAACACCATTCGAACCGATCACCCTCGAATCGATGGACTTCGAACCCATCAGAGTGCCTCGGTTCGAATCCATCAACCTCGAACCCATCTAGTTCGTATCGGTGGACCTCGAGTCCATGGAGGGGTTGCAAAGCTCGTATCCATCCAAAGAATCCTTGTTCGAATCCACCAAGCATCAGTTGTTCGAACCCATCACAGAAGCCTTGTTCGAAACCATCTTTGAAGCTTCATTCGAATCCACTGAGTCAATTAGGCACGATGACGTGTCATCCATCGGTTCGAATGCGCCGAAATACATGGAGTCGAAGCGGTCAATTCGGAGTGAAGACCGGGCCGGTTCGAAGTTTACGCTCCATGTCACCACGAAGGCATGTGCCGCCATCGGTTCGAAACCATCGGTTCGAATGGATGGTTTCGAAACAAACAGCCATGCAATGAACCCCTTTTCGAATCCATCATATCTCTCAATCCACTGATCCAAATGCCACGAAATTTTCACAGAAGCTTGTATTCATGTCGAAGAGTGTCCACACCAAATTTCACCTCGATTGGATGAATTCTTGATCGGTTCGAATGGAGTTCGAACCGATGCCAAAGTGGGCCCAAATTTCCTAAGACCGGGCATGTGGGGCCCCTCACATGCCAGAAGTGGTCTCCCGAGTTTTCAGTGAAATATCAGCAGCCTACGCCTATAAATAGAGCCCCAGAGCCAACGGAAAAGGGATCTTTTCGACTCTCAAGCGCCCAGACTCTACCGGATCGAGATCTTCATCATCCTACATCATATACCAGCTGTTGATTTTGAATTTTCAGTTGTATCCCGCTGTTACATGCTGTAATCGCTTGTAAACTTTGAAAGAGAATCAATAAAATTGCTAAAACTTCACAGTGGACGTAGGCAACGTGCCGAACCACTATAAATTGCTTGCCTTTGTCTTTACACTGTTGTTTGGAGTTTTTGTTAGATAATCCTCATTTGTAATTCATATTCTTCATTTATTATCTCTTCAAAAGACTCCCGAAGAGTGCTGTGCCCAATTTTAGTACAAACACTTTGGTGCTTTCACTGAGAAAAACCCAGTTTTTCTTCTGCTCCTTGGATCTGTCACCGATACCGGATTGCATAAATCTAAGGGAGAGATCCAAATTTCATCCTCAGATTCTTTCCGTTCTATTCAGATTTGCCAAAGTCTAGGGAAGGAGTTCACTATCTAAAATGGTTAGCACAAGAACCACATCTGCCGCTGGTCAAGAAGGTCGGGATAGACAAAATCCCACGCAACTACCTCCACCTAACCAAGATGATACCGGGCACTCTGACCCCTCAGGTCCGGTCACCAGGCAAGAGTTCCAGACATTTCTCCAAGAATTAACTCAAAGTAGGCAACAGCTAGCCGAGTAGTTGCGCGTCAACACTGAGTTAGCTAGCCAACTAGATTGCCAAGGGCGTAGAAGATCTAGGAGGGATCATGCATCTCGTTCCTCCACTGAAAGTTCTGCTTCATCCTACTACAATCACAGATCCACCCGTCCCAGACTAGAGGGAAGCTATGCACAGGCCGTTGACCACCAGCCAGCATTGACCGTGGGACAGATAAGAGTCGGCCCATCCGCTAGTTTTCATACAGGGCCCTCTTCCCGAGGGGGCGCTGTACCGCAACACGCCGCAGATAACCATGCCACTACCGCTGCGGTTGACATAGGAGTTAATACCTGAAATCACTCCAACCAGGCTTACCACCAGCAGGAACGAGCACCAGAACCCTATGTCCCGGAAGACATTGTGCCAAGGAGGCGAGACACGGATCGTCGACAGCGTCCGATCCCATCTCGCACTGTCTTTGGCTCACCACCCTCAGAATGTAGCAACACCAGACCTCTCAGCCATGGTACGCCAAATGATTCGCGAGAGTCAAGGCCTAACAAATGACGATTGGGGAATCTCCCGAAGTCATACCCCGTTCACTGATGACATATTGTATGCTGAACCTCCTAGGCGATTCAGAATGCCAACCCTGCCCATGTATGAAGGGAATTCCGACCCAAATCAACATATTTTGAAGTACGAATGGTCGATGACAGCTGCGAGAGCTGATGACGGAGTAAAATGCCGTAGTTTTCCCATTTCCTTAGGGGGAATTGCGACGATGTGGTTTACACGACTACCACCGCGATCTATTTCTTCTTTTGATCAGTTAGCTACCAAATTTGTTGAGTAGTTTCGTATGCATATTGCCAGACCTATAGATGTTAATGCCTTATCAAGTGTTATTTAAGCTCCTGGAGAAACACTTAGACGATATTTGGAGAGGTTTAATGCTGCGTGCGTAGAGATCACCAACCCCAATGATAATTCTATCTTAATGGCTCTGACTAAAGGAATCGATCCTGATTCCGAGTTTGTCAATTGGTTGGATGGAAAGCCTCCCGCATCGTTGGACCGTTTCTATTCCAAAGCCGCTCAGTTCTTGAGGTGAGAGGATGCGAAACAGTCTAGGAAGCAGGACGATGCAAGGCCCAGCAGTGAAGGGATTCAGAGTAATGTTGCGGTTAAACAGTCCGGCGAAAGTTCAGGAAAAGTCGAATTGAATATTCAAAATAAACAGACTCAACGACCGAGAAACGGTGATAACCGAAGCAAGAAGTAGGATCAGAACCGTGGTCCGAGGCGTAGGGCCACAATGTTTGACAGTTATACCCTGCTTAACACGTCGCTGGAAAACGTATACCTACAGACCTGTAATACTATGCAATAAAAGAAGCCTGCTCCGAAGCCTTCGTCGGAGGTGCAGATTCAAACGGGAAAATTCTGTAGGCTTCATGAAAGTTATGGGCATAACACCAATGAGTGTAGGCATCTGCAAGACCTCATTGAAAAGTTGATTAGAGAGAGAAAGTTGGATCAGTTTGTTCGGGCGCCGCAGTCTGGTGGAGCGGGCCCATCCAATCAAAATCGTACACAGAATCAGGAAAGGCAGGGTAAACTCGCTCGTACGGGCGGGAGGTTGGTTATCAATACAATAAGTGGTGGTCCCCATCCGGCAGACAGAAGCTGGGGGGAAATGGAGTCGTATGCCAGTTCGATCAGGCATGCAGACTTCGAGTGTTGTAGCAATTCTGAAGACGGGGCTCCGGCTAAACAACAGAAGACGATGACATACGACATCGTGTTTAGAAGTCGAGATGCTGATAGAATCGAAGCCCCCACGATCGACCCACTGGTTATATCCGCTCAAGTTGGTCCTGCTTGGATGAAGAGGATCTTGGTAGACAGTGGGAGTTCTGTGAACATACTGTTTAAAAGAGCATATGATTTAATGAAAATGGAAGCTAAGGACTTAAAACCTTGTCAATCACGAGTCCACGGCTTCAACGGAAGTGCGACGATACCAATTGGAATGGCTGAATTGCAGGTGGAGTTGGGAGTGGGAGAATGCCGAAGAGTTCGGATGTTGCAATTTGTTGTCTTGGATATTCCTTCTCCGTATAATGCTTTCTTGGGACGACCGGCCCTCGCTGAATTTAGGGCAGCTATTGCCCCATGGTGTTTGACCCTTAATTCCCTACTGATCGCGGGATAGGGGTTATACAAGGAGATCAAGCTGCGGGGAGAGCTTGCTATGTTGCTGAGCTGCGATAGGCGTAGCAAAAGGAAAAAGGAAAGGGCGTAGAGGAATCTCTCTGCATCCGTTTCGCCGACACAATTAACGCCTGGGCCTCGGCCCGGGCATCACGACCAATTCCAGAAGGATCTAGACCCCCGAGACAATGAGAATAAAGACGAATCTAGAGACGGTCAGGCTTCACCAGCTGAATTAACAATCGATGTTCCGATCAGTGACAACGATAATTCAAAGACGTTGAAAATTGGGTCTCAGTTGAACCAGCGAGCACAACGGGAATTGGTCGAGTTTCTCCAAGCAAACCTGGATGTATTTGCTTGGACGCATTCTGATATGTGTGGGATCTCGCCAAAAATCGTGAGCCACACCCTAAATATTGACCCGCGGTTTGTCCCGGTCAAGCAAGAAAGGCGTGGTATGGATCCAGAGAGATCTGCCGCCCTAAAAGAAGAGGTCGATAAGTTGAAATCAAATGGGTTCATTAGAGACGCTTTATACCCAGAGTGGGTGTCCAACCCCGTACTCGTCTGGAAACCAAACGGGAAATGGAGAACGTGCATCGATTACTCGGACCTGAATAAAGCTTGCCCGAAAGACAGCTTTCCACTTCCCCGAATCGATCAACTGGTAGATTCAACCGCAGGACATGAATTATTATCCTTCATGGGCGCTTACTCAGGTTACAATCAGATACCCATGCATGTACCCGATCAAGAGCATACGAGCTTCATAACCGACTTGGGGTTATACTGCTACAAGGTCATGCCTTTTGGATTAAAGAATGCTGGCGCAACTTATCAACTATTAGTCAACCGAATGTTTGCCGATCAGATTGGGAAGACTATGGAGGTTTATGTAGATGACATGTTGGTGAAATCACGATAATCCGTTGATCATGTCAAAGACTTGGAGTCAATGTTCAGTATCCTCCGGAAATACGGGATGAAGCTTAATCTGCTAAAGTGTCATTTCGGAGTCGCATCCGGAAAATTCCTTGGGTTCATTGTCAATGCCCGAGGAATAGAGGCCAACCCCGAGAAGATCTGGGCGATCAGAAATCTTCAAACTCCGAGAACCATAAAGCAAGTTCAGAATCGTAATGGGAAAGTTGCAGCACTGAGCAGGTTTATCTCAAAGTCGACCGACAAATGCATTCCCTTCTTCGATTTGATCCGAAAAGGGAAACGAAACTTCGAATGGACTGCAAAATGTGAGGGCGCATTTCAATCGCTATTCCAACATCTTTCTGTACCACCAATCCTTTTAAAGCCTGTAGATCATGAACAGTTATATCTCCACCTGGCGGTATCTGAAAATGCAATCAGTGCTGCATTAATTCGGGAGGAGGACCGAGTGCAAAAACCGGTCTACTACGTGAGTAAACGATTGACCGGGGCCGAGAGAAATTACCCAAAGCTTGAAAAGTTGGCATATTGCCTAGTCATTGCCTCGAGGAAGCTCCGTCCATATTTTCAAGCTCATCCTATTACTGTGTACACCGATCAGCCGTTACGACTGGTCCTCACGCGGCCTGGGACGTCTGGTAGGTTACTAAAATGGAACATCGAACTGAGTCAATTCGACATCACTTATACTCCAAGAAGGGCCATTCACGGCCAAGTCTTAGCAGATTTTATAGCCGAATTCACTATTCCTGAAGACTTGGCCGAGACCAGCAAATCTCCCGAATACATATGGAAGCTGTACACCGACGGTGCGTCCAACGATCGGTGCTCTGGAGCTGGGGTAGTGCTTGAAACCCCCGAGGGACGATCCATATGTTATGCTTTAAAGTTCGAGTTCCGTGCAACCAACAACGAAGCCGAGTACGAAGCTCTACTTACTGGACTAAAGCTTGCCCGTGATCTGAAAATCATCGCTGTAGAGATCTACTGTGATTCCCAGTTGATAGTATGTCAAGTTCGAGGAGAATATCAGGCCAAAGACCGAAGATTCGCCGCTTATCTAGCTCGAGTTCTGGAGATGCTTGATCAATTTGATTACTATGCCAATTTCTACATACCCCGAGAGCACAATCAGAAAGCTGATTCATTGGCAAAGTTAGCAAGTACGGGTGAGGATCAGCAGTTGGGGGTTGTTCCGGTTGAAACCGTATCCTCTCCGAGCATTGATCGAAGGGAGACCGATTTCACATTTGAAGCTACCTCCAATAGGAAGTCGTGGATGACTCCTTATCGAGATTATATCGAACGTGGTGTATTGCCCGAGCGACGAAGCGAGAAAAGACAAGTTCTACGAAAGGCCTCACGATTTGTCATTCAAAATGGAGTCGTGTACCGGAGAGGATACTCAGTTCCTCTCCTCCGGTGTATCGCGCACGATGAAGCCAAACGAGTGTTACACGATGTACACGAAGGAGAGTGTGGCGATCACACTGGGGGGCAAGCACTTGCAAAGAAAATACTCCGATACGGGTATTATTGGCCTACAATTAATCGCGATGCTGCAGAATATGCTAGAAAATGTGACAAATGCCAAAAACACGCTCGGATTCCTATAGCCCCGCCTACTGAGATAACCCAAATGGTCAGTCCGTGGCCATTTGCAATATGGGGAATTGATATAATTGGTACATTGCCTTTGGCCAAAGGTGGCGCGAAGTATGCTATCGTCGCAGTCGATTACTTCACGAAATGGGCGGAAGCCGAACCACTTTTAACAATCACGACGAAGAAAGTTATCAACTTTGTAGTACGCAATATCATCTATCGGTTCGGTCTCCCGCATACTATTATTACCGATAACGGAGCCCAGTTTGACAGCGCTGAATACAAGAATTTCTGTCTGCGATTCCATATCCATAAGAAATTCTCCGCTGTTGCACACCCGCAAGCAAATGGCCAAGTCGAAGCCGTAAATAAGGTCATCAAATCTATTTTGAAGAAACGACTGGAAAAGGCCGGGGGCAAGTGGGTTGATGAACTTCCCATGGCCTTGTGGGCTTATCGGACGACTCACAAAACTGCAACCGGCCACACTCCATTTTCTCTATCTTATGGCGCTGAAGCTGTTATTTCCGTCGAAATGGAAGTTCATTCTCATCGTGTGACATATTATGATCCGAAAATGAATGCTATACTACTTGCCGAATCCCTGGACCTGCTCGATGAGAGGCGCGAAGAGGCTGATTTAAGGGCAGCCGCATATCGGAGTCGAGTCGCCCGAATCTACAATGCCAAGGTCC
The DNA here is from genome assembly GCA_030765085.1 of Allium cepa. Taxonomy (NCBI): domain Eukaryota; kingdom Viridiplantae; phylum Streptophyta; class Magnoliopsida; order Asparagales; family Amaryllidaceae; genus Allium; species Allium cepa. The sequence continues at coordinate 698,165,576 of CM060942.1, read as the reverse complement.
GACCGCGAACCTTCGAACTTGGCAACCTTATACTCAAGAGAGTTTATCCGGTTCCTTCTCACATAAAGCCAAATTGGGAAGGACCGTATGTTGTTTCACAAAAGCTCGGAGATGGCACATTCAAGTTATCGACCATTGACGGTCTAACTCTGCCGAGAGCCTGGAATAGCGGGAGTCTCCGTCGCTACTATACATAACAGGCTTTATTTGTTCTAGCTCGTTATTTCCTTTGCATTTTATTTTCGCATTTTGAAACTCGAACTTGTAATAAGGCAGTTGACTTTGCCATATTTTCTCATTTCAGCAATAAAATGCTATCTCTTCAAGCCAGAGCCGTGATTTATCGAATACGCCGCAAAACATCACAATGCACGAAGAGCTAAGTTCCATCATATGGTGGGATTTAGTTCAAATAGGGAGTGACTGTGATACGACTGGTCACTCGCTATGTGAAGCCTAAGCTCGGGGGCATGTCACCATGTTAACATTTAAAAGGATTGATACACGACAATCCTCACACTAACTCCAGATTCCCATAGTGCGAACCGGAGTATAAACATCGAAATAACTCTAAGTCCCCGGAGCGCGGACTAGAGTGTAAATACGGACTCCAACTTCCCAGAGTGTGAGTTGGAGTATAAATATTCAATAAGTCGTTCCCGGAGTGCGAACGGACTCCAACTTCCTAGAGTGTGAATTGGAGTATAAATATTCAATAACTCGTTCCCGGAGTGTGAACGGACTCCAACTTCCTAGAGTGTGAGTTGGAGTATAAATATTCAATAATTCGTTCCCAGAGTGCGAACGGACTCCAACTTCCCAGAGTGTGAATTGGAGTATAAATATTCAATAACTCGTTCCCGGAGTGTGAACGGACTCCAATTTCCCAGAGTGTGAATTGGGGTACAAACGTCGAATCCATCATTCCCCGAGTGTGAACGGACTCCTAAAAAGCCCACGTAGATGTGATTGACCATCCAGCGGCTAACTCCAACTTCGTAGAACGTGAATGGAGTATATATATAAATTACAGGTTCCCGAAGTGCGAACCCGAACATACATGCTATCTCCAAACTCCCGGAGTATGAATTGGAGCACAAATACCAAGTCAAAGTTCCCGTAGCGCGAACTGAAATGTTAATACTAACTCCAAGTTCGCAGAGTGTAAATTGGAATGTGAACATCAATTCCAAGTTCCCAGAGCGCGAACCGTGTTACAAACATCGATAACTCTCGAATTCCCGGAGTACGAACCGGATTATCGATCTCAAATTATCTTAAGTCCCTAGAATGTGGACATGTGCTTAAGGTTTGCAATAAACGCATTCAACCACCGGAGCACAAATGTTATTCCCCGAGAATAGGGGGCAAAAAAGCTAAGTGTTAATCGCTAACCAAAGTGATACAATGTTCGGAGTTTGATTATTCATTGATCACAACTTGCGACCAAGATTCTCAGACTTGGCGAATAAAAACGTACTCTACTTGATGGTAAAAACACCACGAGTGCACCAGACTGAAAACAAAACACTACAAACACTTAAGCACAAAAGAAATGAGAGTTGAAACAAAGAAACAAAATTTTATTTCAACTAACTGAAGACAAGGACTTACATGCAAATAAGTTCTCCCAAAAAAGAATCCCTACTAGCAGGGGCCGAACCTGCATCTATACACGGCCTACTAACAAAAAACGAAAACAAGATCCTATCTACCAAGAAATCTGTTTGGGAGGCCGATCTATTCCTTCTTCCTTGGCTTCCTTATCAGCGATTCGTCATCAGAATCACTAGGACGGTAATCCTTCGTTTGGATGGCCTCCTCTCTGGTGGCTGCTCTTCGGTAGGGGGCATAATGTCAATGTCCTCCTCAGAACTTGAACTTAATTGAAGGCTCCTTGCCGGAGGAGTAGGAGAGGCCGGACCCGCGATGGAAGATGGGATAGTGCCACCTGATGTTATTGTCCTTAAAGGCGTTGGGCTGTGCGCCGCCGTACTGCCGCCAACACTGCTACTTTGCCCTGCCGCTTCTAATTCTGCATGAATCTCGGAGATGATCTCTTCATCACGAATCGTTTGGGCTTGGCTGGGGGAATCCGCAATCTGCATTGAAGAGCTAGAGGTTGGCGGGAGGTCACTGATGATAAATGGCAAGTCCGTAAAGGGATCACCCTGTTGGCCAAGCAGCTCACTCACCATTTGCTCGTCAAGAGATAGGGACCTCCCCTGCGCCATCTCAGTAGGCACTGACGTCGTCACGATAGTCGTTTCAGTGGTGATGGCTTTTTGCCCTTGAATGGACTCCTGAGCCGAAGATGCTGGAGTAGTTTCGGTTACTGAGCAAGGAGGAAAAGAAGATGTAAGCAATCTCTTCAAAACAAACGCTTTAACAAAAGCACACTTGTGATATGTTCAAGTACCTTCCTCAGCTTGGGTCGTTGACAGTTGGACGGCCTCAGAGACGTGCTCCCGAATGGGAGATAACCGTGGCTGTTCTGGGCCATAAGCAGGAACATATTATGAACCGACCACAGATACAGGCACTAATGAAGGTGGAGCGGTAATATCAGTAACAGTAGAGTGGTGCTCGACACCTGATCCCTCTCCAACCTCCAGAGAATGACCACCAATCATCTCCTTCTCATGAGCGATAATAGCGTCATGAAGGACCTTCTTCTCATCGTCTGTCAGCAGCCGGTTTTCAAGTTAGAATCGGTCGACCGATTCACCCGGACGTGCTTCCTCTTCTTCCTCAACCAATCGACCCCAAGCGCTGCGGAGGTGTATCGGGTAGTCTTGGAGCCAGGCCAAATTTCGATGTCTCAACACGTTGGCATTATAAGTGATAAGCAAATCTTCAATATCGGCCTCCAGCCTGGCCTCCGCTTGATGAACTTTCTCCTCAACCTCCGTCTCAACCGCCTGGACCTTGGCTACTGCGGCATCCCGTTCAGTCCGCAGAATCATGGCCTGTTCACACGCCTCCTGGGTTGCATTATTCGCATCATCCCTATCCTTGGCGATCTCGGCGAATTTGGACTTAAGCTTGTTTAACTCCTTCAGGGATGCGTCCCTCTCAGTAGTGACCAGGGTGTTTCGATGGCCCATGTCCTCTACGGTGGCATAGTGCTCACGTTTCATTCTATCCATCGTTGCTTGGGCTTCGTCAGCCTTTTTGATAGCCTCCATTTTAGATTTCCGAGAAGATTCAGCTTCAGTGTTTAGCACATCAATAATACGGCTCTTTTGAGCTAACTCAGCCTGCAATTTCTCGATGGTGGCCCCATGCTCAAAGGCCAATGACGATGCTTTCTCGGCCGCCTTGTACCATGCCCTGTATTGTGCATAAAAGTCGTGCACATAATCGTGCGCCGTCTGCTCGGCCTCCGGCTGGATTCTTTTCAAGTGAAGAGGAAAAACGTAGTTATCAAAGAAAATATTTGGAAAGTCCTTCTTCAGTTGAGCAAGCCTGATTGCTCCTTCCCCCGAAATTTCAATAGGAGGTTGTTCCGCAACTATTGGAGACAGTGCCTCAGATCTGGGATGGCGAGATTCATGCTTAGAAGATTGAGAGGCCGACTGATAGTGCGAGGAATCAGAAGGACGAGAAACATGAACGGGAGGTTGTATAGGAGCTCTTGGAGGAGGAGTGCGCGATCGAGACCGATGTCTGTAATCCCTATCTCTCCGTTTTTGGCTAGAATACCCGGAGTACCTGCGATCGTAATCCCTATCTTTTTCTCTCCGTTGTGACTCATAATATGAGGAAGATTTGCGAGCATGTTGCAGGCTCCCTAACATCGAGCCGCGTCCAGTCATAATATCTGCAAAGCGAAATGAGAAAAAAGTTAGTGGTTTCTCGAAACCGGTGACCTAGGACTCAGGGCTATGTAGTGTCGTGAAATGTGTGTGAATATGTATTCCCCTCGACCAACCAGAAGTGTCGGCTGAGCTAGTAATAAAAGGCTCGCTCAATTCTAGAGTACGATGGAACTCCTCCAACCCGACATCATGTTGAAAAGACACATCATCCGGGATTGGAAGATCGGTAAGCCCTTCGTAAAGACTTTCAGTTTGCGGAGGAGACATCTCAAAAATTCTAACTCCGGGAGAGGATCGGGCCGTGACAACCGATTTCCATCTCCCCTTCTTAGTTGACGTGACAACGGCTGCCTTGCCTTTTCTTTGCTCTTTAACATCCTGAACCACGTCTGTAGGCCCCAACAACGGCTCGTCGTCAGTATGAGTTCTTTCATAATCAGTCTCCTTGGCTATAGTAACTTTGGGCTTCTTGTGCTTGACTCGCTTCTTCGAAACGGTCCTTAATGCCCCCTCGAACAGTATGCTCTGCCCCCGTTCGATCAACCCGTAAGTCCGGAGATTCCTATCGGTCAAAAGCGACTCGATATCCCTATCTTCACTCGGGACTTCTCGAAGTACTCGCACCATCTCCTTAAAGTGTTCGCCATCAGGTCGCTGAATCGTTGCTGTAAAAAAGAGAAAAAACATAAGTTTCACTTTAACCGCAATTGCCTTGGTAATTACTTGATAACTCAGCTACACTCACGTCTGAATAACCATCGCTGGGCAAACCCCGGAGGACACCTGACATAGAACCATTCCGTCCTATAGTAACTCAATCTGGTCCAGGACCCAGTGAGCACCTGGCAATTCCTCACTGCTTTCAGAAATGTGAAGGAAGGGTAATCGCCTCGAGTCTTGAAATTAAATAGATATGTGATCTCGGTCGGGATCGGTGGTCTATGAAGGTACTCCATTAAGACGATGAATAAACTATTCACGGAGGCATATCCGTTCGGGTGTAGTTGAGATGGGGCGATCCTCAAAAAGGACAACACTTCCCTTATGTACTCGTTGAACGGAGGAAGCGTCCCAGCCGCGCACGCATGGCGATTGAATGCTGTATATCCCTCCGGTGGGTTGTGTGGTCTATCATTCGGCCCTGGCAATAACACGTCATCCAGTGACAGGCCGTGCCTCAAGCATATTCTCCCCAACATATCTTCAGAAATATTGGATTGAATGGAATCCGACGGATTGGAAATAAAAGACGCATTGGGAAGTTCGTCCGGGGCCGGACCAATGATCTCAGGTTCAATATTTGGAACCTCTAGTCTCGGAGCAGCTGTGCTTTGGACCTCCTGCTGTTGTGAACTTGAAGGTTCCATGACTAGCTAACTCATGAGCAACCATCGTTAGGCGACAAAGGACCGTGCGTTCCCCATTGCAAAGTGTATGAGTGTATGTTGTATAGTGCCATGCATTACTTGAATAAGTGTCACAGGATTAAAGGAAACATGCAAACAACAAAGCTAATTTCCCCAGTTATGATGACCGTCATCGCTGACCTTCATCACTGAACCGTTTGTATGATGGAATTTGATTTGGGTAGAAGTTGTTATGGTTCCATCGACGAGCTTCGAAAGGTGGTCAAGTGTGCAGTGTGACTATCAAGTCCGAATATGCAAGGATGAAGCTCGCCGGAATTATGCTTAGAAAATGTCAAACTTTGGTATCCATCATAGAGGGTTCGAACCGAACAAAGGAAGCTCATTCGAACCCATACTAACGTCACTTCAAATCGATGCAGAAAGGCGCGCTTCGAATCGATGGTCAGGTGTTAAGTTCGAATCGATCAATGAAGGATGACTTCGAATCGATGCTTAGTTAACTGGTTCGAACCGATGGGGGAACCCTCAACTTAACATCGGCCACATTTGAATCGATGCCATCCGTGTCGATGCAAAGTTGAGAACTTCGAACCGATGGTTGAGGGATTCGAAACCATCGATTCGAATGGAACCATCGAAGATGGTTAATCGGTGAGAACTATATCACCCTCATAAAGTCATTCCAGAGATCGATGCGAAATCCAACGAAGAGTGACGCCACCATCATCGATTCGAACTCGAGTCCACGCATCGGTTCGAAGCCTTCCCCAACCAGATCTGGTTTTGCCAATCTCGAGACTGAGCAATCGATGAAGAGGGGATAGGTTCGAAGTAACTTTGCCATTTGGATTCGAGGCTAATTTCCTAGTTTAAGTGATGGATTCGAGGAGTTAAAGTCTTGGATCTTGAATGGTTCAAGTACGTAACACGGTGTTGTCTTCTCAGGAACTTCGAAACGATGCGAAACACAGTAAAAGCAAGACGAGAGTAAAAAGTGAAAAGTGAAAAAGTGGCGAGCCCACTGCTATTTATATGGAGTTTTGAGGGCGACCGAGACGATTCCCCTTCCGGTAAATTTGACCGGTCGCAGCCAGTCCAAGCGTGGATCGTTTCGAAGTCTCCATTCGAAACCATTTGCCTAATGCCTTGTAGGTTTGAAGTTAATCTCATATTTCATCGATACGAAGCACGCGACCTAACATCAAGTCGCATCGATGCAAAACAAATAATGGGCATATCAACTCGATGCCCCTGTTCGCGACTCCATCCACAACCTACCGAAACGAACTACTAGTTCGAATCCATCCTTTCACATCGGTTCGAATGTCAGTTTCGAACCCATCACAACACAAGTATACTCCATCCATACGAATGTAGATTTCGAACCCATCAATGCTCCAACACATCGGTTCGAAACATTACATTCACGCAATGCAGAATCGTTTCCTTCAACCTTCTACATCGGTTCAGGAGAGGATCGATACGAAGGAACCTTCCAAAACAACCATCAAGCATTGTCTCAAATCGAATTTCCAAATCGGTTCAGGAGAGAATCAATACGAAATTCAATAGCAAACCAAACTGACAACGACTCGTGAACGCACGACATCAACAAGGGTCAAACGCACATATGTACATATATGCCAAACTAGCATTCGATCTTAAACATTTGCAGGGATCGAGCACTCTTCTTGTTACAAATGCAACAGCCAACGGCTAAGCGCTGGCATACAGTAATCAACCATATCAACGCAAGGTTATAGCAATACGGAGTACGAGTCTCAACAAAAAAGAGAGCAATAATTGTTCAGAAAGAAATTGCAGCTATTCAAAGCACGTCATGTTCCCATAAGACGTACTTTGGGGGGCAAAAATGTTATCCCGCTTTTTTGCAAAGCCGTGATACCAAAAGGTCGATCGAAAACAAATGATAGTTCGTATCAGAGATTGGCCATACTTCGTTTCGCTATGGATATCGCTGAATTTTGTCCGAGTCTGAATTGTGCTACAATTGATAGGACAAGACAAGAAAGACCATAGAAGCTTTCATCTCAAATTTCGAGTCAATCCGAGTTCATACGCTCAAGTTATGATCGATTCAACTTGAAGGGGAAAGCACTGGTTTCGAGCCCATCGAGATAGGTGTCTTCGAACACATCGTCAAACACCATTCGAACCGATCACCCTCGAATCGATGGACTTCGAACCCATCGGAGTGCCTCGGTTCGAATCCATCAACCTCGAACCCATCTAGTTCGTATCGGTGGACCTCGAGTCCATGGAGGGGTTGCAAAGCTCGTATCCATCCAAAGAATCCTTGTTCGAATCCACCAAGCATCAGTTGTTCGAACCTATCACTGAAACCTTGTTCGAAACCATCTGTGAAGCTTAATTCGAATCTACTGAGTCAATTAGCCACAATGACGTGTCATCCATCGGTTCGAATGCGCCGAGATACATGGAGTCGAAGTGGTCAATTCGGAGTGAAGACCGGGCCGGTTCGAAGTTTACGCTCCACGTCACCACGAAGGCATGTGCCGCCATCGGTTCGAATGGATGGTTTTGAACCAAACAGCCATGCAATGAACCCCTTTTCGAATCCATCATATCTCTCAATGCACTGATCCAAATGCCACGAAATTTTCATAGAAGCTTGTATTCATGTCGAAGAGTGTCCACACCAAATTTCACCTCGATTGGATGAATTCTTAATCGGTTCGAATGGAGTTCGAACCGATGCCAAAGTGGGCCTAAACTTCCTAAGATCGGGCATGTGGGCCCCCTCACGTGCCAGAAGTGGTCTCCCGAGTTTTCAGCGAAATATCAGCAGTCTACGCCTATAAATAGAGCCCCAGAGCCAACGGAAAAGGGATCTTTTCGACTCTCAAGCGCCTAGACTCTGCCGGAACGAGATCTTCATCATCCTACATCATATACCAGCTGTTGATTTCGAATTTTCAGTTGTATCCCGCTGTTACATGCTGTAATCGCTTGTAAACGTTGAAAGAGAATCAATAAAATTGCTAAAACTTCACAGTGGACGTAGGCAACGTGCCGAACCACTATAAATTGCTTGCCTTTGTCTTTACTTCACTGTTGTTTGGAGTTTTTGTTATGTAATCCTCATTTTTAATTCATATTCTTCATTTATTATCTCTTCAAAAGACTCCCGAAGAGTGCTGTGCCCAATTTTGGTACAAACACCCGTAATTTCTCTACTTCGAAAATGAGATATTTCATTTATTTTAAATTTAAAAGGGTTTAAAACTTAAATAAACAAGTTATATATAATATATAATAATAGAGAAATTATATATTCTTATTTAAACAGTGTAAATTTGGATTTTAGAACAAATCAACAAAAATTAAGTATTGTTAACTTAAATAAATGCTTGTATAAATAGGTTTAATTGTTTATTTAAAAAGATAAATCTGATTGAAAACATGTTATAAAGATAATAAAAGTATATTAAAATACTTACAAGTATGTTAATAATTGTTTTACAAAAATTACCAAATTTTGTCGCATTTTGTCAGTCTAGCGTACTGTAAAATTAAAGAGTTTGATATTATTTAAATATGATTATAAAATATAAAGAGACATGTTTTAATTTATTTAAAGAAGTAAAAAGTAAATTTTTAAATTTGGTTTACACTTATGTAAATCAATCACATTTTAAAGACTTAAATCCAATTCTTAATTAATGCTAGAATTCACTAATAAAACATCTTGTAGGTTATAATTTCCTTTTTTGTTTATAATCATATTTATAAATTATACTTATCCAATTTCGTTTACTCAGAATATTTCACAATCTCTTAATTTTCATAAATTCCTCAGCATTGAGTTAGGTATGATTCAGAAATTATCGACTATCCAAAATCGTTGGAAATCCCGCTTTATCTTATCAATTAGCGATCTCAATTTATCTTTAGTTTAAAACACTTTTATAAAGATTACTAATCAATGATTCACGTTATTTCTTTAACTTATGAAAATTATATAGATCGAGTAACTCCAAAACAACCCAAGGAACTGGGTGCTGCCAATAGTATTATATATCCTCTTAACAAGAAGAGTAATACTTAAGAGAAGTGCTTACCATCCGAACACATCACTTACCCATTTTTAGTTTATTTTCAAGCCAATCGAATTAGTTATCATAAAATATGTCTTTTTATATTTGGAATAATAACATTTTCAAAATCCTTTAGACATTACTTTGTAAAATCTATTTTATAAATTTTTATAAATTTATCTCATATTAATTAACTTCATTTAAATTACCACAATTCTTTAAATTACTTGAATTTAAATTCTCATTCCTTTTATATATAGCTTTCATAAAATCTTTTTCTATTATTTAAATACATTTTCATCTTATATGTTCATTCCTTAAAAAAATCTTATTGTCAAACACCTTATAGTCAAATCATGAAACCTAATTCACAAGGTATTTGTACTTAAACTTTTAAATCAAACAATTGATCAATTTATGATAGTAACTTAACATTATCATTTCCTAATTTATTATTTTTGGAATAAGTATTAAAGATCTTGATTACCTAAGGTTTCTTACTTATCGATAATCTTTATGAAACATCTTTTAGTCAAACTATGAAATTCTAATCACAAGACGTTCATATTTAAATTTCACTAATCCTAATTTCTAACTATACAACTTTCCAAATTATATACTTTATATTCAAAATATAATCCTATGTAAAATTATTTCATTTACCAATCTTTTCAAAATCAATGTGTCGGTTCGCCTTGTTCAAGTATTTAGGAACCCTCATCGATAACGGTGATCAGACGCACCGATCAGAATCCATAAATCACTCAACAGATAAATCAACACAAAACATTTTTATTAGTCACTAACAAATACGTACTCATATATAATACACTCAAACTCATCCTAGTGTGTTACTAACCCTATCTCTAATGAGTTACTCATCCTAAGATATTACTAACCCTATCTCTGATGAGATTTTACCCAACCAAAGCCAAGGTTCTTGCTTAACCTTCAGCTCTGATACCAAATGTAACGACCCATTTTTGTGAACCATTTGAATCGATAATAAAACACACATGTCAAACTCAAATTGCACGAATAAGCGGATCATTAAGGGTAGAAAGAAAAAAAAGGCAGAATAGAATATCGCATGAATGGAATAACATATATTATTTCAATAATAATCTGTACAATGGAAAACTTTAAATACAATATCAGAGACTAACCTAAATTCAGCTTGGACAGTAATAAACACCTGTCCTTACAATTGCGGACAAATATCAAACTAAAACTAACAAACCATAGCGAATAATAGAATACGTCCATAGGATGATGAAGATCTCCAGCTCTCCTCTGAAACTCCAAACGTCTTCAACTCAACCTGAAACTACTCGAATCTGACCCGAGTATTGATAATACATGGATCAGGCTTGATAAACCAGCGTGAGATACTCGAAATTTAAAATGGCTATGTCATTTAAATCTTGAAAAGAAGGGTATCTCATAAGACCACGCCCACACATAAACACGGACGGATTTTCACCTTATGATAACCAAAATACTTTTATATCAAAACCTTTGATATTATTTTTAATGACATCTCTTTGAAAACACTTTTCAAATAAACTTATTCAAATAAGGTATCAATACCTGGACTAAGTGTAAGGTAATATGTCCGGACTAGGTCAATGGAATATACTAATAGAACATATGATACTAGAAAGGGGGTAGCTAAAATGTTTGCAAGTCATTACAGCTATTTTGGGAATACAATCAAAATCGTAAATCTCGTATTGGGATTGGATTTCCAACATGATAGAGAACTAGTGGAAAGAACAATCTGTATCCACGGCTTACGTCCATGACTTAGACGCCGTTATACAACAACACAAATGGCTAAAAGTGGATGCAATCTGCGAATAACATCCAAGGACTTGGACTTCGCGCATCCCTGCCATGAGGCCCAGACGTATCTGGTACCTGGGGTTCAGAACATCTGATATCCCAAATCACTACTATTCGAAATGCGAGCATACATCTGACCACATAGAATCCCATCATAACCGAGGTATGAGGCTTGCGAGGCTACGCGCAATTTCTTCAAAGCCACGCTTTTCATACAAAACCACTCTTTGATCATAACAAGTTTCACTTTGAAATCCACATTGTCATTCCATGTCACACGACTGATTTCTAGAGAATTATAACTTCCTGAGCTCGTATGTCTTGGGAAAGAGTACTAAGCTAAGAGAAGTTGCCTTCTCCGCCACCAACTGATATACGTCTATAGAAGCCACTCAAATGTGATTTAGAATACAATGTCAAACAAACATCATACAAGTTCGTTCTGGGACTGAACGAAACCGAAGGCACTTTCCTTGGCCATTACTAGGCGAGAAGCCCTTGCAATCTGAAAAATCTCCATCACGAGGAGACCACTGCTACAAATAACTCTATAATGGGAGCTACACAGAGCATGTTCAACAAGCAGTCCTCACGCTACGAAGATCCACGGTCTTCAATAATCATCATCTTCAACATGTCTTCACATTTGAACGTATACGTTAGTTCGAAGTGGTTTTCAGATAGGAATCATCCAAATCCGACCCCGGTTCCTTCGAAGCCATTCATCGCTTTAAAAAGATGTTAAGTTCATACATGGATATCAATCATCAATCAATTACTTCATCATTTAAATCAAATATCTTTCTTAGATATAATCTTTTCGAGTTATTCCATTTTCTTTTCAGTGTATATGGAATCATTAAGCCTCATTTATCAAATCATTTGATATATTAAACTTCTTTAGATCTTGGAATTATTCCAAATCATTTTTCTCTTTTACTTAGGAAAACCTTTCCAAATCATTCATTAAATCTTAATCAAAGATATCTTATATTCAAGTTATAACTTTTAACTTAGGGAAAATATTCCTAAATCGTTCATTAAATCTTAATCAAAGATTTTTTATATTAAATTTATATTTTAAATTAGGGAAAATATTCCCAAATCATTTATTAAATCTTAATCAAAGGTTTCTTTCTTAACTTCAAATCATATTCTTGCAAATCAAAGATTTTCATAATAGAGCACTACTGCCATCTTAGATATGGCAAGTTTCACCTCCAGAGACTAATGGCAAGTTTCACCTCCAGGGACTAATGGCAAGTTTCACCTCCAGGGCCTAATGACAAGTAATCCTACATCATGAATATCTTTGTCTTTTAATGGTCTTTGTCTTCAATATATTTTATTTCGAAAATTAGTTTGAATGGGTTTTAGGATAGGATTCATCCAAATCCGATCTCGGTTCCTTTGTACAAACCATCGAGTAAAAGATGTTAAGTGGTTATTTAACATACGAAGAATTTATTTCTTTTCTTTTAACTTGGAAAACTTAAATACGATCTTTTTAGAACATTCGGGCTTTCCTTTCGATCCATTCCATCCCTTGCCTAAAAAGAGAGACATAGGCTAGGTAAGTTCAGGGCACTAGTTGCTCCATTCCTAACCTTATTTAAACTCCTTGTTTTATCTTCCTAGATCTCACAGGAGGCACAAATGCACTAGTCGTTTCCGCATACTCAGTTTGTTATTACATTCAATCTTCTTCACTTTTTGTTTAAGTGGTATAAACAATTCATCTTAACAATTTATTCAAACTCTTATTAAAACTTCCAAATCATCTTTACATTACTTAATTATTCCTTTAAAACAAAAAATTTAGGAAAGAACTATTGAGTTAAAAACTTCATTTCAAAAGGTTATAGAATTCACAGTATAAAAGTGCTGCGGAAAGTGCTATATAAGCTTATTTGATTTAAACAACTTTTTAATATTTGAAATTTCATATTTTCATTCCAAATCTCTTTTAAACCATTTTAATAGATTTATCAAATTTATTTCAAATTTTTAATTATTTAAAAATATCATTTATAAAGAAATCCCGTTTTGGATTCCGAACTGCAAAACCGCGATGTTTTTAGAAAATTGTTTTGGACATATTTTAAAATCTACTAAATGAAATCTTGATTTTCTTTCTTCACTGGAAAACTATTATCACTGTGGACCATAGAATTTTTATTTCAAAGAAATCCGACTTATAAATCATTTTCTACGTCAATTTGAAGTTACGAGTTGAAATTTACAAATTGCCGCTACGCGACAAACTCGATTTTGACCAATTTTGTGAATTGCTTCGGAACTTGTCCGAAACACTTCAAATTTGTTTTAAACCATATTTAAACTTGTTTAAATTTATTAAGAGGCTAAATAACTTCCATACACATATTTATATGAATTTAATTTTCATTTAATTAATTATGGTTAATTACTAATCATTTCTCTTATCATTTATCAAACAAGTTATCATCCATATAATCAATCATGTAATCAACCAATTTGCAACCAAGTTATCAAACATTCATTCAACATATTTAAACTTTCAAATAATTATACTTGAAATAATTTGTGGATTTATTAATAAATAAGAGTACTCACCTTTAACCAAATTGTTCGCTTCCTACCAGCATTCATATCATCCAAGACTTCACTAAATACTTTTATCTCCATCAAATCTTTTCCCTAAACTTTCCTTTTGATCTCGACAGCACTTCCTTCTCATTTTATTGCTCCAAAGCTTCCCGACTTGCTTTCCTTCTTCCATAAGTTCGGCCATGCCCAATTCCACTCCATCCTCCATCATTTCTTCACTTCTTAGATGCTTAACCATGTTCTAACAGTATTTTAAGGTCTTTGGCAAAGTTTGGTGGTACTTGGAGTTGATTTGATATGGTTTTGAAAAAGTTAGTAAGCATTTGGAAGAGAAGAAGAAGCCATTAAAGAGGTAGAGAAAAGCTTGGAAAATGAAGAAGAAGTGAAAAAAGTGAGAAAGTGGATGTTTATTTATAGAAAAAGTTTTGGATTAAAATAATATTTTGTAAAAAGACCAAAATACATTTACTTACTTATAAAGTGATCATATTTTTTTTCAACACTTAACATCACATTTCAAATCATTACTTTATTTCATTTTCACTTAGATATTAAGTAAAGCAAGTAATAATTATGTTTCTTTGATTTGATGTTTTACTTTTTGCTTTGAAATGACATTTTTGTCTTTTTGTGCTTACTTTTTCTTAATTGTTTTCTAGAAGTTTCTAACCTAATTTAGTAAAAGTAAACTTGATTAGTAAATTAATTAATACTTATACTGTTTGAATATATGTTCCCATATAAGAAAATAAAGGTACGATGACGTTGCGACAACTTTTAATCGACAAAACGTCGTTTTTCGACAAAATGTTTTACGGTCATATTTTGACGTTTTAGTTAAAATATCAATTAATACGATGTAATAAACTTAAGCGATAGTTTTACGAAATGATTCATAAATAATATTAGTGTTAAAGGAAATATACTGAGTTAAAAGATTATAGGACAACTTTTTTATACAACAACATTATCTTTTGAGTGAAAAATGATTTCTTTAGAATATTTTCCTTAAATAAAAATATTTGAAAATAAATAATTAAAGGGATTATATAAAGAAGCACCTTCATAAAATGTTTAAATTAAGATAAAGTTTTTATGAAAGTTTTTGCAGGTTAATAAATACATATGTTATATGTAAATCATTTCATCACGCAAATTTTGATCTAAGATTCGAGTTCGAAACTTTGTGGTGTTTACATCGATTCGAAAAAGGATTTATCACTCGATTCTTGATGACGAACATTGATGAGGATTTTTGATTAGATACTTAAGTTTTCTATCATAGTTGAAAAATATGCAAGCAAAGCAAAGGTTCTGATCTAGAAGCCTGATCAGAGTCCGCACTAGAGAATCGGAGGATTGATACTAGTTCGGAAATAAAGTTGTGTATTCAAATAGATGATCGAATAAGATATTTCATACGGATGATCTGTGTATATTATATGGAATTAAGTTTAAAGATAAATGTTTTGGGCAAACTTTTGTTTTGTGTAATTTCGAGGACGAAATTCTTTTAAGCAGGGGAGAATGTAACGACCCGTAATTTCGCAACTTCGAAAATGAGAGATTTCATTTGTTTTAAATTTAAAAACGTTTAAAACTTAAATAAACAAGTTATATATAATAGATAATTATAGAGAAATTATTATTCTTATAGTTGATAATTTAAAAAGTATAAATTTGGATTTTAGAACAAAACAACAAAAGCTAAGTTTTGTTAACTTAAATAAATGCTTAAATAAATAGATTTAATTGTTTATTTAAAAAGATAAATCTTATTGAAAAAATGTAATAAAGACAATAAAAGTATAATAAAATACTTACAAATATGTTAATAATCATTTTACAAAAATTACCAAATTTTATCGCATTTTGTCAGTTTTACATAGACCGTTAAATCAGAGAGTTTGATATTACATAAATATGATTTTAAAATATAAAGAGACGTGTTTTAATTTATTTAAAGAAGTAAAAAGTTCATTTTTAAATTTGGTTTACATAAATAAATATTTTAACTAAAACATCAAAATATGGCCGTAAAACATTTTGTCGAAAAACGACGTTTTGTCAATTAAAAGTTGTCGCAACGTCGCCGTACCTTTATTTTCTTATATAGGGACATATATTCAGTATAAGTATTAATTAATTCACTAATCAAGTTTACTTTTACTAAACAAGGTTAGAAACTTCTAGAAAACAATTAAGAAAAAGTAAGCACAAAAAGACAAAAATGTCATTTCAAAGCAAAAAAGTAAAACATCAAATCAAAGAAACATAATTATTACTTACTTTACTTAATACCTAGGTGAAAATGACATAAAGTAATGATTTGAAATGTGATGTTAAGTGTTAAAAAAATAAGATTACTTTATAAGTAAGTAAAGGTATTTTGCTACAAAATATTATTTTAATCCAAAACTTTTTCTATAAATAAACATCCAATTTCTCACTTTTTTTTACTTCTTCTTCCTCCTTTTCCAAGCTTTTCTCTACCTCTTTGATGGCTTTTTCTTCTCCTCCAAATGCTTACTAACGTTTTCAAAACCATATCAAATCAACTCCAAACACCACCAAACTTTGCCAAAGACCTTAAAATACCATTAGAACATGGTTTAGCATCTAAGAAGTGAAGAAATGATGGAGGAAGGAGTGGAATAGGGAATGGCCGAACTTATAGAAGAAGGAAAGCAAGTCGTGAAGCTTTGGAGCAAGAAAAAGAGAAGAAAGTGCTGTCGGGATCAAAAGGAATTTAGTGAAGTGTTGGATGATATGAAAGTTGGTAGGAAGTGAACAATTTGGTTAAAGGTGAGTACTCTTATTTATTAATAAATCCATAAATTATTTCAAGTATAATGATTTGAAAGTTTAAATATGTTGAATGAATGTTTGATAACTTGGTTGCAAATTGGTTGATTATGTGATTGATTATATGGATGATAACTTGTTTGATAAATGATAAGAGAAATGATTAGTAATTAACCATAGTTAATTAAATGAAAATTAAATTCATACAAATATGTGTATGGAAGTTATTTAGCCTCTTATTGATTTTAAATAAGTTTAAATATGGTTTAAAACAAATTTGAAGTGTTTCGGAGAAGTTCCGAAGCAATTCACAAAATTGGTCAAAATCGAGCTTGTCGCGTAGCGGTAGTTCGTAAATTTCAACCCGTAACTTCAAATTGACATAGAAAATGATTTATAAGTCGGATTTCTTCGAAATAAAAATTCTTTGGTCAACAATACTAATAGTTTTCCAATAAAGAAAGAAAATCAAGATTTCATTTAGTAGATTTTGAAATATGTCCAAAATAATTTTCTAAAAACATCGCGGTTTTGCGGTTCGGAATCCAAAACGGGATTTCTTTATAAGTGATATTTTTAAATAATAAAAAATATGAAATAAATTTGATAAATCTATTAAAATGGTTTAAAAAGATTTGGAATGAAAATATGAATTTTCAAATATTAAAAACTTGTTTAAATCAAATAAGCTTATATAGCACTTTTCGTAGCACTTTTACGCTGTGAATTCTTTAACCTTTTGAAATATAGTTTTTAACTTAACAGTTCTTTCCTAAATCTTTTGTTAATGATTTTAAAGGAATAATTATGTAATGTAAAGATGATTTGGAAGTTTTAATAGGAGTTTGAATAAATGGTTAAAATGAATTGTTTATACCACTTAAATAAAAAGTGAAAAAGATTGAATGTAATAATAAACTAAGTATATATGCGGAAACGACTAGTATATTTGTCTCGCCTGTGAGATCTAGGAAGATAAAAAAGGTGTTTAACTAAGGTTAGGGATGGAGCAATTAGTGCCCTGAACTTACCTGGCCTATGTTTTCACTTTTCAGGCGAGGGGTGGAATGGATCGAAAAGAAAGCCCAGATGCTCCAAAAAGATCGTATTTAAGTTTTTTCAAGTTAAAAGAAAAGAAACAAATTCTTCGAATGTTAAATAACCACTTAACATCTTTTATTCGATGGTTTGTAAAAAGGAACCGAGATCGGATTTGGATGATTCCTATCCGAAAACCCCTTCAAACTAATTTTCAAAATAAAATATATTGAAGACAGAGATCGTTAAAAGGCAAAGATATTCATGATGTAGGATTACTTGTCATTAGTCCCTGGAGGTGAAACTTGCCATTAGTCCCTGGAGGTAAAACTTGCCACTAGTCCATGGAGGTGAAATTTACCGTATCTAAGATGGCAGCAGTGCTCTATTACGAAAATCTTTAATTTGTAAGAATATGATTTGAAGTTAAGAAAGAAATCTTTGATTAAGATTTAATAAATGATTTGGGAATATTTTTCCTAATTTAAAAGTATAACTTTAATATAAGAAATCTTTGATTAAGATTTAATGAATGATTTAGGAATATTTTTCCTAAGTTAAAAGTTATAACTTGAATGTAAGATATCTTTGATTAAGATTTAATGAATGATTTGGAAAGGTTTTCCTAAGTAAAAGAGAAAAATGATTTGGAATAATTCCAAAGTCTAAAGAAGTTTAATATATCAAATGATTTGGTAAATGAGGCTTAATGATTCCGTATACATTGAAAAGAAAATGGAATAACTTGAAAAGATTATATCTAAGAAAGATATTTGATTTAAAAGATGAAGTAATTGATTGATGATTGATATCCACGTATGAACTTAACATCTTTTTAAAGCGATGATTGGCATCGAAGGAACCAAAGTCGGATTTGATGATTCCTATCCGAAAACCACTTCGAACCAATGTATACGTTCGAATGTGAAGGCATGTTGAAGATGATGATTGTTGAAGACCGTGGATCTTCATAACATGAGGACTGCTTGTTGAACATGATCTGGGTAGCTCCCATTATAGAGTTATTTTTAGTACTGGTCTCCTTGTGATGGAGATTTTTCAAATTGCAAGGGATTATCGCCTAGTAATGGCCGAGAAAAGTGCCTTTGGTTTCGTTCAGTCCCAGAACAAACTTGTACGGATGTTTGTCTCACATTTTATTCTAAATCACATTTGAGTGGCTTCTATAGACGTATATCAGTTGGTGGTGGAGAAGGCAACTTCTCTTAGCTTAACACCCTTTCCCAAGACATACGAGCTCAGGAAGTTATACTTTTCTAGAAATCAGTCGTGTGACATGGAATGGCAGTGTGGAATTCAAAGTGGAACTTGTTATGATCAAAGCGTGGTTTTGTATGAAAAGCATGGCTTTGAAGAAATTGAGCGTAGCCTCGCGAGCCTCACACTTTAGTTATGATGGGATTCAATGTGGTCAGATGTATGCTCGCATTTCAGATAGTAGTGATTTGGGTTATCAGATGTTCTAAGCCCCAAGTACCAGATACGTCTGGGCCTCATGGAAGGGATGCGCGAAGTCCGAGTCCTTGGATGTTATTCGCAGATTGCATCCACTTTTAGCCATTTGTGTTGTTGTATAACGGCGTGTGTGTCATGGACGTATGCCATGGATACAAATTGTTCTTTCCACTAGTTCCCTATCATGTTGGAAATCCAATCCCATTATGGTTTTGATTATATTCCTAAAATAGCTGTAATGACTTGCAAACATTTCAGCTACCCCCTTTCTGGTATTGTATATTCCATTGACCTAGTCTGGATATATTACCTTAGACTTAGTCCAGGTATTGATACATTATTTAAATAAGTTTATTTGAAAAGTGTTTTCAAAGAGATGTCATTAAAAATAATATCAAAGGTTTAGATATAAAAGTATTTTGGTTATCATAAGGTGAAAACCCTTCCGTGTTCATGTGTAGGCATGGTCTTATGAGATACCCTTCTTTTCAAGATTTTGATGACATAGTCATTTTAAATTTCGAGTATCTCACGCTGTTTATCAAGCCTGATCTGGGTATTTTCAATACTCGGGTCAGATCCGAGTAGTTTCAGGTTGAGTTGAAGACGGCTGGAGTTTCCAGAGAAGAGCTGGAGATCTTCATCATCTTATGGACGTATTCTATTATCCTCTGTGGTTTGTTAGTTTTAGTTTGATGTTTGTCAGCACTTGTAAGGACAGGTGTTTATAATTGTCCAAGCTGAATTTAGGTTTGTCTTTGATATTGTATTTAAAGTTTTCCGCTGTACAAATTATTATTGAAATAATATATGTTATTCCATTCATACGAGATTCTATTCTGTCTTTAGTTTCTTTCTACCCTTAATGATCCGCTTATTCGTGCAATTTGAGTTGGACATGTGTGGTTTATTGTCGATTCAAATGGTACAGAAAAATGGGTCGTTACATCGAGTTATAAAAAGTATTTTTACAAAGCTGTTTTGGGTAATATTATGTCGATTTTAATGTGTTTTAAATTTTTTAAATAAAAAGAGTTTATAGTTGAAAATGATCAATGAGTTATTTAACTAATAATAAGAATTTTCATAAATTCTGGCTTTGTTTCTTTTTGAGGATAAAAAGATTCAAAGGGGGAGGAATGTGATAACCCGGATTTTTGGACATCTGTTAATTGGTAATTAACTGATTGTAACTATTGCGATGCTGATTTTATTTGGTTTAATAGATAAAATTCTGATAATTAAAGATGTCTGGATATATATAAATGGTTTGAAAACTATAATAAATGCTGAATTATAAATATCTGAAAATGACAAATCTTATGGTAAATTGAATAATATATGTAAACTTTATAATATTAAAAACTACAAGTGTATATATATATATTATAAAAAATTCAATGTAATATATATACACACACATATATATTATAATTGGGAAGTTATGTTTTAAAATTCAACATAATAATTTTTCAAAAGTTAACTAAAATTTAGTTGGGCATTTTCAAAACGCTTAAGATAAATATTTATTAATTCAAAAAGGGAATGATAGCTGAAGTTTTAAATAGGACTTAATAAAAAGTTTAAAACATTTTCTTCTAAAATTTAACATGAGATAAAAGTAATTTGTATACTTATATAATATAAAAATTTGTATAAAAACATGTTAAACATAAATTCATGCAAAATAACAAATGTAAGCTTAGGATTTCATGCAATTACAAGTGTAGCTAATTTTATCATACAACTCAACAATTGTCATGATTTTCATTTTTAATAAAAGATCAAACTTGGCTATATATACCTTTACCTCTACTCTCTCTTTTCTTTTCTATCTTCCATTTTCAAAACTAAACAAAGAAACCAAAAATCTGTAAACTAACCAAAGAAAAATTCAAACAACAATCTACTTTTACAAATTTAAACCTAAAGCTAAAGCAAGGATCAACTCACCTTAATCAAGTGAATTCAAGTTCAGATTCAAGGTATACAACGGATCAATTCCAGTTCAAAATCAAAGCAAATTCCAAACTGCTCTGTTCAAACAATGCAAGGTGAGTAAACAATTATTTCTTAAGCTAAATCTTTTTTTTTTGGTATGGCATGTGATAAATAATTAATATAAAATTCCAAAATGTTGTCTGGATGTATTTAGTGAATTATTGTGTATATGTATTTACAAGCTCTGTTATGTTCTACAGGCTCAAGAATTCATTCCAAAATTCATATCTCATCCAACAAACAGTTTTAAGTTAGGATCTTTA
This sequence comes from Allium cepa, assembly GCA_030765085.1. Taxonomy (NCBI): domain Eukaryota; kingdom Viridiplantae; phylum Streptophyta; class Magnoliopsida; order Asparagales; family Amaryllidaceae; genus Allium; species Allium cepa. Next base: position 698,144,289 of record CM060942.1, on the reverse strand, counting down.
AAAGAATTTTGTTTGTAATAGCAAAATTTGATTTTTAAAATATTATTGAGTATAATTAACAAGAGGATTACTGGAAATAATAAAATTACAGGAAAAACATTTTAAGGCAGGAAATTTGATTAACATAATTTCATAATTTGATCATATAATCTGAATCATGCTTCGAAATAATGAATTTTGGTGATAATATCTCGATTAATAAGTCTATGTCTGTTTAATTTTTTTGAGTTTAACGGGATTTGGTCGTAGAGGCTATTCTAGCGATCACATAGGTTTTAAACCTCGGGGTTGTGGCCCGAGCAGGGTAGTGGGTCAGCGGCCACGTGAAAAACGGCCTCGTATTTTTTTGGGCGTCGGCGAGTGTGGATCGCTTGGATTTAGGGTTTAAGACCCCGTGTGGGTCGACTTGGTCATCATGACGATTTCATCATCACAACGTCATCGAGTGGGTCCGGTGAAGGGGATTAAGGAGGTGAGAGTGCGGCGAGGTTCCAGGCGTGTTAGTGAACTCTCTGGTGATCGGAATTGGGTGTTGCGAGGAGAGTTTGTGGTGATCTAGTTAATGCCTGATGGCATTGACTGACTCATTTTCGATTTTGGAGGTTGACGTGATTTCTAGGTGGTCAGGGAGCTTGCGGGACTCCGAGGTGGTGGGTAAGGATGGTCGGTGGTGGACGACTGTGCTGGGTCAACGCGTGCATGTGCACGGTGATGTTCTGATGCATGTCAGTAAGGAGGGTGGGAAGAATCACTGAGATTTTAGGAATGGAAGAAGGAAGGGAAAATAAGAGAGGGGATCAGGTTTGCCTCGGGGTAGCTATGTAGTGGGTCGAGTGTGGCATCGAGTTTATGTGCGTGAGTTTGCATGGTATCAGTTTCTAAATTTAAACTAAACTAAGTTAAAGAAATGGGAGATTTTCTCGGGTTGGACTTGGAGTGGATACCGGGGAAGACTCGGGTATATTCATAACAGTTTTCGAATTTTAAATAAGCAAGTTTAAAATTTAAAATAAAATTAGGTTTTTAAATATTTCTTAAATCAATGTCTTTTAATAATAGAATGTTTTTAAATATTTGGTTTTAAGAAAGTAGTATGATTTATTTAACTTAAATTTATTAAGTTAATTCTTAGGATTATTTTAAACTATTTTAATGTGTAATTAAGCAGTTAATTATAAGGGTAAAATGTTTTTAATTTATATATTGATTATTTCCAAGATTTATTAGATAAGATCTTAATGGTGATTAAGTAATTAATAAAGACAAATGGTTTATCTTAAAATTAATTAAGGTCTTGGGTAATTAAACATTAATTAAATTAATGAAGAAATTAAGGATTAATTAATTTGAAATTAGGGATTAATTAATTAGTAATTAATGGATAATTACTTAATGAAAGTAATTAGAAGATTAGTTACTTAAATTAATTAATTAAAGGTTAACTAATGTAATTAAATAGAGGGTAAGTTAATTAATGTAAATAATTATGGGATAATGAAAGTAATTAAAGGATAGTTAATTACTTAATAAAATAAATAAAAAGGTAATTACTTAATGTGATTAATTATGGTATAATTAAGTAATGAGTGTCATTAAAGGTTAATTAATTGTAGTATAATTAATTAATGTTAATAATTAAAAGTTGATTAGTTAATTTCATGATAAATGGGTTTTAATTATTAATGTTAGGTAAGCAGGATTTAAAGGTAATTAATTTAATTTATTTGAAGATTAGATTGAATTAATTAGGAATTGAACAACTAATTAATCTTGCTTATGGATGATTAATTGTATTGAATGCTTGGATTATTTGATATCTCTGATATGGGATATGTGATGCTATGTAATATGATATGTTGGGTTGAACTATGATAATACAGATTATCTATCTGTAATGGAGTCGTTATGTGAATATGTTACAATATATATATATATATATATATATATATATATATATATAGTGTTTTGACCGTGTGGGTCGATGTATAAATATCTATCATTTTTTTATACTACAAAAGGCTCTCTGTACAAAGGAAACTCTGCCAAAAATTTTCAAAAATTAAGGTGTTAGAAAAATTTTGGAAATTTTTGTTAACAAAAATTTGATTCGAATGTGAAATTGCAATAAAAGGATCAGTTTAGTAAGGGGAAACTAATTGTTTTGGTTAGAATTAATGGATTTAAAAAAGTGAAAAGTCGAGTTTTAATTAAGTGGATTCTAAACAAGTTAATGGTTTTGAGTATTGTTCCTACCTTAGCAATTTTGAGACGAAATTCTTTTGACGGGGGAGGAATGTAACGACTTGAAATTTTCGACACTTAATTTTGAATATTTAAATGGTTTTAAATATTGAATTTGGAACTATAATCGTGTTAGAAATTTTTTAAAACTGAAATTTCAAGTGATTTCACAAATTTTTGAAATTGTCGATTTACTCGGCACATTAAAATAGCAATCCGAGGCACAGTCTCGAAATTGGACGAAACTAGTTCCATTAGATCTGTAATAGTGTATTTTATCGGATTTAAAATTTCATAGTGTTTGGATATACCGTTTGGTCGTGCAATCTGAAAACTCCTTGAATAATTTAATTGAATTCAATTTAAACAGTCAATTCAAAAAGCTATCATCCACATACGATTGAATTAAGCTTTGAAACTTGTTTCATTGCATTCGAAATAGTAGTATAGCATTAGGAAAGCCAGGCCAATCACCTCAATAGGGGTTAGAAATTTCGAGGTATGTAAAGGAGATATTTTCAATTTATAAATTTATAAATCAAATCAAAGTCAGCTTCAGCCGAACCAACCCTTCACCTCACTAACCCTTCACCTCAGCCACCCTAGTCTCGGGTACAAGCCGCCTCCCTTTTCCTTTTAAATTGTGAAATTTTTTCCCTGTCCTTATTTAGTTTGAACGAAACAAGAAAATACACACACACACGCACACACGCACACATATATGTACCATGCGAGCTCTCTCTCTCAGCTTAGTTCAAATTCACAAATTCAATTTTTAAGAAAAAATATATATATACAATCGAAGGCGATCGTGATGGAACGAGCGATGATTATCTATGAGACACACGCACGCATACGCCATGCTAGGGATTTGGTCGAGGCAGGCGTCGCGACTTTGGGGGTTTACTCGATTAGAGGGATGAGCAGCACGAGGCTGTAGGCGAGGCAATACAGGTCGCGACAGCTCAGAGGTTGAGACGACTTCAAATCTGGTCGCGATTTTGTTCGTGTTTTGTTTAGGGTTTCTGTTTGAGCAATGGGGAACGTTGGCGTACTGGGAGACGACACATGCTCTTATGGAGTTGGGTGGTTGTCGATAGCTCTGAGTGACATGTGCGCGTCAGTTAGAGTTGTGATGTTGTTCTGTGACGCCTAGTAATTCAAGAGATGGAGAAAGGTTAAGCTTTTGCTTAAGCCAGATTTTAATTTAATTATATTTTTGTTAATCAAATTTTTAATTATATCATTATGCTAATAAAATCCATATTTTTATCGTACAAGGTTCAAAATGAATAAAAACAAGTCTAATCGGTTCTTAGCTGGAAAATCTATGAAATAAAATTTAGTTTGGGATTTCTTTGGAGTTAGCTGAGAGTTTAAACAATTTAAATTTTAGATGTTCGGCAAATTATAAATCAATATGAGTAAATCTCACTCATTTGGATTACCGAATTTAATTTAAAATAGTTGAAATGAATTATTGAACGATTGGTTGAATTTATAAATTGTTATAAGTTAGGATGTTATATATATAGTAGTATATATTAGTAGTTGGATATTTTCCCACCGATTAAAGAAGATGAGACCGTATGCATCCCGCGTAATAACCGATGACCCTATATACCGCGATATCCCCCTCGAAGTGGGATTAGTATTTTATGTTATGTAACATCTATAGATGCAGGGAAACAGGTTGGAGGGGTCCAACTGGATTCCTTAAAATGTTGATTTTTAATTTCATATATAGTGATATATGATTGGTGTGTATAATCTATTTTAGATTTTTGTTGTGATTTAAATTCCTCGATTCTATAGTAGCGCTGTCCTTCCATAAATATTATTTTTAAATTTAAAGGATTTAAAAGGAGATTTTTAATATAGAAATATTTATATCGAAATTTGGATTATTTTTAAGGAAATTGATTTGGATAAAACAATAATTGATTTTGGGTTGTATTTAACTATTCGTAAAAATATTTTAATTCGATATTTTAAAATAATTTATATAGAGGGTTTTTAAACGATGGGTTTTTAAATGATGTTTCTGGAAAATAACAATAGGAGTTGAAAACAATATTTTAAATGAATTTGTGAAATAATGGAATTTATTAAGAAACAGATTTATAAAATGAAATTTTACAAACGGGATTAGTTTTATAAACAAATGAAACTCAAATGAGTTATATGTTTACAAAGGATGCTATAAGTAAGGGAAATGAAATCAGTTAATAAATTAGAATATAAGTTTCTTGGTGTGAATTATATAGAGATATTAAAATAGGATTTTGGGAGAAACAGTGGATTCTATTTTAAAAAATGGGAATGTTAGGGAATCAACATTAAATCGATGTGTTGTAAATCGAGAGGGATTTATAAATTAAAATTTGATTATTGAAATTTTAAAAATATATTTTTATTAAGAAGTTAAGTTTTATTTTGGAAAGGAAATTTTTATTTATTAAACTATGTAAATTTAAAGTTTGTTAGTATTGAAATACTTCAGAAAGTGGATTTTTTAAATATTTAATATTTATTGAAATAATTTCTAATTTTATAATCAGCTTTGGAAATCGATTTTTTTATTTAAAAATGAGTTGGGATTGAATTACAGATGTTTTAATTAAAGAGCTTTGATATTTTAAATAATTTTTTAAACATGTTCTGAAAATAAATTACTATTATTTAAAAATATTTATTTATATATATATTGAGGTTTGGGAAGTGATTAGAAATGATTTATAAATGCTCCCGAGGTTTATAAACGAAGTGTGTTAAATGGTTATGATTTTTATAAGAGAAATCTTATAATGGAACTCTGGAAAATTAAAGGAAATTTATGAATCATTGAAATAAGAGAACTTCGAAAAATGAATCAAAATTCATAAAGGAAGTTAGAGACGAGTATTAGAATAATAGACTAGTATAATCGATTTTGGAAACTTTAAAAGGAAATTAATTAATGGATTCCAGAATTTGTAGAATTTGTTAGAAGTGAGATAAGGAATTTACAGGTGAATTGTAAAGGATTTGAGAAATAGGAAATAAATGAAATATTTCCTAAGCATTGGAAAGTAAATGATTTTGGAATGTTACGCTTAAAGATATTTCTTAAATGTGAAACTGGAAGGACTTGAAATATTTCACTACGAGATTATTATTATTAGAAATATTTTCAAAGCGCTGAATCATAAAAATGGAATTGAAAGAGAATATTCTAAGTATTGAGGCAAGTCGAAATATCTCGTTATGGGTATAAGTATTGAATTACTGGAAGAGCTTTGAATATATATTTATATATCTTTGTAAAGATATTTTGAAACGAATGTTCGAAAACTTTACGAAAATGGGGCCTAGTGACTACTTATGGATGTTATTTGATAGTCAAGTTACCAACTATCAAATTTCGCCAAATTCGCTGATCGTTTCGAAGAGACCAGGATCAGGTTTAATTATCCGAATACCACTTTGATCCAGTTTGAACGTTACGAATGGTGTTATCGTGACAATGGTGAAGAGGAAAACTCGGTTTGTCCAGATCCAAGAAAACTTTTATGAACGAATGCTATTAGAACATCGTCATTGGAGGACGATGAGCATTCTCAGTGGAATTGTTCTTTAAACCTAGCCTCTAGCCTCATCAACCGGGAATGACTAAAACATGGGAGATGCAGCAGGGCTAAGTGGGTCGTACCCAAGTAGGTATGTTATCACCTTTCTAGATACCCTCGACAATATTATATTTAAAATTTATGGATATGGTTATGCATCTAAAAGAGAGCGCTTGATAAGGGTGGGAACACCCAGGGTGATAACATATATGGTACTATCCAGTAAGGGGTAGGTCGGTCCTGTGTTGGCAGGGGTCATTAGGTATGATCTCGACTTTCTAGAGGTGTACTGTAGATGGCAGTACCCCAGTAGCCCAGTTATTATATGGAATTCAATATCCAATACGAGCCTGTACGGTTTTGATTGTGCCCAACTATGCTGATACATGAGATGCAAGCATTTCAGCTATTTTCTAATTTACTTTCTATAGACACTATTATAATATTGGATGATTTTGATATAAAATGTTTTTGTTATCGTAAGGTAAAAAACCATTGTGTTTATGTGTGTTACGAGATACCTTTGTTTTTCAAAGGATTTTGAAATTATTAATAATTCAAAGTGAATGTGTTTTCTCATGCTAGTTTTCTAGACTGACTCGGGTGTTATTTTATTATAATGCTCGGATCGGACCGAGTATTACAAATTCAGGTTAGGATACTATGGAGCTCAGGAGATGAGCTAGATGGCCGAAATGTATACCCGTACTTGATTATATTCCGCTATGTGTATAGACTGTATACTCAGCGCTGGTGAGAACAAGTTATTATAACTGTCCAGATTAATTATGGATTGATTACTCCGATGATTGTATATATATTAACAGCTACAAATTCTTTGTATAAAATCTATTGTTATATATATATATATATTATATGTTGTTATGCTGTGATTGTGAGATTCTGTGTCGTTGTTTCTGTTTCTTCTATCTTCTTCTTCTTTACCCCTAGCAATCGGTATTTCCGGCACTTGTATATTCGCCATGTTATAAAGTGAATGTATTGATGTCGATTTTCGAGGTTCGAAAATCCTGGGCCGCTGCACAAAGTTTCTTGAATTAAGGAATCTCAACTCTAGAAACCATCTCCATCTCTTAGCTATTGCCGAAACTAAACTTAATTTAGAATTATCTATGTCTAATGCCAAAATCATTTCTCCCTACTAGTCCACTATTCACAATCTTGAATTTGCTGCCTATGATCGTTTCCTCATCCTTTGGAATCCTATATATTTCCATATAACTTCATATTCCACATCCAGACACTATATCCATTGTAACATAACCCACCTTCCTTCAAATCTTTCCTTTCTAATAACCTTTATGTATGCTGATAATTCTAAAATTTCTAAATGACCCATACTTGCAACTTTCATACCTTGGGTAACTCTAATATACCCTGGATATGTATGGGTTATTTTAATTGCGTGCAATCATCTTCTAAAAAATTGGGGGCATTCCTCTATCTATTTTTGATATCTCCTCTCTCAACGATGAAATTTTTCAATCCAATATTTTTAAAATTCCAAAAACTAGTGCCTTTCTTACTTGGAGTAATTATGGTAGATCTAGAAAAAGAATTTACTACAAACTTGATAGTTCATATCTCAGTGCTTCTGCATTTTCAATCTGGGCTAACCTTGTCTCTCATTTCCCATCTCCTTTTCTATCTAATCACGGTCCATTTATTTTTCAAAGGGCATGGCAAACATATATAAAAGGTCCTTCTTGTTTTTTTAATGTGTGAACTAATGATTCAAAGTTTTTGTTTATTGCTTCTCAGGTATGGTCTACACTAATTTTTGGCAATCTTATGTATGATTTTTAGATGAAACTAAAAAGCACAAAGTAGAGACTTAAGGATTGGGCTTTCAACAAATTTTGCAAAAGGCAACTTAATGTCTACTAAATTTAGGAGGGAAATACAGCCTATCCAATCCATGATGCAGATTAATCCTTCAAATACTTTGTTTTCTGACTTGGTGTTTTCTCTTACTAATCAACTAATTGGTGTTATCAAAAGTGAATAGTCTATGACCAAGCAAAAGAATAAATATATGTGGGATTTGCATGGTGATAGGAAATCAAGCCTTTTCCATACTTTTGTCAAGCATAAAAATTCTTCTAACATAATTCATTTAATCAAAGACTATAATGGATACTTAGCTTCCTCTCCAGCTAATATTCATTCTACTTTAACCAAACACTACAAAAGCCCCTTGAATGATCAAAAGGCCTCCCTACTGATTTTTTCTCCTTGCCTCACATTAATATGCCATGTATTTCAGCCTTTCTAGCTGAGTGCTTTATTCAACAAGTTTCTCAGCATGAAACCAAGCAAGCTATATTTCAAATGAAAAATGATAATTCACCTGGCCCTGATGGCTTCTCTGCACACTTTTTTTTCGAACTTGTTGGGATATTATAAAATTTTGTATTTTCAAGACTATTTTGCACTTCTTCAAGGAAAATGATTTACTCTCTGGTATTAACCATACTAAGCTAGTTTTAATACCAAAATTTGAGTTGCCACAAGATGTTACCCAATTTCATCAAATTTCCTTCTATAATATCACTTACAAGTGCATCACTAAAATCTTAGTGGCAAGATTAATGATCTGCCTCAACACCATCATTTCCTCTAATCAATTTGGGTTTCACCTTGGAAGATTGATTACTGATAATATCCTGCTATCTCAGGAATTAATTAAAGGTTACAAAAGAAAGAATATCTCTTCTCGATGCCTTCTGCAACTTGACATTTAGAAAGCTTATGATACGATCAGTTAAGAAGCCGTTATTTCTATTTTTATCAAAAACAAATGTCCTTCTCCCTTTTCTTAGTTGGGTGCACACTTGCATATCTATAGTTAAACTCTCTCTTTCCTTTAATGGTAATGTCTTCGGTTTTCTTTCCTCATCCAGAGGTTTAACACGGGTAGATCCCATCTCCTCTTATCTATTCATTTCAGTCATGGAGCTTCTCACCTCTCTAATTAATCAAAGCATCCATGGTAAACTCATTGAGAAGCACCGTAAGTGTAATAAGCATAATATCTCTTCTTTGTTTTTTGTCGATGACTAACTGATTTTTACAAAACCATTTAGCCATTCAATCAATAATTGCTTGAAGGTTCTTGATACTTTCAAAACTATGACTGGATTGCAAATTAACATTCGAAAATCTTATATTGGCATTACTAGATTATCTGAACCTGATGCAACCAACATATTTCATGTCTTTTACCTTTGAATTATAATGCTACTTATTTGGGAGCTCCTCTTTGTTCTTCAAGGATTACTACTACTTAGTGTCTTCCTCTTTATGAAAAATAACTACTAAAATTGTCTCCCTATCCGATGCTAAACTCTCCCAAGATGCTAGACTTGTTGTCATCAAAAGCATTGCCATTAGTATGTGCACTTACCACCTTAGAATTTTCATTGTTTCGTGCAAGCTTATTTCGATGCTGAATAGTGCTTTCAACCATTTCTTTTGGCATAGCAAAGAAACTCATCCCAATTGCATATAGGAAATTCAAGTCCTCTCAATACGGTGGATTGGGTATAATTAATCTTAAACTTCATAATTGGGCTACTAATTCTCATTATATTAAAAAAATTATTAATAGAGAAAACAACCTTTGGGCCTCTTGGAATGCTCATTACAATTTGAAAAATGGATAATTTTAGACCATGATTGCTCCACCAGATTGAAGTTGGTTTTGGAGAAATTTGCTTCAGCTTAGATGCGCCATTCTTTCCATGATTCGGTATAATTGTCATGAGTCCTTCTGGCATGCACCATGGAATGGACTTGGCACCATCCTCTCCTCCTTGATTGATTATAATTTATGCACACTCTCTGGAATCCATGATTCTACTTCAGCTTTTGATTACACCAAAGTCATTAATCTTCCTCATTCTAGTTCCTCGATAATTAATGCCATATGTTCTAGCATTGAAAATTCCATTGTTATCTTTACAACTGTGTACTTAAGGTGGAATGGTGTGTCTCATTCTATTGCATCAGTCAACAATTGTTTCCACTCAGATACTTTTCCATTTTTAATCCTTGGTATACTAGTACTAGGAAGGCTGGTCCTAGACCTAGAAAAAATATTTTCTATGTAAAATCATTGACAATGCACTACATACTCAAAATAATTCAGTAAGGAAGAAAAATTATTTCCTTGTCCAGATATTTATTCTACAGTATATCGTTTGAAAATGTATCTCATTTATTTTTCAGCTGCTTGTATGTTCATAAGCTTTGGAAATGAATTTTAGTTCATTATGGGTATTTTTCTCCATCAAGGAATCATGCTATAGAGTGGATTACTATATACCAGGCTACTAGATGGAGAAGACATAATTCAAATATGTTGCTTAACCCAATTAAGAGAATGATTAAGATCATATGGGATGACAGAAATGATAGATTTTTAATGGAGCTAATAGTTCCGTTTCTTTTCTTTTTGCTAAAATGATCAAGAAAATATAATGTGGGCTTTGGTTAGGGCTTTACATTCAGTTAATTCCTTTTTGGTATTATCTAAATTTATTATTGTATCCTTGCCTATGCATGCTTTTGGCTTGTGTTATTCTTTTCTTTCTTTTTTAGTTGGTCCATGCATGTATGGATCACCTATTCTAATATCGTAACACCCTATATTTTTATAATATTATTTAGGTTATTCGATTAGCTAAAATTAAATAAAATAATGTGGAGATTAATAAGTTGACAATTGATTAGCTAAGGATAGCCATGCCAGGTTAGTGTACAAACTAAAATTAAATAGACTAAGTTGTTGTGTTATGATATGAGAAGGGCAATATGGGAAATAGGTGGAGCTTATACCCTAAACACTTGGGAAATAGAACTCATGTTCATTCTCATTATTTTCAAACTAAAATTACTAAGGCTGGACACCATTTTCATTCTCAAGAAGAATGATTAAAGCTAGGATTCAAGGGAAGGAAATTAATCGACTAAATCAATATCAAATCTCACATCTTATATCTCAAAGCTAAGGTGAATAATTACTACGTCCCATTTTCATATGGTTTTCGATTTTAAGATTAGATTCAAAATATATTTACAAGTACATCCTTGATAAATATATATATATATCTGTGTGTGTGCGTGCGCGCGCGTGTGTTTGTTGGTCAATTATGTATGTTCATACTTGTTTTATGATATGTTTGATATGAAAACCCTATTAAATGACATCCAAATGCCTTGAAAACTTGAACACAGTTCAAAAAAGGTATTTTAGAGGTGGGTTTCAATGTTCATAATTTTCTGAATTATTGTGGACTTTATATTAATTTTCTAGTGAAGGAAATTGTTTATTGGGTTATAAATTATTTACGGCTAAAATAATTATTATTTAGGTTTGAAATTTTTATATGTTGGAAAACATATTAAAATAGATTTTCTGGGATTTTTTCAGATTTTCCCCAAGTGTTTTGATGAATATATAAATTTTTTTAAGGCATGTGACTTAAATGTTTTATATATTTAATTAAGAAGAATGGGCATTTTATAAAATAATATTAGTATTTAATTCTTAAAATAGTGGCAGCACATCTCTGAAAAGTATTTGTTAACCATTGAGAATTTGACAAATAATGGTAGGTTAGTCGAAAAGTTATCCTTTTAAGTTAAAAACAAAGAAATCATACTTTAGCATGTTTCAACCTTTACGGCAATAAACCTTCCGACCCAGACCTTTCTACAAGGTCGATAGGTTTGTAGCTTTCGACAAGGTCAAACCAATGCATATGGTATCAAGTTACTTGGTATGTAATGAAGTGGAGAAGGTCGTAGGGTTCTTAGTCAAAAGGTTAATGGCTAAAGAGGTTAGGGTATATGTTGTTTTACAAAACAAAAGCTTCCACCTGCTTTAGTTTCAAATAAGAGCTTTCGACTTGATTTCTTTCGACTAGGTCAAATGTTTGAATAAAAGGTTTCAAACTTTTCGACACAGTCGAAAGGTTACTGCTGTTTTAACACTATTTTGTTTTTAAACCTTTCAAGATAGTCGAAAGATTATTGCCACTTTATTATGTTTTGAACCTTTTGACACAGTCGAAAGGTTTACTTGTTTTAAAACCAACAGCTTCTCCCAATGCTTTTGAAAGGAAGATTTTAACTTAGGTGATTTACCCTTGTTTACTCAGTGGAGTATAACCAAGATTTTGAAACAGAGCTTTAGACTTAGTCGAAAAGTTGCTTACAATGGAGTCAAAAGGTTTTAAAAGAAGGTTTCTCACTTGTTTTTTATTGAACCCAGTAAGTTTTCAGAAGTTTATATTTTAAAAGGTTTGATGAATTCGAAAGGTTTAAATTGAATTGCTTCGAAAGTTTAAGTGAATGATTTTGAAAGGTTTTAGTTGAATGACTTCGAAAGGTTTAAGGGAATGATTTCGAAAGGTTTAAGTTGAATAACTTCAAAAGGTTTAGTGAATGATTTCGAAAGGTTTGAGATGGAAGGTTTTCTAAAGTTTTTCTAAGGCAACATTTTAGAGTGATTTTAAAGAAGGATGTCTATGTCTTATTGTTTTCAAAAGGTTTGATTTCAAAAGGTTTTATGTTTGATTTTGTATGAGACTATTTCAAAAGTGTAGAAAGAGGTTCCGTCAAATGGTTAAATGCTTTTATCAAAAAAAGTTTCAGTAAAGAATATATATGACATGGTGATATGATTTTGAGTAAAGTATAAAGATTACATACTTCTCTTTGTTTAAGTTTGAGTTAAAGGTTCTAAATCATTTTGAAAACATTTTGAAGGAAAATTATGCGAGGGGATTCTTAAGTGAAAGATGACTAAGATATTAGAATACTAGATAGGACTAGTATGGGATCACGACCTATACATTACCTATTAGCCTCAGCTAATTGTTATCCAAAATTGTAGTGTGTAGGGCTTGGACACAGGTAGATTAAAATTATGATTACACACCGAAAGGAATATATGTCGTATACAGAAAGGTTATTGGTGAGCCCGAAAAACCATTAGGATCGGGAAGACCTTGGAGATGATTAATGATATGCACGTAAATGTGCATATATTTACAGCCATATTTGATATAATTTTATTTAAATAAAAGTCAAATTTGGGCATTTTAGCATGTTTAAAACCATAATTCAATTATCTTTAAATCATCATATATCCATCTTCTTTCAAGGGCAAAATTGTCTTTTTTGTGCATGTGTCAATTTGAGAATTTTTACTTGGACATTTTTTGATGAATTTATAGGAATTTGATGCATATGAAAGAGGCTTTTATGAAGATACATGCATGCACAAATGAATACAAAGGAAAGAAGAGGGAAATAATCCAAGACCATGATCATGGAGGACCCCACCCACTTACCTAAATCTACCATTAGAAGCTAATGGACAACTAAGTGGAGGTTAAAGCATCATGCACATTAAATGATGGATTAATTGGTGGTTAATAGTTACTTAGTGGCCACACTACCTAAAGGGCATTTTGGGAAGCACCCTAAAAATAGAATTAGGATTTTATGCATGTATAATTAGCCCCCTTATGTACATGCAAACATCATCTACTCTCTTACATATTTGCTTAGGAAATTAGCAAGTTGTAAACATAAATCAAAGTGAAATAAAAATGGCTTCCAAGCCACTTTCTCCTCTCTTTTCTACATGCTTTTCTTTGTTTTATTGTTAATGTTTATTTCTATATTCTCTTTCTTTTTATGTTCATAACTTAGATTTACATTCATGCACTTAGTTTGATGTTGTTTCACGCAAGTAGTTAATCTCATTTCCTTTGTTTAATTTCTACTTCTCTTTACTTTCCAATGTTGAAACTTACATGTGTTGATTTGATAACACAAATGAGTAGCTAAAACCCTTCAATTTAGGGGTAATGAAACTCTCAAATATTATATAATTTCATCATTTTTATGATTTATGATCTCTTTAGCTTGTGCTTCATGAATGTAAATTTTGAAGTAAATTTATACAAGTGGGTTTGATAGCTTATATTGCTTATGTAAATGAGCTTTTCTTATTCAACATAAACACAATTTACATCATCATTTGCTAATTAATTTTTTATTTTGAAATGGAAGTAAAAATGAAATTTGATGATCAATATTACTAGTTACAATAGTAAATAGATCATACTTAAAATAGCTTTTTCTTTGGCTTCATTTTCATGAGAATTGCTAAGTGGTTTATTTGTTGTATTGTAGTTTGTTGGTTTGAGTTATGTTAATTAATAACATAAAAAAACCATACTTATGATAAATACAACAATTATTTTACTTAATATCAAATCTAGAAATCATAAATTATTTGTTTATTGATTTACAAAAATATGAGAGTGGATTTTCCTAAATTATTCTCTAGTCTAATAGTTTTTAAATCACATTTCAATTCTAGCTTTAGCTTCTTTTTTTGTAGTTAACAATTTCCTCTCACTTTGGTATAATTTGATTGAATTAAAAATTTTAAAATCTAAAAAATACCCTACGGATCGACCCGTACTCGCCACGCACTAAAATTGTACGCCGTGCGCTTGTAGTTAAATTTAATTTGAAATTTCTCGACTATTTTCTAACCTGATAGAAAACTAGTCGTTGAACAATTAATTTAGGGATAGACCCTTCTGAAGTGAAATATTTAATAGATAGTTAAGGATAGATAATCCAGAAGAAGAATATCCAACATTTATTAGGTTAATTTTGATTATATTTTCTGGTAGGTCTTAGTCAACCAAGGGTTAAAAGTTATCCAAAAAAAACTTGTGTGTTTGAACAAATAATTCATCATTACCTGATATTTATGTATATTCATATGATGATTGCTTTATAGTATTTAACCATTGTGGATGCGGAGCACAATATATGGTATTATGAAATTTTTTACAAAGATATATTTTAAAAGGATGTTAGTGAAGGGAAACATGTTTTGCTAGGCGGCATGGTCTCACTTAACATGATTAAACCGGGATGTGTACTATTATTCACACCAGGCTTTATGTCTGACTCAAAGTTTATGTTTTCCCCTTAAACTATCGGGTGCTCAATATTAATTTGAGTAGGCTGAGGGGTTAAGGTCCTTTTTTGGGTTTGGAAAATTGACAAATAAGCTACCGAAGGCATGTAGGAGGAAACCAATGGCTATTAGGATTTGCAGTCTTGTTATGTTTTGATGAATCTTCTGCTGTGTTGTTGTATTAGGTCTATTATGACCATATGACTTTGATCACCAAGGAGTTATCTTCACATACCGCTCTTGGCGTAATTTTTAATAATTATTTGATCTGTGCCTAGGAATGATTTGGGATTATGTTTCGTGGATGTGAAACAATTGGTCTTGAAATCTGTGTTTTGTTCCATATTCAAGTGCTTCTGTATTATTTGATACCATTAACATTGCCGTATTTAGTTGCCGAAACCTAATACTATAAGTGACTGCAGCATCTATAGCACTTAGTTTTGGGCCTCTAGATAGGGGATGTTACAGCTTGGTATTAGAGCATGGTTTATGAAATACTTTAACTAAAAATGATTTTTGAAAACACAATCCGTAGTAATCAGAATTAAGATCGGGGCATGGGATAACGCTATAGTAATGTACTTGTATTTGCTATATATATATATATATCTATATATAAGCATATGTTATATCTCTAGACTCCTATCTCAGTTAGGCTATTCACTATATCTCACAACGTTTGAATACAGATATGTATGAAAGAAGAGGAAGAGTTAATCTCGGAGGAGATAGCACCAACAATAATGGAAATGCCCGACCAAATGCTAGGAGAGGTCTCGGTCAGCCTCAAGCAGAAACTATTGATGCTGGGGTTCCCCAAATGGACTAGGAGTAATGTATCACTTCTTTGTAAACATGATGCAAGCTGGAGTTGTAGCCGGAGTTGTTAAAGGTAATTCTGCTAGTGGCGGAGTTCAGGAAGCTCTGATGATCAACTAGTATGCTAACTTGAGCATAGTTATGCCAGGATTGGAAGGAAGCCGTTCATTGGTACCGTAGATGCGATTGAGGTGGAAAATTGGCTATTGCACTGCAAGAGAATTTTTGTCGACTTAGGATTGAACGACGAGCATAAGAGGAGATTGGCTTTGAGACAGCTTCAAGGAGTTGCCTTATTCTGGTGGAATACCGTTCAGCTGGTGTTAATGAGTAAACCATGACTTGGGCAGAGTTTAGGAGAAGGTTTCAAGAAAGGTTTACGTCGATGATGGCGCAGTCGGCATTGGTTAGAAAGTTTGCTGAGTTGGAGCAAGGGAGATGTCTATTCTAGAATATGCAAGAAAATTCAAAGAGTTTCCCAGTATAGGTGTGCTTTGGTTGATACGGTGATTAGGAGGAGTGAAAAATTTATAAGAGACTTGAGGCCGGAATTGATAAGTGCTACCTTACTGCACTTAAGACATCCAAGCAATGTAGTGGTAGAAATAGCGTTGAGGCAGGAGGAGGCATTAGCTTATTTGAGGAAGAAAATGAAGGAGGCCCAGGTGGGATAGGGTAGAAAAGAAAGTTTTTTCATAAGAAGAATGCTCGGATGGGAGGAACACAAAAGAAGGGAAAAGCTAAGGTGGTTTGTTATAAATGTGATAAGAAGGGACACTATGCTAATGAGCGTCGGACGAAAAGGGAACAAAGAAAGGAAAGGAGGTGACTGGAAAGAAAAACATCCTATGCTTTAATTGTGATCAGATCGGCCATTATAAGAACCAATGCAAGGAGCCTGCTAAAGAAGGTAGGGGCAAATTTATGCATTGGAGCCCGCAACTTCAAGGCCAGTTATGCAGGAAAAAAGGAAGGCTGTTCTGGGAGGCTCAATACGGATTCACGGTATGTCAGTTAGCATTCTATTTGATACTGGGCATCACATTCTTTTATTTCTCGATGTTTAGTAGATAAGCTTAACTTAGACCCCTCATATATAGTTACTTCCTTAAGGGTGGCAATTCTGATAGGAGGGTATGCAACACTTAGGATGAGGTGTGACCATTTAGAGTTTGATTTGCTAGGTCATACTTTTGATTGTTGTTTGCATGTGTTTGATTTTGTAGAATTTGCTCTTATCTTTGGGATGGATTGTTTAAGTAAATATGATGTAGGATATTTTGCCACGATAGGAAAATATCATTTAGTCCCCCGGGTTTTAGCGATCGAATAGTTTATACCATAGAGAACCCTAGTTGCGTGGTGAATGCTTTATTGGGTATCATAGAGTTGGAGGATGAGTTGCATGGAGTCTTTGTGGTTAGCGAATTTTTTGATGCATTTGAGCCAGTAACTGGATTGCTATCGAAACGAGACATAAAGTTTCAGTTTGATTTGGTGCCTGGAGTAGAACCGATGAGTAGGCCACCAAGCAGGATGACACCTACAGAGATGAAAGAGTTAAAGGTGTAGTTGGTTGAATTGGAAAGCAAGAGTTTAATCCAACCGAGTAGTTTTCCATGGGGAGCTGCCATGGGGAGTTGCCATGGTATTTGCTAAGAAGCTGGACGGATCGTTAAGGCTATTTATCGATTATCATAAGTAGAATGTGAAGACATTAAAGAACGGATATCCGTTGCCAAGAATTGACTTTTTTAATCAGTTAAGTGGAGCTAAAGTATTCTCTCAACTGGATTTATCGACTGGATTTTATTAGCTTAGAGTAGCAGATGATAGTATTCCTTTGATGACATTTAGAACAAGATATAGATTATACGGATGGTTACTTATGCCATTCGGACTAACTAATGTGCTAGCATTCTTCGTAGATTTAATGAATCGAATTTTCCGGGAGCACTTAGACAGATTTGTGTTGGTCTTCATAGATGATATTGTGATATACTCTAAGGATGAGAAAAAGCATGAAGTTCATCTTAGAGTTGTGCTTGAGACATTGAGAGAACATCAGTTGAAGGCTAAGTTTTCATAGTGTCATTTTTGAAAGAAAGAAGTGAAGTCTCTTGGTCATGTAGTCTTAGAGAACAGGTTTTCTATAAATCCGAATAAGATTGAGGCGGTGAATAATTGGAAGAGACCCGAGACGGTGACCGAGATAAAATTTTTTTTAGGATTGGCTGGGTATTATTAAAGGTTTATAAATGATTTTTCGTGGATAGCTGCACCGATGACTAAGTTTACACAAAAGGATGTGAAGTTTGTATGGACTGAGAAGTGTGAGGAAGCATTCCGTAGCTTGAAACACTTATTGAACCATGCATCGGTGTTGTTTTTCCAGAGGGGAATCAAGATTTAGTTGTTTATACTGATGCGCTTGGAGCTAGATTAAGAGCTACGTTGATGCAAAGAGGTAGAGTGATTGCTTATGCTTCTAGACAGCTCATACCACATGAAGTTAGGTATCCCACGCATGATTTGGAATTAGCTGCTATTATATTTGCTTTAAAGGTGTGGAGGCATTATCTTTTAGGAGAGCGATTTGAGCTTTATACTGATCTTAAGTCGCTGAAGTACTTACTCTCTCAAAAGGAGCTAAACATGAGACAACAGAGATGGTTAGAGTTTATTGCTGCTTATGATTTTGGAATTGAATACGCACTCAAAAAAGGAAATACGATAGTGGATGCACTTAGCAGGAAACATCAGAATGCAGTATTGGCTATGATTGCCGAGTGAGAAGATTTAAAAGCATTATCAGCTTGTAGAGTGCAGTTTAGATCCAAGGCAGGATCTAGTGCTGGAACTGCTGTATTATTTTTCTTAGAAGGTCGACTGGTAATGATTGAGATGGTAGCTTCTAAACAAAAGGAGGATCCAATTTTGGCTGAATGGATTAGAAGGTTAAGGGAAGGAACAGAGTGCGATGACTTAAAGAATTTCAGGTCGGAGACATAAGGAAGGATGTTTTGGATGAATCCATCTTTCGAAGTTCAATACCCATCCAGAAGGAACGAAGATGTATCAAGATATGAAGAGAAGTTTCTTATAGGAAGGTATGAAATGGGACATTGGTGTATGTGTTAGGCAAGTCTTGAATAGCCAACAAGCAAAGGCTGAAACACCAGAAGCCAAGTTGATTGCTTCAACTGTTGTGGAAGTGAGATTCTATCTCTATGAATTTTATTGATGGATTACTAAGATCTAATAGAGAAAATGAAAGCATATGGGTCATAGTAGAAAGACCAACTAAGAGTGCCCATTTTACTACGGTAAAGTCAACTTGAACGACAACTATTTTGGCGAAGTTATTTATGAAAAATGTAGTTGGACTGCATGAGATTCCTAGTGGTATTGCCAATGATAGAGATTTTTTATTTACTAGTGAGTTCTGGAAGAGACTATAGGAAGCATTAGGAACCAAGCTCAACATGAGTACCGCTTACCATCCGTAGGCTGATGGACAGATGGAAAGATTTAACAAAGTCTTGGAGCATTTATTGAAAGCTTGTGCATTGGATTTCGGGGGATCATGGGAGGACCATCTTCATTTAGTCGAGTTCTCGTATAACAATAGTTATCAGACAAGTATTAGGATGACACCATTTGAAGCTTCGTATGGAAGACCATGCAAATCTCCCGTATGCTGGTTAGAGACTAGGGATAGATTGGATCTGGTTTGGATTTGGTGAAGGAAGCTGTAGAGAAGATTGAGTTGATTCGAACTTGGATAAAGGAAGCTCAGTCTAGGCCTAAACCCTTGAGAAATAGGTGGAGCTTATACCCTAAACCCTTGGGAAATAGAACTCACGTTCATTCTCATTCTTATCAAACTAAAAATACTAAGGTCGGCCACCATTTCCATTCTCAAGAGGAAGATTAAAGCTTGTATTCAACAGAAGGAAAGTAATCAACTAAATCAACATCAAATCTCGCATCTTATATTTCAACGCTAAGGTGAATAATTGCTACATCCTGTTTTCGTATGGTTTTTGGTTTTAGGACTAGATCCGAAATATTTTTGCAAGTATATGCCATGTTTTGATAATTAAAGTTATATATATGTTTGTTGGTGAATTATGTATGTTCATACTTGTTTTATGATATGTTTGATATGGAAACCTATTAGATGACATCCAAATGCCTTAAAAGTTTGAATATAGTTCAAAAATGATATTTTAGAGCTGGGTTTCAATTTTCATTATTTTTAGAATTATTGTGGATTTTATATTAATTTTCTAGTGATGGAAATTGTTATTGGGTTATAAATTTTATACGGATAAAATAATAATTATTTGGATTTGAAATTTTTATATATTAGAAAACATATTAAAATAGATTTTTTGGGATTTTTTCATATTTTTCCTAAGTGTTTTGATAAATATAAAAATTATTTAAGGTATGAGACATAAATGTTTTATATACTTAATTAAGGAGGGTATTTTATAAAATAAAATTATTATTTAATTTTGAAAATAGTGGCAACACATTTCTGAAAAGTATTTATTAACTAATATGAATTTGACAAATAAAGGTAGGTTAGTTGAAAAGTTATCCTTTTAATTTAAAAACAATGAAATCATACTTTAGCTTGTTTCATCTTTTACTGCAATAAACCTTCTGATCCCGATCTTTGGACAAGGTCGAACGGTTCATAACTTTCGAAAAAGTCGAACCAATGCATATGGTATCAAGTTACTTGGTACGTAATGAATTGGACAAGGTCGAAGGGTTCTTGGTCAAAAGGTTGATACCGAAAAAGGTTGGGATATGTTGTTTTACAAATCAAAAGCTTCCACCGGCTTTTCTTTTGAATAAGAGCTTTCGACTTCTTTTGCTTTCGACTAGGTCAATTGTTTAAAGGAAAGGTTTTAAACATTTCAACACAGTCGAAAGGTTACTGCTGTTTTAACACTATTTTAATTTTAAACCTTTCGACATAGTAAAAAGGTTACTGCCTTTTTTTTGTTTTGAACCTTTTGACAAAGACGAAAGGTTTACTTGTTTTTAAACCAAGCACTTCTCCCAATGCTTGAAAGGAAGTTTTCGACTTAGGTGATTTTCCCTTGTTTTCTGAGTGAAGTATAACCAATCTTTCGAAGCAGAGCTTTCGAATTAGTCAATAGGTCGCTTCCAATCGTGTCGAAAGGTTTTAGAAGAAGGTTTTTCACTTGTTTTAGATTAAACCCAGTAAGTTTTCAAAAGGTTTAAGTTTTAAAAGGTTTGTTGGCTTCGAAAGATTTAACTGAATGACATTGAAAGGTTTGAGTGAATGATTTCAAAGGTTTTAGTTGAATGACTTCAAAAGGTTTAAAGGAATGATTTCAAAAGGTTTTACTTGAATGACTTCAAAAGGTTTAAGGGAATGGTTTCGAAAGGTTTTAGTTGAATGACTTCGAAAGGTTTGAGGGAATGGTTTCGAAAGGTTTTAGTTGAATGACTTCGAAAGGTTTGAGGGAATGGTTTCGAAAGGTTTTAGTTGAATGACTTCAAAGGTTTGAGTGAATGATTTCGAAAGGTTTTAGTTAAATGACTTCTAAAGGTTTAAAGGCATGATTTTGAAAGGTTTTAGTTGAAGACTTCGAAAGGTTTAAGTGAATGATTTCGAAAGGTTTTAATTCTATGATTTCGAAAGGTTTATTTTGAATAATTTCAAAAGGTTTGAGATGGAAGGTTTCCCAAAGTTTTTTCTAAGGCAATGTTTTAATGTGATTTTAAAGAAGGATTTCTAAGTTTTATTGTTTTCAAAAGTTTGAGTTCGAAAGGTTTGATGTTTGATTTTGAAAGAGATGGTTTCAAAAGTGTAGAAAGAGGTTCTTTCAAATGGTCAAATGTTATCATCAACTAAAGTTTGAATAAAGAATATATATGACATGGATATGATTTTGAGTAAATTATAAAGATTTTATACTTCTCCTTTTTTATGTTTTTAAAGGTTCTAAATCATTTTGAAAATATTTTCGAAGAAAATTATGGAAGGGAATCTTTAAATGAAAAAGAACTCGGATATTAGAATACCGATAGGACTTGTATGGTGTTGTTCCCTATACATTAGCTATTATCCCCAACTAGTTATTGTCCCAAATTCCAGTGTGTATGGCTTGGTCACAGGTATATTTAAATTATGATTACACACCTAAAAGAATATATGTCGTATACAGATAGGTTATTGGTGAGCCTGAAAAACCATTAGGATCGAAAAGACCTGAGAGATGAATAAGTTAGAGACAGAACGTCCAGAAATGAAATATTTAACAAATAGTTAAGGATAGATAATCTAGAAAAATAATATCCAACTATCACCAAACAATTCAACTATCTCCAATTCTCTTCATTCATCTTGTACTCCGATTGCTCACCACATTCCCATAGTGCACACTATCAACATACATGCCGATATCATACACAATGATAATATGTACACTTCAGTTTCTACAACTCCATATATCTCTACCTGTCCATACTCCAAAGTTAAACCACCCAATAAAATCCCTATCTTTCCTCTTACTAATCTATACCAACTCATTTCTACTGCTCCTAACATCATTTCATCCCCCTAATCAAATTCAAGCAATCAAATCTTATCAGGAACTCAACAATATACTTAAATTAAATAATGCAACCGATAGGAATTCAGGACTTGATTACACTCTTGATCAGACTATCCCACAAAACCCTAAACAAAAGGAATCAATCAGTAAATTAAATTCTTTGTTAACCAAGCAAGCTGCTTCCAAACACAAAAATTCATCATGATGCAAAGCATTGGTTTTTGGAACATTAGAGGAGCACATGATATTTCAAAGTTTCTTGAATTAAGTAATCTCAACTCTGAAAACCATCTCCATCTCTTAGTTATTGCAGAAACTAGTTTAGAATTATTTATGTCTAATGTCAAAATCATTGCTCCCCACCGGTCCACTATTCACAATCTTGATTTTACGGCCTATGGTTGTTTCCTTATCCTTTGGAATCCTAAATATTTTCATATATCCTCATATTCCACATTTAGACATTATATTCATTGTAACATAACCCAACTTCCTTCAAATTTTTCCTTTCTAATAACCATTATATATGCTGAAAATTCTAAAAATTCTAGATAACCCTTGCTTGACAACTTTTATACCTTGCGTAACCCTAATATACCCTGGATATGCACAGGTGATTTTAATTGCATGCAATCGTATTCTAAAAAAATTGATGGCATTCTTCTATCTCTTTCTGATATCTCCCCTCTCAATGATGCAATTTTGCAATTCAATCTTTTTCAAACTCCAAAAACTGGTGCCTTCCTTACATGGAGTAATTATGGTAGATCTGGAAATAGAATTTACTAAAAACTTGACGGTTCATATCTCAATGCTTATGCTTTTTCAATCTGGCCTAACATTGTCTCTCATTTCCCCTCTTCTATTCAATCTACTCGCAATCCAATTTTATTTCATGGGGCACGACAAAAATAAAAGGTCCTTCTCGTTTAAATTTTTTTTAATGTATGGACTGATGATTCAAAGTTTTTGTCTATTATTTCTCAGGTGTAGTCTACACTAGTTTTTGGAAATCCTATGAATGTTTTTCAAATGAAATTAAAAAGTACAAAGCAGCGACTTAAGGATTGGACTTTTAATTTTTTTGGAAAAGGCAACTTAACGTCTACTAAAGTTAGGATGGAATTACAACCTATCTGATCCACGATGCAGATTGATCCTTCAAATACTGCATTTTCTGACTGGGAGTTTTTTCTTACTAATCAACTAATTGGTGTTATCTAAACTGAATTGCCTATGACTAAGAAAAAGAATAAATATATGTGGGATTTGCATGATGATAGACATTCAAGTTTTTTCCATACTTCTGTCAAGCATAAAAATTCTTCTAACATAATTCATTTAATCAAAGACTGTAATGTATACCTAGCTTCCTCCCCAGCTAATATTCATGCTACTTTCACCAACTCCTAAAAAAGCCTCGTGAATGATCAAAAGGTTCTTCCTATTGATTTGTCCTCCTTGCTCTTCTTAATATGCCATGTATTTCCTCCTTTCGAACTGAGTGCCTTATTCAACATGTTTCTTAGCATGAAATCAAGCAAGCCTTATTTCAAATGAAAATTGATAGTTTAACTAGTCCTGATGGCTTCTCTACGCACTTTTTTCAAACTTGTTGGGATATTATAAAATTTGATTTTTGCAAGGATACTTTGCACTTCCTCAAGACAAATGTTTGAATCTCTGGTATTAACCATACTAAGCCAGTTTTAGTACCAAAAGTTGAGTTTCCATAAGATGTTACCCAATTTCATCCAATTTTCTTTTGTAACATTACTTACAAGTGCATCACTAAAATCTTAATAGCAAGATTGATGATCTATCTCAATACCATCAATTTCTCTAATCAATTTGGGTTTCTTTTTGGAGGAATGATTATTAATAATATCCTTTATGTCAGGAATTAATTAAAGGTTACAAAAGAAAGATGATCTCTCCTCGATGTGATCTGCAACTTGACATTTAGAAAGCTTATGATATGATCAGTTGGAAAGCTGTTATTTCTATTTTATCAAAAATGAATGTCCTACTCCCTTATCTTGGTTGGGTGCACACTTGCATATCCACTGTTAAAATCTCTCTTTCATTGAATGGTAAGGTCTTTGGTTATCTTTCCTCATTTGGAGGTTTAAGACAACGAGATCCCATCTCCTCCTATCTGTTCATTTCAGTCATGGAGCTTCTCACCTCTTTTATTAATCAAAGCATCCATGGTAAACTCATTGAGAAACCCCTAAGTGTAATAAGCATAATATCTCTTCTTTGTTTTTTTACTGATGACCTACTGATTTTTACAAAACCATCTAGCCATTCAATCAATAACTGCTTGAAGGTTCTTGATACTTTCAAAACTATGACTGGATTGCAAATTAACATTCAGAAATCTTGTATTGGCATTACTGGAATATCTGACCTGATGCAACCAACATATGCAATATTTCATGTCCCTTACCTTTGAATTATAATGCTACTTATTTGGGGGCTCCTCTTTGTTCTTCAAGGATCACTACTGCTCAATGTCTTCCTCTTTATGAAAAATAACTACTAAAATTGTCTCCCTGCCTGATGCTAAACTCTCCCAAGATGCTAGACTTGTTGTCATTAAAAGCATTACCACTAGTATGTGCACTTTGTGACAACCCAGATTTTAGGAGTCGGATAATCGGGTGATTAACTGATTTAAATTTATCGAAATATTAATTTTAATAGGTCTAACCACTGAATTTCTGATAATCAAAATAAGACCCTGTCTTTCAAACACTAAATATATGCATATATATGTATATATAAGGATATAAATTAAGTATTGATAACTTAAGCTTAAAATAAAAATAGGAATAAAAATAAGAATATGTATTTAGAGATAGAAATAAGTATATAAGAGGGTTTTATGGTTATATGTAATATTAAGTAAAACATATAAATTGACCATGGTAAAATATATGTGGATATTCATATGTAGGTAAGGCAAATGAGGCAAAGAAACATATGTATGCATGTAGGGGATATGTATACACATGGAATGGGATATGCATGTAAACTTAAAAGGGAACACACATTAAATACCTATCTACTCAAGCATGTAAAAGGTCATTTCTTTAATAAAACACTTCATTCTCAAAGATCATACCAGGTCAGGTTGCTGACCAAAGATAATTAAAATTAAAAGAAAGAAAATGACTGTGTCCAAAGCTGTCTGCCTTTCTCTTTATATATATATATCCCCAATTTCTTCACTTCATTGATTCAAACTAAGTCTAAAAAAATGGTAAACAACCCTACTATCTTACAACTGAAACACAAAACAAAATCAACTCAACAACCAAATAAAAGAAGATCAGGATCAACAAGCAAGCTAGCAGCAAATTTATTTGCAAAAGCAGTGCTCTGTTCTTCATCTTCAAAGCAGGTGAGTAAATTTTATTTTATTTTAAAAAAGTTTAAAGGTTTTGCAGGTGATAATCTTGTGTGATAAAGTTGTGATATGGTTTGCATGCATTATTTTATCTGAAATTATGTGTGAATATTTGTATATAATCACATCTATGCTCTGTTATTAGTTATAGTCTCAACAATATCAAATTAATTCCTATCTTCTTAAACACTCTACATTAGGCTTTGAATCCTAAAGATAAAATGTGAAGAATAGTATGATTTTTTTTAAAAAGTTGTTTAAGGTAATTATATTTAACAATTAGACTGTAAATATTGGGATTACAGTAAAATCGAGTTTTTGTTTAAAAATCAATAGCAACAATTTCACTTTTGAATTATATAGACTGAATCATCTAAACGAATCATGAATTTTAGTGAAAATCTCGTGATTTTTAATATTGTTTTGATCAAGAAATTGTGAATTTCTTGATTTTGGGTTTTTGGAGTATTGCCGTTGAACGACATCGACTGGATGTTCGAGCTTTGGCTCGGAGGAGACCGGAGTATGGTAGAGTGATGGAAAAATATCGTTGAATTTTTTCTATAGGCTGAGGTGATCGTATTTGGTCGAGGTAGGGTTTCGTACCCGGTGTGTGTCGTCTGAGTTCTGATGGATTTCGTGGCGACGAGAAGCGATCGGAGTCGATCGCGAGATGTGCCATGTGTGCTGGAAGGCGCGACGAAGAAATGGTGGGGATGGCGTGGCATCTCGAGGTGTAGATCGTAGGTGGCGGTCGAATTTCCGATGGCGTATGTTTCAGGTTATGTGGGTATGAGGTCGATTTCGATTATCGTGTGAATCAGGTGAGATGGTTGATCGAGAGGTGTTTCGTGGATCACCGGTGGAGTGTCGAGTTCATCATCAATGGTCAAAATGCCGTGGTTCATCTGTGTAGGTGAACGTGCACGTTTTCGTGCACCTGTGAAGTTTGTTTTGGGAAGAAGTGTAATGCTCGGGTTTTTGTTTGAAATTACCTGTGTTTTACTCGAAATAGACGAGGCAGCTGAAGACTCGTGTATTGGATAAGGTTTTCCACGTTTTAACTCGGATCCGTACAGGTTAAGCTACTGTTTTGAGGAAATTTGTTTCCAAAATTTCAAATTTTTTATTTAGCTCAAAGAATCAGGATGTTATCAAGTTTAAAACAATGTAAAGAGTTAATCTAGATTTTCAAGGGATAAAATTTATAAAGTAAATGTGTTTTGGATTCAAATTATTCATTTGAATAATTTTTATTTTATATTGGGTTGACTTTGTACTTTCTCGTTTAGCTCTTGTTTTTGCGAGGTGTAGCAATCGAGTTTTACAAACTTTTCAATTAAAAAGGGAGTGTAATACAAGTCCTAGTATTAGCAAGATTAAATGTTAATGGCAATTATATAATGGTGGTTTAAATGACTTAATATAATTAGTAAAATATGGATTAATTAAGGGTTATAAGTTGTTAAATTATAGATTTATTAATTTGTAATCAAAGGTTAATGTCTTAAATGATTAATTACTTAATGTAAGCAATTAAAGGATTTATCCGTTGAAAGTAAATTAAATAAACTAGTAATTAAAGGTTAACCTAATTAATGATCAAGGTTAATTAATTGAGGATAATTAACCAATGGGATAAATTACTTGATGGAAGTCATTAATTAAAGATTAATTACTCAAGGAGAGGTGATTAAATATTAATTACTTGGTGTTATTAATTAAAGGATTGATAATTAATTCCGGGGATAATTAATTTAATAATAATTACTTTATGTAATTGAAAATAATTAATTAAGGATGATAAATTAAGATGAATAATTATGAGATGACTAATTAATTTGTAACTAATTAATGGTTAAGTAAAGATAATCTAAGTGATTAAAACATTAGTAATTAATTTACTTAGAGGTGAATTAAATTAATTTGGAAGTGATCAATCTTATTTATGGATGATTGAATAATGTTCAATGCCTAGATTATTGATATCTTCGATGTGAGTTTTGTGATGTTTTTGCGGTATGAGAAATTGTGATTGAATTGT
Source organism: Allium cepa (assembly GCA_030765085.1). Lineage (NCBI taxonomy): Eukaryota > Viridiplantae > Streptophyta > Magnoliopsida > Asparagales > Amaryllidaceae > Allium > Allium cepa. Next base: position 698,116,517 of record CM060942.1, on the reverse strand, counting down.
GTTGATATGGGCTATTTATATGAGATGAACCATTGTGTGGATATGATATCCTGAATATAAATTGTAATTGTTGAAACTTAATAATTTGACTTGAAGAATGATATTGGTTTCGGAAGAGACCGGGTCGGGTATCAGTAAATACCCGAACCCACTTCGATTTGTAATCTACAAAGATTCTTTATGGAATTTGACTTGGAATGAGTAGACTGGAATGGAATTATAATGTAAGCTTGGTCATTTAATTTAAGTAATAATATATGGATATGAATGTATGAAGTGTATTGACTATGGTAAGTAAGAACTCGTAGTAGGGTACGAGTTACCCGGGTTTTCTTTTATGGTTTGAACTTAGTATTTCAAATTATATGGGTTTACTCACGCTGGTTTCCAGCCTGACCCGGGTGTTACTTTGATGTAATGCTCGGGTCAGATCGAGTATTGTAGATTTTCAGGTAAGGACGTTCTAGAGCTCAGGAGGCGAGCTGGATGGCAAGAACGTATGGAGTGTTTCCGCTGTATTATATTGTTGTATATATGAGACATGATGATTATGTATATCCAGTGTCTGTATATATGTGTAACTCTGATGTATTATAAATCTATTTGACAGATGTAGAATTCTTTTGTATAATTGTTATTATTTGTTATTATATTTTATCCGCTGCGAATGTGAGATATTGGTGTTTCTGTTCTTCTATCTCTTTCTTGTTTTTCCTAACTATCTGGAATTTTCGAGATCGAAAATTTCCGGGCCGTTACAGTTGGTATCAGAACTGAAGGTTAAGCGAGAACCTTGGCTCTGGTGGGATTACTCATTAAGAATAGGGTTAGTGTTACTCTAGGATGAGTTGAGTGTGTGTATATATATAAGAGTGTACTTGTTATTTTCTTGTATAAAGAAAAAAAATAAAAAAAATAGAAAATGTTTTAATAAATGAATTTTTGTAAAAGCTTATATTATATATATGAAGCAATAATTGGTTATTAAATAAGAAATTAAGGAATATATATACATATCTAAATAAGGATTGGATAAAATGAACTATACAAATAAGATCAATTAAAACTGGTTTCAAACCAGAAAATAGAATGGTTATTGTGTTTGAATGGGATGATTGTTTTCCAAAAAAAAAAATGTCTTAAGGAAGTAACCATTAGATAAGAATAACTTGTAATTTGGAAAGGATGTAAGCTGTGAAGTTTTGAATTCTAAGTCTAGAAACATTTGAAATTATTTTCAAAAGTTAAGAGGAATAATAAATATTATTCAGAATATTTTGAAGGTGATCTTATTTCAAAATAAGAATTGTTGAAAGCCTTAAAGGAAATTCTTCTGGATTAAAAACCAAAAGTGGTTTAAAATTTTAAAGTGTAACTTGGTGTGCAAAGGAAATAACCTTGTATATATAAGGGATATATATAATATCAAAGATAATTTGAAATAAACTCTAAATGTTGAGTTTAAAATTTGGAATGATATGTGATACCCAAGGTGATAAGTTTTTGAACTTATAAAATTATTAATGTGAAGTTTCAAATTTGAAAAGGGAACTCAAATTGGGTGAGGTTGGCTGGATTAAGTAATTTGAATTTAACTTTGGGAAAGTTAAATAAGTTAACAAGCAACCCGAATTGGAAACTGAAAATGGATGGATGTTTTAAAATAATTTGGATAATATTATCCTATTGTTATTAATAACCTTTAAATTGAGATTTGATTTTTTTAAGTGAATGAGAAATGAAGTGTGGTAATGTATCCATTATTGAGATAAAAGGGAAATTAAACTTTAATTTGAAATTAAGGATATGGAATTACTTTGAAGTGGAAATTTGAATAATTGAATTTGTAAATTAAAATTTGTTTAAGAACTGGTTTCAAAACTGGAAGATAAAATTAGGTAATAAATTGAATTTTTAAGATAAAATTGTTTTGAACTCTTATGCGAACTTTGAAATAAGTTAAGTAAGGATAATTTAAAATGGAATTTTGAGAATTGGACGCAGAATTAAATTGTTTAAAGACATGGATTATTGATTTAAAAATAAAGGTTAATTTGATTTAAGGGGTTAAATCAACATTTGGAAATTTAACTCGAATTTATATAATTCGAGATGGGTTAAAGTTAAGGTTTAGGTTTCATTAGTTCAAATTGAATTTAGTTTGAACTAATTAGAATTGAAGATGGATAAGTATCAAATTCAAATGGAACATTTGAATTGGATTAATTTGAAATAAAATCGAAGATTTAAGGAGTTCAAATTCAAATGGGAATCGGGATTAATTCATATAGGAATTGAAAAGATTTGGAATTGAAGTTGATTCAATTTGAAATTAGTCTAAATTAATTTGAATAATTTGGAAATGTAGTTAAAGTGAATATGTTTAAAATCAAATGGAATTTGATTTGAAATTGGAAAGGAATTGGGGTTAATTCAACTTGAATTGGGGAAAATTCAAGTTCAAGGGAAATTGAAGTTATTCAAATTAGAATTGAGTCAATTAAAATGGGAGTGAAAATTAAATTGAATTAATTGGAAATGGAGATTGGGAATTGAGCAGTTTGGCTCTGAAATATTTTTTTCAAATAGAATATTTTAATATAAACTATTTTTAATCTATTTTCCTATCTATTTACTATATACAACCTTTCTTTTTAAACCCCAAACCATTTTATACTTAATCTACAATTATTTTGAAACTATCTAACAATTTTTCGACTACTTTATAAATTAATTACTATTTTGCTATTATCTAAAATTTCTATAACTATTTAACTATTTTCCAACTATTTTACTATTTTCCAACTATTTTACAATTACTTAACTATTTTATAGCTATGTTACAAAATAATTATTATTTTTCAACTACTTGTCTATTGTTAAACTTTTCAAGTTATTTTCTAAATTTAAGCTGGACAGAGTTTAAACTGTTTATGATTAAATATCCATTTGAGATAAGAATTAAGGTGATAATCCAAATGGAATTGAAGCAATGGTGAATAAGTGTGTAGAAATCATAAGTAAATGTGAATAGAAAGGAGAATTGATTTGGCTAATCATCAATAAAGAAAAATACGTAGGATATACGTTTACTACTCTATTCACATAGGGATTTGATCCAGATTCGAGCACAGAATTTCGAGATAGTTTTATCGATCCGAGTTGGGATTTTTCACTCAATTTTCGACGGCGAACCTGGATATGGGTTGTTGATTGGTCCTGGATATTCTCTATCATAGTTAGGATATGCAAGGAGAATGACGGTTTCTGATCAAGAAACCAGATTTGAGTCCACACTAGGAAGTCGGGTGGACGATACTATTTCGAAAGTGAAATTATGTGATCAAGTGAGAGATCAGATTGATATTACGTACGGATGATGTGTGTACATTGTACGGATTGGAATGAAATTGATACTGGAAATTTGTGGATAAGATTGCGAAGTGGTTTTTGAAATGAAAGGTGTATTTTATGAAATATATGATGAAGTAAAGTGGAAATTTGATATTTCTATAGTAATAACTTACTTTTTGGAAGTAAGTAATTTGGTAGGTGATCTAAAGAGTAATCAAATTTGAATATTTGATTTGGCATAAATAAAGTTATATATATTTATTATATAAGATAAATCTCCCCTTATTGAATCTATTACTGGAAAAAAGGATTTTGAAAATGTTTGAAGTATAAAAGGAGTTTTACACATGTTTTAAATGATCCAAGGTTTTTTTTACAATTTTTTTTAAATATATCTATTTATATATATATAAAGGATCTTATGAGGATTTTGGGAAAAGGTTTAGGGAACCTTTGGATTTGGAAAGGCTTTTGATTTTTGGGTAAAATCAATATTGGAATTTGGAAAGCCTAATTTGAGAATTATCGATTTTGGGATAATCGATTTTGAGAAAGGAGATTTATATGAGAATCATACTAGGTGTATGATTTGGAAGATACTATATATGTATAGTATAAAGTGTTTTGATAACGGCTCTGGGGAAAAAGGCGCTCCCTTGAAATGAACTTCTCAGTAGTGCCACAGGGTGGTACTGCCTTGAACCCTAAGGGGGTTCTAAAGTTGATCCTGTGAGGAGTTTGGAAAAAACTAGTTCTTGAGGATTGTGTGTGGTGTGCAGCGGAAGTCGAGGGCGCTGATGCCTATGGAGGCATTTGGGTTATGTTGTGACGATAGTGTAACTCGATGTCACTGCGATCTACTGCAGACCATAGCGAAAGTCGTGTGCGCCGCTGAGAGCCAACAGTCTATGTTTGATTTTATATCGGTAGACTGCGACCTATGGTAACATAGCAAAAGTCGTGTGTGCCGTTGAGAGCCAGCAGTCTGCATTTGATTTTATATCGGTAGACTGCGACCTATGTGGGAGTGGAGAAGTTTCATTTTGGCAGCGAAAATCTGGAGCGTTGATTCCTACAGTTACATGGACTTTTGCTGCGATGGAAACGTAACCCTGAAATGTAACCACGATCTGTTGTGGGTTCCATGGCATAATCGAGGGGCGCGGAGTGCCTACAGTTACATGGACTTTTGCTGCGATGGCTACGTAACCCTGGAATGTAACTGCGACCATGGATGGGGGTGATGATTTCAAGAGCATTCTCACCAAAGATATTTCCTATATTTTCAAAATAAATGATTTCTATATTTTAAGTAAAAGTTTTTCCAAATATTTTCACTAGGTGTTGAAACGGGTGTACCAAGTACTTATAGATTTTCAGTCCTACGCCTAATTAACGTACGACCGAATTTCTATGGGAACAAGGATGGACTTGTCGAAACATCGAGTTATAAAAGTATTTTTATAAAAACTATTTTAGTAATATTATATAGATTTTTAAAGTATTTTAAAATGATCAAAGAAAATTTATCTGATTTTAAGCATTTTAATAATTCTAGCTTCGTTCCTTTTCGAGGACGAAAAAATTCAAAGGGGGGAAGAATGTGACAACCCGGGTTTTTGGAGTCGGATAATCGGGTGACTAACTGATTTAAATTTATCGTAATATTAATTTTAACGGGTCTAACCACTGAATTTCTGATAATCAAAATAAGACCCTGCCTTTCAAACACTAAATATAGGCACATATATATGTATATATAAGGATATAAATTAAGTATTGATAACTTAAGCTTAAAATAAAAATAGAAATAAAAATAAGAATATGTATTTAGAGATAGAAATAAGTATATAAGAGGGTTTTATGGTTATATGCAATATTAAGTAAAACGTATAAATTGAGCATGGTAAAATATATATGGATATTCATATGTAGGTAAGGCAAATGAGACAAAGAAATATATGTATGCATGTAGGGGATATGTATACACATGGAATGGGATATGCATGTAAACTTAAAGGGGAACACGCATTAAATGCCTATCTACTCAAGACGATAAAAGGTCATTTCTTTAATAAAACACTTCATTCTCAAAGATCATACCAGGTCAGGTTGCTGACCAAAGATAATTAAAATTAAAAGAAAGAAAATGACTGTGTCCAAAGCTGTCTGCCTTTCTCTTTATATATATATATATATATATATCCCCATTTTGTTCACTTCATTGATTCAAACTAAGTCTAAAAAAATGGTAAACAACCCTACTATCTTACAACTGAAACACAAAACAAAATCAACTCAACAACCAAATAAAAGAAGATCAGGATCAACAAGCAAGCTAGCAGCAAATTTATTTGCAAAAGCAGTGCTCTGTTCTTCATCTTCAAAGCAGGTGAGTAAATTTTATTTTTTTAAAAAAGTTTAAAGGTTTTGCAGGTGATAATCTTGTGTGATAAAGTTGTGATATAGTTTGCATGCATTATTTTATCTGAAATTATGTGTGAATATTTGTATATAATCATATCTATGCTCTGTTATTAGTTACAGTCTCAACACTATCAAATTAATTCCTATCTTCTTAAACACTCTACATTAGGCTTTGAATCCTAAAGACAAAATGTGAAGAATAGTATGATTTTGTTTTTAAAAGTTGTTTAAGGTAATTATATTTAACAATTAGACTGTAAATATTGGGATTACAGTAAAATCGAGTTTTTGTTTAAAAATCAATAGCAACAATTTCACTTTTGAATTATATAGACTGAATCATCTAAACGAATCATGAATTTTAGTGAAAATCTCGTGATTTTTAATATTGTTTTGATCAAGAAATTGGGAATTTCTTGATTTTGGGTTTTTAAAGTATTGTCGTTGAACGACATCGACTGGATGTTCGAGCTTTGGCTCGGAGGAGACCGGAGTATGGTAGGGTGATGGAAAAATATCGTTGAATTTTTTCTATAGGATGTGGTGATCGTATTTAGTCGAGGTAGGGTTTCGTACCCGGTGCGTGTCGTTTGAGTTCTAATGGATTTCGTGGCGATGAGAAGCAATCAGAGTCGAGAAGCAATCAGAGTCGATTGTGAGATGTTCATGGGTGCTGGAAGGCACGGGGAAGCAATGGTGAGGACGACGTGGCGTCTCGAGGTCTAGATCGTCAGTGGCGGTCGAATTTCCGATGGCGTATGATTTAGGTCGTGTGGGTATGAGGTCGATTTCGATTCTCGTGTGAATCAAGTGAGATGGTAGATCGAGAGGGGTTTCACGGATCGCCGGTGAAGTGTCGAGTTCATCATCGATGGTCAGAATGCCGTGGTTCATCTGTGTAGGTGAACGTGCACGTTTTCGTGCACCTGTGAAGTTTGTTTTGGGAAGAAGTGTAATGCTCGAGTTTTTGTTTGAGATTACTTGTATTTTACTCGAAGTAGACGATGCAGATGAAGACTCGTGTATTGGATCGGGTTTTCCACGTTTTGACTCTGGTCTGTAGGGGTTAAGCTACAGTTTTGAGGAAATTTGTTTCCAGATTTTCAAATTTTTTATTTAGCTGAAAGTAAATGTTTTTATTTGAATAATTTATAAAGTAAATGTTTTTCTTTGAATATAAATTTTCAAGGGATAAAATTTATAAAGTAAATGTTTTTTGGATTCAAATTGTTCATTTGAATAATTTTTATTTTATATGGGGTTGACTTTGTACTTTCTTGTTTAGCTCTGGTTTTTGCGAGGTGTAGCAATCGAGTTTTAAAAACGTTTCAATTAAAAAGGGAGTGTAATACAAGTTCTAGTATTAGCAAGATTAACTGTTAATGGCAATTATATAATAGTGGTTTAAATGACTTAATATAATTAGTAAAATATGGATTAATTAAGGGTTATAAGTTAATAAATTATAGATTTATTAATTTGTAATCAAAGGTTAATTTCTTAAATGATTAATTACTTAATGTAAGTAATTAAAGAATTCATCTGTTGGAAGTTAATTAAATAAATTAGTAATTAATGGTTAAACTAATTAATGATCAAGGTTAATTAATTGAGGATAATTAACCAATGGGATAAATTACTTGATGGAAGTCATTAATTAAAGATTAATTACTTAAGGAGAGGTGATTAAGGATTAATTACTTGGTGTAATTAATTAAAGGATTAATAATTAATTCCAAGGATAACTAATTTAAGAATAATTACTTTATGTAATTGAAAATAATTAATCAAGGATGATAAATTAAGATGAATAATTATGAGATGATCAATTAATTTGTAACTAATTAATGGTTAAGTAAAGGTAATCTAAGTGATTAAAATATTAGTAATTAATTTAATTATAGATGAATTAAATTAATTTGGAAGTGATCAATCTTGTTTATGGATGATTGAATAATGTTCAATGCCCAGATTATTGATATCTCTGATGCGAGTTTTGTGATGGTTTTGCGGTATGAGAAATTTTGATTGAATTGTGTTGATATGGGCTATTTATATGAGATGAACCATTGTGTGGATATGATATCCTGAATATAAATTGTAATTGTTGAAACTTAATAATTTGACTTGAAGAATGATATTGGTTTCGGAGGAGACCGGGATCGGGTATCAGTAAATACCCGAATCCACTTCGATTTGTGATCTACAAAGATTCTTTATGGAATTTGACTTGGAATGAGTAGACTGGAATGGAATTATAATGTAAGCTTGGTCATTTAATTTAAGTAATAATACATGGATATGAATGTATGAAGTGTATTGACTATGGTAAGTAAGAACTTGTAGCAGGGTACGAGTTACCCTGGTTTTCTTTTATGGTTTGAACTTAGTATTTCAAATTATATGGGTTTACTCACGCTGGTTTCCAGCCTGACCCGGGTGTTACTTTGATGTAATGGTCGGGTCAGACAGAGTATTACAGATTTTCAGGTAAGGACGTTTTGGAGCTCAGGAGGCGAGCAGGATGGCAAGTACGTATGGAGTGTTTCCCATGTATTATATTGTTGTATATTAGAGACATGATGATTGTGTATATCCAGTGTCTGTATATATGTGTAACTCTGATGTATTATAAATGTATTTAACAGATACAGAATTCTTTTGTATAATTGTTATTATTTGTTATTATATTTTATCCGCTGCGAATGTGAGATACCGGTGTTTCCGTTCTTCTATCTCTTTCTTCTTTTTCCTAACTATCTTGAATTTTCAGGATCAAAAGTTTCTGGGTCGTTACACACTTACTTCCTTAGAATTTTCATTGTTACTTGCAAGCTTATTTCGATGCCGAATAGGGCTTTCAACCATTTCTTCTAACATGGAAAAAAACTCATCCCAATTGCATATAAGAAAATTCAAATCCCTCTCAAGTACGGTGGATTGGGTATAATTAATCTTAAACTTTGGAACCGGGCTACTCTTCTCATTATATTAACCAAATTCTTAATAGAGAAAACTGTCTTTGGTCCTCCTGGAATAATCATTACAATTTGAAAATTGGATATTTTTGGACGATGAGTGCTCCACCAGATCGAAGTTGGTTTTGGAGATGTCTACTTCGGTTTAGAAGCGCCTTTCTTCCCATGATTTAGTGTAATTGCCATGAGTCCTTCTGGCATGCACCGTGGAATGGTGTTGGCACCATCCTCTCCTCCATAATTGATTACAATTAATGCACACTCTCTGGAATCCATGATTTTGCTTTAGCATTTGATTAGACTAATGAAGGAGCTACTATTCTTCCTCATTCTAGTTCCTCTATAATTAACGCCACATGGTCTAGCATTGAAAATTCCATTATTCTCTCTACCACTATGTACTTAAGATGGAATGGTGTGTCTCATTCCATTGCATTAGTCTACAATTGTTTCCACTCAAATAATTTTCTATTTATTTATCCTTGGTATACTCATACTTGGAAGGCTGGTTCTAGACCTAAATAAAAATTATTGCTATGAAAAATCATTAAAAATGGACTACATACCCAAGATAATTTAATGAGAATACAAATTATTTCCATGTCCAGATGTTTATTCTGCAATAGGGAGCCTGAAAATGTATCTCGTCTAGTTTTCAACTGCTTGTATGTTCACAAACTTTGGAAATGAATTTTAGTTCATTATGGGTATTCTGCTCCATCAAGGAATCGTGCTATAGAGTGGATTACTATATACCAGGCTACTAGATGGAGAAATCGTAGTTCGTATATTTTGCTTAACCTAATGAAGAGAATGATTAAGGTCATATGGGATGAAAGAAATGATAGGTTTTTAATGGAGCTAATTCCGTTACTTTGCTTTTTGCTAAAATGATCAAGAAAATATGATGTGGGCTTTAGTTAGGGCTTTAAAGTTAGTTCATTCCTTTTTGTTATTATCAAAATTTATTGTTATATCCTTACCTATGTATGCTTTTTGCTAGTTTTATTATTTGCTTTCTTTTTTAGGTTGTCCATGCATGTATGGATCACCTATTCTAATGTTGTAACATCCCATATTTTTATTACATTATTTAGGATATTCGATTAGCTAAAATTAAATAAAATAATATGGAGATTAATAAGTCGATAATTGATTAGTTAAGGGTAGCCGTGCCATTTTAGTGTACAAACTAAGATGAAATAACCTAAGTTAATGTGTTAGGATATGAGAAGAGAAGTATGGAAAATAGGTGGAGCTTATACCCTAAACCCTTGGAAAATAGAACTCACATTTATTCTCATTCTTATCAACAAAAAATATTAAGGTCAGCCACCATTTTCATTCTCAAGAGGAAGATTAAAGCTAGGATTCAAGAGAAGGAAAGAAATCAACTAAATCATCATCAAACTCACATCTTATATCACAAAGCTATGGTGAATAACTACCACATCTCTTTTTCATATGGTTTTCGATTTTAAGACTAGATCCAAAATATTTTTGCAAATATATGCCATGTTTTGATGATTAAAGTTATATATATGTTTGTTGGTAAATTATGTATGTTCATACTTATTTTATGATATGTTTGATATAAAAATCCTATTGGATAACATTCAAATGCCTTGAAAATTTGATTATATTTCAGAAATGATATTTTAGAGGCAGGTTGCAATTTTCATAATTTGCCAAATTATTGTGGATTTTATATTAATTTTGTAGTGAAGGAAATTTTTTACTGGGTCATAAATTATTGACGGCTAAAATAATAATTATTTAGGTTTGAAATCTTTATATGTTGGAAAACATTTTAAAATAGGTTTTCTAGGATATTTCTAGATTTTTCCTATGTGTTTTGATGAATATATAAAATATTTAATATACGGGACTTAAATTTTTTATATATTTAATTAAGGAGAAGAGGCATTTATAAAATAAAATTAGTTTTTAATTATGAAAATAGTGGCAGCACATTTCTATAAAGTATTTATTAACCAATGAGAATTTGACAAATAAAGGCAGGTGAGTTGAAAATATATCCTTTTAAGTCAAAAATAAAACAATCACACTTTTAGCATTTTTCAGCCTTTACGACAATAAACCTTCCGACCCAGACCTTTCGACAAGGTCGAGAGATTCGTAGCTTTCGATAAGGTCGCATATGGTATCAAGCTACTTGGTACGTAATGAATTGGACATGGTTGAAGTGTTCTTAGTCGAAATGTTGATGGCCAAAAAGGTTGGGGTATGTTGTTTTACAAACCAAAAGCTTCCACCTGCTTTGCTCTCAAATAAGAGCTTTCGACCAGGTCAAATGTTTAAAGGAAAGGTTTTAAACCTTTTGACAGTCGAAATGTTACTGCTGTTTTAACACTATTTTGTTTTTAAACATTTCAACATAGTCAAAAAGTTTACTTGTTTTTTTTGAACCTTTCGAAAAAGACGAAAGTTTTACTTGTTTTAAAAATAAGCCTCTTCTCCCAACGCTTTCGAAAGGAAGCCTTCGACTAAGGTGATTTATCTTTGTTTTCTATGTGAAGTAAAACCAAGCTTTCGAACTACAGCTTTCAACTTAGTTGAATGATCGCTTCCAATGGAGTTGAAAGGTTTTAAAAGAAGGTTTTTCACTTGTTTTAAGTTGAATCGAGTAAATTTTTGAAAGGTCTATGTTTTAAAAGGTTTGATGACTTCGAAAGGTTTAAATTGAATGACTTCGAAAGGTTTAAGTGAATGATTTTGAAAGATTTTAGTTGAATGATTTCGAAAGGTATTAGTTGAATGACTTCGAAAGGTTTAAGTGAGTGATTTCGAAAGGTTTTAGTTGAATGACTTCGAAAGGTTTAAGGGAATGTTTTCGAAAGGTTTTAGTTGAATGACTTCAAAAGGTTTCCGTGAATGATTTTGAAAGTTTCGAGATAGAAGGTTTTCCAACGTTTTTGTAAGGCAATGTTTTAAAGTGATTTTAAAGAAGGACGCCTAAGTTTTATTGATTTTGAAAGTTTGATGTTTGATTTTGAAAGAGACTATTTCAAAAGTGTAGAAAGAGGTTCTTTCAAATGGTTAAATGTTTTCATCAGCTAAAGTTTGAGTAAAGAATATATATGACACGATGATATGATTTTGAGTAAAGTATAAAGATTATGTACTTCTCTTTATTTAAGTTTGATTTAAAGTTTCTAAATCATTTTAAAAATGTTTTCAAGGAAAATTATGGAAGGGGATCCTTAAGTAAAAAATGAATCAGATATTAAAATACCAGATGGACTAATATGGGTCGCGCCCTATACATTAGCTATTTGCCCCAGCTAATTATTGTCCTAAATTCCAGTGTGTAGGGCTTTGTTATAGGTAGACTAAAATTATGATCACACACCAAAAGGAATATGTGTCGTTTACATATAGGTTACTGGTAAGCCCAAAAAACCATTAGGATCGGGAAGACCCGGGAGATGAATATGTTAGGCACAGACCGTTCAGAAGTGAAATATTTAAAATATAGTTAAGGGTAGATAATCCAGAAGAAGAATATCCAACAGATGTTAGGTTAATTTTCATTATATTTTCTAGTAGGCCCGAATCAGCCAAAGGTTATAAGTTATCCAAACAAAACTTGTTTGTGTGAACAAATAGTTCATCATTACCCGATATTTATTTATGTTTACATACTGATTGCTTTATAGTATTTAACCATTGTGGATAGAGGAGCACATTATATGGTATTATGAAAGGTTTTGCAAAGATATGTTTTACAAGGATGTTAGTGAGGGGAAACCCATTCCGCTAGGAGGCGTGGTCTCATTTAATATGATTAAACCAGAATGTATAATATTATTCACACAAGGCTTTATGTCTGACTTGAAGTTTATATTTTCCCCTTAAACTCATGGGTGCTTAAATTAATTTGAGTAGGCCGAGGGATCAAGGTCCTTTTCAGGTTTTAGAATGTTGATGAATAAGCAACCAGAGGCATGCAAGAGGCAACATATATCTATTTAGGATTTGTAGTTCTTGTTATGTTTTATTGATGTTGTGTTGTTTGTATTAGGTCTATTATGACCATATGACTCTGATTAATCAAGGGGGTATCTTCACATATCTCTCTTGGCGTAATTTGTAATAATTATATTTGATTTGTGCCTAGGTACTATTTGGGATTATGTGTTGTGAATGTGAAACAATTGGTTTTAAAATGTAATGAAGTAAATGTGGTTTTGAAATCTGTGTTTTGTTTCATATTCAAGTGCTTCTGATATTATTGATAAAACATAGCCGTATTTAGTCGTCGGAAGCTAATTCTATAGATGACTGCAGCATCTGTAGCGCTTAGTTTTGGGTCTCTAGATAGGGGATGTTACAGCTTGGTATCAGAGCATGGTTTATGACATACTTCAACTAAAAATGACATTTTAAAACATAATCCTTAGTAATTAGAATTAAGATCGGGGTATGGGATAACATTATAGTAACGTACTTGTTATCCCGCTCTTTAGTAAGGCTAGGATATCAAAAGACTAATTGGAAACCAAAGACAGTTCTCCTCGATTGCTAGTTATGTACAGATCAGCTATGGATGTCGGTAAATTTTTTTCGAGTCCGGATCAAGCAACAATTGACATAAATGACAAGCAAAGCTATGAAAACCTACGTTCCAAATTTCTAGTCAATCTAAGTCCATATGCTCAAGATACGATCGATGCAAATTAAGGAAATCGATGGGTTCGTATCCATCCCACCGCTCTCTTCGCATCGGTTCTGCTTTTACCTATCTGGCACTGCATTCTTCACGTCCATCAAGCTTTGTCTGCTCGCATCCATCAGTTGAGCACTAGTTCGTATCCATCAAAGTGCGTTGCTTCGCATCCATCACATGCATTCCGGTCTGTATCCATCGTTGCTAAATTTCGTATCCACCAACAGGCAACGTTTTGTAACGATCCCCATCTTATCATGTTTCGTATCGGTTGGCCGCCCCAGCTTAAATCATATCGTCACTTAGCTTATCGATACGAAAAACGCTATCAAAACAATCAATGCGAAGCATCACGTGTGAGGTGATCAATGCGAAGCGCCTTTGAATCATCAATATGAATAATGTCACACCTATGGATACGAAGCGATGAATAAAAGAAGCAATACGAAATAGGACTCAACAGAAGAGAAATGAAGTAGAGTACACCGGATCGATATGAAGAGGACACATTTAAATAGAAGAATCGATCACTCGGCCTAAAAAGTGGAGCGATCCAAGAATTTAGCACCACGTCAACTAGCAGGCACGTGCTCGATCGACACGAAGAGAGCGATACGAAGAGTGATCAACACGAACTAAATGACAATCGAAGAAGCCAAACTTGCATCGATCATAACTCAAAATCTACAAGTCCAAACGCTAAGAAATTTTCACAGGAGCTTACGTACAACCTAAGGAATGTTAATGCCAAATTTCAACTTGATTGGATCAAATCTTGATCGATACGACATTCGTTCGTATCGATACGGATCGAGTCAAAATCATTTGGGATCTATCGCGTGGGCCCACTCACGTGCCAGAAGTGGTTGTCTGAGATCTGAGCGAGATATTTGCAGCCTATGCCTGTAAATAGTATCCCAAAGTCAACATAAAAGGGACTTTTGGATTCTGCGACGTCCAGACTTTGCCGAAATCACCATTGTACTCAAGATTCACTGTTGTACCCGAAATTCGTTGCTGTAATCCGCTATAATCAACTGTAATCAGCAAGAAAACATCAATAAAGTGATCACCTTCAAAGTGGACGTAGGCCGAATTGCCGAACCACTATAAACTCTGTATTCTTTACTGCTTTTTCCTTAATTATTCGAGTGCTCTTCATTTTTAATTCTCTATATAATTGTTATCTGTGATCTTTAGTTGTAAATTGGTGCTTTCATCGACACTTGAGTGTTTATGACCAATTTTGGCGCAAACAGTATTTGTATTTGCTATATATATATATATATATATAATTATATGCTATATCTCTAGACTCCTATCTTAGTTAGGCTATTCATCTGTATCTCACGAGGTTTGAATACAAATATGGAAGGAAGAAGGTGCAACGACCCGTAATTTTAAAATATTTTAAATTATTAAATTTAATATTTTTTTTAATTAAAATGGTTAACAATAAAATTTAATGCTTTATTAATGTATTTTATTGGATATAAACTTAGATAAAATTTTAAATAGTAAAATTGATATTAGAAAAAATGATTAACTAATTTTAAATATTGAGATACTAAATTTTATAAGTCGAGCAGATTAATTTTTATGATATTTAAAATATCTGAATATATAAATTGATTAAACTATATTTAATTTTAAAATTATAAATTTCTGAATATGATAAAATTTTATATAAACTCCACCATTAAATTTAAGACAGAATAACCATATATGTATATGAATATATAAATATGCACAAGCTTATGATGTTAAAAAATATATATGTTTATATGTGTATATATGTTTATAAGAATATTGTATATGTAAATAAATACATATACATGAATGTATAAACTTCATAATGGAAAATTTTCAAACTTATGACTATATATATATGGGTAAATGTTTATAAAAATAGTGCATATGGAAATTTAAATATATATATATATATATATATATATATATAGGTAAACATGTGTATATCTAAATGTATAGATGAATATGTAAATGTGTAAATATATATGTATATGAAAATATGATAAATGAATTTGTATATATAAATATGTATGCATATCTATGTATATGTGTAAATGTATATGATGACAAAATATATGTAAGCATTTGTGTGTGTGTATGTGCTTAAAGAATAGTGTATATGAAATTATACATAGATATATACATGTAAAAGCTTCATGACAGGAAAAATAATATATATATATATATATATATATATATATAAGTGAAGATGTGTATAGTATATGTAACTATGTAAGTATGGTAAACATATGCATATGAGAACATATATATCTTTATATATGTGTATATATACACAAGAAAACATCATGATGGCAACTTCATTTTAAGCACAAATATGAAATCTAATCAAAACACAAAACATAAAATAAAGTCACATGAAATATCAAATCACTCAAAAATAATATCAAAAAGAAAAGAAAATAATAAAATAAATATAAAAAAAAGGAGAAGCCTGTACATAACCACCCTTCACTTCACCATTTCACTTCCATTCTCTCTATATATTTACACAGCCATCCTCGATTCATTTGTTCTCTCATATATAAAAAAGGAAAAAAAAGTATACGAAACAACAAAATGCTACCATTAAAAGAAAAATAGCATCAAGGCAGTTAAAGCTTGATGAGGTGATAAACAGAAAAGTAGTAGTTCGTCGGTAGTTAAAACAGTGAGTAAAATACTTTTTTTTGGTTACTTACTATCATCTACATATATATATATATTATATATATAATTGTGTCTTGAATGAATCCTTAATCTATGAAATGGTTATATGTTGATATATGTTGAATGATTTGTGTTTGGCAAACCCAGTTCAATCTATATCAAGACACTGTATTTCTTCTCAGAACTGCTCTGTCATGTCTTTTTTCGATAAAATAGTTAAACCTTCACTTTAAAAATCAGTATCCCCATATCCAATTGTTTTAGGCTTTGATGCCAAAAAAAATTTGATCATTTTTGAATATTGAACATGTAAAAATTCATTTTTTGTAATTCCATCAAGCATAAAGGGAGAAAACTACATATAACCGTGAGTGGATCAACTTTAGACGAAAATCAACTATCATAATTTGACAAATGAGGTATACAGTTGTGTTCATAGTTGGAAAACATGATTTTTGACCCTTGTTGGAAGATTTCTAGTGGCGTGTGGGATGGGGAATGCAGGGATCAATGGATTTGGGAAAAAGGTGAAATTTAGGCGACCCACTTCATTTCGTGACTTAGGGTTTGGCGTGGGGGAGACTGGGATGATGGCGAACTAAAAAAAAATGGTGAATGATTTTTCTCTAGCATGGTTAGGTGTATCGAGGCAATTTTAGTGTTTTAGGGTATTAATGTATGGGTTTGATTTTGGGAAATGGCGTCGAGTAGGAGGAGAGAGGGAGGTTCGGTCTGGAGGAAAAGAATGAGTGCTTGATGGCGCGTCTCTGGTGATTTTTAGTAGCGAACGATGGTCTTTGGTGGCGTGGCGTGTTGTACGAATGGAATGGTGTGGTACAGTTTTTGGGTTGAGATGTTCTATTTTCGAACGTGGGTGTTTGCGCGTGCTTCAAGTGATGGGCATGATGTTGGGGTCGGCGGCTACTAGTGAGGATTGTCGGTAGCACATATAGATGGCCGAAGCCAGTGGGCGTGTGCACGTAGATGGTGCATTCATGTCTTCGTGTTCTTGGAGAGGTTAGGGAGGAAAGGAAAGAACTGGGAAAGAAAGGAAGAAGGGTTTGGGCTGGAGTATTTTTTTGATGGGCAGCGATTTTCTTTGAGCCGTGATATTATTTTGGGCTGGGTGGGAGAAATTAATAAAGAAATGTTTTTAAATTTTATAATTTAATAAGCTAGAAACTTAAACTCTATTTCATCACTCGTTCAAAATCCAAATGATGAGCCGATTGTTGTACCAAGACCCTATCGCCAAGTAGTTCTATCTAAACTAGCGTCATCGAGTTTCTACAATGTGAAGATTAAATGATTTAAATGGCCATAGTAAATAAATAAGTAAAATTTCTTATTTATATGTTAACCAATAATTTAATGGTTAAATAACTGAGGAAAACAAATAAGTAAATTATTTTTAAAATATTGACATTTTAAAAAATTAATTAATTATTTAATGAACTGTTTAATCTCAGTTTATTTAAAATTAATTATCTTATTTAATTTTTTTATGTGGCAATAATCGGGTTTTAAAATATAACTCGACCCAGTTAATTTAAAACGATCAATTCTGATTGTAAACATATTGATATTGATTATAAATTGTTGAGTGATTATGATCTAAAATTGACTGATATGGATCTTAGATAGTATTTTCAATTATCTATTGTCTGTTTCATTAAGTAGCAAAACAAATTAAAGTAGTTAGATGATGTGCACGTAATGTGCATATATTTACATCCATATTTTATCTACTATTATTTAAATAAAAGTCATATTTGGGCATTTCAACAAGTCTAAAACCATAATTGAATTATTTTCAAGTCATCATATATTCATCTTCATTCAGGGGCAAAATGGACATTTTTGTGCATGTGCCAATTTGAGAATTTTTACTTGGACATTTTTTGATATTTTTTATAAGAATTTGGATGCATATGGAAAAAGCATTTATGAATATACATGCATGCACAAATGAATACAAAAGAAAGAAGACGGAAATAATTCAGGACCATGAACAAGGAGGACCCCATCCACTTATCTAAATCTACAATTAGAAGCTAATAGACAACTAAGTGGAGGTTAAAGCTTCATGCATATTTAATGATGGATTAGTTAGTGGCTAATGGTTACTTTGTGGCCACACTTCCTAAAGCGCATTTTAGGAAGCACCCTAAAAATTGAATTAGGGTTTTATGCATGTATAAATAGCCCTTTTATGTACGTGTAAATATCTTCTATTCTCTCTTATTTTTACTTAGGAAATTAGCAAGTTGTAAACACAAATTAAATCGAAATAAAAATGGCTTCCAAGCATCTTTCTCTTCTCTTTTCTACTTGCTTTTATTTACCTTTATGTTGATATTTTCTATGCTCTTTTCTTTGTTAATAGATTAAATTTACATTCATGCAAGTAGTGTAGTATTTCCTTTCCATGCAAGTAGTTAGTAGTCAATCTTTCTTTCTTACTTTTCTTAGTTTCCATTTCCTTGCTTTTTTTAGTGTTGAAATTTACAAATGTTGATTTGATAACACAAATGAGTAGCTAACCCATTCAATTTAGGGGTAATGAAGCTATCTAACTATATGTAATTTCAACATCTCTATGGTTTATGATCTCTTTATTTGTGCTTCATGAAAGTGAATTTTGATGTAAGTTTATACAAGTGGGTTTGATAACTTATGTTGCTTTTGCAAATGAGCTGTTCTTATTCAACATAAACACAATTTACACCATCATTTGCTAATTGATTTTTGACTTTGAAAAGGAAGTGAAAACAAAATTTGACGATAATTCTTACTAATTAGAATGGTAAATAGATCATACTTAAAATAGCTTTTGCTTTGGCTTCATTTTCATAAGAATTTACAAGTGATATAATTGTTGTATTATAGTTTGATGGTTTGAATTATGTTAATTAATAACATAAATAAACCATACTTATGATAAATGCAATAATTATTTCACTTAATATCTTTACTGGAGATTATAAATTTTTGTTTGTTGATTTATAGAAGTATGAGAGTAGATTTGCCTCTAAATAGTTCCTAGTCTAACATTTTTTAAATCACATTTTAATTCTAGTTTCAGCTTCATTTTTGTAGTTAATTATTTCCTCTCACTTTGATCTAATTTCATTGACTAGAAAATTTTAAAATCTAAAAGAATTCCCTACGGATCGACCCGTACTCGCCATGTACTGAAATTGTATGTCGTGCGCTTGCGGTTAAAATTAATTCAAAATTCATCGGCATTTTTCTAACTCAATAGAAAATTTATCGTTAAAAGCACACATTCAAGTGAGAAAAATAGTCTTCTTAGCCGCCAATTTGAGTGAAGTTATGTCCCAATCCATGCCCATTAAATACAAAAATCCTGACCGCCCTTTCGTGTATAATTGGAGACAAGACGATTAACAAATGTTTGATTGACTTAGGTGCGAGTGTCAACTTGATTCCATACACCATGTATGAACAATTAGGCTGAGGTGAGCTCAAACCCACAAAAGTTACGCTTCAATTTGCCGATCGCTCCATTAAGAAGCTCGTGGGAGAAATCTAGGACGTGCTCATTCGAGTAGGGCAATTCATATTCCCCATTGACTTTATCATTCTCGAAACACAACCCGTGACAAATCCCACGAGGCAAAGTCCATTGATTTTAGGTAGACCATTCTTAGCCACCTTAAATGCCTTAATCAACTGTCGTAACGGTTCGATGAAAATCTCTTTTGGAAACATGACTTTGGACCTCAACATTTTCAATCTTGAAAGCCAATCGAATGAGCCTTGTCACCAAATGTTGAATGTTAGTGCCATTCACCCAAACTTCGAAAACGAGACACTTGACCTTAAAGAAAAACGCGAAGCCGAATACGAAAAGTTGTTTCATGAAATTCCTAATAAAATTAAATACACTCTTCCCTTTGAATCGCTTCCAGTTGAGTCCGAATCTCAACCCAATTCTTTAATCGAGCAACTCCCAAAGTTGGACCTCAAACCACTTCCCGATCACCTTAAGTACATATACTTAGGTGAAAAACAAACTTGTCTTGTCATAATTTCTAACGACATTTCTCTTGACCAAAAACATCTCTTCTCTCTATTCTTTCAAAAAACAAGGAAGCGATTGAATGGTCGATTACCGATATTAAGGGAATTAGTCCCGCTTTTGTTCAACATTGCATCCCTTTAATCGACGATGCCATGCCTGTTTGTGACGCGCAATGAAGGCTTAGTCCAAAAATGAAAGATGCGGTGCGTGATGAAATTCTTAGACTTCTCGACAACGGAATCATTTACCCAATCTTTGATAGTTCATGGGTTAGCCCAATTCACGTTGTACCGAAAAAGCCTGGGATAACCATTGTAAAAAACGATTCAAACGAACTTATTCCCACTTGCACTCAAACGGGTTGGCGTGTTTTCATTGACTATCGAAAACTAAATGTCGCAACATGTAAAGATCACTTCCCTCTTCCATTCATTGACCAAATGCTCGCACGTTTAGCCGGCCACGAATTCTACTGCTTACTCGATGGTTATTCCGTCTACAACCAAATTCCGATCGCTCCCTAAGATCAAGAGAAAATGACTTTTACCTGTCCATTCGGTACCATTGCTTATTGGCATATGCCATTCGGACATTGTGACACTCCTGCTATTTTCCAACAATGCATGGTTGGCATTTTTTCCAACATGATTGAACGTTTTCTAGAAGTTTTTTATGGATGATTTTCTATCTTTGTTGTTCTTTTTTTCAATATTTACATCACCTCGAATTGGTTTTAAATCAATGTAAAGAAAAACATTTGACTTTGAATTGGGAAAAATGCCACTTTATGGTCAAACAAGGCATAATCCTTGGACATATCCTCTCAAATAAAGGCTTTGAGGTAGATAAAGCAAAAGTTGACGTAATTGCAAATCTACCCATTCCCAAATCTGTTAAGGGCATTCGATCATTTTTAGGACACGTTGGCTTTTACCGACATTTTGTGAAAGACTTTAGGAAAATCGCTCGTCCTTTGAGGACTCTCCTTGAAAAAGATGCTCTATTCGATTTCAATTCCAAGTATATCTCTTCTTTTGAACGTCTTAAGAACGAACTCATTTCTGCTCCAATCATTTGTGCACTCAATTAGGATCTTCCTTCCGAAATAATGTGTGATGCTTCAAACTTTGTAGTTGGTGCTATCTTAGGACAATGCATCAACAAGATCCTTCACGTTATCTACTACGCTAGTGTGACTCTGAATGACGCTCAACTCAACTACACAACAACCGAGAAAGAGCTTCTAGCTGTCGTTTTTGCACTCGAAAAGTTTCGACCTTACTTGATAGGTTCACACGAGACTGTGTACATGGACCACTCCGCGCTTCGATATCTCTTCGCTAAAGAGGATGCTAAATCACATTTGATTTGTTGGATCCTTTTACTTCAATAGTTTTATCTTACAATCAAAGACAAAAAGGAATCGATAATGTCATATCCAAATACTTATCTCGTCTTTTGAACGCAACATCTTCTTTTCCAATCTATGAAAACTTCCCCGATGAACAACTTCTTTCAATTTCTATTGATCGGTGGTATGCTGATATAGTGAACTACTTAGTCACTAAAGAAACTCCCTTATCTTGGTCCAAATAGAACAAATACAAATTCATGTCCCAAGTGAAATATTTATAGTGGGACGATCCATACTTGTTCAAATATTGTCCCGACCAAATCATCCAACGTTGCATTCGGGATAATGAGATCAGGTATGTTCTTTCGTTTTGCCAAAATCAAGCGTGCGGTGGACATTTCAGTCCTCGAAAACTGTGGAAAAGGTGCTTTGGGGTGGTTTATATTGTCCTTCCCTTTTCAAAGATGATGAACATATTTTTCTGTGTTTTAAACCATTTGTTTCATATATTTTTATTTTAATAAAGCGGTATTATGCGGGTATTTTGTTGTGGTTTTGCAGATTATAGATTCCGAAGTGAAACGTTGAAATTAATCGGTTGTGTCGTCCAATGGTTCAAATGACACGCAAAAAAAAAAGAGTGCGACATTTTGAGTACCGAATAATTCGAAGAGAAAGTACATATCGTTCATGAAGAAATGCATCTCACGTCACCAACATGTGTACTATTCATACAAGAAGGCAAATGCAAATATTGAAAATACACTTCCAAAGATTAGCCTGAAAATCTCTCAATGCAAGGCAACTTGTTAATCAAATAACAAAGCAAAGACCAATTCAAAGTAAGGTGGCCTTATTTTTCTCCAAATATAAAGCACATGGACCTAAATAGTAGGGTTATCTTTGGAGGCTGAAGTCTGTAAATAGAAAGAGCAATGTAGATGGAAAATCATCTCTTACCCCATCACTTTTCTTCTAGTTTAGTTTTAAATTCAGCAGTGTTTTTATTTTCGAACAAAATACGTAGGATTGTTAATTAGATTTAGCAATTTATTTATTCTTGTTCTTAGTTATTTTCTGCACTTTTCCAGTTTGTTAATAACTTCATTTCATTTATTTCAGTTGTTTCCTCTATTACTTTCTTTTAACCACTTTTATTTTCTGCTCTGATTTCTACAATTTTATATTTAATTGCAATTTTGATTAGATTCAAATTCCATTTGGAGTATATTATTGTTTTTATTTCCGGTTCAAGATCCACCATCGAATTTGTTTAACACACCTAAGATTTAAATTTGGATTTCAAATATTTTAAAACACAATTCCCTGTGTTCGACCTGCATACTACACGCCTGTGCACTTGCAGAACTTATTAAAATTTGTGCTTTTCTAATCAATAGAAAAGTCACAACAAGTTTTTGGCGCCATTGTCGGGGAATTGCTATTTTGAGATTTTTGATTTTTCGTTTTGTAAGTCTATTCGTGTTAATTTATTATTTTGCATTAATTTTCAAAAAAAAAATCGTTTTTTTCGTTTTTTTCCGTTTTAACTCAATTTTTCTTTTTTTTCCCGCTGCTTTCATTTTCGCATTTCTATTTTAGTTAGTTTCACGTTGCAAGTCCGGTATTTATTTCACATTGCAAGTTCATTTTCCACGATTACATTCATTTTAGTTCTGCATTTTATTCCAACCATTTACGTTTCTATTACGTGTTGCTTACATTATAATTACGTGATTCTACTGCCGGTCAATCACGTTTCACAATTCACAAATTCCATTTTCACGTATCAAAGCATTCATCATGCATCACCAAGCATTCACTTCAGATCTGCATAATTTCAAGTTCATATAAAAAAAAGATTTTTTTTTCGTTTTTCCCTTCGTTCATTCACACATTCATTTAGTCTCTGTTTCTTAACATACTCATAATTTTGCATTCATCTTCCATTCTTCTTCAATCCTACAGTCAGCCGAAATCAACACAACCACGCTTTAAAACTGAACTTCATGTTCACCTCTGCCTCAATCTGTGCACTTCAATACACTTACCACATTCAACTACTACCTAATCCTCCTCCTTCATCGCCTGAAACAGTAATTGCACACAACTTCTTCTCACCATATCCCACCAGCAAACCAATTGCCTCACAGCAAATGGGTTCTTACTGACCTTATTCCACAGTTCCATAAACTTCTCCACACTCAACTATCATCAGCATCATATACTTCTTCATACAACTGTATACTTCCACATATTTGCTTCTGTTACAACACTGCTGCCATCCACAACAAATACTACACCATAACAGCAACTCCATCTCCACTAACTAGTGAACAGTGCACAAACCCAAACCAACATTGCAACACACACATCACAAGACTTGCTATTGGAAACATCCCCTGCCACCACATCACCCCTAAATCACCATCACATCGCCTCCTCCATCAAATCCAAACCCAGACCCGAAACCTAATCAACGAAAATCACCCCCAAATCACCATCACATCGCCTCATCCATCAGTGCCAAACCCAGTCGAAGTCGCAGCAAGTTTTTAGCAACCGCTTTCTTCCTTTGTTCATCTCACCACAGCGGAACCTCCAAATTTGAAGAAAAAAAAAATCAAAGAACGGAAGTTTGATTTGGGAAAAGAACGGAAGTTTGATTTTATTTTTATTTGGACTAGTGAGATTTAAAGTGATTTGTAAAGAAAAAAAGAGTGATTTATTAAGGAAGAGGTAGCTGTTTTGCTTGCATACGAGAGTTAAAAGAGTGTCGAGACAACTGGAGACAACGGTTTAATTCTGTTATTAGCCCTTAGAGATCTGACCTTCTAGCAACAACATATTAACTGAAATAGCTCTAACTCAATAAATCTTTGTCATTCGTTGGCGCTACTCAGTTGCACTGGACGGACTGCCATATCCCTCTATAAGTAATTTTCTACTCTACTGGTGTTCAACCAAAAACTGTTATAAATCTACTTTTGGCTATTACACCTTGATTTATTTATGCGCGTTTGGACAAGAAATAATTTTAACCGTTTAGAAAGCCAAAATATTTCATTAAACAAATCAACGGAAATTTCAAATCAAACAAATATGAGCAATCATGGTTCACAACAAGGTTCACATCACAGTTCACACCACAATTCACCAAAATTATCACCTAAATCACATTTTGGGAATAATGAATTTCATGAGAACCAACCATTTTCCCTTAGAGACCGATGCTATCCAACACGGACTGTTCAACCTTCGGTTATTTCATTTCCACCTGCCGAAGGAAATAATTTTGAGCTAAAACATTCTTTCATCCAAGGGGTACCAAAATTCACTAGGTTTGAAAATGCATATGAATTTCTTAGTGAATTTGAATTATACGCTTCGACAACTAAAATGCAATAACTTTCTAATGAATCCATCAAGCTAAGACTTATTCCATTCACGCTTCTAGAAAGTGCGAAAAGATGGCTTAATTCTCTTCCTAAAAATTCAATTAAAAGTTGGGACAATTTCGTTACTATATTTTTGAAAAAGTTTTTTCCCTTCCACAAAACCCTTAAAACTCGAACTGAAATCAACCAATTCTCTCAAAATGAAGGAGAAACTTTTTCAAAATATTTTGAGAGGTTCAATCAATTATTATATAGTTGCCCACATCATGCAATCCTTAAACATGTTTTTTGCCAAATCATTTATGAAGGGATTAACTATCAAACAAGATCCCAACTCGAATCAATGTGCGGAGGAGAATTCATGGCAAAAACAGACGAGGAAGCTTGGGAACTTTTAGAAGAGTATTCAGAAAAGGATATGCAATGGGAAACAATTCGTGTTCCAATTCGTACTCCAAACAAAGGAGTACATGCCATTGACCCATCACATCTTCCCACAGATGCCCAAATTCCTCAAGAAGGAGAAGGACTTCCCCATTAATACACACAAGATCAAATAAATTCTATTGCTCAAAATAGACCTTATTCATCCACATACAATCCTAACAATGTGTCTAATCCATCACATATGTATCCGATGATACCAAATCCGAATTATCGAGCCCTAACCTCTAATGCTCAAAATTCACAACCAACTACTCAAACAAAACCTTCGAATAAACCATACAGGCGTCCTAATTTCAATCCATCAACCCAACCTTCTCAGCCTTTGCAACAAATTGCTCGATTGGAAAAACAACTCTCTAAATAAAATGAACAAATCACTAACCAAGATGCGCGAATTGAGCAAATCACCAAACAAAATGAACAAATGTTGATAATGATGAAGGATCACATGAAAATCAATGAGAAAGGTAAATTGCCTAGTCTAACCGAAGTGAATCCAAAGTAAAACTCTCAAGGAGTAAATCTTTATGAGGACGAAGATGTAAATCCGGTTAATGTTCTCACCACATTAAGGTCTGGAAAGAAGATGGACAACCATGTCGGCAACCCCGACGTCCTTCTTAAGTCTTCCCTTGTTCAAAATTCGGTAATTCAGTCAACATCCACTGTTGTCAATCCAAACAAATCTAATTCTTCATCCAAGGTCGGCCATCCTGACCACTCTTCGCTTTCTGATGTTGCCAACCCCAACATTTCAGCTCCCTTATCTTCACCCTCTAATGTCACGCCTTCTTCTTCGAATGAAAAAACTACCGAACGAGTCTATAAACCCATAGCTCCATTTCCCCATAGACTCAACAAAAAGAAGAAGCCCGCTAATTTTGACCAAATTCTTGAAATCTTTAAACAAGTTCGAATCAATATTCCTCTTCTTGATACCATCGAGAAAAAAACGTGCCACTAACATTCCTAAGACTGCATTTTTAACTGCAAACACGAGCTCCGTTCTTTCAAATCCCTCCCCAATCAAGTATAAGGGCCCTGGTTGTCCTACAATCAGCTATAAAATAGGTAACACTCACATTAGTCATGCCTTACTCGATCTTGGAGCGAGTGTGAATCTTTTGCCTTATATTGTGTACTGTCAACTTCGACTAGGGGAATTAAAACCTACAAACATCACAATTCAACTATCTGATCGATTTGTCCAAAAACCATTGGGCACAATTGAAGATGTTTTGATACAAATCGAGCAATTCTATTTCCCAGTCGATTTCATAGTCTTGGAGACCGCACCTGTCTCAAATCCTAATTGTCAGATTCCCTTGATATTAGGTCGTCCATATTTAGAATCATTAAATGCTATCATAAATTATAGGAATGGTGAACTCCGACTTTCCTTTGGGCACCTAAACATTGAAATAAATATTTTCAATGTTAACAAACAACCAAGGGATCTTCAAATAGAAGAAGTTGACATGATCCAAATAATTGTTGAAAATGATTTTAGTGATATTACAGAGTCTCTTAACATGTGCCTAGATCATTTCAATTTCAATTTAAATGAAGATGAATACATTTATGAATTAAATGATATGCTCCGCTCTTCTCATAATTCACTAGAATTCAATCAGTTGATGTCTACTAAGCCTCAAAAGAAGTACACCCTAAATTAGGCCTCAAGCCTCTTCCAAACGATCTTAAGTACGCATACTTAGATTCTTTGGAAAATTTCCCTGTAATCTTGGCATCCGATCTCTTTAAGGACCAAGAAGAACAACTTTTGAAAATTTTAAGGGAAAATAAAGAGGCAATAGGATGGTTAATCGCTGATATTAAGGGAATTAGTCCATCAATCATCGAACAACGAATACATTTAGTCGACGAGGCTAAACCCAGCGCGAAGCTCAAAGGTAATTGAACCCTAATATGAGAGAAGTGGTAAAGGAGTTTAGACAATAACATTATCTACCCTATCTTTGACAGTACTTGGGTAAGTCTGGTACAAGTTGTTCCCAAGAAGTCTAGAATCACTGTGACCAAAAATGAGTATAACGAACTTGTTCCAACAAAAGTCAAAACAAAATGGCGCGTTTGCATCGACTATAGAAAACTCAATGCAACAACAAGAAAGGATCATTTTCCCCTCCCTTTCATTGATCAAATGCTCGAATGCTTAGCCGATCATGAATATTATTGTTTTCTTTATGGTTGCTCGGGCTATAATCAAATTCCAATTGCGCTAGAGGACCAACACAAAACAACGTTCACATGTCCCTTCGGAACTTTCGCTTATCGTTGCATGCCCTTCGGTCTTTGTAATGCACCCGCTACCTTTCAGAGATGTATGATGAGTATATTTTCTGATATGGTGGAGGCTTTCTTAGAAATACTCATGGACGATTTTCAATCTATGGGTCATCTTTTGATCAATGCCCCCTTCGTTTACAACGTGCCTTAAAGCGATGTAAGGAGAAATCTCTTGTTCTTAATTGGGAAAAATGTTATTTTATGGTTAAGCAAGGAATGGTCTTAGGTCACGTTGTCTCTAAAAATGGCCTAGAAGTTGACAAATCTAAAGTTGATCTTATTGTCAGCCTTCCTCCTCCAAGGTCCGTAAAGGACATTCACTCATTTCTCGGCCATGTAGGATTTTATAGGAGGTTCATTAAAGATTTTTCAAAAATTTCAAAACCACTTTCGAATCTTCTGGCTAAAGACGATAAATTTGAATTTTCCAATGAATGTAAAAGGTCTTTTGAAACCCTCAAATCGATCTTGACCACTGCACCTATCATCCAACCTACGAATTGGACTTTGCCTTCCGAATTAATGTATGACGCTTCTGATTATGCCATTGGAGCCATCTTAGGTCAACGAATCGATAAACTTCCTCGAGCCATCTATTTTGCTAGCAAAACTCTTAACGAAGCTCAATTGAATTACTCAACCACAGAAAAAAAAATTTAGCAGTTATCTTTGCCCTCGATAAGTTTAGATCATATCTCGTTGGTTCTAAGGTCATAGTTTACACCGATCATGCCGCATTGCGGTATTTACTCATAAAAAAGATGCCAAACCCCGCTTAATCCGTTGGATTCTCCTTCTTCAAGAGTTTGACCTAGAAATACGAGATAAAAAGGGTTCTGAAAATGCCGTAGCCGATCATCTTTCTCGTATTGTTCATGAAAACGTCGATAACTCTCAAATCAATGATCATTTTCCCGATGCACAAATTCTTTCCCTCTCAAGTGCACCATGGTACGCAGACATCGTAAATTATCTTGTCACAAATGAAACACCTTCCCATTGGTCAAAACAAGATAAAAAAAATTTCTCTCCAACGTTCGAAACTTTTACTGAGACTATCCTTTTCTCTTCAAATATTGCACCGATCAAATCATACGTAGATGTGTCCCCGAACATGAATTCCATAGCATCCTCTCTTTTTCACATAATCAAGCATGTGAAGGACATTTTGGAGCAAAGAAAACTGCTGCCAACATGTTACAGTGCGGTTTTTATTGGCCTTCTCTTTTTCGTGATTCCCACGAATTTTGTTTCAAGTGCGCTAGATGTCAACAAACAGGTCGTATTTCCAAACGTAACATGATGCCCCTAAACCCAATCCTTGTCATCGAAATTTTTGATGTTTGGTGCATCGATTTCGTGGGTCCTTTTCCTAATTCTTTTGGAAATCTCTACATCCTACTTGTAGTAGATTACTTGTCTAAATAGTTTGAGGCCATTCCTACCAGAACAAATGGCAATAAACTTGTTGTCAAATTTTTGAAAGAAAACATATTTTCCCGTTTTGGCA
The DNA here is from genome assembly GCA_030765085.1 of Allium cepa. Classification (NCBI taxonomy): domain Eukaryota; kingdom Viridiplantae; phylum Streptophyta; class Magnoliopsida; order Asparagales; family Amaryllidaceae; genus Allium; species Allium cepa. Next base: position 698,087,304 of record CM060942.1, on the reverse strand, counting down.
CACCTCGAGCCATTATAAGTGATAACGTTTCCCAATTTTGTAATCGTGCTTTTGAATCTCTTTTTAAGAAATACTCTATCACTCATAAACTATCTACTCCATATCATCCACAGACTAATGGTCAAGTCAAGATTTCCAATAGACAAATTAAACAAAATCTTGAAAAGACGGTTAAATCCAACAGAAAAGATTGGTCATCTAAATTAATAGACGCCCTATGGGCATTTCGCACAGCTTATAAAACCAATCTAGGAAAGTCACCATATCGATTAGTCTTTGGAAAAGCATGCCATTTACCTGTTGAGCTCGAGCATCGCGCACTTTGGGCAATCAAATACCTTAATTTTGACATAGAAAAAGTCGGATCGCATTGTAAATTATAATTGTCAGAATTAGAAGAACTAAGAAATGAAGCGTATGAAAATGTAAAGATTTATAAAGAGAAAAATAAATTTTATCATGATAAATCCATACTTTGTAAGACATTCGAAGTAGGTCAGAAAGTTCTCTTATATAATTCCTGACGTCATTTATTTTCGGGAAAATTGAGATACCGTCGGACAGGTCCATATATTGTGAAAACATTATACCCTTATGGTGAAGTTGAAATTGAAAATCCTAGGGACGGTTCCATTTCAAAGGTCAATGGACAAAACTTGAAGCCATTTCTAGAGTTTGAACAACACGAGGACGATGAGTTCGTGGATCTTCACGAACCTAGCTATTCGGCATGAGCCACTCACTATCTTGTACATATCAGGTTGTATTTTTTTTAGTGTTTTTTAGGATTTTTTTTCCTTCTATTTTTCATTTGCATTCTATTTGACAGTTGGGACACCGTCTCAATCTAGTGTGGGGGGGATGCACATCTCATTATGTTTGTTCATATTTCATAGCGTGGCATCATTTTTTTTTAAAAATCATCTCATTATTTGTTTTCAAATTTCCTTTCATTTTTTTCTCATTTCCCATTATTTTCATGACTTCGATTTATTTTTAATTAGTCAAGACAAAGTAAGTAAGCAGTTGAAGTCTATTGATGAATTTTTTTGTGAATCACTAATTTCAAATGTAAAATATAATGAAAAGTTGAATTACAAGCGATAATAGTGAGGTTAGTATATAGGAGGATTCATAGGTGATGGTTATGAAATCCTTTCTAAACTGTAGTCTTTGTTTTTTTTTACAAAGTGGCAGATTTAAAGTACATGCGTTGACATTTCAAATCATTGAAGTTAAGTGGTGCTAAGTTGATTTGCATAACTCTCTTTAGTTAATTTCAAAATAAAATATAGCATAATAATAATAATAATAAGAAACACCTAGAGTCGATAGGTGTGCACACTTATGAAAGTGTGTGCACTCGCCACGCTCTGTACTCTTCTCACGTAAGCCCGCAAGACAGTGCATGGATGGTATATCTGGCCTCAGCATTCTGAGTTAGGTGTATAAATAATTCAATAAATAATCACCTAAGGATTACCAACCTTTTTTGACATAGTCAGCGTCGGTTTGCACAATCCGCCAAGCTTTGTCCCAACTCTCACGTAAGCCCGCAAGGCAGTGCATCGATGGTATACCTTGGTCCAAAGGTTAGGTGTAAAAAAAAAAGAAAAAAAAGAAGAAAAATTTTTTTAGCAAAGAGAGACTAAGCTTTGAAACCCAAACACTTCTTGACTTTGTTGATTTGGCTTGTTATACAAATGGAAATGGAAAATACCATTTTGACAAAAATCGTGATTAACAGTGAAGAATTTATTTCATGGCTGCACTATGTTATCGACCGAAACAACTAGCCAAACTAGAATCTAATGTATGAAAACTTGAGTTATATTGAAATTCGTGTTTAGTGAGGATCCAAAAATTTCTAAAAGATGACTAAAACTGATATACATTATTTTGTTGCAATTATTCTGAAGTAAATCGAGTCTTCATTTGTTTAAAATTTTGCATTCATGTAGTACATTAGAATCATCACATACTGCATTTCGATTTGTGGGTAGTATCCGCTGAAAACCCTCATGAGACACCACACGTCCTACTAGGGACACCTAGAGGTTAAACGGCTTGTTGCATACGCTCAATGCAATCGTGTTTCCTACGAAAAAGGATTTAGTTAGTTTTTATTTTCTTATTTATTCGAGGACGAATAAAGTTCAAGTGTGGGGGTATTTGATGAACATATTTTTCTGTATTTTAAACCGTTTGTTTCATATATTTTTATTTTAATAAAGCGGTATTATACATGTATTTTGTTGTGGTTTTGCAGATTACAGATTCCGAAGTGCAACGTTGAAATTAATCGGTTGTGTCGTCCAATGGTTCAAATGACACGCAAAAAAAGAGTGCAACATTTTGAGTACCGAACAATTCGAAGAGAAAGTACGTATCGTTCATGAAGAAATGCATCTCACGTCACCAACATGTGTACTATTCATGCAAGAAGGCAAATGCAAATATTGAAAATAAACTTTCAAAGATTAGCCTGAAAATCTCTCAAAGCAAGGCAACTTGTTAATCAAATAAAAAAGCAAAGACCAATTCAAAGTGAGGTGGCCTTATTTTTATCCAAATATCAAGCACATGGACCTAAATAGTAGGGTTATCTTTGGAGGTTGAAGTCTTTAAATAGAAAGAGCAATGCAGATGGAAAATCATCTCTTACCCCATCTCTCTTCTTCTAGTTTAGTTTTAAATTCAGCAATGTTATTATTTTCGAACAAATTACATAGGATTGTTAATTAGATTTAGCAATTTATTTATTCTTTTTCTTAGTTATTTTCTGCTTTTCTAGTTAGTTAATAAATTCAGTTCATTTATTTCAGTTGTTTCCTCTATTATTTTCTTTTAAGCACTTTTATTTTCTACTCTGATTTCTACAATTTTATATTTTAATTGTAATTTTAATTAGATTCAAATTCAATTTGGAGTATATTACTTTTTATATTTCCTGTTCAAGATCCACCATCGAATTTATTTAACACGCCTAAGATTTAAACTTGGATTTCAAATTTTTTAAAACACAATTTCCAATGTTTGACCTGCATACTACACACCTGTGCGCTTGCAGAATTTATTAAAATTTGTGCTTTACTAATCAATAGAAAAGTCACAACAAAAGACTCGTTTGAATTTTGTAAAACTTGCGATTGATGTCATATGTTCGGACGAATTTCTCGATAAGATATGTTGTCACTAAACCCATTCTTACGATCGAAGTTTTGATGTTTGGGGTGTCGACTTTATGGGACCTTTTCTCGGTTCTTTTTGAAACTTTTATATCCATCTCGCTGTCGATTACGTCTCAAAATGGGTCGAAACCATTCCTTGCAAAACCAATGACCATAGAATTATTGTGAAATTTCTCAAAGAAAACATCTTTTCAAGGTTCGACACACCTCGCATAATAATCAATGATAATGGAACCCACTTTTGCAATCGATCTTTTGAAACATTAATGAAGAAATACTCGATAACCCACAAATTATCCACTCCATATCATCCTCAAACTTGTGGACAAGTTGAAGTTTCAAATTGACAAATGAAACAAATCTTGGAGAAAACTGTTAATAAAAATTTAAAAGATTGTTCTCATATATTGACCAACTTGCTTTGGGATTGCCATACTGTTTTTAAAACTAACCTTGGGATATTATTTTGATGTAAAGCTTGCCATTTACCCATTGAAATCGAACACAAAGCGCTGTGGGAAATAAAGAGCTTAAACATTGATTTTGAGAAAGTTGGCGAAAACCGAAAACTACAACTCAACGAACTAGAAGAACTTAGGAACGACGCATATGAAAATGAGAAATTTTACAAAGAAAGAACAAAAGTTTTCCATGACAAGTCAATCCTGAAGAAAACGTTTTCTCCTAACCAGGATGTTCTTTTATATGACTTGAGAATTCATTTATTCCCTAGGAAACTTAAATCAAGATGACTGGACCATTTGTGGTATGAACTATTTTTCCACATGGTGCCATAGAAATAGAAAACCCCAAGGATGGATCGATTTTCAAAGTCAACGGTCATCGTTTGAAACCTTTCTTGGAATTTCCAAATAACCAAGAGGAGGAGCTCACGATTCTTCATGAGCCAAGCTACGTCTCGTAAGAACGACCTCTTCTGTAAATATGTACTTATTTTTTACCATTACGCTCATTATATCGTGCATTGACTGTGAGGACACATTTCAAAATTAAGTGTGGGGGGAGTCTCATTTTCATTTTTTTAAAGTTTCATGGCATTTTAGAATTTTCTTTTTCATTTAACTTGAAAAAGTCTCAAAATTTGTAAATCTCAAAAACATTTTCTTTTTAGCATTTTGATTTATTTTTGAAGAAACACTATAGGATAAGTATAAGATTGAAAATTCATTTGCCTTGACAAAAATAAAAATGAAGTCTGATTAAAAGTAACAATGGTTTAACTAGTATATAGAAAGTTTCATATGTGTTAATTATGAAGTATGTTCTAATTGAAAATATTTGTATAAAAAAAGTGGTAAATTTAAAGTAAAGGATATAACATTTTTATCTTCTAAGTTAAATGTTGCTAAGATGATTTTGTAGAACCCTCTCTTTCTTCAAAAAAATTATAAGTTAAAAAAAATCATTTTTATATATGTATATAATTTTTTACATTTAGAGTCATGTGTTCACACTCGTATGTTCACTCGCCATGCTCTATACCCTTCTCACGTAAGCCCGAAAGGCAGTGCACGATCGGTATATTTGGCCTCAGTTTATCTAAGTTAGGTGTATGCAAAAAATCTTTTTAATAATGCCTACAGTCGATAAGAGTTCACACTTGTATGTTCACTCGCCACGCACTGTATTCCCCTCACATCAGTCCGCAAGGCAGTGCATGGGCAATATATCTGGCCTTAATTTACCTGAGTTAGGCATATGTAAATATTGTTAATATCAATAAAATTTTCAAAGAACAGAGAGCAAGCAGTTGAAATCTAAGCACTATTTTTGACTTGTTTGATTTAACTTGTTATTGAAAATAAATGAAAATACCACTTTGATAAACTTTGATAATCAACTAAGAATCTATTTCATAGTTACACTATATTATCGACCGAAACAACGAGTTAAACTATTGTCTATTTGTTATGATAACTTAATTTTTGTTGAAAATTTTGACGAATAAATGACTTAAATTTTCAAGATAATGGCCAAAACTTGTCTTTAACTTATTTTTGTCAATTTAATAGTGAATCCTTCATTGTAAATATTTTAAAAAACTTGCATTCATCCCATTGTAAATAAATCTTTCACTTTGTAAATTTTTTCACTTGGATTTTGCGCGTAGTATCCATTGAAAACCTTCACGAGACAACACATGTCCTACCGGGGGACACCTAGAGGTTTAACGTCTTATTGCATACGCTTAATGCAATCATGCTCCCTACAAAAACGGATTTATCTTAGTTTCCCTTTATTCAAGGACGAATAAAAAGATAAGTGTGGGGGTATTTGATGTGCACGTAAATGTGTATTTATTTACATCCATATGTTATCTATTTTTATTTAAATAAAAGTCATATTTGGGAATTTTAACATGTTTAAAACCATAATTCAATTATTTTCAAATCATCATATATTCATTTTCATTCAGGGGCAAAATGGTCATTTTTTTGCATATGTCAATTTGAGAATTTTTACTTGGACAATTTTTGATAATTTTTATACGAATTTGGACGCCCATGGAAGAGGCTTTTATGAAGATACATGCATGCACAAACGAATATAAAGGAAAGAAGAGGGAAATAATTCAAGACCATAATCATGGTGGACCCCACCCACTTACCTAAATCTACAATTAAAATCTAATGGATAACTAAGTGGACGTTGAAGCTTTATGCACATTTGATGATGGATTAATTGGTGACTAATGGTTACTTGGTGGCCACACTTTCTAAAAGGCATTTTAGGAAGCACCCTAAAAATTGAATTAGTTTTTTATGCATGTATAAATAGCCCTCTTATGTTCATGTAAATATTTTCTACGCTCTCTTATTTTTACTTAGGTAATTAGCAAGTTGTAAACAGGAATCAAAGTGAAATAAAAATGGCTTCCAAGCCTCTTTCTCTTCTCTTTTCTACTTGCTTTTATTTACTTTTATGTTGATGTTTTCTATGCTCTTTTCTTTGTTAATAGATTAAATTTACATTCATGCAAGTAGTGCAGTTTTTCTTCTCTATGCAAGTAGTTAGTAGTTAATCTTTCTTTCTTCCTTTTTTTAGTTTCCATTTCCTTACTTTTTTTTAATGTTCAAATTTACAAGTGTTGATTTGATAACACAAATGAGTAGCTAAACCCCTTAAATTTAGGGGTAATGAAGCTCTCTAAATTTATATAATTTCAACATTTCTATGATTTATGTAAGTGAATTTTGATATAAGTTTATACAAGTAGGTTTGATAGCTTATGTTGCTTTTGCAAATGAGCTATTCTTATTCAACATAAACACAATTGACATCATCATTTGCTAATTTATTTTGATTCTGAAAAGAAAGTAAAAACAAAGTTTGATGATCTACTAACTAACTACAATAGTAAATGGATCATACTTAAAAATAGCTTTTGCTTTGCCTTCATTTTCATGAGAATTTACAAGTGGTATAATTGATGTATTATAGTTTGATGGTTTGAGTTATGATAATTAAAAACATAAATAAACCATACTTATGATAAATTCAACTACTATTTCATTAAATATCTTAACTAGAGATCATAAATTTTTTGTTTGTTGATTTACGAAAATATGAATGTGGATTTACCTCTAAATTGTTCCTAGTCTAATAGTTTTTGAATGACATTTTAATTCTAGTTTTAGCTTCATTCTTATAGTTAACAATTTCCTCTCACTTTGGTCTAATTTGATTGACTAGAAGTTTTGAAAATCTAAAACAATTCCCTATGGATCGACCGGTACTTGCCACATACTAAAATTGTACGCCGTGCGCTTACGGTTAAAATTAATTCAAAATTTATTAGCATTTTTTTAACTCAAAAGAAAATTTATCGTTAAACATTAGAATAAAAGCTTGACACATTTTATTTAACGTAAATTGACTCATACTGACCACAATTTCAAATTTTAGAAAAAAATTAAATGATTACTAGTAAATTAATGTCGATGGGCTGGTCTTAATAAAGTAAACATATGGAATGAATTTCCATATGTTAATATTAACACCCTAATTGTGAAATTTCTATTTAAAACAACTTGGACATTTAAAATTTATCATTTTGAGTTTGAAGAGACCGAGATTGGATGTCTGCATTATTCGGTACCACTTCGATCCAATAACCATTGCGAACCCTCACGGTTTGATTTTAAAGTCTAATATGCGGGATTTTAATTAAAGTAAAAAATTCGGCTATTTCAATAAGTATTTATACTTAAACACTATTAGAATACCATTGGATTTTCTATAAAAGTTTTTTCGGTCATCGTAAGATAAAAACCCGCTGTGTTTATATGCGACGTGATCTTACGAGTGACCTTGGTTTTTCGAAGGATTTTGATAAATTAAGTAATTCAAATTAAGTATATTTACTCATGCTGGTTTCTAACCTGACTTGGGTGTTACTTTACTGTTATGCTCGGGTCAGACCGAGAATTACAGATTCAGGTTAGGATGCTTGGAGCTCAGAAGACGAGCTGGATGATGGAGACGTATTACATGTACTTGATTATATTCCAGTATGCGCTGTAGGTTGTATATTCAGCATTTTTGAGAATAAGTTATTATAGCTATCCAGATTTCTATGTTAATGGTTGTACTTTGATAATTTGTATGTACATTAATAGCTGTAGATTCTTTGTATAAAAATCTGTTATTTTATATTATATTTTGTTCCACTGTGATTGTGAGATTCTGTGTTGTTTCTATTTCATTATCAATCCTTTTCTTCTTAATCCATAATGATCAGGTATTTCCGGAACTCGATTGCTCGACATTCTATACAGTAAACGTATTAGTGTCGATTTTCGAGGGTCGAAAACCCCGATCGTTAAAAAAGAGGTAGAATTAATCTCAGAGGAGATAGCACCACCACTAATGGAATTGCCCGACCAAATGGTAGGAGAGGTCCCGGTAAGGCTCAAGCTAAAACTGTTGGTGCTGGGGTTCCCCAAATGGACATAGGAGCAATGTATCAATTCTTTGTAAGCATGATGAAAGCTGGAATTGCAGCCAGAGTTGTCGGAGGTAATGCCGCTGGAGGTGGAGTTCAAGAAGCTCCAATGGTAAACCATATTGCTTACTTCAGCAGAGATTATGCCTGGCTTGGAGGGAAGCCGTTCATTGGTGCTGAAGATTTGATTGAGGTGGAAAAATGGCTATTACATTGCGAGATAATTTTTGCTGACTTAGGATTGAATGACGAGTAGAAGAGGAGATTGGCTTTGAGACAGCTTCGAGGAGCTACCTTATTTTGGTGGAATACTGTTGTAGTTGGTGTTGATGAGGAAACCATGACTTGGGCAGAGTTTAGGAGAAGGTTTCGAGAAAGGTTTATGTCGGTGATGGCCTAGTCGGCATTGGTTAGGAAGTTTGTTGGATAGGATCAAGGAGAAATGTCCGTTCTAGAATATGTAAGAAAATTCAAAGACTTGGTCCGGTAGGGGTATGCTTTGGTTGAACTGGTGATCAGGTGGAGTGAAAAGTATATAAGAGGCTTGAGGTCGGAATTGATGAGTGCTACCTTGCCACACTTAAGGGATCCAAGTGATGTAGTGGTAGAAATGGCACTGAGGTAGGAAGAGACGTTAGCTAGTTTGAAGAAGAAAATGAAGGAATCGCAGGTGGGACAGGGTCAGCAAAGAAAGTTTTTCCATAAGAAGAATGCTTAGAATGGAGGAACACAAAATAAGGGAAAAGCTGAAGTGGTTTGCTATAAATGTGATAAGAAGGGACACTATGCTAATGACTGTCGGGCCGAAAAGGGAAAAGAGAAAGAAAAGGATGTGGTCGGAAAGAAAAACATCCGGTGCTTTAATTGTGATCAGATCGGTCGTTATAAGAACCAATGCAAGGAGCCTGCTAAAGATGGTAGGTGTTATGCATTGGAGCCCACAACATCAAGGTCAATTGTGCAGGAAAAAGGGAAGGCTATTCTAGGAGGCTCGCTACAAATTCATGGTATGTCTGTTAGAATTCTATTCGATACCGGTGCATTACATTCTTTTATTATCGATGTTTAGTAGATAAGCTTAACCTACAACCCTCATACTTAGTTACTTTCTTAAGGGTTGCAAATCCGATAGGAGGGTATGCAACACTTGGGATGTGGTGTGACCATTTAGAGTTTGATTTTCTAGGTCATACTTTTGATTGTTGTTTGCATGTGTTTGACTTTGTGGGATTTGGTCTTATCCGTGGGATGGATTGGTTAAGTAAATATAATGCTAGGACATTTTTCCATGATAGGAAGATATCACTTCGTCACTCGGATTGTAGCGATCAGATAGTTTATACCATAGAGAACCCTAGTTGTGAGGTGAATGCTTTATTCTGTATTTGGAGTTGGATGATGAGTTACATGGAGTCATTATGGTTAGAGAATTTGCTAATGTGTTTGAGCCAGTAACGGGTTGCCACCGAAACGAGCCATAGAGTTTCAGATTGATTTGGTGCATGGAGCAGAACCAGTGAGTAGGCCACCAAGTAGGATGACACCTACATAGATGAAAGAGTTGAAGGCATAGTTGGTGGAATTGGAAAGCAAGAGTTTGTTCGACCATGTAGATCTCTATGGGAAGCTGTCGCGATGTTTGCTATGAAGCCGGACGGATTGTTAAAGCTATGTATCGATTATCGTAAGTTGAATGAGAAGACGATAAAGTACCGACATCCATTGTCGAGAGTTGGAGATTTGTTTGATCAGTTAAGTGGAGCCAAAGTATTCTCTCAACTGGATTTAGCGACAAGATTTCTAGGAGAAATGCGGATGATGGATCTTAGGGCTGGAATAACACTAGAGAGGGGGTGAATAGTGTTTTATGGATTTTCTAAATCTTTTTGAAACTTTTGTAGTTTAATCATCAGCAAATGCAATTCATAGACATAGATATAACAAAGAATCAGACACATATGCAAATACTAAATAAAAGAAGTAAAGGAAAGAACACACCTAGATTTTATACTGGTTCGGAGTTACCCTATATACAGTCCCGTACAATTGTATAGATTTCTTATCAACATAATCTCCTAGATTACACCCTCGGTTTCAAGGCTACGAGGTACATCCTCCTGTATTCTAGTCCAGGAAAACTCTCTTGATTTAACCAGGCTACAAGATCACCTAATTGATTTTTAGGGCTACAATCGCACCCAATTGATTTCAAGGCTCAACTGCACCTTTTACTCAACAGTTTAATTTACAAAAGACTCTATAACTTTGAATAGCATTGAGATCTTATGGAGGGAGTGGTAGAGAATCAAACAAGAGATAATCAAGTTTGATTCACTTAGTATTTCGGTAAAGTATAGTTTAGGATTCTTTAGAATAAATGCGAAAGATGAAGAGGAGAGAAAATAAATGAAATCTGGAAAAAAAATTCATTTAGAACTTACTAGTATTTGTAGTAGGGCAAGAGCCATATCTATTCGTGAAAGGATACGACGAATAGACGCTTCTTTTGAAATTTGAAATTTGAAAATAACAGACACCATGCAAACATGGGGAGTTAAGGGATGTTGACATGCTCATGGCAAAATTGATGTTTTGATTTTCTTATTAAAATTGGTTTTTATAATTTGTCAAAACAATTTCTAAACTTTGTAAATATATTTGAATATAGTTTAAACATATAAAATAGTTTAGAGAGTAATTTTTAATATATATAATCTTAATCAGTAGAATGATTTAAAATTTGAGTATATAAATATTAAAGCTAAATATTTAAAACAAGAGATGGTTCAAAAACAAGGATAATTTTGAAATCAAAATATTAAAAATGATAAAAATAGTTTCAAGGCTAAAATATTTAAAACCAAGAGGGATGTCTTTTTGAAAAGAAAATTTTGAAAACATTTTTTTTTAAAACAAGAGATATATTTTTGAAAAGCATTTTTATAAAATTAGTGGATTTCAAAATAGGACCATTATATGTGCCATTAGATATTGTCGAGGGTTCCATCCCACTAGGGTTTCTTCCCCTTAACAGGCTTGAAGTGGATTTAATTCCACGAATAAATTTCGAATAATGATGTTAGTGCTTTTAAGAAGTTTTAACATAATTCTAGACTCAATACTTATCTTGTACTACTGAAATATTGATCTCTTGATATCTTGATTTCTTGATACTCACGAGTCATCAATCTTGATATCTTTGATCTTTAAATTCTTCAGTCTTGTATCTCTATATTATACACTCTTCATTCTTGGTACCTGCATGTTTATATCCTGCATATACATACATACATACAAACAAACAAACATACATACATACATACATACATACATACATACATACATACATACATACATACATACATACATACATACATACATACATACATACATACATACATACATACATATATATATATATATAAACCATAACATTAGTATTTATATTTTATAACAAGTCCTAAGGTTGTTGTCATCAAAACCATCATCTCAAGGACTAACAATCTCCCCCTTTTTGATGATGACAACCTATTTTTATAAAATATACTTCTCCTTCACAATAACTCCCCCTAAAAGTAATATCTCCCCCTTAATCTAAGCCTAACTACTGCACTTACTCTATTTTCCATTTGTCCCCCTTTTTCATAAAAAAAACTTATCTTAAACTAATATAACTCCTCCTTAGTCTTATACTGGAGCACCTGTGACAAATTATGATGGAGTGTGTGTGTGTATATAACATAAATTAATAATAAAGACATGACAAATATGAAAGTTTAAACCCAATAAATATATATTATGTTTCATATAATGTTATACGATCCATTCAAACCAATTCAATTCTAATCAAATCAAAGCAAATCAAATCAAATCACACAATTCAAAAACAAGCAATTCAAACTATAAGGAGATCAAATATTTCTACTAACTTCAACCCATCCTTCTTCTCCAAAGATAGGATCCTTATTAATAACTTTCCAATCTTCATTATCATGAATCAAAGTTCCTACAGGATTTGCATCAAGATCATCTTCGTTTAGGGCAGAAATCATCCAACGGAGGGCATCGAAATGCTTCTCTTGTTCTTTTATCATCTTTTTCTTGATTTGTATCTCCGAGATCATCGGAATCATGAATAGCTGTAAAGAACATATTTGAATTTTCCGTCTTTTGATCATCATCGCTTGAGGATGATTCTGAGTCTGAATCGTCCAGTGTAGTGGTATACGCTCTTTTCCTTTTCTTTGTATAATCATTGCTGGCAAGAAACTTCTGCTTGTCAGGATGCGAACAGTCTTTTGAGATGGCCTGCTTCATCACAGTTGAAAAATTTGATGTGGTTTGGTACTTCATTATGATTTTCAAAATTCCTTTGATCATTCTTTTTGAAGTTGTTCATCTTTCTGTATTTTAGAACTTTCGAAAAGTCTTTGTCATGAAAGCTATTTCTTCATCATCATCACTTCCCGAGCCCGTTCCATCTGTTAATGCATTGAACGCAATTGACTTCTTTTCGAATGCCTTGCTAACTCTTCTCTCTTGCATTTGTACTTCCAAAGACATTAGATTTCCAATCAATTATTCAATCTTTAAAGTACTGATATCATTTGCTTCTTCGATTGCAAGAGTTTTATGATTCCATTTCGGAGTAAGAGAATTTAGAATTTTTCTGACTTGATTTTCTTCGAAAAAAAATTCCTAATGATATTTGGGAATGCACAATATCCTGAAATCTACTATACATATCTGAAATGGATTCACTAGAATTCATTTTGAATAGTTGAAATTGATTTGTGAGTATAGATATTTTGGTCTGTTTTACTTTGCTTGTTCCTTCATGAGTAACTTGCAAAGTTTTCTAAATATCATATGCAAACTTACAAATAGATACTCTATTGAATTCATTCCTATCAAGTGAACAAAATAAAATATTCATGGCTTTGGAATTATTTGGTGCAATAGTCTTTTTCTCAGTAGTCCGCCATGCAAAACTAGTTGTGGGTTTGGAATATTCAGTTTGCATGATATTTCAAGTGTCAAATCCTACTGACTGTGAATATATTTTCATTCTACATGCCTAATATGCTAGTTACTGCCATTAAAAAGTTGTGGTCTGGCAGTAGACTAACCCACTACAAATGAAATAGTGATAATGTTAATAGAACCAGTGTTGGTAGCCGTTTTTAAAACTTCTCAAAATTCAGATTATGAAAACTTTTAAAACCTCGCTTTGATACCAAAAGTGAGAAATGCGTATTACAGATCTTAAGGCTGGAATAACATTAGTGGGGGATAAATAATATTTTATCGATTTTATAAATCTTTACGAAATTTGTGTAATTTATTCATCAACAAATGCAATTCACAGGAACAGATATAATCACAGAATCAAACACAGATGCAAATACTAAATAAAAGCAGTAAAGAAAAGAACACACCATGATTTTATACTGGCTCGGAGTTACCCTACATCCAATCCTGTATAATCGTCGGATTTCTTATCAAAATAATCTCCCAGTACGAGGTACACCGTCTTGTATTCGAGTCCAGGGCAAACTCTCTTGATTTAGCCAGGCTACAAGATTGCCTAATTGATTTTTGGGGCTACTACCACACCCGATTGATTTCAAGGCTCAACTGCACCTTTTACTCAACAGTTTGATTTACAAAAGATTCTATAACTCTGAATAGCACCGATATCTTATGGAGAAAGTGGTGGAGAATCAAACAAGAGATAATCAAGTTTGATTCACTTGGTATTTCATTAGAGTATAGTTTAGGATTCTTTAGAATAAATGTGGAAGATGAAGAGGAGACAAAATAAATGAAATTTGGTAAAAAAATTGTTTACAACTTACTGATATCTATAGTAGAGCAACAGCCATATCTATTCGTGAAAGGAGATAGGCACTTCTTTTGAATATTGAAAATTGAAAATAACGGACACTATGTCAACATGGGGGTTGAGGGATGTCGACATGCTCTAGGCAAATTGATGTTTTGATTTTCTTATTAAAAATTGTTTTTATAATTTTTCAAAACAATTTCTAGACTTTTGAAATATATATGAATATAGTTTAAACATATAAAAGAGTTTAGAAAGTAATTTTTAATATATATAATCTTAATCTGTAAAGTGATTTAAAATCTGAGTTTATATATATTTTAAAGCTAAATATTTAAAACAAGAGATGATTTAAAAAGAAGGAAAATTTTGAAATCAAAATATTAAAAACGATAAAAATAGTGTTGAGGCTAAATTATTTAAAACCTTGAGAGATGTCTTTTTGAAAAGAATGTTTTGAAAACATTTTTTTAAAAACAAGCGATATATTTTTGAAAAGAATTTTTATAAAATTAGTGGATTTCGAAATAGGACCACGATATGTGCCACTAGATATTGTCATGGGTTCTATCCCACTAGGGTTCCATCCCTTTAACAGGTTCGAAGTAGATTCCATTCCACAAATAAATTTCGAATAAAGATGTAAGTGCTTTCAAGAAGTTTTAACATGATTCTAGACTCAATATTTATCTTGTACTGTTGAAATCTTGAACTCTTGATATCTTGATTTCCTGATACTCATGTGTATTCAATCTTGATATCTTCGATCTTTAAATTCATCAGTCTAGTATCTCTATACTGTACACTTTTCATTCTTGGTACCTGCATGTTTAAATCCTGTATATACATATATATCTAAATCATAACGTTGATATTTATATTTTATAACAAGTCCTAAGGTTGTTGTGATTAACACCATCATTTCAAGGACTAACAATTTCGTCAGCTTAAAGTAGTAGAGGATTGTATTCCTTTGACGGCGTTTAAAACAAGATATGGATCGTAATGGTTAGTTATGCCATTTAGACTAACTAATGCGCCGGCATTCTTCGTAGATTTGATGAATCGAATTTCCCAAGAGCACATAGATAGATTTGTGTTCATCTTTATAGATGATATTTTTATGTACTCTAAGGATGAGAAGGAGCATGAAGTTCATCTTAGAGTTGTTCTTGTGACATTGAGGGAACATCAATTGAAGGCTAAGTTTTCGAAGTGTCATTTTTGGAAGAAAGAAGCGAAGTTTCTTGGTCATGTATTCTCAGAGAACGGGTTGTCTGTAGATCCACTAAGATTAAGGCAGTGATTAATTGGAAGAGACCCGAGACGGTGACCGAGATAAAGAGTTTTCTTGGATTGGCTAGGTATTATCGAAGGTTTATAGAGGATTTTTCCTGGATATCTGCACCGATGACTAAGCTTACATGAAAGGATAAAGTTTGTATGGACGGAGAAGTGTGAGGTAGCATTCCAGCGCTTGAAATACTTATTGACCCATGCACCGTTGTTGGTTGTTCTGGAGGAGAATCAAGATTTAGTTATTTATACTGATGCCTGTGGAACTGGATTGGGAGCTGTTAAACCAAAGCGGTAGAGTGATTGCTTATGCTTCTAGACAGCTTAGACCGCATGAAGTTAGTTATCCAACGCATGATTTGGAGTTAACTGCCATTATATTTGCTTTAAAGTTGTGGAAGCATTATCTTTTGGGAGAGCGATTTGAGCTTTATATTGATCATAAGTCGTTGAAGAACTTGTTCTCTCAAAAGGAGTTAAAAATGAGACATCAGAGGTGGTTGGATTTTACTGCTGCTTATGATTTTGGAATTGAATATACGCCCGGGAAAGGAAATAAGGTAGCAGATGCACTTAGCAGGAAACATAAGAATGCAGCATTGGCTATGACTGCTGAGTGGAAAGATTTAGAAGCATTATCAGCTTGTACAGTGCAGTTTAGATCCAAGGCAGGTTCTAGTGCATGAAGTGCTATATTTTTTTCTTAGAAGTTCGACCGGTAGTGATTGAGAAGGTAGCTTTTAAACAAGAGGAGGATCCAATTTTGGTTGAACAAATCAGAAGGCTAAGGGAAGGAACAGATAGCGATGACTTAAAGGATTTCAGTCATGACAAAAATGAGTGGTTGAGAAAGAAAGGAATGTTGTATGTTTCGAATGTTGGAAACATGAGAAAGGAAGTTTTGGATGCATGCTATCATTCGAAGTTCACTATCCATCCAGAAGGAACGAAGATATATCAGGATATGAAGAGAAGTTTTTTCTAGGAAGGTATGAAATGGGACATTGGTGTATGTGTTGAGCAGTGCTTGAATTGCCAGCAAGCAAAGGCTGAAACACCAGAATCCAAGTGGATTGCTTCAACCGCAGGAAGTTCTGTTGTGGAAGTTGAATTCTATCTCAATGGATTTCATTGATGGGTTGGCGAAATCTAGTAGATGAAACTAAAGCATATGGGTCATAGTACATAGACTAATAAGAGTGCCCATTTCATTCCAGTAAGGTCAACTAGGATGGCTCTTATTTCAACGAAGTTATTTATGAAGAATGTAGTTAGACTGCATGGGATTCCTAGTAGTATTGTCTGTGATAGAGACTCTTTATTTACTAGTGAGTTCTGGAAGATTCTATAGGAACCATTAGGAACTAAACTCAACATGAGTACAGCTTACCATCCACAGACTAATGGGAAGACGGAAAGAATTAACAAAGTCCTGGAGGATTTGTTGAGAGCTTGTGTATTAGATTTCGAGGGATCATGGGAGGACCATCTTCATTTATTCGAGTTCTCATATAATAATAGTTATCAGATGGGTATTGGAATGACACCGTTTGAAGCTTTGTATGGAAGGCCATGCAAATCTTCCGTATGCTGGTTGGAGACCGGAGATAGATTGGTTCTTGGTCCGGATTTTGTGAAGGAAGCTGTAGGGAAGATTTACTTGATTCGAACAAGGATGAAGGAAGCTCGGTCTAGGCAGAAAAGTTATACTAAAAGAATAACGAAGGACTTGGAATTTTCTGTCGGAGACATTTGTTTATTAAGGTTTCACCGATGAAGGATGTGATTATATTTGGAAAGTCAGGAAAGTTAGCACCTAGTGGACCATTCCGTATTGTTGAGAGGATTGGGAAACTCGCTTATAGAGTCGAGTTACCATGTAGGTTGGCTGGACTCCATGATGTTTTCCATATTTCTCATTTAGGAAATGTGTTAGAGACCCGATGACTACTATAGAACCTACAGTGTTAGAAGATTTAGTAGTAGAGCCAGATTTGACTATAATAAGAAAGCCGATTTAGATTGTAGCTAAAGATGAGAAGAAGTCGAGGAACAAGATAGTCAAGTTAGTAAAGGATCGGTGGAGTGACGATGCTAAAGATTGTATTTAGGAGATGAAGAGAAGAATTAGAGACTCATACCCTGATTTTTTTTCATTTTATGTCTTAACTTTGATTATTTTTATGTACCTTATCGTAATTTCATAAAGGTGGGAAGTCTATAACACCCCATATTTTTATAACATTATTTAAGATATTCAGTTAGCTAAAATAAAATAAAATAAAATAGTGTGGAGATTAATAAGTTGATAATTGATTAGCTAAGGGTAGTCGTGCTATGTAAGTGTACAAACTAAACTGAAATAACCTAAGTTAATGTGCTAGGATATGAGAAGGGCAATATGTGAAATAGGTGGAGCTTATACCCCAAAACCCTTGGGAAATAGAACTCATGTTTATTCTCATTCTTATCAAATTAAAAATACTTAGGCTGGCCACCATTTTCGTTCTCAAGAGGAAGATTAAAGCTAGGATTCAAGAGAAAGGAAGTAATCAACTAAATCAACATCAAATCTCACATCTTATATCTCAAAGCTAAGGTAAATAATAACTACATCCCATTTTCATATGGTTTCCAGTTTTAAGACTAGATTTGAAATATTTTTGCAAGTATATACAATGTTTTGATGATTAAAGTTATATACATGTTTGTTGGTGAATTATGTATGTTCATGCTTGTTTTGTGACATGTTTGATATGAAAACTCTATTAGATGACATCAAAATGCCTTGAAAATTTGAATATTGTTCAGAAATGATATTTTAGAGGCAGTTTTCGATTTTCATAATTTTCTGAATTATTATGGATTTTACATTAATTTTTTAGTGAAGGAATTTGTTTGTTAGGTTATAAATTATTTACGACTAAAAGAATTATTATTTGGGTTTGAAATTTTTATATGTTGAAAACGTATTGAAATGATTTTTGAGGATTTTTCTATATTTTTCCTAAGTGTTTTGGTTAACATATAAAATTATTTAAGGTATGAGACTTTAATGTTTTATATATTTAATTAAGGAGAAGGGGAAATTTATTAAATAAAATTATCATTTAATTCTGAAAATAGTGGCAGCATATTTTTGAAAAGTATTTATTAACTAACGAGAATATGACAAATAAAGGCACGTTAGTTGAAAAGTTATTCTTTCAAGTTAAAAACAATGAAATCATACTTTTAGCATGTTTCATCCTTTATGGCAATAAACCTTTCGACGCAGCCCTTTCGACGAGGTCGAGATGTTCATAGTTTTCAACAAGGTCAAACCAATGCATATGGTATCAAGTTACTTGGTATGTAATGATTTGGACAAGGTTTGAAGGGTTCTTAGTCGAAAGGTTGATGGCCAAAAAGGTTTGGGTATGTTGTTTTACAACCCAAAAGATTCCATTTGCTTTGCTTTTAAATAAGAGCTTTCAAGTTGGTTGCTTTCGACCAGGTCAAATGTTTAATGGAAAGGTTTTAAATTTTTCGACACAATCGAAAGGTTACTGCTGTTTTAACACTATTTTATTTTTAAACCTTTCGACGCAGTCAGAAGGTTACTGCACTTTGTTTTGTTTTGAACCTTTCGACAAAGACTAAAGGTTTACTTGTTTTAAAACTAGTTGCTTCTCCCAATGCTTTTGAAAGGAAGCTTTTGACTTAGGTGATTTACCCTTGATTTCTAAGTGAAGTATAACCAAGCTTTTGAAGTAGAGCTTTCGACTTAGTCAAAAGCTCGCTTCCAATGGAGCCAGAAGGTTTTAAAATAAGGTTTCTCACTTGTTTTAGATTAAACCCAGTAAGTTTTTGAAAGGTTTATCTTTTAAAAGGTTTGATGACTTTGAATGATTTAAATTGAATGACTTTGAAAGGTTTAAATTGAATGACTTCGAAAGGTTTTAGTTGCATGTCTTTGAAAGGTTTAAAGGAATAATTTCGAAAGTTTTTAGTTGAATGACCTCGAAAAAGTGAATGAGTTCAAAAGGTTTTAGTTAAATTGCTTCGAAAGGTTTAAAGGAATGATTTTGAAAGGTTTAAGTGAATGATTTTGAAAGGTTTGAATTCAATGATTTCAAAAGGTTTTAATTCTATGATTTTGAAACGTTTATTTTGAAGGGATTCGAAAGATTTGAGATGGAAGGTTTTCCAAAAAAATTCTAAGGCAATGTTTTGAAGTGATTTTAAAAAAGGATGTCTAAGTTTTATTGTTTTAGAAAGGTTTGATTTCAAAAGGTTTAATGTTTGATTTTGAATGAGATGGTTTCAAAAGTGTAGAAAGAGGTTCGTTCAAATGGTTAAATGTTTTCATCAGCTAATGTTGAGTAAAGAATAGAGTAAAGTATAAAGATTATATATTTCTCCTTGTTTAAGTTTGATTTAAGGTTCTAAATCATTTTGGAAAAACTTTCAAGGAAAATTATGGGAGGGGATCCTTAAGTGAAAAAAGACTCATATATTAGAATACCAGATGGGACTAGTATGGGGTCGTGGACTATACATTAGGTATTAACCCTAGTTAATTATTGTCCAAAATTCAAGTGTGCAGGGCTTGGTCATAGGTGGACTAAAATTATGATCACGCATTGAAAGGTTTAAATGTCATATATAGTTAGGTTATTGGTGAGCCTGAAAAACCCTTAGGATTGGGAAGACCAGGGAGATGATTAAGTTAGGGACAGACCGTCCAAAAGTGAAATATTTAACAGATAGTTAAGGATATATAATCTAGAAGAAGAATATGCAATAAGTATTAGGTTGATTTTAATTATATTGTTTAGTAGTCCTGATTCTGCCAAAGACTAAAAGTTATCCAAACAAAACTTATGTGTTTGAACAGATAGTTCATCATTACCTGATATTTATGTATGTTTAAATAATGATTGCTTTATAGTATTTAACCTTTGTAGATACATGAGCAAGGTATATGGTTTTATGAAAGGTTTTGCAAAGATATGTTTTAAAATGATGTTACTGAGGGGAAACCCATTCCGCTTGGCGGCGTGGTCTTACTTAACATGATTAAACAGGGATGTATAATATTATTCATGTTAGGCTTTATGTCTAACTTGAAGTTTATGTTTTCCCTTTAAAATCTCGGGTGCTCAAAATTAATTTGAGTAAGCTGAGGGGATAAGGTCCTTTTCAGGTTTTAGAACTTGACGAATAAGCTAATGGAGGCATGCAGGAGGCAAAAGATAGCTATTTAGGATTTATAGTTCTTGTTATGTTTTTATGAATTTTATGTTGTGTTGTTTGTATTAGGTCTATTATGACTATGTGACTCTGATTAACCAAGGGGGTATCTTCACATACCGCTCTTAGTGTAATTTGTAATAATTATATTTGATTTGTGCTTGGGAATGGTTTGGGATTATGTGTTGTGAATGTGATTCAACTAGTTTTGAAATGTAATGAAGTAAATGTGGTTTTGAAATCTGTGTTTTGTTTCATATTCAAGTGCTTCTGATATTATTGATATCGTTAACATAGCCGTATTTAGTCGTCAGAAGATAATATTATAGATGGCTGCAGCATCTGTAGCGCTTAGTTTTGGGCCTCTAGATAGGGGATGTTACAAATATAATACAATGGTACGTCCACTATAAAGCTGGCTAGTCTAGCTAAAAAAATAGATCTTTTACTGCTACATCATCTTTTACTACTATATTATCTTCTGATTTCAATCTTAGAAACTTAATTATTTTACTAATACAAAGTATTGTTATCATACATTTTAGAATAATTAACAGTATACTAGTTCTAGTATATGAGAATGTGAGTTATTTTATTTGGTATGCATATGAAAATTTTAACCGTTACTCAATTCTATACATGTATTTATTAGTAACAATATATGTAAATGTGAGTATCAGTTTGATGAGCAAGGAACTGAGTTTTTTTGTGTTGTTTATATGAGTATTAGTTCTTATTTTATAGTAGTACGATAATTTTGAGTAAATGTGTATATAAATCTATACAGTGTTATGCATGTGTTATGTATCTTTAAGCACTGCTGATTTTGTTGGCTTGTTCTTTTACCCATTTTCGTGTTCTTTCTTTTTCTCCATGTGTTATCATTAATTTCACGACTCAACAATGCTACCTTTCTCATATTTCAATTCGTATGTTCTCCTTGGCCGACGTGATTTCCCACTTTGTTGTACTTTTGCCTGAGTTGGATTATTGTTTTAGTATGACCTCCTTGTTTTTTATTTCTGTAAGCATGAACATCTTTTTTCCTCGAAATCCATTTGGCACATGCGAATATATATACATTAGAGCCCTACAAGTATGCTGTATATGTTAGTATACAATTTCATATGGGCATTAACTTTTGACGTTATAACTTTTAGATAAATGGGTTTGTTTATATCACTCTATTTTTTTACAGCCGTGTGAATTTCTTTGAGTTGCAGCACATTGTTTAATTATGTGTTTCAACACTTAACATGGTTCAATGTGAATTTCTTTAGTTGGTAGCATGTTGTTACAGGTTTGATTTCATTTATATGATTGTATATCCAACCATTATATAAAAGGAGGTGTAAAGCATGTAAAATTTATATACGTCTGTGTATTATGTTCTTATGTATTGTCGAAATAATATGGGAATTCAAGATAATTTAAAGTTTTAGTAATTAATAAAGAGAATATAAAAGTATTATTTAATAAAGAAAAATATGAAATGTTTCTTAATTGTTATCAAAAGGTATTTTATAATATTTTAATATATATTTAGATATAATTTTGAAATCTGGTTATATATATATATATGTATTGTACTAATTAAAATAAGTGATTTATCATTGATACTGATTTAGTAGGTATTTTAATATGATATGGTAATGACATCCTTTTATGTGATTTTTTGATGATTTTTATTCTGCATGACGAGGAATCTGAATAAATAGATTAGTACCATTTGGTATGAGACTTTCGGTAACACTTTTCCGGTTATTCTTGGGACTTGCTATATAGAATAAAGAAGGGCGAGTGATGTATGAGCTTTGAATATATGGACTGGTGACATACGGTGGTATTGGACGATGTTATGTTATTTATTCAGTTATCTTTGCTCATGGATGACACTCATACAGAGGTATGTGCTGTTAGCGTTACTCGCTGCGGTGAGCACGTATGGAGGCTACTTGTTAGACACATAGTTTGTGTACATTATATGTCTGTCTACCTTTGTCCAAATCCCTTTATGTTTCGAGAGTGAACCAAATTGACCACTATCCATCCTGGCGGCCTAATCGTGGGGTCATGTCCTAGATCCATGGCACCGTTGTTGTTTATGATATTCGATGCACATCACAGGATTGGTAGTTGGTTCCCCCTTGTGTCACATAGGCTAGCAGTCAGTTACCATAGGGACATACGTAGGTAGTCATGGCCGAAGAGGCTACGCGTTATTGAGCACATGGTGGATCATTGTCATGATATCGAAAGAAGAGAGGTAATGGTAACCGATGACTATAGGAGTCATGTCATATAGACCATGTGTGGCTCCTAAAGTAAGCCGATGTGTTGTCAGTCTTCTGTCTAGTTCTGGTATATGCGATGTATGGGTGTATGTATGTAGGATTAGATAGACATATATTATGTATGGACGAGATTACACTTGAGACTGTGTCCAAAGTACGATCAACTCTGTATCCTTCTCAGGAAAACGGCCTACATATTATTGATTTGTTATTTATATCTTTTAGGACTCTTCAGTTGAGAGTTTTGCCTCTCTAAGGATTATAGGTTGAGATTTATGATTTTGTATATTGCAGCATTGTAATGTGTTGGCTCAAATCTTTCTTATTAATTTTATTGATTTGATGTTAATATTTTATAATATGGGATTGAGAAAGATGATGGGCATTGCTTTGTTACTGCACTACTTCACTTGAAGATGTCTCATTAGTGATTATTTGGGATTTGATGGTTTTTTTCTAAATATACGCGATTCATTCATTTGTGAAAATTATGTGATTTCTGATTCGATGTATACTTACATATGCGATGACATCTTTTGATATTTAATATTGATTGTTTCATATGAACTTGTGTTATTCGTGAGGCATGATGTTTTGATAATTGTTAGTATATTGTATATATATTTCAGACATACATTTCTATACTTATTTATTTATCTCAATTTATTGGACGATGATTTGGGTATTTTTGATTGTTATATCATATTGTTATCTATTATACACATTTTTACCATTATTTATGATCTTGATTAGACATAGTCGGACCCATTTGTAATTTTATAATACTCGGGCCAGTCCAAGAAATTTCAGGAATAGGGATGATATGGCAACATTTGTTTACTTTGACCATAGAGGAGTATTATATTAGGATGATTACCTGATATTTGTATGATATTGATTCATTATATATATATATATAACTGACATTTTACTTGCATTGTATTCTTATAACATTATTCTATTATATATGATAAGTTACCACTGTGATTGACTCAGTGTTCTCTACTGCTTATTGTATATATTTTGTATTGTTTTATCCTGAAGGCACACATGTTTATTGCTTTGTCCCGATTATGCGTACGTATAGGTGAGTTATTTATTTGATGTTCTAACACGTACCGGTGTTAGGACAATAGAATATTCACTTGTGTACCCCACATATCCTTATTCTCTATATTATTCGATGGTATTACTTGCTAATGCCCTTGAATTGTATATGTATAAAGGTGGGGTGTTACAAGGTTTGTCTCTGATTTGAAGTGAATTAGGACAAGGCGACATTGGATTCGGGTTTTACGTTGCAAGGTAGAGTGGAGGTGGCCGTTTGGTGGATTGCTACTGTCTTTTGTGGAATGCAATGTTGTTACAGTCACAAGTGAGAGTGCCATGTCATAATTAAGTGGGGGAGTTCGTGCTTCTAATATTTGGGTTGGTTGTGGAGCATCTGTGAAGTGGAGCACGATGTAATTGGCAGCGCTAGATTTTGTCGAGTGTGGAGCGAGATAAGAAGGAGAGTTAGGATCGAACTTTGGATTTTGGTGTGTGCAAGTGATAGGGAGAATCACTGTGCAAGTATACCATGGAAGATGATTTGAATTGGTAATTGGTGATTTAATAAGTTAATTAATTAATTTAATTAATCTTAAATCTTACAAACTCATTAACTTTTCCATTTGGTCGGATTTGGATGTGGTCTTTGACATTGGACTCATATCGATGTTATCTACGCATTTGAGTTGGTTTCGTCGAGTTTAAAGCTAGTAGAATTTTGAGCTGAAATCAAACTGGAAGGCGTAAATGTCAACTGAAATTTTGGTGAGTTAACTCACCTCTAAATAAACAATATGATATCTATGTTGCTATAAATTATTAGAAAATGTAGAGTGATAGTGTAACGACCCGCAAATATATGACTTCAAATAAATGGTCGTTTAGCTTTGCCGATATAACAATAATTTTGTAAATAATTATTTGTATTAATTTATATGATTTTATAAATAAAATATGATCGTTTTAATTAGTTAAGAATGATAATAAAATTTATTTTCAACATTTGTTTACAAATATATGCATACAAATTTAAAAGAGAAAATATGACTGAAAATTGAACTTAGGATTTGTAACGATAAAATGTGTGGAAGTTGTGCAGCGTTGTTGAAATATGTAACGCACACATACATATGTGCATGTGCATACATAAGAACATGCACATAAACATATATTTACAAATATAGTTAAGTATAAAAATATAATATAAAATATATAAGATATTTCAAGCTTTCTTTCTCCTTAAGCATACATAATTCGACATATGCATACATGAGATGATGGAAGTGGTGGGAAAATGGGTGATGGGCTTTTACCATGCCTAGGGGAGGAGGATGTGATGAGGAAGGTGATGCAAAAGATGATGTATGTGTAGATATTTCTTACTCTCTTCTTTTCCTATAAATACCCTACCCTCTTCTCTTCATTTTCATTCATCTTCTTCTTCGTATTTCTAAGTTTTTTCTTCCTCTTTAATGGCTTCTATCATAAGAAAAATAATGGAAAATTTTATTCAAGAAAAATATAAATGACAGTATATAATGATATTGTTATCCCGCCTTTTGGCAAGGCCGTGACACCAAGAACTTGACTAGAAACCAAGGATGGTTCGTCCTGGAGATCAGTTATACGTAGGTCTACTATGGATGTCGGTAAAAAAAATTCGAATCCGGATCGAGCTACAATTTATAGGACATGAAAAGCAAACCTGAGAAAGCCAATATTCCAAATTTCAAGTCAATCGGAGTTCGTATGCTCAAGATATTGATGGATCACGGTTGAGAAATCCAAAATTGCATCGATCATATCTCGAGATTTATAAGTCCAAATACCACCAAATTTGGACAGGAGTTGGCTGGCAACCTAAAGAATGTTCACGCCAAATTTCAGCTCCATCGGATGAATTCTTGATCGATTCGAAGTTGCATCGTATCGATCACAGACCAACTTGCATCGATCATATCTCGAGATCTATAAGTCCAAATGCCACCAAATTTGGACAGGAGCCGACTGGAAACCTAAAGAATGTTCGCGCCAAATTTCAGCTCCATCGGATAAACTCTTGATCGATTCGAAGTTGCGTCGTATCGATCACGGACCAACTTGCATCGATCATATCTTGAGATCTTTAAGTCCAAATGCTATGAAATTTTCACAGTAGCTTACTGCCAACATGAGGAATGTTCATGCCAAATTTCAGCTCAATCGGATGAATTCTTGATCGATTCGAAGTTGAGTTCGAAACGATCCCGGACAGAAAAACTCCAACTTGCAACCATCATAACTCGAGATCTACAAGTCCAAATGATACGAAATTTTCACAGTAGCTTACTGCCAACATGAGGAATGTTCATGCCAAATTTCAGCTCAATCGGATGAATTCTTGATCGATTCGAACCAAGGGTCGAATCGATCCCTAGCCGCAGCGCAGAGCACCCGCATAGTTAATTCAAAACTCAACTTAGTAAAGAAACATTCTGATCGTTCCATGACGGACGGGACATAGGAGATTACAACAACAATTGTTGAAATGCACCCGAGAAATGGGTATTGAAATACTATGTAACGACCCAGAAATTTTAGTAATTTAAATTTGAATATTTAATTGGATTTAAATATTTATAAGTGAAAATTTTAAGTCGAATAATTTACTTATTGAATATTTGGATTTAATTGGACAATTAAATCGATTTATTTAATAGTGAAATTCCACAAATAATTTGATATTGGGTTAAATATGATTGAAAATGGTTTGGAAAATTTTGTTATATCATATTAAAGTTATAGAAATATTTTGGAACTTGTAAAACTGAATTTGGAGTTAATTTGTAAAAAATTGAATATTTTAATATTTAATTATCGACTGAAAAATAGCCAATTTTTGAACAGTCTCAGAATTGAACGAAACAAGTTCCATTGGATCCGTAATAGTTAGTTATTATCGGATTTCAATTTTCGTAGCAAACGGAGTTGTCGTTTGACCGTGGCAGCTCGAAACGCATCGATATCGTTTTAATTTTAATTCGGCGAGTTAAAATAGCCATTTTTCAAACGGTCTCGGATTTCGACGAATCCAGTTTCATCGGATCCGTAATGTGATATTATTGTAAGATTTCAAATTTCAAGTCGATCGGATTTATCGTTTGTCCGGTACAAGCTAAAACGCCTAGAAATCGTTTAAATCGGTTTAAATTCAAATTGATTGTTTATTGCCGTATCTCACACATACTTCCGAATTAGCTTACGAAACCTGTTCCATTGTGTCCGGAATGCGGGAAAACCTTAGGATCGCCTGTCGAAACGCGTCGTTTGGAGTTCGTTTGCATAAGTTATTAAAAAGAGAATTTTATTAGTTTAATAATATAATAACTATTATATATATTCAATTTTTTCCAAACCCTAGCCTTTGCTATCAGCCGTCGTTCTAAACGATTTAATGGCCGAAACCTAGCGATCTTCTCCTCCAAATCGCGACAAATCCACTCAACGATTTCGAAAATTTTCTGAAGCAAGATTGTAGAGCGTTCCAAGATCTCGAGATCCGACGGTCATGATCGAAATTGGAGGCTCGATGGGGGAGATAGGAGGCCACGTCCTCTTTGTGTTGCGCACGGTTTTTAAGACAATTGGGGGGGCCGAGCTCCACTCCAGGGCAGCCGAGCATGGCTCTCACGTAGGCGGAGGTGGTGGCGCTCCCTGATCGACGAATAGGCGAACGTTGTGGTCGAATAATTTAACCCTAGATTTGAAGGATTGGGTTCTATACGTGCGTTCTTGTTCCTGGGAACGAAGAAGGCCGTGCGCGATCAGGAAGAAGGAAAGAGCATGAGGCCCACGTACGTGTAGGGTTGGAGGTGATTTTCTTTTGTTTTTTTTGTTTTTTTTTTTTAGTTTAAATTTGAAATTCAAATAGTGTACAGCGTTTAAAATAGTATAACTCTTGCATGCGAGGTCGGATTCGAACGAGATTTTTTGCGTTGGCTTCGTATCGTCGTGCTCTTCGCAATGCAACTAGTTTGGAGTCGTTTGGAGGTCGTTTGAATTTCGGGTAAAATTAAACGTTCGTTTAATTTTATTCGAAACGAACGACGAAACGGAAAATAAAATCAAGGTGAGAACTCCTCACTCAATCGAAAGGTTTTGTTTAAAATTTTAAATAGTTAATGTTGATTGTTGATTGCTGATTGGTTGTGTTAGTAGATATACTAGGATATATACTATATATAGCGATATATATATATTGGCATATGTATATATCGGATTTGATTTCCCGCCTCGTATAGCGGATGAGACCCTATTGCGCCGCCTATTAAGCGGAATATTTATAAAATCCCATATACCGCGATATTCCACCTTGAAGTGGAATTGGTATTGTGCTAACGTCTGTGGATGCAGGGTAACAGGTTGGAGGGATCCAACTGGATTCCTCACATATTCATTTGATTATTGATATTGTGTCATTGTAGATGTTCATATCGACATATGTTGTTTGTTCCCGTGATTGACCATCTGATGCTGTTGCATCATCGGATTCAAAATTTTAAAAATTTAAAAATAACGATTTTTGAATTTAAAAAGGGATTTAAAAGTGATTTCTCAAAGAATATGGTCTATTGAAAATTTTGAATTGATTAAATTTTAAAATAAATAGATGGATAAAATTTTATGTTTTAAAAATTTATATTTTTATAAAATATAACTTAAAAGAAATTTTTAACAATAATAGGTTTTTATAAAATAGTTAAATTTGGTTTTTGGGAAGTTATTATTATTAATGGTTTATATAAAGGATTTTATAAATGGATGTTTTTAAATAAAAATTATTGAAGTTATAGAATAAATTTATAAAGTGTTAAGTTGATGTATAACATGAATTTCACTAGGATTTATAGATTAATAAATGTGAAATTTATAAAACGAATGGTTATTGGAAAATTTTAAGTTTATAAGTTATTAACTTATAGAAATGGATTTGGGCATTAAAAAGGGGAATTTTATAGAAATTGTTAATAAATGAAGATTTCATTAGTTGAAATTATTATAAACCATAAAGAAATCTTGTAAGTGATAAGATTTTAAATTGGTGAAGTTCAAAGGAACGATTTGGTAAATAAATAATATTATAAGTATTTAACTTACAATATGGCTTTTGGGTATGAAATTGGGTTATGTAAATTTCATCGGATTAATAAAGGAATTTATAAAATTGGGGTTTATAATAGAAATGGAATTTATAAACTATGTTTATAAATTTGAAATCCATCGAATTTGATAAATTGAAATATGGGAATTTGTTAAGTGGGCTATATTCACTATTTTGAATATTGAATAGATTATTAAATAAAATGGGTTTGTTTTTGGGAAAGGAATGTTTTAAATGGAATTTAAAACGAATTAAAGGTGTTTTAAAATGTATTGAGTATTGAAAACATAGATTTCAACATTGATTGTTGAAATAGACGTTTTCGAGAAACAGAAGGGGATAATTTGTATAGTATTGGATTTATATATCTATTTTTAATTTCAAATCCATATACTAGTGTTTTTGGGTTGTCGTAACGATGTTTTACGCAACATTCGTTTTTAACCCAAATAAATGTGAATAAAAGAATGTTTTCTTAAAGAGAATGGAATAAAATACTTAACGGTAACTTAAGTATATTGAATATTTCCAAATTGTTGAAAATAAGTTAAATTGTGAATTACTTATTATTAAATAAGTATGGGAATGTTTTTTTTTTCCAATATAAAAGGAACGTTTTTGAGGATTCACCTTTTAAAGGTAAATCGAAGTGAATAGTTTGAAATTGATTTGAAATCGTGTATGTGTAGATATTTGGGAAATTGGAAATTCACTTTGGAATTTATAAATAGGAAGGGAAATTTGTTTAAAAATAAATGTTGATTTATTTTTAAAATATGGAAATAAAATTTACGAATTTGGAACGTAAGTTAAATTAAATCGGTAAGGATTTATTTGTTGATTTGAAATTTGTTTTCAAAAAGGTATAAAAGATGAATTGTAGTTTGAAATTGGTTTTCAAATGGTTGAGTTGTGTGATTTGAAATTTGTTTTCAAATGGTTGAGGTGTTTAATTTGAAATGGGTTTTCAAATGGTTAAGTGTGGAAATTATATCGTGAAGGTGTTTTGGTAAAGCAAATAAATTGGGCAATTATTTGGAAATTGTGTATATATATCTTGTAAAGATATTTTGGGACTTAATAATTTTGGAAAAATTATTTGGAATCTGATGATGTGGCGCATCTTTATTGATAGTTAAATAACCGACTATCAGTATTTACCCTTGGATGGTAATTGTTGTGATTGTTTGAAATTGAATGCTACACTTATTTTAAAATAAGCGCTCGTTATTCGGTTTAGCCGGGAGAGGACCTTTGTGTCGTATATCCCATTCCGAATATGTGTTACGTCGTTATGGATAGCATTTGAAGACCGGTGTTGAAGACCGGGTATTTGTGAAAACGATAGGATGACCTATCGATTGTCTCTGCATCGTTAGCTACGGTATGGAGATTTCCTTTGTGATGGGAAATTTTATCGGGATTGTGAATACCCGGATTGCAAGGGCTTCTTTGGAAGTGCCTTCGGTTCTGTTCGAACCCGGAACAGACTTGTATGGTTACGTGTCTGACATTACATTTTGAGATATAGAGCAGATTTCTTTCAAATACATTTCTGTTGGTGGCGGAGAATTTATTCTCTTAGCTTAACACCCTTCTCTGAGACGTACGAGCTCAGAGGTTATGTAGTTGAAGGTTATCAGCGATATTTCCCAATCTGGTAATGTGGCATGCTGAGTGCTGCTGTGTGATGATCATTGGTTGGTCATTTGTGATATGATCATTTGTTTGATCATTTATTCTTGTGATTATTGCTTTGGTCATCTGTGGACCCAAAGCATGGCTTTGTTGCACAAAGCGTAGCTTTGTGGACGAGACTTTGTCAGGACCTCACTCCCCGGAAATGGTCGAAACAGGAATATGCGGCAAGGTTATGAGGGTCGCGCCCTTTAGGGTATGTCATTCCCTTCTGGAAAAGGGTGGTATCATGGTATGGAGCCCAGATATTTACTCATGTGGAAACACTATATCTATTTCTGTGTGGTGTTGTTGGTATCGAGCGCTCGGATAAAGGTCCCAAAGGACCGGGGGATGACATATTCGTGTAGTAGTTACCTAGTTACAGAGGTAACCCGACCTTGTGTTGGCAGAGATCTAACCGTAACGTTAGTTCTCGGGACATCCCGCCAGAGGCGATCCCATGTGGCAGTAGGAAGTTCCTTAGCCTGACCATTTGTTGGAAATCCATTCATCCAATACGCGCCCTGTACGGTTTTAGTTGTAGAACCTGCCATTTAACATGGCAGCTATAGTAGGCATAGCATCATGGTACCTATGCTGGCTAGGATTTATATTATACTTTCGAAATATTTTCCACTATGCACTAGTAATAATATCAAAGAATTTTTCTCGTAGTAAGCATATTTGACTATCATAAGGAGAAATCTCCCCCATGTGTGCGTTTGCATTGTGTGTGTGCCGGGAGGCCTTATGGTAGTTTCATTTTCCAAAAAGCATTGCGGATTTCAAAATTTAAACTTTCTTGTTGCGTGTTTAAAGATAAACTGTTTTGAGTTCTCACACCAGTCACATGACTGACCTGGAGTTTATTGTTCCTTTCCTAAACTCTGGGTGCCCACTATTTTCCACACGGGCAGTCTAGAGTTAGGTTATCAGGTTATTCTGGATTCGGGAGTTGCTGTGCAGATCTGGAGGCGAGCCAGATAGCGTAGTCTATTATCTATTGTATATAGTATTCTTTTCCGCTGTTTTATTGTTGTACACTCTGATGATGTGATGTATGTATAAAATGTATAGTCTTTTGTTTTAATGATATTCATTTATCTATTATATGTTGTTCCGCTGCGATTGTGAGATTCTGATATTATTTCCTGTTCTGTTGTTTGTTTCTGTTTCCTCTCTCTTTTCTCTCTTCTTCTACCTCTTTCTTCTTCTAAAACCCTAACGGTTCGATTTTTCGGCAACGAAAAATCCCGATCGTTACATTTGGTATCAGAGCATATGGTTAAGCGACAACCTGCTCTGTTGGGTATTACTCATTAGAGATAGAGTCAGTAGTACTCTAGAATGAGTGTGAGTGTAATAATAGATATGAGTGCGTATTTGTTAGTGAATATAAAATTGTTTTATATTGTGATGATTGGTTTGTTGAGTGGTATATGAACCTTCGTCGGCGCAGCCTCGAAAACTGAATCGAAGGGGTTCCTAAACACTTGAATAGAACAATTCGACACAATATTGTTTTAAATTGGGTAAATGAAATAATTTTACCTCGATTATATTTTATATATAAAAAGAAAATAATTTTTCAAGAATTATTGAAGTGTGTATATAATTGATTGCTTGGTTGTTGTAAATGATATATATATATATAAAATAAGTAAAAGTTGTTTGAATAAGCTAATAAAAGCAACTATTGTAAAAAGAATAATGGTATAAACCAATGAATCATAAGATGAAATTATAATTGATAATGATTTACAATTGTAAGATAATCATGTATGTATATAAGAAGTAAAATTATATAAGTAAAAGGTTTATAAAAGTGATTTATGAATAGAAAGAAAACTTTTTGAAAGAATAATTAGCATTGATTTCACTATTGTCACTGGGAAATAATAAGGGTGATGACTGCAGCATCATCAGTATCATTTTCGAGTTTCTATGTGATGGATTTGCTACAATAATGAATTTAAAATTGAAGTTTTGTTGTAATAAATCAATTTGAAATTAAAATTCAACTTGAAGTTGATAAGTATAAGCGAAATAAGTTTTGAACTTATAATATAAGTTAGAAGTTGAATAATAAGTTGCATGACTTATAGAATGGGAAAATGTAAGTGAAACCAGTTGTTGAAGTGGTTAAACAATTAAGTTAAGTAAAATGGAATATGAATTTGAATATTGATATGAATTTGACTTAAGTAAAAGTTAAATAGGATTTACTTTGGAATTTAAAATCCGAATTGAATTGATAAGTAAAACTTAAGTTTAATTAACAAATGATGTTTAAATGGAATAACTTAAGCAAAGTTGAATAAAAATTGATATTTGTATCAAAGTTAAATAATCAAGTGAATTAAATGATGTAAATAGAGTTGAAATGGAATATAACTTAAGTAATGTTGAAAGAATTGATGTTAATATCAAAATAAATGAATAAAGTGAGTAAATGAAATTGTTAAAGATGTGAACTTAAGTTATATAAATGAAATTCAATTTTATTTGTAAAAAGAACTAGCAATTGAGTTAAAGTATGAATTGAATGTTAATCAATAGAATATGAATAAGTTGATATGAAATGATGCATGCAAGTGTAAATTCATTTGAAAATAGTTTAATAATTGAATGAAAATCAATTGAATGTTAAAACCAATTGGAATTAAAACAGTTGAACCAAATTGAATGTAAGTAAAATAAATAAATTTGGTTGTATTGGATGTACATTGGTCGTTATTGCTTGATGGTTGGTTGTATGTAAATTCATTAGGTGTTAATGGAAATAAATTAGCGCAATTGAAAGCTATGTAATTGAACTCAAATTGAATGTAAAGTAAATGAATTTGAATAGAATTGAATTTGATTTGGGCTGAATATGAACCAATGTGAATTTAATTAGTGAATGTAACTAATTGAAACGAATGAATTGAATATGCAACTTCAATAATAAACTAAAAAAATGTGTAAGAAGCATGTATTGGAAATTTTGAACTTGAATTGGCAAAATAGTTTGAATGTTGGAATTGGATACTACTACTAGCAGGATATACAGGTATATAATGGATTGGAATTTTGATTTTGAAGTTAAAAATTGAATAACTCGACAAAAAGGTACGTATTTCAGTTTTTATATGAGATTTGATGATTTCCTTCTCCAGCCACTTGGCTTTCTCTTTTCTTTTTGATTCTGAGGGGCCGTAGAGCCGTTTTGTAGTCGTACCGATCGAGCCGCACAAAGGAGACTCTGGCGAAATTTTTCGAAAATTTCGGGTGTTAGAAAAATTTTTGAGAAATTTTGAAAGTTTGGGAAATTGAATTTAAATTTAAATTTGAATTGTCAAATAAACAATGTTGTTTGAAACTTATAATTGGAGTTGGAAAGTTAATTGAAATGATAGTAAATCCTTAATAAAAAGATTGTTTTGAAAAGTTAGTAAAACTAATTAGCTTTGGAAAAATAATAAACGGATTAGGATCGTTCTCCTTAACTTGCAATTTCGAGGACGAAATTCTTTTAAGGGGGGAAGATTGTAACGACCCAGAAATTTTAGTAATTTAAATTTGAATATTTAATTGGATTTAAATATTTATAAGTGAAAATTTTAAGTCGAATAATTTACTTATTGAATATTTGGATTTAATTGGACAATTAAATCGATTTATTTAATAGTGAAATTCCACAAATAATTTGATATTGGGTTAAATATGATTGAAAATGGTTTGGAAAATTTTGTTATATCATATTAAAGTTATAGAAATATTTTGGAACTTGTAAAACTGAATTTGGAGTTAATTTGTAAAAAATTGAATATTTTAATATTTAATTATCGACTGAAAAATAGCCAATTTTTGAACAGTCTCAGAATTGAACGAAACAAGTTCCATTGGATCCGTAATAGTTAGTTATTATCGGATTTCAATTTTCGTAGCAAACGGAGTTGTCGTTTGACCGTGGCAGCTCGAAACGCATCGATATCGTTTTAATTTTAATTCGGCGAGTTAAAATAGCCATTTTTCAAACGGTCTCGGATTTCGACGAAACCAGTTTCATCGGATCCGTAATGTGATATTATTGTAAGATTTCAAATTTCAAGTCGATCGGATTTATCGTTTGTCCGGTACAAGCTAAAACGCCTAGAAATCGTTTAAATCGGTTTAAATTCAAATTGATTGTTTATTGCCGTATCTCACACATACTTCCGAATTAGCTTACGAAACCTGTTCCATTGTGTCCGGAATGCGGGAAAAACCTTAGGATCGCCTGTCGAAACGCGTCGTTTGGAGTTCGTTTGCATAAGTTATTAAAAAGAGAATTTTATTAGTTTAATAATATAATAACTATTATATATATTCAATTTTTTCCAAACCCTAGCCTTTGCTATCAGCCGTCGTTCTAAACGATTTAATGGCCGAAACCTAGCGATCTTCTCCTCCAAATCGCGACAAATCCACTCAACGATTTCGAAAATTTTCTGAAGCAAGATTGTAGAGCGTTCCAAGATCTCGAGATCCGACGGTCATGATCGAAATTGGAGGCTCGATGGGGGAGATAGGAGGCCACGTCCTCTTTGTGTTGCGCACGGTTTTTAAGACAATTGGGGGGGCCGAGCTCCACTCCAGGGCAGCCGAGCATGGCTCTCACGTAGGCGGAGGTGGTGGCGCTCCCTGATCGACGAATAGGCGAACGTGGTGGTCGAATAATTTAACCCTAGATTTGAAGGATTGGGTTCTATACGTGCGTTCTTGTTCCTGGGAACGAAGAAGGCCGTGCGCGATCAGGAAGAAGGAAAGAGCATGAGGCCCACGCACGTGTAGGGTTGGAGGTGATTTTCTTTTGTTTTTTTTGTTTTTTTGTTTTTTAGTTTAAATTTGAAATTCAAATAGTGTACAGCGTTTAAAATAGTATAACTCTTGCATGCGAGGTCGGATTCGAACGAGATTTTTTGCGTTGGCTTCGTATCGTCGTGCTCTTCGCAATGCAACTGGTTTGGAGTCGTTTGGAGGTCGTTTGAATTTCGGGTAAAATTAAACGTTCGTTTAATTTTATTCGAAACGAACGACGAAACGGAAAATAAAATCAAGGTGAGAACTCCTCACTCAATCGAAAGGTTTTGTTTAAAATTTTAAATAGTTAATGTTGATTGTTGATTGCTGATTGGTTGTGTTAGTATATATACTAGGATATATACTATATATAGCGATATATATATATTGGCATATGTATATATCGGATTTGATTTCCCGCCTCGTATAGCGGATGAGACCCTATTGCGCCGCCTATTAAGCGGAATATTTATAAAATCCCATATACCGCGATATTCCACCTTGAAGTGGAATTGGTATTGTGCTAACGTCTGTGGATGCAGGGTAACAGGTTGGAGGGATCCAACTGGATTCCTCACATATTCATTTGATTATTGATATTGTGTCATTGTAGATGTTCATATCGACATATGTTGTTTGTTCCCGTGATTGACCATCTGATGCTGTTGCATCATCGGATTCAAAATTTTAAAAATTTAAAAATAACGATTTTTGAATTTAAAAAGGGATTTAAAAGTGATTTCTCAAAGAATATGGTCTATTGAAAATTTTGAATTGATTAAATTTTAAAATAAATAGATGGATAATATTTTATGTTTTAAAAATTTATATTTTTATAAAATATAACTTAAAAGAAATTTTTAACAATAATAGGTTTTTATAAAATAGTTAAATTTGGTTTTTGGGAAGTTATTATTATTAATGGTTTATATAAAGGATTTTATAAATGGATGTTTTTAAATAAAAATTATTGAAGTTATAGAATAAATTTATAAAGTGTTAAGTTGATGTATAACATGAATTTCACTAGGATTTATAGATTAATAAATGTGAAATTTATAAAACGAATGGTTATTGGAAAATTTTAAGTTTATAAGTTATTAACTTATAGAAATGGATTTGGGCATTAAAAAGGGGAATTTTATAGAAATTGTTAATAAATGAAGATTTCATTAGTTGAAATTATTATAAACCATAAAGAAATCTTGTAAGTGATAAGATTTTAAATTGGTGAAGTTCAAAGGAACGATTTGGTAAATAAATAATATTATAAGTATTTAACTTACAATATGGCTTTTGGGTATGAAATTGGGTTATGTAAATTTCATCGGATTAATAAAGGAATTTATAAAATTGGGGTTTATAATAGAAATGGAATTTATAAACTATGTTTATAAATTTGAAATCCATCGAATTTGATAAATTGAAATATGGGAATTTGTTAAGTGGGCTATATTCACTATTTTGAATATTGAATAGATTATTAAAAAAAATGGGTTTGTTTTTGGGAAAGGAATGTTTTAAATGGAATTTAAAACGAATTAAAGGTGTTTTAAAATGTATTGAGTATTGAAAACATAGATTTCAACATTGATTGTTGAAATAGACGTTTTCGAGAAACAGAAGGGGATAATTTGTATAGTATTGGATTTATATATCTATTTTTAATTTCAAATCCATATACTAGTGTTTTTGGGTTGTCGTAACGATGTTTTACGCAACATTCGTTTTTAACCCAAATAAATGTGAATAAAAGAATGTTTTCTTAAAGAGAATGGAATAAAATACTTAACGGTAACTTAAGTATATTGAATATTTCCAAATTGTTGAAAATAAGTTAAATTGTGAATTACTTATTATTAAATAAGTATGGGAATGTTTTTTTTTTTCCAATATAAAAGGAACGTTTTTGAGGATTCACCTTTTAAAGGTAAATCGAAGTGAATAGTTTGAAATTGATTTGAAATCGTGTATGTGTAGATATTTGGGAAATTGGAAATTCACTTTGGAATTTATAAATAGGAAGGGAAATTTGTTTAAAAATAAATGTTGATTTATTTTTAAAATATGGAAATAAAATTTACGAATTTGGAACGTAAGTTAAATTAAATCGGTAAGGATTTATTTGTTGATTTGAAATTTGTTTTCAAAAAGGTATAAAAGATGAATTGTAGTTTGAAATTGGTTTTCAAATGGTTGAGTTGTGTGATTTGAAATTTGTTTTCAAATGGTTGAGGTGTTTAATTTGAAATGGGTTTTCAAATGGTTAAGTGTGGAAATTATATCATGAAGGTGTTTTGGTAAAGCAAATAAATTGGGCAATTATTTGGAAATTGTGTATATATATCTTGTAAAGATATTTTGGGACTTAATAATTTTGGAAAAATTATTTGGAATCTGATGATGTGGCGCATCTTTATTGATAGTTAAATAACCGACTATCAGTATTTACCCTTGGATGGTAATTGTTGTGATTGTTTGAAATTGAATGCTACACTTATTTTAAAATAAGCGCTCGTTATTCGGTTTAGCCGGGAGAGGACCTTTGTGTCGTATATCCCATTCCGAATATGTGTTACGTCGTTATGGATAGCATTTGAAGACCGGTGTTGAAGACCGGGTATTTGTGAAAACGATAGGATGACCTATCGATTGTCTCTGCATCGTTAGCTACGGTATGGAGATTTCCTTTGTGATGGGAAATTTTATCGGGATTGTGAATACCCGGATTGCAAGGGCTTCTTTGGAAGTGCCTTCGGTTCTGTTCGAACCCGGAACAGACTTGTATGGTTACGTGTCTGACATTACATTTTGAGATATAGAGCAGATTTCTTTCAAATACATT
The DNA here is from genome assembly GCA_030765085.1 of Allium cepa. Classification (NCBI taxonomy): domain Eukaryota; kingdom Viridiplantae; phylum Streptophyta; class Magnoliopsida; order Asparagales; family Amaryllidaceae; genus Allium; species Allium cepa. The sequence goes on along the minus strand of CM060942.1, from coordinate 698,048,938 downwards.
TCTGTTGGTGGCGGAGAATTTATTCTCTTAGCTTAACACCCTTCTCTGAGACGTACGAGCTCAGAGGTTATGTAGTTGAAGGTTATCAGCGATATTTCCCAATCTGGTAATGTGGCATGCTGAGTGCTGCTGTGTGATGATCATTGGTTGGTCATTTGTGATATGATCATTTGTTTGATCATTTATTCTTGTGATTATTGCTTTGGTCATCTGTGGACCCAAAGCATGGCTTTGTTGCACAAAGCGTAGCTTTGTGGACGAGACTTTGTCAGGACCTCACTCCCCGGAAATGGTCGAAACAGGAATATGCGGCAAGGTTATGAGGGTCGCGCCCTTTAGGGTATGTCATTCCCTTCTGGAAAAGGGTGGTATCATGGTATGGAGCCCAGATATTTACTCATGTGGAAACACTATATCTATTTCTGTGTGGTGTTGTTGGTATCGAGCGCTCGGATAAAGGTCCCAAAGGACCGGGGGATGACATATTCGTGTAGTAGTTACCTAGTTACAGAGGTAACCCGGCCTTGTGTTGGTAGAGATCTAACCGTAACGTTAGTTCTCGGGACGTCCCGCCAGAGGCGATCCCATGTGGCAGTAGGAAGTTCCTTAGCCTGACCATTTGTTGGAAATCCATTCATCCAATACGCGCCCTGTACGGTTTTAGTTGTAGAACCTGCCATTTAACATGGCAGCTATAGTAGGCATAGCATCATGGTACCTATGCTGGCTAGGATTTATATTATACTTTCGAAATATTTTCCACTATGCACTAGTAATAATATCAAAGAATTTTTCTCGTAGTAAGCATATTTGACTATCATAAGGAGAAATCTCCCCCATGTGTGCGTTTGCATTGTGTGTGTGCCGGGAGGCCTTATGGTAGTTTCATTTTCCAAAAAGCATTGCGGATTTCAAAATTTAAACTTTCTTGTTGCGTGTTTAAAGATAAACTGTTTTGAGTTCTCACACCAGTCACATGACTGACCTGGAGTTTATTGTTCCTTTCCTAAACTCTGGGTGCCCACTATTTTCCACACGGGCAGTCTAGAGTTAGGTTATCAGGTTATTCTGGATTCGAGAGTTGCTGTGCAGATCTGGAGGCGAGCCAGATAGCGTAGTCTATTATCTATTGTATATAGTATTCTTTTCCGCTGTTTTATTGTTGTACACTCTGATGATGTGATGTATGTATAAAATGTATAGTCTTTTGTTTTAATGATATTCATTTATCTATTATATGTTGTTCCGCTGCGATTGTGAGATTCTGATATTATTTCCTGTTCTGTTGTTTGTTTCTGTTTCCTCTCTCTTTTCTCTCTTCTTCTACCTCTTTCTTCTTCTAAAACCCTAACGGTTCGATTTTTCGGCAACGAAAAATCCCGATCGTTACATACTACTCAACCGGTGCCCCCGGGGGCTGGAGAACCAAGCTAAAACACCAAGAACTGAAGTTGATTAATATATCATGCTTCTAAGGTGGACTGCAACTTCCTCCAATTGACCAGCTTTTAAAACTCTTGAATTGACAACTATTGTTATCCTAACTTTTGGCAAAGTTGGGGTATCCAAAATTTACTGAAAGTCAATGATTACTATTCATGAATATCAACCAAGCATTGCAGGATAACCATGGATATCAACGAATTTTGTCCGAGTCCGGAACGGGCCACAATTGATAGGACAGACAAGAAAGATCATAGAAGTCTGCATTTCAAATTTCAAGTCAATCCGAGGTCGTATGCTCAAGTTATGATGGATTCAAGTTCAGAGGAATGGGCATAGCTCGGTTCGAACCCATCACCCTGACTAGTTCGAACCCATCATGTTCGAATCCATCAGCCAACGACTCCATCCCGCTTCAACACCATTGAATTCGACTCCATCACGATGCCCTCTCTTCGAATCCCTTCAGGTTATGGAGCTCGTATCCATGGAGTTGCCATTGCCTCGGATCCATGAGAAGTGCCCTCGCTTCGACTCCATCAAGTAAACCCCCAGATAGCCTTGCTCCGAATCCATCCACGACCTGACTTCGAATCCATGGACTGAGCCTTGCTTCGAATCCATCCAAGTCACCTCGCCCCATGCTATCTTCGAATCCAACGTGTTAAGACAACTTCGAATCGATCCAAGGTGACGCGTTTGGATCGATTCGAACAAACGACATTCCATCGATTCGAAGATGAACCTCGAATCCAACCACGAAGCCATCCAGCAAACTCGGCAGAGAACTCGGACTCGACTCGTTCAACTCGGCAAAAAGCTTGGATCGAACCGAAGAAGGCGCGCCACTTCACCCCTTGGATCGATTCGAAGTACTCGAATTAAACAGATCGATTCGAACAAGACCATAGCATCGGTTCGAACCAAACAGAAAGCCGGACACGCCAATTTCGAACCGATCATAACTTCCAATCCACTGATCCAAATCCCATGAAATTTTTACAGGAGTTCATCTACATGTTGAAGAATGTCCACACCAAATTTCACCATGATTGGACGATTTCTTGATCGATTCGAACCTAGGGTCGAATCGATCCCAATATGGGCCCGGATCTCCAGGTTTCGGCCATGTGGGCCCCCTCACGTGCTGGAAGTGGTCTACCTGATTTCTAGGAGAAATATCAGCCTCCTACGCCCATAAATAGAGCCCCATGTCATTCAGAAAAGGAAAGGGAATTCTCTTTGGCAAAATCAAGACTCTGAAGCATCAAGACTCCACCAAGGCTCTACTTTGCACTCAACAACCATCGTTGTACTTGAATTTCAGAAATATAATTCATTGTAATCCGCCGTAATCGATTGTAATCAGCGAAGAACATCAATAAAAGGAAAAACCTTCGAAGTGGACGTAGGCCGGAGATAGCCGAACCACTATAAATCGTGTGTTCTTGTTTACATTTATTATTTTGCTACTTAAGATCTGTGATTTGTGTTTGGATATTGCTGATTTATATTCCAACACTGGTGCTTTCACATTCATCGGCGTTTGTGACCAATTTTGGCGCAAACACTTTGGTGCTTTCACTGAGAACGACTAGCACCCGCTACATTCAGAGTTCAGATTCAAGAGTTCGAAGACTTCCAATTCAGAGACAATGACTCGACAAACAAGACAAAGGGTTGATAGGAGCCAACAAGGAGGAAGCCAAGAAGTATCCTCCGGATCAAGAGAAGGACAAGCTTCCGTCTACATCACAAGAGACGAGATGGAGGCTATGGCTAATTCATTGCGCGAAAGCTTGATGAAGAGTCAACAGGAGATGCTGCAGAATTTCCTCGAACAGATGAGGACGACGAACATGCAAAACCTTGGACCAACTACAACAGCTACGAGTGCGGGACAAGGAATCAGGATTACAGAAGCTAATGAGGGTCAGGTTCAAGACCAGAATGCAAGAGTTGAAGGTGTTCAACAAGGACTTGGGAGCAGACCCTCGGGATCCGATACTGGAAGACCAACGGATGGAGCTCAACAAGTTGGAGCCAATGCATATGCCAACGAGCCACCAGAAGAATATGTACCAGAATTCCCTTCAAGGCCCGGGGGGCAGGATAGGAACTTGACAAGGGGCCAACCCCTAGACGGAGACGAGAGAATGATTGGCCTGATGCGACGAATCATGAGAGGAGGATTGCCTAGTGGAGGCCTAGAAGAAGTTAGTCGGAGTCCATTCACACTAAACATCTGAAACGCAAGGAACCCTCCAAAGTTCAAACTACCAGCACTAGAACCATATGACGGGAGGTCAGACCCGACCATGCATATTACAAGATATATTAGGCACATGGAAGTGCTGGGGGCATCCGAGGAAGTGATGGCACGATGCTTCCCTCTATATTTGACAGATTTAGCTTCATTATGGTTCAGACAACTAGAGACTGGATCAAACGGAACATGGAGCGAGCTTGTAGATTGCTTCATGAGACAGTTCAGGGTCCATGTGACGCGACCCAAGAGTGTGATGACTTTAGCTTCAATCAAGCAAAGGACCGGAGAGTCCATAAAAGATTTTCTGTTAAGATTCAATGTGACAGTGACTTCTGTAGATCGCCCGGATCCGTCAATGATTTTAATGGCGGCGGTGGCAGGAGTCGCGGAAGGCACCAAATTTAAGGATTCTCTAACTAAAGATCCACCGCAAGATCTTGGAGAGTTCTTTCATAAAGCTGAAAAGTTCATTCGGTTAGAAGAATCACGAGCCGAGAGTCGTGAAATAAATACCACACAAAGCGTAGGAACCTCCAGAGAACAGTCCGGAGCGGACAAGGGAAAGAGGAAACAGGATGATAGACACGATGGTCCTGATAAACGGAAGAAATTCCGAGAACCAAGATTCAGGCAGTACACCGATCTGACTGCAGGCCTAGAAAGAATCTACACTGAAACTAGGGGGCAACTCCCCTATCGAAAACCACCTATAAGAGATCCCACTGAGCGGGAGCGCAGGACTGGAAAATATTGCCTATTCCATGAGCTGGATGGGCACAATACAGATGAATGCCGTCACCTAAAGGATGAGGTGGAAGAACATGCCAGGAGTGGTAGATTGCCGCAATTTGTCAGAGAACGGACAGCAGCGACAAGGCTTGAACAACTACCGCCTCCACCTAACAGGAACGATCCTGGATCGGGATCACGACTCGTCATCAACTGATTGAAGATGGCAAGGGCCAAGTCCAGGATTTGGACTTCGGTCAAATAATTTTATCTAGATTTATTTTCAGAATAAACGGTTACTCCACTTACACATGTACGGGAACCGGAGAGATCCGTAGGCATGCCCTGAGATGGAGATAAACCGCTACGCCCGGAGAGGCAGTTTTTAGCTTTTTTCTGATGTTTGAGATTGAACATCTAAAACTTGAATTTTGATAAATAAATTAGAACTTCTTGAAATAAACCTTTTGACCGGAGAGTCAAAGGATGAACACTAAATACCAATATAAACATGATCGCTTATTGACTCTACCCCGAGAGAGATGGGGTCCGGAGTGCAAGAAGTGAGTTGCTTCGCCGGAGAGCGACAGGATCGACTCACTTAAGCGTTGTTTCCCCTTCACCGGAGAGTGACAGGATGGGATCCAGCAAGATCCCGGAGAGGCTATGATCGGTCTCGAACGACCAAGACTTCGCTAAATGTTCAGATACACTGAACCGGAGTGCAAGAAGTGAGTTGCTTCGCCGGAGAGTGACAGGATCGGCTCACTTAAGCGCTGTTTCCCCTTCACCGGAGAGTGATAGGATGGGATCCAGCAAGAGCCCGGAGAGGCTATGATCGGTCCAGAACGACCATGATATCGCTATACGTCCTAACTGGGACCAAAGTGCAAGGGATAGAAGGCAATGCCAGAGAGCAATAGGATCTTTCTATTCAATCACTAAGTCTGGAACGGACTTAGTAAGGGTTCAGAGTAGCCAGTAATAATCCGGAGAGACTACGAAACTTCATTCTCAACTTCTACGGTAAGAACGAATATTGATTTGGCTTCGAACAGCCACAAACTTGATTGATAATACCACAACTATGAATGAAGCATGAATTCCTTACACTTGATATAAGACCATTCAAAACATACCTTTTACAAAAAGGCATGTTTTGGGGGGCAAAATGTTATCCCAACTTTTGGCAAAGTTGGGATATCCAAAATTTACTGAAAGTCAATGATTACTATTCATGAATATCAACCAAGCATTGCAGGATAACCATGGATATCAACGAATTTTGTCCGAGTCCGGAACGGGCCACAATTGATAGGACACGACAAGAAAGATCATAGAAGTCTGCATTTCAAATTTCAAGTCAATCCGAGGTCGTATGCTCAAGTTATGATGGATTCAAGTTCAGAGGAATGGGCATAGCTCGGTTCGAACCCATCACCCTGACTAGTTCGAACCCATCATGTTCGAATCCATCAGCCAACGACTCCATCCCGCTTCAACACCATTGACTTCGACTCCATCACGATGCCCTCTCTTCGAATCCCTTCAGGTTATGGAGTTCATATCCATGGAGTTGCCATTGCCTCGGATCCATGAGAAGTGCCCTCGCTTCGACTCCATCAAGTAAACCCCCAGATAGCCTTGCTCCGAATCCATCCACGACCTGACTTCGAATCCATGGACTGAGCCTTGCTTCGAATCCATCCAAGTCACCTCGCCCCATGCTATCTTCGAATCCAACGTGTTAAGACAACTTCGAATCGATCCAAGGTGACGCGTTTGGATCGATTCGAACAAACGACATTCCATCGATTCGAAGATGAACCTCGAATCCAACCACGAAGCCATCCAGCAAACTCGACAGAGAACTCGGACTCGACTCGTTCAACTCGGCAAAAAGCTTGGATCAAACCGAAGAAGGCGCGCCACTTCACCCCTTGGATCGATTCGAAGTACTCGAATCAAACAGATCGATTCGAACAAGACCATAGCATCGGTTCGAACCAAACAGAAAGCCGAACACGCCAATTTCGAACCGATCATAACTTCCAATCCACTGATCCAAATCCCATGAAATTTTTACATGAGTTCATCTACATGTTGAAGAATGTCCACACCAAATTTCACCATGATTGGACGATTTCTTGATCGATTCGAACCTAGGGTCGAATCGATCCCAATGTGGGCCCGGATCTCCAGGTTTCGGCCATGTGGGCCCCCTCACGTGCTGGAAGTGGTCTACCTGATTTCTAGGAGAAATATCAGCCTCCTATGCCTATAAATAGAGCCCCAGGTCATTCAGAAAAGGAAAGGGAATTCTCTTTGGCAAAATCAAGACTCTGAAGCATCAAGACTCCACCAAGGCTCTACTTTGCACTCAACAACCACCGTTGTACTTGAATTTCAGAAATACAATTCATTGTAATCCGCTGTAATCGATTGTAATCAGCGAAGAACATCAATAAAAGGAAAAACCTTCGAAGTGGACGTAGGCCGGAGATAGTCGAACCACTATAAATCGTGTGTTCTTGTTTACATTTATTATTTTGCTACTTAAGATCTGTGATTTGTGTTTGGATATTGCTGATTTATATTCCAACACTGGTGCTTTCACATTCATCGGGGTTTGTGACCAATTTTGGCGCAAACAACTATGGTACGATGACTACTATGACAACTGTTCTACACTGTCAACTCTGCCAATTCAAAGCATAGTTGGTCACCACTGAATCGTCTTCAAATGCCCACATCTTAATCGTTCCACATCTATACGACTAAAAGCATGGCATACAACCTCCATAGAACTTCCTTAATACCCTATACTGGTCTCCTATCTGTTAGCCCTTCTTAACCAACTCACATCGAATCAGTGTTACCAACCATTCGAACATTGGGCAATCAGGCATGCATCATTCACTAGTATTACAAGACCCCATAACCATAAAATGGACTTGATAATGTTGATTCGAGTATCGTTCCTAGTCAGGACCTATTCATTGAGACCATCCTACATGTAGAATTTCCAACTAAAATTCAGCATGCCGACTATGTCCGTGTACTATAGAAATACAACCTCTGATACTACCTCATGAAGTGAGAATGGCACATGGATTCTACCAAAAGCGATAAATGTCGTCAACGCGTTGTATCCCCTATTCCTCAAAGAAGACTGTCAATCGTAGTTAGGCATACCATTCTGCTTCTGATATTGCTAAAGGGAATAAAGAAGCTGGCAGCCAACGAATTGATAAAAATCCACAGCCCGTTGCTGCCAACACTTATAAATGAAATCAGCACAAAAGCTTATTTCTAGACTTTGATAAGAGAACTGGTGGATAGCCGCCGACGCCAACACCTACATGTCCACGCCAATATTGAGTTGATGAACTAGATGAAGGATCAATGTCGCAAGATAAGATGGAAACCTATTCCATACTCTAAATCAGGAAGCTCCTCATCTTTGGATGGCTACCATGGATGCCAACGCCATAAGGCTGCTCCGGAAAGGATAGCTCTGACAATATTTTCGAGCCCCATAAAACGAAGGGCCGAAAAACCTCGACCCCTATCAATCAAGAACTTTGATCAAACCGAACCATTCGCGTTAGACTTCCAACTGTGAATGGCTGGACCGAAGTGCAATAGCGAGCATACTACGCTGCTTCACACATCAATGAGATTTTATCCGATCTCTTTTGAATTATTTCTATTTCAATTTCGTTTATGTTACGAAATATGACCGACTTGAATTAAAATACTTGCAAATGATGCAGGTAACCGAGTACTGAAGGATGGGTGCAAAACGACCTCCGTGGACTATGAACAAACCATTGAGGTATCATCATGACGAGCATGACTCAACCACTCGTCGGCTCCTACATGCACCTAACTTGGGGGCATGGCATTAAAGCGAGAGAGACTGATAGAGTCGGGACTCCAGTGCAAAATGGATGCAACCGACCATCTACCCATCCGCCTATCCAATTTAATCAAGAGGTCTGAAAAAGATTTGGAGTTATATGTCCCAACACTGCACTCTCCATCTCATACTTCAAGCTTGCCAAAATACTTATGCTTCCTCGGATGCCCAATAAAAATTGAATCACACCGAGAGTCGATGTGACATGGCCATCTATGCATCCAATCCTACATTAGAACTTGGGATGATTTGAGGACATGTGTTTAAAGTGGATATGATTTGACCATTCACTCCCCAGTTTGCATCAATGATTCGACAAAACAATCATGCCATAAACCGACTTTATCAGGTCCAACCTTCAATTTATAGTCATCAACAGCCGACTGCTTACTCACTAATCATCATGAGCCATCATTCCAACTCTCTTCCTCATCTCGACTGGAAGAGCGCAAAGCGTAAAGTGGACATGGCTCGACCGTCTACTCTCTAACTTTTGGCCCCACCTTAAGGGAAAATACACAACTCAAAGTGGATGTAGCTCAGCCATCCTCTCCTCTGCTCGAGCTCAAAGCTTGCCAGAACACTAATCTTACTCCTTAGGCTTGGCAGAAGCGGGATCCAAATGAACACGGATGCGATTCATCCGTCCATAAACTAAGTCTCATCCTTCGTTGGTAGCAGATAAGTGGAAAGTAATCGATATCCCACCGATCATTTTGCTAAGCGAAACCCACATCTCGGGGGCAAGCCATCGCATCAATGGCCGAACTGGACCGACACACGACAGTCCTGCAATCAACTCTAGGTTCCCAGAGTGCGAACCAGAGTATAAACACTAACTCCACTTTCCCAGAGTGCGAATTGGAGTATAAACATCAAATTCATCGTTCCCAGAGTGTGAACGGACTCCAACTTCCCAGAGCGCGAATTGGAGTATAAACATCCAATAAATCGTTCCCAGAGCGCGAATTGGAGTATAAACATCCAATAAATCGTTCCCAGAGTGCGAACGGACTCCAACTTCCCAGAGTGTGAATTGGAGTATAAACATCCAATAAATCGTTCCCAGAGTGCGAACGGACTCCAACTTCCCAGAGCGCGAATTGGAGTATAAACATCCAATAAATCGTTCCCAGAGTGCGAACGGACTCCAACTTCCCAGAGTGTGAATTGGAGTATAAACATCCAATAAATCGTTCCCAGAGTGTGAACGGACTCCAAATTCCCAGAGTGCGAATTGGAGTATAAACATCAAATCCATCGTTCCCAGAGTGTGAACGAATTCCTAAAAAGCCCAAATAGGTGTGACTGACCATCTGTTGGCTAACTCCAACTTCCCAGAGTGTGAATTGGAGTATAAACATCTATTCCAGGTTCCCGGAGTGCGAACCAACCCATCAATGCAAACTCCAAGTTCCCAAAGCATGAATTGGAGTATAAACATAAATTACAGGTTCCTGGAGCGCGAACCGAAGCATCGTGCTAACTCCAAGTTCCCAAAGCATGAATTGGAGTATAAACATAAATTACAGGTTCCCGAAGCGCGAACCGAAGCATCGTGCTAACTCCAAGTTCCCAAAGCATGAATTGGAGTATAAATATCAATTCTAGGTTCCCGGAGTACGAACCAAAATGGGAATGCTAACTCCCGATTCCCAGAGCGCGAATTGGAGTATAAACATCAATTCCAGGTTCTCGGAGTACGAAACGAAACGTCAATGCTAGCTCCAAGTTCCCAGAGCGTGAATTGGAGGGTAAACATCAATTCCAGGTTCCCGGAGTGCGAACCCAAGACATGCTAACTCCAAATTCGCAGAGCGTGAAGTGGAGTATAAGCATCAATTCTAGGTTCCCAGAGCGTGAACCAAATTATACATGCCAACTCCAGATTCCCAGAGTGCGAACTGGAGTATAAACATCAACCAACTCCAGTCCTCAATGCTAGAATTGGAATATAAATATCAGTAGGGATGCGATTCGACTGTCCATCTATCAACTCTGATCCCGCCGCAAGTCCTGTAGACAAAAAGTGGATGTGATTCAACCATCCACTTTCCTATCTTCCCCTGACACGGGGGCATACTTATCATTAAAAATTGAATGCACCGACCATCTAGCATAAAGCGGGAATGACACGACCGTTCACGCATCAACACTTATCCCCGGCATGGGACTCATAACGTAATCTTATATGGATGCACTCCAACCGAGCAAGACAGAATTTCTTCCATGATTCGACAGGGAGATGCAGATTAGAAAAACGGACCTAGCTGAACATCTTATTCTAAATGGATGTGATTACCCATCCTACCACAAATGAACGTGACATGTCCATTCATCCGCTAACTCTAGCTAATGATCTAGCGGGTTGTGCATGCAACGTGGCCGGACATGGCCCAACCATCTGCCAGTTAGCTCCTTTCTCCAAATCAGAAGGAGGAACATCAAATTAAAGTTGTCGCAATGTGACCGACTACACTTCGACTTTCGCCATTGACTAGCGCCAGAGGAATTAATCGAGGAAAATGTGGTTCGACCATTTTCTGCTAAAAGTCTTAGTCCGCAGAGTGTAGACATGGATGTAAATATCAAATAGGTGTGACTAATGGCCCTTCAACTAACTCTCATCTCCGGAGTACGACTACGAGCGTAGACAAATGAATGAATGTGATCCGACCATTCATTCACCAACTTCGACCAAAAGTCGACGGGAGGAATATAAACTCGCTACAGGAGCAATTAGACTGTCCACAAACTAACTCTACGACTGTGGGCAGAATAACAAATCATTGAAAAGAAGAGAAAGGCGACTCGCTACCTCGCTTGCATAGCGTCCTTTACGACTTAAGCCAACGACTGCAAGGAGGCCTTAATTCTAACCAATCAGAATGATGCTTGAAGTTACGAGAAGCCAATTATACCGTACCGCCGGATCGACGGGCAATATCGATCTGCACATTTCATACCAAACCAATGGATCGATAGGCAATGAGGTTCGTACATTCTGCATTGTATCACTAAATCGACGGCCAGTATCGATCCTCTTCGACTACAATTCGATGTGACAGGAGCGCCCATCGAATACCTTCGACCACCAGAGCATGGATAGAACCACGAATGAGTGTGATTTGACCATTCATCCTCCGTCACCTTCCTTCGAACCACCAGGAAGAGAATGAGACGGGACGACCTTGACCTGACTGCATTTATGCTGACTTTATCCCTAGATCTGATGGGAGAACGTAAACCGAAATGGACGTGGTTGATCGCCCGACTGCAAAAGAATGCAATACGACCATTCATTCTTTGACTCTTATCACGATCCGACTAAACGAGATATTCACAATGAGTGCAAGCTAACTATCCACGCACCGATTCTTACCCTCGATTCGACAAGGGAGGCATCAATCCTACATTGCATCTTACTGGACGATTCACTCTTCAATTTTTGCCCAGAGTATGACGACATAAGAAGCAAAGTGAATGTCGATGAGGCAACGAAGTATTCTACCTAGAGGAAAGAACTAGGACAGAATGCAGGGTAAGGCATAACTCACCTTTCCATTGATTAACTCGATCCTATGGTTCAATGGGACAGAATGCAAAATTGAAGCGAACATTATCTACCTTGCTGCTTATCGAGATATTCCCCCGACTTAGGGGCTTGCACGAGAAATAAGATGAATATAATTTGATCCTTTATCAAACAACTCTAGCTCTTACAGCTTGGACTACAGTATAAATACAGCAGAAGCTAGGCTTAATTATTCGCACAATACATCCATCAACCCAAGACTGGGGGCATGAGTATGATCATCCAAGAACTGGATACGACTACTCAATCCTATAGCTCATGCCTAGTATTCATAACAACTTTAAGTTACGACCGAAAGGATGATTAGAGATAGAATAATCAGATCGACGCCCGGACTTATAGGCAACTGATCATCATTCTTACCCTTCCGATGAGCAATGGATCGCGAGTACATTGAATGGAAAACGCATTGCGTGGAAACACATGTAGACTCAAACTCATAGTTGGAGCCAGCTATGCTGTAGCACTAGATACAAGGCTAAACTCTACCCAAGCCTTTGATTCAACATTCCTATAAGGCTAATCACTTACCATTGCAAACAAGCACATGAAGTGCCTACAACCCGTTACGAGTATTGTAGATCAGATCACAACTCCACGCAACGATGATGCAAGAGTCAACTACACTACTCCAGATGAATTTGATATGTCCACTTGGACTCAATCATATGTATATATGAACTCTCACCAACCATTGAGAACCCTGCATTAAATGTTAACCCGATGCATGTCTCGGTGAATAAAAACGAAGCGACGTGGATTAGGAAGATCTGCTGCACATAAGGAGGAGGCGAATCTACCCAAAACCAATAGGTTTATCCGTGATGTCCTCTATCCAAAATGATTATCCAATCATTTACTCTTGAAAGAAACAAATGGAGAGTGGCAGACGTATGCCGACCACCCAGACTTACACGAGGCATGGAAAAGCATAGTTTTTCACTTCCAATGATCAACCGTTACGATAGGTCCAATGGCAACCTTAGATATTTGAAAGATAACTCAAACGGAATATCAAGCTAAGCTAGTTTGATATCACTTATCTCCCTTAGAGAGCTATCCATGGCCAAACATTAGCATACTTCATATCTGAATTCACCGCATCAGACGATTATCTGAAGAACAGTAGAGAACCGTCCAATCGATGGAGAACATACATAAATGGAAATCCTATCAAAGACTATCTACTGTGGGGAATTCTTCTTGAATAGGGGAATGAGAGATGGCATATCCTCCGCAAAGCATCACTGCATGATTACGTCTGGATCGTTCGACTCCATCGACACAAAGCATTACTTTTGTATCCACCAATATGAGACCTAATATAACGTATCCATCGATGCAAAGCACACCTTATGTGAGTCCATCTCATATCGATAACCACCGATACGAAGTCTACCTTAGTGCATGCCAGATCGATCCAAGAGAGGATCGATGCGAAGGAATGAATCCAAAACAACCATCAAGTGTTGTTGCAACTCGAATTTCACAATGATTCAGGAGAGGATCGATACAGAATTCGAAACGAGAAGATCGACAACGATTTATTAACATGCGAACGTCAATAAGAGTCAGGTTAACATATACGTATGTACGTTGAACTAATTTCCAATTTTAGAAATCCGCAGGCCGAATGCCCAACTGGTGACAATTACAATAACAAATAGCTAATTGTTATCATACAATAACCAGTTACAACGGTACAACAGTTGGTAGTCAACAGTTCATATTACTAAAAAATCAGTCAAGGATTACAACTTCCAACAAGAAGACGATAACGGTTTAACAAGTTAAATGGAACTATTCAGAGTGAAGATGGCAGTTTTCAAAGCACGTCATGTTCACACAAGACGTACTTTGGGGGGCAAATGTTATCCCGCCTTTTGGCAAGGCCGTGACACCAAGAACTTGACTAGAAACCAAGGATGGTGCGTCCTGGAGATCAGTTATACATAGGTCTACTATGGATGTCGGTAAAAAAATTTCGAATCCGGATCGAGCTACAATTTATAGGACATGAAAAGCAAAGCTGAAAAAGCCAATGTTCCAAATTTCAAGTCAATCGGAGTTCGTATGCTCAAGATATTGATGGATCACGGTTGAGAAATCCAAAATTGCATCGATCATATCTCGAGATTTATAAGTCCAAATGCCACAAAATTTGGACAGGAGCCGACTGGCAACCTAAAGAATGTTCACGCCAAATTTCATCTCCATCGGATGAATTCTTGATCGATTCGAAGTTGCATCGTATCGATCACGGACCAACTTGCATCGATCATATCTTGAGATCTATAAGTCCAAATGCCACCAAATTTGGACAGGAGCCGAATGACAACCTAAAGAATGTTCGCGCCAAATTTCAGCTCCATCGGATGAATTCTTGATTGATTCGAAGTTGCATCGTATCGATCACGGACTAACTTGCATCGATCATATCTCGAGATCTATAAGTCCAAATGCTATGAAATTTTCACATTACTGCCAACATAAGGAATGTTCATGCCAAATTTCAGCTCAATCGGATGAATTCTTGATCGATTCGAAGTTGAGTTCGAAACGATCCCGGACAGAAAAACTCCAACTTGCAACCATCATAACTCGAGATCTACAAGTCCAAATGATACGAAATTTTCATAGTATCTTACTGCCAACATGAGGAATGTTCGTGCCAAATTTCAGCTCAATCGGATGAATTCTTGATCGATTCGAACCAAGGGTTGAATCGATCCCAAAGTGTACCCGGACCTCCAGAATCTAGGCGTGTGGGCCCCCTCACGTGCCAGAAGCGGTCTCCCCGAATTTTAGGCGAAATATTAGACTCCAGCACCTATAAATAGAGCCTCTGGTCATTCGGAAAGGGGGTCAGAGAATTTTGAGAGTAAAAGAGCGCCCGGACTTTGCCACGTTCACTCCAGAACGCCATTACTGCCATTGATCTCGAATTTAAGCTTATTATCTGCTGTACTTCGTTATCAAAAACTTGTAATCTTCAAGTATCAAGCAATAAAGTGATAAAACTTCATAGTGGATGTAGGCAACACGCCGAACCACTCTAAAACTCTGTGTTTCTGTGAATTTTCTTATATGTTTATTGGTGTGTTTGTTAGATCTGCTTCATTTTACACTTATTCTCTTCATTTTATCTCCTCAAACACATCCGAAGAGTGTTGTGCCCAATTTTGGTGCAAACAGATATATACTCAAACAACTCAAAATAATCCTAAAACTCCATCTTTTCTCCTTGTTCTTCACAATCTACACTCAGTTCATCCTAGACCAAGCCACTACCTTGCTCCATCTTAGGCCATGCACCCCCAAGCCACTCCAAGCTTTCATTAAGGCATCTAGAAGCTAAAGCCCGAAGAATAGCGAGCTTTGAAAACTGAACGACGGAGCTATAGCGAATTTTTAATTAATCATTGAAAACTCAAGGTAGTAACCCTTAAACTATTATTTATATTTTGGATGATAATATGATATTTGCAATGGATGTTTATTATGATTTGATCATCAAGTTTGGTTGTTTAAATATGAATGTTGAATATATATATGCAAGTCACGAAAGTACATGTCGATAAGCACAAAGGAAATCACTTTCCTTAATATTAATGATTCAGTGTATATGGAAGGTTAAATCTCTTTAAAAGTTTAAAAATGAGTTTGAAATGTTCTATAAACATTTAAAAGTGTTCTAGTGAAGTCTGAACGAGAATTGAAAATTCAGTCAAAAATGTAGGATCTAGATTAACCCTAGAGGGGGGGTGAATAGGGTTATAGCAAATTTACTCGAATTAAACACAGAAATAAACTGCAGAAATAAATATGCTGAAAATTAAATCACACACAAAATTTATCCAGCTTCGGCAACCCCTGCCTACTGCTGCATTCCCAGATTTCTATTAGTATTAAACAGTATCACGCTTACAAACACTCTACTGGACTCGCAGACCCTTTTGCTCCCGCTCACAAACACTCTACTAGACTCGCACACCCTGACTCGAAAAGAAAAACAACTTCAAAATTAAAAACAGGAGCAAAAATTAAAATACAACTTTTGACTCGTAATTTTTGCTCAAAATAAAAAACCCCTTTTTAATAAAACCCTAATAAAAAGAACCCTTTGTAATAAAGAAGGCCGGCCCAATTTTCTTCTTTCACCCAATCTACTTCTTGGCTTTGACCCGTTCCTTCTTTTGCTTGTAAAAAATGTCGGCCTTGCTTCTTGAAATTACGGCTTGAGTCTTTGATCAAATTAGGGCTTTTGATGCATGCCTATACTGATCGACTTTCTTATTTGGCTTGCTCACTACTTCTCTGATGATTCGCGATTTGTTCTCTGATGATTGATTTGCGTTGACAGCTCGTTCTCTGATGATCGAGATGTTGATGATTTCGGTATGTAATTTTTTTGTTGCTCGTTTGATTGCTTGCTCTTATACTTGATTGAACTCGATAGCCGATGATGAACTTGGGTTTTCGATTGATAGTTTGATTGTGAACTGAAGCTCATGTCTAATGATGATACCTTCAGGTTGAATTTATATGAACTCGTTACTTTCCATTTTCACAATTTCCTGATATTTTTGTGTCTTGATTTACACGGCTTTGTTTTTCCAACGTTCGATTTCGCTTGATTCACACGACATTAAAACTTTCCTCTTTTTGATACTTTGACTATTTCAAAAAATACGAATTTGACTTTCATTGAATTCTGACTTCGGCCCATCTCTGCACTGTTGAATCTCGTGGTCATCACGTCTTTGTCTCTGGCCATCTTTTTCTGGTTGATTTATGATCTTCACTGTGAACTTTACTTGGGCATTTTGTATGTTTCATTTTGATCCACTTTGTCATTGCATATCTATATATGCTTGACCTATTTCATTTAATTGTACTGCCCTATGTTGTCCCTTGATCTTGCTGTGACATTTTTTTGTTGGTTTACCTGTACTTGTGGTTGCCTCTGGTTAATTGCCTGGTGGTCTTGTGGTTGGTCACTGATTCATACATGAACTGTTGCACGTGTGTATTCATATGTGCCTGTCGAGTTCCTGTATTTGCATTCATTTGTGTCTCAGTTGTTTATATGCACTTCAGTATTGTATTGTTTTCACCTCTGTCCTGTTGTAGTTTGATTGTGTGATGTTGTACTTTGGTCTAGTTGTGCACTTGCCCTTGATATTTTAGTCTCTCTGTACTTGTAGTTGTGTAGTTTGCCACTGACTTTGGTTTGATCAGTTGCATTGTTCATGTTATGTTGTTCATGTGCATGCTTTGTACTTCATTTGAGGTTGTAGCTTTGGTCTTTGTTGCTCTAGTCCTGTTGCCTTCAGTTGCTTGACCTACTTCTCTTTGGTCATGTCGCATATTGCATTTGGTCTCTGTTGCATGCTTGTTTGTATGTTGCACTTGTTACCTTCACTGTGTTGCACATGCTATATTGTATACTTATGTTGTCTCTCTGACTTTGCTGTATACATGCTTTTATGCTTGTGACATTCCTCTGCCTTGTTGAGTTCCTGTGTTTGGTCGCTGATGCATTACTATAGTTGCCATATCTTATGCTCGAGCTCTTTGCATACTTCTTGACTGTACTGTACTGTCCACTGCCCTTGTGTCTGCACTTGTGAACTTTGTTGCATTCATGTCTTCGACTGTTTGGTCTGAACTTGACGTTGCAGTTTGTAGCTGTTGACTACATTACCATATATCAATTGCTCGGCCTTTGGTTTCATGTGCATTAAGTTTTGACCCTTTGTTGTTCATTTGGGCTGTTGGACTTGTTGTACATTGCATAGTGCATTGCCTTGTTTGTTGTGAAGTTGTGCTTGCACACTTGCTATTGTTGGCTGCGCACACGAGTTGGCGAGGCAGTGCACACGTGTATGAATGTACACGTGTGTATTGCAGCCACTTATGGTTATATGTCCCTGTAATATCTATATGCACGACTTTTTGATGAAAACAAATGTGAATGATGACGAACAACCCAAATAACTGAGGCAAATTAAATTTTCAAAAACCATATTTCATTTTATATTGCAAAAACATTTCTTTTTCAATTTTACTGCGTTAGTGAATATTTTTGCAGATTTCTCAGATGCTGGATTCAAACTGGAATGCAGTTGAAGACAAAATACGAGTGTGAGTGATATGTAGTGAGGTTATCAATGTAAAAATATTTGTGATGTAATCGTGCTGTAATCAGAAATGTATATGTATAGTGAGAGCATGAATTTGTACTATTCAAGATTGTAATAAATATTTGTTTGAATAAAATTTCTGTTTGAATTCAAAATCTGTGTAACTTGTTCTGTTTGAATTCAAATTCAAATTCTGTGTAATTTATTTTATTCAACAAATATTTATTTAATCTATGAAAAAACAAAATAGTACATTACCAAATACATTTAAATGAATATATATGTTTATTATCATCAAACAAAAACATATAAGCGCATATTCAACAATCTCCCCCTTTTGATGATAACAAACATATATTTAAGATTTTGTACATGTGTTAAATGTATTTGATCAATGATATACTTTAATTGCTCCCCCTATTTAAATGCTTCCTCTCTACATGATGCTCCCCCTACATATATGCATACAAATAGAAATATTCAAATAAGCCTAGATGCATATGGGAAAATTATTTGACCTTTGCTTGATTCTATTTGACAAAATCTTAACTTTTCTCTCCCCCTTTTGTTATCAGCAAAAGAATAATAGTGTTAGAGAAAAATAGAGATTAAGTGATCAATATTAATCCAACATTAAACTCAAATTGAATATAAATAGTAAACTTCAATAAGAATCAAACAAAAACCATAACTACCCCTGTTAGGCACATATTCCACTTTTAGAAATGATGGATATGATGTTCATATAAAATCGTACAGTTGAATCTTCTTGTGGTACATTCATATCAGGAATTTGAATATCTACTAATCATGCATAACCGTTAGGACTTTTAAATGAGATTAGTAGTATTTGAATTTAATTTTAAAAAATGAAATTCAAGTATCTTCTAACCACGCATGACCGTGAGGACTTTTAAATGGGATTAGAATCAACTTGTCTATTTAAGCAATTAATTTTGATATGCATTCCATACATGCATAACCGTAAGGACTTTTAAATGAGCATGGAAGCACATAATCAAAAATCCAAGTAATTCACCCATGCATAACCGTGAGGACTTTTAAATGAGAGTGAATACTTTGGATATTTATTTATTTTAAAAAAATATGACATGAAAAACAAATGATTCCTGATTATAGTACCACATATCGACAAACTATATTGAATGTTTGATAAACCATGGTCGATAGAAATAATGATAGATATAGAAATGGTCATGGAATCTTTACCCAACAAAAAGTTTTATAATTCTTGTTTTAATTCCTAAAGAAATTTTCAAAATATACTCTCTTGAGTAATGTATGTTAAATATCAACACTTATCACTTTTTCAATCACTACTTATCTTTTTGATAATTAGTAGGGAGTCGGATTAGTCAAAATTTGTCATTTAAAATCAAATAAAAATGACTAATCTGAAAATATGGTCAAACAATTATTTTCTCGAAGGGATTATATAAGAAAATAATTTCTGCTATTTGAAAATTATTTAAAGTGAACAATATGCAGAAATTTTCTTTGAAAAATGATGCAGCAAATGAATGTTTCACCATAAATCACGTTCAACTCGTAAGTTTTCTATCAACTAGATTACCAGTATGAACTGCATCTGAATTTCTTTTTCAATCCAAAATATCACTAACTGGATTTGGTAAACCAGACATGAAGTGTGCATCAAAAATTTCAAACCCAATTTTAGCAACAATTTAAATGACATTCTTTGGATTTTGAATTGAAGCCATGTTCACACTCAAACAAATATCATGGTGTTAATTTCAGAAACCATAGGATAAACAATTATATTCATGAGTAATCAACAGTCAGTCAACATCATAATTATTTCAAAAACAATTTCTTGAAGTTTCAACAATTTCTTAAAATCCTTGTTAACAGCTTTCACATGAAATTTGAAATCGTGCAAATTTACAAGCAGTGATCAAAATGTCAAAACAAATACATCTACGTGTAGCATGAGTAATCAAGGATCAATAAAATATCATCATTTGACCGAACAAATTTATATGGATTAGTTCAAAGTTGAAAATCTGATTAGTCATCATTTAAGCACAAATCAAGGTCATAAATAAGAATAAGTCAAAAGAAAAATCATATCAATAAGTCAGAATTAAAGACATCACATCTTATCACAATTTTGGCTGATTTAATTCAGAATATGGTGCAGATTATCACATTTAATATACCTTCACCTGTTTTACCTTTACGATAATTTCTCGTGATTGCCCATTGTGATTCTGTCACCTTTATATTAGGCTAAGGAACTTTGCTATGTTGCCCGTTGTGTTTCTGGAACAGCCAAAATCCAGAGAACACCGTTGTTGTTCCTTAGCCTGCCACCACACCTACACGATGAAAGATTTTTGTGACCTATTTCTAGGTCCATGATTGTTAGTGGCAGAAGCATTATGAATAAACAAACCCTTTGGAACCCAAACTTGTTTATTCCTTTTATTCTTGTTCCAGTAGACATGAAATTTGTTTGTAGAATTCTTAGGAACCCAAACTTGTATAAATTTTGTGTTCTTGTTCCTATGACTACAATTTTCAACACGATGTCCAATTATTTCACATCTATCAAAGACACTCTTCCCTTTTGCATTATCCTCAACTTGTGTTTTCCCAAAACCTAGTCCTTTTCTGTTGTTAGCAAAAATTTGATTTCCCAATAGCATGTTGAAAGATTTTTCGCCTCTTGAAAAGTTATTCAAAGATTTCTCAAGATTTTGGACTTTGGTTTTTAGTGTTGTGTTTTCAGTGACAAGTGAGGTGCATCGATTTATAAAATCCTTTTTCCTAGTGTCAATGATTTCCTTAAGACTCAAGTTTTCTTTTTCAAAATTCTCTGAGTTATTCTTAAGTCTTGTCTATTCTGAATCTAAAACTTTACATCTTTTACATTCTAGGTTTTGAATATTTTCAAGTTCAGTTTTTAACCTAAAATTTTCACGAGCAAGTTCTCTCCTATCAGTTTTCAGTTTTTCAATTTTAGATTCAAGAGCATCAACTACTTTAGTAAGATCAAGACACATAAAAAAAAATCTCTATAGGAATACTCACCTGCCTCACTAGATTCCTCGGAGCTTGCTTCTGATTCTGATTTCGCCATAAGACACAAGTTAATCTCCTCTGAGCTGCTATCCGAAACTTCCTCTCCTTCTTCATCATCCCAAGTCGCTGCAAATACCTTCTTCGTCTTTTTCTTACCTTTGTTGTTTTTGAGAAGTGGGCATTTTTGTATGAAGTGACCGGGCTTCTTGCAGTTAAAGCACGTCGGTTCATTATCGGAATTGTCAGAATCTTTTGGCTTATTACGACTTGTTTTCTTCTTGCGTGGCTTGAATCTAGACCATCTTCTAAGATTATTGACAGCCATTGCAAGCTCTTCAATTGGATCTTCTTCATCTTCATCGCTCTCTTGTTTGCTCTTTAAGGCAATCGTCTTCTTCTTTGGTTCGGAGTTGTTGCGTTCTTCCTTTGCTTTTAGCTCAAGCTCATATGTCATCAAGTTGCCAATCAACTCCTCCATGCTTAGCTTACTCAGATCTTTCGATTCTTGTATTGCCGTGACTTTTGCCTCAAAGTTCATCGGTAGGACTCGTAGTATCTTCCTTACAAGCTCTACCTCAGTGAATACCTTCCCAAGCGCTCTAGCGTTGTACACCAAAGTTGAAAAGCGTCCAAACATGTCCTTTATGCTCTCGCCTTTGTCCATCACAAAGTTTTCGTATTCATTGCTGAATAGGGCTAGACGAGACTCCTTGACTTGAGAAGTTCCTTCGTGTGTCACCTCCAAAGTGTGCCAAATTTCCTGTGCTGTTGTACAATGAGAAATTCTATTAAATTCATTTTTATCAAGAGCACATATCAAGGCATTCATGACTTTAGCATTTGTCGTTTTCAATCCCTTATCGTTAGCATCCCACCTATCCTTAGGTTTAGGAATCTCAGTATCACCAACGATTATAGTGGGAGGTTTACAGCCAGTTTCAATAATATCCCAAACATCATAATCAACGGAACTAAGGTAAATACTCATCCTAACTTTCCAATAAGCATAATCATTCCCGTTAAACATGGGTGGCCTAACAATAGATTGCCCCTCAGAAAAAGCACTGTTTGACGGATTCATGACTCTAGAGTTAAAGAAAAATACCAGGCTCTGATACCACTTGTAGGATCTAGATTAACCCTAGAGGGGGTGTATATAGGGTTATGGCAAATTTACTCGAATTAAACACAGAAATAAACTGCAGAAATAAATATGCTGAAAAGTAAATCACACACAAAATTTACCCAGCTTCGGCAACCCCTGCCTACTGCTGCATTCCCAGATTTCTATTAGAATTAAATAGTATCACGCTTACAAACACTCTACTAGACTCGCAGACCCTTTTGCTCTCGCTCACAAACACTCTACTAGACTCGCACACCCTGCTCCCGCCCATAGAGTTTCGCTTACTCGCAAACACTGCTCCCGCCTATAGAGCTTTGCAAACTCGCACACCCTGCTCACTGAACTAATTCTAAATAGACAATCTGACACTACCTAAACCCTATGTGGTGATTTACAAATTCTTTTAACTCGAAAAGAAAAACAACTTCAAAATTAAAAACAGGAGCAAAAATTAAAATACAACTTTTGACTCGTAATTTTTGCTCAAAATAAAAAACCCCTTTTTAATAAAACCCTAATAAAAAGAACCCTTTGTAATAAAGAAGGCCGGCCCAATTTTCTTCTTTCACCCAATCTACTTCTTGGCTTTGACCCGTTCCTTCTTTTGCTTGTAAAAAATGTCGGCCTTGCTTCTTGAAATTACGGCTTGAGTCTTTGATCAAATTAGGGCTTTTGATGCATGCCTATACTGATCGACTTTCTTATTTGGCTTTCTCACTACTTCTCTGATGATTCGCGACTTGTTCTCTGATGATTGATTTGCGTTGACAGCTCGTTCTCTGATGATCGAGATGTTGATGATTTCGGTATGTAATTTTTTTGTTGCTCGTTTGATTACTTGCTCTTATACTCGATTGAACTCGATTGAACTCAATAGCCGATGATGAGCTTGGGTTTTCGATTGATAGTTTGATTGTGAACTGAAGCTCATGTCTGATGATGATACCTTTGGGTTGAATTTATATGAACTCGTTACTTTCCATTTTCACAATTTCCTGATATTTTTGTGTCTTGATTTACACGGCTTTGTTTTTCCAACGTTCGATTTCGCTTGATTCACACGGCATTAAAACTTTCCTCTTTTTGATACTTTGACTATTTCAAAAAATACGAATTTGACTTTCATTGAATTCTGACTTCGGCCCATCTCTGCACTGTTGAATCTCGTGGTCATCACGTCTTTGTCTCTGGCCATCTTTTTCTGGTTGATTTATGATCTTCACTGTGAACTTTACTTGGGCATTTTGTATGTTTCATTTTGATCCACTTTGTCATTGCATATCTATATATGCTTGACCTGTTTCATTTAATTGTACTGCCCTATGTTGTCCCTTGATCTTGCTGTGACATTTTTTTGTTGGTTTACCTGTACTTGTGGTTGCCTCTGGTTAATTACCTGGTGGTCTTGTGGTTGGTCACTGATTCATACATGAACTGTTGCACGTGTGTATTCATATGTGCCTGTCGAGTTCCTGTATTTGCATTCATTTGTGTCTCAGTTGTTTATATGCACTTCAGTATTGTATTGTTTTCACCTCTGTCCTGTTGTAGTTTGATTGTGTGATGTTGTACTTTGGTCTAGTTGTGCACTTGCCCTTGATATTGTAGTCTCTCTGTACTTGTAGTTGTGTAGTTTGCCACTGACTTTGGTTTGATCAGTTGCATTGTTCATGTTATGTTGTTCATGTGCGTGCTTTGTACTTCATTTGAGGTTGTAGCTTTGGTCTTTGTTGCTCTAGTCTTATTGCCTTCAGTTGCTTGACCTACTTCTCTTTGGTCATGTCGCATATTGCATTTGGTCTCTGTTGCATGCTTGTTTGTATGTTGCACTTGTTACCTTCACTGTGTTGCACATGCTATATTGTATACTTATGTTGTCTCTCTGACTTTGCTGTATACATGCTTTTATGCTTGTGACATTCCTCTGCCTTGTTGAGTTCCTGTGTTTGGTCACTGATGCATTACTGTAGTTGCCATATCTTATGCTCGAGCTCTTTGCATACTTCATGACTGTACTGTACTGTCCACTGCCCTTGTGTCTGCACTTGTGAACTTTGTTGCATTCATGTCTTCGACTGTTTGGTCTGAACTTGACGTTGCAGTTTGTAGCTGTTGACTACATCACCATATATCAATTGCTCGGCCTTTGGTTTCATGTGCATTGAGTTTTGACCCTTTGTTGTTCATTTGGGCTGTTGGACTTGTTATACATTGCATAGTGCATTGCCTTGTTTGTTGTGAAGTTGTGCTTGCACACTTGCTATTGTTGGCCGCGCACACGAGTTGGCGAGGCAGTGCACACGTGTATGAATGTACACGTGTGTATTGCAGCCACTTATGGTTACATGTCCCTGTAATATCTATATGCACGACTTTGTGATGAAAACAAATGTGAATGATGACGAACAACCCAAATAACTGAGGCAAATCATATTTTCAAAAACCATATTTCATTTTATATTGCAAAAACATTTCTTTTTCAATTTTACTGCGTTAGTGAATATTTTTGCAGATTTCTCAGATGCTGGATTCAAACTGGAATGCAGTTGAAGACAAAATACGAGTGTGAGTGATATGTAGTGAGGTTATCAATGTAAAAATATTTGTGATGTAATCTTGATGTAATTAGAAATGTATATGTATAGTGAGAGCATGAATTTGTACTATTCAAGATTGTAATAAATATTTGTTTGAATAAAATTTCTGTTTGAATTCAAAATCTGTGTAACTTGTTCTGTTTGAATTCAAATTCAAATTCTGTGTAATTTATTTTATTCAACAAATATTTATTTAATCTATGAAAAAACAAAATAGTACATTACCAAATACATTTAAATGTATATATATGTTTATTATCATCAAACAAAAACATATAAGCGCATATTCAACAAAAAATAGGCACGTCGCGTAACTGCAGTTCGTGATTTCGTGTTATAAAGTCAAATAGTGTAAAAGATGGAATATAGCTTGAAATTCTTTGAGATAAGAATTTTTCGAACTACTATATCTATAGTTTTCAAATGTAGATAGAAAATCTAGATTTCGATTAGTAGATTTTTAGATATGAGCAAATAAGCTTTTTGAAAATCGCGGTTTTGCTGTTTGAGAACCAAACAGGATTTCTGAGAAATGTTTTAAAAGTTTCAAAAATGTAGATTAAATCTTATAAATCTTTTTAAAATTTTAAATGTGATTTAAGTAATAAAAATGAGTTTTCAAATAATAAAAACCGTTTTGATTAATATAGCTTATAAAAGCGCTTTCCGTAGCGTTCTCTATAACTTTCAAATTTTAGTTTTAAACTGAACAATTATTTTCCAACTCTTTTATAAATGATTTCAAAAGGATAATTAAGTGTTTTAATTATTATTTGAAATTTTTATAGTTTATTTAAAACAATTTGAAAAAACGATTTAAAGAAAACTATTACAATTTAAGTGGTTTAATTTTAGCTCTAAAAGCCGACGAGTAGACTGGATTTTTCTATTCCTGAGGTCTGGATGTGAGGTGCTTAAACTAAGGAGATGTTCAGGAGCAACTAGTTCCCTGGCTCACCTGGCCTCTTCCTTGGGCGAGGGATAGATAAAGTCGAAATGTAGGAAACGAATTAAGTATATAAAGGTTTTTAAAGAAATCAAAGAATTTATAAGATAAGTTTAATAATTCTATATAAACCGAAAAGAATGTTTTAAGAAATATATATCTCCAAAATAGATTTTTGATAAAAAAAGAACAAAATCAATTAAAGAATGTTCCCTATTTATAGAACATCTTTTTATCGATGATTGTTTCGAAGGAAGCGGGGTCGGATTTGGATGATTCTTGTTTGAATACCACTTCGAACCTATTTACGTACTCAAAGAGTAGACATAATGATAATGTAAGAAGATGGAATGTAGGGTTATTAGTCACTGACCCTCGGAGGAAATTTCTCATATCATATTATGTAACAGTAGTTCTCCATTTAAGATCTCCGATGCAAGGACTAATCACTACTAATACTAGGTGTACTCTCGACAGGGTGTAGTAGGAGCGTGCCTTCAGTTTGTCCTTTTTCTGGAAAAATTGGATGGGAAAATGTCTGATGTTGCAATTCTAGTTACATAAGTGATCATTATGAACGTATTATCTGCTTGGTGGTGGAGAAGGAAACTTCTCCTAGCTTAACACCCATTCCTAAGATGTACGAGCTCAGGAGCTATACGTTTGTAGAAATCAGTTGTTTGACCATGGAATGGCAGTGTGGCACTCAAAGGAAGATGATATGCTATATGAAAGGTAATCTTACCTTGGGCCTCACACCCAAAAATAGCCGAAACATGGCAGATGCAGCAAGGTTGTGTGGTTCGCAATCATTAGGGCATTATGATCATCCCCTTCTAGATATATTTCTACCCGCTATGATGTTTGAGTTTAAATTATTGCGGTCTATGCTAAGAGACGGTCAGATAGGTCAAACCATGGTGATGACATATTCGATACTATCTAGGAAGAGGTAGGTTGGTCTTATGTTGGTAGAGGACCATCAGTTGGGCCTCGGTACATTCCTCTAGAGATGTACTATCGAAAGGTGGTCCCTTCACCTGGTCATTTGTATGGAAACCCATTCTCCAATAAGAGTCTGGATTTTAGATGCAGAAAGTCTGTTATTACAAGGTGGTATGCTGGAATTTAATAATATAACAATTTTGGCTAAGATTAATAAGTTTACATACAAACGTTTTCAAAGAAATGTCATTAAAAATAATATCCCTTATGTAATAAAGATTTGGTTATCATAAGGTAAAAATATGTTCGTGTTCATATGTGGCGTGGACTTTTGAGATACCTTTTTGTTTTCAAACATCATATTTTGAGTTCTCACACCAGTTCCATGACTGACCTGGACTTTAATTTTTCCCTTTAAACTCTGGATGCCCTATTTTTTTCCTCGCAATCAAGTAGTTAGGATTCTATTTTTGAGTATTTTGGAGAAGCATGTCGGAAGTGATTTTTGGAGCATGGAGCTGGAGTACCCAATGTGGATATCTATCTATCTATTTATTTTATTTTTCCAAAGTGTCTAAATTAGTTAATACCAGCAAGTGTGGCAGCAGCAGTTATAACTATTCCTGACTGGGTTCGTTCATACAAAAACTTTGATGTACCCTTGTGAGAGTGGTTGTATGTACTATCTGTCTATTTTAACGTAATGTGAGAATTTGTGTTTCTTTCATTTAACTTTACTTTACTTTACCACTGAAAACCTACCTCCTCGACATTCGGATTTACGGCACGTGAATACCGTGGATGTATTAGTGTCGATTTTGAAGAGTCGAGGAGACGGGTCTCCACATTTGGTATCAAATCTAAAGCTTAAGTGAGAACCATGGCTTTGAGGGAGTATGACTCATTATAGATAGAGTTAGTAATACCCTAGAATGAGTTTAATCTTTGAGAGTGTGCATTTAGAATCCTTATCTAAATAAACTTAAGCCGTTCTATGCTTAATACTCATTCCCCAAGATAATTTCGACTTTGTATTCTAAAGATTTCTTACTAAATTTAGGTAGTAAGACATGAGCACCCTTAGTGGAAGAAGATGGGGAAATTGCAACACCACAACAACCAGCGGTCGAGATCAGTAACAACCCAAATCCCAGTGAGTTTGGATTTTTTGCAAAAATACTAAAATCCAAGCCCACTGAAACCCGAGTTCGTATCTGGTGTCCTACAAAATAGCAAAGTTAAATATATCAGAGCTCAGATAAATATCTCACAACGGAACCGACTAAAATATAATAGTAAGTAAATACTCACCAATAAAATAATACTTTCTGAACAAGTGTCTTAAAGCTAGAAAGCCTCTGCCATCTACCTAACTTGTAGGATGTTATGAGGAGGGGGTCAGAACTAAAGTTCTGGTGAATGGAAAAATTATACACTTCTAAGCTTAATTATACATATACCATTTTATTTCCATTTACTTGTTATATTAGGTTTATTGGGTTTATAATACTCTCGCCTCAATGCGTGAATCGTGCCTATCTACCCTAGTAGATTAAAACCTAATAGTTGATATATATATATATATATATGTATATATATAGCTATATGCCCCTTGACCACATCGGTCCTAGATATTACCCATAGTACCTTCTGTATCCTCCTTGCAAAGGACTCCGTCGTCTTGCTACTATGGCATTTTGTGACTACATTTATAAAGGACTGCCTCATAAGGCCTACAATACAGATGTTTCGTCATCTACAATGAAAACGTAAAACTACGTATGTACTAGTCTATACTAATGCTCGGACATCCACAATATACCACCCAGCACGTACTTTGAGGACTATACGTAATCTAACTGTCTACTCCCTCGCGGAACTCAGTCGAGGATTTTCTATTTCTGTAAAAGACTGCCCTGTTAGGCCTATAATACGTATATTCTGTTTGTTCTGTTTCTTTTCTTTTCGTGGCTATAACCCACAAAGCCACCCCTTAACTAATCGAAAGACCTCTAAAGAGCCAAGTGGCGGTGCCCTACTACAAACAACCTAAACATTCAATTGGCGGCACCCGTTATCCATTATCTTGATAGTGAAAGGTTCATTGGACTATTGGTTTTAACTCTAGTCTTTCCCGAACTCGATTCTTAGTTTTGACGCTGGCCCGATATCCGAATGCAACTATCCTTTTGGGTCCTACCTAGTGAAACTTACTTGTAATTATTGGGACATACGAATATCCTACTCCAAACATCAACCCCTTTTGACTGCCTACAATAGTCCTGCCATACAAAAAGCAGTCAAGGCATTCTCTTTTGATGGAACACCTACAGACCTGCCTCTGGAGGACTGCTTCGCTATGCCTACTCGAGAGGTCTATCCTAGAGTACCCTCACATCCCGTTTATGTCTCGTACTTCCTTCTATCCCAAAATAACTAATTTGGATGTGCTTCTTCTATGCTGAAACTTGTGGCGAACTACTTCGTTAGGCTCTTTATCCTTTCGGCTGCTTCAAACGCATCTTACTCTTTTATTAGACCCTAAATCTAATCTTTTATTTTTCGTTTAGTTTACTTTTCTTATTCCGTTGGCTACTTATTTACCCCAATTAGCATAATCTTGTCCCAGCCTCACCTAACTATTGTGAGACCATCAGCTCCTGACTGAAAGGGAATGCTGCCGGTATGGACCTCTTCTATTATCTTGCTTATTAACTTAATCCATGATCTAAGTTTATTAAAATAAGCCTCTTCTATTATTTCTGCTCTATTTTCTTATTAACTTCATCTAAGTCTTAAAATAAGCATTTTCTGTTCTTTCTACTTAATTATAATCTATGTTATAATTTTACTTGTAATTGTCTCTTTTATTCTCTTTTATAATCTATACATTATAAATATAATTACAACTGTCTCTTTTCTATTATAGTTTGTCGTCTTTTATTATGATATTGAATTCTCTTTAATTCTCTTATGTTATATGACAATCTTGACTCGGGACTACGTTTGATTGTCACTAATTTACTTATCATAATAACTGTTTTACTTTTATTCTATTATCTGCGTAGTAAATGCAGACTTCTAGTCTTGCCTAATAATTTACTTGATTCCTTCTTTAATTCCTCTAATTCTTCACTTTAACTTCTTATATTCTAGAAAGTAGTTCCATTCTATTTGGTTGGTTATAAAAACCGTGCTAAAAATCCATTTCCATTTTAATACAAAATAATGCTATAAACAATAATCCATAACTACAAGATATCACTTTTATTGTTGCTTTACTTTTTGGATAGTGTAAAATACAACAGTTTCTCTACATTACACTAATTCCCTTTTTCTTTATTTTATTCTCGCAATTACGTTTTTCGTTATCTTTTAAATATTAAACTATAGAAATGTATCATCTTTTCTAAACCAACCAATTAATCTATCACTTACTTCCAAATCAAGTTATTAGATTTTCCCTTTTTATTTATTTTTCCCTGTTTTAGCATAATTTACAGCAAATTTTTATTTTTCTCTTTTGTTTCTGCTTTTCTTATTTTACATCTAATTTCTTTAAATCTAATGTTCTTTCTCTTTTAGTCCATATTTGCGAATTTTTCTCTTTAACTAATTTATTCGCATAAAAGGTAATAAAAAGAAGCTAACATTTATAAGCTAAATTTCAACTTTTAAAATGGATATAAATAACTGTAAATTTCTTACTTTTAAGCTTATGCCTTTCTCTAACTATCAAGCCTAATATTAATTAAATGCAAGCTTTCTTATACAATTTACAATCTCAGCAAAACTAATTAACAGAATTATTTACTGAAATAAATACTGAATGAAATTATTTAACGAAATCTAACGATGATATATCATAAACATAAAAGATATATAATTAAATCCATTCACCTGTCGTCCATAGCTTTAAATCTCTATCTTCTAAAATTACTATGTTGTTCCTCTACTTCTCTCCTTTAATTTGTTGCAATTCCTCTATCTTGTTCACATATAATTTATTTATATTTTTTGGTGAAGATTCGTGAGAAATAGGAGAAAATAATAAAGAAAGAAGCCACTGCTTATTGTAAGAGAGGAATGAAGAAAGTGACAGCTGATGGAACAAACTACATTACGTTTCTCTTAAATAAATGCAACCTACCAATTATCTAATTAATCCTCTAGTTAATTGATCCTTCAATTAGTTTATATGTGCAGCAATATACTGCCTATACTTACACATTCAAATCTAGGTCAACTATTATTTCTTTTTCTTATTAATTGACATTTTCTACCGACTACGTTACAATCCTAATTAATAGCCCCATTAATAGATTAACAGGTCAACTCTATTAGTTAATTTCCTTAATTAATATGTAACGTTTCATTAATTGTCATGTCAATTAACCCCTTCATTCAATTAACATATATATATATATATTTAATATGTATATATTTTTTTATTCAAATTTTAATTTAAACATTTTTTTGTTAAATTTATATGTAAACCTCTTTAAATTGAAGGATCTATTATATATACATAGATGTTATGTATGAATCTCCAATATTAATTCACATATTAATTAATTGCATTTTTATCTGACTCCATGTGCAATGTTAATTATTCCTCTTATTCTTTTCCTCTTACGTATAATCCTCCTAATAATTTACATTCATTACAAACATAATAAATTTGTTACTACTTCTATAAATATCTTATTAATTAATTGAAAATGTTTATAATTGATAAAATTTCCATGTTTGCATATGTAACTGTTTATGACGCTAGAACTTCAAAACGGCTATAACTTTTCCATTTGAAGAACATTAAGAAAACATTGCATATGAAAGTTGATCAAAAAATTACCATGAACATAATGGTATAAGTATTTTTATCCCATCTTTTGGCAAGGCCGTGATACCGGAAACTTAACTGGAAACCAAGGACAGTTCATCCCGAAGATCGGTTATACGCAGGTTTGCTATGGATGTCGATAAATTTGTCCGAGTCCAGATCAAGCTATAATTAACAAGGCGTGACAAGCAAAGCTATGAAAGCCAACGTTCCAAATTTTGAGTCAATCCAAGTTCATATGCTCAAGATATGATTGATGCAAGTCAAGGAGGCCAACTCATTCGTACCTATAATTTCGTATCGATCGAGTCACAACCCATCATTTTGCATCGGTCGATTTCGTATCCATCACATATCGGTCTGTTCGTATCCATCGAAATACACTACTTCATATCCATCTATTCGACTCCATTAGCAAAGGACTCTGCTTTGTATCTATCGACAACTATTTCATTCGTATCCATCCAAGAAAGCCTTCTTCGTATCCATCAGGCGCTCAATTCCACCTAATCGGCTATTGCATATATCGTATCCATCGACTGCGATATGAAATTTTAGTTCATTTCGGTGAAGCATCATGGACATTCCGTATCGATCCACCACAAATCGAAATGAAATAGCCATTTCCCATCGATACGAACAGAACCAAGCACTTGATGTTGTACGAAGATAATCGAGCAACCGATCGATACGAACAGGCAAAGATATGACCATGGATTTCCTTCTCAAGGATTTAGGGCGGTTGAAAGCAGCTGCCTTGTCTTTTCTCTTTCCTTTGAAACCCTGTAGGGAATCAGAAGGTCCGGCTACATGTTCATCATCAGTGGTGTCCTTTACGAATCAAACCCCTCAGTTATAACAACTCCGGGCGTCTTACGTTTCACTCATTTCTCCAAGACAGCCCTTAGTGTTCCCTCAAGCCTTATACTTTGGCCACGCTCGATCGATCCGGCGATTCTCACATTCCTGTCTGTTAGAACTGAATCGATGTCCCTCACATCACTCGGATTTTCTTGGAGAACCCGTACTATATCTTTTGAAATGCATGCCTTCGGGTCATGGAATTATAGCTGTAAAGAAAAGGAGATATTAGTTTGACATAAGTTATGATCACCATATTAACTGCTTGAGAAGACTGCGATACTTAAGTCTGAATAGCCATCGGCTGGCGAATCCTAGGGGGCAGCGAACATAAAACCATTCCATTTTGAAATTGCTCAAATTGGTCCAGGACCACGATACCACTTGACAATTCCTAACTGCTTCCAGAAACGTAAAAGAAGGGCTTTCTCCACGACTCTTGACATTGAATAAGTACCTAATCTCGAGCGGGGTCGGTGGCCGGAAGAGATGCTCCATAAATACAATGAATAGGCAATTCAGCAGAGCATATCCGTTGGGGTGTAATTTCGATGGAGCAATTCCAAAGAAAGACAACACTTCCCTAATGTATTGGTTAAATGGAGGACGTGTTCCTGCTGCATATACGTGACGATTGAAAGTAGTATCTCTCCGGCAGATAATGCGGTGTATCATTTGGTCCTGGCAATAGCACGTCGTCCAATGACAAGCCATGCATTACACATATCCGTCCCAACATGTCTTCGGAGACGTTGGATGGTACAGAATCTGGTGGATTATTGATAAAAGTAACGCCTGGTAGTTCACCCGGAGCTGAATCTATAACTTCGGCCGCAATGGCCAATATCTCGATCGTTAGGGGTGGTGAACTCTGAATTTCCTGTTGTTGAGAGCTTGTAGACTCTATAAATAAATAACTTATGAAAAACCATCATTAGAGGATGATAGCCCCGTGTGTCCCCAGTGTGAAGTGTGTGGATGTGCAGTGTAGTGCTACATATTCCTTGAGAAATTATACAAAGTTTGAAAGAATACTAAAACGAAAAGATTTCAAAATTCAACCGCAGTGACCATCATCGTTTACCATCACAACCGTGCCATCCAGATTTTAGAGACCGATCCGAGTTAAAGTTTGCAAAATTTTGTTAAGTTATAACACCATCGACGAGCTTTGAAAGGCGGTCAAATATGCAGTGAAATGATTAAGTCCAAGTATGCGAGGCAGAAGCTCATCGGAGTCAAATGTTCGAAAGTGGGAAAAATTTGGTATTCATCAAGGTTCGAAACTTGAATTGATCGTCGAAAAATTTACTTCGTATCGATCGGGGAAAATAAGCTTCGCATCGGTCAAAGATTATGCTTTCATATCAATCATTTAACTTCAGCCTTGCATTGATCAAACGATCCAACTTTGTATCAATTAGGTAAGCACCAACTTTGTATCAATCAAGTTTTGCCGGCTTCATATCGATATCGATTCAAAATGATCGATTTGAAGTTGCTATCGCACCATTGATATGAAATTAAAAGCAAACAACTAAACTGAAGGTGGTCGATGTAGGATCGATTTCACCCTAGAGGGGGGTGAATAGGGTGATGCTATTAATTATAAAAATTTATTGCGGATGCTTATAAAAATATTCAATTCAGATTTCAACACAGTTCACAGTAGAATAATAGCAGCACAGATATCGTAGAATATAAATAACTGAAACAGAACAACACAGAATTTACCCAGCTTCAGCAAAACCCTGCCTACGTGCTGCCTCCAAGGTTTCTACTAGAAATTAGTTAGTCAGATGCTTACACACGTAAACTCACGACACGCGCTATCGACTAAAACTTACTCTACGCTCAAAACCCTGCCACAACTCATCCACTGAGTTGCGAATTCTCAAACTACGCCATGTAGTTTGTCCCCTAGTCACACGACTAGAAATTTAAACGGTTTAAAAATGAAAATACAATTAAAAACAATTTATATAAAATAACCCTATTTAAAAATTAAGAACCCTTAAAAGAGAAAGCTCTTTAAAAAACAAGTCGGCCCCTTTTTATAATTTGACCCGATCCCATTTTTTTATTATTTACTCCGTTCCTTTAGAGATACTACCGACTTCTTTGTTCAATCAAAATTAGGGCTTTCGTCCTTCGATCCAAATTAGGTCTTTTGTGAAATCTTCGAAGCACCGCCTATGTTGATCGACCAGTGGATATTTGCGTGTTTGATTTGTCGATCGTTCGAGTTTCACTCGGCTGCTTCGATGTTGATCGAGTTCGATTGATGACTGGTATGTAATTTATTCCTTCTCTTTTATGGTTTGATAATTTCTTGAACTCGATGCTTTTTTATGCCGATGATGAATTGTTTATATAGGATTTGAATTCCTAGATTTACGTTCGTCTGATTTCTTCAACATTTTAGCTTTCGACCATTCGATTAATTTTTGATGTTGATGATTTTACTAACTAAATCAAATTCGTACAAATTCGTGTTACTTGGTTGACATGGTTTTGAATTACTATCGTGGTCATCACGGTGTTGATTTTGACTTGGTTCGATTCCTTTATTGCCAAGGTTCTGATTTTGAACTGTTCGATTTTCCTTGGTTTAATATTCATCTGACTTCGGTCTTGATTTTTTCAACTTGAAATTGTTTTGATTACTAGCACTTGTTCATTTTCGCCCATTCGTGTCAATCTGTACTTGTTTGATCACGGCTTTGACTTTGGTTACTCACTGTAATATCACTCTTAGTTGCTGCTGTGTTGTGTAGTAGTCTCTTGACAACTTAAGGCAGTTTGCATGTTTGTTGTATATATATATGAGCTGCTGCAGTTTGTAATTTAACCCATACTTCTTCATGTACCTGATGTTTGTAACTCCATTTGAAATATCCCTCAATACACATTTGTCGAACACTTGAGTATTTGTTGACTGCATCACTGGTGATCTTGTGGCACTACTTACAGTCATATTGAATTGAGTTTGATCATGTTGCATCGACTTGTTTTGCTTACATTCAAATCCTTGCTGTCAGCTTTGTTCACCATGGTAGTAGCATTGTGTACATGTGTGCTTGTGCATTTATGTTGTCCAGACCTTATTGAGTCCTTGGATTTGTGCATCCTTGTCTTTGGTTGTAGCTGGACTTGTTGCTTGTAGTTGTCATACTCATGTACACTCTGGCCGGTTGACTGTTTCTTGATATGCTGGTTCGGTATATGTATGTTGTCACTTGGGCTTGTAGTTGAATGTCAGTTGTATCAGTCCTTGGTGCAGTTGATTTGTAGTCTCTGGTTCTTTGTTATTTATGTTTTCAGCTTGCACATATACTGTTTCAAGTGCTTGTTCCTTCTGTAGCATGCATATAGCCATACTGTTGCAGTCTTGTACATGTATTATTAGCTTGTGTGTTTGTGTTGTTGTGCACTGACCACGTGGTCTTTTGATCTGTTCTTTGAGTCAGTGGTATTATCTATGTTGGTTTTGGATTCTTGATGCGGCTATGCACTGTACATACATGTGCCATTTCATTTTCTTCTCTGGTCTTGTTTATATTGAACTAGTCGACACTTGATTCTTGAGTTTTGGCCATTTGCACCTGTGTCGAATCCAGCTAATAGCTCGGGTTTGACCTTGTGCACGTATTGTAACTTTATTTGTGTTGCATTTGAGTTGAACCCGGCTTTTCATTTGGGTTTGACCTGTGCTCAGCTGTCCCTGTAAATCAATCAAGTGTATATTTAATGTGCACGGCCTTATGGCATATACAGTGATACACTGTGTATGTCACGAGCTGTTGGTGTATGATGAATTCAAATTTAAATGATGACGAACAACCCAAATAACCGAGGAAAATATTATTTTCAAAATTCACATTTTATTTTATTCTACAAAAATATTTCCTTTTCAATTTTACCGCGTCAAAATTTAATTTTGCAGATTGGTCAGATGCTGGATTCAATCTGGAATGAAGTTGAAGATAAATACGAGTGTGAGTGATATGTAGTGAGGTCAACTGTAAATGTAAAATTGTGATGTAATTGAATTTGTTTCAGAGTTTTATAGTGTATAGTGAGAGCTTGAATTTGTACTATTCAATATTGTAATAAATATTTGTTTGAATAAAATTTCTGTTTGAATTCAAATTCTGTGTTATTTGTTTTTATTCAGCAAATATTTATTTAGTCTATGAAAAATTAAATAGTACATTAACAAATACATTTACACAAATATATATATGTTTATTATCATCAAACAAAAATCATATAATCGCATATTCAACAATCTTTCCCTTTTGATGATAACAAACATGTATTTAAGATTTTGAATATGTTAAAATGTATTTGATCATTGATATGCTCTAATTTCCCCCCCCCTATTTAAATGCTTCCTCTCTATACAAATCTCCCCCTACAAATATGCATACAATTAAAATATGCAAATGAGCCTAGATGCAAATGGAAAATATTTGACCTTTTCTTGATTTTATTTGACAAAATCTTAACTTTTCTCTCCCCCTTTTGTTATCAGCAAAAGAGTAATAGTGTTAGAGAAAATAGAGATAAACTGATCGATATTAATCCAACATTAAAAACTCAATTGAATATAAATATTAAACTTCAATAAAAATTCAAACAAAAATCATAAATATTTTGTTAGGCGCATATTCCACTTTTAGAATGATGGGAATTATGTCATCATATAAAACTATACAGTTGTGTCTTTTTGTGGTATATTTATATCAGGAATTTGAATATCTACTAACCATGCATAACCGTTAGGACTTTTAAATAAGATTAGTAGTATTCTAATTTTATTTTTAAAAAAATGCATTCAAGTATCTTCTAACCACGCATAACCGTGAGGACTTTAAAATGGGATTAGAATCAACTTGTTTATTTTAAAAATCAACTTTTGATATGCGTTCCATACATGCATAACCGTGAGGACTTTTAAGTGAGCATGGAAGCACATAACAAATTCCAAGTACTTCACCCATGCATAACCGTGAGGACTTTTAAATAAGAGTGAATACTTTGGTATTTATTTTTTACTATATAATTTTTTCTATTATTTTAAAAAATGTAAAATGAAAAACGAATGATTCTTGTTTAAAGTACCGCATATCGACAAACTATATAGAATTTTGATGAGTGATGGTCGTTAGAAATATGATAGATATAGAGATGGTTATGGAAATTTTACCAAAACTTTTTTTTATAACTCTTGTTTAAATTTCTAAATAAATTTACTAATTATACCGTCTCGAGTCATAATATATGATAAATATCAACACTCATAAGTTTCAATCACTATTCATCTTTTCGATAATCATTAGGGAGTCAGATCAGTCAAAATAGTCATTTAAAAACAAATTCAAAATCAATTTTTCAAAAATGACTAATTTGAAAATATGGTCAAAAATGATTTTCTCGAAGGGGTTTTATAAGAAAATATTCTGCTATTTGAAAATTATTTGAAATGAAAAATATGCAGATATTTTCTTTGAAAAAACGATGCAGTTACTAAATGTCTCAACAAAAATCACGTTCCTCTAATAATTTTTCTATCAACTAGATTACCAGTGTAAACTGCATCTGAATTTCTCTTTTACTCAAAACTATCATTAATTGAATTTGATAGACCATGAAGTGTGCAATAAAAATTTCAAACTCAATTTTAACAGCATTTTAAACGAGATTCTTTTGAATTTGAATTGAGGCCGTGTAAATAATCAGAAACCGTGAATATAGAGTTAGCCGTATTATAACCAAATGTATTATCATCCAACAAAACACTATTTTTAATCCAAACTAATATATTCAAAGAATCTAGAGATTTTTATAGTGTTTTTGGCATAAGAATATAATTGGCCAACTATTTTGAATAAGTCAGAATCAAAATCATCATTATTTCATCATCTTCATTATTGGCTGATTTAATTCGTAATACGGTGTAGATTATCACATTTAATATATCGTTCAAAATATACCATTACCTGTTTTACCTTTACGATATTTTTTCGTTGTTGTCTATTGTGATTCTGTCAGCTTTATACTAGGTTAAGGAACTCTTCTTTGTCGCTCGTTGTGTTTCTGGAACAGCCAAAATCCAGAGAACACTGTTGTTGTTCCTTAGCCTGCCACCACACCTACACGGGAAAAGATTTATGTGACCTATTTGTTTTTATAGGTCCATGATTGTTAGTGGCAGAATATTTTGAAAAATAATTTTGTGGAGACCCAAAACTATTTATAATTGTTCCCTTCGGCACCCAAGTTTGTTTAACTTTGAGAGATTTTATATTTGTGCCTTTTGGAACACAAATCGGTATAGTTTTCACATGTTTGGGTTTATACCAACAACTATTTTGAGCGCGTCCATATTTTCTACAAATTGTGCACATAGAATTAACTTGATTAATATTTCTTTCATCATTTTTAGAATGATTATATCCAAGTCCTTGTCTTACCATATTAACAGTTTGCTTTTCTAATAGCATATTCAACGATTTTTCACTTTTTGAAAATTTATCTAAAGTGGTTGACAATTGTTGGACTTGTGTTTTGAGAGACTCATTTTCGTTTAACAATTGTGTGCACTTTTTAATAGAATTCTCTCTTCTAGTATTATCATTTTCTTTTAAAATCAGAATTTCATTTTCAAGCGATTTCATTTTAATTTCTGATTTTTTAATTTCTTCATCAAATGTTGGACACTTATCACACTTAGGGATCCTACTTTGATAGGTTTTAATTAATTGGTCAAGTTGTTCATTTAATTCTATCAAAGTGTCTTTTTGTGATTCAAGTTTAGCGTATTTTTCCCTAAGTCATTCAAAACAGCCATTTACTTCGTGGAAATAAATAAGTAATTCAGAGTGAGTAAGTTTTGATACCTCGCTTGGCTCGTCATCGTCGCTATCAGTTATATTCCCTTGAAGGCACATATCTGCTTTCTCACTCTCACTGCTAGAACTTTGATTATCTTCATCACTAGTATTCCACGTGGCTGCAAAACTTTTCCTTTTTGACTTCTTTTTAAAGTCGCATTGATTTTGAGGACAATTGGGCTTGATGTGTCCGGGTTGGTTGCACTTGTGACAAATGATCTTCTGTTCTTCAGAGTAGTCTAGTGCTTTGGCTATTCTGCTTTTCACTTTTTGAATTCGAGCTGAATTTCCATATTTGTAATTCCATTTTTTGAATTTCTTTATTAATAGCTCCAATTCTGCTTTTGCATCATCATCGCCATCGTCATCACTTTCAGTTGTTCCTTTGAGAGCTATTGATTTTTTTCGAGTACCTCCTCCTTCACGCTCTTCCTTGAATTTCATTTCTAGCTCATAAGTGGTGAGATTTCCGATGAGTTCTTCGACTTTCATTTGTTTCAAATCTTTTGATTCTTGAATGGCAGTCACTTTGGCTTCAAATTTTCGTGGGAGGACTCTAAGGATTTTTCAGACTATCTCCAACTCTGTGTATGATTTTCCGAGAGCTTTTGATTTATAAACGATATTAGAAAGTCGTCCATGCATCTCTTTGACATTTTCTTCCTTCGCCATTGTGAAGTTCTCATATTCGCTGCTTAGCATGGCAAGGCGAGATTCTTTCACTTGAGATGTTCCTTCGTGAGCACTTCTAGTGTGTGCCATATTTCCTGTGCAGTTAGACAATGTGAGACACGATTAAATTCAAATTGATCCAATGAACAGATAATAGAATTCATAGCTTTAGCATTAGTATTTTATAATTTATTTTCTAGTTCTGTCCATTGATCCTTTGGTTTCCCTATTTCTTGATTATCTACAGTTATAGTTGGTGCTCTATAACCTGTCTCAACAATATTACAAGCGTCAATGGTTTTCAGAAAAAATTCCATCCTATTTTTCCAATAAGCATATTCACCATTGAACATTGGTGGTCTAACTATGGACCGACCCTCGACAAAAGCGGTATCAAAAGAAGCCATTTTAAAAATTCAACTTTTTAAAACAAAAATTGGTTTTTGTAAAATCAAATTTTTGAAACAAAAACGGCTTTTGTTCCTAGCTCTGATACCACTTGTAGGATCGATTTCACCTTAGGGGGGGAGTAGGGTGATGCTATTAATTATAAAAATTTATTGCGAAAGCTTATAAAAATATTCAATTAAGATTTCAACACAGTTCACAACAGAATAATAGCAGCACAGATATCGCAGAATATAAATAACAGAAACAGAACAACACAGAATTTACCTAGCTTCGGCAAAACCCTGCCTACGTGCTGCCCCCAAGGTTTCTACTAGAAATTAGTTAGTCAGACGCTTACACACGTAAACTCGCGACAGCCGCTATCGACTAAACCAAACTCTACGCTCAAAACTCTGCCACAACTCAGCCACTGATTTGCGAATTCTCAAACTACGCCACGTAGTTTCTCCCTTAGTCACACGACTAGAAATTTAAACGGTTTAAAAATGAAAATACAATTAAAAACAATTTAAAATAAAATAACCCTATTTAAAAATTAAAAACCCTTAAAAGAGAAAGCACTTTTAAAAAACAAGCCGGCCCCTTTTTATAATTTGACCCGATCCATTTTTTTAATTATTTACTCCGTTCCTTTTGAGATACTGCCGGCTTCTTTGTTCGATCACAATTAGGGCTTTCGTCCTTCGATCCAAATTAGGGCTTTTGTGAAATCTTCGAAGCACCGCCTATGTTGATCGATCAGTGGATATTTGCGTGTTTGATTTGTCAATCGTTCGAGTTTCACTCGGCTGCTTCGATGTTGATCGAGTTCGATTGATGACTGGTATGTAATTTATTCCTTCTTTTTTCTGATTTGATGCTTGCTTGAACTCGATGCTTTTTTATTGTCGATGATGAATTTTTTATATAGGATTTGAATTCCTAGATTTGCATTCGTCTGATTTCTTCAACATTTTAGCTTTCGGCCATTCGATTAATTATTGATGTTGATGATTTTACCGACCAAATCAAATTCGTATAAATTCGTGTTACTTGGTTGACACGGTTTTGAAATGCGATCATGGTCATCACGGTGTTGATTTTGACTTGGTTCGATTCTTTATTGCCAAGGTTCTGACTTTGAACTGTTCGAATTTCCTTGGTTTAATATTCATCTGACTTCGGTCTTGATTTGTTCAACTTGAAATTGTTTTCATTATTGGCACTTGTTCATTTTCGCCCATTCGTGTCAATCTGTACTTGTTTGATCACGGCTTTGACTTTGGTTACTCACTGTAATATCACTCTTTGTTGCTGCTGTGTTGTGTAGTAGTCTCTTGACAACTTAAGGCAGTTTGCATGTTTGTTGTATATATATATGAGCTGCTGCAGTTTGTAATTTAACCCATACTTCTTCATGTACCTGATGTTTGTAACTCCATTTGAAATATCCCTCAATACACATTTGTCGAACACTTGAGTATTTGTTGACTGCATCACTTGTGATCTTGTGGCACTGCTTACAGTCATATTGAATTGAGTTTGATCATGTTGCATCGACTTGTTTTGCTTACATTCAAATCCTTGCTGTCAGCTTTGTTCATCATGGTAGTAGCATTGTGTACATGTGTTCTTGTGCATTTATGTTGTCCAGACCTTGTTGAGTCCTTGGATTTGTGCATCCTTGTCTTTGGTCGTAGCTGGACTTGTTGCTTGTAGTTGTCATACTCATGTACACTCTGGCCGGTTGACTGTTTCTTGATATGCTGGTTCGGTATATGTATGTTGTCACTTGGGCTTGTAGTTGAATGTCAGTTGTATCAGTCCTTGGTGCAGTTGATTTGTAGTCTCTGGTTCTTTGTTGTTTATGTTTTCAGCTTGCACATATACTGTTTCAAGTGCTTGTCCCTTCTGTAGCATGCATATAGCCATACTGTTGCAGTCTTGTACATGTATTATTAGCTTGTGTGTTTGTGTTGTTGTGCACTGACCATGTGGTCTTTCGATCTGTTCTTTGAGTCAGTGGTATTATCTATGTTGGTTTTGGATTCTTGATGCGGCTATGCACTGTACATACATGTGCCATTTCATTTTCTTCTCTGGTCTTGTTTATATTGAACTAGTCGACACTTGATTCTTGAGTTTTGGCCATTTGCACCTGTGTCGAATCCAGCTAATAGCTCGGGTTTGACCTTGTGCACGTGTTGTAACTTTATTTGTGTTGCATTTGAGTTGAACCCGGCTTTTCATTTGGGTTTGACCTGTGCTCACCTGTCCCTGTAAATCAATCAAGTGTATATTTCGATGTGCACGGCCTTGTGGCATATACAGTGATACACTGTGTATGTCACGAGCTGTTCGTGTATGATGAATTAAAATTTAAATGATGACGAACAACCCAAATAACCGAGGCAAATATTATTTTCAAAAT
Organism: Allium cepa; assembly: GCA_030765085.1. Lineage (NCBI taxonomy): Eukaryota > Viridiplantae > Streptophyta > Magnoliopsida > Asparagales > Amaryllidaceae > Allium > Allium cepa. Next base: position 698,006,058 of record CM060942.1, on the reverse strand, counting down.
TCACATTTTATTTTATTCTGCAAAAATATTTCCTTTTCAATTTTACTGCGTCGAAATTTATTTTTGCAGATTGTTCAGATGCTGGATTCAATATGGAATGAAGTTGAAGATAAATATGAGTGTGAGTGATATGTAGTGAGGTCAACTGTAAATGTAAAATTGTGATGTAATTGAATTTGTATCAAAGTTGTATAGTGTACAGTGAGAGCTTGAATTTGTACTATTCAATATTGTAATAAATATTTGTTAGAATAAAATTTCTGTTTGAATTCAAATTCTGTGTTATTTATTTTTATTCAGCAAATATTTATTTAGTTTATGAAAAATAAAATAGCACGTTAACAAATACAATTACACGAATATATATATGCTTATTATCATCAAACAAAAATCATATAATCGCATATTCAACAGTCGATACGAAATCCAAGAATCACAAGTTCGGTACGAAATCTAAGGCAAGAGATCAATTCGAAATTCTCAATCGAGACCGATACGAAACAAAATGTCTTCTTCCTTAATTCATGGATGTTAGATTAAAGCAGAGCGTCTTTTCCATGGTTAATTCGAATCCCTCCATACTTTGTCTTCCCCAATCGACACAAAGGCAATTCTGACCTTCCTTGACCTCGCTTCAACCCTCTCCAATCTCCTTCATGCTAAACTCGCTCAAATATAAATTAAATGGCACAAGATTTTGAAACATGTCGTGTTAAGATTAAAATTGGTCGATTATTTACCTAATTTCAGAGACCAATTCAAAAGGATGGGCGTAGTGTTGGATTCAAAGGCGAGGGAAAGTTTTCTCTTCTTTTCTTAGATTGTCGAGCATTACGAAGGCGAGGTTATCAAAAGAGCAAATGAGGAAGAATTTTAAGTACGAAACGTTTATATATGGACTTGATTGAGGAAAAACGATTCGACTCTCGGTCATCGTGATCGATCCCAACCGGTTCTTCATCTCATCGATACGAACTGCTTTGTTCATAGCCACTGTTTTTAACTCCTTCTAAGGAAAATCGATACGAACTGCACTGTTCGAATCCTTTAAGTCGTAGCCTCCAAAGACTCGTATCCATCGATACGAAGTGCTTAATTCGTATCCATCGATACAGATCACATCGATACGAGAATGATCATTCAACCTTTTTACATAGATCCAAGAGAGGATCGATATGGAGGGACATTTCAAAACAACCGAACGCTGTTACAACTCGAATTTCACATCGGCTCGGGAGAGGATCGATACGGGAGTTAATACGAAAAAAAAAGACAACGGCTTGTAAATGTGCAAACGTTAACAAGAGTCAGGTTAACACAAATGCATGTGTATTAGAGTAATTTTCAATTTTCAAAATTCACAGGTCGAATGTCCACCTGGTAAAAAAATTACAACAATAGACAGCTAATCAATATCATACAACAATTAGTTACAAAAGGCACACAGTACAATAATGAGTTGTCTATAGTTTATAATTTATGTCTCTATGGATCAATCAAAGATTGCAACTTCCAACGAGAAGACGATAACTGTTTAACAAGTCAAATGGAACTATCCAGAGTAAAGATTGCAACTTTTCAAAGCATGTCGTGTTCTCACAAGATGTACTTTAGGGTGCAAATGTTATCCCGCCTTTTGGCAAGGCCGTGATACTAGGAACTTAACTGGAAACTAAGGACAGTTCATCCCGAAGATCGACTATACGCGGGTTTCCTATGGATGTTAATAAATTTTTTTCGAGTCCGGATCAATCTATTATTGACAAGGCGTGACAAGAAAAGCTATGAAAGCCAACGTTCCAAATTTCGAGTCAATTCGAGTTCATATGCTAAGGATGTGATCGATGCAAGTAACGGAGGCCAACACAATCATATGCATCATTTCATATCAATCGAGTCATAACCCATTATTTTGCGTTGGTCGATTTCGTATCCATCACATATCTGTCTATTCGTATCAATTGAAATACACTACTTCGCATCCATCTATTTGACTCCATTAGTAAATGACTCCGCTCTGTATCTATCGGCAATCGTTTCGTTCGTATCCATCAAAGAAAGCCTTCTTCGTGTCCATCAGCGGCTCACTTCCAACCAATCGGCTATTTCCTATTTCGTATCCATCAACTGCGATAGGAAAGTTTACTTCATATCGGTGAAGCATCATGGACATTCCGTATCGATCCACCACAAGTTGATACGAAATAGCAATTTCCCGTCGATATGAACAGAACTAAGCACTTGATGTTGTACGAAGATAATCGAGCAAATGATCGATACGAAAATGACCAAGTACGATCGATGCCAACAAAATAACTAACATCGATACGAATGAGGCCAAAGTTGATCGGTAGGAACAAGACTGAAATTGATCGATACGAATAAGGCAATGCGATCGATTCATACGAATAGAGCAAATGCGGTCGATACGAATAAGACCAAGTCAGACCGATACGAACGAGGCGAACATCTTGGGGAGACTTGATCGATTCAGTATGAACTTTAGATTGATCTTGAAAGCAAGCGCCACATCAACTGGCATCACGTGTGTGGCCATCGATATGAAGTGGCCGATTCGAAGAGCATCGACGCGAATAGAACGATGACCAAAAAGCCGAAAATTACATCGATCATAACTCGCAATCCAAAAGTCCAAATGCTATGCAGTTTTCACACGAGCTTACGTACGACCTAAAGAATGTTCATGCCAAGTTTCGAATTGATTGGGTCGAATCTTGATCGATACGAAATTTATTCGTGTCGATCACGGATCGAGTCGAAATATCCTAGGATCGATCACGTGGGCCCATCCACGTGCTAGAAACAGTCTCCCGGGATCTGAGCAAGATATTTCCATCCCACGCCTATAAATAGATCCCTAGGGCCTACAGAAAAAGGATCTTTTGTCTCTTCGAGGTCCAGACTCTGCTAAAACAATTTTTGTATTCCAAAACTGATGTTGTACTTGAATTTCACCATTGTAATCCGCTGCAATCAATTTAATCTGCAAGCGAATATCAATAAAGTCATCAACTTAATAGTGGACGTAGGCCATATGCCGAACCACTCTAAATTGCTGTGTTTTTGCATGCTTTCATATATTTTTTGAAGTGTTTGTTAGATAATCCACTTTTAACATTTCTATTCTTAATTTTTATCTCTTCAAATACTTCCAAAGAGTGTTGTGCCCAATTTTGGTACAAACAAGTTTCATGGTCAAATTCCAACATTAGCAAAAATTCATTTTTCACTGTTTTTATAGTTATCAATTAAATTCATTTTTAACTATATAAAAATGCGTGTTGTTACATTCTCCCACCCTTTAGGAAATTTCATCCCTGAATTTCGACAAGGGTAAAATTATGTAATTCCTCGCATCAATCACATCCATTTTTTGTACATCCAATTCTTCGCCCATCCGTGTTCTTGTGCAAAAGTGTTATTCAGTACAAAATATATGCATGTACATGAATTTCTTAGCGGTACCTCCTATACGAATGCTTTTTTTCTTTAAAAATTTATTTTAAAATATGATGTACACATCCAAAATATACTTGCAATTTCTATATGAATGCAATTTTTTGAAAACTAAAAACATTTTTCATCCAATTTTTCCCACACTCATTCTTAATAGGGGTGTAGTTCAACGAATTTTTCATCCAAATCCTAACACACAACCTTTAATATTCGAATTTCAGAAAAATCTAATTTTCCGAACTCGATTTCTTATGTTAGTACGAAGGTAGAAAACGAGAAAACTTCACATTTATTCGTTTGTAATTTGGGTACCTCTCTCGTCATACTTGGAACTTATGTCACTATCATATGAAATCTCTATTTTCTTTCCCAAGCATGGTTTACATAAGAAAGATTTTTCTTTCCATACATTTTCCCAAGCTTATTTTATGGGAAAGATGAATTTTTCTTTTATAATTCTCATTTATTTCTATTGATGTTTATGTTGCTTTTTTTAGATCTTACTTTTTTCTTTTAGTTACCTTTTATCTGCTTTTACTCTTCTTTTAATATAGCAACCAAATACAGCTATCATCTAGGGCTAGGGGTCTAGGACCATGTCTACTCTGACACAAAAAGGCCATACTCTAGGAATCCAAGTAACTCATGTGCTCCACCTGCCACCTATTACTTGTTACCAACTTATGCTGTGTTACTCATGAAGAATAAGATCTATTCATCTCTTCTATTCCAGGCTCAAAAGGGAATAACTAAGTCTCGTTTACTGCAATGGATAGGGGTTTCAATCTTTGCAGTTTCTATTTAAAAAGGCAACTAAGCTTAGGGAAATTCTCTCTTTAGCTTTCATTTTTCACCAATTGAGGACTACATATCCCAACCACGTGTGTCTTATCATCTTACTAATATCATTTCACTATTCTTCTATAGTCTACACACATGAAGAAACAATTTTTGGTTTTCACTAGTGTCCTATACACCTTACGGGAATTTTCATTATTACTACAAGGAGTAATTATTGCTATAGCCTATACTTTTCCCGTTACATCTAGGAAATGATTCCTTTCTACTCCATATTTAAAAGTCTGGTTTGGTTTAGTATTTATCATTTTACTTCAAAAATTAAAACTTCTAAATTTTTGAAACATCAAATCCCAAAATTCTTTCCTTTGAAAGTGTTATTTTGAAGTTTTATGTTAAATTCAAAGGTACTTGGTTACTTAAAATTTTATCTTCCAAAAAACTTATTTCCTTTTTCACCAGACCATTTTTCTTTAAAACATGTTTTGCTTGTTCTTAAAACATTTTTCTTTTTTCCTAACTTCAAAAAAAAAATGTCCTCACGTGTTTTCAAAATAATTGTTTTTCATAGATTTTCAAATTTACTAAAACTGGAGTAAATAAGAACAATTGTTCTATAAAAAATCCATTAACTTTTCTACTCTTCCAATTGCTCAACCTTGGAGGAGTTTCTAACTTACTACGCTTAATGATTTTATACCTAAATTTTTTGGAATTACTTTCTCTTATGAGAAACCATTAACACAAAAATCTTCTACGAATCCTTTAAAGGAGAATTTCATGTTTATGTGAAATTATAAGGAATTTATTATATATACTTTTCTTTGAAATAGGCTATACAAAATATGGTGTTTTCTATATCTTGTACATCTATTTCATGTATTCCTTATAACTTGCACAAAACATCTTCGTTTGTGATTCCTAGAAAATTATATCATTATTCATTTCATTCCAATTGTTTAAAGTATGCTTACTCTATATTCACTTACGTAAGATATTTTCTGCTAAATTCATTAATTTAACGCACATTATTTTTCAAAAGAACTCATTTTCAAAACTGCTTTATTTTTTTCATTATTAGAAAATATTTTCATATACTTGTTTAAATAATAAGTGTACATATACACCACTTTAGAAATTATCTCCAGAACTTATTCGGGTAAAAATAAATGTTGCATAAAACGCCGTTACCATAACCCAAAATACTGGTTTATGTATTCAATTAAAGTAAATATTAATGAACCCCATAAGCTATGCAAAAACATTTCCTTTGGGTGTCACCTACTATAACAATAGTCTCATAGTCTATGCTTCCCTTTTTTTTATACCAAAAACAGCTATTACAATAGTAAATGTTGTAACGTACGTTTTCGATACTTAACACACTCTAGGTTTTTATATTCATAATCTTTGTTTACCAATAAAGAAACAAGCAAGCTATGCATGCTCTGTAGAATTTCACTTTTAACAAAATCATGTAAAAACCAATTTAAATTTCATACCACTTATTTTTTTCAAAAACCCAATATTTACTTCCTCAAATTTGTTAACAATTATATGTTTCAACTTTTCAATTCCAAAAGTTCTATTTTAATGGGCTAGACATAAAGTGGATTTTATTCTTGCCTGTTTGTATCAAAAATGGGCATAACACTCTTCGAAAGTATTTGAAGAGATAAAAATGAAGAATAGAAATATAAAACGAGGATTATCTAACGAACACTTCAAAAACAGAAATGAAAACACGCAGAAACACATCAATTTAGAGTGGTTTAGCATATTGCCTACGTCTACTATAAAGTTTGATGACTTTATTGATATTCATTTGCTGATTACAACTGATTTCAATGGATTACAGCGAATTAAAGTGTTGAAATTCGAGTACAACAACAGCTATGGAGTGCAAAGTTGAATTCGACAGAGTCTGGACGTTGAAGAGCCAAAAGATCCTTCTTCTGTAGGCCCCGGGGCCCTACTTATATGCGTAGTAGGCAAATATCTCGCTCAGATCTCGGGAGACTTCTTCTGGCACGTGGGTGGGCCCACGCGATCGATCCCAAGCGATTTCGACTCGATCCATGATCGATACGAACGAATTTCATATCGAACAAGATTTGATCCAATCGAGTCGAAATTTTGTACAAACATTCTTTAGGTTGTACGTAAGCTCCAGTGAAAATTTCATAGCATTTGGACTTGTGGTTTGCAAGTTATGATCGATGCGAATTGGCGTTCTTCAGTGGACTGTTGCATTCGAATTGATGCCTTCATATCGCTCTATTCAAATCGACCCAAGCACGTGTTGGCAAGTTGACATGAAACTCAGTCTTCAGATCGATCCACTTTTTGCATCGAGTTGACCGCTTCATCCTAAGGTTCTCGCTTTGTTCGTTTCGATCATGACCGTGCTGTTCGTATCAAGTGTGTGATCCAGTTCGACTCGATGCACCACAGCCCATTTCGTATCGATGGTATCATGTTATTCGTATCGAACAAGTGTATCCTACATCGCATCGACTTCTTGCGTGCCACTTCGTATCACGAAGGAGGGTTGGTTTTGTATCGATCTGTGGTCGACTAATACGAAATGAATGTAAAACTTACGATCGATATGAAATGGAAGCGGATGTTATGGACAATGGATGCGAAGTCTGATGACCACTCAAGGATGTAGGATGGTGATCATTTGATGGATACGATATAAGGACCATTCGATGGATGTGAACTGCTGGAACCCGATCGATGCGAACAAGCCTATTAAGTGGATGGATATGAAGAGTGTTGGTCCCCAGATTGATACGATGCCGCGTGCTCCTGATGGGTTCGAATAATGCTCTTCACCTAATGGATACGAAATGGAGCTTGTTCACTGATGGATAGGAAATGGGATCGGTGTGAAGATGGCCAATTAATGGATACGAAGAAGTTAACCCTCTTGGCTTGCATCGATCATAACTTGAGCATACGAACTCGGATTGACTTGAAATTTGAAACGTTGGCTTTCCTAGCTTTACACGTCATGCCTTGCCAATTGTTGCTTGATCCAGATTTGGAAAAAATTTATCGAAGTCCATAGTGTACCTGTGCATACTTGATATTCAGGACGATAAATCCTTGGTTTTCAGTCAATTCCTTGATATCTCGGCCTTGCCAAAAGGCGGGATAACATTTGCCCCCCAAAGTACGTCTTATGACAACACGACGAGCTTTGAACAATCGCATCTTTCATCCTAATAGTTCTGTCCGACTTGTTTAACGGTTATCGTCTTCTCATTGAAAGTTGCAATTCTTGTCTGATTTTTCAGTAATATGAACTGATGACTACTAACTGTTGCACCGTGTACCGTTGTGACCAACTGTCGTATGATTGCGATTAGCTATTTGTCGTTGTAATCGTTCATTAGGAGGCATTCAACTTGTGAATTTTGAAAATTGAAAATTAGTCTGACATATATGTGTTTGCGCCAAAATTGGTCACCAACACCTGATAGTTGATAATTCCCAATCACAGATTTCAGATAAATAACAAGTATGAAGATCACTCAGAAAATTCAAAGGAAAGGAGTAAACAACACAAAATTTATAGTGGTTCGGCGATCTGGCCTACGTCCACTTTGAAGTTTATGACTTTATTGATTCACTTGATGATTTCAATCAATTACAGCAGGTTACGTTTGATAATAGCTCTGTAGTTTGAATATAACAATGGTAGCGAAGTGTAGAATTGAATCCGGCAGAGTCTGGACGTCGAATGGGCTAAAAGATCCCTTTTCTATAGGCTTCAGGGGCTATTTATAGCCGTAAGAGGCTGATATCGTGCTCAAACTTTGGAAGACTTCTTCTGGCACGTGAGTGCGCCCACGCGACCATTTTCGGAAAGTTTCAACTCGATCTGTGATCGATACGAACCAATTTCGAATCGAAGGTAGTGGTCCAGCTCTTATCGATGGAAGTAGTAAATTCTTATCGATAGTTCTGTTCGCATCCACTAGACCGACTCTTGTTCGTACCGATGGGTGGATATGAAGAAAAGAGGGCTCGATGGGTTCGAATAGGAGCATGATGGATATGAAAGCAGGAAATTTAAAGGGTTCGAAGGAATCCCTCCAAAATGGATACGAACCATGATTCCCCGATGGATACGAAGTTGGCATGGGTCGATCGATACAAAATGCACCGCCTGCTGATGGATGCGAAGATGACCGATGCGAAACGATGGATGCGACATGGATGGATTCGAACCATAGTTCACCGTTGGATACGAAAATGTGGATTTTTCCTTCAACTTGCATCGATCATAACTTGACCATACGAACTCGGATTGACTTGAAATTTCAAATGCTAGCTTTTATAGCTTTGCATGCCATGTCTTGTCAATTATAGCCCAATCAGGACTCAGACAAAACCCATCGATATTCATAACGAATCAATGTATAACCAATCTGTAGGAGGAACTGTCTTTAGTTTTTGTTCAATCTTTTGGTATCACGGTCTTGCCAAAAGGCGGGATAACACTTGCCCCCTAAAACATGCCTTATGATGGGAAGGTGTGTTTTGTAATGCCAAAAGCTGGATGTTCATATCCTGTCGACGACCTGTAAAGAAGTTGATAGTTCCATATGACCTCGAATGATGATCGTTCGGGATCGTATGCCATTTGAGGTGAAACGGGACAGTTTGCGGTCCAATGCCGTTCGCGGCAAATGGTGGAATGGGACCATTAGCGGTCGGATGTCGCTTCAAACAAAGGGCGGCTGTTCGAGGTTGGACGTCGTTCTAGACGATTTACGATCATTCACGGTCGGGCGTCGTTCTTGACGAATTGTGACTGTTCGAGGTCGGGTGCTGCACGAGACAAAATGTGACCGTTTGCGATCGGATGCCGCATGAGGCAGAAGGTGATCATTCGTGATCGGATGTCGTACTAGATGAATTGTGACCGTTCGCGGTCGGGTGCCACACAAGGCAGAGTGTGATCGTTCGTGATTGGATGCCCGACGAAGTAGAATGTGATCGTTCGCGATCGAATATTGAGGGGGACTTAGCATTACTAGAGTTAGATATCACGTTCGGGCGGATTTTCGAATTAGCGATTTTGGCGGTTCATCTCCATACAAGGTGTGCTTGTGGATCGTTCGCGATCCAACGGATATACAAGTAACTTCTATGACAGAATTGTAAATATCAAATTAATGCTCATATGAATTCTCTAACTGAAATGTCCAAACAAACCAAATCCAAATGTTCAAATCAAAACTAAACAGAAGCAAGACAAGGATGTCAAAGGGCAAATTCTTACTACGATACGGTCAATAGTGTTCAGAGCATGCCTGTGGATCATTCGCGATCCCGTACATGTGTAAATGGTTTAACCGCGTTAGTGAGAAATTTACAACTTGTTCATCGTTATTTTAATCAATTGATAACCATCCGGTGTCCCGGTTCAGGGTCACCCTAGCTGAAGTAGATGGTTGCTGTTCTCGCTCCAGTGCTGGAGCTCGCCTCCTCACATACTGAAGTATCCTACCATTCTAGATATGCCCTTCCACCTCATCCTTCAGATGACTATAGTCGTTTGTGTTATGACGGTTCAGTTCGTGGAATAAGCAATATTTGTCTGATTTCTTCTCGTCAACAGTTGGATCCCTTCGCACGGTCTACGATAGGGAACTTGCTCTTTGGTGTATTGGTAGATTCGCTCCAAACTTTCATTCAGCTCCGAATAAGTGGTGAATCGTGGCTCCCTCCGCAGCCGCTTTGACTTGTCATCATTATCCTCAGCCTTTCGTTTCCCTTTACCAATCTCTGCACCTTTTCCAGATGGGTTTCCACCCTTGACAGCATAAACATCGATTCCCTCTTCTCCTTATGCACTAGCATCCTCCAATCGTAAAAAAAATTCGGGCTCATGATAGAATTCTCCCAGATCCATAGGCGGATCTTTAGTTAATGAATTTTTGAACTCTGTGCCATCAGACATTCCGGATACAGCTGCCATCATAACCATGGATGGATCTGGTCGGTCCACCGACACTGCTGCCGCATTGAATCGCGTCAGAAAACTCCTCAGAGACTCCCCGACGTTTTGCTTTAAAGTTGCCAAACTCATCACATTCTTTGGTCTTGCAATGTGAACCCTAAATTGCCTTATGAATTTCTCGGCTAAATCAGCCCACGTTCCTATGGAGTCGCTCTCCTGCTGCCTAAACCTTAGTGCTGCGATATCTGTCGGATACAATGGAAAGCACCGGACCATGACTTCCCGTGGTGCCCCCAGCACTTCCATGTGCCTCATATACTTTGTCAGATCGACCGCAGGGTCTGTCCTCCCATCGTACATTTCCACTAATGGTAGTTTGAATTCTGGCGGGTTCCTAGCCATCCTAATCGCAGGAGAAAAAGGACTCATGTTCACGTCTTCAAGATCTCTATTTACTAATCCGCCTCTTATGGCTCGTCTGACCATCTCTGCCAATCTATCATTGTCTCCAAGATGTAGCCCTCGTTCATTTCCTTCGATATGCCCCCCGAGTCCATGAGAGCTTTCAAGGATCTGCCCCCTGGCTGAGCATCCATCCCTCTATCGCCGCCAGGTTGCTCTGCGCCCCCTGATGCTCTTCCCGGGATTGGATCAAGATGCTCTAGGTGTGTGCCCCTAGTCCTGGTGCTACGTCGAATTGTCCTGCTCCATTTTGAACACCATCTTCTCCTCGATTCTACGCCCCAAGTTGCCCAATCTGTCGAAACAAATTCTAGATCATTTCCTCTTGTCTTCCCATCATTGCCTCCATCTCATCCCTGGTGATGAAGATCGATGCGTGATTTGCGCGTGAAGAAGACTCTTGACTCCATTCATGCTGACTCCTATCTGCCCTTTGTCTTCTACTTGATTGTCTTGTCATGACTCTTCGGGTATGCATCACTAAACTTTCAATTTCAAATGATAGAACTCCTGAATTAGCCTTCTCAGTGAAAGCAGCAAAATGTTCGCGCCAAAATTGGTCACAAACACCCGATAGTTGATAATTCACAATCACATATTTCAGATAAATAACAAGTATGAAGATCACTCAGAAAATTCAAAGGAAAGCAGTAAACAACACAGAATTTATAGTGGTTTGGCGATCTGGCCTACGTCCACTTTGAAGTTTATGACTTTATTGATTCACTTGATGATTTCAATCAATTAAAACAGGTTACGGTTGACAATAGCTCTATAGTTTGAATATAACAATGGTAGCGAAGTGTAGAATTGAATCCGACAAAGTCTGGACGTCGAATGGCCCAAAAGATCCCTTTTCTGTAGGCTTCAGGGGGCTATTTATAGCCGAAGGAGGCTGATATCGCACTCAAACTTTGAGAGACTTCTTCTGGCACGTGAGTGAGCCCACGCGACCATTCTCAAAAAGTTTCGACTTGATATGTGATCGATACAAACCAATTTCGTATTTATCAAAAACTGATCCAATCGAGCTGAAACTTGGCAGGATTGTTCTTTAGCTTGTACGTAAGCTCCTGTGAAAATTTCATAGCATTTGGACATGTGGTTTGTGAGATATGATCGATGCAAGATTATGATTTTCGGAATGCTGTCCAGTTCGAATCCATGGTCTCGAATCGATGCTCTTCGAATCGATGGAGCACGTGACAACACGGCGACGTGGCGCACACTACACGCATCGATCCGCCTTTTGCTTCGAGTTGACCCTGTACATCAATGAACTTCGCCTCATCTATATCGATGACCGTTACATGGCCCGCATCGATCAACAACGTGCCCTTCGTATTGATTTACAGTTTTCTCATTTCGAATCGAAGTTAGTGGCCCAACTCGTATCGATGGAAGTAGTGAAGTGCGTATCGATAGTTCTATTCGCATCCACTAGACCGACCCTCGTTCATACCGATGGGTGGATACGAACTAAAGAGGGCTCGATGGGTTCGAATAGGAGCACGATGGATACAAAAGCGGGAACTTTGAAGGGTTCGAAGGAAGCCCTCCAGAATGGATACAAACTAGTCCTCTGTGTTGGATACGAACCAAGATTCCATGATGGGTACGAAGTTGGCATGGGTCGATCGATACGAAATGCACCACCTGCTGATGGATGCGAAGATGACCGATGCAAAACGATGGATGCGACGTGGATGGATTCGAACCATAGTTCATCGATGGATACGAAAATGTGGATTTTTCCTTCAACTTTCATCAATCATAACTTGAGCATACGAACTCGGATTGACTTGAAATTTGTAATGTTGGCTTTTATAGCTTTGCTTGCCATGTCTTGACAATTATTGCTCGATCCGGACTTGGAGAAAACCCATCGATATCCATAACGAAGCAATGTATAACCAATCTCTAGGAGGAACTATCTTTGGTTTTTGTTTAATCTTTTGGTATCACGGCCTTGCCAAAAGGCGGGATAACAATATGCACATATGTTAACCCGACTCTTGTTAACGTTCGCTCGTTTACAAGTTATTAACAGTTTCCTTGCATTGAATTTCGTATCGATCCTCTCTTGAACCGATGTGAAATTCGAGTTGTAACAGTGTTGGACAGTTGTTTTGGAATGTCCCTTCGTATCGATCCTCTCCTAGATCAATGTAAAAGGTTGGAAAATTGTTCTCGTATCGTTGGATACGAGTTTTCATGCGCCATATGTCGATGGATATGAACGAATGACTCTGTACCGATACATCAATGAGGGATACGAACAGAGCAACTGGTCCTCTATGTACTATTCGTATCAATGGATATGCACCTCTAAAGTGTCGCGCATTGATGGATACGAACAAAGCATTTCATATCGATAGAGTCACATGGCTTCCGATCACTCTGGTTGTTCTCTTCGCATCGACGAAGCCCAAGCTGTTGGATACAAACAGCCACTTCCCATCGATGCGGTGATAGATCTGTTGCAACCTATCATTTTGACTGGGAGGTGAAACGTTCCTTTCCTTTCTTTGGGTCCATATAAATAACATTTGGACTTAGAAAAATTTCACTTGACTTTTATTCCTTTTCTTTGCCTTCGTATCCATAAAAATTAAGAAACACAAGACAACCTTCGTCTTCAAACCATCATGTCTCTTTAATCCCTCGAATTCACAATTGAAATCCGGTAATTAAACGGAAAACTTGCAATAGAACGATGAGATTCGAATCCAATTGCCAATACATGCACATACATGATCGATTTATAGCGATGTCGAGGTCGGAGTCGACTCAGAGCAAGGTTTAGGGAGGAATGAAATGGAATTATGGCCATTTGGGGGTAGAAGGAGTTGTTAGTCCGTGAGATGATGGTTTTGATGACAACAACCTTAGAATAGATTATAAAATATAAATACTAACATTATAAGTTTAGATATATATGTATATGCAGGATCTAACCATGCTGGTACTAAGAATGAAGACTGTACATTATAGAAATTCAAGATATCAAGATAAAATATCAAGATAGAAGACTCATGAGTATAGAGACTATCAAGAGTTCAAGATTTCAAGGACAAGTATTTTTTATTATTATTAGGAATTTTTGTTAAAACTCGCAGAAAAGCAATGGCATCTTAAAATCCAATTTATTCGTGGAATGGAATCCACGTCGAGCCCGTTAAAGGGATGGAACCCTAAGTAGGATGGAACCTACGAAAAATCTAGTGGAACATTGTTTTGTATCCGCTAACTTTTATTCAAAATGATTTTTCAAAATTATATCATGTTTTCAAAATGTTTTCAAAACTTTCCTTTTAAAAGATTCAAAACACTCGATCCTGATTTTAAATAATTTTAGCCTCAAAAACATCTTTAATTTCAAAGTCAAATTACTCCTGATTTTAAACTATCTTTTTAAATAATATATTTAACTTTTAAATATTTATACTTAGATTTAAATATAAAATTGTAGTTAAAATCTATATATATTATTCTGTATATTTACTTATGAATTTTAACTATTGTCAAGTATATTTATAAAGTTTAAAGTAGTTTTTATATAAGATAAAGGTTATTTTCAAAGAAAATAAAAAACACCAAAAAATCCTTTGGGATGTCGACATGCCTAGCATGATCATGTCGACATGGTGACATTTTGATTCAAAAATTCAAATTTCAAAAGAAGTGCCTATTCGCCATAACTCTTCATGAATGGTCATGGTTGTTGTTCTTCTATAAATAGGGGTCATTTTCAACGAATTTTTAATTATAATTTTTTGGTTTTCACTCCTCTTCTTCTTCCTCATTTCTTAATACATATTCTTATCATTACTCCGCCGAAATCAATGTCGAATCATACTCGATTACTTCTAGGTTGAATCTCTATCACTATCTCTACAAGATTATCAGTGCTATTCAGAGTTATAGACTTCTTTGTAATCTATTAAGCGAGAAAAGGTGTGATTGTAGCCTTGGAAATCAATCAAAAGGGAAAAGGTGTGATTTTAGCCTTGGTAAATAAATTGGGTAAACTTGTGGCCCGGGAATCAAGTATCTCTACCCAGAGGATCGAAATTCTGGAGGGTGTACCACGTAGCCCTGAAACCGAGGGTGTAATTGCACAAATGCTTTTGAAAGGAAATCCGTACTTGTGTTGCGGGACTGGATGTAGGGTAACTCCGAACCAGTATAAAATTCGGTGCTTTCTTTCCTTTACTGCTTTTATTTTATTTCTGCATCTGTGATTGTTTCTATGATCATATCTGTGTCAGTATATTGCATACTTTTGTGTCTAAATTAACATAAATTAAAAAGATTTAGTAATTCTTTATTAACACTATTCACCCCCCTCTAGTGTTAATCTTAGCCTTAAGATCTGTAATCCGCATTTCTCACAATTAGTATCAGAGCAAGGTTTTCAAAGTTTCATAATCTGATTTTTGAAAAGTTTTCAAAATGGCTACCAACACTGGTACTGTTATTAACACTAGTATCTCTGTCACTAGTTCATTTGAAGAGGGTCAGTCTACTGTCAGACCACCACTTTTCAGTGGCAGTAACTATGCATATTGGGCATGTAGGATGAAAATATATTTACAATCTATAGGATTAGACACTTGGAATATCACAAAAACTGAATATTCTAAACCCACAATTGATTTTGCACAGTGGACTTCTGAGCAAAAGATTGTTGCACAAAATAATTCTAAGGCAATGAATATTCTATTTTGTTCACTAGAGAGAAATGAATTCAATAGAGTGTCAGTTTGTAAGTCCGCATATGAAATCTGGAAAACTTTGCAAGTTACTCACGAAGGAACAAGCAAAGTTAAACAGACCAAAATTTCCATGCTCACAAATCAGTTTCAATTATTTAAAATGAATGCTAATGAGTCTATTTCCGATATGTATAGTAGATTTCAGGATATTGTGCATTCTCTAATATCTTTGGGAAAGGAATTTTCTGAAGAAGATCAAGTCAGAAAATTTTTAAATTGTCTAACTCCAGAATGGGATCAAAAGACACTTGCGATCGAAGAGGCAAATGACATCAGTATTTTGAGATAGAAGAATTAATTGGAAATCTAATGTCGTATGAAGTTCAAATGATCGGGAGAAGAGAATGTAAAGCATCTGAAAAGAAATCAATGGCATTCATTGCATTAACCGATGGATCAGACTCAAACAGCGATAATGATGAACAGATAGCCTTTATGACCAGAAATTTAGGAGATTCCTAAAATACAGAAAGATGAATAATCTCAAGAGAAACAACTATAAGAATTCTGGAAATTAGAATATAGGGCCAAATAATGACAAGTGTTACAACTGTGATAAACCAGGCCACTTTAAAAGAGACTGTCCGTATCCAGAAAGCCAAAATCGGCACCGAATACCACACTCATATTCAAATGCCGTAGATCCAAACGTCGAATCTGGTTCGACGGAGCTTATAACACATCAAGTATAACAACATAGTGGAAGAAAGAATGAATATCAATGATATACAACATTCGATACAACAATGACACAATATGAATCACTATCAAAGATACAGGATAACAATGCTACAGCGGAAAACCCAATGAACTAGCAGGGAAACAAACAGAACTTGAAACTCCAGAAGAAACACCAATATCAGCAATCTCCATGGATAGCTCTAACCCCCATTCACGTTTCACCTAGACAAGCAAGTTTCGTCCATGAATCTAAAGACCCCAACATCCAAGATCTCTAGAGAATTCCAAAGAGAAAGCTGAAGGGTATCAAATCGATATCTACTATCTACTATCTGAAAAACCCAACTCTAGACTGCCCGTGTGGAAAATTGTGGGCACCCAGAGTTTAGGAAGGGAACAATAAACTCCAAGGTTAGTCATGGGACTGGTATGAGCAAACAAAAACAGTTTGGTCTTTAAAAACAAACAAAAGAATTTAGATTTTTGAAATCCGCAATGCTTTTTGGAAAATGAAACAACCATAAGGCCTCCCGCCACACACATAATGCAAACGCAGAATTGGAGGAGATTTATCCTTATGATAGTCAAATATGCTTGATACGAGAAAGTTTCTTTTATATTATTATTATTTTAAGTGCACGGTGTGGAAAAATCATTTCGAAAGTATAATATAAATCCTAGCCAGCAAAGACATTCCGAACTATGCCTACTATAGCTACCATCTAAACAGTGGTGACCACCATAAGTAAATGGCAGGTTCTACAACTAAAACCGTACAAGGCGCGTATTGGTGGTTTGATTTACAACAAATGGTCAGACTAAGGAACTTCCTGGGCCACATGGGTATGCCTCTGGAGGGACGCCCCGAGAACCTTACCGGATCTCTGCCAACATAAGGTTGGGTTACCTCTGTAACTAGGTAACTACTGACACGAGTATGCCATTCCCCGGTCGCAACCGACCTTTATCCCGGGATTCACCAACAACCACAAAGTAATAAATTTGCAGCAACCACATAGGTTAAGCATCCGGGCTTCATACCATGATACCACCTCAATCCAGAAGGAAATGAACATACCCTCAAGGGGCGCTACCCCCAAATAACCTTGCGTCATTCTTCCTGTTTCGACCTTTTTGGGTTGTGAAGTTCGACGATGTCTCGTCCACAAAGCTACGCTTTTTACAAAGCCATGCTTTGATCAACAAATGATCAGCACCACTTCGTATGCCACATTACCAAATTGGAAATGTATCACTAGTAACCATCAACTACATAACCTCCGAGCTCGTACGTCTCAGAGAAGGGTATTAAGCTAAGAGAATAAATCTCCGCCACCAAACAGAAATGTATTTGACAGAAATCGGTTTTACATCTCAAAGTGTAATGTCAGGCACACATCCATACAAGTCTGTTACGGGTTCGAATAGAACCGAAGGAACTTTCGAAGAAGCCCTTGCAATCCGAGAATCCACAATCCCGATCGGACTTCCCATCACTTAGGGAATCTCTATACCATAGCTACTCGGTGCAGAGACAATCGATAGGTCATCTTATCTTTCTCGCAAATACTCGGTCTTCACCACCGGTATTCAAATGCTATCCATAACGTCGTATCATTATTCGGAATGGGTTATATGACATAAAGTCCTCTCCCGGCTAAATCAAATAATGAGCGGAATATTTAAAAACATATGGATAATGGGATCTTGGTTAAATCGCAGCTTAAAGCCCAAACCTTTCACTTAAATGGTTAAAACAAATTACCATTCCCAATATTTTAAACAAAAAGATTCATTTTATAAACCTTCAATGGTTTAAACAATTTCCACATTTAAATCTTTTAAACAAAAGATTCATTTTTAAGACCCCTTTCAATTTAAAATAAGGTTCACTAATCTTTGACAAAGATTCATTTATAACCTTTCAAAACAAATCCCGTTACAAAAAGATACACTATTAAAAATCCTCTTTAATTTCAAAGTAGAGTTCAACTATCTTTCACAAATATATAGCTTTCAAAATCACTCCATTTCAAATTTGAAATTTTTTCATCATAATTTTGGAAATTCTTTTCTTATATAAAAGCTATTATTATTTGAAAACAACTTGTTTCTGTTTTGGAAAACTCGATTATAATTGTACAAGTTAAGGCCTTTCAAATATAAACTTGGGTTAAATTCAAATTTTCAAAACCATACTTTTAAAATGGTTTAAAAACCCATATAAACACATCTATAGTTTGTATAACGTTTTTAAATCTTAAATTCTCAAAATAGAATTCAATTTCAAATTTTGAATTCAAATCTTAAATCAAATTTCAAAACTAAATCTAGTTATTCAAAAATAACCTTTATCTTTGAAATTCTTTTCCAAAAGCTTTTCACTTTAAACCCGATCCATATCCAAAACTATTTGGATTTAAAAATTCAAATTTAAAAATTATTTTCAAAAATCTGTGACTTAACCGGTTTCCACGTGAAATCCACATTTGTGTGTGTATAGTGTGGTCTAGGGGTTTCACACAATAGTGCAACATCAACAATTCATCACAGATTCAAGCATATCAATATCGATAAGCGGTATAACCCATAACGCTTATCTTTATTCACAGATTCATAGATAAAATAAATGATCAATCATAAAGATTCATCATTATGATTCGATGTGGGATTCGGATAACCAACAGGAATCCGACTCCCTTTCGCATCAAAATTCAAATGTCGGTTTACGGGTCAAAGGTTTCATATTCATACAACAGTTTATTCATCACAAATATAACAGCTAAGCACAAAGCATTACATAGTATCACATCACATATCAAATATATCATTCCATCACATAACATCCAATAGAAATTGAACATCTATAATTAAGAAGAAAAATTTGGGTGGTTTTCAAATTTATCAACCACATAATTACTTCCATTAGAAATCTTAAATCAATGATTAATTATTATTAACCACAATTGATTTAGTCTTAATTACTTTCATAAATTAAATCATTTCTAAATTAATTATCTAAATTAATTGACCCTTAATTGTAATTAATTAAATCTAAATTACTTATTCCTTAATTAACTACTTTAATTAATAAACCTTCAATTTTTTGATAAATTAATCATTAATCTTTAATTATCTTCCCTTAACTACTTTCACCAAGTAATCACTATTTTAATTTAATTATTCATTAATTACTTTATTAATTAACTTAAATTATTAATTAATTTATTTTAATTTCTTACATTAAGTAATTTACTTCAAGTAATTAATCTTCTTAACGAATAAAATCCATTAACCATTAAAAGGTTAATTATTTAACCCAAACGAATAAAGTTTATTAATCATTAAAACATTCTAATACTATTAAGTTAAAATAACTTTTCAAAACAAAGGTTATATTAATTTTAAATCATTTTAAAACATGGTAATTTAAAACAAATTTGTATAAAAAAAAACTTTCTTAACTAATTCGAAACAAGATTAACATTCAATCTTTACCAAAACTCAAAACTATTTTTTTTAAAAGTTCAAAGTGACTTGATTTTCCTTTTAAAAACTGCACCGTTTCTACCCCAACAACAATAACCCTAGTATTGCTTCGAGTTCCTCACCAACTTTCCCAAGTATTGCTTTGTGTTTCTCAAAAATTTACCCGAGCGAAATTTTTTCTCAAAAATTTGCTAAGTATTAAAATCGACCCGATGCAACACCCAAACAAACGCGAGCCTGACTTCGACTAAACTAATCAAATCTCCATGCTTGGCTTCGAGCTTACTATCTGCTTCTCCAAACACGAAAACCCACCGATACAACGTTGCACGTATATGTGCACAACCACGCTAGCCATTGCCGATCGACAACGAACTCACCATCACGTCACCAATGATCCCTAGCCTCGATTCGAACAACCCCAAACCCAAAATCATTGCTAAATCAAAATCGCGCTACTGATGTGAATCTGGAGCAAAAGATATCGCCACGAAACAGCCACGCTCCTCCTCATCTGACCACCTAAACCTCAACCCCCTCCACCCATGTCTTTGACAAACCCCAAACTAACACCTCCCCGAGTACCACTACACTCGATCCACCACTGGTACCTCACGAGCACGCGAACCAAGCCGACCAAATACTGCACGTTAAACCCTAATTCAATGTCTACCCAAATTTTTTGCAATAAATAATTTTTTTAACACTTTTCCCATAATCTATACTCCTCCATCTACCTCCAGGAACAATTTCAAGATTTTACAGTTACGCGATTGTCAGGAATCGATCAAATAGTGTTTTCTGTTCATCTACGAACTGCAACCAAAATACTAAACTAAAAATCACAATTTTTGTTTTAAAAATCATGTTTTGCTTAGAGGATTCAGGATATATACTTGAACTTACAAATAGTTGAGTTTGAATTTTCACTTATTCTCCCCAATTCACTGTTATTTATAATTTCCAAAGCATTTACTCATCTTTCCTGTTGATTTTATTTTTTAAGAAATGATGTTATTCACACACAAACGACCTTTCTTTCAGAGATCCATGTTTAAAATCATTTGTAGGTGAAATGATTTGAAAATTTAATCAAGTTTTAAAATCTGTAACTGAAGACAGAGCAAACATTCGTAAGCACCAACATACACATATATAAATACATGTATACAGCTGATATATACACGCATTCATTCATTATTTCCCATACATCATCATCACAGGTATCAAAATCAAAGAAATGAAAAAAAAAGAATGAAGTTTGCTCACATGTCATGCTTGTAACAGAGAAGCAAACTAGATCCTGAGTGTTTGGGAAGAACAGAAGAACAAAGCCTGGACTTTAGTTGTTGAATTTTCTTGATTGCAGTTTTATTTTCTTTGATTCCAGGTTTGAATACTGAGATGATTCTGTTCTTTTCATTATACTTGATGTCTCCAGGTTTAAATTTTGTGATTTTCCTGGTTTGAAACTGTTTTGATCTTTTGAATGTTTATCTTGAGTTTTGATTTCCCTTTTGATCTGCAGTTTTTTTTAGATTGTCCCAGGATTTTGATTTTTTTGTTTCAGGTTTAAGAAATGAAAAGAGAAAAAAACTGGTTTGTATATCTTTCTCATGCATATTTTCTAATTTCAAATTAAAAGAAAAGATTTTCTTTTGCCACTTGTCTTTACAAATCTAACATTTGTAAATTTTAAATAGACACTTTTATATTATAAACATTTTATGTTTAAATCCTTTGCTAAAAATTAATTTACAAATTGTGTTTTAAACCTTGCATAATTTTAATTTATAAAACATACTTATCTATTTTGTTTTCTTATTTATTATTTGTGCTTATACAAATTAAAGTAAAATGGTTTGAAATTAAATTATATATTACTTATAAATATTTATAATTAAGGTTTTATTCTTTTTACACTTGTTAACCTCTATTACTACTTGTTAAACATTTGTCCAATTCAAACAAATTTATGTCAAGATCTTTCCTTGAGTTTATTTGCAAATTAAAATTTAAACCTTACTTCATTTAAATTTATAAATTTAGTTCTAAATATTTACATATAAAATTTTAAATTTACAAATCATGTTTTCATGTTTTCTTATTTACATAGAAAATACAGAATCACAGCTTAAATATTTATGTAGAAATAAAACTAATTATTTCATTAAATCTTGTTTATATTTTACAATCCTTCTAATTCATGTACATATTAGTTTTCAAAACATATGTATGTTATATATTTGAAAACAAATCTCTATTAATTTTGGAAGATAGAGTTTTTCTTTCAAACCCAATTTTATTCAAAAACATTTATTTTCTTTTGAATTACAAAGCATTCCTTTTTATATTTGCACTCGTACATTATATTTTATACTTTTATAATTTTAAAACAATGATTTGAAATCGAATTGTTATTATTAACAAATATCTACATGTATATATTGGTTCCTTGAAACATACCATTTAATAAATTCAATATTTATAAAATACTTATACTTGAATTTTATAAATCAAGTTCCTAATTAAAATCCACTTATATTAATAAAGATATATCTTATTTAATCTTAGAAAATCCAAATACAATTTTGTTTTTAAAATATTGAAATTCGTATCCCAATTTCAAATTCTACTTTTATTCCATATTATTTAAATTAATTCCCAATTAATTCACAACCTTACCTAATTAAACCAAAATTTTATATTAATTACCATTTTAATTTTAAAATTTTATTCAATTATCAAATTAGACTTGGCTAAAATTTCAGGAATGTTACAGATTCCCCCTGGAAAAATTTCGTTCTCGGAATTTGAAAGTAGGGAGACAACAAAAGAATACAGAAAGATAGATAGATGAATCACCAGATCAAATTGAATATCTGTTCTTAATTTGGCTTCCCAAATCAGAATATCAATAATGGATACAAGAATGAATCAAGATACTCGGCTCACCAGATCTACGGATATACAAAGGTATTGATTAGTTTAAAAGGTAACTAACCCCTCGTAGAATATATCGAGACCTAAAAGAATAAACATATATATGGGTGCAATCCAAACTTTTAGTTTAAACAACCAAAATATATCTATCAACCATAGCAACCAAAACAAACATTTCATCCAAACAAACAATTCTGACCTATCCGGAGTTTCTGCCTCATCCAAAATATATCAAAGCTTTTCCTGGAGCAGCCAGGAATCATCAAAGAATTGAAAAGACGAATCAAAGAAGATTGATAGAGAGAGTTTTTTCTGCTATTGCAGGGTACTGACCATTTGTAGTCGTACTCCCCTGTCCCCTATCTCGTCCTCTTCTTGCACTCATACTCACTATCAGGTGATAGTAAGAGAATTTACTGAGGCGTTCGAATAGATATCTTAGGGATTACTCGTTCTAGAGTATACTTCACCCTATCTCTAATGAGTTACTTAATGTGTTATACTCCTGAGCGAAAGTTTTAACCTTCAGCTCTGATACCAGATATAACGACCCTGACTCGACCTTCGAAAATCGGCACCGAATACCACACTCATATTCAAATGCCGCAAATCCAAACGTCGAATCTGGTTCGCCGGAGCTTATAACACATCAAGTATAACAACACAGCGGAAGAAAGAATGAATATCATGGATATACAACATTCGATACAAAAATGGTACAATATGAATCACTATCAGAGATACAGGATAACAATGCTGCAGCGAAATACCCAATGAACTGGCAGCGGAAACAAACAGAACTTGAAACTCCAGAAGAAACACCAATATCAGCAATCTCCATGAACAACTCGAACCCCCCATTCACGTTTCACCTAGACAAGCAAGTTTCGTCCATGAATACAAAGAATCCAACATCCAAGATCTCCAGAGAATTCCAAAGAGAAAGCTGAAGGGTATCAAATCGATATCTCCTATCTACTATCTGAAAAACCAAACTCTAGACTGGCCGTGTGGAAAATTATGGGCACCCAGAGTTTAGGAAGGGAACAATAAACTCCGGGTCAGTCATGGGACTGGTATAAGCAAACAAAACAGTTTGACCTTTAAAAACAAACAAAAGAATTTATATTTTTGAAATCCGCAATGCTTTTTGGAAAATGAAACTACCATAAGGCCTCCCGCCATACACACAATGCATAGCAGAATTGGAGGAGATTTCTGCTTATGATAGTCAAATATGCTTGATACGAGAAAGTTTCTTTTATATTATTATTATAAGTGCACGGTGTGGAAAAATCGTTTCGAAAGTATAATATAAATCCTAGCCATCATTGACATTCCAAACTATGCCTACTATAGCTACCATCTAAACAGTGGTGACCACCGTAAGTAAATGGCAGGTTCTACAACTAAAACCATACAAGGCGCGTATTGGTGATTTGATTCCGAACAAATGGTCAGGCTAAGGAAATTCCTGGGCCACATGGGTACTCCCCTGGAGAGACGCCCCGAGAACCTAACTGGATCTCTGCCAACACAAGGCCGGGTTACCTCTGTAACTAGGTAACTACTGACACGAGTATGCCATTCCTCGGTCGTAACCGACCTTTATCCTGGGATTCACCAACAATCACAAAGTAATAAATTTGCAGCAACCACATAGGTTAAGTATCTGGGCTCCATACCATGATACCATCTCTATCTAGAAGGAAATGAACATACCCTCAAGGGGCGCTACCCCTAAATAACCTTGCCGCATTCTTCCTATTTCGACCATTTCGGGTTGTGAATTCCAACGAAGTCTCGTCCACAAAGCTACGCTTTTTACAAAGCCATGCTTTGATCAAAAAATGATCAGCAGCACTTCGTATGCCACATTACCAAATTGGGAATGTATCACTAGTAACCATCAACTACATAACCTCTGAGCTCGTACATCTCAGAGAAGGGTGTTAAGCTAAGAGAATAAATTTCCGCCACCAAACAGAAATGTATTTGATAGAAACCAGTTTTACATCTCAAAGTGTAATGTCAGACACACATCCATACAAGTCTGTTACGGGTTCGAACAGAACTGAAGGCACTTCTGAAGAAGCCCTTGCAATCTGGGATTCCACATTCCTGATCGGACTTTCCATCACTTAGGGAATCTCTATACCATAGCTACTCGGTGCAGAGACAATCGATAGGTCATCCTATCGTTCTCGCAAATACCCGGTCTTCACTACCGGTCTTCAAATGGTATCCATAACGTTGTATCATTATTCGAAATGGGTTATATAACACAAGGTCCTCTCCCGGCTAAACCGAATAATGAGCGCAATATTTAAAAACATATGGATAATGGGATCTCTATTAAATCATAGCTTAAAGCCCAAACCTTTCATTTAACTGGTTAAAACAAATTACCATTCCCAATCTTTTAAACAAAAAGATTCATTTTAAAAACCTTCAATGGTTTAAACAATTTCCACATTTAAATCTTTTAAAAAAAAGATTCATTTTTAAGACCCGTTTCAATTTAAAAAAAGGTTCACTAATCTTTGACAAAGATTCATTTATGACCTTTCAAAACAAATCCCGTTTCAAAAGATACACTATTAAAATTCCTCTTTAATTTCAAAATAGAGTTCAACTATCTTTCACAAAGATATAACTTTCAAAATCATTCCATTTCAAATTTGAAATTTTTTCATCATAATTTTGGAAATTCTTTTCTTATATAAAAGCTACTATTATTTGAAAACAACTTGTTTCCATTTCGGAAAACTCGATTATAATTGTACGAGTTAAGGCCTTTCAAATATAAACTTGGGTTAAATTCAAATTTTCAAAACCATACTTATAAAATGGTTTAAAAACCCATATAAACACATCTATAGTTTGTATAACCTTTTTAAATCTTAAATTCTCAAAATAGAATTCAATTTCGAATTTCGAATTCAAATCTTAAATCAGATTTCAAAACTAAATCTAGTAATTTAAAAATAACCTTTATCTTTGAAATTCTTTTCCAAAAGCTTTTCACTTTAAACCCAATCCATATCCAAAACTATTTGGATTCAAAAATTCAAATTTAAAAATTATTTTCAAAAATCTGTGACTTAACCGGTTTCCACGTGAAATCCATATTTGTGTGTGTATAGTGTGGTCCAGGGGTTACACACAATAGTGCAACATCAACAATTCATCACAGATTCAAGCATATCAATGTGGATAAGCGGTATAACCTATAACGCTTATCTTTATTCACAGTTTATAGATAAAATAAATGATCAATCACAAAGATTCATCATTATGATTCGATGTGGGTTTCGGACAACCAACAAGAATCCGACTCCCTGTCGCATCGAAATTCAAATGTCGGTTTATGGGTCAAAGGTTTCATATTCATACAACAGTATATTCATCACATATAACAGCTAAGCACAAAGAATTACATAGTATCACATCACATATCAAATATATCAATCCATCACATAGCATCCAATAGCAATCAAACATATATAATTGAGAAGAAAATTTTGGGTGGTTTTTAAATTTATCAACCACATTATTACTTCCATTAGAAATCTTAAATCAATGATTAATTATTGTTAACTACAATTGATTTAGTCTTGATTACTTTCATAAATTAAATCATTTCTAAATTAATTATCTAAATTAATTAAACTTTAATTGTAATTAATTAAATCTAAATTACTTATTCCTTAATTAACTAATTTAATTAATAAACCTTCAATTTTTTGATAAATTAATCATTAATCTTTAATTATCTTCCCTTAACTACTTTCGCTATGTAATCACTATTTTAATTTAATCATTCATTAATTACTTAATTATTTAACTTAAATTATTAATTAATTTATTTTAATTTCTTACATTAAGCATTTTACTTCAAGTAATTAATCTTTTTAACAAATAAAATCCATTAACCATTAAAACATTAATTATGTAACCCAAACGAATAAAGTTATTAATCATTAAAACATTCTAATATTATTAAGTTAAAATAACTTTTCAAAATAAAGGTTATATTAATTTTAAATCATTTTAAAACTTGGTAATTTAAAACAAATTTGTATTAAAAAAACTTTCTTAACTAATTCAAAACTAGATTAACATTCGATCTTTACCAAAACTCAAAACTGTTTTTTTTTTAAAAAGTTCAAAAGTGACTTGATTTTCCTTTTAAAAACTGCACTGTTTCTGCCCCAACACCAATAACCCGAGTATTGCTTCGAGTTCCTCACCAACTTTCCCGAGTATTGCTTCAGGTTTCTTAAAAATTTACCTGAGCGAAATTTTTTCTCACAAATTTGCTAAGTATTAAAATCGACCTGATGCAACCCCCAAACAAACGCGAGCCTGACTTCGAGTAAACTAATCAAATCCCCGTGCTTGGTTCGAGCTTACTATCTTCTTCCCCAAACACGAAAACCCACCGATACAACGTTGCATGTATACGTGCACAACCACGCTAGCCATCGTCGATCGACGACGAACTCACCAGCACGTCACCAATGATCCCCAGCCTCGATTCGAACAACCCAAAACCCAAAATCATTGCTAAATCAAAATCGAGCTACTAATGTGAAACTGGAGCAAAAACCATCGCCACGAAACCGCCACGCTCCTCCTCCTCTGACCACCTGAACGTCAACCCCCTCCGCCCACGTCTCTGACAAACCCCAAACTAACACCTCCCCGAGTACCAGTACACTCGATCCACCACCGGTTCCCCACAAGCACGCGAACCAAGCCGACCAAATACTACACGTTAAACCCTAATTCCATGTCGACCCAATTTTTTTTGCAATAAACAATTTTTTTAACATTTTTCCAATAATCTATACTCCTCCATCTACCTCCAGGAACAGTTTCAAGATTTTACAATTACGTGATTGTCAGGAATCGATCAAATAGTGTTTTCTGTTCATCTACGAACTGCAACCAAAATTATAAACTAAAAATCACAATTTTTGTTTTAAAAATCATGTTTTGCTTAGAGGATTTAGGATATATACTTGAACTTACAAATCGTTGAGTTTGAATTTTCACTTGTTCTTCCCAATTCACTGTTATTTATTATTTCCAAAGCATTTACTCAATCTTTCCTGTTGATTTTATTTTTTAAGAAATGATGTGATTCACACACAAACCACCTTTCTTTCAGAGATCCATGTTTAAAATCATTTGTAGGTGAAATGATTTGAAAATTTAATCAAGTTTTAAAATTTGTAACTGAAGACAGAGTAAGCATTCCTAACCACCAACATACACATATATAAATACATGTATACGAGCTGACATATACACACATTCATTCATTATTTCCCATACATCATCATCACAGGTATCAAAATCAAAGAAATGGAAAAAAGAATGAAGTTTGCTCACATGTCATGCTTGTAACAGAGAAGCAAACTACATCCTGAGTGTTTGGGAAGAACAGAATAACAAAGCCTGGACTTTAGTTGTTGAATTTTCTTGATTGCAGTTTTTTTTCTTCTTTGATTCCAGGTTTGAATATAGAGATGATTCTATTCTTTCATTATACTTAATGATTCCAGGTTTAAATTTGTGATTTTCCTGGTTTGAAACTGTTTTGATCTTTTGAATGTTTGTCTTGAGTTTTGATTTCCCTTTTGATCTGCAGTTTTTTTTAGATTGTTCCGGGATTTTGATTTTTTTGTTTCAGGTTTAAGAAATGGAAAGAGAAAAAAACTGGCTTGTATTTCTTTCTCATGCATATTTTCTAATTTCAAATTAAAAGAAATGTTTTTCTCTAGCCACTTGTCTTTACAAATCTAACATTGGTAAATGTTAAATAGACACTTGTTATATTATAAACATTTTATGTTTAAATCCTTTGCTAAAAATTAATTTACAAATTGTGTTTTAAACCTTGTATAATTTTAATTTATAAAACATACTTATCTATTTTGTTTTCTTATTTATTATTTATACTTATACAAATTAAAGTAAAATGGTTTGAAATTAAGTTATATATTACTTATAAATATTTATAATTATGGTTTTATTCGTTTTACACTTGTTAACCTCTATTACTACTTGTTAAAATTTGTCCAATTCAAACAAATTTATGTCAAGATCTTTCCTTGAGTTTATTTGCAAATTAAAATTTAAACCTTACTTCATTTAAATTTATAAATTTAGTTCTAAATATTTACATATACAATTTTAAATTTACAAATCATGTTTTCATGTTTTCTTATTTACATAGAAAATACAGAATCACAGCATAAATATTTATGTACAAATAAAACTAATTATTTCATTAAATGTTGTTTATATTTTACAGTCCAATTCTAATTCATGTACATATTAACTTTCAAAACATATGTATGTTATATACTTGAAAACAAATCTCTATTAATTTTGAAATATAGAGTTTTTCTTTCAAACCCAATTTTATTTAAAAACATTTATTTTCTTTTGAATTACAAAGCATTCCTTTTTATATTTGCACTCATACATTATATTTTATACTTTTATAATTTTAAAACAATGATTTGAAATCGAATTGTTCATTATTAACAAATATCTACATGTATATATTAGTTCCTTGAAACATACCATTTAATAAATTCAATATTTATAAAATATTTATAGTTGAATTTTATAAATCAAGTTCCTAATTAAAATCAATTTATATTCGTAAAGATATATCTTATTTAATCTTAGAAATTCCAAATACAATTTTGTTTTTAAAATATTAAAATTCGAATCCCAATTTCAAATTCTACTTTTTTTCCATATTATTTAAATTAATTCCCAGTTAATGAACAATCTAACCAAATTAAACCAAAATTTTATATTAATTAGCATTTTAATTTTAAAATTTTATTCAATTATCAAATTAGACTTGGCTAAAATTTCAGGAATGTTACAATCCTCCTATGAACAAAGAACCAGCAAAGAAACGGAAGCATGCATTTACTGCTACGCTAGATGACTCAGACTCGTCCTCAAGTGATGATGATCAGAAGACGGATAATTCGAATTTGTGTTACACAGCTGTTCACGACTCCGACGAATTCAGAGAAGCGGACTCAGAAAAAGGTACACATTTACAATACAATTGGTTGAAATTGCTTGCTTAAGATTAGTTGCTTGATTTTTTGATTGATTGTTTTTGAATTGGTGTGTTGTTTGAATTTTAAAATTTATTTTCTATTTTCTATTTTTTATTGTTTTTATTATTTTTATTATTATTTTATTATTTTTAATACTTTCTGAAATATATTATAAGTATAATAATATTTCAGAAATATATAATAGACATTAATAATAATAATAATATATATATTAGAAGATCTTAGGAAAAATCAATTCATGAAAATTCAAAAGCACATGTCGACATGGTCCCTACCATGATGTCGACATGGCTACTTGAATTTGAATTTCAAATTTTGAATTTAAATGTTTGAATTTCTCTCCACCTTTTCACTTCAATCAATTCTCTGAAAAGATACCTTTTGACCAGAGAATATGTCCTTTAATAATCTATTTATTCACTATCTTTTATCATATCTTTTCACTTTCATTTTCAAATTCAAACTCTCTCTTCATATCTTCAGGCTCTCTACTCTGTACTCTAATGGCTTCTTCAAGCAAACCCTCAACCAAGAGAATTTCCAGAAAAATCAAAGAGAAATTATTCAATGATCCGGGGGCAATTAAAGCATACATCAATTATGCTAACTATGCCAAAGTCCATCTTGGAAAATTTGCTATATTTCAAGATTTTTCTTCTTATGAAATTGATTCTCTTTTTGCAAACAATGGTGTTCTTAGTCTTATTGATGCTTCTCAAAATGATTTTGTATGCTATCCTAATCTTGTCAAAACTTTCTATGCAAATTTAAATCATGGATTTTATGTTGCGAACGAAGATGAAATTTGGAGTAGTGTCAAAGGCACTCAAATTGTTTTGAATTATGATCTTTTGGGTACCATTCTCAATGGCAAGAGTTCGGGAATGGATCTTTCTAACTTTAAAATCGATGAACATGATCGTGAGACATTTCATCACATTTTCAAAAGAGATGATGATTTTGATTTTAAAAATAGAAATTTTTGGCCAAAAGCAAGATTTGTTAATCTTCTTTTGCAACATACTTTGACCCCAAGAATGGGAAATTTTAACAATTCTACTTCAAAAGTTTGCAAAGCACTTTTTGCTATTTTTGGAAATTATGACATAAATTGGGCGCAAGTTATTTTGGATGAACTTCGTCCTAAAAATCTTGAAATGGGTGAGAA
The DNA here is from genome assembly GCA_030765085.1 of Allium cepa. Taxonomy (NCBI): domain Eukaryota; kingdom Viridiplantae; phylum Streptophyta; class Magnoliopsida; order Asparagales; family Amaryllidaceae; genus Allium; species Allium cepa. The sequence continues at coordinate 697,975,161 of CM060942.1, read as the reverse complement.
TACTTTATACCATGGAATTTATCTCACTCGGATTTTTAACTATTTTGGAGTGGATTTCAAAGGCGAAGAATTTGTTTCTAGAAAAGTTTTCAATCATTCCAACATTTCGCTTATGAAAATTCCATTTGTTTTTCAACCTTATGAGACACTTACCGAAAAGGAAGAGTGTTTGGCTCATGAGGAAATGAAAGAAGAGGAAGTTGAAGAAGAAGAAGAAAGGGATGAAATGGAAATTGAAGAAGAAGAAGGTGAAACGTCTTTGGAAAGCATTGAATATCCTTCCAATCCATCCAACAAAATCCTTCTCAAAAACCAAATGATAATTCTGGAGAATCAACGGATTCTAAAACGATCCGTTAGTAAAAAGTTGGATAACATTTCTTCGAAGATGATCAAGTTCTTTTCCAAAGTCAACAAGAAACTTGGACTATCTTCATCATCTTCATCCTCTAACTAGTTTTATCTTTTCGTATCTTGTTGTATTTGTTTTAGTTTGCTTTATTTCGAATGTTCATGTAGTTTGTTGTGTGCTTAATCATTGTATTATCATAGTATGCAATGAAATGAAATTTCCTTCTGTTATCTACCTTATCTTATCTCTAGAATAAATGTTAGTATATTATATATATATACACACAATTATTCACAAAATCAAATTAGTCATAACATTTCACTAACCCATGTCGACATCCCCTATGTGACCATGTCGACATGTACTGATCAGAAATGGCAATTGATTTTGAATTTGAAATTTGAATAACTACCACATGTCTATTCAATTCAAACGAATCTTTACACCTATGTATACCTGTTTCTTCCAGATTCTTCACTGAAATTTATTTCTTATCATCTATATCCTCCATTTCTTTCACAAATTCAACTATGGCTAATCCTATTCACAATTTATCCGAAAATCTTGAAGAAACTCTTAATTCGTTCAAGAATATTCTCTCATTTATTTTACGAAACCAACATCATTTAGAATTAAGTCAAATGCAGATGATAAAGGAACAAGAAAGGCACTTTGATGTGATACGATTGATGATCTCCTCTCTGCAAAAGGATGATAACGAAGCACATCCTCCTGTCTCTCTCACCAATGAAAATGATAATTGGGATGTGTTGGACGGATTTTCACCACCGACCCAAATCCATCCCTAGCCGAACCAGGGTATCACCGGTCCAACTCCATCTCCATGCCTAGCCGAACCACTCACAACCAAACCACCTACCTCCGAACCAAGTCTCCATCTCACCTCTAAGGCCCGAGCCAACTCACTACCGAACCATCCACTCGCCACCGGACCGTGTCCCTTCAATACCGAACCAACCAAATCCCTCCAATACCGAACCAACCAAATCCCTTCAATACCGAACCAACCAAATCCCTTCAATACCGAACCAACCAAATCCCTTCAATACCGAACCAAACAAATCCCTTCAATACCGAACCAACTCGTCTCCCCTGTGCTACCGAACCATCCACTTCTCCAACCATCTCCGAACCAAGAGGATGCCGAACCAACATTGCCAGACCAGATTGCTTCAGCCCAGGCCCACCAGCAGCTATGTACGTACAAGACCCTTGCCTCCGCCTCACTCTATAAATAGAGGGCAGGGGTACAACAATGGCGGACAAGTTTGAGTGCTCAAGCACGGAAGGAACTTTCAAACAACTTTCATATACTTATATACAAAGCTTTGTACTTGTAATCTGAAAGAAAAAGGAGAATAACATATAAAGTGGATGTAGGCACGTTCTGGCCGAACCACTATAAATCTGTGTGTCTTTTACAGTTTAGTCCCTGCTTTTTATATATTTGCATAAATTACCCAAACCACTAGAAACAACATAAAATCAACTAATTCATACGACTTGGAGGTGTTTGTCCATTTTTTGTGTAAACATTTTTGGTGCTTTCATTGAGAGCCGAGCTAGAAGCTACAGCTTCTCCTACTCAACCTTCTTCCTCACAGCATCGTTCCTCGCTCCGACAACATGACTTCCAGGCATAGGAGAGATGTTAACAAAGGAAAGAACATCACAACTAGCAGTATCCCATATCCAGTGGCCCCGAATCAAGAGAATCATCCCATTTTAACAGCAATACCAGATGAAAATCAGGCAATTCCATCAGCCCCTGCCGCGGAATAACCAATTACTAGGGCAGATCTAGACAGGGTTGTGGATGAAGTAACTAACCGCTTCGCATCTCAACAAGACCAACTCATGTCACACCTAAGGGATGCTGAAGAATCCAACCGCAACACTGAATCATGGGGTGAGTCCCAATCTAGAGCATCTGGGAGGCAACAAAGACCTTTCTTCTTTAAAGAAGTTAACAACAGAAATAGCCATGGTAGTAGCTGAGCCCGGACTCAACCCGAATTCCGACCTGAGGAAACACTTGGAACCGAACCCGACGGGGGAGGTGCCAGGCAGGGGTCGGATGTAGCTGAGCCTGTCATGCTACCTAACCATGAAAACACCAGTAGACGGGGCCGAGCTGGAGTCAAGCCCGAAGTTGGACCCGAGAAAGCGTTGAGAACAGAACCCAACAGGGGAAGATCAAGGCAAGGGCCAACTATGGCTGACCCCAGCATGCCCCCAGAAGAGCAGAGGCTGCCTTTGGAGAATGTTAGGAGTGACAGACGATACCATCCCTACAAGTCATCTAGACGGAATCAATCCCACAGGGAAGAACCAAACTCATTTTTGTCCGCTCCAAGTTCTGATGAAAGGATGGCGCGATTGTTCAGAGAGTGCGTCCAACGGGAGCAAAGGGATCGGGGGATAGGTGCTAGGGTAACCAGCCCCTTCACCCGCAATATCGAAACTGCCATCACCCCGAGAATGGAAGATGCCAACGATGGAACCTTACAAAGGAACCTCTGACCCCATCATACACTTACAGAGGTACACCCAGCATATGCTCATGAGCGGAGCAACAGAGGGAGTGTTGTGTAAATGCTTCCCACTATTCTTGGCAGATCTAGCTACCTCCTGGTTCTGCCACCTACCCCAAGGGTCCATCAGCTCATGGGAAATGTTGAAAGAAAAGTTCATCAGTCAGTTCCGCATTCATGTGGAGCAACCCAAGGAAGCTTATTCCTTATCTAATATCAAACAGAAACCCGGAGAGACATTGCAACAATATCTAACCCGATTCAACGCCGCGGCAACCGCAGTGCAAGATGCCGACAAGAAACTTATCCTAATGGCCCTCTGCAGTGGTGTACATCCAGATACTAAATTTGCTAGAATACTAACCAAGGAAAAACCAGCTACTTTACCTGATTTCTTCCATGAAGCTGGAAAGTATATGAGACTTGAGGACGCTGCCACTGAGAGGCAATCAGGGCAACAGGCTAAGACGGCTACAGACAGGGTCCCCGCTGTAGCAAAGGATGTTCGAAGAAATGACTCTAGAGACAATGCTGGAGGCAAAAAGGGAGAAAAGCGCTTATATCGACCAGGACCGAGATTTGACTCTTACATTCCTTTGAATGAAACGATCGAAAACATCTTCCTAGCCACTCAAGACGAAGTTAGATACAAGCGCCCCCCGCACAAGAAGGAGTCAGCTAGCACACTCAAATCTGAAAAGTTCTGCCGCTTCCACGAATCCCACGGACATGACACCAATGAATGCCACCATCTCCGGGACTTGATTGAAGAACACATCAGAAGGAGGAGACTGGAGCGCTATATAAAAGGCCAGAACAGGACTTCAACTCCTGCCAATGAGAATCCTGGACTACCCCCCCCCCAGAAGCAGGCAGAGGAAATCGCAACACCAGCGGCTCTAGTCAAGAGAAGATAGTGGTCCACACCATATCAGGAGGACCGCACATCGCCGACAGAAGCTGGGCGGAGATGGAAAGATACGGTAAGTCACTGAGGAACGCTGAAGGCTGCGTTAATTCTGTTATGGAAGAACGCCACCCGAAACGGAAAGAGAATGATGACATCACATTCAATAGGCGTGATCTAGAGGGAAGACATTACCCACACATGGATCCTATGGTCATCTCTGCCTGGTTCGGACCAGCCAAGGTTTTCTGAATTTTAATAGACACTGGAAGCTCGGTGAATATCCTATTCGAGCATGCTTTCGACAAAATGAAGCTATCAATGAAGGATGTGTCTCCCTGCAACAAACCACTACATGGTTTCACTGGAGATACGATGATGCCCCTCGGGCAACTGGACCTTTTTGTTGAAATAGGAAGTCATCCCCGCTTCGCTGTGCGGAAACAAACATTTGTGCTAATAGAGAACCACTCGGCCTACAACGCCTTTTTGGGAAGACCAACCTTGTCTGACTTCCAAATTGTCCTAGCCCCGTGGTGCCTGAAGATGAAATTTCCAACCGATAACGGGATATGAGAAATAGAGGGACATCAAGACGCTGCTCAAACCTGCTATGTAACTGAACTTCGCAATAACCGCAGAAAAGATAAAGGAAAAAATGCAGAGACTACTCTCTGCATGAAAAGCTTGGAAGCATAGCAACTAAAGAAAGCCCCTCCTCTTCGATATACTAGTGATCCTTTCAATGAATTAGACCCCAGGGACAAAGAGGAGGAGGCCACCGCCGAGCCTGCAGAGGCTATGGAATTCGTATCTGTAGACAAACACGACCCAAGTACACTGCTGAGAGTCGGGACTCAGTTAAAAAAAGAATTAAAGAATCAACTCATTGATTTTCTTCGCCACAACATGGATGTATTTGCATGGACGCACGTTGACATGACAGGAATCTCCCCAGATGTGGCATGCCACATACTGAACATCGATCCCACGAAGGTGCCAGTAAAGCCGAAAAAGAGAAGCATGGGGGCAGAACGATCAGCAGCCCTAGAGGAAGAAGTGAAGAACCTACTTGCCAATGACTTCATACGAGAAGCCATCTACCCAGAATGGATCGCCAACCCGGTACTGGTAAAGAAAGCTAATGGGAAGTGGCGAATATGCATTGATTTCTCCAACTTAAATGACGCCTTCCCAAAGGACTGCTTCCCACTCCCCCGAATCGACCAACTCGTGGACAGCACAGCCGGACACGAACTCTTATCCTTTATAGACGCATACTCAGGATATAACCAGATCCCTATGCACGCCCCCGATCAAGACCACACTAGTTTCATCACTGACCGGGGATTGTACTGCTACAAAGTAATGCCTTTTGGACTTAAAAACGCCGGAGCTACTTATCAGCGCCTTGTCAACAAGATGTTTGCAGAACTAATAGGAAGAACTATGGAAGTTTATATGGATGACATGCTGGTAAAATCGAGGAAAGCCAACGACCATATAAACCACCTGGACGAGATGTTTCAAGTACTTCGCCAATATGGAATGAAACTGAACCCTCTAAAGTGCTCCTTCGGAGTATCATCGGGAAAGTTCTTGGGATTCATCGTTCATGCCAGGGGGATTGAAGCAAACCCCGAACAAGTTCGAGCTTTGCAAGATATCAAGATACCATCCACTCGAAGAGAGATGAAAAGCCTAAACGGAAAAGTGGCTGCCCTAAGTAGGTTCATCTCTAATGCAACCGACAAATGCATCCCTTTCTTCGAAGCTCTAAAGAAAGACAAAGGAAAGTTCGAATGGACTGACGAATGCTTGACAACCTTCCTTAACTTAATCAGACACCTCCAGAGACCACCGATTCTCTCAACTCCAAATTAAGGCGAGGAACTATACCTATACCTTGCTGTATCGTCCAACGCTTTGAGCGCCGCTTTGGTGAGAGAAGACAACCGCGTGCAGCGACCCCTATACTTTGTAAGCAAGAGATTCACAGGGGCAGAAGCCAGATACCCTAAACTTGAAAAGCTAGCATACTGTTTGCTTATCACGTCATGGAAACTGCGACACTATTTCCAGACTCATTCCATCAGAGTTTCAACTGATCAACCGCTAAGGCAAGTGCTCCATCGCCCCGACACTTCTGGGCGATTACTTAAGTGGTGCATCGAACTAAGTCAATATGATATCACTTACCATCCTTGCACCGCTATCAAGGGGCAAGCCATAGCTGATTTCATTGCCGAATTCACTACTAACGAAGGTAAGGACCAATCTCAAATAGCAGAAGATATCAAGTTGAATCTCTTCGTAGATGGAGCGTCAAACGAACAAGGCTCGGGGGCATGTGTTGTGATAATCACCCCCAGGGGAAGGAAGCTGCATTACGCCTTAAGGTTGGAATTCGCTGCCACCAACAATGACGCAGAATACGAAGCAGTGATAGCTGGATTAGAACTGGCCTTGGAGATTGGAGTCGGCTCTTTATGTCTCCATAGTGATTCTCAACTCATTGTAAATAAAATATTGGGAGACTTCCAGACTCGAGGAGAACGAATTACAGCATATCTAAAAAAGGCCAAGCTGCTGCTCAATCAATTGAATCACTATCAAATCAAACACATTCCTCGAGAAGAGAACCAAGAGGCCGACGAACTAGCAAAGCAAGCTAGTATGAAAACATAACCATCTTCGGAGCATTAACCATCTCAAAACAGCCGGCACCAAGTTTCGAGCAAGTGAATCTGATAGCTGCGATCGACGAAGAAACTTGGATTACTCCTATCCGGAAATATTTACAAGATGGCACACTACCCGACAGGCGTAACGAAATCAAGAAAATCTTAAGGAAAGCTTCCCGCTATACATTACAAGAGGGCATCCTCTATCGGCGCGGCTTCTCTAATCCCTTATTAAGGTGTATCGGTGGAAGGGAAGCCAGAGAAGTCTTATCCAACATCCATCAAGGAAGTTGCGGAGATCACACTGGAGGGCAGACTCTGGCAAAGAAGATACTCCGATATGGATATTACTGGCCCACTTTAAACAAATATGCCTTGGACTTCGTCAAGAGATGCGACAGATGTCAGAAATTTGCCAAGATTCCTCGACTACCCACAAACGAGATTGCTCAAATGACCAGCCCTTGGCCCTTTGCAGTATGGGGAATTGACTTGATTGGCGAACTGCCAGCGGGCTGAGGCGGAGCCAAATATGCTATAGTGGCGGTTGACTATTTCACCAAATGGGTGGAGGCGGAACCTCTAAATAAAATATCTTCGGCAAAAGTTATCAACTTCTTGATCAAAAATATTCTGTGCAGGTACGGAGTCCCACTCAAGATCATATCAGACAATGGACTTCAATTTGACAGCGAAGAATTCGCTGATTGGTGCCAAGAGCACGGAATTCACAAAAGCTTCTCATCTGTAGCTTATCCTCAAGAAAACGTACAAGTCGAAGCTGTCAACAAGATTCTCAAAACCTTAATCAACAAGAAACTTGAAAGGTCGAAAGGCTCTTGGGTGGATGAACTTCCTACGGCACTTTGGGCCTATCGCACATCTTACAGAACTTCAACAGGGCATACTCCTTTCTCTTTGGCATACGGATCGGAGGCCATTCTCCCAGTTGAAACTATAGTGCCCTCTCACCGCAGGATCCACTACAACCCGGAAGAGAACGAAGAACTCCTCCTCATGTCTTTGGATCTAATTGAGGAGAGAAGAAACGATGCAGCACTCAAGAAGCAGCTCACAAGCAAAATGTTGCAGCGCAATACAACTCCAAAGTCAAGCACCGCAGCTTACCGGAAGGAGAACTCATCCTCAAGCAGATCTTCCCGCGCCCCGGAGCGCTAGATCCAATCTGGGACGGACCCTATGTAATTCATAAAGATCTCCACAACGGAGCTTATATTTTGTCAACAGTGGACGGAGAGGTGTTCCAGAGGGCATGGAACATCCAACACCTCCGTCGATACTTTTCTTAACTTGTACTGCCCATATGAAGTGAAGTAACAAAGAGAATCAGTGGATGTAGGCATTTTCGTGCCGAACCACTTTAAAAATCTTGTCTCTTTTTAATTTGTTCCTTTATATCTTGGCTGCTTGTTAAGCTTTATCCTTTTTTGTTGAACAAAATCGTGTATGACGACATTTCCATACTGGAACTTCACGGCGCAACCTCACCTGGACAAGACTCAACAGGTACTATGCGATTCTATGCACTCGCCAATGAGACACTTTTGCTCCAGCATTCCTCTGCAGCGGGTTAACTCATTGCTCGCGACTGCCCTCAAAGCCAACTGTAATGAGCCGATTATAAGCCATCAAGAAGGCCGACTATAGCCGATGGCAGCTCATTACGGCGTTCGGCTCGCCGGCAACTGTGAACCTACTTTAAGCCCCAACATAAGGTGTGGCCAGCCAGGGGTGGTTCACGGTTGACGATCGGCACCCATGCTAGCCAGCCACAGTAAATCGAATAATACCCACGATTACGGGCCATAATGGCTCGGGTAGTTACTGTGCACGATCTCGGCTCCGATATGTCTTAAGTACGGCTGTGGTAAAAAAGATAAACTCCCCGCGGAGGCATAAGATGGGTGAAAGATGTCTCCAAGACCCACAGCTAGGGAAAGTGACTACAAAACCCGTTTGCCACGAACTTAAGCATATCGACGGCCTTCCGTGACTGGAAGTTTTACTTTTCCTATATTTCCATTCCATTTAAATACTTTTCTTGTATCCTGCATAACGGTCCCCAAAGTACAGGACACTAAATGGGAGGCACTCGCTCACGAGAATTTGAGCCCACAAACTGGGTGACAAGGCACTCAGCCGCATCCATGGTCAATTACCCAAGGTGTCCAAAGCTACCCCCTGCAACCAGAACATGAAGGGCGGTACTCTTTTCTCTTGTACATAATCATGTAGCTAGGACTTATTCAAACATTGCAAGATATGAAATTATATATTAAGCAAGAACTTAGCATTAAACACAATTGAACCACTAGCACATGCACAGCTATATTTCTTATGCAACACATCAGAATAACAAAAGCATTCAAATATAGCAGAATCTGTTTATGTTATAAAATTACAGAAAGTCATTCTTTACAAATAATATAATAACAAGTTGCATTAATGTTTCGGACTAACATAGACAGTAACCAAAATATGTGCAAGTCAAGTCAAAAAATCGGAGCTTCGCCTCCATCCCGCTAGCCCTCCGGATCTACTTAACTGTAGGATCCGAGCTCCCAGCATGATGACTAGAGGCCCCACCTGTCCAATTTAGAAAAAGATTCCATTAAACCGACAACGAACGATCAAGTTATGAAAAGCTTAAAAGGGAAAACTCACCAACACCCGCTCCTTGGTCCTCATCCCCCAACTGCACACCGGCTTCCTCCGCAGCAAGTAGCCGCATCCCCTCCTTCACCGCTACCTTCTCCTCCTTTGAAAACTGGGCGGTAACCACGTCCATCATGAATGCCGCTCCACCTTCCTTGTCCACATCGGCCTTGGCCTCCTCCAAAGCCCAAAGATATATCCTAGCCATGATCCGGGGATAGTCATCCATCCAGGATAGATTACCCTGCTTCCAAGTACGGAAGTACATATCCTGCAACATCTCATCCATCATCCCCTCATTCTCCTCAAACTCCCTCACCCGGGCCTCGGAGGATAGCAACTTAGCGATGACGACATCCCTCTCCGATCGATATCTCAAGCGGTCAGCCTGGAGAGACCTCCTCATTTCCTCCATCTCTTCCTTTAGCCTGGCCTGAGCCAGCTCTGCGGCCTCAAGCCTCCTAGATAACTTCTCTACCTGCTCGAGATCCACCCTCCGAACCTCGTCCACCGTAGAAATGGCTATGTCAATCCGCTCCTTGCAGGCGACCTCCATCTTTCGCAACTCAGCCTCGCTAGCCTCCTCCATGGTTTTCTTTAGTCGTCGGGAGGCCGCCTCATGCTGAGATATCTGGATAGCCTGATCGGCAAGCTGTTTGGCCTGATCAGAGACCTGTAGCCGCAACCGGATGTTAGCACTTCCGATTTCCTCCCCAGCCTTGGCCAGTCGAGCGTGATGCTCCATTAGCCTCTTGGTTTCCTCAGCCACCCGATCGATGCTTGCCTTGGCCTCATTCCCCATGGTCACAATCCAAGTAGTAAGAAAATCAAGGTCTAACGACTTAGCCTCATCAAGCACCCGTACCATGGGATTACGGGGAAGAAGATGCTCACCCGTGACCTCGTCAAAAGAGATGTCCTGAAAACTCGGGTCCAGATCCGGGTGGCCGGCAAATGGGTTGCGATCCAAACCAGGACGGTCTATCGGAGTGACGGTTGGATTTTCGAACGGATGGGAGGAAGGCATAAACTCAGTATCCTCCTCAATAATATCATGGATGGGCTGAACTGGAGGCTGAGGGCCAGGTGAAGGTTCAAACGAAGATCGGCCCCTCTTCCTCTTTTGTATATCTTCTTCAATAACTCCAAGAAGAGGGCGATATCCAACTACATCCCCAGGAAGGCTAGTTGGCGGCTTTGGTTTGCAGAAGCTTTGAGTAGCTTATACTGTTCGAGGCGGTGCCGAATGTCTGATGTCTTGGCCGCCATACCTGCTCCTGGAATAAAAACCAAGTGTTACGAACATACAATGATCCATAATTCAAGAAATATGTTAAGTTAAAAAGAGTGAGAAGGCACATCTATTATACAAACCCTGCGGAGGAGTAGGATACTGCAATAAGTCCTGAATCTCATTCCAGGACGGAAGCGAACCATAAAATATTCCTAAGTCCCTATCGTAAATGGAGTCTGCAGAAGTCAAAAGTTCACCTTGAATTGCTGGAGTCGCCGTAGCTGAAGAACTCTTAGAGAATGGATCGGCGCCAGCCCCAGCCTTGTCAACCTCCTTTGCCTTCTCAACCAAAGTCGATCCTCCCTCCGACTCTCTAAACGCTTGACGGAAAGCATCATCCGTCCACTCATGAATCTCTCCCGCTTGCCCGGAGGTTAAGGCACCAACGCCACTACCGCTCTGTCCATCGCGTCCTTCACCCTCACCTCTATCTTCCTCCACATCTTCCTCTCCCGGAGCAATTGGGCAAGTGCTATGAGAGGGACCATCAGACTTCTTAAGCTTCTTACCTCCGACAACGGGTGGCTTTGTAAAAGGTTCCCTCTTGCCACTTTTCACCGTGGCCCCTTCCTTAGCTTTGGCAGCCTTCTCCTCAGCCGTTTCCCTCTGCTTAACCATGCACTGGTGTGGCAGGATCAAGTTGTGCTCTAGGAGAGTAGCATTCCTGATCAGGAAAGAAGCCGACCTGTCCCGTCCCTAAATGGCCTTTATTTCCGCAGCCATTTGGACCAGGGAATCACTCTCCACGACCGCAAAGCCACCTGTCGCTAGCAAGGAATAGAAGCATATCATAAGAAGCACTGCAGTCGGAACAAGGAAACTGTAAATAAAGTTCAACTTACAGCCAGAAGTGAAGAGGCGGAAGGAGACAGAATCGTCCTTGATAAAAAACCATTCTTTCTTAAACATGGTGAACTTTGAGTATAAGTCCAAGACCGGTTTGAAGCACACGGCCGCTTCTAAACTAACATACGGAGACCCCTTCTTGTAGCCTCTCAGATTATACAAGTATCGGATTTCTCGGTTAGAAGGGGGGCGCCCATACCTCCTCTGGAAGATGACGAATAAACACACCAGGATAGCGTAGGAATTGGGCTGGTGCTGGAGAGGTGCCACCTTCAGATAGGTAATGAAGCTGACTATCCATGCATTGATCGGAGGAATGGCCCCACACATACAGTGGTATCTGCTGTAAGCGAAATATCCTTCAGGAGGGTCATATGGCATAACTCCCTCTCCCGGCAACAGCATGCGAGCCCTGTCAATCCCGAAGGAACGAGAGATGACATCAAGCTGCTCCTCCCTGAGGGAGCTAGGAAAACAGTCGGGCGGAGAATTCAAGAGCTCCTGGGGGCCATACCCATCTACTAGCGATCTCGGAGCAGGCCCAGGTCGTTCTGCCCGAACTGGGGGCACTGTGGAGGACTCTTCTCTGTCCTTGGACTTCCTTTTATCTGATCGAATTTCTACTTTTTGAGACATTTATCTGCAACACCAAAAACATAGAAAAGCACATTATTAGAACAAGGAGGCGCAGAGATACAAACAATCAAGGTTCATTCGGCATTCTCAGTATAAGGTTCATTCGGCATTCCCAATACTAGGGTTCATTCGGCATTCTCAATATAAGGTTCATTCGGCATTCTAGGTACAAGGTCCATTCGGTATTAAAATCTTTAAGTTCATTCGGTAAAACGAAGTAAATCAAAGAAGCCATTCGGCAGAGTGATTGATTCGGTAGGAAGTTCTGATCCGGATAGCTCGTTTGGTAGGAAATAACAGAAGCACTAGGCCCATACTTATAGGGGAAGGTTGGATAACCGGACCAGCTGGTTCGGCTCTCAGGCCGAATATGGTCGTTAAATCAAAACAAAGCACGACATATGTTAAACATATGCCCTACTTTGGGGGGTATGTGTTGGACGAATTTTCACTACCGACCCAAATCCATCCCTAGCCGAACCAGGGTATCACCGGTCCAACTCCATCTCCATGCCTAGCCGAACCACTCACAACCAAACCACATACCTCCGAACCAAGTCTCCATCTCACCTCTAAGGCCCGAGCCAACTCACTACCGAACCATTCACTCGCCACCGGACCGTGTCCCTTCAATACCGAACCAACCAAACCCTTTCAATACCGAACCAACCAAATCCCTCCAATACCGAACCAACCAAATCCCTCCAATACCGAACCAACCAAATCCCTTCAATACCGAACCAACCAAATCCCTTCAATACGGAACCAAACAAATCCCTTCAATACCGAACCAACCAAATCCCTTCAATACCGAACCAAACAAATCCCTTCAATACCGAACCAACTCGTCTCCTCTGTGCTATCGAACCATCCACTTCTCCAACCATCTCCGAACCAAGAGGATGCCGAACCAACATTGCCAGACCAGATTGCTTCATCCCAGGCCCACCAGCAGCTATGTACGTACAAGACCCCTGCCTCCAGCCTCACTCTATAAATAGAGGGGCAGGGGTACAACAATGGCGGACAAGTTTGAGAGCTCAAGCACGGAAGAAACTTTCAAACAACTTTCATATACTTATATACAAAGCTTTGTACTTGTAATCTGAAAGAAAAAGGAGAATAACATAAAAAGTGGACGTAGGCACGTTCTGGCCGAACCACTATAAATCTGTGTGTCTTTTATAGTTTAGTCCCTACTTTTTATATATTTGCATAAATCACCCAAACCACTAGAAACAACATAAAATCAACTACTTCATACGACTTGGAGGTGTTTGTCCATTTTTTGTGTAAACAGGATGCTATTAAGGCAGACCCAATCTTTGGAGAAGAAGGATGGGTGGAAGTTCCACGTAACGTTTGATTTTTTATTTACTTTGTTTGATTTGTTTGAATTTATTTGGTTTGAATTGACACTTTGTGTTGATTGATTTCTTATTGATTTGAAGATTGGTGTGTAAAACATATATGTATATATATACACATTGAAATGTATATAATCTTTAAATTAGTTATCATACTTAGAAGTATAATTATTTCTTACTCTATATATTCCATTGTATAGTTTATCAATGCAGGTATTGAAGTCCAAGAATGAGGGGGAGTAAGTTTTTGTTGATGACAAAGGGGGAGAAATATAAAATAGGGTAGTTAGGTATAGATTAAGGGGGAGTTATTAGTTTTAGGGGGAGTTATTAGAATAGAAATAATATTTTATAAACAAAGGTTGTCATCATCAAAAAGGTGGAGATTGTTAGTCCGTGAGATGATGGTTTTGATGATAACAACCTTAGAATAGATTATAAAATATAAATAATGACATGATAAGTTTAGATATATATGTATATACAGGATTTAACCATGCAGGTACTAAGAATGAAGACTGTACAGTATAGAGATTGAAGATATCAAGATAGAAGACTCATGTGTATCGAGACTATCAAGAGTTCAAGATTTCAAGGATAAGTGTTTTTTATTATTATTAGGAATTTTTGTTAAAACTCTCAGAAAAGCACTGGCATCTTAAAATCCAATTTATTCGTGGAATGGAATTCACTTCGAGCCCGTTAAAGGGATGGAACCCTAAGTAGGATGAACCTACGAAAAATCTAGTGGAACACTGTTTTGTATCCGTTAACTTTTATACAAAATAATTTTTCAAAATTATATCCTATTTTCAAAATGTTTTCAAAACTTTCCTTTTAAAAGATTCAAAACCCTCGATCCCGATTTTAAATAATTTTAGCCTCAAAAACATCTTTATTTTCAAAGTCAAATTACTCTTGATTTTAAACTATCTTTTTAAATAATATATTTAACTTTTAAATATTTATACATAGATTTAAATATAAAATTATAGTTAAAATCTTTATATATTATTCTTTATATTTACTTGTGAATTTTAACTATAGGTAAGTTAATAGTATTTATATAAGATAAAGGTTATTTTCAAAGAAAATCAAAAACACCAAAAAATCCTTTGGGATGTCGACATGCATAGCATGACCATGTCGACATGGTGACAATTTGATTCAAAAATTCAAATTTCAAAAGAAGTGTCTATTCGCCATAACTCTTCATGAATGGTCATGGCTGTTGTTCCTCTATAAATAAGGGTCAGTTTTAACGAATTTTTAATTATAATTTTCTGGTTTTCACTCCTCTTCTTCTTCCTCATTTCTTAATACATATTCTTATCATTACTCTACTGAAATCAACATTGAATCATACTCGATTACTTCTTGTTTGGTTCTCTATCACTATCTCTACAAGATTCTAAGTGCTATTCAGAGTTATAGACTTATTTGTAATCTATTAAGCGAGAAAAGGTGTGATTGTAGCCTTGGAAATCAATCAAAAGGTAAAAGTTGTGATTGTAGCCTTGGTAAATCAATTGGGTAAACTTGTGGCCCGGAAATCAAGTATGTCTACCCAGAGGATCGCATTCTGGAGGGTGTACCTCGTAGCCTTGAAATCGAGGGTGTAATTGTAAAATTGCTTTTGAAAGGAAATCCGTACTTGTGTTGCGGGACTGGAAGTAGGGTAACTCCAAACCAGTACAAAATCCGGTGTGTTCTTTCCTTTACTACTTTTATTTTATTTTTGCATCTATGATTGTTTCTGTGATCATATCTGTGTCTGTATATTGCATACTTTTGTGTCCAAATTAACATAAAATAAAAAGATTTAGTAATTCTTTATTAACACTATTACCTCCATCTAGTGTTAATCTTAGCCTTAAGATCTGTAATCCGCATTTCTCACAGGAGTTAGGAAGGATGCATAGCCTGGTGTTTCATATTGACCAAGGGAAATAGAAGACTGGGCTTCGCATCGACCTAGGGCATGGGGCTCGTATCGATGAAGAAATGAATGGTGAATTGATGAATTTCATATCGATCTGGCATGTTGACTGTTCCTATCGATTCGAGACGATCGAGAAGAAATTTAAAGCCAATGACCGACATGAAACTTGTGGTAGGTGATTGATACGAACCTCACGGCTGAGGATCGATACGAAACCAATGATCTTCGATCGATACGAAATACCGTATGACCCAATCGATACGAAGTTATTGAGTTTCGATCGATACGAAGATAACAAGCTTTCTTGGGTAGGAAACTAAATTCCTCTGCTGATCGATGCAAGTTTGGACTTTGATGGATACCAAATTTTCTCGGACTCAAACACTTGAGTACAACGAGCTTTCGTCTTGCATAGGTGGACTTAATCGTTTCACCGCATATTTGACTGTCTATCTTAGCTCGTCGATGGAATTTTGATTTAACTTAGTCTTAACAAAAATCCAATGAACTTTAACTTGTATCGTGTTTGCACCAAAATTGGTCACAAACCCCAAGTATTGTGAAAGCACCAGTGTTGGAATATAAATCAACAATATCCAAACACGAATCACAGATCTAAGTAAGCAACACGCAGCAAAATAAAAATTATGAACAAGAACACAGAATTTATGGTGGTTCGGCTATCTCCGGCCTACGTCCACTTCAATGGTTTTAACTTTTATTGATATTTTTCGCTGATTACTCTTGATTACAGCGGATTACAACTGATGATAGCCTTGAAATCTGAATACAATAATGATAACGAGGTGTGTAATTCAATCCGGCAGAGTCTGGACGTTCAATGGTGAAAGCTCCCCAAAAGTCCCCCTTTCTGTTGGCTCTGGGGCTCTATTTATAGGCGTTGGAGGCCCAGATCACGCTCAAACTTCGAGAGACTTCTTCTGGCACGTGAGTGGGCCCACGCGACCGACCCTACCACGTTTCGTCTCGATCTGACATCGTTTCGAAGTGATTTCGAACCCATCAAGAAATGGTCCAATAGAGCTGAAACTTGGCAGGAGCAATCTTTATCTTGTATGTAAACTACTGTGAAAATTTTGTTGCATTTGGATCAGTAGATTGGAAGATATGAAGGGTTCAAAATGGGGTTTATTGCATGGCTGTTTGGTTCGAAACCATGCTTTCGAACCGATGGTTTCAAATCCATGGTGGCACGTGTCTTCGTGTCGACGTGGAGCACACACTTCGCTTCGATCCGGGTTTCGCTCCGAGTTGAATTCTTCGACTCTATATATCTCGGTGCATTCGAACCGATGGAAGACACGTCATCATGGTTGGTTGACCCAGTGGGTTCGAACTGGACTTCGTGATGGGTTCGAACTGGACTTCGTGATGGGTTCGAACTGGACCTCTGTGATGGGTTCGAACAGGACTTCGTGATGGGTTCGAACTGGACCTCTGTGATGGGTTCGAACTGGACTTCGTGATGGGTTCGAACTGGACCTCTGTGATGGGTTCGAACCGGACTTCATGATGGGTTCGAACTGGATCTCTGTGATGGGTTCGAACTGGACTTCGTGATGGGTTCGAACTGGATCTCTGTGAGGGGTTCGAACTGGACTTCGTGATGGGTTCGAACTGGACCTCTGTGATGGGTTCGAACTGAGCAACGTCCATTCCTCTTAACTCGAATCCATCATAACTTGAGCATACGACCTCGGATTTACTTGAAATTTGAGGTGATGGGTTCGAACTGGACTTCGTGATGGGTTCGAACTGGACCTCTGTGATGGGTTCGAACTGGACTTCGTGATGGGTTCGAACTGGACCTCTGTGATGTGTTCGAACTGGACTTCATGATGGGTTCGAACTGGACCTCTGTGATGGGTTCGAACTGGACTTCGTGATGGGTTCGAACTGGATCTCTGTGATGGGTTCGAACTGGACTTCGTGATGGGTTCGAACTGGAACTCTGTGATGGGTTCGAACTGGACTTCGTGATGGGTTCGAACTGGACCTCTGTGATGGCTTCGAACTGGACCTCTGCGATGGGTTCGAACTGAGCAACGTCCATTCCTCTTAACTCGAATCCATCATAACTTGAGCATACGACCACGGATTGACTTGAAATTTGAGGTACGGACTTCTATTATCTCTCTTGTCATGTCCTAT
Organism: Allium cepa; assembly: GCA_030765085.1. Classification (NCBI taxonomy): domain Eukaryota; kingdom Viridiplantae; phylum Streptophyta; class Magnoliopsida; order Asparagales; family Amaryllidaceae; genus Allium; species Allium cepa. Next base: position 697,957,730 of record CM060942.1, on the reverse strand, counting down.
CAATTGTGGCCCGATCCGGACTGGGACAAAATTCATCGATATCCATGGTTATCCTGCAATGTATGGTCGACATTCAAGAATAATAATCATCGATTTTTAGTAAATTTTGGGTATCTCAACTTTAACAAAAGTTGGGATAACATTTTGCCCCCCAAAACATGCCTTTTTGTAAAAGGTATGTTTTGAACGGTCTTATATCAAGTGTAATAAATTCACGTTTCATCCATAGCTGTGGTGTTATCAATCAAGTTTATGGCTGTTCGAAACCAAATCAGCATCCGTTCTTTCCGTAGAAGTTGAGGATGAAGTTTCATAGTCTCTCTCGACTATTGTTGGCTACTCTGAACCCTTACTAAGTCCATTCTAGACTTAGTGATTGAATAGAAAGATCCTATTGCACTCTGGCGTTGCCTTCTATCCCTTGCACTCTTGTCCCGGTTAGGACATATACCAATGTCATGGTCATTCTGGACCGATCATAACCTCTCCGGGCTCTTGCTGGATCCCATCCTGTCACTCTCTGGTGAAGGGGAAACAGCGCTTAAGTGAGTTGATCCTGTCGCTCTCCGGTGAAGCAACTCACTTTTACACTCCGGTTCAGTGTATCTGAACATTAAGCGATGTCTTGGTCGTTCGAGACCGATCATAGCCTCTCCGGGCTCTTGCTGGATCCCATCCCGTCACTCTCCGGTGAAGGGGAAACAACGCTTAAATGAGTTGATCCTGTCGCTCTCCGGCGAAGCAACTCACTTCTTGCACTCCGGACCCCGCCTCTCCGGGTAGGGTCATAAAGCGATCACGTTTATATTGAAATTTAATGTTCATCCTTTGACTCTCCGGTCAAAAGGTTTATTGTAAGAAGTTCTAATTTATTTATTAAAATTCGAGTTCTAGATGTTCAATCTCAAACATCAGAAAAATGCTAAACATTGCCTCTCCGGGCATATCGGTTTATCTCCATCTCAGAGCATGCCTAGGGATCTCTCTGGTTCCCGTACATGTGTAAGTGGAGTAACCGTTTTATTCTGAAAATAAATCTAAATGAAATTATTCGACCAAAGTTCAAATCACGGACTTGGCCCTCGCCATCTTCAATCAGTGGATGACGAGTCGTGATCCCGATCCAGGATCGTTCCTGTTAGGTGGAGGCGGTAGTTGTTCTGGCCTTACCGCCGCAGTCTGTTCTCTGACAAATTGGGGCAATCTACCACCCCTGGCATGTTCTTCCACCTCATCCTTTAGGTGGCGGCATTCATCTGTGGTGTGCCCATCCAGCTCATGGAATAGGCAATATTTTCCCGTCCTGCGCTCCCGCTCAGTGGGATCCCTTATAGGTGGCTTTCGATAGGGGAGTTGCCCTCGGGTTTCGGTGTAGATTCTTTCCAGGCCTGCAGTCAGATCGGTGTACTGCCTAAATCTTGGTTCTCGGAATTTCTTTCGTTTATCAGGATCATCATGTCTGTCATCCTGTTTCCTCTTTCCCTTGTCCGCTAGGGACTGTTCTCTGGAGGTTCCTTCGCTTTGCGTGGTATTTATTTCACGACTCTCGATTCGTTATTCTTCTAATCAGATGAACTTTTCAGCTTTATGAAAGAATTCTCCAAGATCTTGCGGTGGATCTTTAGTTAGAGAATCTTTAAACTTGGTGCCTTCCGCGACTCCTGCCACTGCCGCCATTAAAATCATTGATGGATCCGGGCGATCTACAGAAGTCACTGTCACATTGAATCTCAGTAGAAAATCTTTTATGGACTTTCCGGTCCTTTGCTTGATCAAGGCTAAAGTCATTACACTCTTGGGTCGTGTCACATGGACCCTGAACTGTCTCATGAAGCAGTCATCAAGCTCGCTCCATGTTCCTATCGATCTAGTCTCCAGTTGTCTGAACCATAGTGCAGCTAAATATGATAAATATAGAGGGAAGCATCGTGCCATCACTTCCTCGGATGCCCCCAGTACTTCCATGTGCCTGATATATCTGGTAATGTGCATGGTCGGGTCTGATCTCCCGTCATAAGGTTCTAGCGTTGGCAATTTGAATTTTGGAGGGTTCCTTGCGTTTCGGATGTTTGGAGTAAATGGACTCCGACTAACTTCTTCCAGACCTCCGCTAGGCAATCCTCCTCTCATGATTCTTCGCATGAGGCCAATAATTCTCTCGTCTCCTTCCAGTGGTTGACCTTTTGTTAAACTTCTATCCTGGCCCCCGAGCCTTGAAGGGAATTCTGGTACGTATTCTTCTGGTGGCTCGTTAGCGAAAGCATTGGCTCCAGTCTGTTGAGCTCTGTCTGTTGGTCTTCCAGTATCGGACCCTGAGGGTCTGCCCCCAAGGCCTTGCTGACCAACTTCAACTCCTGTATTTTGGTCCTGGACCCAACCTTCATTGGCTTCTGATATCCTGATTCCTTGTCCCGCACTAGTAGCCATTGTAGATGTCCAAGGTTTTGCATGTTCGCTGCCCTCATTTGCTAGAGGAAATTTTGCAGCATCTCCTGTTGACTCTTCATCATGCTTTCGCGTAATGAATTAGCCATAGCTTCCATCTCGTCTCTAGTGATGTAGACGAAGCTTGTCCTTCTCCTGATCCTGAGGATGCTTCTTGGCTTCCTCCTTGTTAGCTCCTATCAACTCTTTGTCTTGTTTGTCGAGTCATTGCTTCTGAATTGGAATTCTTTAAACTTTCGAATCTGAATTCTGAATCTGTTGCAGCGGTTGCTAGTCCTTCTCAGTGAAAGCATATCGATCGCTAAAGTCTGGATGGCACGGTTGTGACAGTCAGCGATGATGGTCACTCCGATCGAATTTTGAAGTCTCGTTTTTCGCAATTTTCCTTATACTCTGTAGAGTTCATTAAGTAATATGTAGCATTGCACTGCACAACACATTCACACACTGTACACTGGGGAATGCATGAGCTTAATATCGTCTAATGATGATTTATCATAGGTTAGTTAGCTATGGAATCTTCAAGCTTACAACAGCAGGAAGTTTAGAGTTTATTTCCTCGAACAATCGAGATACCGGCCATCGCGGCCAAAATCATAGATCCAGCTCTGGTTGAGCTACTCGGTGCCACTTTTATTGGTAATCCGCCAGACTTTGTACCGTCCAATGTTTCTGAAGACATGTTGGGACGAATATGTTTAAGGCACGACCTGTCACTAGATGATGTGCTATTGCCGGGATCGACTGACAGACCCCACTATCCACCGGAAGGGTTTACCGCATTCAATCGCAATGCATGCGAAACTGGAACACTTCCCCCATTCAACCAATACATTAGGGAAGTGTTACCTTTACTTGGAATCGCTCCATCTCAACTACACCTTAACGGATATGCTCTGTTGAATATCTTATTCATCATACTTATGGAGCATCTCTTTCGACCCCCGACACCGATTGAGATTAGATATTTATTCAACATCAAGAGCCGAGGAGATAGTCCTTCTTTTACATTCCTAGAAGCGGTTATAATTTTTCAAGTAGTAACGGAGTCCTAGACCAGGTTAAGTTACTTCAAAACGGAATGGTTTTATGTTCAATGTCCCTCAGGATTCGCTAGTCAATGGTTATTCCGACATAAGTACCACAGTCTTCTCAAGTAGCTAATAAGATGATCATAATTGATGCCAAACTTATTCTCTTTTTCCTTTACAACTATGACACCATGACCCGAGGGTGCTCATTTTAAAGAGATAGATCGGGTACTTCAAGAAATTCTGAGTGAGGAGAGGGATATTGACTTAGTTCTGACAGATAGAAACCTGAGATTCGTAGGATTGATCGACCATGGCCAAATTATACGGCTTGAAGGAGCGCTAAGGGTTGTCTCGAAGAAACGAGCGAAGCGTAAGACGCTTGGAGTTGTTATAACCGAGGAGGTTGATCCAGATTGAATGCCCATCGATGATGAACTTATGGCCAGGACTTCTGATGCCTTTCAGGGTTCCAAAGGAAATAGAAATGGCAAGGCAACTGCTTCCAAATGCTTTAAATCTAGGAGACGGAAATCTGTGGTCGTGCCTTTGCTTGTTCCTAAGATTAAAATTTCAAAGGCCCCTCCTTCGCAGGTGGAAAACCTCTTCGAAGGGCTCACCGATATCCCAATCTCGTATTATGTGTCACTACAAGATGACACTAGGTTGGATGAGCTTCAGTGTGCATTAGATTTAAGTGAATCTCTACCCACAAGCATGGCCGACACTTTCGGTTGGTCGGGGGGTTGCACATACATATACACTTCACGGCACCACATGATTCCTGACCATAAGTTGCTTACTTTGGAATATTATTAACTCTGTTCTTCTTTTACTTTGCAAATACAATGTCTGGCCGAGGCTCAATGTTAGGGAGTCTTCGAAAAGCTCGTCGATCTTCAACATATTGTGAGTCACATAGAAGAGAGGAAGATAGGGACTATGACCATGGATACTCTAGTTAGGAGCGACATGACAAAGATATTGACTACATACAACGATCCCGATCTCATTCTTCCCTTCTAGAAACCCTACACCGCCTCCTGATTATACCTCACGTCCTTCGAAAACTTCACGACACAAGCCATCTTCTCACGTTTCAAGGCCTGCAACTCAACATCATAGAACTGAAACAATGGCCCCCATAATTGCAAAGCAGGTCCTTACCGAGCCTGTAGCGGAAGGAGCAATTAAACTTACCCAATTGAAGAAGGATTTTCCAGAAATCTGCTTTGGTGGTTATATTTTCCCCTCGCACTTAAAGAGAATTCTAGCAGAGGTTGAGAACACAATGCATGATTACATTCATGACATTTACACTCAATACAAGGAGTGGGGGAAAGCGACGAAAAAAGCATTGAAGTTGCCCTTTGAACGAGCGACCTCCATCAAGAAGTTAGAGAATGAGCTCGCTCAGAAGGACCGTATTATCCATGTGCTCAATAATGAAGCCGAGTCCTTCCAAAAATCAGAAATGGAGGACCTTAAAAAAGACGACGAGGCCAACTCGGCTATGGAGAGGATGAGGCATCAGACTACATCTTGGTGGAGGAAATGGGTCATCGGAACACCACCATCACTACCGAGAGAGATATGGCCCTCAAAGAGCTTAACAAGCTTAAGTCCAAACTTTCTGAAATCATTAAAGAGAAGGATGATGCCAACACCGTAGCGTAGGAGGCATGTGATCAAGCCATGGTTCTTCACGGTGAACGGGATGCGGCAGTGGTTAAGGTTCGCGTGGTGGAATCCAAGGTTGAGGAGAAGGTTTGGATGGCGGAGTCCAGGCTGGAGGATGACATAGAAGATCTTCTCGTCGCCATCAAAGCTAACATGTTAAAACATAGAAATTTGGCCTCGCTCGAAAAACTAATTGACACATCTCAACAATGCCTGAGGCCAATTGGTCGAGAAGTAGAAGGCAGTGCATCTGGGTTGATCATTCGATGAGTTCAAGCTCGAGAATCACGTGTTGTCTGAAGATGAAAGGAAGATTCTCCATGAGTCAATGATCTCACATGAAAGGGAGAATCCCAGCACCCCACATCTGGAGATTGGGGAAGGTTCAGGTGTCGAGCATCACGCTACAAGCCTTGAAATTCCTGCTCCACCTCAATTGAACCTATACCAGCGGCTTAGCCCTAGTCTATCCCTGCTTATAATCCGGAACAACCGTAGCTATCCCCTATTAAAGAGCACACCTCCGAAGCCACTTAGTCATCCATGAGCCAAACTGAGGAAGGTACTCTGAACATATCTCATGTGCATTCGAAATAAGGAACTTGTCTTGAAGCGTTTACTAATAGTCTCTCTTCTTTTTTGTCCAGTGACTGGAGTTACACTGATAGCGCCTCCTACGACCCAAGAATCACAACAAGTGTAGGAGGCCATTATTACCGAGTCGATCACCACAACAAGGACTGCACCATTTGATAGGACACGGTGGGTGCACTCTCTTTTAACGAGCAAATGACGAATGAACTGCCTGGTCGCTACAGCGACCATTTGCGGACCTACCATTTGACATAAGTGGACTTGCTCCTGCTACTAGATCTTCAACGTAAACCACCGATGCCCCCTAGCGAGGTTCAATCGATTTGCGAAGAGGAAATATTGGCCGAAATCAATGTGAAATGGAGGCTGCGGATCATGGTGGCAGTTCTGGAGGTGGAGTGGCGGCGCATGGTCTGGCTCCGCTGAGAATGATATCACCTGGAGGTACGATTGTTGACACAAGTGTGCATATTACGCCCCCATTAGTAGTCCCGAATCCTCCGACTCCATGTGCAGAAAGTATTCCTGTACACTCGAGTTTGGAGGAGGACGTTGAGATCATGCTCCCGCTTGGAGACCGTCCTCCAAAAGGCAAGAGGTCAAAGCGGAAATTCATTAGCGGATCCAACGGGTCTACGCCGAAGAAATTTCCGAGGAAGAAGAAAGAGTAGATAGGACTCTTCAGTGCATTTTTTGGTAGATACAAATTTGTTTTGCTTTCCTTTCATGGGCCGTGTATAGATGCTGGTTCAGCCCCTGCTAGTAGGAATTTTGGAAAAGACCCATATATGAATTTTTTCGCTGATAGTTGAAATTAAACTCTTTTTTCTTTTTGTTTTTAACTCTATCACTGCCTTTTATGCTTAAGTGTTCCAGTATTTGAATTCCAGTCCAGTGCACTTGCGGCGTTTCAACCTTTGAGTTGAGTGTGTTTTTATTTGTCAAGTCTAGAAATAAAAGACATGAGTCATAACTAGAGATTATGCTGAACTCTGACGTTGCGCTACTGCGGTCAATGGTTAACACTTAAGTTCTACCCCTAGTTCTGGGGAGGAGTTGCAAAGATCGGCTAACGATTGCATTTTGCATTCATTTCACAGAGCTTAACATCGTCGAATCGATGCTAACACCGGCGTGATTTGAGTGGTCGAATCCTACACGCCCACTAAACAATAATCACATTCGCTCTCCGGGGATATGTATTTGAACTTCGACGGTCAATCATGCCTGTTTAAGTTTTTAAGTATGTGTCCACGCTCTAGGGACTTAAGTTATTTTGCGAGTAGTCAACCACACTCAGGTTATGTTTATACTCCGACCACACTCTGGGGACTCGGAGTTATTTGTGGTCGACTCCCTAGTTCCCACTCTGTGAATCCCGGGATAGTCGACATTTGCACTCTGGTTCACACTCTGGGAACTCGAAGTTAGTGTTTATACTCCAACTCGCACTTTGGGAATTTGGAATCAGTGTTTATACTCCAATTCGCACTCTGGGAAATTGGTGTTGGCCGATAGATGGTCAGTCACATCTATTTAAGCTTTCAGGATTTCATGCGCACTCTGGGAACGATGGGAATATTGGGATCGTCGATGGTCGGTTCACATCCACCCCGTGTTAACAAGTGCGGTTGTTAGATGGATGGGTCCATGCTCCTCGAACTTGGTTAGGATACGATCGAAGTCGTTTAGTGGACGGGCCCACCCTCTTCGAAACCGCATTTATAAGTTTATACTCCAACTCGCGCTCTAGGAGTTTGGAGTTAGTTAAAGGATTGTCGTGTATCAACCCTTTTTTGACTCTAGTGTAGTGACTTGCCCCCGAGCCTGGATTTCACTTAGCAAGTGGCCGGCTGTATCACAGTCACTCCCTATTTGAATAAATTCCACTATATGATGGAACTTAGCTCTTCGTGCATCATGATGGTTGTATGTCACATTCAATAAATCATGACTCTGGCTCGAAGAGATGGCATTTTATTGCAGCAATGAGAAAATACGGCAAAGTCGGTTGCCTTATTACAAATTCAAATTTCGAAATGCAGAAACAAATTGCAAATGAAAAATAGAGTAAAATCAATAAAGCCTGTCATGTGTAGTAGCGACGGAGACTCTCGCTGTTCCAAGCTCTAGGTAATGTAAGACCGTCAACGGTTGATAACTTAAAATGTGCTATCTCCGAGGTTTTGTGCGATCACAAACGGTCCTTTCCAAGTTGGTTTCATGTGCAAAGGAACCAGATAAATTCTCTTGAGGACGAGATCGCCCAGTTCAAAAGTTCATAGTCGGACCTTGGCATTGTATAATCGGGCGACTCTACTTCAGTACGCGGCTACCCTCAAATCAGCCTCTTCACGCTTATCATCTAACAAACCTAAGGATTCAACAAGCAATATAGCATTTGTCTTTGGATCATAGTAAGTCACATGATGAGATGGTACTTCTAACTCGACTAGAAAAACGACTTCTGAGCTATAGGTAAGAGAAAATGGAGTGTGTCCGATCGTGGACTTGTGGGTTCTTCGGTAAGCCCATAAAGCCTTATGAAATTCATCAACCCACTTGCCCCCGGCCTTTTCCACTCGCTTCCTTAGATTAGACTTGATAACCTTATTAACAGCTTCAACCTGGCCATTCGCTTGAGGGCGTGCAACTGCAGAGAATTTCTTGTGGATGTAGAATCGCTGGCAGAAATCTACGAATTCAACGCTATTGAACTGGGTTTCGTTATCGATGATGATGGTATGCGGGAGACAAAATCGGCAGATAATGCTGCATACTACAAAGTTGATCACCTTCTTCATCGTGATTGTAGCGAGAGGTTCAGCTTCGGCCCACTTGGTAAAGTAATCAACTGCAACGATGGCATACTTCGCACCACCTTTGGCCAGAGGTAGAGAGCCAATGATATCGATGCCCCATACTGCAAATGGCCATGGACTGACCATTTGGGTAATATCAGTAGGTGGGGCTCTTGGATCCGAGCATGATTTTGAAATTTATCACACTTCATGGCGTAGTCTACTGCATCACGATTTACAGTTGGCCAATAATACCCGTATCGTAGTACTTTCTTAGCGAGAGCTTGTCCCCCGGAGTGATCGCCACATTCTCCTTTGTGTATATCATATAACACTTGTTTAATTTCATCGTTTTCGATACGTCGAAGAAGAGGAACAGAATATCCTCTTCTATACATGACTCCATTCTGAATGGTGAACCATAAAGCTTTTTAAAAAATCTGTCTCTTCTCACTCCTACACTCAGGCAGTGTTCCATGCTCGATGTAATTTCAGTACGGAGTCATCCATGAATCCTTACTGGGAGTGATTTCAAATACAAAGTCTATCTCCATTTGATCAATGCTTGGAGAAGATAATGTCTCCATAGGAACGAGTCCCATTTGCTGTGCTTGGCCCGTACTTGCTAACTTTGCCAATGAATCAGCCTTTTGATTGCGCTCACGAGGTATGTAGAAGATGGAATAATAATCAAACTGATCAAGTATTTCTTGGACTCGAGCTAGATAAGCAGCCAGTTTTCGATCTTGGTCATGATATTCACCTCGAACTTAGCATACGACTAATTGCGAATCACAATAAACTTCCACAGCAATAATTCTCAAATCGCGGGCAAGTTTCAATCCAGCAAGCAAGGCTTTATATTCGGCTTCATTACTAGTCGCACGAAAATCAAATTTAAGGGCATAGCACATGGATTAGCCTTCGAGGGTTTCAAGTACTACTCCAGCACCCAAGCATCGATCATTTAATGCACCATCAGTATGCAGCTTCCAGATACATTCGCAAGATTCATTGGTTTCGCGCACGTCCTCCGGGATGGTGAATTCACCTATGAAAATCCCTAGGACTTGTCCTTGAATAGCTCGCCTCAGAGTGTAAGTGATATCAAACTGGCTCAGTTCAATGATTCACTTGAGTAACCTACCAGATGTCTCAGGCCGCATAAGGACCTGTCGTAACGGCTGATTGTTGTACACAATGATAGGATGAGCTTGAAAATATGGGTGGTGCTTCCTTGAGGCAATAACGAGACAATAAGCCAATTTCTCTAGCTTCGAATAATTTCTCTCAGCTTTGGTTAACCATTTATTAACATAGTAGACAAGTTTCTGCACTCGGTCTTCCTCCCGAACTAAGGCTGCATTGATTGCATTTTCTGATACCACCAGGTAAAGGTGTAATTGCTCATGATCGATGAGCTTTGACAAAATCGGCGGTGTGGAGAGATGTTGAATCAGTGCTCGAAATGCGCCTTCACACTACGTGGTCCATTCAAAGTTTCGTCTCCCTTTTCAAATCAGATCGAAGAAGGGAATGCACTTGTCAGTTGATTTTGAAATGAACCTGCTCAACGCTGCTACCTTCCCGTTGAGGCTCTGGACTTTCTTTATGGTTCTTAGAGTTTCAAGATTTCTGACTACCCAGATCTTTTAGGGATTTGCTCCATTTCCTCGTTCAATTGACGATGAACTCAAGGAATTTTCCAGATGTGAATCCAAAATGACATTTCAATGGATTGAGCTTCATCCTTTATTCTCGAAGGATGTTAAACATTGATTTCATGTCTCTTACATGATCAGTGGAGAGTCGCGACTTCTCCAGCATGTCGTCTACATGTACTTCCATGGTCTTCCGATCTGGTTGGCAAACATTCGATTTACCAGTCTTTGGTACGTTGCCTAGGCGTTCTTTAGTCCAAAAGGCATGACTTTGTAGTAGTAGAGTCCCAGATCGGTCATGAAGCTGGTATGTTCTTGGTTGGGTAAGTGCATGGGTATCTGGTTGTAACAGCAATAAGCATCCATAAAAGAAAATAACTCATACCCAGCCGTTAAATCTACGAGCTGATCAATTTGAGAAAGTGGAAAATGTTGAATATACGATTATATGATTTTTGTTTGATGATAATAAACATATATATATATATATATTCATTTAAATGTATTTGTTAATGTACTATTTTATTTTTCATAGATTAAATAAATATTTGCTGAATAAAATAAATAACACAGAATTTGAATTCAAACAGAAATTTTATTTAAACAAATATTTATCACAATTTTTGAATAGTACAAATTTCAAGCTCTCACTATATATATACACACACACACAACTTGAATTACTATAATTTTGATTACATCACAATTTCTAATTTACATTTGACATCACTACATATCACTCATTCACTCAACTCGTATTTATCTTCAACTTCATTCCAGACTGAATCCAGCATCTGAGCAATCTGCAAAAGTACACATTGATGCAGTAAAATTGAAAATAAAATATTTTTGTAGTATAAAATAAAATATTGATTTTGTAAATAATATTTTCCTCAGTTATTTGGGTTGTTCGTCATTATTTAATTTGGAATTCATCATACACGAACAGCTTGTGACATACACAGTGTATCGTTGTATATGCCACAAGGCCGTGCACATCGATATACACTTGATAAAATTACAAGGACAAGTGAGAACAGGTCAAACCCAAAAAGCCAGGTTCAACTCAAGTGCAATAAAAATAATGTCACAATATCAGCATAAGGTCAAACCCGAGCTCCAAGCTGGATTCAACACAGGTGGAAGTTCATGAAAATGGTCAAGACAACTAAAACAAGCCTTGACCAAAATCCAAATGTACAAATGCAATATGAACCAAACAGTGCACAAAGGCAGTGGTACAAACTACATGAAGACAATGCACATATATACACAGTAACAACAGATGCCAAAGTGAAGCCACCAGACTTCGAGTCAAGTAGTAGACAGGGATGTGCAGACTAATAGATGTAGGCAAAGAAATGGCACATGTATATGCAGGTGCATAGCATCATCAACCAAACTGCCTAGGGTCAAAGACATATATATATATATACGCACACACACTATGCACATAACAATCAAATAAATCAAAGGAGTACCCGACCTAAAGCTAACAAGGACAAAATGTAAACACACACATATATATGTGCGGTGAAACCAGAGGCACAAAATAACTTAATACATTAAGACATGCACACATATATATATGTATCAATGAAGTAGTGCAACAGTATGTGGCAACAACAAATAAATAGGCAAATTTAAATATAGTGAACAATGCATATGATCTAGAAACAAAGTAGCATGATCAGACCAGTGAAGACAAGAACAAGGCTCAAACTCAAGTCAGTGCACAACAACCCAATTCAAACTACAATGAAGCAGGTGAGGCAACTTGAGCTCTAAAAGATACAACACAATGCACCAGTGAAACCTAAATGAAACTAGACAGTGCAAGCTCAAATAGAAACAATGGACAGAACAAGTGCATCTGAAATAAGACTCGGCATGTACATGAAGAGAAGACAACAAAACAATCATATACAAGTTTCACTACCTCGAAGGAACAAGCCAATATGGCAACAATGCAAACACAGTTCAAATGAACATCACATTAACAGCGATAGTGAAGGCAACCAAGATCAGTTCAAGCATATCATTGAATCACACAGCAGTTCCAAACTAATGATATGCAGCAAGTTCGAAATCATGGATCAATAGTTGAATCCCAAAAATGATCAAAGGGGCAGTAAACACAAATGGCCAGAGTCGAGCACAAAGTGTCAGCAACCATCAGATTATCAAAAATTCCAAAATGGCCGAGCATTGAAAATGCAACAGTTTTAGTCAAGGCCGAAGTCATTAGAATTTCACGTAAGCCAAAACCAGAAGCAATAATAGTGCAATGATGATATTGAAGAAATTATCAAGTTAGAGCAGAGTTTGACAGTGTCAAGTGCTGAAGTAAATTTGCAAATTCCAATCGAAGCCATAAGCAACCACAGTCAAAAAGAACAAAATCAAACACACCGTTGTGGTCACAAAATCAACCAGAGCGGTAGGTCAATCAAAACCAACGCCGTGATGACCAAGTTTCAAAGCCGTGATAGCAAGGAAAACAATGTCAGAGAAATCAAACCGTGTCAACCAAGTAAACAACAAATATACGAAATTGAAAAAGTCAGGTATCATCTCAAACATTCAGTCAAAATCATATGGACGAGATAAATATATTGATGAAGTCAAATGATCATATACGAACGAATATATAGGAGTTCGAATCCTATATAAACAGTAACATCATCGACAATTTAATCATCGAGTTCAAGCAAGCAAATCAGAAGAAGCAAAAGAAAATTTTACATACCAAATCAAAGTCAAACTCGATCAAGGAGGAGGCGCCGCGAACGAATCAATTGAAGTAAGCAATCGAAGAACCAACCATCAATTTAAGCGGCGACTTCACAAAGCCCTAATTTCAGAGCTAAGAGGAACGAACAAAAGAAGGAACGAGGCCATTGTCCGACTGAAGAGCAAAGAAAAGAAAAAGGGCCGACAATATTTTGTTTGTGAGAAGATTATTTAGGGCCGGTTATTAAAATAGAGTTGGGCCTTAATATCTTAAAAATTAGGATTTATTTATTTTATTGTTTTAAAGTGTTTTTAAATTCTTTCTTAAATCTTTGTAATTTCTAGTCGTGTGACTAGGGGACAAACTTCGTAGCTTAGTTTGAGAATTCGCAACTCAGTGGTTGAGTTGTGGCATGGTTTTTAGCGTAGAGTTAGGTTAGTCAGTAGCGGGTGTCGCGAGTTTATGTGTGTAAGCTTGTGACTACTTAATTCCTAGTAGAAACCTTAGGGGCAGCTTGTAGGCAAGGTTTTGCCGAAGCTGGGTAAATTCTGTGTCGTTCTATTTCTGCATTTATTATTCTTCTATTATCTGTGATGCTATTATTTTGATATACCTGTGTTGAAATAATTTTATAAGCTTCCGCAATAATTTTTATAATTAATAGCATCACCCTATTCATCCCCCTCTAGGGTGAAATCGATCCTACAAATGGTATCAAAGCAGGAATAGAAGTCAGCTTTTGTTTTTAAAAAAAGTGATTTTTTTTTCAAAGATCAATTTTTGTTTTAAAAAGGTGAATTTTTAAAATGGCTTCTTTTAATAGTGCTTTTGCGGAGGGTCAGTCCATAGTTAGACTACCAATTTTCAATGGTGAATATGCCTACTGGAAAAATAGAATGAAAATTTTTCTGAAAACCATTGACGCATGGAATATTGTTGAGACGGGTTATTGAGCACCAACTACAATTGTAAATAATTAGGAAATGAATAAACGAAAGGATTAATGGACAGAACTAGAAAATAAATTACAAAATGCTAATGCTAAAGCTATGAATTCAATTATCTGTTCATTGGATCAATTTGAATTTAATCGCGTCTCACATTGTCTAACTGCACAGGAAATATGGCACACACTAGAAGTGACTCATGAAGGAACATCTCAAGTCAAATAATCTCGCCTTGCCATGCTAAGCAGTGAATACGAGAACTTCACAATGGCAAAGGAACTAAATGTCAAAGAGATGTATGGACGACTTTCCAACATCGTATACAAATCAAAAGCTCTCGGAAAATCATACACGGAATTGGAAATAGTCCAAAAAATCCTCAGAGTCCTTCCACGAAATTTTGAAGCAAAAGTGACTGCCATTCAAGAATCAAATGATTTAAAACAAATCAAAGTTGAAGAACTCATCGAAAATCTCACCACCTATGAGCTAGAAATGAAATTCAAGGAAGAGCGTGAAGGAGGTGACACTCGAAAGAAATCAATAACTCTTAAAGGAACGACAGAAAGTGACGATGATTATGATGGAGCAGCTGAATTGGAGCTGATAATAAAGAAATTAAAAAGATGGAATTACAAATGAGGAAATCCAGTTCTAAATCAAAAAATGAAAAGCAGAATAGTCAAAGCATTAGACAACTCAGACAAACAGAAGATTATCTGTCATAAGTGCAACCAACACGGACACATCAAGTCCAATTGTCCTCAAAACCAACATGACTTTGAAAAGAAATCAAAAAGGAGAAATTTTGAAGCCATGTGGAATACAAGTGATGAAGATAATCAAAGTACTACCAGTGAGAGTGAGAAGCAGATATGTGCCTTCAAGGTAATATAACTGATAGCGACGACGACAAACCAAGCGAGGTATCAAAACTTACTCATTCAGAATTACTTATATATTTCCACGAAGTAAATGGTTGTTTTGAAGGACTTAGGGAGAAGTATGACAAACTTGAATCACAAAAAGATACTTTGATAGATTTAAATAAACAACTTGACCAATCAGTTAAAACCTACCAAAGTAGGATCCCTTAGTGTGATAAGTGTCCAACGTTTGAAGAAGAAATTAAAAAATCATAAATCAAAATTAAATCGCTTGAAAATGAAATTCTGATTTTGAAAGAGAGTGAAAATACTAGAAGAGAAAATTCTATTAAAAAGTGCACAAAATTATTAAACGAAAATGAATCTCTCAAAATACAAGTCCAACAACTGTCAACGACTTTTGATAAATTTTCCAAAAGTGAAAAATTGTTGAATATGCTCTTAGGGAAACAAGACAAGCACTTGGATATAATCAATCTGAACCTGTTAAAAGAAAAATTAATTAAGTCAATTCAATATGCACAATTTGTTGAAAATTTGGACACAATCAAAATAATTGTTGGTATAGACCCAAACACGTAAAAACCATTCCAATTTGGGTTCCAAAAGGCACAAATATAAAATCTCTCAAAGTTAAACAAATCTGGGTGCCAAAAGGAATATATATAAATAGTTTTGGGTCTCCATAAAATTATTTTTCAAAACATTTTGCCACTAACAATCATGGACCTATAAAAACAAATAGGTCACAAAAATCTTTTATCGTGTAGGAGTGGTGGCAGGCTAAGGAACAACAACAGTGTTATCTGGATTCTGGCTATTCCAGGAACACAATGGGGGTCAAAGCAAAGTTCATTTGCCTAGTGCAAAGGTGACAGAATCACAATGGGAAACAATGAAAAATTATCGTAAAGGTAAAACAGGTAATGGTATATTTTGAACGATATATTAAATGTGATAATCTGCACCGTAGTCTGAATTAAATCAGCCAATAATGTGATGATAAAATAAATGATAATTTTGTTCTGACTTGTTCGAAATTATTGGCCAATTATATTCTTATGCCAAGAACACCATAAAAATCTCTAGAGTCTTTGAATTACTTCATATATATTGGTTTGGATTAATAATAGTGTTTTATTGGAAGATAATACATTTGGTTATTTGACGGCTGACTCTATATTCATGGTTTTTGATTATTTACACGGTTTCAATTCAAATTCAAGAGACTTTCATTTAAAAAGTTGTTAAAAAATGATTTTGAGATATTTTGTTTCACATTTCATGATCTGGTCTATAACATTCAACTAATAATATTTTTGAGTGAAAAATTCAGATGTAGATTACACTAGTAATCTTGTTGATAGAAAAATTACTAGTGGAACGTGATATATTATGATATATTTAGTAACTGCATCGTTTTTCGAAGAAAATATCTTCATATTTTTCATTTCAAATAATTTTCAAATAGTAGAAATTTTTCTCTCATAAAACCCCTTCTAGAAAATTGTTTTTGACCTTGTTTTCAGATTGGTCATTTCTAGAAAAGTTGATTTTATAATTATTTTTAATTAAAATTTTAAATTATAACATTGACTAATCTGACTCCCTACTAATTATAAAAAAAGATAAGTAGTGATTGAAAAAGTGATGAGTGTTGATATTTATCATATATTATAACCCGAAACGGTATAATTAGTAAATTTCTTTAGAAATTTAAACAAGGGTTATAAAACTTTTTTGTTGGTAAAAATTCCATGACCATCTCTATTTCTATCATATTTCTGACGACCATCACTCATCAAAATTCAATATAGCTTATCGATATGTGGTACTTTAAACATGAATAATTCATTTTTCATTTTATAATAATAAAAGTATATATATAATAAAATAAAATAAAATCCAAAGTATTCACACTCATTTAAAAGTCCTCACGGTTATGCATGGGTGAATTACTTGGAATTTGTTATGTGCTTCTATGCTCATTTAAAAGTCCTCTCGGTTATGCATGTATGGAACACATATCAAAATTGATTTTTTAAATAAACAAGTTGATTCTAATCCCATTTAAACGGTTATGCATGGTTAGAAGATACTTGAATTCATTTTTTTTTAAATTAAAATTGGAATACTACCAATCTCATTGAAAAGTCCTAACGATTATGCATGGTTGGTAGATATTCAAGATATAAATATACCACAAATAGACACAACTGTATGGTTTTATATGATGATATCATTCCCATCATTCTAAAAGTGGAATATGCGCCTAACAAAGTTTTTATGATTTTTGTTTGATTTTTTTATTAAAAGTTAATATTTATATTCGATTGAGTTTTAATGTTGTATTAATGTCTATCACTTTATCTCCATTTTTCTACACTATTACACTTTTGCTGATAACAAAAGGGTGAGAGAAAGGTTAAGATTTTGTCAAATAAAATCAAGCAAAGGTTAAATATTTTCTATTTGCATCTAGGCTCATTTGCATTAGTTGTATGCATATATGAAGGGAGAGCTTTGTGTAGAGAGGAAGCATTTAAATAGTGGGAGCAATTAGAGTATATCAATGCTCAAATACATTTAACATATTGAAAATCTTAAATATATGTTTGTTATCATCAAAAGGGGGAGATTTTTGAATATGCGATTATACGATTTTTGTTTGATGATAATAAATATATATATATATATATATATTCATTTAAATGTATTTGTTAATGTACTATTTTATTTTTCATAGATGAAATAAATATTTGCTGAATAAAATAAATAACACAGAATTTGAATTCAAACAGAAATTTTATTCAAATAAATATTTATTACAATTTTTGAATAGTACAAATTTCAAGCCCTCACTATATATATATACACACAACTTCAATTACAATAAAATTTTGATTACATCACAATTTCTAATTTACATTTGACCTCACTACATATCACTCATTCACTCAACTCGTATTTATCTTCAACTTCATTCCGGACTGAATCCAACATCTGAGCAATCTACGAAAATACACATTAACGTAGTAAAATTGAAAAGAAAATATTTTTGCAGTATAAAATAAAATGTGTATTTTGTAAATAATATTTGCCTCGGTTATTTGGGTTATTCGTCATTATTTAATTTTGAATTTGTTTACACAAAGAATGGGCAAACACCTCCAAGTCGTATGATTTAGTCGATTTTAAGTTGTTCTTAGTGATTTGGATGATTTATGCAAATATGTAAAAAGCAGGGACTAAACTGTAAAAGACACACAGATTTATAGTGGTTCGGCCAGAACGTGCCTACTTCCACTTTATATGTTATTCTCCTTTTCTATTCAGATTACAAGTACAAAGCTTTGATTACAAGTAGTTGAAAGTTGTTTGAAAGTTCTATCCGTGCTTGAGCTCTCAAACTTTTCTGCCATTGTGGTACCCCTGCCCCTCTATTTATAGAGTGAGGATGGGGGCAGGGGTCCTAGATGTATATAGCTGCTGGTGGGCCTGGACTGATGCAATCTGGCCTAGTAGTGTCGGTCTGGTACGCCTTGGTTCGGTGGTAGGTGGTAGATGGTTTGGTTCGGCAGGAGGTTGGTTCGGTGGTGAGTGGACCGCCAGTGCATGGGGATGGAGTTGGACCGGTGGAGGTTGGTCCGGCCAAGGTGTGGGAAGTGTGTTGGTTCGGCAGGTAATGGAACAGGGTTTGGTTTGGACCGGTAGTGATTGGGAGTGGAGGATGGATGGTTCGGCAGTGCTTCCTTTCATTTGGCTTGGTTATATCTCCTTCATACGAACTCCGATTAACATAAAATTTGAAACATAGCCTTTCCTAGTCCTCATCATCATTTCCAATCAATTTTTTCCCGATCGGAGCTCAACCAAATTTTGGCGATATCGATCGTAACCTTGATTCCAACTGATCTCCATCATTCCTTGCCAATTTGTTGATATTCCAGTTTTGACCAAAAATGGGATAACACTTTGTCCCCCAAAACATGCCTTGTGATAGGAAGGCGTGTTTTGTAATGCCATGAGTTGGATGTTCATACTCTATTGATGTCCTGCAAAGGAATTTACAGTTTTATGTGACCTCAAATGGCGACCGTTCGGGATCGAGATATTTGAGATGAAGTGCGACCGTTCATGGTCAAGCGCCTAACTTCAAATGACGATCGTTCGGGATCGAGCCATTTGAGGTGAAGTGCGACCGTGCGCGGTCATGTGGCGGACCTCAAATGACAACCATTCGTGATCGAGCCATTTGAGGTGAGGTGAGTTGTGCCGTTTGGGGCGAGTTGTGACCGTTCGAGGTAGTGTGCCGTTCGAGGCGAGTTGTGACCGTTCGAGGTCGGGTGCCGTTCGAGGCGAGTTGTGACCGTTCGAGGTCGGGTGCCGTTCGAGGCGAGTTGTGACCGTTCGAGGTCGGGTGCCGTCGAGGCGAGTGAGTGTGCCCGGGAGGGGGGGGACTTAATATTATCAGTGCCGGAGTTATTGTTTGGGGGAGTTTCCGAATCAAAGACTTCGGCAGTTCACTGCCATGCAAGAGGTGCTCATGGACCGTTCGTGATCCAACGGGCATACAAGTAGATTTTTTTCATAGAATTGTAAATATTAAAGCAATAATCATATGAACCTTACAGCAGAAATGTCCAAACAGGCAGAATTTAAATGTTCAAATCAAAATCAAAGCAAAAGGCAAAATGAAGATGTTAAAGCGTAAATTCTTACTATAACGCGGTTGGCAGTCATTCAGAGCATGCTTATGGATCGTGCGCGATCGCTGACATGTGTAAATGATTTAACCGCGTTAGTGAGAGGTTTACAACTTGTTCACCATTATTTTAATCAAGCAATCAATGGATAATCAAACGGTGCCCCGATCCAGGGTCACCTCTAGCCGATGTAGACGGTGGTTGCTCTGGCTCCACTGCTGGAGTTCGCCTCCTCACATACTGAAGGAGCGTACCGTTCCTGATATGCCCTTCCACCTCGTCCTTCAAATGCCTACAATCATTAGTGTTATGGCCGTTCAATTCATGAAATACACAAAACTTGTCTGATTTTCTTTTGTCAGAAGTTGGATCCCTTTGCATCGGTCTACGATACGGAACCTGCTCTTTAGTATCCTGATAAATTCGTTCCAGACTCTCATTCAGCTCAGAGTAAGTGGTGAATCGTGGCTGCCTCCATTGTCGCTTTGACCTATCCCCATCATTCTCAGTCTTTCTTTTACCTTTACTAGTTTCCACGCCTTTCTCAGGGCGATTTCCTCCTTTGATCGCATAAATATCAATTCCTTCTCCTTCTTCTCTTTCGGCGTTCGCATACTCCAATCTTAGAAACTTTTTCGCCTCATGATAGAATTCTCCTAAATCCACGGGTGGATCCTTAGTTAATGAATTTTTGAACTCTGTTCCGTCAGCTATCCCGGACACAGCCGCTATCATAACCATGGATGGATCTGGTCGATCTACCGAAGCTGCTGTCGCATTAAATCGCGTTAGGTAACTCCTCAAAGCCTCTCCGGTTTTCTACTTTAGGGTTGCCAAAGTCATCACATTCTTGGGTCTTGTAATGTGGACCCTGAATTGCCTCATAAATCTCTCAGTTAAATCATTCCATGTTCCGATAGATCAACTCTCTAGTTGCCTGAACCACAACGCTGCAATATCCGCCAAGTACAATGGAAAGCACCGGGCCATAACCTCCTCTGATTCCCCCAGCACCTCCATATGCCTCATATACTTTGTCAGATGAACCGTGGGGTCCGTTCTCCCGTTATACATGTCCAGCGATGGTAACTTGAAATCCGGTGGGTTCCTAGCTTGTCTGATTGCTGGAGAAAAAGGACTCCTATTAACATCCTCCAAATCTTTGTTTACCAAACTGCCTCTCATTGCTTTTCTAACCATCTCCGCCAACCTGTCATTGTCTCCGAGATGCAATCTTTGTTCATTACTTTCGAACTGCCCCCCGAGTCCACGAGGGAATTCTGGGATCTGCCCCCTTGATTGAGCGTTCAATCCTCTGTTGCTCCCAGGTTGTGCAGATGCTCCTCTTTCTCTCTCCGAAATTGGATCTATGTTCTCCATGGGTGTGCCCCCTAATCCAGGTGCCATGCCGGATGGTCCTTCTCCGTTCCGAACTCCATCCGCTTCCCTATTCTGTGCTCCAAGTTGCCCTATCTGCTGAAACAAATTCTGAATCAACTCCTCTTGTCTTTTCATCATTGTCTCCATCTCATCCCTGGTGATGAAGACTGAAGTTTGGTTCTCTCCTGAGCAAGCCCCTTGACTCCCTTCGTGCTGACTTCTTTCTGGTCTCTGTCTTCAACTTGTTTTCCTTCCAAGAGCCATAATCTCGGATAGACTTCGGGTTCTTAAAGACAGTCTCTCAACAAATCTTTGCGAGGCAATGATTAAAGCGCTCCTGAGTTCAATTCTCAGTGAAAGAACCAAAAATGTTTGCACAAAAAAGGGGCAAACACCTCCAAGTCGTATGATTTAGTCGATTTTAAGTTGTTCTTAGTGATTTGGATGATTTATGCAAATTTGTAAAAAGCAGGGACTAAACTGTAAAAGACACATAGATTTATAGTGGTTCAGCCAGAACGTGCCTACGTCCACTTTATATGTTATTCTCCTTTTCTATTCAGATTACAAGTACAAAGCTTTGATTACAAGTAACTGAAAGTTGTTTGAAAGTTCTATCCAAGCTTGAGCTCTCAAACTTGTCTGCCATTGTGGTACCCCTGCCATTCTATTTATAGAGTGAGGCTGGGGGCAGGGGACCTGGATGTATATAGTTGCTGGTGGGTCTGGGCTGATGCAATCTGGCCTAGTAGTGTCCGTCCGGTACGCCTTGGTTCGGTGGTAGGTGGTAGATGGTTTGGTTCGGCAGGAGGTTGGTTCGGTGGTGAGTGGACCGGCAGTGCATGGGGATGGAGTTGGACCGGTGGAGGTTGGTTCGGCCAAGGTGTGGGAAGTGTGTTGGTTCGGCAGGGAGTTGGTTCGGTAGGGAGTTGGTTCGACAGGTAATGGAACAGGGTTTGGTTTGGACCGGCAGTGCTTGGGAGTGGAGGATGGATGGTTCGGCAGTGCTTCCTTTCATTTCGCTTGGTTATATTTCCTTCATACGAACTCCGATTAACATGAAATTTGAAACATAGCCTTTTCTAGTCCTTATCATCATTTCCAATCAATTTTGTCCCGATTGGAGATCAACCAAATTTTGGCGATATCGATCGTAGCCTTGATTCCAACTGATCTCCATCATTCCTTGCCAATTTGTTGATATTCCAGTTTTGACCAAAAATGGAATAACAGAATTCATCATACACGAACAGCTTGTGACATACACAGTTTATCACTATATATGCCACAAGGCCGTGCACACCGATATACACTTGATAAAATTACAGGGACAGGTGAGCATAGGTCAAACCCAAAAGCCGGGCTCAACTCAAGTGCAATAAAAATAATGTCACAATATCAGCACAAGATTAAACCCGAGCTCCAAGCTGGATTCAACACAGGTGCAAGTTCATGAAAATGGTCAAGACAACTAAAACAAGCCTTGACCAAAATCCAAATGTACAAATGCAATATGAACCAAACAGTGCACAAAGGCAGTGGTACAAACTACATGAAAACAATGCACATATATACACAGTGACAACAAATGCCAAAATGAAGCCACCAGACTTCGAGTCAAGCAGTAGACAGGGATGTGTAGACCAATAGATGTAAGAAAAGAAATGGCACATGTATATGCAGGTGCATAGCATCATCAATGAAACCAAACTGCCCAGGGTCGAAGACATATATATATATATATATATATATATATATATCGATATATATATATATATATGCTATAAACATAACAATCAAATAAATCAAATGAGTACCTGACCTAAAGCTAACAAGAACAAAATGTAAACACACACACACACACATATATATGTGCAGTGAAACCAGAGGCACAGAATAACTTAATACATTAAGACATGCACACGTATATATGTATCAATGAAGCAGTGCAGCAGTAAGTGGCAACAACAAATAAATAGGCAAATTTCAATACAGTGATTAATGCATATGATCAAGCAACAAAGTAGCATGATCAGACCAGTGAAGACATGAACAAGGCTCGAACTCAAGTTAGTGCACAACAACCCAATTCAAACTACATCGACCCAAGTGAGGCAACTTGAGCTCGAAAAGATACAACATAATGCACCAGTGAAAAACCAAATGAAACTGGACAGTGTAAGCTCAAATAGAAACAGTGGACAGAACATGTGCATCTGAAATAAGACTCGACATGTACATGAATAGAAGACAACAAAACAATCATATACAAGTTTCATTGACTCGAAGGAACAAGCCAATATGGTAACAGTGCAAACACAGTTCAAATGAACATCACATGCAACAGCGACAATGAAGGCAACAAAGATCAGTTCAAGCATATCGTTGAATCACACAGCAGTTCCAAACTAATGATATACAACAAGTTCGAAATCATGGATCAATAGTTCAATCCCGAAAATGATCAAAGAGGCAGTAAACAAAAATGGCCAGAGTCGAGCACAAAGGGTCGACAACCACCAGATAATCAAAAATTCCAAAATGGCCGAGCATTGAAAATGCTATAGTTTTAGTCAAGGCCGAAGTCATCAGAATTTCACGTAAGCAAAAACCAGAAGCAATATCAGTGCAACGATGATATTGAAGAAATTATCAAGTCAGAGAAGAGTTCGACAGTGTCAAGTGCTGAAGTAAATTTGCAAATTCAAGTCGAAGCCGTAAGCAACCAGAGTCAAAAAGAACAAAATCAAACACACCGCTATAGACACGAAATCAACCAGAGTGGTAGGTCAATCAAAATCAACGCCGTGATGACCAAGTTTCAAAGCCATGATGGCAAGGAAAACACCGTCAGAGAAATCAAACCGTGTCAACCAAGTAAACAACTAATATACGAAATTGACAAAGTCAGGAATCATCTCAAACATTCAAGCAAAATCATACGACCGAGAATAAATTGATGAAGTCAAATGATCATATATGAACGAATATATAGGATTTCAAATCCTATATAATGGTAACATCATCGACAATTTAATCTTCGAGTTCAAGCAAGGAAATCGTAAGAAGCAAAAGAAAATTTTACATACCAAATCAAAGTCGAACTTGATCAAGGAGGAGGAGCAGCGAACGAATCAATTGATGTAAGCAATCGAAGCACAAACCATCAATTTAAGCGGCGACTTCACAAAGCCCTAATTTCAGAGCTAAGAGGAACGAACGAAAGAAGGAACGAGGCCATTGTTTGACTGAAGAGCAAAGAAAAGAAAAAGGGCCGACAATATTTTGTTCGTGATAAGACTATTTAGGGTTGGTTATTAAAATAGAGTTGGGCCTTAATATCTTAAAAATTAGGGTTTATTTATTTTATTGTATTAAAGTGTTTACAATTTCTTTCTAAATCCTTGTAATTTCTAGTCGTGTGACTAGGGGATAAACTACGTGTCATAGTTTGAGAATTCGCAACTCAGTGGCTGAATTGTAGCAGGGTTTTGAGCGTAGAGTTAGGTTAGTGACTAGCGGGTGTCATGAGCTTACGTGTGTAAGCGTGTGACTACTTAATTTCTAGTAGAAACCTTGGGGGAAGCACGTAGGCAGGGTTTTGCCGAAGTTGGGTAAATTCTGTGTAGTTCTATTTCTGCATTTATTATTCTGCTACTATCTGTGCGACTATTATTTTGATATATCTGTGTTGAAATAATTTTATAATCCTCCGCAATAATTTTTATAATTAATAGCATCACCCTGTTCACCCACCTCTAGGGTGAAATCGATCCTACAGAAAACTGTCTTTCGGACAAGCTTTGTTCAAGTCAGAATAATCAACACGCGTCCTCCATTTCCCATTCGGCTTTCGAACAAGTATGGGATTGGATACCCACACCGAGTATAAGGCATCTCGGATATACCAACTCGATTTCAACTTATCGACCTCTTCTTTAAGGGCAGCAGATTTCTCTGGATCCATACCACGCCTTTTCTGCTTGATCGGGATACACCATGGGTCAATATTCAGGGTGTGGCTTGCGATGTCCAGCGAGATCCCACACATGTTAGAATGCGTCCAGGCGAATACGTCGAGATTCGCCCGGCGAAATTCAACCAATTCCTGTTACGTTAGTTGGCTTAATTGAAATCCAATCTTTATCATCTTTGAATCATCATCATTGTCGATCGGGACATCGATTGTTAGTTCGGTCGGGGAAGCTGACTGTCTTTAGTTTCATCATTACTTTTAGTCGGGTCAAGATCCCTCTGGAATTGGTTAGGGTGCCCGAGCCTGGGCCCTGACACCAATTGTCAATTATCAGCAAAGCAGACACAGAGAGATTCCTCAATGCCCTTTCCTTTCTCATTTCGTTGTGCCTCGCACAGCTCAGCAACATAACAGGCTCGTCCAGCAGCCTAATCTCCTTGAACGACTCCAACCCCATGATCAGTAGGAAACTTCAGAGTCAAGCACCATGGGGCAATGGCTGCCCGGAATTCAGCAAGGGTCGGTCAACCCAAGAAACCATTATTAGGGGAGTCGATGTCCAACACAACAAACTGTAGTATCTGGACTCTCCAGCGTTCTTCAACTCCCAACTCCACTAGTACTTCCACCACTCTAGTGGGTATAGTAGCACTCCCATTGAAGTTGTGGATTCGAGACTGGCAAGGTTTAAATCTTTGGCTTCCATCTTCATCAGATTATAAGCTCGCTTAAACAAAATATTCACGGAGCTTCCACTATCAACTAAGATCCTCTTCATCCAAGTAGGATCTACTTGAGCAGATATGACAAGTGGATCGATAGTGGGGGCTTCGACCTTATCAGCATCTCTGTTTCGGAACACGATGTCATTGGTCATCGTCTTCTATTGCTTGGCCGGAGCCCCATCATCATAACTACTACAACACTCGAAGTCTGCATGCCTGATAGAGCTGGCATACGACTCCATTTCCCTTCATCTTCGATACGCAGGATGAGGACCACAACTTATTGTATTTATCACCAACCTCTCACCAGTATGAGCGGGTTCCTCCTGTCTTTCTAGGTTTGGTGCATATTCTGAGTTGATGGGCCTGCACCTCCTGATTGGGGCGCCCACACAAACTGGTCCAACTTCCATTCTCTAATTAAATTCTCGATGAGATCTTGCAAATGACGACACTCATTTGTATTGTGGCCATAACTCTCATGAAACCTACAAAATTTACCTGTTTGGATCCGCCTCTCCGATGATAGCTTTGGAGCAGGCTTCTTGTACCGCATAGTATTGCAGGTTTGTAGATATACATTCTCGAGCGACGTATTCAGTGGAGTGTAATTATCAAACACTAGATCTCTACATCGCGGACCATGGTTTTGATCTTGTTTTCTACTGTGATTCCCACCGTCCTTCTGTTGAGTTTGTTTGTTCTGGATATTTAGCTAAACTGTTCCAGAGCTCTCCCCAGACTGCTTAACCATAACATTACTTTGGATCCTTCCATATGGGCCCTGCGTCATCCCGTTTCCTGGACTGTTTCGCATCCTCCCTTCTTGAGAATTTGGCTGCCTTAGAGTAGAAATGGTCCAATGACGCAAGAGGCTTCCGAGCCAACCAATTTCCGAACTCGAAATCATGGTCAATCCCGTTGGTCAATGCCATCAAGATAGAGTTGTCACGGGATTACTTATCTCTGCACACGCAGCATGAAACCTCTCTAAGTAGTGTCCAAGTGTCTCATCAAGATAGAGTGTTAACGTCCTTTGGCCTTGCAACATGCATTCGAAATTGCTCTACAAACTTAGCGGCCAATTGGTCGAAGTAAGAAATGGATCAAGATGGCTATTGTGTGAACCACATAGTAGCATTTCCCCCGAGAAAACTATGACATTTAACTACATCATCAGCTCTTGCAACATTCATCAGCTACTCGTACTTCAGGATGTGCTGGTTCGCATCAAAACTTCATTCATGGACTGGTAGAGCTGGCATCCTGAATCGCCAAGGAGGTTCAACATAAAGTATCTCATCGGTAAAGGGAGTATGACTCCGGGAGATTCCCCAATCGTCATTTGTGAGGCCTTGACTCTCTCAAATCATTTGATGAATCATAGTGGGGATGTCTGGCATTTGTACATTCTATGCACGTTAAGCCAAGGTGTGGTCGGGTTCCAAAATATGAGGCTGAAGCGGATGCTATCGATGGTCCATGTCTTGCCACCTTGGTTCCAAGTCTTCAGGGACGTATGGTTCGGGAGTACATCCACGTTGATGATGGTTCAGTTCTAGTTGATTCCGAGCATCAACCCATGGTTCCACGGTGGCGGTGGTAGCGTGTTTATCTGCGGTGTAGTGAGGAACGATACCTCCCTGGGAGGAGGGTCCAGTTTGGAAGTTGGTCGAAGGGCCAATTCTTAGTTGTCCAACGTTCAGAGTAGGTTGATATCCGGTGGCTTGGATATAGCTTAAGTCCAATCGTGGGCATGTAAATCTGTGATGGTAGTCAGATGAGGCTGAACTCTCGGTGAATAAGTAAGAGGCGTGATCCCTCCTGGATCTCCTACATCTTTGGCGGTTTAGCTGGCTGGTCAGCTCTGCTCGGAGCCCAGCTGTTCAGTTAGTTATTGCCTACTCATGGTCAACTCTTGAAGCAACATCTGAAACTCGTATCTGGTAACCGGGACTGACGGATCTTAAGGTCCGACTACATTCTGGTTAGATAGAGGCAATTGAACGGGATTCTGTCTATCCCTTCCTTCTTGATCTGTAGCTGTGGAGGAGGTCCTTCTACTAGCCATGGTAGATAATGGAGTCCTTTGCTAGATTTTATGCAAATCTAAATAGGTTGGAAGGATTCTAGACTTGAGATCTGGATCTTCTTCTCGGATTTGTGCAATTCTGTATCAATAGTAAATCCAAGGAACAGGAGAAAAACTCTATTTCTCAGTGAAAGCACCAAAGTGTTTGCACCAAAAATGGGAACAACGCTCTTCGAAAGTATTTGATGTGATAAAAATGAAGAATAGAAATGAAAACACACAGAAACATAGCAATTTAGAGTGGTTCGTCGTATTGCCTACGTCCACTATGAAGTTTGACGACTTTATGATATTCACTTACTGATTACAACTGATTTCAATGGATTACAACAAATTAAAGTGTTGAAATTCGAGTACAACAGTAGTTATGGAGTGCAAAGTTGAATTCGACAGAGTCTGGACATCGAAGAGCCAAAAGATCCTTCTTTTGTTAGCCTTTGGGTTCTATTTGTTGGCATAGGAGGTGAATATCTTGCTCAGATCTCGGGAGACTTCTTCTGCCACATGGGTGGGCCTACATGATCGATCCCAGGCGATTTCGACTCGATCCGTGATTAATACGAATGAATTTCGTATCGATCAAGATTTGATCCAATCGAGTCGAAATTTGGTAGGAACATTCTTAAGTTATACGTAAGCTCCTAGGAAAATTTCATAGCATTTGGACCTGTAGTTTGCAAGCTATGATCAATGCGAATTGGCGTTCTTCGGTGGGCTGTTGCGTTCGAATCGATGCCTTTGCATCACTCTATTCATATCGATCCAGGCATGTGTTAGCAAGATGACATGGCGCTCACTCTTCAGATCGATCCACTTTTTATGCCGAGTTGACCGATTCATTCCAAGGTTTTCATTTTGTTCGCTTCGATCATGACCTTGTTGTTCGTATCGAGTGTGTGATCTAGTTTGACTCGATGCACCGCTACCCATGTCATATTGATGGTATCATGTTGTTCATATCAATCGAGTGTATCCTACTTTGCATCGACTTCTTACGTGCTACTTCGTATCGAGAAGGAGGGTTGGTGTTGTATCGATCTGTGGTCAATCGATACGAAATAAGTGTAAAACTTATGATCGATATGAAATGGACGCGAATGTTATGGACAATGGATACGGAATAAGATGCCCACTCAAGCATGTAAGATGGTGATCATTTGATGGATACCATATGAGGACCATTCGATGGATGCGAACTGCTGGAACTCGATTGATGCGAACAAGGCTGTTAAGTGGATGGATACGAAAAGCGAAGTTCCCTTAATCGATACGATGTTGCATGCTCCTAATGGATTCGAACAATACTCTTCACCTGATGGATATGAAATGGAGCTTGTTCACTGATGGATATGAAATGGAGCTTGTTCACTGATGGATACAAAATGGGATCGGTGCAAAGATGGCCGATTGATGGATACAAACAAGTTAACCCTCTTGGCTTACATCGATCATAACTTGGGCATCCAAACTCGGATTGAACTGAAAATTGGAACGTTGGCTTTCAAAGCTTTGCTCGTCATGCGTTGCCAATTGTTGCTTGATCCGGACTCGGAAAAAATTTATCAATATCCATAGTGAACCTGTGCATACTCGATATTCGGGACGAGCGATCCTTGGTTTTCAACCAATTCCTTGATATCTCGGCCTTGCTAAAAGGCGTGATAACATTACTAAAACCTCTTATTCATTAAAACACTCTCCCTACTATTCCTAGGGAACTTTCCCACTTCCTATAACAAATGGATACCAATCATCTCTCAAAACATGGCTTATTGTAAACTATAAATCGGTAATAACATAGGGCTCAATATACTTGGGTCATCTCAAACCCAACTAGCAAACTATGCACAAATTTACTTCTTAAAAGCTTTCTATATGTTAAAATCTATAATTGGGGACTATTTGGATTTTATTACATAATATATTTATATTTTATTCAAAAATACAAATACTTCACTCACTATCTACATACGAATCATAAACCTAGGCTCTTATACTAGACGTAACAACCCAAATCCCAGTGTGTTCGGATTTTTGCAAAAATACTAAAATCTAAGCGTACTGAAACACGAGTTGGGTATTTGGTATCCTGTGAAATAGTCAGAGATAAATATATCTGATCTCAGATTTATATCTCACAGTGGAACTGACTAAAATATAATAGTAAGTAAATACTCACTAATAAAATAACATTTTCTAAACAAGTGTCTTAAAGCTGGAAAGTCTCTGCCATCTACCTAACCTATAGGATGTTATAAGGAGGGGGCTAGAACTGAAGTTTTGGTGAATGGAAAAATTATACACTTCTAAGCTTAATTCAAAATATACCTTTTTATTTCCATTTACTTGTTATATTAGGTTTATTGGGTTTATAATACTCTCGCCTCAGTGGGTGAATCGTGCCCATCTACTCCATGGTAGATTAAAAGCTAATAACAAATATATATATATATATATATATAGCTATATGCCCCTTGACCACATCGGTCCTAGATACTACCCATAATACCTTCCGTATCCTCCTCGCAAAGGACTCCATCGTCTTGCTACTATGGCGTTCTGTGACTACATCTATAAAGGACTTCCTTACAAGGCCTACAATACAGATGTTCCATCATCTACAATGAAAATGTAAAACTGCGTCCGCACTAATCTATACTAATGCTTGGACATCCACAATGTACTACCCAGTGCATACATTGAGGACTATACGTAATCGTTCTGTCTACTCCCTGAATCCAACTCAACAAGGTCTACCTCATACGGAACTCGGTCGGGGATTTTCTATTTCTGTAAAGGACTGCCCTGTTAGGCCTACAATACAGATATTCTATTTGGTCTGTCTCTTTTCTTATCTTGGCTAAGGCCCCACGCTTCCACCCCTCAACTAATCGAAAGACCTCTAAAGAGCTAAGTGGCTATGCCCTACTACAAACCATCTAAACATCCAATTGGCGGCGCCCCTTATCCAACGTCTCGATAGTGAAAGGTTCATTGGACTATTGGTTTAACTCTAGTCTTTGCCGAACTCACTTCTTGGTTTTGATGTTGGCTCGATATCCGCATGCGACTATCCTTTTGGGTCCTGCCCATTGAAACTTACTTGCAAATACTGGGACATACAAATATCATACTCCAAACATTAACCCCTTTTGACTACCTACAATGGTCCTGCCATGCAAAAAGCAGTTAAGGCATACTCTTTTGATGGAACACCTACAGACCTGCCTCTGCAGGACTACTTCGCTATGCCTACACCAGATGTCCATCCTAGAGTACCCTCACGTCTCGTTAAAGTCTCATACTTCCTTCTAATCCAAAATAACTAAGCTGGACGTGCTTCTTCTGTGTTGAAATCTGTGACGAACTGCTTCGTTAGACTCTTCATCCTTTAGACTGCTTCCAATGCATCTTACTCTTTTATTAGACCCTAATTCTAATCTTTTATTTTTCATTTAGTTTACTTTTCTTATTATGTTGGCTACTTATTTACCCAAATAAGCATAATCTAGTCCCAGCCTCACCTAACTATTGTGCGACCATCAGTTTCTAACTAAAACGGAATGTTGTTGGTATGGGCCTCTTCTATTATCTTTCTTATTAACTTAATCCTAGATCTAAGTTTATTAAAATAAGCCTCTTCTATTATTTCTACTCTATTTTCTTATTAACTTCATATATGTCTTAAAATAAGCCTTTTCTGTTCTTTCTACTTAATTATAACGTTTGTTATTATTTTACTTGTAACTATCTCTTTTATTCTCTTTTATAAGCTCTATATTATAAATATAATTACAGTGTCACTTTTCTATTATAGTCTGTCTTCTTTTATTATGATATTGAATTCCCATTAATTCTTTTATGTTAAATGACAATCATGGCTTAGGACTACGACCGATTGTCACTAATTTACTTATCATAATGACTACTTTCTTTTATTCTATTTCCTATGTAGTAAATGCAGAACTTCTAGTCTTTTCTAATAATTAGCTTGATTCCTTCTTTAATTCCTTTAATTCTTCACTTTAACTTCTTATATTCTAGGAAGTAGTTGTATTCTATTTGGTTGGTTACAAAAACTATGCTAAAAATCCATTTCCATATTTTAATACCAAATAATGCTATAAACAATAATCCGTAACTGCAAGATATGTCCTTTATTGTTGCTTTACTTTTTGGATAGTGTAAAATACAATAATTTCTCTATTTTAGACTAATTCCCTTTTTCTTTCTTTTATTCTTGCAATTACATTTATCGTTATCTTTTAAATATTAAATTATAAAATGTATTCTTTTTTCTAAACCAACCAATTAATCTATTACTTACTTCCAAATCAAGTTATTAGATTTTTCCTTTTTATTTGTTTTTCCCCGTTTTAGCATAATTTAATAAAAATTTCTATTTTTCTTTTTTTATTTTACATCAAATTTCAGTGATCTAGCGTTCTTTCTATTTTAATCTGTATTTGTGAATTTTTCTCTTTAACTAATTTATTCACGTAAAAAGGAATAAAAAGAGGCTAACATTCGCAGGGTAAATTTCAACTTTTAAAATAAATGAAAATAACAATAACTTTCTTACTTTTAGGCTTATGCTTTTCTCTAATTGCCAAGCCTAATGTTAATTAAATATAAGCTTTCTTATACAATTTACAATGTCTGTATAACTAACTAACAGAATTAATTATTGAAATAAATACCGACTAAAATTATTTAACAGGAATCTAACATTAATATATCATAAACGTAAAAGATACATAATTAAATCCACTCACCTATCGTCCTTATCTTTAAATATCTATCTTTTAAAATTACTATGTCGTTCTACTACTTCTCTCCTTTAATTTGTTGTAATTCCTCTATTGTTCACATATATTTTATTTGGATTTATTTAGTGAATATTTGTGAGAAAAAGGAGAAAATAATGAAGAAAGAAGCCATTGTTTACTGTAAGAGAGGAATGAAAAAAGTGACAGCTGATGGAATGAATTACGTTACATTCTCTCTTAAATAGATGCGCCCACCAATTATCCAATTAATCCTCTACTTAATTGATCCATCAATTAATTTTTATGTGCAGCAATATATTGTCTATATGTACACATTCAAATCTAGGTCAACTATTATTTATTTTCCTTATTAATTGAAATTTTCTACTAATTATGTAACAAGCCTAATTAATAGCCACATTAATAGATTAATAGGTCACCTCTATTAATTAATTTCCTTAATTAATATTTTGCACATTGTAACGTTTCATTAATTAGCATGTCAATTAATTCCACCTTTCAATTAACATATATAATATGCATATATTTTTTTAATCTACATTTGAATTTGAACATTTATTTGTTACATTTATATGTAAACCTCTTTAAATTGTGGGATCTGATACGCAAACACACACACACGTTATGTATTAATCTCCAATATTAATTCACATATTAACTAATTGCACTTTTTAGCTGATTTCGTGTGCAATATTAATTATACCCCTTATTTTTTTCCTCTTATGTCTAATTCTCTTAATAATTTACATTCATTACAAACAAAATAAATTTGTTACTACTTTTATAAATATTCTATGATTTAATTGCAAATGATTATAATTGATACAATTTCCATGTTTGCATATGTAATTGTTTTTTATGCTAAAACTTTAAACGGCTATAATTCTCCATTTGAAGTCCATTCAGAAAACATTGTATATGGAAGTTGATCAGAAAATTGCCATGAACATAATGGTATATGTTTCGTGGTCAGATTCCAACACTAATAAAAATTCATTTTCCACCGTTTTCATAGTTATTAATTAAATTTATTTTTAATTATATAAAAATGCGGTGTATTACAAGCTCCTACCGCTGCTGTAGAAGAAATAGCTCCGGTACAACCCCAACTTAGTTTTTACACCCTGTGTAAGAACCTTGTCGGCTTAGAGGGAAAACCATTCAAAGGTACAGAAGCTATCAATGAAGTACGGGCTTGAATCAAATCATGCAAAAGAATGTTTAAGGCGTTAGATATTAGTAATGAGCAAAAGAGGTTTTTGGCCTCATGGCAATTACAAGAAGGGGCTCTGGCTTGGTGGAAGTCCATCACCCTAAATGATTCGAAGGACGATTTCTTCTGGAAAAGGTTTATGGAGGCTTTGGAGGAGCAGTACATGCCAGCGTCTGGGAAATCTCGTCTTTATAGAAGCTTTATGGATCTAAAGCAAGACGAAATGACTGTTGACGGGTATGCAAATAAGTTCAGTGAATTATTTTGTTTTTGGCCACATCTAATTGACACACCTTTAAAGAAAAATGAAAAGTTTAATTTCGGCATGAATGAGAAGTATTAGAGTAGGAGACTGCTATTAAGGCATCATTTATTGATTTTCTAGATATGGGATTCCGTTACGAAACATCGGATAAGACGAAGCCGGTGGTATCTCAGACCAACAACAACAATACCACCAATGATTGGAAGAAGAAAAAGTTTAATCAAAAGTTGAGAAAAAGCCAGGTCAAGGCATGTCCGGAGGAGGATCCCAAGGTAACTATATAAAGGATGTTGCATGTTACAATTGCCAACAAAAGGGCCACCTATCAACTAATTGCAAGAACCCCAAGGTTCATAGGCCACAACCAAACTGCTATAATTGTCATCAACTGGGCACGTGATCAAGGATTGTCCGATCATGAAGAAGGGAGAACAAGCCAGAGTCTACGTAATAAAGGATGAGCCTTCAATCTCTCAGGATGTGAAGGGCAAGGGAGTTTTGGAAGGTAATATTTTTATTGAAGATATTCAGTTAGCGTATTGTTTGATATAAGACCTTCTCATAGTTTTTGTTGCCAAAAAAACCGTATAAGAATTAAAACTTGACCATAAGATAGTAGATACCCCTATTTACGTGACGAATCCTATAGGTGGTATTACAAACCTTTGTATGAATTATGAAAAAGTCCCGATTTCCCACTCTTTCCATCAATTCCCTTTTGACTTGTTGGTCTTAGATTTAATTGGATTTGAAATTTTGCTCGGTATGGATTGGTTGACTTAGCATGAAGCTATTCTAGATTTTGTAAAAAGAATGGTTTAGTAAAAACAAAGTTAAGGAAGTTTATATAAATACCTTGTGAAGATCCTAGACCAAGGAGGGGAAGTCTCCCATATGCATTAGACTCATCCCAAAAAGGATTCGAAACAATACCTGTTGTTAAAGAACTCCCAAATGTCTTTGAATAAGTAAAGACTTCACCCCCGCACCGGGAAATCAAGTTTCGTATTGACTTGATTTCTGGTGCAAGGCCAATTAAACAACATGATCGAAGGATGGCTCCAATGGAGAGGGAGGAGTTAAGTAACCAAACCCAGGAGCTAGTAAAGAAGGGCTTGATAAGACCGAGTCATTCAAGTTGGGCATTGGCAGTAGTTTTTGTTGCCAAATCGGATGGATCTTTGAGATTATGCGTAGATTACTGAGATATAAACAAACAATTAAGAAAAAGTATCCCCTATCTCGAATTGATGACTTGTTTGATCAGATACATGGTGCTCGGGTATTCTTGAAAATGGATATAGCTACAGGATTCCATCAACTAACAATAGAAGAATGCATCCATCTAACTGCACTTAAAGGTCCAAATACTTTCTTCGAATGGTTGGTTATGCCTTTTGGGGTAACCAATGCACCCGATTATTTTGTAGACCTTATGATTAGAGTATCTAAGGATGTACTCAATAAATTCATGTTAGTTCTATCGATGAAATTCTTATCTATTCTAAGATAGAAGAAGAACACGAAAGGCATCCAGAAATTGTGTTGGAGATAAATAGAAATAATATGTCTAAAGCCAAATTCTAAAAATGCTATTTCTAGGAAAAGGAGGTAAGATTCCTTGGACATATTGTGTCAAGAGATGGGATTTCAGTAGATCTTGTAAAGGTTGAAACTATTCTAAATTGGAAGCTACCACAAACTCCCAAAGAAGTTCTTAGCTTCCTAAGTCTAGCAGGGTATTATAGAAGATTCATTCAAGACTTCTCAATGTTTTCCTACTATGTAACGAAGTTGACCATGAAGGATGTTAAATTTATCAGGACCTCCTAAATGTGAAACAACATTCCAGGTACTATAAAAGAGGTTAACAACCACTCCTGTTCTATCAATTATATATGAAAACAGTGAATTAACTATTTAACGGGTGCTTATAGAGAAGGAGTTGGTGCAGTTCTGGCGTTGAAAGGGAAGGTGATTGCTTATGCAAGTAGATAATTGAGGATTCATGAGAAGAATTATGCAACGCACGACTTAGAATTATTAATCATGGCGTTCGCATTAGAAATATGGTGGAATTATTTGCTGGGTAAGAATTTTTAATAGTTTATTTCAATAAAACTTTGAATTGGCCTTAGTAAATAAAATTTCCTCTTTAAACTAAGTGAATTGATGGCACTTGGATTTATGGCATGTTAATACCGCAGATGTATTAGCGTCGATTTTTGAGAGTCGAGGAGATGGGTCTTCCCAGATAGTTTATATATTATTGTTTGATTGTCTGTTTGGATTTGATTCCCACATGGAAGCGGAAGGCATAAGTAACAGTTGTTTATAAGGAATAAAAGAAAGAGCAAGTCGATGTGCATACGTAGCGAATAGGTCGCTATAGAATACTTCGAAATACAAAGACATATGTGTGATTTATAAGGAATTTTATAGAGAGACCCTAAGGGGTTTCTCACCAATATTTATTTACTTCTATTCTTATGTTGCTTATATTGATGTTTGTTGAAATATTTATAACATACTGATTGATTTGTGTAAGTGTCATTATAGCAATTATCGCTATACTGTCACTTATGAAATATCATCTCCTTAATCTTTCTATGTGTTGAACATATGTTCGTACTTTTACAAAATAAATGTTTGGTCGTGTTTTTGCACTTCGAAAGTTATTTAAACTATATTTTCAAGTACTTTTTAGAATTTTGAAATAAAGGATAAGTTTTGTTTAAAATTTGTAAAAAGATTATAATTTTGATTTATTATCTTTAGGGATAATTAATGTTGTTTTAAATTTATAAAAAGATTATAAATTCAACTAATCTTCTTTAGGGATAATTATTGTTGTTTTAAATTTAAAATGGGATAAAAAATTTGATTAATTACCTTTTAGGATAATTTTTTAATTTATAAAAGTACTATAAATTTGATTAATCTTCTTTAGGGATAAT
The DNA here is from genome assembly GCA_030765085.1 of Allium cepa. Taxonomy (NCBI): domain Eukaryota; kingdom Viridiplantae; phylum Streptophyta; class Magnoliopsida; order Asparagales; family Amaryllidaceae; genus Allium; species Allium cepa. The sequence goes on along the minus strand of CM060942.1, from coordinate 697,920,846 downwards.
AAATGTTATTTTGAATTTATAAAAAGATTGTAGTTTTAATTAATTATCTTTTAGAATAATTAATATTGTTTTAAATATATAAAAAGATTATAAATTTGATCAATCTTTTTTGAGATAATTAATGTGGTTTAAAATTTATAAAGGAGTTATATCAATTACCTTTTAGGATGATTAACATTGTTTTAAATTTATAAAGATATTTTAAATTGATTTATTATTTTTCGGGATAACATATGTTGTTTAGAAGTTATAAATGATAGTTTATAAATAAGTAAATCTTTAAAAAGGAATGTTTAAAAATAGAGCTAAGTGTAAATTATTTTGGGTTTATAGTAAGCGATATCTTAATAATATTTGTTTTTGACCATTCTTTTTAATACACTAATAAATATAATTTTCTCTATAATTAGAATACTTTAAAGAGTGTTTTAACGTGTTTTACAAATATTTATGATGTGACACTCAAGCACAAGTTTGAGTTAAATGTTTTAAGAGGTTTATTTTCATATACGACCAATTTGTTGTTCCCAGTAGTTGATTTATTGGCTATCGATCCTGCTTTTTCTTTGTGTTTGTCGATTCAAGACGATTTTATTTCTTGTTTGGGACATTTAAACTCTTTCTATTATTATAGCAGATAATGTTGTCGAGTCAAGATAGGAAGCAACACTGCCCTAACTTGTATGGCTTCATTGTTTTCCATAGGGTGGACTTGTTTGTTTTCGATGGTTGATTCATTGACTATCAGTTTTGATATCCATTGCCGGAAATGACTAAGCGAGTGGACGTCAAGCTACGTAGGGTTGCTTTCATTAGGGTATCTTCACATCTACTCTAAATTAGATTCGGTTGTATGCGCGTGGAGATGTGAAATACTCGGATTCTCGATAATTTTGACCGCGTCCGGTTTGTAAGTTTTTTGAGAGCCATCATAGTTCTCAAGTATATTTTCTAGTGGTATACATTCGGCAAAGCGGTGCACCCTCCTAGTCATTTTTGGAAAATTCCTTTTTCATATTTTATTCAAATCTTTGACCCATTTTCTTAATGGCATCGAGAAGTGCCTAGAGCTCTTCTCGATGTTGAATTATTTTGTATCCTTTCTTTCATGTCCTAATAACACCCTATAAAATCAACTACAAACGGGTTGAATAAATCATATTAAATATGGTAGAGTTAAAAGTGGAAATGTTTTAAAAGTTGGAATTTGACCAAAAAAGTTATTTTCTTGCGTTGTGGCTAAATTCTAATCGGTTTTCATACATAATAAGCTAAAAACGGAGCCCAAACGAAGAAGTTATGAGAATTTGAAGTTTTTAGATTTAAATTAATTTAGTACGGAGTTTGATTTCGACATAAATTAATTTAAATTTGAATACATCAAATGTTCATAAATTCTTCATTCGAGCTCTATTTTTAGCGTATTATATATGAAAACGGATCGAAAAATTTCCATGCATGCAATATAATAACTTTCATGGTAAAATTCCAACTTTTACAAAATTTCCATCTTCAACCCTATCTTGTTTATTTTAATTTACTTAGTCTATTTATGATTAATTTTACAGGGTATTATGGCCTGATTTGTTCCAACTTGTTTCCATTCCTTCATTTATCAATATTGTTCTTATGAGGTAAAACTCATTCCATGTTTAGCAGTGTGGTCTTATAGATTATTGTGTTCATCTCATTATTTGAGTTTTCTCATGCTGATTTTCCATACTGATCCGGGTGTTATTTTATTATAATGCTTGGGTCAGACCGAGTATTTTTCCTGGTTTTCATTGCTGCGCACAAAGCTCTGGAGTAGAATTGGATGTTCACCTGCCGTAGTATTTTTATTTTCCACCGTATTATTACATATACCCATCAACAGTTGTAAGGTCAAGAAGTTATAACTGTCCAAGCTGATGAGGTTTGCTTTTAACATTGATATACCATGCATTTTTGAGCTATAGCTCTTACCGTCTTTGTTATATTATATGTTGCCGTTTCGATGTGAGATTATGTTTTCCCTATTTTTTTCTTTTTACCATAACAATCTGCCTTTCCAGCACCTGGATGCTCGACATTTGAATACCGTAGATGTATTGAGTGTTGACTTTCGAGGGTCGAAAAGGTGGGTTGTTATAGTTGGCATCGGAGCTGGAGGTTAAGCAAGAACCTTGGTTTTGTCTAGGTAAACTCATTGAGATAGGGTAAGTGACACCCTAGAATGAATTTGAGTGTGTATGTATGTATATATATATGTGGGTGTATATTTTTTTTATATATATACATACATAAGAGCATATTTCTTATTGCTATAAAAATGTGCTGTGTTAATTGGTCTGTAAAATTTAAATTTTGAATTCTGGTCAGGACGTGGAACGTTACGGTGTCGATAAGGATTTCAAAACACTTGAACAAGGCAAATGGATATGATATTGATTTTCTAAAATTGGTGAATGAAATATTTTACCAAGGATTATATATTTTATACATATAAAGGAATAATTTTATAATTTACATAGTACATATGGTGTGTTTTTTTGTTCATGATAATGTTTCTTTATTATCACTTGCTAGAATAGTTTAGGAGCATTCACTATAGTTTGTTGGTTGTTAGTTTATGCTCAACCATTTTATGAGCGTTTATAATTTTAGAATTGCAAGTACATTAAAATGAACCCATTGTGACTTGAGTTTCATGGTTTGACTACATGGTGTTCGTTGAAAATGTTAAGTTAAAAGTAATCTTAATCTAATGGGAAGATAAAACATTTAGTGGATAAATATTTTGTGAAAAGTTTATAATAATAGTGGAAAGTTATTATAATATAAGATGATTTAAAAGGTACATTTTATATAAGTATGGTATATATAAAATGATTATACGATTTATAAATGGAGTTTTTAGGTACAAAGAGTTTTTGAGAATTTAAATTCCAGCATTTCTTAAAATGATTTAAAAAGATTTCGAGAAAAGTAATGGTTGTATTACTTGGAAGTATTTATAAGCATAAATATTTCAAAGAGAGTATTTAATAAAGATAAATTTTCTACGGATAGTTTGGGGAAAACATCTCAATTAGTTTTATAGTACTTTGAATAATCTTCTAAGTAACGATAATGTTGCTTAGATGAACGTTGTAGTGCATTTAGTAAATTATTATCTTTATCATTGTGCGATCAAAATGAGTTTAATCCAAATGGACCTAAAGCGAGTGTTGGTGAATAAATTGTAAAACTTATTTTATATATAGAAATATATATTGCATGATTTCAGAAAGGGTTTTGGAATAAAAAACTGTGTATTTAGTTCTCAAGTTTACTTAAAGGAAATTGATTTAAAATAAAAAGATATTTTGAGAAAATGATAACTTGAAAAATGAATTTTTTTAGATCTTGGATAGGAAAGTGATAACTTAACTCAAGTTTTTAAATGGATTAAATTGGATAGGAAGGTTTTAGTAGGCACTTTTTCATTAAAACAGTAGTTTTGTTTAAATGTGTAAGTCATATAAACTGTTATCCCGCTTTTTGGCAAAGCCACGATACTAAAAGATCGATCGAAAATGGAGAATAGTTCGTCTCAGAGATTGGTCATACTTCGTTTTGCTATGGATATCACTGAATTTTGTCCGAGTCCAAATTGAGATACAATTGATAGGACATGACAAGAAAGATCATAGTAGTCATCATCTCAAATTTCAAGTCAATCCGAGTTCATACGCTCAAGTTATAATCGATTCAACTTGAAGGGAAAAACACTAGTTTCGAATCCATCATGGTAGGTGTCTTCGAACCCATCACCGGACACCGTTCGAACCGATCACCTTCGAATCGATGGACCTCGAACCCATCGGAGTGCCTCGGTTCGACTCCATCAACTTTGAATCCATCGAGTTCCTATCGATGGGCCTCGTATCTATGGAGAGGTTGCAAAGCTCGTATCCATCAGGGAAACACAAGTTCGTATCCATCAAGCATCAGCCATTCGACTCCATCGATAAATCCTTGTTCGAACCCATCATTGGTGCCTTGTTTGAACCCATCCATGAAGCCTTGTTCGAACCCCTCAATGAAGCTTCGTTCGTATCCACTGGGTCAACTAGCCATGGTGACGTGTCTTTCATCGGTTCGAATGCGCCGAGATATATGGAGTCGAAGCGGTCATCTCGGAGTAAAACCCGGATCGAGGCGAAGTGTGCGTTCCACGTCAACACGAAGATGCGTGCCACCATCGATTCAAAACCATTGATTCGAATGGATGGTTTCGAACCAAACAGCCACGCAATGAATCCCATTTCGTATCCATCATATCTCTCAATCCACTGATCCAAATGCTATGAAATTTTCATAGAAGCTTGCATACATGTTGAAGAATGTCCACACCAAATTTCACCTCGATTGGATGATTTTATGATCGATTCGAATGGAGTTCGAATCGATGCCTACGTGGGTCCAAATTTCTTGAGGCCGGGCACGTGTCCCCCCTCACGTGCCAGAAGTGGTCTCCCGAGTTTTCAACGAAATATCAGCACCCTACGCCTATAAATAGAGCCCCAGAGCCAACAGAAAAGGATCTTCTTTCGACTCTTAAGTGCCCAGACTCTGTCGGATTGAGATCTCCATCATCCTACATCATAATTTTGCCGTTGATTTCGAATTTCCAGTTGTAACTTGCTGTTGATCGCTGTAACAACTTGTAATCATTGAAAGAGAATCAATAAAACATCAGAAAACTTCACAGTGCACGTAGGCAACACGCCGAACCACTATAAATCGCTTGTCTACGCATTTACTTTACTGTTGATTGGAGTTTTTGTTAGATAATATCTGGTTTGAATCTACATTCTTCATTATTATCTCTTCAACGACTCCCAAAGAGTGTTGTGACCAATTTTGGTGCAAAAACTTTGGGGCTTTCACTGAGAAAACCTAGATTTTCTCCTGCTCTTCGGATCTGTCATTGATACCGGATTGAATAAATTTAAGAGAGAGATCCAGGTCATCAAATCCAACTTCCTTCCCTTCTATTCAGATTTGCAAAAAATCTAGGAAAGGAATTCAACTTTCAAGATGGTTAGCACAAGAACCACCTCAAACGCTGTCAATCAAGAAGGACAGGATAGACAGAATCCTGCCCCACTACCTCCATCTAATCAAGAAGTTGCTGGGCACTCGGAACCGTCAGGTCCGGTTACCCGACAAGAGCTACAGTTGCTACTCCAAGAGCTGACCCAGAGTCGGCAGCAACTAGAAGAACAGCTACGCGCTAACGCTGAGCTAGTCAACAAGCTGGATCGCCAGAAACGAAAGAGATCCACGAGAGACCATGCTTCTCGCTCCTCCAGCGAAAGTTCTTCATCTTTTGATTATCATAACCGGCCTCTATGACCCCGGCTAGATGGGAGTCGTATGCCACCTGTTGGAAATCAACCGGCCCTGACTGTTGGACAATTGAGAGTTGGTCCATCAGCCAGTTTCCAAACCGGACCCTCCTTCCGAGGAGGTGTCGTTCTTCACCACACCGCAGAATACCGCACCACTGACGTTGCGGCTGAACCAGGAGTCGACACCCAAGATCAGTCGGACCTGGACCGTCGTCATAGCGGACGTACTCCTGAACCGTACGTCCTAGAAGACTATGAGGCACGAAGTCAAGACTTGGACCATCGACAATATCCGGTCCAACCCCGAAGAATGGAACGCAATCATACTTCGGTGTAGGCCGCACAAAACGCGCAGATGCCGGATCTGTCAACTATGATACGTCAGATGATCCGTGAGAGTCAGGGATTCACAAATGACAATTGGGGAGTTTCTTGAAGTCACACTCCCTTTACGGACGATATTCTTACTACTGAACCCCCACGGCAATTCATGATGCCAACTCTACCCATATATGAAGGAAACTCCGACCCCAACCAACATATTCTGAAATATGAATGGTCGATGACCGCTGCCAGAGCCGACGATGCAGTGAAGTGTCGTAGTTTCCCCATATCCCTGGGGGCATCGCTACCATGTGGTTCACTCGATTGCCACCTCGATCCATCTCTTCATTCGACCAGTTAGCCACAAAATTCGTTGAGCAATTCTGCATGCACGTCGCAAGGCCAAAAGATGTCAACACTCTATCTAGTGTCACTCAAGTTCCCGGAGAGACACTCAGACACTACTTAGAGAGATTCCATATTGCATGTGCGGAGATCAGCAATCCAAACGATAACTCCATCCTTATGGCGTTGACTAAGGGGATCGACCCCGATTCTGAGTTTATCAACTGGTTAGCTGGGAAACCACCTGCATCGTTGGACCGTTTCCATGCCAAAGCGGCCCAATTCCTGAGACGGGAAGACGCGAAACAGTCTAGGAAGCAAACTGATGCAGGACCAAGCACGGAAGGGATCCAAAGCAATGTTGCAATCAAACAGTCTGGCGAGAGCTCCAGAAAAGTTCAGTTGAACATTAAAAATAAACAAGCTCGGCGAAGAGAGCGTGAATCAAACTAAAAAACAAGATCAAAATCATGGCCCGCAGCGCAAGAATCCAATGTTTGACAGTTACACTCCTCTGAATACATCACTAGAGGACTTGTACTTACGAACCTGTAATACAATTCAGTACCAAAAACCAGCACCAAAACCGTCGTCAGAGAGACAAATCCAAACGGGAAAGTTTTGCAGGTTCCATGAAAGCTACGGGCACAATATGAACGAGTGTCGTCACTTACAAGATCTCGTTGAAAATATGATCTGAGAAAGTAAGATGGAACAGTCTGTGCGGACACCTCAGCCCAGAGAAGCGGGCCCATCAAATCCAAACAATGAACCCAATCGACCGAGACAGGAGGACTCGACTTATCCCCGTGGAAGATTGGTGATAAACGCCATCAGTGGCGGACCAACTTACTCAGGAGCCTGGAACGACGAAAATCCTCGTCACTGTCACACATGATAGGCTCATTCAATCTGTGAATATTTTGCAGTTTCCTTTACATTCTGAAATTTGAATTTGTAATAAGGCACTGACTTTGCCAGATTTTCTTATTTCAGCAATAAAATACTATCTCTTCATGCTAGAGCTGTGATTCACCGAATACAACATTCAACAATCACGACACATGAAGAGCTAAGTTCCATCAAACAATGGAATTTATTCAAATAGCGAGTGACTGTGATACGACCGGCCACTCACTAAGTGAAACCCCAGCTCGGGGGCAAGCCATCACACCAAAGACTTAACTGGACCAACGCACGACAGTCCTACAACTAACTCCAACTTCCCAGAGTGTGAATTGGAGTATAAACATTCAACAATTCGTTCCCGGAGTGCGAACGGACTCCAACTTCCCAGAGTGTGAATTGGAGTATAAACATTCAATAACTCGTTCCCAGAGCGTGAATGGACTCCAACTTCCCGGAGTGTGAATTGGAGTATAAACATTCAATAAATCGTTCCCGGAGTGCGAACGGACTCTAACTTCCTAGAGTGTGAATTGGAGTATAAACATTCAACAATTCGTTCTCGGAGTGCGAGCGGACTCCAACTTCCCAGAGTGTGAATTGGAGTATAAACATTCAATAAATCGTTCCCGGAGTGCGAACGGACTCGAACTTCCCAGAGTGTGAATTGGAGTATAAACATTCAACAAGTTGTTCCCGGAGTGCGAACGGACTCCAACTTCCCAGAGTGTGAATTGGAGTATAAACATTCAATAACTCGTTCCCGGAGTGCGAACGGACTCCAACTTCCCATAGTGTGAATTGGAGTATAAACATTCAACAATTCGTTCCCGGAGTGCGAACGAACTCCAACTTCCCAAAGTGCGAATTGAAGTATAAACATTCAATAATTCGTTCCCGGAGTGCGAACGGACTCCGAATTCCCAGAGCGTGAGTTGGAGTATAAACGTCGAATTCATCGTTCCCAGAGTGTGAACAGACTCCTAAACAGACCAAATAGATGTGACTGACCATCCAGCGGCTATCTCCAGATTCCCAGAGCGCGAGTCGGAGTACAAACGTCAATTCCAGGTTCCCAGAGTGCGAACCCAAACATACATGTTATCTCCAAGTTCCCATAGTGTGAATTGGAGCGTAAATACCAAGTCAAAGTTCCCGGAGTGTGAACTGAAGTATCAATACTAACTCCAAGTTCCCAGAGCATGAAGTGGAGTATAAACATCAATCCCAGGTTCCCGGAGTGCGAACCATGTTACAAACATCGATAACTCTTAAATTCCTGGAGTGCGAACCGGGTTATCGATCTCAAATTATCCTAAGTCCCCAGAGCGCGGACATGTGCTTAAGACATGCAATAAGTGTGATCAACAATCAAGATGCAAATGTTGTTCCCCAAGACTAGGGGGCAAAAAAAGCTAAGTATTAATCACTAACCAAAGTGATACAATGTCCGAAGTTCAACTTATTCATCGATCACAACTTGTGACCAAGATTCTCAGACTTGGCAAATAAAACGAACTCTACTTGACGGTAAAAGCACCACAAGTACACCGGACTGAAAACCGAACACTACAAACACTTAAGCATAAAAGAAATGAGAATTGAAACAAAGAAACTGAATTTTATTTCAACTAACTAGAGACAAGGACTTACATGCAAATAAGTTCTTCCAAAGAAGAATTCCTACTTGCAGGGGCCGAACCTGCATCTATACATGACCTATCTATCATAAAATCCACTTAAGCGGCCCATCTACTTCTTCTTTTTGAATCTCCTTATCAGCGGTTCGTCATCGGACTCGTTGGAAACAGAGATCCGTCGTTTGGAGCGTTTCCTCTCCGGTGGTTGCTCTTCGGCTGGGGCCATAATGTCAATGTCCTCCTTAGAGCTCGAATCTACGTGAAGGCTTTCCGCCGGAGGAGTAGGATGGACTGGGTCCACGATGGAAGGTGGGATAATGTCGCTTGATGATATCACCATTAAAGGTGTTGGGCTATGCGCCGCCATGCTGCCACCAATACTACCACTTTGCCCTGCAGCCTCTATTTCGGCATTGATCTCGGCCAGAATTTCCTCATCACGAGTCGCTTGGGCCTGGCTGGGGGCATCCACAGTTTGCATTGAAGAGCTAGAGGTTGGAGGGAGGTCACTAATGATGAACGGTAGGTCTGTGGAGAAGCCACCCTGCTCCCCGAGCAGCTCGCTCACCATTTGTTCGTTAAGAGATAATCCGCTCCCCTGCGCCGCTTCAGTTGATACTGCTGTTACGACAGCAGTCTCGGTGGTAATGGCTCTCTCCCCTTTACTCGATTCTTGAGTCGCGGCAATCGGCGCAACTCCAGTCACTAAGCAAAAATAAGAAGAAGTTATTAGTAACTGCTTCAAAACAAACTCTCCGTTCGAAATACACTTGAGATAAGTTCGGAGTACCTTCCTCAGTTTGACTCGTTGACGGTTGGACAGTCTCAGAGACGTGCTCCAGAATAGGAGATAACCGCGGCTGTTCTGGGTCATAAGCAGGAACAGATTGTGAACCAACCATAGATACATGCTCTAACGAAGGTGGAGCGGTGATTTCAATAACAGTAGCGTGATGCTCAACACCAGATCCCTCTCCAATCTCCAGAGATCGGCCACCAATCATCTCCTTCTCATGAGCAATAATAGCGTCATGGAGGATCTATTTCTCATCCTCTGTTAGCAACCGGTTTTCGAGTTCAAATCGGTCGACCGATTCATCCGGATGCGCTTCCTCTTCCTCCGCAACCAATCGACCCCAAGCGCTACGGAGGTGTACCGGGTAATCCTGGACCAGGCCAAATTTCTATGTCTCAACACATTGGCGTTGTAAGTGATGAGCAGATCTTCAATATCGGCCTCCAGCCTGGCCTCCGCTTGTTGAACTTTCTCCTCAACCTCCGTTTCGACCGCCTAGACCTCGGCTACTGCCGTATCCCGTTCAGTCCGAAGCATCACGGCTTGTTCACACGCCTCTTGAGCTGCGTTGTTCGCATCATCCCTATCCTTGGCGATTTCGGCAAATTTGGACTTAAGCTCGTTTAGCTCCTTCAGGGATGCATCCCTCTCGGTAGCGACTAGGGTGATTCGATGGCCCATATCTTCTATCGTGGTGTAATGCTCACATTTCATCCAATCCATCGTTGCCTGGGCTTCGTCGGCTTTTTTGATAGCCTCCATCTCAGATTTCCGAGAAGATTCAGCTTCAGTATTTAGCACCTCAATAATACGGCTCTTTTGAGCTAACTCAGCCGGCAACCTCTCGATGGTGGTCCCACGCTCAAAGGCCAATGCCTACGCTTAGTCAGCCGCTTTTGACCATGCTTTGTACTGAGCATAAAAATCATGCACGTAGTCATGTACTAACTGCTCAGCTTCCTCCGGGATCTTCTTTAAATGTGAGGGAAAGATATAGTTGTCGAAGTAGATGTTTGGAAAATCTTTCTTTAGCTGAGCAAGCTTGATTGCTCCTTCCCTTGAAATTTCCACGGGGGGCTGTTCTGTAACGGCAGTAGTTATTGTTTCGCTCTTAGAATGGCGGGATTCATGCCTAGAAGATTGAGAAGCCGACGTGTAGTGTGAAGATTCAGAGGGACGAGAGACATGAGCAGGAGGTTGTATGGGATCTTTGGGAGGAGGAGTACACGATCGAGATCAACGCTTATAGCCTCTGTCTATATCATATCTCTCTTGACTAGAATACCCAGAGTGTCCCTGGTCGTAATCTCTGTCCCCTTCTCGTCTGCGCGAATCATGATATGAAGACTTGCGGGCATGTCGGAGACACCCTAACATTGAACCTCGCCTAGACATAGTATCTGCAAAGCAGGATAAAATAGAATTAATCACCTTTCAAAACAGGTAGTTTACAGTCAAAGGTTATGCAGTGTTGTGAAATATGTATGAATGTGCAACCCCCCGACCAACCGGATGTGTCTGCCACACCAGTGGGAAAAGACTCCCTCAAAACTAAAGTTTCTAAAAGTTCTTCCAATCCGGCATCATGCTGCAGGGACACATTGTCCGGGATTGGAATATCGAAGAGCCCTTCATAAAGGCTTCTAGTTCTCGGAGGAGACATCTCCAAAATTCTAACTCCAGGGAGAGGATCGGGCCGTGACAACCGATTTCCATCTCACCTTCTTAGTTGGCTTGACAATGGCGGCCTTGCCTTTTCTCTGCTCCGCGACATCCTGAACCACATCTGTAGGCTCGGTCAACGGCTCATCGTCGGTAAGGGTCCTTTCAGAATCAGCTCCGTCAGCTATAATAACTTTGGGCTTCTTGTGCTTGACTCGTTTTTTCAAAACGGTCTTTAGTGCCCCCTCAAAATTTATACTCTGCCCTCGTTCGATCAACCCGTAAGTCCGGAGATTCCAATCCGTCAGAAGCAACTCGATATCCCTATCTTCGCTCGGGACTCCCCGGAGTACTCGTACTATCTCCGTAAATTGTTCGCCTTTGGGTCGCTGAATCGTTGCTGTAAAAAGAAAAAATATAAGTTTCACTTCGACTACGATTTCCATAGTAATTATTTGAGAACTCAGCTGTACTCACGTCTGAATAACCATCGCCGGGCAAACCCTGGAGGACATTTGACATAAAACCACTCCGTCCTGTAATAACTCAATCTGGTCCAGGACCCAGTAACCACTTGACAATTCCTCACCGCTTCCAAAAATGTGAAGGAGGGGTAATCACCTCGGGTTTTAAAATTGAATAGATATCTGATCTCAGCCGGGATCGGTGGTCTATGGAGATACTCCATGAAAACGATGAACAAGCTGTTCACGGAAGCATATCCGTTCGGGTGTAGTTGAGACAGGGCGATCCTCAAAAAAGATAGTACTTCCCTTATGTACTCATTGAACGGAGGAAGCGTCCTGGCCGCGCATGCGTGGCGATTGAATGCTGTATATCCTTTCGGCGGATTGTGTGGTCTCATTTGGCCCCGGTAATAACACGTCATCCAATGACAGGCCGTGCCTCAAGCATATTCTCCCCAACATATCTTCAGAAATATTGGAATGAACGGAGTCCGATGGATTAGCAATAAAAGACGCATTGGGAAACTCGTCCGGGGCCGGTCCGATGATCTCAGGTTCAATATCCGGAACCTCTAGTCTCGAAGCAACTGTACTTTGAATCTCCTGCTGCTGCGAACTTGAAGGTACCATAACTAGCTAACTCATGAGAAACCATCGTTAGAGGACAAAGGACCCGTGCATTTCCCCAGTGTAAAGTGTATGAATGTATGTTGTACAGTGCCATGCATTACTTGAATAAGTGTCACAGAGTTAAAGGAAATATGCAAACGACAAAGCTACGGAGTCCAGTTATAATGACTGTCATCGCTGACCGTCATCACTAAACCGTTTATATGATGGAGATTGATTCGGATAGAAGTTGTTATGGTTCCATCGACGAGCTTCAAAAGGTGGTCAAGTATGCCGTTTAACATTCAAGTCCAAATATGCAGGAATGAAGCTCGTCGGAATTATGCTTAGAAAATGTCAAACTTTGGTATCCATCATAGAGGTTTCAAACCGACCACAAGGAGCTCGTTCGAATCCATCACAATACCACTTCGAAACGATACAGAGAGGCGTGCTTCGAACCCATGAACAAGTGCCAAGTTCGAACCGATCAATGAAGGATGACTTCGAACCGATCCTTGTTTAGCTAGTTCGTACCGATCAGGAAACCCTAAACTTAACATCGATCACGTTCGAATCGATACCCTTCGTATCGATATAAAGTTAAGAACTTCGAAACGATAGCTGATGGATTCGAGGTCCATCGATTCGAATGGAACCATCAAAATAGTCAATCGGTGCGAACTGCGTCACCCCCATGAAGGTCATCCCAGCGATCGATACGAAATCCAAGAAAAAATGATGCCGCCATCGTCGATTTGAACACGAGTCCCCAGATGGTTTCGAAGCTCCCCCAAACCAGATCTGGTTTTACCAATCACCAGAGTGGCCAATCAATGAAGAAGTGGTAGGTTCGAAATAGCTTTGCTGTTTGGATTCGAGGTTAATTACCTAAGATTGAGTGATGGATTCGAGGAATTAAAAGGTTGGGATCTTGAGTGGTTCGAATACATAACACAGTGCCTTCTTCTCTGAAGCTTCGAGACGATGCAGAACACGGTAAACGCAAGGCAAGAGTAAAAAGTAAAAAGTGAAACAGTGGAAAACCCTCTGCTATTTATATGAAGCCTAGGAAGTGACCGAGCCGTTTCGCATCCCAGTTAACTCAACCGGTCACAACCGGTCAATTATCGGATCGATTCGAAGTCAGCCTTCGAATCCATCTGCCTAAGGCCCTATCGATTCGAAGTTAACCTCACACTTCATCGATACGAAACACACAGTAGGGCAACGAGATGCATTGATGCATACGAACAGTGGGCACATCGATTCGAAGCCCCTGTTCACATCAACAAATTCGCAACTCCATCCACAACCTACCGTACGAACGACGATTTTGTATCCATCATTTCCTACCGATACGAACGACGACTTCGTATCCATCATTTCCTATCGATACGACTACAATTTCGTATCCATCCTTTCTCATCAGTGCGAATGAACGTTTCATACTTGTCCAAGCCATCGGTTCGAATGTCAGTTTCATACCCATCATAGCATAAGCATACTCCATCCATACGAATGTAGATTTCGAACCCATCGGTGCTCAAACACATCGGTTCGAAGTATTACATTCGCGCAACTCAAAGTCGTTTCCTTCAACCTTATATATCGGTTTAAGAGAGGATCGATACGAAGGGACTTTTTCAAAACAACCATCAAGCGTTGTCTCAACTCAAATTTCCAAATCGGTTCAGGAGAAAATCGATACGAAATTCGATAGCAAACCAAAACTGACAACAACTCGTGGACGTACGATGTTAACAAGGGTCAAACTAACATATGTGCATATATGTCGAACTAACATTCGATTTTAAACATTTACAGGGATCGAATACTCATCTTGTTACAAATGCAACAGCCAACGGCTAAGCGCTATTATACAGCAATCAATCATATCAACGCAAGGTTATAGCAATACAGAGTACGAGCCTCAACAAAAAAGAGAGCAATGATTGTTCAGAGAGAAATTGCAGCCATTCAAAGCATGTCATGTTCCCATAAGACGTACTTTGGGGGGCAAAATGTTATCCCGCTTTTTGGCAAAGCCGCGATACCGAAAGATCGATCGAAAATGGAGAATAGTTCGTCTCAGAGATTGGTCATACTTCGTTTCGCTATTGATATCACTGAATTTGTCCGAGTCTAGATTGAGCTACAATTGATAGGACATGAGAAGAAAGATCATAGAAGTCATCATCTCAAATTTCAAGTCAATCCGAGTTCATACGCTCAAGTTATGATTGATTCAACTTGAAGGGAAAAACATTGGTTTCGAATCCATCATGGTAGGTGTCTTCGAACCCATCACCGAACACCGTTCGAACCAATCACCTTCGAATCGATGGACCTCGAACCCATCGGAGTGCCTCGGTTCGACTCCATCAACTTCGAATCCATCGAGTTCGTATCGATGGGCCTCGTATCTATGGAGAGGTTGCAAAGCTCGTATCCATCAGGGAAACGCAAGTTCGTATCCATCAAGCATCGGCCATTCGACTCCATCGATAAATCCTTGTTCGAACCCATCATTGGTTCCTTGTTCGAACCCATCCATGAAGCCTTGTTCGAACCCCTCAATAAAGCTTCGTTCGAATCCACTGGGTCAACTAGCCATGGTGACGTGCCTTTCATCGGTTCGAATGCGTCGAGATATATGGAGTCGAAGCGGTCATCTCGGAGCAAAACCCGGATCGAGGCAAAGTGTGCGTTCCACGTCAACACGAAGACGCGTGCCACCATCGATTCGAAACCATCGATTCAAATGGATGGTTTCGAACCAAACAGCCATGCAATGAATCCCATTTCGTATCCATCATATCTCTCAATCCACTGATCCAAATGCTACGAAATTTTCACAGAAGCTTGCATACATGTTGAAGAATGTCCACACCAAATTTCACCTCGATTGGATTATTTTATGATCGATTCGAATGGAGTTTGAATCGATGCCAACGTGGGCCCAAATTTCCTGAGGCCGGGCGTGTGGGCCCCCTCACGTGCCACAAGTGGTCTCCCGAGTTTTCAGCGAAATATCAGCACACTACACCTATAAATAGAGCCCCAGAGTCAACATAAAAAGGATCTTCTTTCGACTGTTAAGCGCCCAGACTCTGCCGGATTGAGATCTCCATCATCCTACATCATAATTTTGTTGTTGATTTCGAATTTCCTGTTGTAACTTGCTGTTGATCGCTGTAACAACTTGTAATCATTGAAAGAGAATCAATAAAACATCAAAAAACTTCACAGTGGACATAGGCAACACGCCGAACCACTATAAATCGCTTGTCTACGCATTTACTTTACTGTTGATTAGAGTTTTTGTTAGATAATATCTGTTTTTAATCTACATTCTTCATTATTATCTCTTCAACGACTCCCAAAGAGTGTTGTGACCAATTTTGGTGCAAACATAAACTATTTGATGTTATTGAGCTAACCAATAAACATCTTTCCTTAAAACACTCTGAGGTAAAAAGATCGAAGTAGTCAACTCAGTTTTAAGACCCGTATTTTATTTAGGCCTTCATTTGAATTTAAAATAAAATTAATAATAAATAATAAATAAATAAAATAAAATTGATATTTGGTATATACTCTTAGGATGTAGAAGAGTATTATATAAGTAAATAAAAGTGGAGTAAGTTTTTAATTTAATGTTTTATAAGATGCGTATTTATAAAATATATATAAAATTAAGTGAAAATTTATGAAGTAACTCATAAATAATTTTCGTATTGAATAGAATACTAAATGAAAATGGAAGTAATTTAGAAAAAGACTAGCGTGGTTAAGAAACAAATCAGATTACGTAGGTAAGTTATACATAGATCATTTTATTCGCGTGGTTCTTCTCTAGGATTCGAGTAAAAAAGTTCAATGGTGATTCACACTAGTCCAAAAAAGGTTCTCTTACTTGATTCTTGTTAGCAAACACTATTCAAATCATCGGTATGACATTGAGGTTTTCTATCATAGTATATGGCTACGTAAGGAGAAGAGAGGTTTCTAATCAAGGAACCTAATCGGCGTTCACACTAGAGAGGTTGAGTAATTAATTATAGTTTGGAAGTGAAGTCTGTATCCGAGCAAGTGGTCAGACCAGATATTGTGTACGAATGATTTATGTATATCTTACAATTTTAAGTATATCTATATGCTTTGTTTTGTAGCTTAGGAAAGTTTGGGAGTGGCTTTCAATTTTTCTCGGAGAGCTTAGATATTTTTTCTAGCAATAACCCAAGGCCGATGAGCGTAATGGTATGCTTAGGAAATTTTTTATATCCTTGGACGATGGAGAAAATTGTGAACCTAAGAAAAATTCAATATCTTGTTTGTTGGTTATTTAAAATTTTAAATAATGTTATGTGTTAGTTTACTACTTTATGGAATTTGATTTGATAGATAGTGTGATTTTATATGGTATAGTTTATAAATTTGGTATTTATTAGGACTTAAATCTCTGTGATTTTGAAATAGTGATTTCGAAAGAATTTTTAAAATAAATAATATAATAATATTTTAGAAACTTTGGTGAAGAACTGTTATTTTAGGATATTCGAAAGGAGATTTTGTGAAGTGGTTATTCAAATTTTTTTGTTATGACCAAAGTTGGGCGATTGTGAGTTTTTCGATTTGGAAGACTCGCCAGGTATATTTATTTAATATAGTTATTTTTAGGAGGAACCAGAATACCGTTGGATGCTCCGCGTTATTTTGATTCTAGAGTTATACCATGCTTCGGTCGGAGGAGCCCCCTTCTTGTCATAAGTGATTTTGGTTTTGATATATTTCTCTTTGGAGTAATTTGAAAATATAATTTGAATATAATATCTCGATCATTTAGTTCTAAATTTATATTTTGAAAAGATTGGATGCTTAGTATTTTATTATAGAGTATTCTCTGTACTTTTGTAGCATATGGTTGTTATGTTGTTTATGTTTCTATTGCTTGTGTTAAAAATAGCTAGTGTATTGCTCTTTTGTCAGCATGATTCTCTTAGGAATTATGTAAGTATAATTTAGGTACAGGGAAGAAAGAGATCACTATTCGATTGCTTTTGCACTTGCATTCGCATCGAGATAGTAATTTTCTTGTTAAAAATCAAATTAAAAAGAGGTATGTAGTAGATTTAGAGATTGGTAATTGGTTGATGATTTTATACCCCAGATATGAGAGGTCACTTTTAGGCCTTTTATTTTCTTTGTTGATTTAGGCCAGTTGTGGCGAGCCGTAGTTTTTCTATATCTAGTCACACAACGGAGGCGCTATCAAAAAATTTCGTAACATAAGCAACTATAAGAAACTAAGGGAAATTGAAGATTTTCTACCTTTAGGAATTTCGAGAAAGGAATTCCTTTGAGGGGAGGGGGGAGAATGTAACATCTTGGAAAACTAAAAAATAAATTATATTCAAATATAGGAATTATTTAAATATTTGAATTGTGAATTAAATGGATTTAATAGTCCAATTTAACTCCTTTTAATTAATAAATAATAATGGTGAACTATATTACTACCAAATATCCTTGTCGACCTTGTCGAAACCAGATTGAGTGAAAGACAAAGAAGAATAAGAGAACTCCAGCAAGACCTTTCAAAAGAGTCAAAGAGATGCTATAGTCAAAGTACAGAAGTATCATAATCTTTCAAAGTAGGTGCTTCCGCATGCATGAAGACCTTTCAAAGGAGTTAAAATAACATCTTTCAAAGACAAGGAATGACAACTCTTTATATGCACGCTAAACTTTTCGAAACCAAAGGTTTCACCTTCATTCAAAGCACTCAGAAACATGCTTTGGTCACAACAACCCTTTTGATAGCCAAACCAAGCCTTTCAAACCAGTCAAAGACATTAATATCCAATGAAGGTTCTGCATCAAGTTACAAGTAAAAGATTGGAAGCCATTAACAGTGTCGAAACCATTAGCATTTTAAAACCTTTGAAACCCTTGGAGACAGCTTACCGAACGTGTCGAAAGCTCCTACAAAGAAACATAAAGAAGAAAGGCGCAACCATCCCTTTCGACAAAGACGGAAGTAGTTAATCCTATTCGAAAGCATTGTAGTGGGATGCGCAAGTGTTAAAAGAATCGAAAGCATTCTAAAGACAATTTTGAAGCCATCTTTCGACCAGGTCGAAAGCAGTAGGTCGAAAGGTGCTGACCAATATCTATAAATAAGACACAAGGGGCCTGGTTTTGGGGATCCGAACTGAGTCAATCAGCACCTATATTTTCTTAATTCTATAAACTTGTAACCCTATTTTGTAGTCCAATTAGGGAAAATTGATCAATAAAGGCTTCGTTGAGTTGATAAAGGGAATACTTCAATATTCTTGATTACTTAGTTGTTTCGAAAGCTTTTATTAGTTATAACACAATTTTCTGCGTATCGACCCCATCGAAAGACATTTCAGACTTGGTCGAAACCCTTACGTTTTTATGTAATCCCAGTTATTTACTCCAGGCCACCTTTCACTAGACATATACCTTCTAGTGGATCGAAACCTTAACTCAAGCCACTTTTACCGTTGATTCCAAGTCCAAATCCAAGTCACTTAAGATTCCAACTTTCGACAAGGTCAAAACCATTCAGAACAAATCATACCCTTGAACCTTAGAGCCATCTTTAGGCTTCCGCAACCACTTCGAAAGGGCTGTTTCGAAGGGATAACCTAACTGCTCTATTCAGCTCTAGAAAGGCCAAAAAGAGGAGTATTTAAAACTTTCAACCAAATCGAAAGGTCAATAAAAAGGAAGTGTCACAATAAGGACTGATTCGAAAGATAATCTAAGGAAGGCATTCACATCCTAGCACATGCCAATAAGTCAGAAGAGATAAAAAAGGATTAACTTTTCCTATTAAATCAACTTTGAGGTATTGACAAGTTTTCTTGTAGACAACATCGCTTTGCAAATTATTTACAATAATAAGTAGTTTGAATAAATAGTAAGAAAAGTAATTTTTAATAAAATGACTTGACTTTTAATGACGTAGTTTTAAATGAATTTGTAGGATTTTTTTCATAATTTTTAAATTGAAAAATATTTAAATTATCATTTAACGTATTTTTCAACAAACGAAGGAATTTTTGAAATTTTATGGAATAAGATGACCAGTGTATTTCATTGTTGTTTTGTGATCTTGTCACATTGTTATTGTAACGATCCCGATTTTTGAGTCAAATTTAATTTGGTAATTAATATAAATTTATGGATTTAATTGTGAATTAATTTGAATTTTTTCAAATTAAATAAGATATGTTTTTGTTTATATGTATATAAATAGTTTGTAAATAGAGTTTGAATTTGAAATTCAAATATAAATATCTTAGAAAAAATTGGATTTAAAAATAATCTATATTTTAAAACTAATAGAAATTTGCTTTCTAATTTTAATATATATGTATTACAATGATTTAGAAGTTATATTTTAATTTAATATAATAAATTTTCAAAAGCTATTTGAAAGCTAATTTTTATATTTTGAAGACTTATATATATAAATAAATAAAGGAAAATGTATATAAATAAATATTTATTAGATTTAATAAAAAGGTTTAGTACATTTTCTTTTGTAATTTAACTAGAGATAAATGAAAATTTATATAAATAAGTTTAAATCTAAAAACATAAGTAAATTTTAAAATAAAGGTTTAAACATTAAAATATTTGCTTATAGCACTTGCAAAATAATTACAACATGAGAGTAACAAGTGTTAGCTTAGTATAGCTTGCATTTACAGGTGGCATGTTTGATCTATTTTCTTTTTATTTTTGAAATAAATAAATAAAGAAATTTCAAATATATATATATATATATATATATATACTTCATCTCCTTTCTTTCTCATTTTCTTTGATCCATTCAAACCAAAGCTTAAAGAAAAAATCCGAATCAAACAAAAACCAGACAATAAAACCTATAGCATCTCAAAACATCAAACAATCAACTTCAACTCAGTTTTAAAAGCAAAGCAAAGATCAATATCAACTCAAATCTGAAGCATGCAAATTGATTCAATTTTATCAAATAATTTCAAGCTGTTTCAACCAGAAAAAGATTCAACTTAGTAGAGCAAAGTTTCAGATCAAATTTAAGACCAAATAAATTCAAATTAAGAATCAATCACAAGTGAATCAAGGTTCAAATTCAATTAAAACAAGAAACTTTCAAGATAAGAGTCATTTCCAGGATTTTGCTTCTCTGTCTCATTTCCAGGCTTAAAGTCTGTTCTCTATCAAAACCCATCCAGGTGCGCAAACTCTAAATTTCAAGCTAGATCATCATATATGTTAATTTTTTTATAAAAGTGAATCGAATATGTTTTGTTTGGATGTATGAATGGGTTTCTTTGGTTTATATGTATGTTTGAATTGCTATGCATGTTTGTGTAAAAGGTTTCTAGCCTTTATTCTTGACTTACAGATCAAAGTTTCTCAAAATAAAATTCATACCTCTTCCATTGATCAAATTCAAGCCGTGATCCTTTGAAAAGAAATGTTTATAGCGTAGTAATATCAAATTTAAAAATAAATTCAAGTGTGTATATTAAGTATTTATTTACAAAATGATAAATCTCAGTAATAATCAAAAATATGTCAAAGATCAAGGGTCGGGAATTTTTTTTTGATTGTACGATCAGATTCAAACTTCAAAATGATGAATTTTAATATAAATATCACGATTTTTAGATTTAGTATGTTGAGTATTTGTAAGTTGAATGTAAATGCATTTTTGTCAAATCCCGTTGATCGGCGTGGAAAGGACGGTCGTGGTCATGGCTGAAGGAAGATGGGATGGTGGCGAACCCAGGAAAAATGCTCAGAATATATTTAGAGGGTCGAGGTGGCGGCACGGTGGTTTTGTAGGGTTTTAGGTCGACAAAGTTCAAAGGGGAAAATCGCCGTCGATAGTGATCAATAGTCTATCGGACTGGCGGGAACTGGAGTAATGGTTTGTGGCGCAGCTTTGGACGAAGTCGCATGGCCTCTGGTGGTCAGGATCATCGGCGAAGGATGATTTTGTCAACCCAGTTGATTCCAGAAAAGAAGTTCTATCGTTCGATTTTAAAATTCTGATCGAGTTCATTGACCTGGGTTTAGGAAGCTCGAGTAGGTGTTGTCTACGTGCCAAAGGTCGAGGCAGAAATCAAAGGTGATCGGAAGGTTTGTGCACATGCACACTTGTATTTGGGTGTCTGGAAATCATGGAGATCGGGGAAAAAGGGATGCTTTCGGGTTCGACTCGAAGTAAGTGATGATTTTGCTCAGGAAAAACGAAGAATAAGGTTAGCACGGGAAAACAATGGAGTGGCTTGGGAAAAATTTAGTAATGGCTCGGATGTTTTGCTATGAGCTTGGAATTGTTTAAATTTGATTCCAAATTTTCGAATTTGAAAACAAAATGGTTTTCTGGTTTTAAATTTGAAAGTAAACTTTGGTAAAAAAAAATTTAAAAGTAAAGAAAGTCAAAGTTTTAAAGGTAAAAGAAAATTTTAACAAATTTTCAAAACAAAATTTTTAAACAATTTTTTAAACAAGTTTCCAGAAATTTGATTTTTAAGTTAAAAATATGTTTAAAATTGTTTTGGGTTTGAATAATTATATTGGAAGGATTATTTAAAATATTCTCAAGTGTTTCAAATAGAATTTGATGATGTGATTAAAATAAGTGATTAAGATAAGTGGTTTATCTTAAGTTAATTAAGGCCTTGGGTAATTAAAGGTCAATCACTTAATGAACGTAATTAAGAGAAATTAGTCATGGTGATTAATTTAAGGATAATTTTTAATGAAATTAATTTATATAATGGATTAGAAATAAATTAATGTAAGTGATTAAAGGTTGGTTAATTACTTAATAATTATAGGTTAATTTATTTAATTACTAAAGAATTAGTTAATGATTAAGAAATAAATTAAGGTTAATTACTTGATTAAGGATTATTTTTTACATGATTAAGAGTAAATAATTATTGATTAAAGATTAATTAATTATGACTAAGGTTTAATTGATTAATGTATTGATTGAAGAGATAATTAGTTACTTAAAGATGATTTTTAATAAATGTAATTAAGGATAATTAATAAATGATTAATGATTGATTAATCAAGTGATTAAAGGATAATTACTCAATGTAATTAATTTGTGATTAGGGATAATCACTTAGTGTAATTTATTATGGAAAATTAATTAAATGGAAATTAATTAAGGGTTAATTTATTCTTATAATTAATTAAGGATAATTAAATTAAAGGATAACTAAATAATTAAAGGTTAATTATTTAATGATTAAAGGTTGATTTGTTTATTAATTAAGGATAATTAATTAATAAAGGTTGATTAATTTATTATTAAAGGTTAATTAATAAACAACTAAAGGATAATTAATTGATATGGTTTGTAATTAATTAATGATTAATTAACCAGGATTAGTAATTTATACATAGGTAATTAATCTGATTTAAATTAATCAGGTGATTTATTGATCTTACTTATGGATGTTTGGATTGTATCGAATACTTTGAATTGTTTGACATCTCTGGTATGTAATGTTCTGTGATATGATTGAGTTGTGAACTGTTACTTATTTATCTGTGAGGCATTTACATATTTATTTGTGAATCTGTGAATGAATATAAGCGTTATAGGATTATACCGCTTATTGATATTGTTGTGCTCGAATTGATGATGATTGTGATATTGTATTATTGTGTGTAAAACCCATGGACTACACCCCACGCGCACAAATATGGATTTCACAAGGAAATTGGTTAAGTCACAGTTATTTTATTCAAACGGTGAAAAGTTTAAAAGTTTAATTTTGAATCCAAATGGTTTTGGAAATGGAATTGAATTGAATATGAAAAGCTTTTGAAAAGGAAGTTTTGAAATTTAGTTTGAATATAATATATCTTGTTTAAGTTTTGAAATTGTTTTGGAAAATTGGTTTGAAAGGTTTATACAAGTTATATAATATATATATATATATATATATATATGGATTTTAAAATCATATTTAAAGTATTTTAAAAGTATTATTTTGGGAACTTAAATTTAACCCAACTTTATACTTTAAAAGCTATAACTTGTGCATATTTGATCGAACTTTTCCAAAACAAAAAGTATTTGTTTTCAAATCATAATGGCTTTTATACAACGAAAGAACTTCCAGTTTTTGTTAAAAAGATTTCAAGTTTGAAATGAAAACACTTTTGAAAGCTATGAATGAATCTTTGTTAAAGACGGGTGAACTTTGTTTTCAAATTGAAGAGGATCTTAAAGGTGTATCTGTTGTATAAAAGATTTGGAATTGAAAGAGTTTTGAAAGCTATGAATGAATCTTTGTGAAAGATGGTGAACTTTGTTTGAAATTGAAAGTGACCCTAAAAGGTGAATCTTTTATTTAAAAGATTAAAATGATAATTTGTTTAAACCATTTGAAAGAAAGGTTTTGGGCTTTATGTTGTGACTTAACTAAGATCCCACTATGTCTATATGTTTTTAAAAATTAAGCACTCATTATTCGGTTTTTCCGAGAGAGGACTTTATGTCATATAACCCATTCTGAATGATGATACGACGTAATGGATAGCATTTGAAGACCGGTGGTGAAGATCTGGTATTTTCGAAAGCGAAAGGATTACCTATCGAATGTCTCTGCACCAAATGACCCTGGTATAGAGATTTGATCACCCTTTGTGATGGGGAGTACGGACGTGATTAGGGATTATCCGGATTTGCAAGGGCTTCTTTTGAAGTGCCTTCGGTTCTGTTCGAACTTGGAACCGACTTGTATGGATGTATTTCTAACTTTAAACTTTGAGATGTAAAGATGTTTTCTATCAAACACATTTCTGTTAGGTGGCGGAGAATTTATTCTCTTAACTTAACACCCTTCTCTGAGACGTACGAGCTTAGAGGTTATGTTGTTGATATTTACTAGTGATACATTCCCAATTTGGTAATGTGGCATACGAACTGCTGATAATTTTTTGATCAAAGCATGGCTTTTGTGAAAAGCGTAGCATTGTGGACGTGACCTCATCAGGACCTCACATCCTGGAATGGTCAAAATAGGAAAGATGCAGCAAGGTTATCGGGGGTAGCACCCATTAGGGTATGTCCATTTCCTTCTGGATAAAAAGTGGTATCATGGTATGAAGCCCAAATATTTAACTTATGTGG
Organism: Allium cepa; assembly: GCA_030765085.1. Taxonomy (NCBI): domain Eukaryota; kingdom Viridiplantae; phylum Streptophyta; class Magnoliopsida; order Asparagales; family Amaryllidaceae; genus Allium; species Allium cepa. The sequence continues at coordinate 697,896,523 of CM060942.1, read as the reverse complement.
TTGCTGCAAATCTATTGCTTTGTGGTTGTTACTGTTGATGGCCCTCGGATAAAGGCCGGTATCGACTGAGGGATAGCATACTCGCGTTAGTAGTTACCTAGTTCACAGAGGTAACCTGGCTTTGTGTTGGTAGAGATCCAGTTAGGTTGTCGAAGCGTCCCTCCAGAGGCGTACCCATGTAGCCCAAGAAATTTCTTAGCCTGACCATTGTTGGAAATCCAATCACCAATACGTGCCCTGTACGGTTTTAGTTGTATAACCTGCCATTCTTAAATGGTAGCTATAGCAGGCATAATACAATGGTACCTATGGTGGCTAAGATTAATATTATACCGTCGAAAGGATTTCTACACTATGCACTAATAATAATATCAAATGGTTTTGCTTATCAAGCATGTTTGACTATCATATGGAGAAATCTCCCCCAAGTGTGTGTCGGGAGGCCTTATGGTAGTTTCATTTTCCAAAAAGCATTACGGATTTCTTCTAGTTCTTTTGTTGTTATTGTTTAAAGGATAAAATTATTTTCTCACACCAGTCCCATGATTGATCTGGAGTTTATTGTTCCATTTCTAAACTCTGGGTGCCCACAAATTTCCACACAGGCAGCATAGAGTCAGGTTTTCAGATAGTCGGATTGTAGACGTAGATTCAATAGCGTTCGAAGTCTTTGGTTTGGTAGCATTTGGAAATCTTCTTCAGTCTTTGGTCTTTGAAGCCTTTGGATTTGGTGATCGCAATTTTTTCACTTCAACATAGTTACCTAATTTGCTTCATTACAACGTGATGGTGGTTTGAGCTTTCGATTTAGAGCTTGGAGTCTTTGGAGCTTTGGCATTAGAGATGGATTTTGTTGGGATTTCTATCCTTCTCCCTTTTGTAGGTATATGTTAGTGTTCCTCTTTTGGAGTTGTATCCTTCCGCTGCTGTGTTTTCCGCTATTGTGTATCTCTGATACTGATAGTCATTTGTATCAATGTTTTGTATCTATTGTATATCAATAAAATTATTCATTTCTTTTTCCGCTGTGTTGTTGTACTTAATGTGTTATAAGCTCCAGCGAATCGAGTTTCAATGGTTGAATGTGTGGCATTCGAATACGGGTTAAGTAAGGATACTGATTTTCGAGCGCTGAAATTCGGGTCGTCACATTAGGTATCATTGCTGAAGATTGAGTAAAAACTTTAGCTCAAGAGTATAACACATTAGGTAACTCATTAGAGAAAGGGATATAAATACCCTAGAATTAGTATATCCCTAAGATATCCGTCCATACGCCTCAGTAAATTCTCTTACTATCCACTGATAGTAAGTATGGATGCAAGAAGAGGACGAGGTAGGGGACAGGGGAGTACCGCTACAAATGGTCAATACCCTATAACAACAAGAAACAATCTTTCTCTACCAATCTCTTTGATCATTATCCGACATCAGTTCTTTGATGGCTTCGTGGCAGCTGCAAGAAGAAGCATCAGTGTGGTGGTGGCCCTACGAATCGTTGTAAAAAGATTCCTATTTCATATTCTTATCATCATTTTTCTATCATTTTTCGATTTAACTTTAATAAATTTGTAAATTTTAATTGGAATAAATTTATTAATAAAATATGAATCCAAATTGAATTGTATCCATTTGTCAGTTCTTTTGGGTCTTTATATATTCTACGAATGGTTAGTTATTCCTTTGAACTAACCAATGCCCTTGCACATTTCGTAGACTGGATAACCCGAATATTTCATAAAGTGTTGAATAAATTCAATCTCATATTTGTTGATGATATTCTGATTTGGTAAGCCAAATGCAAAATGGATATTCAGTTTGATCTAGTAAAATATTCTCAATCTACTGTATGTTGTCTCCCTATCTAGCAAATTTTGGGGACGAAATTTTCTTAAGAGGCAATCTGTAACGATCCCCGTTTTTGAGTCAAATTTTATTTGGTAATTAATATAAATTTTGGGATTTAATTGTGAATTAATTTGAATTTTTTAAAATTAAATAAGAAATGTATTTGTTTACATGTATATAAATAGTTTGTAAATAGAATTTGAATTTGAAATTAAAATTTAAATATCTTAGAAATAAATTGTATTTAAAAATAACCTATATTTTAAAACTAATAGAAATTTGTTTTCTAATTTTAATATACATGTATATATAACGATTTGGAAGTTTTATTTGAATTTAATATAATAAATTTTCAAAAGCTATTTGAAAGTTAAATTTTATATTTTAAAGACCTATGTATATAAATATATAGATAATGGAAAATGTATATAAATAAATATTTAGTAGATTTGATAAAACGGTTTAATACATTTTCTTTTGTAATTTAACTAGAGATAAACGAAAATTTGTATAAATAAGTTTAAATCTAAAAACATAAGTAAATTTTAAAATAAAGGTTTAAACATCAAAATATATGATTATAACACTTGTAAAATACTTACAACATAAGAATAACAAGTGTTAGCTTAGTATAGCATGCATTTACAAGTGGCATGTTTGATCTATTTTATTTTTATTTTTGAAATTAATAAATAAAGAAAATTCAAATATATATATGTACTTCATCTCCTTTCTTTCTCATTTTCTTTAATCCATTCAAATCAAAGCTTAAAGAAAAAAAATCTAAATAAAAAAACCAGAAAATAAAACCTGTAGCATCTCAAAACATCAAACAATCAAGTTTAACTAAGTTTTAAAAGCGAAGAAAAGATCAATATCAACTCAAATCTGAAGCATGCAAACTGATTCAATTTTATCATACAATTTCAAGCTGTTTCAACCAGAAAAAGATTCAACTCGGTAAAGCAAAGTTTCAGATCAAATTCAAGACCAAATAGATTCAAATTCAGAATTAACCACAAGTGAATCAAGGTTCAAATTCAATTAAAACAAGAAATTTTCAAGCCAAGAGTCATTTCCAGGCTTAAAGTCTGTTCTCTTTCAAAAACCATCTAGGTGAGAAAACTCTAAATTTCAGGCTAAATCGTCATGTATGTTAAAGTTTTTATAAATGTGATTCGAATATGTTTTGTTTGGATGTATGAATGGGTTTGTTTGGTTTATATGTATGTTTAAATTGTTATGCATGTCTGTGTAAAAGATTTCTAGCCTCTATTCTTGACTTACAAATCGAAGTTTCTCAAAATAAAGTTCATACCTTTTCCATTAATCAAATTCAAGCCGTGATCCTTAAAAATGAAATGTTTATAGCACTGTAATATCAAATTTAAAAAATAAATTCAAGTGTGTTTATTAAGTATTTATTTACAAAATGATAAATCTCAGTAATAATCAAAAATATGTCAAAGATCAAAGGTCAGGAATTTTTGTTTTGATTGTACAGTCAGATTCAAACTTCAAAATGATGAATTCTAATATAAATATCAAGATTTTTTAGATTTGGGATGTTAAGTATTTGTAAGTTGAATGTAAAGTTCATTTTTGTCAAATACCGTTGATCGGCGTGGAAAGAATAGTCGTGTTCATGACAGGAGAAGAAGGGATGTAGACAAACCCAGGAAAAATGCTTGAAATATTTGTAGAGGATCGTGGCGGCGGCACGGTTGTTTTGTAGGGTTTTAGGTCGACAAAGTTCAAAGGGGAAATCATTGTCGATGGTGATCAATAGTCGATCGAACTTGGGGAGCTGGATTATTGGTTTGTGGCGCAGCTCTGGACAAAGTCACATGGCCTTCAGTGGTCGAGATCGCCGAAGAAGGATGATTTTGTCAACCCAGTTGATTCAAGAAAAGATGTTCTATCGTTCGATTTTAAAATTCCCGTCGCATTCGTTGACCTGGATGATTAGGAAGCTCGAGTAGGTTGTTGTTGACGTGCCAAAGGTCGGGGCAGTGATCAGAGGTGATCAGAAGGTTTGTGCATGTGCACACTTGTATTTTGGGTGTTTGGAAATCATGGAGATCGGGGATGAAGGGATGCTTTCGGGTTCGACTTGAAGTAAGTGATGATTTTGCTTGGGAAAAACGAAGAATAAGGATGGAACGGGAAAACAATGGAGTGGCTCAGGAAAAATTTAGTAATGGCTCGGATGTTTTGCTATGAGCTTGGAATTGTTTAAATTTGATTCCAGATTTTCAAATTTGATAAGAAAATGGTTTTCAAGTTTTAAATTTGAAAATTAATCTTGTTCAAGATTAAAAATTTAAAAATAAACTTTGGTAATCAATGTTTTAAAGGTAAAAGAAAATTTTAACAAATTTTCAAAACAAAATATTTAAAGAAGTTCTAAAACAAGTTTCCAGAAATTTGATTTTTAAGTTAAAAATATGTTTAAAATTTGAATAATTATATTGGAATGATTATTTAAAATATTCTTAAGTGTTTCAAATAGAATTTGATGATGTGATTAAAATAAGTGATCAAGATAAGTGGTTTATCTTAAGTTAATTAAGGCCTTAGGTAATTAAAGGTTAATCAGTTAATGAGCGTAATTAAGGGAAATTAGTCATTGTGATTAAATTAAGGTTAATTTATTAATGAAATTAATTTATGTAATGGATTAAAAATAAATTAATGTTAGTGATTAAAGGTTGGTTAATTACTTTATAATTAAAGGTTAATTTATTTAATGATTAAAGAATCAGTTAATGATTAAGGAATGAATTAAGGTTAATTACTTGATTAAGGATTATTAATTACATGATTAAGAGTAATTAATTATTGATTAAAGGTTAATTAATTATGATTAAGGGTTAATTGATTAATGTATTGATTAAAGGGTTAATTAATTACTTAAAGATAATTTTTAATGAAAATAATTAAGGATAATTAATAAATGATTAATGATCGATTAATCAAGTGATTAAATGATAATTACTCAATGTAATTAATTTGTGATTAGGGATAACCACTCACTGTAATTAAATAAGGATAATTTATTAAATGGAAATTAACTAAGGGTTAATTTATTCATATAATTAATTAAGGATAATTAAATTGAAGGATAATTAAATAATTAAAGGTTAATTATTTAATGATTAAAGGTTGATTCATTTATTAATCAAGGTTAGTTAATAAATAAAGATTGATTAATTTATTATTAAAGGTTAATTAACAAATAATTAAAGGATAATTAATTGACATGGTTTATAATTAATTAATGATTAATTAACCAGGATTAGTAATTTATTCATAGGTAATTAATCTGATTTAAATTAATCAGGTGATTGATTGATCTTACTTATGGATGTTTGGATTGTATTGAATTCTTTGAATTGTTTGATATCCTTGATATGTTATGTTTTGTGATATGATTGAGCTATGAACTGTGACGTATTTATCTGTGAGGCATTTACATATTTATCTTTGAATCTGTGAATGAACATAAGCGTTATAGGATTATACCGCTTATTGATATTGTTGTCCTTGAATTGATGATGATTGTGATATTGTATTGTTGTGTGTAAAACCGTTGGACTGCACCACACACAAAAAATATGGATTTCATGAGGAAATTGGTTAAGTCACAGTTAGTTTATTGAAATGGTAAAAAGTTTAAAAGTTGAATTTTGAATCCAAATGGTTTTGGAAATGGAATTGAATATGAAAAGCTTTTGAAAAGGAAGTTTTGAAATTTAGTTTGAATAAAATATATCTTTTTTAAGTTTTCAAATTGTTTTGGAAATTTGGTTTGAAAGGTTTATACAAGTTATAATATATATATATATATATATGGATTTTAAAACCATCTTTAAAGTATTTTAAAAGTATTATTTTGGGAATTTAAATTTAACCCAACTTTATACTTTAAAAGATATAACTTGTGCATATTTGATAGATTTTTTTCGAAACGAAAAGTATTTCTTTTCAAATGATAATGGCTTTCATATAAAGAAAGAACTTCTAGTTTTTGTAAAAGAAAATTCAAATTTGAAATGAAAACAGTTTTGAAAGCTATGAATGAATCTTTGTTAAAGACTGTTGAACTTTGTTTTCAAATTGAAAAGGATTTTAGAGGTGTATCTTTTGTATAAAAGATTTGGAATTGAAATAGTTTTGAAAGCTATGAATGAATGTTCTGTGCCATTGGCAATTCAGCTGGTTGGTCAGTTCGGCATTAGCGCGTAGCTGTTCAGTCAATTTCTGCTGACTTTGGGTCAATTCTTAAAGCATCATCTGAAATTCTTGTCTCGTAACTGGGCCTGACGGATTTGAGGGTCTGGTAGCGTTTTGGTTGGTTGGAGGCAACTTCGTGGGATTCTGTCTGTCCTAGCCTTCTTGATCGACAGCGGTGGAGGCGGTCCTTGTGCTAACTATTGTGATAGATGAAGTCCTTTCCTAGATTTTATGCAAATCTAAATAGGTTGGATGGATTCTAGATTCGAGAAATGGATCTTCTTCTTGGATTTATGTAATCCGGTATTGACAGTAGGTCCAAAGAGCACGAGAAAAACTGCGTTTTCTCAGTGAGAGAACCAAAGTGTTTGTACCAAAAATAGGCACAACACTCTTCAGAAGTTTTTAAAGAGACAAAAATGAAGAAGATAAATGTAAAATGTGGATTATATAACAAAAACTCCAAAAACTGATAAGTAAATGCAAAGACACAAGACAATTTAGAGTGGTTCAGCGTGTTTCCTACGTCCACTATGAAGATTTATGATTCTTTTGTTATTCTCTTGATAATTAACCCTAATTACATCATGCTATAGCGAGTTACAAGTCTGAAATTCGAGTACAATAGCAGTATAGAGTGCAAAGTTAAATCCGGCAGAGTCCGGGCGCTTGAGAGTCAAAAAGATCCTCCTCCAGTAGGCCTTGGGGCTCTATATAGGCGTAAGAGGTTGATATTTCACTCAAAACTCGGGATACCTCTTCTCATACGTGGAGGGCCCTCGCGATCGATCCCATGAAGTTTCAACTCGATCCGTGATCGATACGAACGTAATTCGTATTAATCAAGACTTTGTCCAATGGAGTCGAAACTTGGTGTAAACATTCTTTCGCTTGTACGTAAGCTCCTGTGAAAATTTCTTAGCATTTGGACTTGTGGATCTCGAGTTATGATCGATACGAGTTATAGCTTTTCATAAGTCTGCTTCGTTCGAATCAATTGCTTCGAATCGATCTATTCGAATCGATGGTTGCACGTGCCCAGGTGATGACGTGGCGTGCACTCTTCGGATCGATCCGCCTTTTACGCCGTGTTGACTGAGTCGTTCCCAAAGATCTCGCCTCATTCGTATCGAAGGCCGTTGCATGGCTCGAACGGATGGAGATGGTCTAGTTCGCATCGATTAAGGTGGTGTAGTTCGCATCGATGGAGGTTGCTTGGTTCGCATCCATCAAGCTAGCTCTAGTTCGTATCGATCAAAATCGCTTCAACTTGATGGATACAGACAAGAAATATTGTGATGGATTCGAATAGATGATAATGCTGGTTAGCTTAATGGATACAAATAGTGATCATCCTATGGATATGAAGTAGTGACTGTTTAATGGATATAAACTATGGTCACTGATGGATATGAACTAAAGTTAACTTATGGATTCGAACATGGCTCCCCCAGCTGATGGATACGACGTGGCGCGTATCGATGGATACGAACAGATGTTCGCCGATGGATGCAAAGTAGGTAATAGGTGATCGATATGAAGTGAGTCCATCTAATGGATACAAAACTGAACGATGCGAAATAATAGGCCGTGACTTTGATCGATTCGAAACGATGGGTTCTGATTGAGACTTAGGATACGAAATGGGGCCATTTTCTTCAATTTGTATCGATCACAACTAGAGCATACGAACTCGGATTGACCTGAAATTCGGGACGTTGGCTCTCATAGCTTGGTTGATCCTGTCATATCTATTATAGTTTGATCTGGACTTTGACAAAATTCATCGATACCGATAGTGATCTTGTGTGTACTCGACATCCTAGACAAGTGATCCTTGGTTTTCAGTTAGTTTCTTGATATCTCGGCCTTGCCAAAAGGCGGGATAACATTTACTCCCCAATGTACATCTTCTGGAAATATGACATGCTTTGAAAAGCTTCCATTTTCATTCTGAATAGTTATCATCTTTGAAGAGAAGGTTGTATTCTTTAACTGATTCCCTTAGTAACGTGATCTGCTGATTGTCAACTGTTGTACCCTGTATTGTTGTAACTGATTGCTGTACGATATGCATATATGTTAATCTGACTCTCGTTAATGTTACACATTCACGAGTTGTCGTCAGTTCTCTTGTATCGAATTCCGTATCGGTCCTCTCCTGAATCGATGTGAAATCGAAGTTGTAGCAACACTTGATAGTTGTTTTTGGATGTTCCTTCGTATCGATCCTCTCCTGAATCGATGTCAAAGGTTGAAAGATTTTTCTTGCATCGATATACTTCGTATTGATGGATACGAATTGAATATTTCACATCGATAGATATGAGCTTCAATGGACACAAAATGATCGTTTGCATCGATGGTTACGAACTTCGGTGGACTCCATTGCAGTGCTCTTCATCTTCATATCGATGAGCTCGATGTCGTTGGACAAGAACAGATGATTCGCAATTCGCGTCAATGAATATTGGCCTCTGGAGGCTGTGACTTGGTGGATTCGAAAGTCGTAGCTCGTATCGATGCATTGTGGATGGAGTCGAATCAATCGATACGAACAGCAATCTCCAATTGATCGACCATGATTAAAATTTCGCCTCGATGAAGGCTCGGGCTTATGGATTCGAATAGCTTGTTCGAATCGATCTGGTTGAACCGTTGCTACTGGTCGCTTTTGACTGGGAGGCGAATCGCCTTTTCCCTTCTGTTCTTGGGTCCATATAAATACTTTTGGACTTAGCCACTTTTCCCATTTGCTTATTTTACTTCCTTTGCCTTCGTATCGACCAGGACAGAAAAGAAAATGAAACTGCTTTCGAGCCGAACAACCCATCGATCTTGCAAACCGATTGCATTTACTAGGTAACCAACCAATTAGAATCTCTCGTAAATGATGAGACTCAAGTTTTGAACCACGTCATCCAAGTTCGTTGCTGATTTCGGTGATACAGTTGCTGGAGTTGGATCGGAGCGAGGTCAATGGAGTAGTAATGGCGTTCAGGCTGTTTGAGGAAGAAGATGTAGTGATGGATACGTAGAACCCATGGAGGAATGATTGATCTTGGCTTCATCTTAATGGGAGAAGGAAGGGAGTAACACTTTCATACAGATCCAAGAGGAATCCTTTGTATCGATTCTGGGAGTAACACATTTTCGGCGATCGATACGTTGACGTTGCCGACAATTGATGCGAGGCAGAGGATTCTTCATCGACATGAAATGGACTCTGCTGATCGATACGAATTGGAACCTCGGGTGATCAATATGAAATCCCTTGCTCCTCTATCGATACGAAGATGAGAGGCTTGCTTATCGATATGAGCTGGAACCTTGGTTGATCGATACGAAGTCTTTTCTTCCATGATCGATACGAATGGGGCCTCTGGCGATCGATCCTAGCCTTGACCTTGATGGATACAAAATTTTGAATAATTGAAAAGTAAACTCCGACGAGCTTCATTCCTGCATATCTGGACTTAACCGTAGAACGACATATTTGACAATCCTTCGAAGCTCGCCGATGGAACTATAACTTGATAAAATTATAATGAACTTTAACTTGGATCATTTGCTAATATTTGGATGGCGTGGTTTTGATGGTCGGAGATGACGGTCATTCCAGTTGAATTAAGTCTCGTTGTTTGCATGCTTTCTTTAAATCTGTAGAATTCTTTCAAGTAATATACATCACTGGACCACACAACACATTCACACACTACACATTGGGGGATGCACGGGCTTACTATCGTCTAATGATGATTTCTCTCAAGTTAGTTAGTTATGGAACCTTCAAGCTTATAGCAACAGGAAGCTCAGAAATTTCTCCCCCCAGCAATCGAGTTACCGGTCACGAGGCTGAGATTATAGATCAAGCCCCAAATGAGGTACCTAGGGCTGTTTTCACCTTTACCCGCCAGATTCTGTGCCGTCTAATGTTTTGGAAAACATGTTGGGACGGATTTTCCTAAGGCATGGTTTGTCAATGGATGACGTGCTATTGCCAGGTCTGAATGATAGACCGCACCTTCCATCTGGCGGATATACCGCATTCAACTGCCATGCATGCGTAGGTGGGACACTTCCTCTGTTTAACCCATATGTCCGAGAAGTGTTGTCTTTCCTTGGGATCGCTCCATCTCAGCTACACCCCAACGGGTATGCACTGCTGAATAGTTTATTCATCATGTTCATAAAGCATCTCTTTCGGCCACCAATCCCGACCGAGATTAGATATCTATTCAACATTAAGAGCTGGGGAGATAGCCCATCTTTCACATTCTTGGAAGCCGTCATAAATTGCAAATAGTAACGGGGGCTTGGACCAGGCTAAGTTAATTCAAAATGGAATTGTTCTACGTTCGACGTCCCCCGGGATTTGCCAGCCGATGGTTATCCAGACGTGAGTACCATAATTTTCTCTAGTAGCTAATAAGATAATCATGATTGATGCCGAACTTGCGTCACTTTTTCTTTACAACTGTAATTCAATGGACTGAAGGTATGCATTTTAGGGAGATAGTTCGGGTACTCCAAGAGGTTTCGAGCAAAGAAAGGAACATTGACTCGGTCCTGACGGATAGAAACTTGAGAATCTTCGGATTGATTGAACGAAACCAAAGTATTAGGCTTGAGGGAACGCTAACGTCCGTCTCGAAGAAACTACCTAAGCGTAAGACGCCCTAACTTGTTATAGCCGAGGAGGCAGATTCGGAGAGAACACCCACTAACGATGAATTTCCGGCCGGGATCTCTGGTACCTTTCAAGATACGAAGGAAAAGAAAAGGCAAGGCAGTTGCTTTTAAACTTCCCAAATCTAGGAGATGGAAAACTGTGGTCATGTCCCCGCCCGTTCCTAGATCTAGATTTTCGGAGGCTTCTCCCCAGCGAGTGGAAAATCTTTTCGAAGGGCTCGCCAATATCCGAATCCCGGGCTACGTGTCCTTCCAACATGACGCCGGGTTGGAGAAACTTCAACATGCTTTAGATTTAATTGAGTCTCTTCTCACTAGCATGGTCGACACTTCCGGTTGGTCGGGGGGTTGCGCATACATACACACTTCACGGCACCATGATTTCTGGCCGTAGGTTGATCGGTTTAGGAAATTGCTAACTCTGTTCTTCTTGTACCTTGCAGATAAAATATATGGTCGAGACTCTATGCTGGGCAATCTTCGGAAAGCTCGTCGATCTTCACAATATTACGAGGCACGCCAAAGAGATGCGGACAGGGAGTACGATCGGGGGTGCTCTAGTCAGGTGCGGTATAAAAGAGACAGGGGGTACATACACCGATCTCGATCTCGCTCACCCCCTCCTAGAAATCATGTACAGCCTCCGGTCCACATTTCACGGCCTTTAGAAACTTCGTGGCATAAGCCGCCTTCTCATGCTCCAAGGTCTGAAACTCAACAGCGTGAGACTGAAGTAGAGGCTCCCAAATTATAGAGCAGGTCGTCGTCGAGTCCACAGGGAAGAAGCATTTAAACTCGTTCAATTGAAGAAAATTTTCCCATCATCTATTTCGACGGGTATATTTTCTCCCCGCATTTAAAGAGAATTACAGCTAAGGCTGAGAACACTGTTCATGATTATGTCGTTGATATTTACTTTCAATATAAGGAGTGGGCGAAAGCTGCGAAAAAAGCATCGAAAGGGGCTTTCAAGCGGGCAGCTACGATCGAAAAGTTGGAGAAGGAGATCGTACAGAAAGACCAGATTATTCAGGTGCTCAATGCTGAAGCCGATTCTTCACGAAAGTATGAAATGGAAGCTCCCAAAAAGGCCGATGATGCCAACTCGGCCATTGACAGAATGAGACAACAGCATTATGCCATGATGGAGGACATGGGCCATAGGAACACCACCGTCAATGCCGAGTGGGACACGGCCCTCAAAGAGCTCAACGAGCTTAAGTCTAAATTTTCTGAGATCATTAAAGAGAAGGATGCTTCCAATATTTCTACACAAGAAGCATGTGATCAGGCAATCGTGCTTCAGAGTGAAAGGGATGCGGCTTTGGAAAAAGTCCACACGGTGGAAGCTGAGGTCGAAGAAAAAGTTCGGATGGCGGAATCTAGGCTGGAGGCCGATATAGAGGAACTTCTCATTACTTACAACGCCAACAAGCTGAAACATAGGAATCTGGCTTGGCTCGAGAACTACTCGACAGATCTCTATAATGCTTGGAACCTATTGGTCGAGGAGGAGAAGGTGGTGCATCTGGGTGGATCATTTGACGTGTTTGAGCTGGAGAATCATGTGACCGAGGACGAAAAGAAGATTCTCCACGATTCGATATTCTCACATGAGAAGGAGAAGCTCGGCACCCAGCACCAGGAAATTGGGGAAGGCTTGGGCATCGAGCATCACGCCACAAGTTCCGAGATTATTGCTCCGCCTCGATCTGAGCCTCTTTCAGCGGTTGAACTCCAGTCTATCCCAGCCTACTATCCAAAGCCACAGCTATCCCCCATCAAACAGAACACCTCTAAAGCTGCTCATCCATCTATGAGCCAAACTGAGGAAGGTACTCTGAACAAACCTCATGTGTGCTCGAAACAAGTGACTCACCTTGAAGTGTTTACTAACAATTTCTCTTCTTCCTTTGTTCAATGACCGGAGTTACATCGATAGTGCCTCCTGCAATCTAAGAATTATATCAAGCGCAAGAGGCCATTATTACCGACGTGACAACTACGACAACGACCGCGCTAGTCGAAGGAACGCATGGAAGCTCACTTTCTATCGATGAGCCGATGATGAACGAGCTTATAGGTCATCACAATGACCCCTTCGCGGACTTGCCATTTGTCAATAGTGGACTCGTGCCCGCTTATGGTGCTTCAACATAGACCATTGCTGCCCCTAGCGAAGCCCAATCTATTCATGAGGAAGAGATACTGGCTGAAATCAATGCTGAGTTCGAGGTAGGGGCACTCGGTGGTAGTTCCGGGGTAGAATGGCGGCGCTTGGCCTAGCTTCGGTAAGAATGATCTCACTTGGAGGTACACTTGTCGATACTAGTGTGCCCATTCTACCCTGTTGCAGATCCGACTCGTCCGACACCTCCTGCAGGGAGCATTCCTCTAGATTCAAGTACGGAGAAGGATATGGACATCATCCCTCCGTCTGGAGATGATCCGCTAAAGGGTAAAAGCTCAAAATCAAAAATCACTATTGGCTCTAGTGGATCCATATTGAAGAAAAGGCCGAAGAAGAAAAGGGAGTAGATAGGCCTTTTTGACGCATTTTGTAGTTAGGAACTCGTTTTCTGCTTTTCTTTCATAGGCAGTGTATAGATGCGGGTTCGGCCATTGCTAGTAGGGATTTTGGGAAACTTGTATATGAATCTTCACTCACAATTAGTTGAAATGAAATTTTGTTTTCTTGCTTCAACTTTGATTTATGTCTTTTATGCTTAAGTGTTGCAACGTTTGAATTTCAGTTCAGTGCGCTTGTGGAGTTTCAACTCTTGAGTTGAGTTTGTCGTTATCCACCAAGTCTGGAAATCACAAACACGAAGTGTAATTGGAAATCGAGTTCGGCTTTGACGCTCCACTGCTCTGGCCAGTGATTGACACATAAGTCCTACCCCTGTTCCGAGGACAAGTTGTAAAGATCAGCTAGCGAACGTAATTTGTCTCCATTTCTTCGAATTTAACATCGTCAAATCGATGCTAAAACGATTGAGAGTCGAGCGGTCGAATCACACTCGCTTACTCATAAATAGCCACATCCGCACTTCGGGGATCTGCATTTGCATTTTGGTGGTCAATCCTCCCTATTTAAGTTTTAAATACATGTCCATGCTCTAGAGACTTAGGTTAGTTTATGAGCGGCCGTTCACACTCAAGTCATGTTTATACTCTATCGACACTCCAGGGATTCAGAGTTGTTTGCGATCGATAATCTAGATTGCACTATGGGAATCCGAAGATAATCGACGTTTGTAACACATTTCGCACTTCGGAATCTTGTCTTTGACGATTATACTCCAATTCACACTCCGGGAATTTGGAGTTGACGCTTATACTCTGGTTCGCACTCTGGGAACCTAGAGTTGATGTCTATACTCCAATTCATACTCTGGGAATTTGGAGTTGGTGTCTATACACTTCTTCGCACTCCAAGAACTTAGAGTTGACGTTTATACTCTAATTCACACTCCGGGAATATGGAGTTAGACGACATATGGTCAGTCACATCTATTTTAAGCTTTTAGGACTTCGTTCGCACTTTGGGAACGATGGGTTAATCGGGATCGTGGACGGTCAGTTCACATCCACCCTGGGTTAACAAGTGAGGTCATTGATGGACGGATCCATCTTCCTCAAACTTGGCTACGGTACGATCGAAGTCGTTAGATGGGTCCACCCCCTTCAAGACCATATTTATGAGTTTGTGCTCCAACTCGCACTATGTGAGTTTGGTGTTTAGCGAAAGGATTGTCGTATATCAATCCTTATTTGACTTTTGTGTAGTGACTTGACCCTAATCTTGGGTTTCACTTAGCGAGTGGCCGGTCGTATCACAGTCACTCCCTATTTGATTCTATCGTATGATGGAATTTAGCTCCCCATGCATCGTGATGTTGTTCGTCACATTCAATAAATCACAGCTCTAGCACGAAGAGATGGAATTTTATTGGTGAAATGAGAAAATACGGCAGAATTAGTCTCCTTATTACAAATTCACATTTCGAAATGCAGAAACAAATTGTAAGTAAAAGAATGAGCTAAATAAATAAAGCCTATTATGTGTAGTAGAGATGGAGACTCTCGCTGTTCTAGGCTCTCGGCAAAGTAAGACCGTCAACGGTCGATAACTTGAACGTGCCATCTCCGGTTTTTTGCATAATCACATACAATCCTTCCCAATTTGGTTTCATGTGTGAAGGGATCGGATAAATTCTCTTGAGAACAAGATCGTCGAGTTTAAAGGTTTGTGGTTGGACCTTGGCATTGTATAATCAGGTGACTGGAGTAACAGCTTCTGAGCCATAAAATAGAGAAAATAGAGTGTGACTTGTCGCGGACTTGTGGGTCGTTTGGTAAGCCCATAAAGCCATAGGAAGTTCATCAACCCACTTGCCCCGGCCTTTTCCAGTCTTTTTTTCAGAATCGACTTGATAACCTTATTAACAGCTTCAACTTGGCCATTCGCTTGAGGGTGTGCAACTGTAGAGAATTTCTTGTGAATATGAAAACGCTGACAGAAATCCTTGAACTCAATACTGTCGAACTAGGCTCCATTGTCAGTAATGATGGTATGCGGGAGACCATATCGGCAGATAATGTTGCGAACTACGAAGTTGATTACTTTCTTCATCGTGATTGTCAAAAGAGGTTCAGCTTCAGCTCATTTGGTAAAGTAGTCAACTATGACGATGGCGTACTTCGCACCACCATTGGCCAGATGTAGAGTGCCAATGTTATCAATGCCCCATACTGCAAACTGCCACGTGCTGACCATTTGGGTTATCTCAGTAGGTGGTGCTCTAGGAATTCGAGCATGTTTCTTGCAGTTATCGCATTTCCTGGCGTAGTCTGCTGCATCACGGTTTATAGTCGGTATCGGAGTACTTTCTTAGCGAGGGATTATCCCCCGGTGTGATAGCCACATTCTCCTTCGTGTACATCATGTAACACTCATTTAATTTCATCATGCGTGATACATCGGAGGAGAGGAACTAAGTATACTCTTCTATACATCCATTATGAATGGTGAACCGCGAAGCTTTCCAAAGAATCTATCTTATTTCACTCCTGCGCTCAGGCAGTGTTCCATGCTCAATGTACTTTCGGTACGGAGTCATCCACGACTCCTTACTGGGAGCGGTTTTAAATACAAAGTTTATCACCATCTGATCAATGCTCGGAGAAGACAATGTCTCCACAAAACAAGTCCCATTTGTGTGCTTCGCCCATGCTAGCTAACTTCGCCAATGAATCAGCCTTTTGATTGCGCTCGTGGGGTATGTAAAAGATGGTATAATTGTTATCCCAACTTTTATCAAAGTTGAGATACCAAAAACTGACTGAAAATCAATAATAGCTAGTCATTAATATCAACTATGTATTGCAGGATAACAATGGATATCGATGAATTTTGCCTTTGTCCGGATTGAATTATAAGTGATAGGACATGGCTAGCAAAGCCAAGAGAGCCAACGTTCCAAGTTTCAAGTCAATCCGAGTTTGTATGCTCAAGTTATGATGGATGCAATTTGAAGGGAAAAGATGCGGTTTCGTATCCATCCTCGTACACCAATTCGAATCGACCATGTTCGTATCGATCAGGGATTGTGTTCGTATCGATACCGTTCGTATCGATACTGTTCGTATCGATCAGCATGGGTTCGGCTCAGTGAAGTTCACATCGATTAGGTTCTAGTCCGACTTGATAACTTCACATCAATCGGAGAGGAAGGCTAGGAGGATTTCGACTCGATGGCAACACACCTAGGTTGTTAGGAAAGCGTGCGGAGGTTTGTTCGAATTGATACGTTTCGTATCGATCGGGATGGGGACAGATGGTACATTTCGAGTCCATGGTCTCGTATCGATCACCGGAGCTCAGTTCGACTCCATCAGGAAAAGCTTTCTTCGTGTCCATCAGGTAAGGTCTCATTCGTATCCATCATAAGGGCAAGCTTCATATCCATTTCATCACAACCATTTCGTATTGATAACCCTTCATGGTCATTTCGTATCGATCAATTCGTCAATGATCGATGCGAAGTGTACTACTGGAATCGATACAAAGAGAAGCGCGAATCAATGGGTACGAGCATGCCATTGCAAAGTTATGGATATGGACGAAGCATAAAACATGGATGCAAGTCCACGTCTTCAGGAAAGAAGCGTTCAATACGGCGAGGAAGGTGGATCAACCCAAGGATTTCGCGACACGTCATCGCATGCGCACGTGCCTCCATCGGGTCGAAAGTAATGGATTCGAACAGATGGATTCAAAGACGACAGCCAACGAAAACCCAAGTTTGAATCGATCATAACTCAAGATCCACTGATCCAAATGCAACGAAATTTTCACAGAAGCTTCCATACAAGGTAAAGATTGGTCTTCCAAGTTTCAGCTCGATTGGATCATTTCTTGATGGATACGAAATCATTTCGTATCGATCTCAGAACGAGTCGAAACTTGGTGGGGTCGGTCGCATGGGCCCACTAACGTGCCAGGAAAAGTCTCCCAGAGTTTGAACGAGATCTGAGCGTCCTACGCCTATAAATAGCCCCTGAAGCCTACAGAAAAGGGATCTTCGGCCATTCAACGTCCAGACTTTGCCGGACTCGATTCTATTTCCTTCCATCGCTGTTATAGCCGAAATTCAATCATTGTAACTGCTGAAATCACTTGTAACCAGCGAAGAACATCAATAAAAGTTAAAACTTTGAAGTGGACGTAGGCCGAAGATAGCCGAACCACTATAAATCTTGCGTTTCTAACTGTTATTTTTGGATTACTGCTTGTTGCTTGCTTAGATCTGAGACTTGTGCTTGAATATTGTTGATTTATATTCGTTGTTTGGTGCTTTCACGATACCTAGGGTTTGTGACCAATTTTGGCGCAAACACTTTGGTGCTTTCACTGAGAGGAACTAGCACCCGCTGCACCAGATTCAGAGTTCAGATCTAAGAGCTTGAAGAATCCCGACTTAGAGACGATGACTCGACAAACAAGACAAAGAGTTGATCGGAGCCAACAAGGAGGAAGCCAAGAAGCATCCTCTAGAGCTGGAGAAGGACAGGCTTCGATGTACATCACTAGAGATGAGATGGAGGCTATGGCGAATTCGATACGCGAAAGCATGATAAAGACTCACCAAGAGATGATGCATAATTTTCTTGAGTAGATAAGAGTGGTGAATTTGCAGAACCTTGGACCGACTACAGTAGCTGCTAATGCTGAACAAGGAGTTGGGATTACGAAAACTAGCAGAGATCAAGCTCAAGATCAGAATGTGAGACTAGGAGGCAATCAACAAGGACTTGGGGGCATACCCTCAGGATCAGACACTGGAAGACCCATAGATGAAGCTCAGCAGGCCGGAGTCAATGCCACTGCTGCTGAGCCACATGAAGAGTATGTACCGGAGTTCCCTTCAAGACGTGGAGGGCAGGATAGGAACATGACGAGGGGGCAACCCCCGTATGGAGATGAAAGAATGATTGGTCTAGTGCGACGAATCTTGAGAGGAGGATTGTCGAGTGGAGGATTACAAGAAGTCAGCCAGAGTCCGTTCACTCCGAATATCAGGAATGCAAGGAATCCTCCATGGTTCAAACTGCCTACGCTGGATCCTTATGACGGGAGGTCAGACCCAACAATGCATACTACCAGATACATCAGGCATAGGGAAGTGCTGGGGGCATCCGAGGAAGTGATGGCTCGATGGTTCCCTCTATAATTGTCAGATTTAGCTGTGCTTTGGCTTAGACAGCTGGAGACTGGATCAATCGGGACGTAGGGCGAGCTTGTAAATTGCTTCATGAGACAGTTTAGGGTCCACCTGACGCGACCCAAGAGTGTGATGACTCTAGCTTCAATCAAGGAAAGGACCGAAGAGTCCATAAAAGATTTCTTATTGCGATTCAATGCAACGGTGGCTTCTGTAGATCGCCCGGATCCATCGATGATTTTGATGGCGGCGGTAGCAGGAGTCGGGGAAGGCACCGAATTCAAAGATTCTTTGGAGAGAGATCTCCTATAAGATCTTGGAGAATTTTATCATGAAGCTGAAAGATTCATTCGGCTGGAAGAGTCACGAGCCGAAAGGAGAGAAATAAATGTTGTGCAGGGCGAAGGAACCGCCAGGGAACAGTCCGGAGCTGACAAAGGAAAAAGAAAGCAGGATGATAGACGTGATGGTCCTAATAAACAGAAGAAATTACAAGAGCCTAGATTCAGACAGTACACGGATCTGACGATAAGTCTAGAAAGGATTTAGACTGAAACTCGAGGGCAACTCCCCTATCGAAAACCACCGAGCGGGAGCATAGAACAGGAAAATATTGCCTATTCCACGAGCTGGATGGGCACACTACTGATGAATGCCGCCACTTAAAGGATGAGGTGGAAGAACGTGCCAGGAGTGGTAGATTTCCACAATACCGCTTCCACCCAACAGAAATGATCCTGAATCGGGATCACGACTCGTCATCAACTGATTACGATGGCACGGGCCAAGTTCAGGACTTGGACTTTGGTCAAATAATTTCATTAGATTTGTTTTCAAAATAAACGGCTACTCCACTTACTCATGTACGGGAACCGGAGAGATCCCTAGGCATGCTCTGAGATGGAGATAGACCAATATGCCCGGAGAGGCAATGTTTAGCTTTTTCCTGATGTTTGAGATTGAACATCTAGGACCTGAATTTAATAAATAAATTAGAATTTCTTGAAATAAACCTTTGACCGAAGAGTTAAAGGATGAATATTGAATACCAATATAAAAATGATCGCTTTATGATCCTACTCGGAGAGGCGGGGTCCGAAGTGCAAGAAGTAAGTTGCTTCGCCAGAGAGCGACAGCATTGACTCACTTAACGTCGTTTCCCACTCATCAGAGAGTGATTGAATCGGGATACGATGAGAGCCCAGAGAGGCTATGATCGGCCTACGATCTAGGCCAAGACATCGCTTAATGTTCAGGTACACTGAACCGGAGTGAAAGAAGTGAGTTGCTTCGCCGGAGAGCGACAGGACCAACTCACTTAACGCTGCTTCCCCTTCACCGGAGAGTGACAGGAAGGGATCCAGTAAGAGCCCGGAGAGGTTATGATCGGTTTAGAAAAACCAAGACATCGCTATATGCCCTAACTAGAGCAACACCAGAGTGTAATAGGATCTTTCTATTTATTCGCTAAGTCTAGAATGGGCTTGGCAAGGGTCCAGAATGACCATCGATAGTCCGGAGAGGCTGTAAAACTTCATTCTTAACTTCCACTGGAATAAATAGATAATGATTTGGCTTCGAACAGCCGTGGACTTGATTGAAAATGCTATAAGCTCTGAATAAAACATGAACTCACTACGTTCAATTTGAGACTGATCAAAACACACCTTTTAGCAAAAGGCATGTTTTGGGGGGCAAAGTGTTATCCCAACTTTTAGCAAAGCTGAGATACCCAAAACTGACTGAAAATCAATAATAGCTAGTCATGAATATCAACTATGTATTGCAGGATAACCATGGATATCGATGAATTTTGCCTGTGTCCGGATGAATTATAATTGATAGGACATGGCTAGCAAAGCCAAGAGAGCCAACGTTCCAAGTTTCAAGTCAATCCGAGTTCGTATCCTCAAGTTAAGATGGATGCAATTTGCAGGGAAAAGCTTCGGTTTCGTATCCATCCTCGTACACCAATTCGAGTCAACCTTGTTCGTATCGATCAGGGATTGTGTTCATATCGATACCGTTCGTATCGATACCATTCGTATCGATCAGCATGGATTCGGCTCAGTGAAGTTCGCATCGATTAGGTTCTAGTTCGACTCGATGACTTCGCATCAATCGGAGAGGAAGGCTAGGAGGATTTCGACTCGATGGCAAAACACCCAGGTTGTTAGGCAAGCGTGTAGAATTTTGTTCGAATCGATACGTTTCATATCGATCAGGATGGGGATAGATGGTACATTTCGAGTCCATGGTCTCGTATCGATCACCGGAGCTCAGTTCGACTTCATCAAGAAAAGCTTTCTTCGTATCCATCAGGTAAGGTCTCATTTGTATCCATCATAAGGGCAAGCTTCGTATCCATTTCATCACAACCGCTTCGTATCGATAACTCCTCATGGTCCTTTCGTATCGATCAATTCGTGAATGATCGACGCGAAGTGTACTCCTAGAATCGTACAAAGAGAAGCGCGAATCGATGGGTATAAGCATGCCGTTGCAAAGTTATGGATATGGACGAAGCATAAAACATGGATGCAAGTCCACGTCTCCAGGAAAGAAGCGTTCAATACGGCGAGGAAGGTGGATCAACCCAAGGATTTCGCGACACGTCATCCCACGCGCACGTGCCTCCATCGAGTCGGAAGTGATGGATTCGAACAGACGGATTCAAAGACGACAGCCAACGGAAAACCCAAGTTTGAATCGATCATAACTCAATATCCACCGATCCAAATGCAACGAAATTTTCACAGAAGCTTCCATACAAGGTAAAGATTGCTCCTGCCAAGTTTTAGCTCGATTGGATCATTTCTTGATGGATACGAAATCATTTCGTATCAATCTCAGAACGAGTCGAAACTTGGTGGGGTCGGTCGCATGGGACCACTCACGTGCCAGAAAAGGTCTCCAGGAGTTTGAGTGAGATCTGAGCCTCCTACGCATGTAAATAGCCCCCTGAAGCCTATAGAAAAGGGATCTTGGGCCATTCAACGTCCAGACTCTACCGGACTCGATTCTATTTCCTTCCATCGCTGTTGTAGCTGAAATTCAATCATTGTAACTACTGAAATCACTTGTAACCAGCGAAGAACATCAATAAAAGTTAAAACTTTGAAGTGGACGTAGGCTGGAGATAGTCGAACCACTATAAATCTTGCGTTTCTAACTGTTATTTTTGGATTGCTGCTTGTTGCTTGCTTGGATTTGAGACTTGTGCTTGAATATTGTTGATTTATATTCGTTGTTTGGTGCTTTCACGATACCTGGGGTTTGTGACCAATTTTGGCGCAAACAATAATAGTCAAACTGATCTAGTATTCCTTGAACTCGAGCTAGATAAGCAGCTAGTCTTCGATCCTTGACCTGATATTTACCCCGAACCTGGTATACGACTAATTGGGAATCACAATAAATTTCAACAACAATAATTCTCAAATCACGGGCGAGTTTTAATCCAGCGAGCAAAGATTCATATTCAGCTTCATTATTGGTCGCACGAAATTCAAATTTCAAGGCATAGCATATGGATCGGCCTTCGAGGGTTTCAAGTACTACTCCAGCACTCGAGCACCGATCGTTGGATGCACCATCGGTATGCAGATTCTAGATGTATTCGGAAGATTTACCGGTCTCGGGCAAGTCCTCCGGACTGGTAAATTCAGCCATGAAATCTGCTAGGACTTGTCCTTGAATCGTTCTCCTTGGAGTATAAGTGATATCAAACTGGCTCAGTTCAACGATCCATTTGAGTAACCTACCTGACGTCTCAGGCCGCGTAAGGACCTGTAGTAACGGCGGATCGGTATACACAGTGATAGGACGGGCTTGGGAATATGGACGAAGCTTCCTTAAGGCAATGACTAGGCAATAGGCCAATTTCTCTAGCTTTTCATAATTTCTCTCAGCTCTGGTTAGCCGTTTGCTAACATAGTAGACCAGTTTCTATACTGGATCTTCCTCCCGAACTAAGCCAGCACTGATTGCGTTTTCAGATACCACTAGGTAAAGATATAGTTACTCATGGTCAATGGGCTTTGATAAAATCGACGATGTGGAGAGATGTTGAACTTGTTCTCTGAATGCGTCTTCACATTCCGTGGTCCATTCAATGTTTCGCTTTCCTTTTTGGATAAGATCAAAAAGGGAATGCACTTGTCAGTGGACATTGAAATGAACCTGCTTAATGCTGATACCTTCCCGTTGAGGCTCTAGACTTGCTTTATGGTTGTCGGAGATTGAAGATTTCTGATCGCCAAGATCTTTTCGGGATTGGCTTCTATTCCTCGAGCTTTGACGATGAACCCAAGGAACTTTCCAGATGCGACTCCAAAATGACATTTTAGTGGATTGAGCTTCATCTTGTATTCTCGAAGGATATTGAACATTGATTCCAAGTCTTTGATATGATCAGTGGAGAATCGTGACTTTACCAGCATGTCGTCCACATATACTTCCATGGTATTCCTAATCTGCTTGGCGAACATTCGGTTGACTAGGTGTTGATACGTTGCTCCGGCGTTCTTGAGTCCAAAAGGCATGACTCTGTAGTAGTGGTGTCCCATATCGGCTATGAAGCTGGTATGTTCTTGGTCAGGTAAGTGCGTGGGTATCTGATTGTAACCGCAATAAGAATTCATAAAATATAAGTCCAGGCATTGAATCTACGAGCTGATCAATTCGGGGATGTGAAAAACTGTCCTTTGGGCAAGCTTTGTTCAAGTCATAATAATCAACACACGTCCTCCAATTCCCATTCGGCTTTCGGACAAGTATGGGATTGGATACCCACTCCGGGTATAAAGCATCGTGGATAAACCCATTTGATTTCAGCTTATCGAACTCTTTTTAATGGCGGCAGATCTCTCTGGATCCATACCACGCCTTTTCTGCTTGACCGGGATACACCACGGGTCAATGTTCAGGGTATGGCTCACGATGTCTGGCGAGATCCCGCACATACCAGAATGCGTTCCTTCAAAGAAGTTCAACCAGTTCCGGTTGCGCCCGTTGGGTTAAATGAGATCCAAACTTTATCACCTTTGAATTGTCTTCATCATCGATCAAAACATCGATCATCAGTTCGGCCAGGGAAGCTTGACTGTCTTTAGATTCTTCTTTGCTTTCGGTATCTCTAGGTTCAAGATCCCTCTAGAATTGGTTGGGGTGCCCGGGCTGGGGCCCAGGCATAAATTGTCAATTATCGAAAAAATGGACGCAGAGAGATTCCTCTATGCTCTTTCCTTTCTCCCTTTGATGCACCTCATGCAGCTCAGCAACGTAACAGGCTCTCCCAACAGTCTAATCTCCTTGTACGACTACGACCCTGCGATCGATGAGGAATTTCAGAGTCAAGCACCATGAGGAAATAGCTTCCCTGAATTCAGCAAGGGCCAGTCGGCCCAAAAAGGCATTATAAGGTGAATCAATGCCTAAAACAACAAACTGCAAAATCCGGACTCTCTGGCGCTCTCCAACCCCCA
This sequence comes from Allium cepa, assembly GCA_030765085.1. Lineage (NCBI taxonomy): Eukaryota > Viridiplantae > Streptophyta > Magnoliopsida > Asparagales > Amaryllidaceae > Allium > Allium cepa. The sequence goes on along the minus strand of CM060942.1, from coordinate 697,872,534 downwards.
ATTCCACTGGCAGTTCTACAACTCCAGTGGGTATAGTAGCACTTCCATTGAAGCCGTGGATTCAAGATTGACAAGGTTTCAAATCCTTGACTTCCATCTTCATCAAATCATATGCTCGCTTGAATAAAATATTCATAGAACTCCTACTGTCAACCAAGATCCTCTTTATCCATGCAGGACCAACCTGGGCAGATATGACTAGTGGGTCGATAGTGGGGGCTTCGACCTTATCAACATCTCTATTTCTGAATATGATGTCATTTGTCATCATCCTTTGTTGTTAGAGCCTCTTCATCACAACTACTACAACACTCGAAGTCCGCATGCTTGATAGAGCTGGCATACGACTCCATTTCCCTATAGCTTCGGTCTGCTGGATGAG